>OU612098.1:52817003-55217003 GCA_914767995.1 Thecocarcelia acutangulata | reverse complement strand
GCGAATACGATTTTATTTATATATTTTTGTTATTGTTTTATTTATATTTCTACTAACGTTTTATTCCGTTTGAATTGATGTGAAAGGATTTTTTTAAATGTTATGAAATTAAAATTCACATAAAAAATTAAAACAAAAATTTAGCTTAACCCTTATCTGCAGAAAGGGCTGGAAAATAATGGTACTTTGAAAGAGTAGGTCAGTGTGACCAGATTTTAGAATAATATTAAGCTAATTAACATTTGGAAAAACACCGAAATATAACAGAAAAGCTCTTAAACCTGCCCAGATCTCAATTAAGAGCTACTACTGTATTAGACATGAGTGGATAAAAATATCTAGGCAAGCAAAGTTTCAATAGCCTATCATGTCTAGTCTCAGTCAATCTAGCCGCGCTAGCGTCATTCATAAGGACCAGCAGATAGCACGTTTCGCCACATTAAATAAATTTCAAATAATAGCTCAGCATCTTGTGTCAGCTATTACAAAATGTAATATATTTAAAACGAACGAACAAATTCAATTTGTGTTCGAAGCCCAGGAAAATGTTCTTAAATTTTAAAATAATGTATGTATTAATGTTAAATAGTCGAACTTTATTTTTAATATTTCTAATATTACCTGATGATGGGTTGGTGTCATTCGTCTAGCTCAAGTTCAATCCTGGATATAGCCAAGAAATATTTTTATTAATAATTATAGCAATAATTTCCGCGATCGATCAAAGAAGACAGATCAATATGAGACAAATATAGACGAAAAATAAATGAGAGTTCAGTGGCTGAGTTGGTTAAGCGGCCGTATTAAAAATACATCATGTTTACATGGTACTGAGTTCGAATCCTAGTGGGTGCTGATGAGTAGTGTAGCGACTACGAAACAGCTAGTTGTCCCCCAGCTTTAGTGTATTCAAATATTTTTTCCGCATAAGCGCCGTACAGTGCCACAACTGCCAAGAATTTGGCCACACTAAAGCGTATTGTAAGTTGCCTACAGTTTGTGTTGTGTGTGGAGAATTCCATGGTACAGCACAATGCAATAAGCCGAAATTCGACCCAAAAATTAAAAAATGCAGTAATTGCGGTGAAAACCACACAGCTAATTATAGAGGTTGCTCCGTCTACACCTCAAGCGCTCAATGAACAACAAAACAATAATTGCTTCTAAGCCATCATAGCAGACTCAAATTTTTTCTAATAATTCTTTTCCTCCGACAGGACAATCAACCACAGACATAACTGTTCAAAATCAAAAACAAATTTCTTATGCTAATGTAGTTAAGTCTACATTCGCAAACCCGAATCAACAATCTATATCTCAACCGCCCGATCAAAATTTCAGTAACCTTGAGCTTCTACCATTTATACCAATAAATATTGGTATAAATGGTAGAAGCTAAAAATAGCGAATAAAAACTTAATTGTTTGAATTTTTGTTCTCTGCTTTTCGATACTTTCAAAAAGCAACGGTTGTTCATTTGTTTGAAAGGTGTAAAGAAATGTAGAGACGTGTATAAATGAAAAAGCTTGTTTTTTGTGTTTTGACAGGTATTATTAGAGCATTTTCCTTTCAAATTCTCAACAATTTATTTAGATGGTTGGGATATAAAGTTGAATGTTTGAGAATATCTTACAAAAATTTCCAAAGTCTACTGATGATTAGGGTAGTTCCTATGAAATGTCGACATATAGATAGCTGGAAAACATAGAAAACAAGCTATTTATAATTTTTATTGGTATAAATGGTAGAAGCTAAAAATAGCGAATAAAAACTTAATTGTTTTCAAATATGGTTCACCAAATTACATATTATCCAGATTTGACTTTGGAAACTCTTTCAGATCTCATACCTCAATATGTCCCACATTTTCTTCTCAAGTTGAGTAGTGTTTTGTCTCTCGTCGTGTGCACATGCCTTTTGTTACTGCTGTCCGTATTTTCTATATGTGTACGTTCATTAAAAAAATTCATATAAAACCAAATTGCACCGGAATGGGTATCGGGTGGTTAAATTTCAAGGGCCGATGTTGAATGTGAACCACACCTAAACGCCAAGTTTTTTTCCGAATTTTATTTGACATTTCTCTATTTCAGACTTATTTAATTTGAACCATGGAGAGATACACAATCCAACAACGTGTTAAAGTTATCCAGACTTATTATGAAAATGATGATCAATTTTCGAAGAAAATCGTCTTCAGTGATGAGGCACATTTTCACCTCAGTGGATTCGTCAATAAACAGAATTGCCGCATTTGGGCGAATGAGAATCCAAGAGTGACTGTCGAAAAACCAATGCACCCACAAAGAGTGACTGTTTGGTGCGGTTTATGTGTTGGCGGCATCATCGGGCCGTATTTTTTCCATTTTTTCCGCTATCGTGAGATGATAACGAACTTTTTATGACCCGAATTGGAAGATATGGATGTAGACGATATGTGGCTTCAGCAGGACGGTGCCACTTGCCACACAGCTAACGAAACAATTGCTCTTTTGCGCAACAAATTCAATGGCCGTAATGGCGATGTCAATTGGCCGCCAAGATCATGTGATTTGACACCGTTGGACTTTTTTCTTTGGGGTTATTTGAAAGAAAAGGTGTACGTCGATAAGCCAGCAAAAATTCAACAGCTAAAGGATGAGATAATTCGGCACATTAACGGCATAGAACCTCCATTATGCCTCAGGGTCATCGAAAATGTGGACCATCGGATGGAAGTGTTCCGCCGTGGTCGCGGCACCCATTTGGCCGATATTTTGTTCCATACATAATTGAATAATACCAATATATCATAATAAAATAAAATTACAATAATTTCCTAAATAGTTTGTGTTTTATTCAAAATCAACATCGGCCCTTGAAATTTAACCACCCTTTAGCAAGCTGTGTACACGTGTTTATTTTTCTTTCTCTATTTTTTTACCATTGTCCGTATTTTCTATATACATACATATGTTCATTATTAATTTCGAATGACATCAAAGTGCACCGGAATAGGTAGCAGTATGTGTACACGTGTTTCTTTTTTTTTTTTTTTTTTCTTTTTTCACCGTTGTCCGTGTTTTCTCTATATATGTTCATTATTAATTTATTTTCAGTGCATTTCATTACCTTGTAGTGTGGAAGGTGTTGGACTAAATTTTGCTAATCTGAACAGTGTCGCAGGTATATACACTGGGCACTGATCAGTTTTAACTAATTTAATTCCAACATTTTAAATGCTGCAATAGAGTTTGTTTTAGTCTATCGTGTTGTTATTGTTTACGTTGAACCTCCACGAACACTGCTCCCTCTTTCCTACCTCATCACAACCTATTTTCCTAGTTCCAATACAAAGCACCGCATATGTAGGGGTCATTCCCTGAGTACTAGTCCAAGATAAAAAGAAAAGAAAAAGTTATGCAAAGATTTTTTGTGCTCAGAGTTTGTCGAATTTGGAATTCAATTTTACTTTATGCTGACAGACATTTTTTCTTATTCGCTTTCTGAATTTGAAGAAATGCAATTTTGTCATGTCTGTAAATTTTTGGATTCCCTTTTCTCATTGGTAAGGGTAAGGTGGTGTATTTATGATATTGTGTATAATTTTTACATGAATTATGTTTTTCCATGAGTTGCTTTAGTAAACGCGCTATTTTAGAGCCCGGAAGGAAGCTTAAACTTTGATATACATAATTATAAGTGTCAATAATTATTATTTTTATTATTTATTAATAGATTTAGAAAGTATCTACATATTTTATAATTCATTTACAATGTGACTAGCAACTAAATCTATAAATGGCATAACTTATTAGTTGTAAGCCAGATTGGCGCAATATTTAACAAAATTATTTTAAATACTTGGATAGAAAAAGAAAAGAAGACAAGATATTTTATTTTATCACAGAAAAGTTTAAGGTACAAATTCATTTAAAATAAGTTTTCTATACTTTAAGCAGACTTCAATGTATTTATAAAGAGAAACAAAATTTAAGCCATTTAGTATACATATAACTTCATTTTCATTTAGTATGGATTTACTAAAATATTGCACTCTGAATTCTTTGTATGCTGGACAAACACCTATAAAGTGAGCCGTATTTTCAGAAGCATCTAAATTCATAAAGTACAAATACCAACAGTATTGTTGCTGAAGGATTTTGCATTAAGGTTTAATCAGCCACCTCTAGCTTTTATTATTAAACTGACTACACGAGGTGAAAAGTTTGAAGAGTAAAGTGATGAAATATTGTAATCTAATTTAGCATATAGGTCGTGAAATTGCGAACTTTTTGCATTTTGCACACAAGTATTTCCTTCTTGAGTTTTTAGAAGATTTAATAAAAGTTTCCAATTTCTACATAGCATAGTGTTACCGGGGAAAAAACTGTATATTTTGACAAATCTTTTCCCATTCTTTAGCCCAATATATGTTTTGTTTTATAATTTTTAATGCTAAAATATGTGGTAATCTATGTGGCTTCATATCTATTACGTTATTAATGTAACAGAGATGAAGCTTTAAGGTCGATACATAAAGCGAGTCAAGATTTGTTTCAATATACAGCATATAATTAGGTGTTGCGCTAGGCAAACACAGCATCTTTTTTATAAAAAATCTGAAAAGTTTTTCAACCTCATCGAACTTTTCAAAGCCCCATACTTGAGCCGCATAAAACATAATCGCCCTCGAGGCAGCCTGGAATATTTTTAGTTTGTTGTTTTGCGATATCTGCGGATTGCTTATATAATTCAACCAAGTAGAGTTAATCGCTAATTTTGAGGTTGATAATTTATTAGTCAAATGTTTTTAAAAGAGAGATTGTAAGTAATAACGACTCCAAGCTACTTATAACTATTAACTATTTCAATGTTAACGCCACCATAGTTCCAGTTTAAATGTGCAGAAATTCTTGTACCAGATCGAAATACTACTACTTTAGATTTATCTAGATTTGCTTTCAAGCCCCACATTGCACAGTAATTATATAAGCAGTTAATCATGTTTTGCAATTCTGTTGGACTGTCTGATAAAATAACAATATCGTCGGCGTAAAGTAGTACTTTTACATTGCAATCAGCAACATTAACACCCCCAGGTAGCACGCCAACTAAATCATTAATGTATAAGGAAAATAATATAGGGCTTAATATACAACCCTGCTTTACACCTATATCGACAGCGAAGGAATCGGAATACAAATTTCCATCCCAGATACAACTTTCATTATTTTGGTACATAAGTTGCAGCAATCTTATTATTTTAGTTGACAGACCAAGACAAGAAAGCTTGTAAAACAAGCTATTACGAGGAATTGTGTCAAAAGCGCACGAAAAATCAACAAAGAAAGCATACGTGTTCTTGTTGTTGACTTTATTGAGATACACAATGTTAACTAGCCTAAAAATGTTGTCAACAGTTGAGTAATTCTTTCTAAATCCGGCTTGAAACTCATTTAAAATCTTATTATGTTCAATCCAAACCTCTAAACGATTTAGTATGATGGTGTTAAATATTTTGCATAGAGTGTTAATCAGCGATAACCCACGATAATTAGGTGGACAATTAGAATCACCTTTTTTGAAAAGTGGTAACAGTATTGATTTTCGGAAACTAGAAGGAATTTTTTCATGAAGAAATATTTTGTTAAACACAGATAAAATTTCAAAAATAAAGGAATTAGGAGCATTTTTGTAAAATTCGTAAGGTATACCATCTTGACCAGGCGTTTTTCCATCTTTGAGTCCTTTAACAACGGGTAATATTTCACACATTTCAAAGGGAGAGTCAAGAATGGTATCAATAAAATATGGCATTGACCAGCTAATGTAGGCAAATCAGGGGGCTAATTCTGTCATTCGCTTACGAGCGAGTTTTTACTCGAATGTGCGAGTTTTTACACTTTTGGGATTATCTCATTCGATATCGAGTAAAAGGTTTCGAAATTTCTAATGATGGCATTCGATAGCGAGTAACCATTCGAATGCAACCGTGCGACTTTTTACTCGTAAGCAAAAGTACTATCGAAATCCAGCCAAACAGAATAACACAAAAGAAATGTAAATTAAAAATTTGTTTTGAATAGCAATAATAGTTAAATTAAGTTGAGAATTTTTGGTTCTTAAGGCTTTTTTTTAATTCATGACTTATATATACAGGTATATGTGTATAAAGATGAGTATTTGCTAAGAACACAAGTACTTATATTTGAAGTCACATGTTATTATATCCAAGAATTTATTTTTGTTTTTAGAAATGCATATATACATATGCTTATACATAGTTAAATGGTTGTTTTTACATACATATTTATTGTTATTTCTATTTACTTACTTTTTGTTGTCCAAACACGCATACATTACAAATTTAAATGAATTGTTATTGTGAACGTATGTGTTTTCATTTATTTTTTAATGTACAACAAGTATACAAATACATACAATTTTCGGCAGTGTTGTAAAACACATTTTGTCAGTATTTTGCAACACTGAAGTGATAACTCGATTCGTTACGTAACGAGTCATATCATTAGAAATTTACACGATATCGAAATTATTTTCTACTCGATAGTAATTTCGATCACGAATGACAGAATTAGCCCCCAGGACTTATTTGGTATAACTTACAAAAGTGGGTACGGAAATCGTCAGCGTTTAAAGAGCCTTTAATTGTAAAGGAACTTGATTTTAAAGAGTTGGATAATCTCCACCATTCACTGCTGCATTTGACGATGTTCAACTGCTCAATATGTTTATTATATAAATCAATTTTTTTTCTCTGCACATTTTTAAAAATTGTGCTCTGGAAGCAAAATACCGAGATTTGTTTATAGAATTGTGACTTTTTCTATAATTCCTAAGCATCTTAAGCATTCGTTTTCTAGCACGGGCACATGTCCAGTCAAACCACTTCTGTTTAGGTTCAAAAACGCATTTTTTTACTCTAGAGCCACTAGCTAATTTTGTTTTATCACATATATTACCAACCAGTTCTTCAACTGAGTCATTTGACTGAGGATCGACGTAAGAAGCAAGTAGAGACAGATGATTTTTGTATGCAGCAGAGAATTTACTGTTCCAGCGCAGTTTTTGTTTACATCAGAAATATGAATAAATGATTTAATTTTTAAGCAAAGCGGCATATGGTCGGAGTATGGCTTAGATGCAATAAAGAAATCATCAACATATTGCAGAAAATTAAGTGAACAAATACAGTAATCAATGACAGAGCTACCCATAACCCCACAAAAGCTGTATTCCCCGAAAGCATCATTATCCGTTCTACCATTAAGCACAACCCCACCGATATCTTCAATCAAATTAAACAATTTTCTTCCTTGTGTATTTCATTCCATATCTTTAGATACTCTATACTTTTTAATACGAGGCAAATCTCTCAAAAAGTTTCGATTAAGAACTTGTTCATCTGCAATTCTAGCATTTGAATCACCCACTATACAAAAATTGGTAACATCAAACTCTCGTAAAAATTCCTCAAACTTTTCAAACTCATGCTTCCAATTTGTGCAATTTAAATAAATTGGTATGAAGTGAAATATATTTCCTTCAACTTTTGCACTTAATACCGTATTATTGGAAATATTTGAAAATTTAAAACTATAAATATTTTTAAGATTTTTTCTGAAACCATATAAACAGCCGCCGCTGGCACATCCGGCACTATGTGTTTTTGTTGCTGGTATCCAGTGAATACAATAATTATTAAAATATGATGAAAACAAGTGCTGTCTGTCAGCTGTGACATGAGTTTCAAATAGAAAAAATGCATCAAAACTGTTGATATATGTTATAAATTTACTAAACTTTAGTGATTTCTCTAGATTGGATACGTTGTATGAAACTAAATGGCATAAATTGAATTGTTATTGTGAATTTGAAATATTTGCATTAACTACTCTATTATCTACTTTAGCTATATGGCCTTTAACGGAGACATCAACCATGTAATTACATTGCAATAAAATACTTTTTAAATAATCAGCATCTTTTATAGAGTCAGCATATAATTTACAATTGAACCACGTGTATTTGTTGTTATTGATGTAAATGCAAAGCTCGCCAAGCCTTACTTTGACACACATAAGTGTCAGTAACATAAACTATAATAGAGTGAATTTAATTGAAAAGCTGAATCAGCTAGAACTGGGATGCAATTGGATTTAACAAGGAAAAATCTGCAGTTGTAGCATTCGATCTTACATCGACACCAGAAGTAGCTTACTACAAAAGACAGCTTTCATGACCTTATCACGAAGAAGTCATTCATGTATATCTGGAATGAGGGAATAGCTTCACGTGGCTCACAGGAAATAGGATATTGATTTATGCATTACGTGGAAGACAATGTCAAACGTAAGAACTTAATAATGTATATCGAAGAATGTGTTGGCCAAAACCGGAAATTGCACCGGAATAGGTAGCAAGTTGTGTACACGTTTTTTTTCTTTTTTTTTATAATTTAATTATTTATTGTATCTTTTAAAAGAACTAACAATAAGTATGCAAATCTTAAAACTAAAAATTCATTAATTAATATAGAAAAAAAAATTAATTAATATTGAAAAATTTTATTTACTTAGGTCCAGCCAATGCTAGACGAAAAGTTGTTTCTTGCGTATATTTTGTTGGTAAATCACCTTTCCAACGTTCTGATGGTTGCAAGGGTGTCCATCCTACTCAGTCGAGTGTGGTCACCAAAGTTAAGGATGCTACGTGCGAGAGGATTCGTGTGAGACTCCAGCGCGTTTTGAAAATTCATCTTTCACTAAGGGTACACCTAGATCTTTGTGAATTCGAGAGTTTTTAACATACCATGGAGCTGCAGTAATTATACGGAGAATTTTATTCTGGCGCTTTTGAATTTTCTCAATGTTAGATGCAGAGGCGGTACCCCACAATTGAATTCCATAGCTCCATATTAGCTTTAGGATTGCGTTATACAACAAAAGTTTGCAATCTAACTTTAAGATAGAATTTCTGCCGATGAGCCAATTTAGTTGCACCGCTTTTAATTTCATCTGGGTGACTTTAGCGTCAATGTGAGACTTCCACGTGAGCCTACGGTCGAGATGAATACCAAGGTATTTGACTTTAGTGTGCTGCGGAACAATGTAGTTGTTGATTTTAATAGCCGAACAAGTTTTTCTACGTAGTGTGAATGTAACATGGGTACATTTTTGTTCATTTACTTTGATTTTCCAAAGTTTCATCCATTTCTCCAATATAAGAATATGTTCTTGCAAATTTTGTGATGCTAATTTATAGTCATCATGGACACTGATGAATGCTGTATCATCTGCAAAGGCTGAAGTGTGAATTTTGCAGCTCGTTGGCATATCTGAAGCATAAATCAAATATAAAGTTGGACCCAATATGCTACCCTGGGGAACTCCAGCTTCGATTGGCTGAGCCGACCTTTTGAAATCACCTTCCTTAATGACGAATTTCCTGTCATATAAGTAGCTCTCTAACAGCTTGTGCGTGTTTGCAGGCAAATTTAATTTTATTTTATGAGTTAAGCCTTCCTGCCACACTTTGTCAAAAGCTTTGCAAACGTCAATGAATAGAGCTGAGCAATATTTTTTATCTTCGAACGCATTTCTGATGACATTCACCAGCCTGTGTGTCTGTTCTATGGTGCTATGCTTAGCCCTAAAACCGAATTGATGGTTAGGAATACATCCTACTTCATTCAATATTGGGGTCAACTTTTTCATTAGAAATTTCTCGAACAGTTTTGAAATTGTTGGCAATAGACTTATCGGCCTATATGACTCAACTTTTGTAGGATCTTTTCCTGGTTTGGGTATCATAGTAATGGCAAACACCTTTCACTCAGTAGGAAAGTACTCGAGACGTAAAATAGCATTAAAAATAAAAAGGACGAGTCTTCTAGCTACTCGGGGTAACTGCACAAGCATTTTGTTGGTAATTTTCTCAATACCAGGAGCTTTTCTGGGGTTTAAGTTACTAATAGCATTATCGACATCTTGAAAACGAAGTTTAAAAGATACGGGAGGTCTAACGGCATATCAGCTTCATCATTCAGTCCGTCAATGGCAAACACGTTTTTCAAATGGTTAGCGTACAGCATTCCTTTTTCGGAATTACTTCTGCCCCCCCCCCCCCCCCCCCACCCCCCCCCCCCCCCCCCCCCCCCACCCCCCCCCCCCCCCCCACCCCCCCCCCCCCCCCCCCCACCCCCCCCCCCCCCCCCCCCCCCCCCCCCCCCCCCCCCCCCCCCCCCAGTTGGAGTACGCAAGGGTGGCTTAGATCTAATGGGTCTCTTTAACCCTCTTGCTGCTTTCCATAAAGAATAATCGGATTGAGGACTACCATCGAGGCTTTCCAAATAGGTTGTGAGGGAAGCCACTCTTTGGACTTCAAGCAAATTTCTTAATTGATTTACGCATTCTCGAAGCCTAGCTTTAAGCTGAGGAGACCTGCGAAGTTGCCATTCTCTTCTGATTCTTCTTTTTTCTGAAACAAGGAGTTCGATCTCAGAAGAACAAGTTTTGCTATTCATATTTCTAAAATTTGTAGTGGTAACATGTTGCACGGCTTTTATAATATTTTGGGAAAATTATTAATTGACTCATCAATATCCTCTGGAGTTCTCAAAGATATATTTTCCGTACAATGAGTACTTAAATATTTTTTATATTTTATCCAATTCACTCTAGACTGGAATACACCTATGTCGTTAAATGGGGATCCAATGTTCTGGGGGAAACATATAAGAGACCATAGTAGGTGAGTGATCGGAGGACAAATCCAATAAAGGCTCCACATGCATCCATTCTAAGGGGACGTTTTTTACGATTCCAAAGTCAATAACATCTGGGATCTTTCGCTGGTCAGATGGCCAATAGGTGGGACTCCTGCTGGAGATTACATCTAAACCCAATTTTGATATAGTATCAAAAAGCACACGACCTTTCGGAGAGATTAATCTTGAGCCCCAAAATGTGTGTTTAGCATTATAGTCACCAGCAGCTATAAATCGGGATCCAAGAGAAGTAAAAATTTGAGTAATGGTTTTCTGTAACTGAAAGCTGAGGCGGGGAATAAATTGATGAAATTACCAATTTACTGTGAATGTGTTCAATACAAATATTTGTTGCTTGAAAGTATTCTTCACATGTCTCATTTAACAAGTAATGTTTAATTCTATTTTTAATTAGAATAGCCGAACCTCCACAAGATCTTCCACGTGGATCTTTAGTGTCATATAGTATATAGCCATTTATCAACAACTTGAAGACCTTTCGCACTTTTAAGCTGATAGGTGTAAAAAGCTTTATTTTCTTTCTCCAAGTCGTCCGTCACTTTGCGGTAGTCATTTTCATGAATTACCTGGGTTTTTGTTTCTTTAATATTTCCATGCTGCACAGATGTTACGCTAAAGGTATTTTCACCTATTACGGTAATAAGTTTGCTTACCAGTTCCTTAGATGTAGGCTCTCTCAAATAAATTGGAGGAGGTTTAAACGATTTTTTTGAACATTTTGGTTCATCCGTTTGGAGAATAGCAAACCTATTATTATCAGAAGACTTACCGGGGTCCTCCTCTTTAGATATTTTAGACTTTGGTGATAATTGGGCAGATTTAGGGCTGCGTTCCCGTTTCACAACCGTGATGTATTTATCCATTCCTACTTGGGTTTTCCGCTTATTGGCGCTAGTTGAACTAGAAGATGTTTTTTCTTCAGATGTTGCAAATATATTTGACGAACACGAACGCGTGCGGTTTCTTTCTCTTGTAGAAAGAAGATTTTCTAACGATTTTTGTAAAGATTCCTCTTCAGAAATCCAAATGTTTCTACTAGTTGAGCTAAGCTCTTTTTCAGAATTGCATCTGCTAGGTACACTCATGCAGTTTTTTTTTTGTTAACAAAAAAAAAAATTAATTAAAAAAAAAAAAATGTCAAAATATTTCTTTTATATAGGATCACTCTTTTTACCTATTACGGTTTTGTTTTATTACTTTCCGATCAAAAACTAACACGTCCGCTCAAGAAAACAAAACTTTAATGTATAGTTTTTTTCCAACTGGGTAGGTAATCTTCACTCACAATAACAACAATAACAATGCACTGCCACCGCACTTGTTTTATTGAAATTGATTCTATTGTTTAGTTACTGAATTGTGAGGAATTTATTTTCCCGTTGTTTTTTTAAATAACTTGTTCTTGTTTCTACAATTTAATACAATATATTATTGATTTTATATGTATGTAAGTTAAAAGTA
Organism: Thecocarcelia acutangulata; assembly: GCA_914767995.1. Lineage (NCBI taxonomy): Eukaryota > Metazoa > Arthropoda > Insecta > Diptera > Tachinidae > Thecocarcelia > Thecocarcelia acutangulata. The sequence continues at coordinate 55,204,750 of OU612098.1, read as the reverse complement.
TGTAAGCACAATGATATATATATTTTTGTTTTTTTTTTGTTCACTTTAAAATAATACGACCGTACGGTTGGAGAATCACAGAGTGAATCTCCAACACGTGTTTATTTTTTTTCTGTTTTTTACCGATGTCCGTATTTTCTATATACATGTGTATATATGTTCATTATTAATTTCGTATGAAATCAAAGTGCACCGGGATAAGTAGCAGTATATGTACACGTTTTTCTTTTTTTTTTCACCGCTTTCCGTATTTTCTTTATATGTTTAATATTAATTTCTTTTCAATGCACTTCATTACCTTGTAGTGTGGAGGGGGTTGGACTAAATTTTTCTAATCTGAGCCGTGTCGAAGGTATATACACTGGGCACTGATCAGTTTTAACTAATTTGATTCCGACACTTTAAATGCTGCAATAGAGTTTGTTTTAGTCTTTCGTGTTGCTATTGTTAACACTCCGCGAACACTACTCCCTCTTTTTTCCTCATCATAGCCTATTTTCCTAGTTCCAGTACAATGCGCTGCATATGTAGGGTTCATCCCCTGAGTACTGGTCCAAGATAAAAAAGGGTATAATAATGTGAATTTTTGTGAAGGGTATAATAATGAGCACTATTTGCACGTATATGGTCAATAATTCGACCTTCCCAGTGGAAAAGATAGACCAAAAGTTTTTAGTATCTGGTCACTCATTCCTACCATGTGATCAAGATTTTGGAATCATTGAAAAGAAAAAAATATTATAAGGACATTTTTACGCCTGATGATTGGGATCGTGTAATCATCACTGCAAAAAAAAGGAACCATTTCACTTGGTAAAGCTGACGGCAGATGATATTAAGCATATCCTTAATCGAGAAATTAGTGACAAACAAAAAAATCTCCGAAGACAAGACTTCAAAATTTGAATGGCTCAAGATTCAGTGGCTTTAATTTCAAAATGCAAAGTCATAGAAACTGCAAAGTGTAAGGACTTACAGGAATTCAAAGAGTTCATACCTCCTATAAAGAATGCATTTTGTAATAATTTAAAAACCCATTCGAGAGCCAAAGATGAATATATTCAGGAAGAAGACGAATAATTATTATTATTAATTTGTGTTATTTACAACGCTAAAAATTATTTTTATTATTTATCAGAAAAGTCGATTAAGCGATGTCCGTCTGTCCGCTGTTGAAATACCGTTTCTGAGAAAACCATTAGACTTAGAAACTTTTTTCTTTCACCATTCTTTTACCCCATCGATTCATGGGTTTGCTATTGAAATTCAGTAATATCGGTACACGTATAGCTGAGATATATTCAAAATTCCGAAAAAAGCCATTTTTTGCAGTTTTGTATGGAAATTTTTGAAAACAAAAGTTGTTTGTTTTGCTTCAAACTTAACACACACTTATTAAGCATGGTGACTAAAAGGCAAAAAATAAATACCCGAGATATAGCCTGAACCGATTTTTTCAATAAATTTTTTTTTTTTGCTGAAAAGCAATTCTCGTTATAAAAGAAGGTTACTAAAATACAGAAAATAGAAAATTCCGATATCGGTTCATATATAACCGAGCATTTTCAGGTCACATTTTTAATATACTATACATATTCGTGACTATCGTGAAGGGTATTTCAGATTCGGCCTAGCTGAATATACTTACTTGTTTTTTTTTTCATTCATCTTCAATATATGAACTAACAATAAGTATTCAAATCTTAATACTAAATATAAAAGTTATTTAAGTCAAGCCACTGCTAAATAATAATATCGGTAGAATCACCTATTTAAAGTTCTGATGGTGGCAAGGGTGTCCCATCTTCTCAACCGAGAGTGGCCGCCAAAATTAAGTATGTTGCGTGCAAGAGGATTTGGGTGAAGTTCCAATTTACTGATATACCTTGTCACATACTTAGAAAACTCGTCTTTTACCAGCGAAACACACAGATCCTTGTGATTTCGTGAGTTTCTTACATACAATGGAGCTCCACTAATCGTACGAAGAATTTGGTTTCGTCGTCTTTGAGTTTTTTCAATGTTAGATGTTGAGGCGGTTCCCCATAATCGAACTCCGTAGCACCATATAGGCTTTAAAATTGCGTTATATAACAAAAGTTTGCAATCCATAAAAAATTTTGAGCACTAGAATAAACTTTTTTCTTACATTAAAACAAAAAGTTGCATTAAATTTGATTTGCCGCTAACGGCACCACGCACCCACTAAAGAATTTTTCGTACAAACAAATTTTAAAGAGCACAAAAAACAGTGCGAAACGCACCGAGTTGACAACACTGATTGCTGGGACCCACAATCTACGCAAAACAAATGGAGTACCTAAAATGATTAAATCGTAAGTAAATAACGTGTTCACAGGTTTTAATAATTACATTAATTTGTAAGTTAATTGTCAGTTTGATATTGATTATGATCCTTCTTTTCGATATTTATTTTCCTCCATTTCACCTATGAAAGCAACACAAAAAAGGTAATTATTGTATGTATGACATATAAGTTAATTTCTCTTAAAATTACTTTTTCTGCAAAAATATTTTTTGTAAACTCTTAGAAAATAATGCATTTCTAAATTTAACCCTCATTGGGAAGAACAGTCTATAAGAAAAATCTTCTAAGCAAGTAACTTTGAAGCATTTAATTTTATTTATTTTTTTCTGATATTTTGAGGCAAAAGAGAAGGTTTACATGTTTATGCGTTAGAAAATCCTGAGTTGAGAATTAACTACACCAGTGGCCAAGCCAGCCAAATATCTTTGCTTTCAATCTTAATTTGTGCACTTTTACATATACATACAATCGAATGGAGATCAAAATTTATTTTTAAGTCCTTCTTTCCCTCCTATCGATCAAGGTGCTCTGCGGTTTTAAGTATACCAACAAAAAAGTTATGGTAAATTCTTCCCTCCGCAAAACTTAAATCGGATTTCTACGGACATTTATAATAATAGTTAGTACGCAAACCGATTCATTCGTTCTTCGTTTTGAATGAATTGTGGGCCAAGTGGGTGTTGTAATTTGTATTTCCTAAATTAGATTATAAGGAACATTTAAATAAGAAAATTTGGGACCGAGCTTTTAGGATTTATTTATATATATATAGATTAAACCGCCGTTATATATATATTAAAACTTTGTGAAAAGCTTGGGAAACATTTAGTAGCTGTGTGATTGCTCTCTGATGCTGTTTAGTTCTAAAATAGCGATGATAAAACGTCATCGGCCACTTGCGCTGCGACCATTGTTGATCTATTGTGAATCCCCTTGCCACACTATGGGCTAAGTACGTCAAGAAACCGGACTAACCATTCACTTAACGTATCCGCTTGTAGCAGTCGTCCCAATGCTCCACAGTGGGTGACCAAGTGCGCCATTGACTCCTCTTTCTCACCACAGCATCTGCATATGTCTGTGTTGGAAATGCTCATTCTGTACTGTTGCTTAAGTGCACCTGTCAGAGTTCTGAGGCTTTTCCTATTCAGTTTACAGCACATTCAGCGATCTTTGCATCAAAATTTAAAACTTTCTTGGAGTTTTGTTTTTGCATACATTTATTTATTGAATCTTCAAAAAATGAATTAACAATTAGTGTTTAAATCTTAACACTAAACATAAAAAATTAAATTATTCCAGCCAATGCTAGACAAAATAGTTTTATTGTGCGCCAATTATATCGGTGAAATCATCTATTTAACGTTCTGATGGTGGCAAGGGTATCCCTTCTTCTCAACCGAGAGTGGCTTTCAAAAATCAAGAATGTTGCATGCAAGCGGATTTGGGTGAAGTTCCAGCTTACTGATATACCTTGTCGCGTGCTTAGAGAATTCATCTCTTACCAGCGGAACACACAGATCCATGTGAATTCGTGAGTTTTTTACGTACTATGGAGCTGCAGTAATCGTTCGAAGAACTTGATTTTGCCGCCTCTGAATTTTTTCAATGTTTGACGCTGAGGCGATGCCCCATAATCATGTTTGCTTACGCAGTGTGAATGTAACGTGAGTACATTTTTGTTCATTAACCTTTCTTTTCCAAAGTGTCAACCATTTCTCTAATATTGAAATATACTCCTACAAATTTCGTGAAGCTAATTGATGCTTTTCATGAACACTGCAAATATCTGTGTCAAGTGCAAACCTTGAGATATAGATTCCTGGTCTCGTTGTCATGCCAGAGGCGTACATCAGATATAAAGTGGGTCCTAGAATACTACCTTGAAGAACTCCTGCTCCGATTGCCTGTGAGGGGCTTATAAAGTCGCCTTCTGTGATAACAAATTTCCGGCCGCATAAGTAGCTTTCCAGAAGCTTGTGAGTATTTGCAAGCAAATTTAACTTTATTTTGTGCATCAAACAGTCGGTCCACACTTTATTTCAATCATGGAAAACGTCAATGATTAGAACTGAGCAATAATGCTTGTCCTCAAAGATCTGTCGTATGACATTGACTAGTCTGTGCGTTTGTTCTATGGTGCTATGTGTAGCCCGAAAGCCAAATTGATGATCATGGATGCATCCCACATTGTTCAATATTGGACTCAACTTCGCCATTACCAATTTTTTGAAAAGTTTTGAAATTGTTGGTAAAAGATGGTAAAAATTGGTCTATATGATTCTACCTTTTTCGGATACTTCCCTGGCCTGGGTATAATAGTAATTATAGAGACCTTCCGCTCTGCAGGATTATACTCAAGGCATAAAATAGCGTAAAAAATAAAAAGTATAACTTTTTTTTAGCTACACGATGTAACGGTTCAAGCATTTTACCAGAAACTTGATCAATGCCTGGAGCTTTCCTGGGGTTTTTGTAACCAATAACATTTTAGACGTATTAAAAATTAAGTCCTAAAGATACAGACGGTCTAAAAGCACATGGTGGTAATTCCGCTGTATTTATGGTAAAAACCTTTCCCAAATGGTTAACATGCACCATTCCTTTTTCAGAATCGCTTCTTGCCCAGTCACCAGTTAAAGTTCTCACAGGTAGCTTACCTATTATGGATCTTTTTAGACCTTTTGCCGTTTTCCCAAGGGAATGGTCCATCCAGGCTTTCCAAAGTGGTTCTTACTTGCCATTTGTTGTAGCCTGTTGTGACTTCCCAGTTTTAACCTGAACTTAAAGACACAACTGCTCAGGGCCTTTAGTACTGATTGGTTGTCAGGGAGTGTTTTGATAAGCACTCCCTTGTGCTGTCTATCGGAGAGTTTTTATACCACTTCCCTTATTGCGTATAGTACCGCTTGGAAGATTGTGGTGTCTTTACTAAGAGTTACGATGATAGGAGATATACTTTACATCATACAGTATTCTATTCGGCTTCGTTATTAGCAATTTGGCAGTTTTGAAATTTTTGGTGGTATATTTATTGGTCTATATTCTACATTTGTTGGATCTTTCCCTAGCCTAGGTATTATAGTAATTAAAGACACCTTCCACCGTGCTGGGAAATACTCAAGCCTAGCAGCGTTAAAAATAAATGTAATAATCCTTCTAGCTCCTCGAGGTAATCAAACAACCCAGGTTGTTTATGATTTAAATCACGTTTTCACCATCTTGAAAATTAACTCTTAAGACAGAGGAAGTCTTATAGATAATGGCAGTTATTCAGCTACATCACTCAATCTGTTTATGGTAAAAACTTTTCTGAAATGCTTAACATACAATATACATTTTTGAGAATCGCTTATTACCAAATTCTCAGTTGGATCTCCCAAAGGCGATTTACTTCTAACATATAAAAATAATCTGCTTGAAGAGTGCCATCAAGGCCTTCCAAATATTTTTTAAGGGACGTTATTCTTTATACTTCAATTAGGTTTCTCAATTGGGTTAGCAGCGAACAGCAGGAGATTGCTAGATCTCATCTCGCAACAGTTGTAGATAGCCAACTAAATAAAACTAGTTTGGATAGCACAGATAGTAAATAAAGTAAAACAAAGTAAAGATTTTTTGAGAAATAATAAGGAAATTATGATATTAAAAGCAGACAAAGAAAACATAAATGTAGCAATTAAAAGGCTAAATTATTTGTCTAGAATTGAGAATATTAAACATCCAACAAATAGATTACAAAAAGTGAATAATAGATTTGCTGATGTGCAATTTCGATTAGAGATAATAATATGCATCGATAAAATTAATTTAAAAACAAATGTATCTGTAGCTCCTAGATTATATGGATTGCCTAAAATTCATAAGGGGAATTTTTCATTAAGACCAATTTGCTCATCAATAAATTCACCTTCATATGGTCTTAGTGAATATATAACTAATATTCTTAAAAATATAACTCTAAATAATATCAATAAATACAATTCAAAGAAAAAGTTTATGATTTAATAATCCAGAATAATGAAAAGCTATTTTCACTAGATGTTGTTTTTCAATCATTGTGGATAAATAGGAGAAAAATTCAGGGTTTACAAATATTAAAAAAATACTTATTATAAAGTCTAATAGTAGGTATTTTTAATATGATACTAAAATATACACACAGAAGAAAGAACTTCCCATGGGCTCTCCAGCCTCTCCAAATATAACGGATGTTGTTGTGTTGGAGTAGCTATTGGATACATACCAACGATTCTCATAAAGTATGTTGATGATTTATTTTGTATAATGGATGAGAAGAGGATAGATTTATTCATTTGATCAGAATATTAAATTCACTATTGAGAAAGAATCCAACTCTTTACTTCCATATTTGGACATACCAGTTAGAAAAAAATGGTAACAGATTATTAAAAGGTTGGTACCAAAAGCCAAATTCTTCAGGTAGAATTATAAATTATTTTTCTAAGCATCTAAAAAGGCAAAGGCTAAAAACTTAATAGATAGAATATTAACAACCAAGGATCGTAGATTTCCCAAGAAGAATAAAAGCATAATTAGGAATATATTATATGATAATAGTTTTTCTGATGAACTCATTTGCAAGTTGATAAGTAAATACAATATAAGGGGAACATCGGATAATAATGTTTCTGAACCAATAATATATAAATCGTTAACTTATGTACCTGGAATGTCAAAAAGATTAGAGTGTTCTAATATATACGATAATACGAAATATAGAATTGCGGATAGTCTTCATAATGTTGTAGATAGAATTTTTAGTAAAACAAAAGATAGGTTGGAAAAGTCGGATATGTCTAGTTTAGTGTATAAAATTCCATATACTCGTAGTGGTAACAACAATGAAAATTGTGATAACGTATACATAGTAGCAACAGGTAATAAACTTAAAACTTGGTTAGCGGGTCGTAAATCAGACCGGAAGTGTAGGAAATATAACTATTCGCATTATCTATCCATTGAGGTGATTTTAATCACTATCTAGATTTTGAAAGAGCATCTTTTTTAAATAAAGCAAATTATTATTAACGTATATACTTATGTTCATGATAGATATGCTTCAGATAACTAATGTGAGTGTAGATTAAAGAATAAAATTTAAAAAGGATGTAGACGGATTAGAACGAAATTAGCATTTAATACATAAGAAGAAAGGTACAGGAGTAGATTGTTTTTTTGTCTAAAATTATTTTTTTTTTTTTTTTTTGAACAAATACATAATATGTAATATGGTTAATGTTATAATAATGTAAAATATGTTTCTTCGTTGTAAATGTTAATGTAGTTGAATATATTATTTTGGGTTTTTAATATGTGTTTTCAAATTTATATTATATGTATACAAATATACATATATATAGTTCCTGAAGAATACACACAACGGAGTGTCGAAGTATTAAAACAAATAAAGAACGATAATTGTTACAAGTGGACCACTAGCTTAACCAACAAATAATGAAGTAAATGAAAACAACAAAATCGTCTAACAAACACTTCAAGATTAGATGGCCAGCGTGTTAGGAAATTTGTAAAAAATAAATAAAAAGTACATGTTTTTGAGAATTCTTTTTTATACCCTTCACAAAAATGTAAAGGGTATATATAAGTTTGTGATTCCGTTTGTAATTTCTACAGTTTTTTTTTGCGACCCTATAAAGTATATATATTCTGAATCAGAATTAATGGAAAAGTCGATTAAGCGATGTCCGTCTGTCCGCTGTTGAAATACCGTTTCTGAGAAAACCATTAGACTTAGAAACTTTTTTCTTTCACCATTCTTTTACCCCATCGATTCATGGGTTTGCTATTGAAATTCAGTAATATCGGTCCACGTATAGCTGAGATATATTCAAAATTCCGAAAAAAGCCGTGAATTTTTGCAGTTTTGTGCGGAAATTTTTGCCAAAAAAAATGGTTTGTTTTGCTTCAAGCTTCACACACTTATTAAGCATGGTGACTAAAAGACAAGAAATTTTTTTTCAGATATCGGTCCATATATACCCGAGATATAGCCCAAATCGGATTTTTAATGAAAATGTCGCATAGGCGAAGCTAAATAACTGTTTTTTGCTCAAAAGCAGTTCTGGTAATTATATAGGGTCACATAAATGTGGAAAATGAAAATTTCCGATATCGGTCCATATATACCCGAGATATAGCCTAAACTGCGGTTTTAATGAAAATGTCACGTAAGTGCACTTAAACATCTTTTTTTGCTTAAAAGCAGTTCTGGTTATGATATAGGGTCATATAAATATGAAAAATGAAAATTTTCGATGTCGGTCCATATATACCCGAGATATAGCCTAGACCGGGTTTAACATAAAAGTGTCGCGTAGGCATACTAAAACAACATTTTTGTGCTCAAAAGCAGTTCTAGTAATGAAACAAAGTTACATATATAAGTATAGAAAATGAACATTGTCGATATCGGTCTATATATACCCGAGATATAGCCCAAACCGGGTTTTTCATGAAAATGTCGTGTAAGCGAACGTTAACAACTTTTTTTTGATTAAAAACAGTTCTGGTAATAAGATGAGTTAATATAAATATGGAAGATAAAAATTTCCGATATTGGTCCATATATACACGAGATATAGCCTAAATCGTGGTTTTCATGAAAATGCCGCGTAAGCGAACTTAAACAACTTTTTTCACCTTTTTTTTCTGGTAGTTAAATAAGGTTATATAAATGTGGAAAATGAAAATTCCCGATATAGGTTTATTTATACCAGAGATATAGCCTAAACCGTGGTTTTCATGAAAATGCCGCTTAAGCGAACTTAAACAACTTTTTTCACCTTTTTTTTCTGGTAGTTAAATAAGGTTATATAAATGTGGAAAATGAAAATTCCCGATATCGGTCCATATATACCCGAGATATAGCCCAAACCGGGTTTTTCATGAAAATGTCGCGTAAGCGAACTTAAACAACTTTTTTCACCTTAAAGCAGTTCTGGTAATAAAATAAGGTTATATAAATATGGAAAATTAAAATTTCCGATATCGGTTCATATATACCCGGTGTATAGCCTAACAGGTTTTTTGATGAAAATGCCGACTAAATAACTTTTTTGTGCTCAAAAGCAGTTCTGATAATGAAATTAGGTTACACAAATATGGAAAATGAAAATTTCCGATATCGGTCCATATATACCCGAGATATAGCCCAAATGGGGTTTTTCATGAAAATGTCGCGTAAGCGAACTTAAAAAACTTTTTTGTGCTCAAAAGCAGCTCTGGTAATGAAATAGGGTCATATAAATATGAAAAAAGAAAATTTTCGATGTCGGTCCATATATACCCGACGTATAGCCTAGACCGGGGTTTTCATGAAAATGCCGCGTAAGCGAACTTAAACAACTTTTTTGTGCTCAAAAGCAGTTCTGGTAATGAAATTAGGTTACATAAATATGGAAAATGAAAATTTCCGATGTCGATCCATATATACCCGAGATATAGCCTAGACCGGGGTTTTCATGAAAATGCCGCGTAAGCGAATTAAAACAACTTTTTTGTGCTCAAAAGCAGTTCTGGTAATGAAATAAGGTGACATAAATATGGAAAATGAAAATTTCCGATATCGGTCCATATATACCCGAGACATAGCCTAGACAGGGTCTTCATGAAAATGTCGCGTAAGCGAACTTAAACAAATTTTTTTTGCTCAAAAGCAGTTCTGGTAATGAAATAAGGTTACATAAATATGGAAAATGAAAATTTCCGATATCGGTCCATATATACCCGAGATATAGCCTAAACTGCGGTTTTAATGAAAATGTCACGTAAGTGCACTTAAACATCTTTTTTTGCTTAAAAGCAGTTCTGGTTATGATATAGGGTCATATAAATATGAAAAATGAAAATTTTTGATGTCGGTCCATATATACCCGAGATATAGCCCAAACCGGGTTTTTCATGAAAACCCCGGTCTAGGCGAACTTAAACAACTTTTTTGTGCTCAAAAGCTGTTCTGGTAATGAAATTAGGTTACATAAATATGGAAAATGAAAATTTCCGATATCGGTCCATATATACCCGAGATATAGCCTAGACCGGGGTTTTCATGAAAATGCCGCGTCAGCGAAATTAAACAACTTTTTTTGCTTAAAAGCATTTCTGGTAATAAAATAAGGTTATATAAATATGAAAAATGAAAATTTCCGATATCGGTCCATATATACCGCAGATATAGCCTGGAACGGAGTTTTCATGAAAATGCCGCGTAAGCGAACTTAAACAACTTTTTTTGCTTAAAAGCAGTTCTGGTAATAAAATAAGGTTATATAAGTATGGAAAATGAAAAATGTCGATATCGGTCTATATATATCCGAGATATAGCCCAAACCGGGGTTTTCATGAAAATGTCGCGTAAGCGAACTTTAACAACTTTTTTTTGATCAAAAGCAGTTCTGGTAATAAGATGAGGTTATATAAATATGGAAAATGAAAATTTCCGATATCGATCCATATATACCAGAGATATAGCCTAAACCGTGGTTTTTATGAAAATGCCGCGTAAGCGAACTTAAATAACTTTTTTCACCTAAAGGAGTTCTGGTAATTAAATAAGGTTATATAAATATGGAAAATGAAAATTTCCGATATCGGTCCATATACCCAAGATATAGCCCAAACCGGGTTTTTCATGAAAATGTCGCGTAAGCGAACTTAAACAACTTTTTTTTGCTTAAAAACAGTTGTGGTAATAAGATGAGGTTATATAAATATGGAAAATGAAAATTTCCGATATCGGTCCATATATACCAGAGATATAGCCTAAACCGTGGTTTTCATGAAAATGCCGCGTAAGCGAACTTAAATAACTTTTTTCACCTAAAGGAGTTCTGGTAATTAAATAAGGTTATATAAATATGGAAAATGAAAATTTCCGATATCGGTCCATATACCCAAGATATAGCCCAAACCGGGTTTTTCATGAAAATGTCGCGTAAGCGAACTTAAACAACTTTTTTTTGCTTAAAAACAGTTGTGGTAATAAGATGAGGTTATATAAATATGGAAAATGAAAATTTCCGATATCGGTCCATATATACCAGAGATATAGCCTAAACCGTGGTTTTCATGAAAATGCCACGTAAGCGAACTTAAACAACTTTTTTCACCTTAAAGGAGTTCTGGTAATTAAATAAGGTTATATAAATATGGAAAATGAAAATTTCCGATATCGGTCCATATATACCCAAGATATAGCCCAAACCGGGTTTTTCATGAAAATGTCGCGTAAGCGAACTTCAACAACTTTTTTGTGCTCAAAAGCAGTTCTGGTAATAAAATAAGGTTATATAAATATGGAAATTAAAATTTCCGATATCGGTTCATATATACCCGATATATAGCCTAACAGGTTTTTTGATGAAAATGCCGAGTAAACAACTTTTTTGTGCTCAAAATCAGTTCTGGTAATGAAATAAGGTTATATAAATATGGAAAAAGAAAATATCCGATATCGGTCCATATATACTCGAGATATAGCCTGAACCGATTTTCCAATAACATTTTTTTTTGCTGAAAATCAGTTCTTGTTATAAAAGAAGGTTACGAAAATAGAGAAAATTAAAATTTCTGATATCGGTCCATATATACCCGAGATATAGCCTAAATCGGGTTTTTCATGAAAATATCGCGTAAGCGAACTTAAACAATTTGTTGTGCTCAAAAGCAGTTCTGGTAATGATATAAGGTTATATATATGGAAAATTAAAATTTTCGATATCGGTCCATATATACCCGAGATATAGCCTGAACCGGTTTTTCCATTAAAAATTTTTTATTTTTTTTTTTTTTTGCTGAAAAGCAATTCTCGTTATAAAAGAAGGTTACTAAAAAACAGAAAATAGAAAATTCCGATATCGGTTCATATATAACCGAGCATATTTAGGTCACATTTTTAATATACTATACATATTCGTGACTATCGTGAAGGGTATTTTAGATTCGGCCCAGCCGAATATACTACACTCTTACTTGTTTTAACAGAATTTATTCCGTTTCTGACAAATGAATTTTATTATTCATATACTTCCTTATGGAAAAGCAAATCGATAGAATGTTGATTGCTGAAACTCATTTGACTACCAACAGTTTTTTCAAAATTAATGGCTACATACTGTACGACACAAAGGATCCCCGCGGAAGATCTTGCGGAGGATCGGCAATTCTAATAAAATCCAGAATTAAGCACTTTTTAATGAACGAGACATGTGAGGAGTATCTCCCAGCAACAAATATATGCATTGAATATTTTCATGAAAAAATCGTTATTTCCTCGATCTACTCACCGCCACGATTTTCAATAACAGAAAACCAATATTCAAATTTTTTCAAATCACTTGGTCCTCGATTTTTAGCGGCTGGCGACTATAACGCGAAATACACATTTTGTGGATCACGTTTAATTACCTCGAAAGGCCGTGTGCTTTTTGATACCGTTTCCAAAATGGGCTTAGGTGTGATTTCAAGTGGACACCCCACTTATTGGCCGTCAGACCAACGAAAGATCCCAGACGTTATAGATTTTGGAGTTACAAAAAATTTTCCCTCAGAATGGATGCAAATGGAGCTTTCATTAGACTTGTCATCAGATCACTCAACAGCTATAGTTTCTGTTTGGTGCCCCGTTTTGTGACTTGACGTTGAACGTCACTCGAGTTAATTGGATAACATATAAGAAATATTTGAGTACACATTGCACGGAAAATATTGTAACCTCGATTAACGAATTTTCTGAACACCTTAATCTAGCCGTCCAGCAATCTACCACTAGCCATATAAGATCTAGAAATGTGAGCAATAGAACATATTCGTTTGAAATTGAACAACTTCTAACAGAAAAAAGAAGAGTTAGAAGAGAGTGGCAACTTCGCAGGTCTCCCCAGCTTAGAAGCAGGCTACGAGAGTGCATAACTCAGTTAAGAAATCTGCTTGAAATCAACAGAATGGCTTTCCTTAAAAATTATCTGGAAGGTCTTGATGGTACCCCTCAATCCGACTATTCTCTATGGAAAGCGACAAAAGGTCTGAAAAGACCCGTAATAAGTAAGCCACCTTTGTGAACTTCAACTGGAGATTGGGCAAGAAGCGATTCTGAAAAGGGGATGTTGTATGTTAACCATTTGAGAAATGTTTTTACCACAAATGATACAGCGAATAATTCAGCTGAAATACCGTCATACGCTGTTAGACCGCCTATGTCTTTGAGACTTAGTTTTCAAGATGTTGAAAATGTTATTTGTAACACAAACCCCAGGAAAGCTCCAGGCATTGATAAAATACTGGTAAAATGTGTAGCTCGAAGAATTCTTCTTTTTATTTTTAACGCTATTTTACGTCTGGAGTATTATCCTGCAGTGTGGAAGGTGTCCATGATTACTATGATACCCAAACCAGGGAAGGATCCCACTAAAGTAGAATCATACAGACCAATAAGTCTACTGGCAACAATTTCAAAAACTGTTCGAAAAATTGTTAATGGCGAAGTTGACACCAATATTAAACAATATGGGATGCATCCCTGATCATCAATTTGGCTTTCGGGCTAAACACAGCACCATAGAACAAACGCATAGACTAGTTAATGTTATAAGAAAGACCTTTGAGGAGAAGAAGTATTGCTCAGCTCTATTCATTGATATTTCTCAAGCTTTCGATAAAGTGTGGCACGACGGGTTGATGCACAAAATAAAGTTAAACTTACCTGTAAATACTCACAAGCTTCTGGAAAGCTACTTATATGGGCGGAAATTTGTTATCAGAGAAGGCGATTTTATAAGCCCAACTCAGCCAATCGAGGCAGGTGTTCCCCAAGGCAGCATACTGGGGCCTACTTTATACTTGATTTACGCCTCTGACATGCCAACGACACCCGGAATCCACACTTCAACTTTTGCAGATGACACAGCGTTTTTGAGCGTTCATGAAAACCATCAAGTAGCTTCGCGAAATTTGCAGGAGTATATTTCAATATTAGAGAAATGGTTAAAACTTTGGAAAATTAAAGTTAATGAACAAAAATGTACTCACGTTACATTCACCTATTCCGCAGCACAATGAAGTCAAATTATTTTAAAAAGCACCGAGTTGACAACGCTGATCATCAGTTGACACATTAAAAAATTATTTCCTATAGTGCGATAATTATTTACATGCTTATGCACAAAACTCTATTTTACTCCAAATATATAAGAGTGCAAGTTAAAAGTATATTATACCAATCTTATGGTTGTCAAATTTGCTACAATATTACACCATCATATATGGAAAAATTGAGAGTTTTCGAACGGACATGGCTTAGAGCATGCACTTCCCTCTATAGATCACCAGATAGAGAGTTTATGAAATATATTTGTAATAAGAGGCTATATGAAGCGTCGAAAATAGGCCGAATCGATAATTTTATAATTAACATAATAAGAAAACATATTTTGAAGACATTCGAATGCAGGGTTAATAACTTTATTATGGCATCCTACTATGTTAATGAACAAAATATCGAGGAAATTCGAAAAACTGGGTATGTGCCACCCGAAGCATTTTTTACCTAGATTGTCAGCGATATATTCAAAATGACCTGCAAACAAACTACACGACGTAACACAAGATACAATACAAGCCTCTACTTGAGGGATAAGAACATGTTGCAGAATTTGAATACTAAGACATATTGGTGGCTGAACCGATCTGGTAGCTAATTTTCCCCCCCTTTTTACCCTTTAACTACATATCTTTTAATTATTCTAATATCAAAGTCTTTTTTTTTTCTGTTGTTTTTTCCTACACATACTTCAAGTTATTAATGTACAACCATATCGCTCCTTTATTGCAACATAGTCATATCTCAAGAAATGAGCTTTTCGAGTACCCAATGCAGAATTGTTAGCAGTAGTACGTTTAATATTGGTCCAAAAATTTATTCAAATTACTTTTAAACTGTTTCCTTTAGGAGATATTTTCTAAAAAAAATTTCTAAGACTTGTATGGAAACTAAAAATTTGAAATGCGTTTTTCTCGAAACGAGCTTTTGTTAGTTATGACTATGTTGCAATAAAGGAGCGATATGTATGTATCACAGAATGTACATGTTAATTAAATTATAGAAAGTTTCTCAAAAAGAACTTAAATTTCTAAAAAAAAATTTAATGTCCTAGAGTGCTGGAATACTGGAGAGCGTACACTATATTATTTTTATTTACTATTTGTTTATTTATAGTCTTAATTATTATAAATTACTCGTTAAATAAACGTTAAACCAAAAATTATTTACATGCCATCATAGTGCTTGAAATAAAACGTCATTAATTTATTTAAATTTAACTGCAAATGTAACCATGCGAAATATCTTAATTACTAATGTTGTAGATTATTGGTAATGTATGACTGTTGCCATTGTTAGTCCTTTAGTTTCTTGTCACAGGACTAAAACATTGTTTAACTGCATGGGTCTGCATTGAGCAAATCCTTCTGCAACGTTAATTTTCAAAAACATTTTGTTGCCAACCAAAAATCTTAACATTCATCCGAGTGGAGACCAACCCAAGCAATTGGAGTTAGAGTTTATTGTTCGGTTGTGGCAATTTCTGTTATTCATATTGTTTTGTTGCTACTTGCTGTGTGTTGTTGCGCTTTTGCACTAGTATTCAGTTAAAAAACAAAAAAACATCATCACATTATTCACAGTCTTTATCATGTTGAGTAGCAGAATATTTTATTTTACGAAAACAGGCGTGTCTAATGGCTGAATAGGGGTTTAGCGCTGATGGTTGAAATATCACACGTCGACTACAATTTATTTAATGGTATTAAATTTATTTGTTTATTCAACGAAATGTACGGATATAAATTTGCACTTGCACTCATATTTTTACGAACATACGAGTATATACCTACGTTTATATTTTAAAAACTTTTCCAATTAATCTTAAAGAGGATGGTAGATAATTGTTTTATTAACAACTGAATAAACTGAAAATGTGCGTTGCTGAACAGTTTAAATTTTTATTCCAAACTATTTAGGCGTTAATGTAAAGATTTTTGTATTCTACTATTTATTCAAGTGTTCGCTTAGAAGCAAAAATGAATTGGAAAAGCTCTGAACAAACCATTTATTTATTATTCATATGGAGAAGCACACTTTTTGCGTTCAGTATAAACAAATTTCATATTTACGGTTATTAAAAATATTAAAATTTTAAATACTCTTCACAAAACTTGCTAGTTGTTGATTACTTTCTGGCATGAAAAAATCTTCGATACGCTGATGTATCAAAAAGTTCCATGAATAGGTTTTGAAAAATCGATGGCAATTGTTAGATCTAATAAAAGCAGCTCGACATGCTTTTGGCAATGCAACCTAGACGATTTTCTTTCTTTCAACAGAAGTATAGGGTGTTTTTTTAAGCCCGATAGAACTTGAAATTGTAAAAAATAACACAAAAAATTAAATTGTAATCAAAATTTTTTTTTATTCGAAAGATCAATACGTGACATTAACATTTGAAAATGATTTCGGGCATATGGGCACCGCGGCTGTTCTTGACGAAGCGCATTCTGGACGTCCAATTTTGGGCCACTTTTTCGAGCACTGCTGGCCGTATGTCACGAACAACACGAACAATGCTGGCCTCCAAGGCGTCAATTGTTGCTGGTTTATCAGCATAAACCAGTGACTTCACGTAGCCCCACAGGAAATAATCGAGAGGTGTCAAATCGCACGACCTTGGAGGCCAATTGACAGGTCCATTTCTCGAAATCAACTTATCGCCAAATTTTGATTTCAGTAAGTCGATGGTTGCGTTCGCCGTATGGCACGTAGCGCCATCCTGTTGAAACCACATCTCCTCCGGATCAATGTCATCCATATTTTCAAACAAAAAATCATTGATCATGGTGCGGTAACGATCTCCATTGACCGTAACGAGAGCTCCGGCCTCATTTTTGAAGAAATAAGGTCCGATGATGCCACCAGCATGAAAACCGCACCAAACAGTGCATTTTTCTGGATGTAATGGAGTCTGTAGGGTCTCTTGTGGATTGGTCTCACTCCATATGCGGCAATTTTGCTTATTAATAAACCCGTTAAGCCAAAAATGCGCCTCATCGCTGAACACAATTTTGCGATAAAACAACGCGCGAATCGACGACTGATTTTCAAAGTAAATTTGGATAATTTCGTAGCGTTGTTCAAGCGTGAGTCTATTCATGATGATTTGTCAGAGTATACTGAAACAAATAAAAAAAATGTTTCATCAAAATTTAATTTTTTGTGTTACTTTTTACAATTTAAAGTTCTATCTAGCTTAAAAAAACACCCTATATTTAACTAATTTAATTTTAACATTTTAAATGCTGTGATAATGTTTGTTTTGGTCATTCTGTATGTTAAGTTCACAAACATTACTCCCCTTTTCCTCCTTCTCACAATCTATTTTCCTAGTTCCAGTACTAGTCCAAGATAAAAAAAATCCTAGTCTAAAAGCTCCAGTATAAAGCATGTCATATGAAAGCTATATTTTCTCCGCTACACATACTTCTCATATTAATTGGAACATGACGGTAACACTTTTCTTGATCACCTCTTGCAGCTAGCTGAAAAGTTAAAGGCTAATCAAAACAACTGGGAGTTTCTATCAGGATGGCTGGTGAATAAAAAAATCAAGTAAAACAATCTTACCAGAATGTAATTCTTGCTCTGTGGAACAGACTCTATAGGATGATCTAAACGTAATACTGCAGGTGCTGAACAGTAAAACCTGTACATTAACATATCGTCAAAAGCTTCTTTGAACGGCGAGTATGGAAATTAAAATCTTTAAAATGTTATAACGTTGCGACAAAGAAGCGATATGAACCTATACAACATCATGTTCCTGTATTAAATATATAATTTTGTTTAATAATTTTATTAAAAAACTTATTTTTTTATACCCTTCACAAAAATGTAAAGGGTATATATGCGTTTGTGATTCCGTTTGTAATTTCTACAATTTTCATATCCTACTGTATAAAGTATTCCGAATCAGAATTGATAGGAAGTTCGAATAAGCGATGTCCGTCTGTTGAAATACCGTTTCTGGAAAAACTATTAGACTAAGAAACTTTTTTCTTTCACCATTCTATTACTCCATCGTGCCATGTGTTTGCTATTGAAATTCAGTAATATCGGTTCACATATAGCTGAGATGTATTCAAAATTCCGAAAAAAAAGCCATGAATTTTTGGAATTTTGTAAGAAATTTTTTGAAAAAAAAAGTTGTTTGTTTTGCCTTAAACTTTACACAACTCAACAGCACCCACTGGGATTTGAACTCGGGACATGACGTATCATGATCTACTGCTTTAACCACTAAGCCACCGAACATTTAATTATTTTCTATCTATATTCATCTCCCCAGCTAAAGATTGGATTATTATTTTTCTTGTCTTCTTCAATCAAAATTATTGATCACAGCAGATTTGTATTGTAAAAAATCTTGCTTAAGCAAAAAACTTAAGAAAGAAAAAACCTGAACTATAACCCGTTGTACAAATGTACAAACCAAAAATTTAATTTAAAAAATTATAAAAGTTCATGAAAAATTCAATAAATTTATCTTTACACAATTATTAATCATGGTGACTGGAAAGCAAAAAAATCCAGATATTGATCCAAATATGTCCGAGATATAGCCTAACCGGGGTTTTCATGAACACGCGGCGTAAGCGAACTTAAACAACTTGTTTTGCTTATAAGCAATTCTGCTAATAAAATAAGGTTGTATAAATATGGAAACTGAAAATTTCGGACATCAATATACAGTTAAAAAAAATAAAAAATTAAATAACAAAAATATACTTAAAAACAATAACACTAAAACAGGCAGAACATATAAATATAAACAACAACAACAATCAAACAAAACAAACCATAGTTACCCAGCAAACAAAACGGCCACAATTGAAGCTAAACAATTACGCAAAACACACATAAATATAATAATAAACTTTTTGCAGAAATATGATTTCATGGCCAGATCAGGGCTTTTATGACCCTTTTACAAGCATTGTCTCCTTTCTCCTGGCATTATTTTCTAAATAAAAAAAATAAAAATATATTTTGGATCTTGGTGATGTCGGATTAATTGTTGTTGGCTGTACAGTGTCAAAGGTATATACACTAGATGCTGTATAGTCAAACTCACAACAATTAATTCCAGCCTCGCCCTCACAGCCAAACGAACATTTGCTCGTTGATTTTCCTTCGCAATGACAGGAATTTTTAAAATTGACTTCTGCAACATACGTGGGCTGAAAACGAATTTCTTCTCCGTTTATGCCCACACTTATCTCCATCGGCCGGATATTTTCACCATATGTGAGACCAGGTATCTGAGGATGCTGATCCACAGGATTTTCATATACCTGGTTATCAACTTTTATCTCTATTTCATTTCCATCGCGGCCTTATAATTTACGTTCGCAATGAAGTTGTGTTCCAGTGCAAGCAACTGTTAGGCAGCCGAATTTAGCTGTCTTTGGGTTAAATTCAAAATTAGGTCACACTTTTTGCACTTCGGGTTTCTATACAGAAGTCCAAGTGCGGGGAGGGTTATTACCCTTTCAGGCTTCGATGCCCTCTCCGACTCCATATCGAAGATCCTGGAGAGTTGTCCGAGAAGTGAAATCGTTCTTGCTGGTGATTTCAATGTTCACAACTCATCGCGGCTTCGTCATTCGAGTCACACAACTCCAGAAGGCCAATATGTTGAGATATTTGCTAATTGCGCACAACCACCTAGCGCAATTAGTGAATGAGCCAACGCATATTCCATGTGTTGAAGGGCACCATTCAAACACACTTGACCTATTCCTGACTTCACACCCTGAAAAGTATGAAATCAGAGTTAGTGCACCTCTCGGTAATTCGGATCATTGCTCCATTTCTGCCTCCTTTTCGGTCTCTGAACTTCGTAACGTTTCAAAATCAGCTACGAAACGGTCAAAATTTATTTACGAAAAGGCTCGTTGGGCTCAGCTCAAACAATTTTATGAGCATTTTAATTGGAAACTGTGCTTTCTAGACAATGATATAAATGCTTCAGCAAAAATTGTCGAAAATATGATATTGCTAGGGATAAAGGCATACATCCCCTCCAAGCAGATTTCGGTTGAACCAAGAGTGAAATCCTGGTTTAATCAGACGTGCAAAAACGCAGTCAGATCCAGAGAGGAAGCATTCAGAAATTGGCGTTTAAACAAAACCCCAGACACTGATTTGCTACGCAAAAAGGCAAGGAATTTGTGTGCCAAGGTACTTAGGCACGAAAAATTTCTTGTCGAGCAGCATCTTCGTGCCAAGGTTCCCGCGGCAGTAAGACCTTTTGGTCTTTCGTTAAGAGAGTAAAGAACAGTGCTAGTTCATCAATTCCAACTCTGTTAAAGAATGACCAAGCATTCACCGACCCGGTTGACAAAGCTAACCTGTTGGCTGAAATTTTTGCAAGCAATTCCTACTTACCGGAAAGCAGTCAACCACTCTCCGAGCTCGAAAGAGTATCTGTAACAATGCCAAAGACATTTTTTCGAGTTCGAGCAGTCAAAGGGGTTTTGGCCGACCTCGACATAAATAAGACTCCTGGACCGGATGGCATCACAGCACTGGTCTTGAAGCGGTGTTCTTCTAGACTTGCGCGTCCGTTAGCACACCTCTTTAACATAATTTACCATGATGGTGAGCTTCCATCATGCTGGAAGGTCGCTAATGTAAAGCCAATCCCTAAAAAGGGAGAGACAAATAGCCCTGAAAATTACCGCCCAATTGCAATTTGCTCTGCGCTTTCCAAAGTAATGTAAGGTATGGTCAACTACCATCTTATGAGATATCTAGAGTCGCATAAATTACTTTGTGACCGCCAATATGGATTTTGCAAGGGTCGTTCTACTGGCGATCTTATGGCCTATCTCTCAGAGAAATGGTGCCACTCCATCCATCATTTCGGCGAAAGTAAGGTGGTTGCCTTGGATATTTCCAAAGCGTTTGACAGAGTGTGGCATGCTGCACTACTGGCTAAACTCACTGTTTTTGGTGTGGGTGATGACTTCTCTCGGTTTATATCGAGCTTTCTCAGAGTCCGCACTATACGAGTTGTTATAGATGGGATCTCATCAAACGAGTTCAAGATTAAATAAGGGGTACCACAAGGCTCCGTTCTTTCTCCTACCCTATTTCTTATTTTCCTCAATGACCTTCTATTTCAAACTTTCAACCCTATACACTCTTTCGCAGATCACAGCAGCATTTGCCATTCGTACTCTTTCAGTAATAGGCCCAGCCTATACGAGATCGTTGCCAAGAGGCAAAATATGAATGATTCATTGAACCGCGATCTTCTATGAATCTCTGATTGGGGTCGTAAAAACAGAGTCGCCTTTAACGCTCGTAAGACCCAATGCTGTTTATTGACACACAAACATACGATCGCAAGTGCTGCTTCATTTGCACTCATGGATGGTATAAATATTGAGGAATCGGATGCTCTTGATGTTCTCGGAATGAAAATACAGTGTGATGTTCGCTGGAATGATCACATTTTTCATGTTTCCAAACAAGCATTCAAGTGCCTCGGTTTTTTGAAACGGTGTAAGATGTACTTCACTTCATCCGACCTTACTATTTATACCACCTACATTCGACCGAAACTGGAATACAACTCTTATTTTGGTCCGGTGCCTGAAAGTCTATTTTGGTTTTGATCGACCGTGTGCAGGAGAGGGCGAAGAAGCTCATCGGTGATAGTAGGGGATCCAACTCTATTGACTCACTGGAGCATCGACGCAGTGTAGGGTGCGTTACTCTGTTCTATCGTTACTACAATGGATTTTGCTCTGACGAGATTAGGGATCTTGTTCCTGAAACTCGAACATTTCTACGTAACACGCGTTTATCGTCCAGACCGCATTCATTTGTGGTCGATTGCCCGGGGAATCGTATAACACATTACAGAGAGGGTTCGTTTTTCCGTCGCTTCGCCTATGGAATAAGTTGACCACAGACGTGTTTTCTGTCTGTTATGACGGCGGAAACTTCAAGTCAAATATTCACAAACACTACTCCCTCTTTCCCCCCTCCACATAACCTATTTTCCTAGCTCTGGTACAATGCGCTGCATATGTAGGGGTCATACCCTGAGTGCTGGTCCAAGATAAAAAATAAAATAAAAAATATCGGTCAATATATACCCGAGATATAGTCTGAACCGATTTTTCTATAATTTTTATTTTTTTTTTTTTTTTTTTTTTTTGAAAAGCAATTCTCGTTTTAAAAGAAGGTTACTAAAATACAGAAAATAGAAAATTCCGATATCGGTTCATTTTCATTTTCCACATTTATATAACGTCATCTTATTATCAGAACTGCTTTTAAGCAGAAAAAGATGTTTAAGTTCGCTTACGCGACATTTTCATGAAAACCCCGGTTTGGGCTATATCTCGGGTATATATGGACCGATATCGGGCATTTTCATTTTCCATATTTATGTAACCTAATTTCATTACCAGAACTGCTTTTGAATACGAAAAAGTTGTTTAAGTTCGCTTACGCGGCATTTTCATGAAAACCCCGGTCTAGGCTATATCTCGGGTATATATGGACCGATATCGGAAATTTTCATTTTCCATATTTATATAACCTTATTTTATTACCAGAACTACTTTTAAGCAAAAAAAAGTTGTTTAGCTTCGCATATGCGATATTTTTATAAAAAATCCGATTTGGGCTATATCTCGGGTATATATGGACCGATATCTGAAAAAATTTTTTTTGGTTTTTATCCACCTTGCTTAATTTGCGTGTGAAGTTTGAAGCAAAACAAACAACTTTTTTTGTCAAAAATTTCCATACAAAATTTCAAAAATTCATGGCTTTTTTCGGAATTTTGAATATATCTCAGCTATACGTCGACCGATATTACTGAATTTCAATAGCCAGCACATGGCAATATGGAGTAATAGAATGGTGAAAGAAAAAAGTTTCTATGTCTAATGGTTTTCTCAGAAACGGTATTTCAACGACCGACAGACGGAGAGACGGACATCGCTTAATCGACTTTTCCATTAATTCTGAATCAGAATATATATACTTTATAGGGTCGCAAAAAAAAACTGTAGAAATGACAAACGGAATCTCAAACTTATATATACCCTTTGCATTTTTGTGAAGGGTATAAAAACATGAAAAATGTTTTCCGTTGTGACATTTTTTCTGTACAAGTAATGCCGTGTATACATGGCTTTGAACCATCCCGAAAATCTGCTCTATCTAAAATATTTATTTAACTATACTGGTACAATTGCAAATAGATTTGTAAAGTATAGGATGCACAGCATGGGCGAAGTAACGAAGACCTTATGCCGAGGATAGTAATAACAGTAATTTGCAGCGACGCTGTGAATAACTATGACGACTTATGCCTTCAAATAAGATGTTGCCGCATGGTTAACAAATGAGTACCTCTCGAAGGCCAAACAACAACGACAAACCTGACCGCACTTAAGAAATAAATACGATAACAAGAGAACTGTTCTCCAGCCCAGAGTTGTATCTAAGAATTTTCAAATTCTAACAGAGTTTATTAAATATACATATAATGATTTTACCACATTCAACACGAAGTCCGATTATACTGGTACACCCCCAATACTTGTTTAGGCATTAAATAATTTTGACAACTTGCATATATATATATATATATATATATATATATATATATATATATATATATATATATATATATATATATATATATATATATATATATATATATATATATATATATATATATATATATATATATATATATATATATATATATATATATATATATCCGTCTGTCGGTCGTTGAAATACCGTTTCTGAGAAAACCATTAGACATAGAAACTTTTTTCTTTCACCATTCTATTACTCCATATTGCCATGTGTTGGCTATTGAAATTCAGTAATATCGGTCGACGTATAGCTGAGATATATTCAAAATTCCGAAAAAAGCCATGAATTTTTGAAAATTTGTATGGAAATTTTTGACAAAAAAAGTTGTTTGTTTTGCTTCAAACTTCACACGCACATTAAGCAAGGTGGATAAAAACCAAAAAAATTTTTTTCAGATATCGGTCCATATATACCCGAGATATAGCCCAAATCGGATTTTTTATAAAAATATCGCATATGCTATGTTTTTATACCCTTCACAAAAATGCAAAGGGTATATATAAGTTTGAGATTCCGTTTGCCATTTCTACAGTTTTTTTTTTTGGGACCCTATAAAGTGTATATATTCTGATTCAGAATTAATGGAAAAGTCGATTAAGCGATGTCCGTCTCTCCGTCTGTCCGTCTGTCGGTCGTTGAAATACCGTTTCTGAGAAAACCATTAGACATAGAAACTTTTTTCTTTCACCATTCTATTACTCCATATTGCCATGTGTTGGCTATTGAAATTCAGTAATATCGGTCGACGTATAGCTGAGATATATTCAAAATTCCGAAAAAAGCCATGAATTTTTGAAATTTTGTATGGAAATTTTTGACAAAAAAAATTGTTTGTTTTGCTTCAAACTTCACACGCAAATTAAGCAAGGTGGATAAAAACCAAAAAAATTTTTTCAGATATCGGTCCATATATACCCGAGATATAGCCCAAATCGGATTTTTTATAAAAATATCGCATATGCGAAGCTAAACAACTTTTTTTTGCTTAAAAGTAGTTCTGGTAATAAAATAAGGTTATATAAATATGGAAAATGAAAATTTCCGATATCGGTCCATATATACCCGAGATATAGCCTAGACCGGGGTTTTCATGAAAATGCCGCGTAAGCGAACTTAAACAACTTTTTCGTATTCAAAAGCAGTTCTGGTAATGAAATTAGGTTACATAAATATGGAAAATGAAAATGCCCGATATCGGTCCATATATACCCGAGATATAGCCCAAACCGGGGTTTTCATGAAAATGTCGCGTAAGCGAACTTAAACATCTTTTTCTGCTTAAAAGCAGTTCTGATAATAAGATGACGTTATATAAATGTGGAAAATGAAAATTTCCGATATCGGTCCATATATACCCGAGATATAGCCCAAACCGGGTTTTTCATGAAAATGTCGCGTAAGCGAACTTAAACATCTTTTTTTGCTTAAAAGCAGTTCTGATAATAAGATGACGTTATATAAATGTGGAAAATGAAAGTTTCCGATATCGGTCCATATATACCCGAGTTATAGCCCAAACCGGGTTTTTCATGAAAATGTCGCGTAAGCGAACTTAAACAACTTTTTTCACCTTAAAGCAGTTCTGGTAATAAAATAAGGTTATATAGATATGGAAAATTAAAATTTCCGATGTCGGCCCATGTATAGCCGATATATAGCCTAACCGGTTTTTTGATGAAAATGCCGAGTAAACAACTTTTTTGTGCTCAAAATCAGTTCTGGTAATGAAATAAGGTTATATAAATATGGAAAAAGAAAATATCCGATATCGGTCCATATATACCCGAGATATAGCCCAAACCGGGGTTTTCATGAAAATGTCGCGTAAGCGAACTTAAACATCTTTTTTTGCTTAAAAGCAGTTCTGATAATAAGATGACGTTATATAAATATGGAAAATTAAAATTTTCGATATCTGTCCATACATACCCGAGATATAGCCTGAACCGATTTTTCCATTAAAAAATTTTTTTTTTGCTGAAAAGCAATTCTCGCTATAAAAGAAAGTTACTAAAATACAGAAAATAGAAAATTCCAATATCGGTTCATATATAACCGAGCATATTCAGGTCACATTTTTAATATACTATACATATTCGTGACTATCGTGAAGGGTATTTTAGATTCGGCCCAGCCGAATATACTACACTCTTACTTGTTTTATTTTAACTTCGTTTTCTCAGAACAATTTTTTCGGCCTAGGCCGTTATGACGCTAAGCATCTCATATATGGACCGATATCGGGAAAAAAATGTTTTGCCTTATAATCACCATTCCAAAAAAGAAATCATTCAGGGACATTTTCATGGAAAAGTTTGTTTAAGCTATATCTCGGTTATATATGAACCGATATCGGAATTTTCTATTTTCTGTATTTTAGTAACCTTCTTTTAAAACGAGAATTGCTTATCAAAAAAAAATAAAAATTATAGAAAAATCGGTTCAGACTATATCTCGGGTATATATTGACCGATATTTTTTATTTTATTTTTTATCTTGGACCAGCACTCAGGGTATGACCCCTACATATGCAGCGCATTGTACCAGAACTAGGAAAATAGGTTATGTGGAGGGGGGAAATAGGGAGTAGTGTTTGTGAATATTTGACTTGAAGTTTCCGCCGTCATAACAGACAGAAAACACGTCTGTGGTCAACTTATTCCATAGGCGAAGCGGCGGAAAAACGAACCCTCTCTGTAATGTGTTGTACGATTCCCCGGGCAATCGACCACAAATGAATGCGGTCTGGACGATAAACGCGTGTTACGTAGAAATGTTCGAGTTTCAGGAACAAGATCCCTAATCTCGTCAGAGCAAAATCCATTGTAGTAACGATAGAACAGAGTAACGCACCCTACACTGCGTCGATGCTCCAGTGAGTCAATAGAGTTGGATCCCCTACTATCACCGATGAGCTTCTTCGCCCTCTCCTGCACACGGTCGATCAAAACCAAAATAGACTTTCAGGCACCGGACCAAAATAAGAGTTGTATTCCAGTTTCGGTCGAATGTAGGTGGTATAAATAGTAAGGTCGGATGAAGTGAAGTACATCTTACACCGTTTCAAAAAACCGAGGCACTTGAATGCTTGTTTGGAAACATGAAAAATGTGATCATTCCAGCGAACATCACACTGTATTTTCATTCCGAGAACATCAAGAGCATCCGATTCCTCAATATTTATACCATCCATGAGTGCAAATGAAGCAGCACTTGCGATCGTATGTTTGTGTGTCAATAAACAGCATTGGGTCTTACGAGCGTTAAAGGCGACTCTGTTTTTACGACCCCAATCAGAGATTCATAGAAGATCGCGGTTCAATGAATCATTCATATTTTGCCTCTTGGCAACGATCTCGTATAGGCTGGGCCTATTACTGAAAGAGTACGAATGGCAAATGCTGCTGTGATCTGCGAAAGAGTGTATAGGGTTGAAAGTTTGAAATAGAAGGTCATTGAGGAAAATAAGAAATAGGGTAGGAGAAAGAACGGAGCCTTGTGGTACCCCTTATTTAATCTTGAACTCGTTTGATGAGATCCCATCTATAACAACTCGTATAGTGCGGACTCTGAGAAAGCTCGATATAAACCGAGAGAAGTCATCACCCACACCAAAAACAGTGAGTTTAGCCAGTAGTGCAGCATGCCACACTCTGTCAAACGCTTTGGAAATATCCAAGGCAACCACCTTACTTTCGCCGAAATGATGGATGGAGTGGCACCATTTCTCTGAGAGATAGGCCATAAGATCGCCAGTAGAACGACCCTTGCAAAATCCATATTGGCGGTCACAAAGTAATTTATGCGACTCTAGATATCTCATAAGATGGTAGTTGACCATACCTTACATTACTTTGGAAAGCGCAGAGCAAATTGCAATTGGGCGGTAATTTTCAGGGCTATTTGTCTCTCCCTTTTTAGGGATTGGCTTTACATTAGCGACCTTCCAGCATGATGGAAGCTCACCATCATGGTAAATTATGTTAAAGAGGTGTGCTAACGGACGCGCAAGTCTAGAAGAACACCGCTTCAAGACCAGTGCTGTGATGCCATCCGGTCCAGGAGTCTTATTTATGTCGAGGTCGGCCAAAACCCCTTTGACTGCTCGAACTCGAAAAAATGTCTTTGGCATTGTTACAGATACTCTTTCGAGCTCGGAGAGTGGTTGACTGCTTTCCGGTAAGTAGGAATTGCTTGCAAAAATTTCAGCCAACAGGTTAGCTTTGTCAACCGGGTCGGTGAATGCTTGGTCATTCTTTAACAGAGTTGGAATTGATGAACTAGCACTGTTCTTTACTCTCTTAACGAAAGACCAAAAGGTCTTACTGCCGCGGGAACCTTGGCACGAAGATGCTGCTCGACAAGAAATTTTTCGTGCCTAAGTACCTTGGCACACAAATTCCTTGCCTTTTTGCGTAGCAAATCAGTGTCTGGGGTTTTGTTTAAACGCCAATTTCTGAATGCTTCCTCTCTGGATCTGACTGCGTTTTTGCACGTCTGATTAAACCAGGATTTCACTCTTGGTTCAACCGAAATCTGCTTGGAGGGGATGTATGCCTTTATCCCTAGCAATATCATATTTTCGACAATTTTTGCTGAAGCATTTATATCATTGTCTAGAAAGCACAGTTTCCAATTAAAATGCTCATAAAATTGTTTGAGCTGAGCCCAACGAGCCTTTTCGTAAATAAATTTTGACCGTTTCGTAGCTGATTTTGAAACGTTACGAAGTTCAGAGACCGAAAAGGAGGCAGAAATGGAGCAATGATCCGAATTACCGAGAGGTGCACTAACTCTGATTTCATACTTTTCAGGGTGTGAAGTCAGGAATAGGTCAAGTGTGTTTGAATGGTGCCCTTCAACACATGGAATATGCGTTGGCTCATTCACTAATTGCGCTAGGTGGTTGTGCGCAATTAGCGAATATCTCAACATATTGGCCTTCTGGAGTTGTGTGACTCGAATGACGAAGCCGCGATGAGTTGTGAACATTGAAATCACCAGCAAGAACGATTTCACTTCTCGGACAACTCTCCAGGATCTTCGATATGGAGTCGGAGAGGGCATCGAAGCCTGAAAGGGTAATAACCCTCCCCGCACTTGGACTTCTGTATAGAAACCCGAAGTGCAAAAAGTGTGACCTAATTTTGAATTTAACCCAAAGACAGCTAAATTCGGCTGCCTAACAGTTGCTTGCACTGGAACACAACTTCATTGCGAACGTAAATTATAAGGCCGCGATGGAAATGAAATAGAGATAAAAGTTGATAACCAGGTATATGAAAATCCTGTGGATCAGCATCCTCAGATACCTGGTCTCACATATGGTGAAAATATCCGGCCGATGGAGATAAGTGTGGGCATAAACGGAGAAGAAATTCGTTTTCAGCCCACGTATGTTGCAGAAGTCAATTTTAAAAATTCCTGTCATTGCGAAGGAAAATCAACGAGCAAATGTTCGTTTGGCTGTGAGGGCGAGGCTGGAATTAATTGTTGTGAGTTTGACTATACAGCATCTAGTGTATATACCTTTGACACTGTACAGCCAACAACAATTAATCCGACATCACCAAGATCCAAAATATATTTTTATTTTTTTTATTTAGAAAATAATGCCAGGAGAAAGGAGACAATGCTTGTAAAAGGGTCATAAAAGCCCTGATCTGGCCATGAAATCATATTTCTGCAAAAAGTTTATTATTATATTTATGTGTGTTTTGCGTAATTGTTTAGCTTCAATTGTGGCCGTTTTGTTTGCTGGGTAACTATGGTTTGTTTTGTTTGATTGTTGTTGTTGTTTATATTTATATGTTCTGCCTGTTTTAGTGTTATTGTTTTTAAGTATATTTTTGTTATTTAATTTTTTATTTTTTTTAACTGTATATTGATGTCCGAAATTTTCAGTTTCCATATTTATACAACCTTATTTTATTAGCAGAATTGCTTTTAAGCAAAACAAGTTGTTTAAGTTCGCTTACGCCGCGTGTTCATGAAAACCCCGGTTAGGCTATATCTCGGACATATTTGGATCAATATCTGGATTTTTTTGCTTTCCAGTCACCATGATTAATAATTGTGTAAAGATAAATTTATTGAATTTTTCATGAACTTTTATAATTTTTTAAATTAAATTTTTGGTTTGTACATTTGTACAACGGGTTATAGTTCAGGTTTTTTCTTTCTTAAGTTTTTTGCTTAAGCAAGATTTTTTACAATACAAATCTGCTGTGATCAATAATTTTGATTGAAGAAGACAAGAAAAATAATAATCCAATCTTTAGCTGGGGAGATGAATATAGATAGAAAATAATTAAATGTTCGGTGGCTTAGTGGTTAAAGCAGTAGATCATGATACGTCATGTCCCGAGTTCAAATCCCAGTGGGTGCTGTTGAGTTGTGTAAAGTTTAAGGCAAAACAAACAACTTTTTTTTTCAAAAAATTTCTTACAAAATTCCAAAAATTCATGGCTTTTTTTTCGGAATTTTGAATACATCTCAGCTATATGTGAACCGATATTACTGAATTTCAATAGCAAACACATGGCACGATGGAGTAATAGAATGGTGAAAGAAAAAAGTTTCTTAGTCTAATAGTTTTTCCAGAAACGGTATTTCAACAGACGGACATCGCTTATTCGAACTTCCTATCAATTCTGATTCGGAATACTTTATACAGTAGGATATGAAAATTGTAGAAATTACAAACGGAATCACAAACGCATATATACCCTTTACATTTTTGTGAAGGGTATAAAAAAATAAGTTTTTTAATAAAATTATTAAACAAAATTATATATTTAATACAGGAACATGATGTTGTATAGGTTCATATCGCTTCTTTGTCGCAACGTTATAACATTTTAAAGATTTTAATTTCCATACTCGCCGTTCAAAGAAGCTTTTGACGATATGTTAATGTACAGGTTTTACTGTTCAGCACCTGCAGTATTACGTTTAGATCATCCTATAGAGTCTGTTCCACAGAGCAAGAATTACATTCTGGTAAGATTGTTTTACTTGATTTTTTTATTCACCAGCCATCCTGATAGAAACTCCCAGTTGTTTTGATTAGCCTTTAACTTTTCAGCTAGCTGCAAGAGGTCATCAAGAAAAGTGTTACCGTCATGTTCCAATTAATATGAGAAGTATGTGTAGCGGAGAAAATATAGCTTTCATATGACATGCTTTATACTGGAGCTTTTAGGCTAGGATTTTTTTTATCTTGGACTAGTACTGGGGGCTAATTCTGTCATTCGTGATCGAAATTACTATCGAGTAGAAAATAATTTCGATATCGTGTAAATTTCTAATGGTGTGACTCGTTACGTAACGAGTCGAGTTATCACTTCAGTATTGCAAAATGCTGACAAAATGTGTTTTATAACACTGCCGAAAATTGTATGTATTTGCATACCTTGTATACTTCAAGGTGCATTAATGTATACACGGTGGCAGCACTACGCCATGTGACAATTTTTTGCTACTGGCAATATAGGAAGCTGTTTACGTCAAATGTATTGTTTACATTTTTGAAAGTGAATTTAGTGTTGTATTCTGAATTAAACATATATAAATTATTTTGTGAACATATAAATAATTCAAATAAATATATTTTATAGTTATGAAAAGGTACATTCATAGTTTATAATTGTGAAAATAGTTACAAATATTTTTGATAACCATAGCTTACCACATGCCTATTTTTGTTGTATTGTTGTAATTTTGCTCTAGTGCTGCCACCGTGTATACGTTAATGCACCTTGGTACACTTGTTGTACATTAAAAACTAGATAAACACACATACGTTCAGAATAACAATTCATTTAAATCAGTCATGCATGCGTGTTTGTACATTAACAAGTAAGTAAATAGAAATAACAACTCAATAAATATGTATGTAAAAAACAACTATTTAACTATGTATAAGCATATGTATATATATATATATATATATATATATATATATATATATATATATATATATATATATATATATATATATATATATATATATATATATATATATATATATATATGTATATATATATATATATATATATATATATATATATATATATATATATATGAATTTCTAAAAAAAAAAACAAAAATAAATTATTGAACATAATAACATGTGACTTCAAATATAAGTTTTTGTGTTCTTAGTAATATTCATCTTTATATACATATACCTGTATATATACGTCATATACATCATCATATGAATTGAAAAAATCCTTAAGAACCAAAAATTCTCAATTTAATTTAAATACTATTGCTATTCAAAACAAATTTTTAATTTACATTTCTTTTGTGTTTTTCTGTTTGGCTGGTTTTCGATAGTACTTTTGCTTACGAGTAAAAAGTCGCACGGTTGCATTCGAATGGTTACTCGCTATCGAATGACATCATTAGAAATTTCGATACCTTTTACTCGATATCGAATGAGATAATCCCAAAAGTGTAAAAACTCACACATTCGAGTAAAAACTCGCTCGTAAGCGAATGACAGAATTAGCCCCCTGGAACTAGGAAAATAGATTGTGAGAAGGAGGAAAAGGGGAGTAATGTTTGTGAACTTAACATACAGAATGACCAAAACAAACATTATCACAGCATTTAAAATGTTAAAATTAAATTAGTTAAATATAGGATGTTTTTTAAAGCTAGATAGAACTTTAAATTGTAAAAAGTAACACAAAAAATTAAATTTTGATGAAACATTTTTTTTATTTGTTTCAGTATACTCTGACAAATCATCATGAATAGACTCACGCTTGAACAACGCTACGAAATTATCCAAATTTACTTTGAAAATCAGTCGTCGATTCGCGCGTTGTTTTATCGCAAAATTGTGTTCAGCGATGAGGCGCATTTTTGGCTTAACGGGTTTATTAATAAGCAAAATTGCCGCATATGGAGTGAGACCAATCCACAAGAGACCCTACAGAAGAATTTTCAAATTCTAACAGAGTTTATTAAATATACATATAATGATTTTACCACATTCAACACGAAGTCCGATTATACTGGTACACCTCCAATACTTGTTTAGGCATTAAATAATTTTGGCAACTTGCATATATATATATATATATATATATATATATATATATATATATATATATATATATATATATATATATATATATATATATATATATATATATATATATATATATATATATATATATATATATATATATATATATATATATATATATATATATATATATATATATATATATATATATATATATATATATATATATATATATATATATATATATATATATATATATATATATATATATATATATACGAAGAAAATTATTCGGAATTACTTCCAACTCATTCATTTATTTATTGAATCATCACAAAGTGAACTAACAACAAGTATTTATTAACTAAGTCCAGCCAATACTAGACAACAAGTTTTATTTTGCGCCAATTATATCGGTGAAATCACCTACTTAACGCTCTGATGGTGGCAACAGTATCCATTCTTCTTAACCGAGTGTGGCCGCCAAAATTAAGTATGTTTCGTGCAAGACGATTCGGGTGAAGTTCCAGGTTGCTGATATACTTTGTCGCATACTTTGAAAGTCCATTTTATTAGGTATTAACGCAGTGTTTACACGTGCAGATGCAAGTTCAAAATACTTAATACGAGTACATTCATACGTTTTTACTAACACACTAACATTTTCTGCACTTGCAACCAACTTTCAGTTGGTCAGACAAGAAATTTCGGATGGCAGTGATTTTTTGACATCTACTGAAAGTCAAATGACAATCGAAGTAAAAGTGTTGTCTTATAACAAGTTTTGCACAGACTAACTGGATTTTAGTATATTGCTTTTGCCCTTCTTAACTTCTTCAAGGTACATTTTTAAAAGAATTTCAT
The DNA here is from genome assembly GCA_914767995.1 of Thecocarcelia acutangulata. NCBI lineage: Eukaryota > Metazoa > Arthropoda > Insecta > Diptera > Tachinidae > Thecocarcelia > Thecocarcelia acutangulata. Next base: position 55,170,730 of record OU612098.1, on the reverse strand, counting down.
ATTTCTTGTTTGAAAATATATAAATTAAGCAGTCGTTGTTATTTCAGTTTGGAAATCTTTAAAAAGAAGTCTAATTTCTATGTTTATTTTATTCGTGTAATTTTTTCTCAAAAAAATTATGTTTTGTTAATGGTAACGCCCGTTTTAGAGTTGTTTTTCTTTTCGCTTATATTTCTAAAATGAACTTCCATGTTACTCTCAGCGCATTAATCCAACTTGCAAGAAAGTCGAGTATTTTTTTTACATTTTCATTGATTTTAATTTCTAAACGCAGTATAAGAAGTTTTTAAATTTAAAGTCCCTAACCACACTTCTACTGACTGTTTCCTAACCTGTTCTATTCCACTTAGTGTGGTTGTTCTATTTTTGCTAATTTAGTATTGGTAGAAATATTTTTATATGTTTTTATAACCGAAATATCTTCGCCAGTATTCATCTACCTTCTATTCTTTTGACCTCGCCAAGTTCTATTGTCATATGAATTGAATGGTTCCTATTACGTGGATGGTTATCTTCCGCACTAATACCTATTATTACCGCAGTAACTATTTTGGTTTGATCTTTGCCCGAAGTATAATATGGAATTTTGATGACCAGCTGCCTCTGGGCAACTTATTACAAATTTTGTAATAGCCCCATTCATGTTACTAAATTGAGCTGCTTCCATCGTAAATTTAACTTTATCATTGGAACAGTTTTTAGTGAGCACTACTTGTGTGGATAATTTTGTTGCTATCTCACACGGCAAACCTGATATGAGTGCATTTTCTAATGACTTGTATGTCGATCATTTGAGAAACGTTTTTATTACAAATGATTCAGCGAATATTACAGCGGAATTACCACCATTTGTTGTTAGACCTCCTGTGTCTTTGAGACTTAATTTTCAAGATCTCGAAAACGTTATCGCTAATACAAACCCAAGAAAAGCTCCAGGCATTGATCAAATTACTGGTAAAATGCTTGAACAGTTAACTCGTGCAGCTAGAAGGCTTCTACTTTTTATTATTTTTAACGCTATTTCACGCCTTGAGTATTATCCTGCAGAGTGGAAGGTCTCTGTGATTACTATGATACCCAAGCCAGGGAAGGATCCCACTAAAGTAGAATCATATAGACCAATAAGTCTACTACCAACAATTTCAAAACTGTTCGAAAAATTGTTAATGGCGAAGTTGAGTCCAATATTGAACAATGTGGGATGCATCCCTGATCATCAATTTGGTTTTCGGGCTAAACATAGCACCATAGAACAAACGCGCAGACTAGTCAATGTCATAACACAGACCTTTGAGGTGAAGAAGTATTGCTCAGCTCTATTCATTGACATTTCTCAAGCTTTTGATAAAGTGTGGCACAACGGCTTGATGCACAAAATAAAGTTAAACGTGCCTGCAAATACTCACAAGCTTCTGGAAAGCTACTTATATGGGTGGAAATTTGTTATCAGAGAAGGCGATTTTATGAGCCCAATCAAGCAGGTGTTCCCCCAGGCAGCATACTGCGGCCTACTTTATACTTTATTTACGCCTCTGACATGCCAACGACATCCGGAATCTACACTTCAACCTTTGCAGATGACCCAGCGTTTTTGAGTGTTCATGAAAACCACCAATTAGTTTCACGAAATTTACAGGAATATATTTCAGTATTAGAGAAATGGCTAAAACTTTGGCAAATCAAAGTTAATGAACAGAAATGTACTCATGTCACATTCACTCTGTGAAAGCAAACATGTCTGCCTATCCAAATAAACAACTCACCTATTCCGCAGCACAGTGAAGTCAAGTACCTTGGTATACACCTCGACCCTAGGCTAACGTGGAAGTCTCACATTGAAGCAATAGTCACTCAGTTGAAACTAAAAGCGGCGCAACTAAATTGGCTTATGGGCAGAAACTCGACTTTGAAGTTGGATTGCAAACTTCTGCTATACAATGCAATTCTAAAACCAATATGGTGCTAGGAATTCAATTATGGAGCACCACCTCAGCATCAAATATTGAAAAAATTCAAAGGCGACAAACCCAAGTTCTTCGAACGATTACAGCGGCTCCATGGTACGTAAAAAATTAACGAATTCATAAAGATCTGAATGTTCCGCTGGTAAAAGAGGAGTTTTATAAGTACGCGCAAGGTTTGTCCGTAAACTGGAACTTGCGCGTAATACACTTAATTTTGGCGGCCACAGTCGGTTGAGAAGAAGGGATACCGTTGCCACCATCAGATTGCGCAATAGGTGATTTTACCGATATTACTCCCGCATAATAAAACTTTTTGGGCCAGTTTCACGATAGCGAAGCTGTTCGTTCGTTCGCACAATTACATTTAAAACAATAAAAAAATTGTGAATGTTGTTTTTGTGTCAAATGTAATTGTGTGAACGAACGAACAGCTTCGCTATCGTGAAACTGGCCCTTTGTCTAGAATTGGCCAGACTTAAGTATAAAGCACATTTTTTTAATTTTAAAGCATTTTTTAATTTTAAATTTAGTATTAAGATTTGAATACTAATTGTTAGTTCATTTGGAAGATTCAATAAATAAAAAATGCTTACAAACAAGAATAAAATAAAAAAAAAAAAACATATATATATATATATATATATATATATATATATATATATATATATATATATATATATATATATATATATATATATATATATATATATATATATATATATATATATATATATATATATATATATATATATATATATATATATATATATATATATATATATATATATATATATATATATATATATATATATATATATATTTGCAATTGCGTTCTCGTTTGACGAAAATCGGTATCCAGGGGGTTTCGGAGACGAGAAGTCGGTTTAAATTCGTCTCGTGTCCGGGAAAATCCATTTTCTCCCGGTTTTGACCCATTTTAGGTTTTTAACCCCTTGTAATACTTTCATTGGTTCTCGAAAACGGCTTCAATGATTTTAATGCAAATTAGTATCTAGGGGGGTTTAAGGATGAAAAATCTATCTATTTTGTCCCCGGTCCCGGGAAGACCCGTTTTGTCCCGGTTTTGCCCATTTGTAAAACTTTATTGGTTCTCGAAAACGGCTCCAACGAGTTTAATCAAAATCAGTATCTAGGGGGTTTTAAGGCCAAACAAGCGATATAGGTTGTCCCCGGTCCCGGGAAAACCCATATTGTCCCGGTTTGAACTCATTTGTCATACTTTTATTGGTTCTCGAAAATCAGTATCTAGGGGGTTTTAAGGTTATAAAAGCGATTTATGTCCAGGGAAGACCCATTTTGTCCCGGTTTTACCCTTTTGTAAAACTTTTATAGGATCTCGAAAACGGCTCTAACGAGTTTAATGAAAATCAGCATCTAGCGGTTTTTATGGTAAAAAAGGTTGACATAATTGAGTTTCTAAGATCAAATGGTTTCGAAAACGGCTTCAAAGTGTCAGTATCTGGAAGTTTTTGGAAAGTATCTGGAAGTTTTATTATGCTCGTTCTTCACATACTTACATATCTGGGGAAATTTTGATATGGATATCAAACTAAGAATTTTTAATGAGAGCACAGAGGTTGATTTTTTTTTTTTTGTTTTTTTTTTTTTTTTTTTGGTGAGAAACGGAAATTTGAATAAGCGAACTGCTATTTTGCCCTCACTCCACAAAATATATAAGTAAAAATAAAAAAGGTAGTCAAAGCACAATTTTATCGTGATTTTTTTAAAGAGCGTAAAAATGGAAAAATCTTTTGAATTAAGTTTTATTAAAGTCAATATTTTTCAGATGTATTCAATTTGAAAGCACCGAGTAACGCTCGGTGTCCCAGGTACTATTCATTAATTTAGCTGAAAGTAACTCAATTGATTCTCCTTTTACAGAGTCTTTCAGTTTAGTTATAATGGAAGCTGTTGTAGTTTTATTAGTAAACAAATTTCTTACATTATCTTTTAGTTAGGTTTTAATTAAGGATATTGCAACTGATTTGTGATCGCCATTTATAGTGTTCAGCAAAGCTTATGAGTCTAGAAAAGAACGCAAGTTTTCTGGTTTTCCATCAAAGTCTCGGAATGATTAACTTTGTTGAGGTATTAAATAATTCTACAATTGTTCATAACATGTTTGTTTCTTTGAAATGTGTGGTTTATTGGTCCACGTCTGAATTCGCAATGCCTTTATACTTATGTAATTCACCCATCGTTGTAATTTTATTTTAAGGTTTTTCCGAAGGATTTTATTCCTAATATCTGAGAAAATTTTCCGCAGCGGCTTTGTGTGGAGATGTCAGCTTGCTATAATTTACATTTAGTGCCCTCTGATTTGTAGGAACTTATCGTATAAAATTCTATGAGCCTTGTCAGCGTCTCCTCCATCGTATTACTGTCTGCCTATGTTCAAACATTTATATGATGTGTCGAATTCCTCCTTTATTAAGGCAGAATTAAGGCTTAATTAGTTTTTACTTTCAGTTGCCGTTCTGTGACGTTTTTTTCTGCAGCAAATATTTTACGATTACTTTTTCTGTGAAAAAGTTCAGCTGATTTTTACAGTAAAACGCAATCAAAAGAAAAATATTGGTATTAAGAATAAAGAATTTTCGTAAAAATTATCTTAATTGAAAAAACAAAAAAATAAACAATTTAATTACTTAAAAATGGTGACAAAACGGGCAACTCTTCTCTCACGATCTGCAGAATTTACGACATTTCTTATACAAAGTATAATGTTTTTCGCTAAAATTATATTCCTTTGATCTTCCGTAGTTGCTTAATTGATTAATGTATATTAAATTTTAAAAATATTTAGTTACAACTAGTTATTCTGGCTTTCAACAAAAAGTTTAATTTTTCCAGACCAGAAAAAAGTAACACCTTCACATATCTGGCTGTCACTTAACGTTGAATTCTTTTTCAACAGATTAGTCCGCAACAGAACAGAACGAAAAAGTAAAAACAAACCATGCACATATAGTTCATATTGAACAGAAACAAAACAAAATTAAAAAATATGATTCTTATGTCCGGCCAATGCTAGACAAAAAGTTTTATTATGCGGGAGCTATTTCGGTAAAATCACCTATTGAGCAATCTGATGGTGGCAGCGGTATCCCCTTTTTTAAGCCGAGTGTGGCCACCAAAGTTAAGTATATTGCGCGCAAGAGGGTTTGGATGAAGTTCCAGTTTACTGACATACCTTGTCGCGTACTTAGAAAATTCCTCTTTTACCAGCGGAACACTAAGATCTTTATGAATTCGTAAATTTTTTACGTACCATGGAGCTGCAGTAATCATTCGAAGAATTTTGTTTTGTCGCCTTTGGATTTTTTCAATGTTTGACGCTGAGGCGGTGCCCCATAATTGAATTCCGTAGCACCATATGGGCTTCAGAATTGCGTTGTATAACAGAAGTTTGCAATCCAACTTCAATGTCGAGTTTCTGCCCATAAGTCAATTTAGTTGCGCAGCTTTTAGTTTCAACTGAGTGACTTTTGCTTCAATGTGAGACTTCCACGTTAGCCTACGGTCGAGGTGTATACCAAGGTATTTGACTTCACTGTGCTGCGGAATAGGTGTGTTGTTTATTTGGATAGGCGCACATGTTTGCTTACACAGAGTGAATGTGACATGAGTGCATTTCTGTTCATTAACTTTGATTTTCCAAAGTTTTAGCCATTTCTCTAATATTGAAATATATTCCTGTAAATTTCGTGAAGCTAATTGGTGGTTTTCATGAACACTCAAAAACGCTGTGTCATCTGCAAAGGTAGAAGTGTGGACTCCGGATGTCGTTGGCATGTCAGAAGCGTAAATCAAATATAAAGTAGGCCCCAGTATGCTGCCTTGGGGAACTCCTGCCTTGATTGGCTGAGTTGGGCTTATAAAGTCGCCTTCTTTGATAACAAACTTCCGCCCATATAAGTAGCTTTCTAAAAGCTTGTGTGTATTTGCAGGCAAGTTTAGCTTTATTTTGTGCATCAAGCCGTCGTGCCACACTTTATCAAAAGCTTGAGAAATATCAATGAATAGAGCTGAGCAATACTTCTTCTCCTCAAAGGTCTGTCTTATGACGTTGACTAGTCTGTGCGTTTGTTCTATGGTACTATGTTTAGCCCGAAAATCAAATTGATGATCAGGGATACATCCCACGCTGTTCAATATTGGACTCAACTTCGCCATTAACAATTTTTCGAATAGTTTTGAAATTGTTGGTAAAAGACTTATTGGTCTATATGATTCTACCTTTGTCAGGTCCTTCCCTGGCTTGGGAATCATGGTAATCATTGAGACCTTCCACTCTGCAGGATAATACTCAAGGCGTAAAATAGCGTTAAAAATAAAAAGTAGAACTCTTCTTGCTACACGAGGTAACTGCAACCGATACCATTTTCGACATCTTGAAAATTAAGTCTCAAGGGCACAGGCGGTCTAGTAGCATATGACGGTAATTCCGCTGTATTATTCGTTGAATCATTTGTAATAAAAACGTTCCTCAAATGATCGACATACAACATCCCCTTTTCAGAATCGCTTCTTGCCCAGTCGCCAGTTGGAGTTCGCAAAGGTGGCTTACCTATTACGGGTCTTTTTAATCCTTTTGTCGCTTTCCACAAGGAATAATCAGATTGAGGAGTACCATCAAGGCTTTCCAGATATGTTTTAAGGGAAGCCATTCTGTGGACTTCGAGCAGATTTCTTAGCTGAGTTATACATTCCCGTAGCCTAGTCTTAAGCTGGGGAGATCTGCGAAGTTGCCACTCTCTTCTGACTCTTCTTTTTTCTGACAGTAGTTGCTCAATTTCAGACGAATAAGTTCTATTGTTCTCATTTCTGGATCTTATATGACTAGTGGTAGCATGCTGTACGGCCAGTTTGAGGTTTTCAGAAAAATCGTTAATTGACGCATCAATATCCTCAGGCGTTCTCAAGGCGATATTTTCAGTACAATGTGTACTCAAAAATTTTTTTTTTACTTTAGCCAATTAACTCTATTGATGGTCAACGGGGAGTCAATATCTTGGGGGAACGAGACAGAGATTATAGTGGGTGAGTGATCTGACGACAAATCTAATGAAGGCTCCACTTGCATCCACTCTAAGGGAAAATTTTCACAACTCCAAAATCTATAACGTCTGGGATCTTCCGTCGGTCTGATGGCCAATAAGTGGGGTGTCCGCTTGAAACCACATCTAAACCCATTTTGGAAATGGTGTCAAAAAGCACACGGCCTTTCGAGGTAGTTAAACGTGATCCCCAAAAAGTGTGTTTAGCGTTATAGTCGCCAGCCGCTAGAAATCGAGGACCAAGTGATTGAAAAAATGTGAATACTGGTTTTCTGTTACTGAAAGTCGTGGTGGTGAGTAAATCGAGGATATAACGATTTTATCATGAAAATAATCAAGGCATATATTTGTAGCTTGGAGATATTCCTCACGTGTCCCGTTCATTAGACAGTGCTTAATTCTGGTTTTTATCAAAATTGCCGAACCGCCGCAAGATCTTCCACGGGGATCTTTTGTGTCATATAATGTGTAGCCATTAATTTTGAAATAACTGTTGGTTGTCAAATGGGTTTCAGCAATCATCATTATATCGATCTGCTTTTCCATAAGGAAGTGCTCAAGCTCATTTTTATGTTGGCGAATGCCGTTTGCGTTCCAGAAACATATTTTTAACCAGTTCATTTTTTTTAAATTGCCTGCAAAATGGTGGATTGCATTTTCAGCATTTCCTGCATCATGTTCGTCATGGAAACCGTAAATGTATTTATAGATTGAACAAGAGTCTGCAGAGTTGCCTCAAGATTGCTAAAGTTTTGGTCGGAGTTTTGAGGCTTGGGCTCCTGATTCAACTTTGGTTTATCGGATTTTACCACATTCGCATAAGAAATTTGTTGGGAGTTTTGCACATTTATATGGCTGGTTGGCTGGCGTACCTGGGGAAAATTGGTTGTAGAAATAGTGTTTGACTGCTGGGGTGGCATATTTAAAATCAATGGCCTATATGTCATTGACCTCTTGAAGTGAGTGTAGACAGGGCAACCCCTGTAGTTTGCAGTATGGTTACCTCCACAGTTACTGCATTTCTTAACGCTCGCGTCAGTCTTAGATTTTTTGCACTGTGATGTACCGTGAAGTTCACCACACACAACGCAAACTGCGGGCAACTTACAATAGGCCTTAGTATGGCCAAATTCTTGGCAGTTTAGGCATTGAACGGGCCCTAAACGCTTATGAGGCTCCTCAACGGCAACCTTACGATGCAAAAGATATTTAAGGTTGTAAATTGGATGCACTTCATTCTTTTTTAACACAACATCTCTTGGTTCCAATTCAACCCTAAACATGGGTTGAGGAATTTTTTCACGGTTTCTAATGTTTACTATATTTTTAATTTTAAAACCATAGTCTTCTAATCCGGTTTTGATATCATTCGTATCTACAAAAGGGTCAATCCCTTTTATAACGACCTGAATACCTTTGGCGCTTTTAAGCTGATATGTGTAAAACGATCGTTTCTCCTTCTCCAGAGCATCAGACAATTTTCGGTATTCATTCTCGTGGTTGACCTGGATTTTGGTTTCATTGATGCTGCCGTGCTTAACCGATGTTACATTAAAACTGTCTTTGCCAATTGCCGTAATAAGTTGTTTTACCAACTCACTAGAGGTAGGCTCTCGCAAATATATTGTGGCGGCTTAAAGGTCTTTTTAGGTATTGCTGGTTCATCAGTCTGAAGGATAGCAAACCTATTACTATCCATTGTCGTGGTGGTCTTATCATCTTTGGGTATTTTGGACTGAGATGACATTTGAGCGGATTTTGGGCTTCGCTGCCGTTTAACCACGGTTACATACCTGTCATGCCTACTTGTGTTTTCGGCTTATCTGCAATAACTGAACTGTTAGATGGTTTGTCATCCGTTGTAACAACTACAAGTGGCGAACACGAGCGCGTGCGGTTTCTTTCTCTTAGCGACAACAGATTTTCCAATGATTTTTTCAAGGACTCCTCCTCAGAAATCCAAGGACTTTTTCTAGTGGAGCTGAGCTCTTTCTCAGAATTACATCTGATAGGTACACTCATGCAGTTTTTATTTAATTTTTTATTTTCCAGATTTTTTTCCCACTGGGTACGTAATCTTCACGCACAATAACAACAACAACAATGCACTGCCACCGCACTTGTTTTATTGAAATTGATTTTATTGTTTAGTTGCTGAAATGTGAGGAATTTATTTTCCCGTTGTTTTTTAAAATAATTTGTTATTGTTTTTACAATTTAATATAATATATTATTCTTTTTATATGCAAGTTAAAAATATTTTAGCACAATGATTTTTTGGTTTGTTTTTTTTTCACTTTTTAAAAACACGACCGTGCGGTTGAAGAATCACAGAGTGAATGTACTGTTTATGTGAAACAGGTTTGGCCTTGGCGTATTGTTAATCAGGGCACTCTCTTTTTCGGGTAAAGAGGGGATGGGATACCTGGTTTGTTGTAGCAAATAAAACTCTAGGAAGCGACATGACTTGTGTTGTGTTGGCTTCCGAAACTATTACTAAGGGTTTAAATTGGCAGAACGGGGATCAGCATGGCCCCCGGGCGTTCTGGCTGTGGTTTAAACCTAAAGATGCAGGAAAGGGGAGTTAGTATCCCTGATAATTGTTGGTGCATGGATTTTTGCGTGGGATAAGAACCCGCCGAGGTGCTGTTGTCTTGCAACAGATACCTGTATTGCAAGCAACCAGTGGTAATGGTTAGACGGGTGAGTTTGTTTAAGGGCTTATGCTGCTAGTGGGCTTCGGCCACCAACTCATTAGACCTTGTCTTCCATTGATTGCTGGGAAATTGCATACAGGAGAGATTAGAAAGCCCGAACTCCTAAACAATATGGCAAGAATTGGTACCTGCCTGTGCCTAGTAAGCCACACGGAGCCGCTGGTCAATCGTGAATAATTCAATCCGTGGAATTGGTCCATCATTGGATAAGGGCAGGTGCCGATGTAAATATTTTTCACTCACTGTTTGTGCTGAGTATTTTTAATGGCAGTAAATAAAAAAACTATAGCTGTTAAAAAAATTTTTCATTTGGAAGAAGTCACGTTTGTTTTATGTGTGGAATTGTAAAGCATGACACATACTAACAAGACCCTCTTTAATGTACCAATGGAGTCGAATGTAGGATGAGGAGCATTTTCATCTAGCACCAAGAATAAGTATTTCGCAATACAAGGCGCTCCTTTCTCTGCTTAAACCGAAAAGCGAATAGTACGTAGAAAGCCTCCTAGCCCCGGGTGTAAAGAATCAATTACCTTACTGTAAGCAATATGTTTAAAAATATGATTAAAAGCTTCTTGCTTCACCATTCCCAAACCTAATTTTTTATAACTTTTCATTAAGCTGCCTTGCTCACAGGTGCAGTATGCAAGTTTTTGCTTGGGCATATAAAATTGGAGTGTCCAAGATAATAAGGAAGGTTGTTTATGAAACATGCAAAGTAATATGGAATGAGGTGATTGGTCCCAAATATCATTTTCTTTTTATGGAAAAAATGGTCTTCCTCATCGTTTTGGGACCATCAATATCACAGATCTTCTTTATTTTAGCTTCTAACATTGATACCAATAAAAAATTATAAATAGCTTGTTTTCTATGTTTCCCAGCTATCTATATGTCGACATTTCATAGGAGCTACCCTAATCATAAAATAGCGAATAAAAACTCAATTGTTTGAATTTTTGTTCTCTGCTTTTCGATACTTTCAAAAAGCAATTCGTAGTAATCAACGGTTGTTCATTTGTTTGAAAGGTGTAAAGAAATGATAGAGACGTGTATAAATGAAAAGGCTTGTTTTTTCTGTTTTGACAGGTATTATAGAGAATTTTTCTTTTTAAATTCTCAACAATTTATTTAGATTGTTGGGAGATAAAGTTGAATGTTTGAGAATATCTTTCAAAAATTTCCAAAATCTACTAATGATTAGGGTAGTTCCTATGAAATGTCGACATATAGATAGCTGGCAAACATAAAAAACAAGCTATTTATAATTTTTTAAAATATTTTTCTTTTGATTGTGCATTACTGTAGAAATCAGCTGGAGTTTTTATCTGAAAAAGTAATTGTAAAATATTTTCTACAAAAACCATTTTTAGCCATGTTCTGAAACTCATATTTCGCAAACAAATGTGATTAGGATTTCAAGTCACAAAATTGGTGTGCTGAAGGTCGCAAAAATTTTGCTGTTTTAAGTCGCAAGCCAATGGTGGGTGAACTCTAAGTGAACTTTATTATAATATAAAAACTAATAGTCAAACCGTGAAACTGAAAGCGGCTTTAAAAAAATTTAACTTGTTTTTACATTATTTTAAGAAAAAATTTTATAATTTCCATCTATTTTAATAACAAAAATTGCAATTAAAGAAAATACCTATTTTATATAAATATTATTTTCCCATACAAACAGCAAGTGCTACCAAATTTTACACATAAAAATGGGATTTACGATTTTGGCCTCATAATTTAAAAACTGCGTTTCCCAGCTGATAGCTGCATACGAGTATGCGCATGGTTTGTTTTTAATTTTTTGTTCTGTTTTGTTGCGGACTAATTTGTTGACAATAGAAGTCAACGTTATGTTCCCATTCATACTATGAAACAATTGCTGCAAAACATTTTTTTTTTTTGAGCTTTTATTTATTTATTGATCCTTTATAATGTGAACTAACAATAATGCCCAGTTCAGACTCTTATACTTTGTATTAATACTTGTCAAAAATTCAAATAATACGTGCAAGTCTGATAGTCTGAATGTAATCCGTCATACTTGCGAAAAATAGTACGATAAAAATTTGACATCCAATACGACTTTGTGGTTTTTTGAAACTTTTCAAAACGATAATATTTACTTTAATTTGTTAAATTTTTGTTGAACTTTTTATAATTTTTTAAATTAAAAATTGTTTGGTTTGTACATATGTACAACAGGTTTTTAGTTCAAGTTTTTCCTTTCTTAATTTTTTTCTTAAGAAGGATTTTTTTTACAATACAAATTTGCTGTGATCAATAATTATTGATTGAAGAAGACAAGAAAAATAATAATCAAATCTTTAGCTGGGGGACAACTAGCTGTTTCGTAGTCGCTACACTACTCATCAGCACCCACTGGGATTTGAACTCGGGTCATGACGTATCATGATCTACTGCTTTAACCACTAAGCCACCGAGCATTTAAGAGGATAATACTTTACATTGGATCAGGGTTGTGTTTTTTAGTAAAAATTGAGTAGTCGGCTATTTCGTAGCCGATGGGTTGCCGTCACTGATAGTATTTTTTGTCGTTATTAAAAAACTCGAAATTTGGAATTTAGCTGTCATTTATAAATGTATTTTGCTCATGCTATATTTAGAACATAAAATATGTTTGTGCTTTTGAATTTGGATGTGTTATACATAATTATTATTTTAACTGTTGAAGAATTTTACGCGCCGGCACGTCTATCGCCTACGACGAATAGCGCACCTGCCGCCGACAAAAGTTTTACGATGACACATCTATGTTCACTCTGTGACTCTCCAACCGCACAGTCGTATAATTAAACAGTGAACAAAAAAAAAAAAACAAAAAAAAACAAACAAACAAACAAAAAAATCATTGTGCTCACTAATTTTTAAACTCACATATAAACAATAATATATTGTAATAAATTGTAAAAACAATGACAAATTTTTTTAAAAAACAACGGGAAAATAAATTCCTCACATTTCAGTAACTAAACAATAAAATCAATTTCAATAAAACAAGTGCGGTGGCAGTGCATTGTTATTGTTGTAATTGTGCGTGAAGATTACCTACCCAGTAGGAAAAAAATATACATTAAAGTTTTTGTTTTCTGTATGAGTAATCCCATCAGAAATAATTCTGAAAAAGAGCCTAGCGCCACCAGCAAAAATATATGGACTTCTGAAGAAGAATCTATAAGGCAATCATTGGACAATTTTCTTTCTACAATAGATAAAATCCGCTCCTGTTCCGGCTCGCCTAACATAGATGTTACAACAGAAGATAAAAGATCTTCTACTCTAACTAATGCCAATAAACAAAAAACGCAAGTAGGCATGGATAGGTATATCACCATCACCAAACGTCAGCGAAGCCCTAAATCTGCTCAAATTGCATCCAAATCAAAAATTTCTAAAGATGCCGAATCCGCTAGACCAACCAATCAAAATAGATTTTCTATTCTACAAACGGATGAGCCAACAGGATCGTCAAAAAAATCGTTTAAACCACCACCAATTTATTTAAGGGAACCTGCCTCCAATGAACTGGTAAGAAAAATTGTTTCAGTAATCGGAGAAAATACATTTAACGTTACCTCCATCAAGCACGGTAACATTAACGAAACTAAAATTCAGGTTAACGATGAAAATGACTATCGAAAACTGTCTAACGATTTTGAAAAAGAAAAAAAAGCTTTTTATACTTATCAGCTTAAAAGCGCTAAAGGTCTTCAAGTCGTAATAAAAGGGATTGACCCTTGCGTAGACATTGATGAAGTTAAGACCGGTTTGACAGACAAGGGATTCAAAGTAAAAAATGTTTTAAACATCAGAAATCGTGAAAAGATCCCTCAACCCATGTTTAGGGTTGAATTAGAGCCAGGAGATGTGACTTTAAAGAAAAATGAAGTTCATCCAATATACAGTGTAAAATTCCTTTTACATCGAAAAGTAACCGTAGAGGAACCGCATAAGCGCTTAGGACCCGTACAGTGCCACAACTGCCAAGAATTTGGACACACTAAAGCGTACTGCAAGTTGCCTACAGTTTGTGTTGTGTGTGGAGAACTCCATGGTACAGCACAATGCAATAAGCCGAAATTCGACCCAAAAATAAAAAAATGCAGTAATTGCGGTGAAAACCACACAGCTAATTATAGAGGTTGCTCCGTCTACACCCACCTCAAGCGCTGAATGAACAACAAACCAATAATTGCTTTTAAGCCACCACAGCAGACTCAAATTTTTTCTAAAAATTCCTTTCCTCCGACAGGACAGTCAACCACCGACAAAACCGTTCAAAATCAAAAACAAATTTCTTATGCTAATGTAGTTAAGTCTACATTCGCAAACCCGAATCAACAATCTATATCTCAACCGCCCGATCAAAATTTCAGTAACCTTGAGGCAACAATACAGACCCTAATTCAAACTATAAACACTTTTACGTCGTCTATGATGACGATGATGCAGGAAATGGTGAAAATGCAATCCACCATTTTGCAGGTTATTTCGAAAAAATGATTTGGTTAAAAATATGTTTCTGGAACGCGAACGGCATCCGCCAACACAAAAATGAACTCGAATACTTCCTGATGGATAAGCAGATTGATATAATGATGATTGCAGAAACTCACTTGACGTCAACAAGCTTCTTTAAAATTAACGGCTACGTATTATACGATACTAAAGACCCCCGTGGAAGAGCTTGTGGAGGTTCTGCAATCTTGATAAAATCTAGGATAAAGCATTTTTTGTTGAACGACACATGTGAGGACTATCGTCAAGCAACTAATTTTCATTACAAATTGGTTATCTCATCGATTTATTCGCCGCCTCGATTTTCAGTAACGGAGTCACAATATTCAAGTTTTTTCACCTCATTAGGACCTCGTTTTATAGCAGCTGGAGATTACAACGCAAAACACACTTTTTGGGGCTCACGTTTAATCACCCCGAAGGGTCGAGTGCTTTTTGATACAATTTCTAAAATGGGCTTAGACGTAATATCAAGCGGGCATCCCACTTACTGGCCGACTGACCGGCGAAAGATTCCTGATGTGATTGATTTTGGAGTGGTAAAGGGGTTCCCTGTGGAATGGATGCAAGCTGAGCCTTCGTTAGACTTGTCATCGGATCATTCACCTACTATTATTTCAGTACGTTTTCCCCAGGAGACTTGGTCTCCGATTAACAATTTGCATAGGACTGTCACCCGAGTGAATTGGCTAAAATATAAAAAATTTTTGAGCACCCATTGCACTGAGAATATTGTTTTAAGAACACCTGAAGATATTAATGCGTCACTAAGCAACTTTAGCGAAAACCTTAAACAAGCCGCTGAACTTGCTTCTAGAGTTTATTTAACACGCAGAAACCTTCAAAATAGAACATATTCTTCAGAAATCGAGCAACTTGTGTTAGAAAAAAGAAGAGTTCGACGAGAGTGGCAACTTCGCAGGTCTCCGCAGCTAAAAACAAGGCTACGTGAGTGCACAAATCAACTAAGAAGTTTGCTTGGAACCCAAAAAACTGCTTCTCTACAAACGTATTTAGAAAGTCTAGATGGTACTCCTCAGTCCGACTATTCTTTATGGCGGGCGACTAAGGGTTTAAAAAGGCCAGTTAGAGGTAAGCCGCCCTTGCGAGAACCGTCTGGTGACTGGGCTAGAGATGACTCGGAAAAGGGTAATTTATTTGTTAACCATTTGAAAAACGTTTTTACCACAAATAGGTCTGACAATGCAAATGAGTTGCCACCTATTGTTAGTAGACCTCCTGTGCATTTAAGATTCAATTTCCAAGAAATTGAAAATGCTATTGGCAATCTAAACCTTAAAAAAGCTCCAGGTATGGATAAAATCAGCAACAAAATGCTCGTAGAGCTGCCTCGTGTAGCTAAAAGAAGTCATAAGAAAGGCATTTGAAGATAAAAAATATTGCTCTGCCTTATTCATCGACGTCTCACAGGCTTTTGATAAAGTGTGGTACGATGGCTTAATGCATAAAATAAAGTTTAACTTACCTGCAAACATACATAACCTTTTGGAAAGCTATTTATATTGTCGCCAATTTATAGTAAAAGAAGGCGATTTCATAAGCCCCGTTCAGTCTATTGAAGCAGGGGTTCCCCAAGGCAGCATATATATCTTATATTTGATCTACGCATAGGACATGCCGACAAGCACCAACATTCACACTTCAACATTTGCAGATGATACAGCATTCCTTAGCATACATAGTAACCACCAGCAAGCATCAATAAATTTACAGGAACATATCGACAAACTAGAGAAATGGCTCAAGCTTTGGAAAATGAAGGTTAATGAACAAAAGTGTGCCCATGTTACATTCGCACTGCGTCTAGGAACATGCTCACCCATTACTATTAACAATAAAGTAATACCTAAAGACAGTGAAGTCAAATACCTCGGTATTCATCTTGACCGTAGAATAACATGGAAGACGCACATCGAGGCAAAAGTAACGCAAATGAAATTGAAAGCAGTGCAAATTAACTGGTAACTAGGCAGAAATTCGACCTTGAAGCTTGATTGTAAACTTTTGCTGTACAACTCGATTCTAAAGCTAATATGGTGCTAGGGGATTCAATTATGGGGCACAGCCTCGGCATCCAACATTGAAAAAATTCAAAGAAGTCAAAATAGAATTCTCAATAGAATTACAAATGCTCCATGGTACGTTAAAAACTCACGAATCCACGCAGATCTGAACGTACCTTTTGTGTAATCTGAATTTGTGAAGTACGCGACAAGATATATTAACAAATTTGAATTCCATCCAAATCCAAATGAGTAGTGTTTTGTCTTTCGTCCCGCGCGTACGTCTTTTTATTATTGTCCGTGTTTTCTATGTTTAAAAATCACATGTTTATTTATTTTTTCGCGTTTCGTACTCATTTAAAAAAAATCAAATTTTACTTTTGTGTGGTGTTTTTTTTTTTTTTTTGTTTGTTTGTTTGTTTGAAAAATTTACATTAAACAAAATAAAAACTGCAAACAAAACAATACAGTTAAAAAATAATAACAACAATAGCCATAAGCAAAACTTTCAACAACAACAAACAGAACTTAACATAAAACTCAAACATACATAATTTGCAATAACATTACCTGTTAGTTATCTTTTATTAAACTTGTTACTATAACTTTGTTGGTACATGTATAAGATAAATTACTACTAATGGCTGATAATTTCAATGATCAAAACCAAGTTTTGTATTATCAGAATATCAGAAATTAATAAATAAATAAGTAAATAAAATAAATAAGTATTTCGTGGTACTCGATTTAAAGTCTGCAAATCATTGTATATTAAAATCATCGGTAGCGAAACTGTAACAATAGTTGGTGTTGTGTATCTTCCTACTGGTAATATCAGCATATTTGAAGAACTTCATTCTGATTTGTTTGACCGATATCGCAGTATTACAGTTATGGGTAACTTCAATTGCAAAGTTTTTGACGTATCGGTTTCTTCTAGAGTCCGGTCCTTGGGTATTAGATATAATCTTTCCTGCCTGCACAATTCTTTACCTCATCTTTACTCATCTGTGTCGTTTACTTATTTAATTAATTAAAGTCTAAAGATAAATGAAATCCTATCAGACCATTACAAAAGAAGTAAATACATAAATTTTTAAGACTTAAAATTATAATACGTTTAATATAATTAGTATTAACACAGAAGTCGACACATTTATAATTCTTAATAAATTCAGAACAGATTCTTATTAATGGATCCCAGTTGGCGTAGTTAGCTCGGAAAACCTGAATGGACAGCGGCACGAAATTGCGTTTAGGTCGTGTTGGGCTGTTCCAAAATACTTTTCCATTTATAATATTTTTTAACATTATTATTTTATTTATTGAATCTACATAAAAAATGTAATGACAATAAGTATTCAAATCTTAATACTAAAGAAAAATTGTGATTAAAGTCCTGCCAGTGCTGGACAAAAATTTATTTTTATGCGAATATTATTTCAGAATTCAGTCATCAGTTTAGAGCTCGAATGGTAGCCAAAGTATCCCTCCTTCTCAGACGGGTATGACCACCAATGTTAAGAATATTAACTGCAAGAGGATTTGGATGGAATTCAAGTTTGTTAATATATCTTGTCGCGTACTTCACAAATTCAGATTTCACAAAAGGTACGTTCAGATCTGCGTGCATTCGTGAGTTTTTAACGTACCATGGAGCGTCTGTAATTCTACGGAGTATTCTATTTTAACTTCTTTGAATTTCTTCAATGTTGGATGCCGAGGCTGTGCCCCATAATTTATAATATTAAACAAATATATTATAATATAATATAATATAATATAATATAATATAATATAATATAATATAATATAATATAATATAATATAATATAATATAATATAATATAATATAATATAATATAATATAATATAATATAATATAATATAATATAATATAATATAATATAATATAATATAATATAATATAATATAATATAATATAATATAATATAATATAATATAATATAATATAATATAATATAATATAATATAATATAATATAATATAATATAATATAATATAATATAATATAATATAATATAATATAATATTAAACAAAAAAAGTGACATTTAACATTGTTCTGCGACTTTTAAGAGTGAGAAGTTTTATTAATGCAAGTCTTGACTTGTATGAAGGAAAATTCAGCATATTCCAGTGCAGACCACGAAGAAAAAAAGCATAAACTGTTTTTGAACAGATTCAGCCGTTTCAATATGAACTTTATAATTAGGATCACAAATAACTGATCCATATTCAAGAATTGGCCTTACCAATGATGTGTGCAATTGTTCAGTAAACTCTTTTGGCCAGTGTTTAATGAATCCTAATACGGAGCGTGCTTTATTTACTATCAGGGATATATGCTGAATAAAATTCAGCTTAGCATCCAAAAATATTCCAATTTCAGAAACTGCATTCACGTTGTTTAATGCATGATCTCCGTAAAAAAGATATACTGCTACATTTTTTATGATTAAGTTCCATAAGATTAACCCGACACCAAGAACTTAAAGCATCTAAATCACGCTGCAACAGCGAAGAATCAGCGTGACACTCGGCCGTGAGAAATATTTTGACATCGACTGCATACAGAAGAATATTTGAATGCTTAATAATTTTTTGGCAAATCGTTACTAAATGACGAAAAAAGAAGCGGGCCCTGGTGAATCCTTAGTCTCCTGTCTTAGAAAAAAACTTCATTACTTGATTTTTCATGCTGAGTGAGCCTAACACTGTTGCTTGTAGTGGGCAAGTGTTGGTTCTTCGTTTCTCTTCTCACCATGCTTTGATTTTTGTCTCATTAACATTCTGCCATACACCACCCATCCGCGAATACTTTGTTAAGAACTAGAAAGGTGCTAATTACAGTGAATTAGCTCAGTAAGCTGAACAATTTAACATATCGCAGTTTTTTTGACAGATGATGTTAATATACAACTTTCTACTCTGAATGATTTAATAAACGGGTTACATGATCTGGTTCCAACTTATATGTAGATGTTAATTGGATAAAGTCCAGCAGAGATTGTTCGTGCCAGACTGATGCGTGACATTGCATATGAAGTTTATCTTTGTCAGTCGACTAAAAGTATTATCAGAAGGGTTTGTAGTAAATTTGGAAAAGGATTTTTTTGACGGATGTAGTAACGCGCAAGTATGGAGGAAGTTAAAGAAGTTTGGTTGTTTGGGAAATAAACGTTTTATACATGAGGAAGTTGATGATGATCTTGGATGACTACAATTTTAACACGATCGTCCGAATTCATTTCGTTTTGATGTCGTTGATGATTACGATATTTTAAATGCATTTAATTCCATTAAATCCAACGCTGTGGGGCATGACGTCATTTCAATTAAATTTTTAAAATAATTTTTTCGTTCATTTAATCTTTTGTACGCCACTTATTCAATAACGTTTTCGTTGCTTCTCGTTTTCCAATTGATTGGAAATTAGCTCGTGTGATATCTATTTTCCTAGTTCTGGTACAATGCACTGCATATGTAGGGGTCATCCCCTGAGTACTGGTCCAATATAAAAAAAAAAAAAAATCTTAGACCAATTAGTATATTGCCTTAGACCAATTAGTATATTGCCTGCTTTGATTGTTGAAAACATCATTAAATCTCAAATTCTCGCACATTTCTCGCGTTTTTCACTTCTTAATAGTAACCAGTATGCTTTTCATCATAATCATAATATTTCCTCCTTACTTATTTCGTGAACAGATTCAGTAAGACAACAACTCAATAAGCATGAGAGTTCTATATCTCTTGATCCATTGTGATCGTATAAATCGCAATAAGCTAATAAATAAGTTCACAATAATATGGTGTTCATATATACACTTTTAATTAAAATTTTGCAATTAACGCCTTAATTGATTTTAATTATCCATACAAAACTTTAATTAACTTAATTGAGAATTTACAGTTAATTTTTCTAATATTTAATAAAATTAAGTATACAACCCTGTGGCAACCATGTTTAGTTAGCACAATAATACCAAATGAACACACTTTGTTCAAATTTGACAACTGAAATGTAAACAAATGCAAACAAAAAATGCCAAGTCAAGTTGAATGTAAGTTTGAATATAAAATTTTTAATATATCTCTAAATAAACAAATAATAACATTTCTCTTTTGCAGCTACAGATGTAAAAGTCAGAAAAAAGAGGCTGGTGTGAAAGGAAGGCAGCGAAGCAGCACTTCTGGACTATGGCCCAGCAAAATGGACGGTCTCCGTGGACAAAGGAAAAATTCCCACATCTATGCCGAAATAGCGGAAGAAATGAGGCAACAGGAATATTTCCTTAGTCCACGGGACGTCCAAGTAAAACTAAAAAATTTCACACAGCGCTACAGGTAAGTAGGCATAAAAGTAAATTAAATTTGATAAAAACAATCTTCCGTATACCACTGCTACATATCTGTGAAAAACTACTAAGAAAAAAAAAATGAGAGTGCAAAATGTATTCAACAATAGCGTTTGCTGGATAATTTTTTCCTCTGCAGTTTTGAATCGAAACAGTAGGCATCCGAAAATGTTTACAACTTGTTTTAAATGTTATATTATTGCAGAAAAGAGAAAGCGGCAGTGGGCGCATCTGGTGGATCGCCGTCTACATGAACACACTACACCACCGTTCACCTGATAATTGGAGGGTTCAAGTCGAACCCCTTTACCGAGCTGACGCTGGAAAGCATTGATGGTAAGTATATTTTATTATCAACCCTTTATTCAGTACAAAACAAATTCTGAATAGTGCAAACTATATAAGAAAAAGTCCATAAATATGTATGTATGTTTTGTTTAGGGACATAAGTGCACAAACAATCAACTTGACAAAATTATATTTGCATATTAGTACATATGTATATTCATATATAAAGATATTTTTAACAGTAAAAATGTACATACGTACATACATATTTCGATATAAAGATATGTATGTATATGCTTAAAAGTTTTTATTTTTGGTTACTATTTAATTTTTATGTTAAAAATTTATATAGATGTCTCCAACTCATCAGTGATTGCCTCATCTGCTACACCACTGTCTGCACCATCATCGCCACTATCACCCTGCTCACGATTACCGGAACCGCCATCGTCCAAAGAGCCTAACAAGAAAAGGAGGAAATTTGATTATAGAGAAGTGGTCCTGCAGAAATTTGATAACGTTTCAAATGAAATTGCAAGTTATTTAAAGAAAAGAGTTTGAAAGAGAATTTCTCGAGGTGAAAAGAAAGAAGGCAGAAGCTTTAGATAAAATTGCAGAAGATAATAGAGAACTTAGCAAAGCAATGATTTCTTTTTTAAATAAAATCTAATGTTTATATGTAAATATGTAATTGAAAACATGAATTAGTTTAAATGATTTAAATAAAATGAAATGAAATAACAATTATTTGCTCATACTTACTAAAGTAATTACACAAACTTTGTCTTATGACTTCCGCGGTTGGTTCATTCTCGCCAACAGTAACAATATGCGTAGGATTATCACGGTTACGAGAATATTCATTAGCTTGGAGATTTTGGAGCCAAAGCTGGTTAATGCTGTCGTTTCTTTCGTTCAGGAAATTGTGTAACACACAGCATGCCCGAATAATACTTGGAGCATTTCCTACCCGGTTATCTATTCCTTTTCCTATACGGCGGAAACGTGCTTTTAAGTGACCAAATGCATTCTCCACTACACTTTGATAACCAACCGGTAGTTAAACAACTTTTGCTCATCCGACAAAGCCGTCGAAAAAGCATAAGGTTTCATTAAATTAGTTGAAAACCTAAATGCTGAATCGCTCAAAATGCACACTGGCATCTGCACACCGCCAATTTCTTTCGTATTGGCTTGTATAGAAAGCGGTATCTGTAAGAAATATAATCAAATATACGTAGTTGAAAAACCCAAAATTAAAATTTTTTTTACCTGTAATCAACAAGAGCCAAAAGGACAATAGAGTACCAGCCCTTGTAATTGTAGTAGTTGGCATCTTCTTGACTGGGCTTAATTTCGATGTGACATCCATCTAAAAATATAACTAAAACTGTGCATTATTGTATATAAAGTGCATTTGAAGTAACCACTTCAATATTAATTTAATAAATTCTCTTATTTCCTGTGAGATTTCAAACTTACCAATCGCCCCAAGGCATTGTGGAAAACCAAGACTTTGGAAACCATTTACACAAATAGGTCTGAAAATGCAAATAAGTTGCCGCATATAATTAGTATACCTCCTGTGCCTTTAAGATTCAATTTTTAAGAAGTTGAAAATGCTATTGGTAATCTAAACTTTAAAAAAGCTCCAGGTATGGATAAAATCAGCAACAAAATGCTCGTAGGGCTGCCTCGTGTAGCTAAAAGAATTATTCTTTTTATTTTTAATGCTATTTTACGACTTGAGTATTACCCTGTAGAGTGGAAGGTGTCCATGATAACAATGGTTCCTAAGTCAGGGAAGGATCACGCGAAAGTAGAATCATACCGTCCAATAAGTCTACTGACAACTATTTCAAAACATTTTGAAAAATTGCTAAAGGCGAAGTTGGCTCCAATGCTTAATAAGGTGGAATGTATTCCTAATCACCAATTTGGTTTTAGAGCGAAACATGGCAACATTGAGCAAACACACAGGTCAGTTAACGTCATAAGAAAGACATTTGAAGATAAAAAATATTGCTCTGCCTTATTCATCGATGTCTCACAGGCTTTTGATAAAGTGTGGCACGATGGACTAATGCATAAAATAAAGTTTAACTTACCTGTTAATGTACATAACCTTTTGGAAAGCAATTTATATAGTCGCCAATTTATAATAAAAGAAGGCGATTTCATAAGCCCCGCCCAGCCTATTGAAGCTGGAGCTGGAGTTCGCCAAGGCAGCATATTAGGGCCTATCTTTTATTTGATCTACACATCTGACATGCCGACAAGCACCAACATTCACACTTCAACATTTGCAGATGATACAGCATTCCTTAGCATACATAGTAACCACCAGCAAGCATCAATAAATTTACAGGAACATATCGACAAACTAGAGAAATGGCTCAAGCTTTGGAAAATGAAGGTTAATGAACAAAAGTGTGCCCATGTTACATTCGCACTGCGTCTAGGAACATGCTCACCCATTACTATTAACAATAAAGTAATACCTAAAGACAGTGAAGTCAAATACCTCGGTATTCATCTTGACCGTAGACTAACATGGAAGACGCACATCGAGGCAAAAGTAACGCAAATGAAATTGAAAGCAGTGCAAATTAACTGGTAACTAGGCAGAAATTCGACCTTGAAGCTTGATTGTAAACTTTTGCTGTACAACTTGATTCTAAAGCCAATATGGTGCTATGGGATTCAATTATGGGGCACAGCCTCGGCATCCAACATTGAGAAAATTCAAAGAACTCAAAATAGAATTCTCCGTAGAATTACAGATGCTCCATGGTACGTTAAAAACTCACGAATCCACGCAGATCTGAACGTACCTTTGTAGCAGATTTTATTTCGCTGTTAAAATTTCTTTTAATTACTTTTATTTTATGTAAAGTTATTTTGGAACGTATCTATTTAAATAAATACAGTTTTTCGAAAATTAGTTTTTTATATAATTAACACAGGCACATTTGAATTTTATCCGTGATATTTTCATATATTTAAATGTAACGCTAAAACAGCAAACAGAAATGTATCTTTCGTTAAGTAAACGACGCATGCATTAAATGCGGCGACGTGCATATAAACGTCAATAAGACATTTCGTTAAATACCATGTCATATGACAGGATGTAGTAACATGAGGTTTAAGAAGTTCACGCCTGGCAAATGGAGATTCTTGTTGATCCGGCCGCTGAAGTGAACATACATAATTTGTTATATTATTAAACTCAAAATAATAATAAAAAAAAAAAAAAAAAATTAGTTTTTTTTTCTACCCGAAGCCCTGAATATTTTGGGAAGATTCACAACTTAAAAGAATAGATTGCCTCCAGAATCTACGAATCCGAAGATTCTACGAATCCGAAGATGCTGGATGATTCCAGCAATCATTTGCAATATTCTTGGTTAAGTACTGCCTATTAAGAACTTGTTTGTCAGTAAGCACCGTCAACCACATTTCATCGGTTTACGACAAAAAAGTACATATAATCATTGTATCCATTGCTTTTGCTTAACTTTTGGAGCACTTAATATCAACAACAAATTTGTTTAATTTGTTACGGGGGAAAAAGAGCTAAAAGAAAAAATACGACATCCAACAACATTCTACGGCCATTAACTTCACATTCTTAGTAAGAACACCACGTTGAAAGTTCTATATCTTGCAATTGCTTGGCTTAAAAATCATCGAAACAAAATCATAATCATTAAACAAGCACTTTGATCGAAATTCCAAGAAAGGAGACAAACACCAGATGAGTTCGGAATTAATCATATTTCCAGGTCCCTGGTAGCAGAACCAGAAGTAACTAATCCTATTTGCCTCCAACAAAACATCCCTGGTCATAATTGTCCATCGTGTTATAGCGATGAAAGTGATAAATTAATTAAAATTTAAACAACTTATCTGTAACTATAAAATTCATACATCATATTCCTTATTGACTAAAATTAAATTTCAAAGTGCCCTGTGTTCTTTAGTTTAAAACATAATGAAAAAAGGAAAAGCAAACCACTATAATTTCAGTTAAGTTAATAAGAAAAAAATAAACAAATTCGCTAACTTTTCATTCGGAGGGCATAATGAAGTTTAGTTTTACATTTATTAACATTATAATAATTATTTCTTAAATTTAAGTCATGATCATCATTGTAAGTTTATATGGAAACCCTCATATCATATTTTAATTTCATTCATAAAAACCAACAGTAAATTTGGTTGCTTCGAATTTGTATCCAGCAATTGAAGAGGCCTCCTCAACAGCTGTTGTCAGCAACATTCTTCTTATTTGGTGAGTTTTTTTTTTGTTTACTTTACATTTATGATCATTACATGTACGTAGTTACTCTTAAATGATATGTTTATACAATAATCTCTCTTGAGAAAGCGTATACATTACGAAAATCGAATAACAAGAAACAACAACGTGAGTCTTCAACATATTCTTAGCAACATTATATAATTTTGAATTGCACACATATAGATATACATATCTATACATATGTATCTCATTATTTTATCATTTGCGCTTTTGTTTCTTTTGTTCGTACCCTAGACTAAATCGATTAGGCATATGACACTTGGTCATTCAAATCCTTCCTATATTTAGTTAAGTATTAAATTAAAACAGACCAGAATTTTTAATTGTTTATAATGCCTCTTTTTACATGAATAATGAATAAACGTTGCATTAAAATGGAAAAATAGAATTTTCAAAAGTTTCTTACTAATGTGAATGAAATGAGGTAACTTTATAGTGGGATCTAGGTAACTAATATTATGCCACCTGGATCAATGGTTGGGCGGGTTAAGAGGCATTTCTCTCCATATTGTCATCCTGGAGAGACTTAAAATAATTTCAGTGGCAGTGGTTAAGATTTTTTTTAATAAATTTTCCGTTTGTTGATCATAATTGGGGTTTAGTTTACATCATTAATAGGATGATCAATATACAGTCCATACTATTATAGCTTAGGGAGTCTATAATAATATTTGTGTGATGAGTTTAATGAGTAGAAGAGTTAGAAGGAGCAAGAACCCCCCTCACCCGACTGCTAGCTAGCATAATCAATGGCTCCCGCGCGTCCTCCTATCTCTGGTAAAGTAATAAATACTTACAGTTCATCAACATACATTTAGCTATACAAACTCGCATTACACCTTTTGTGAAATCTGAATTTGTGAAGTACGCGACAAGGTATATTAACAAACTTGAATTCCATCCAAATCCTCTTGCAGTTAATATTCTTAACTTTGGTGGTCACACCCGTCTGAGAAGGAGGGATACTTTGGCTACCATTAGAGCTCTAAACAGATGACTGAATTCTGAAATAATATTCGCATAAAAATAAATTTTCGTCCAGCACTGGCAGGACTTTAATCATAATTTTTTTTTTTTTTTTTAGTATTAAGATTTGAATACTTATTGTCATTACATTTTTTTTATGTAGATTCAATAAATAAAATAATGAAGTTAAAAAAAAAAAAAAAAAACATCTATGTTGGTTTATATCAAGTGTGATGGTGTGAATGCAAAATCTAATTTACGTTAGACTTTTTGACAGTAGTAAGAAATGTGTGACTTTTATCTCACAAAATCTAATGAAAGTATTTATACTTGTATAATAGTCTGATTGGGCCTTAAGTATTCAAATCTTAATAGATACTAAATACAAAAATAAGTCCAGCCAATGCTAAACAAAAAGTTAAAGTTTGCGCCAATCATATCGGTGAAAACACCTATTTAACGCTCTGATGGTGGCAAGGGTATCCCTTCTTCTCAACCGAGTGTGACCGCTAAAATTAAGTATGTTTCGTGCAAACGGGTTTGGGTGAAATTCCAGTTTGCTGATATATCTTGTCGCATACCTTGAAAACACGTCTTTTACCAGTAGAACTGTTTTAGCACACAGATCCTTGTGAATTCCGCAGTTTCTTACGTACTATGGAGCTGCAGTCATCATTCGAAAAATTTTGTTTTGTTAGCTTTGAATTTTTTCAATGTTTGACGCTGAGGCGGTGCCCTATAACTGTATTCCGTAGCACCATATAGGCTTTAATATTGCGTTGTATAACAAAAGTTTGCCGTAAAATTTCAATGTAGAATTTTTGCCCTTAACCCAATTAAATTGCGCTGCTTTTAATTTCTACTGAGTGACTTTCGCATCAATGTGTGACTTCCACGTCAGCCTACAGTCTTTGTACTTGACTTCATTATACTGCGGAATAGGTGAGTTTTTGATTTGGATAAACGAACATGTTTTTTTCTTCGTAGCGTGAATGTAACATGAGTTCATTTTTGTACATTAACATTGAGTTTCCAAAGTTTTAGCTATTTCTATCATATTGAAATATATTCCTGTAAATTTCGTGAAGCTAATTGGTGGTTTTCATGAACGCTGCAGAATGTTGTGTCATCTGCAAAAGTTGAAGTACCAGAATCTGAATCTTGAATACCAGATCTGGTGGCATTTCAGAACTGTAAATCAAATATAAAGTAGTTCCCAGAATGCCACACTTTATCAAAAACTTAAGAAACATCAATGAATACAGCTGAACAATAATTTGGGCCCTCAAAAGTCTTTCTTATGGCATTAACTATTTTATGCGTTTGTTTTATTGCTTGTTTTGGTTCAAACTTCACACACTTAAGCTCTAAACACTTTTAGACGACAGCAGACTTCACAACTCCAGGACTACAAATGAAGTTAGCTTCAAATGCTGTCGTCTCATCAGCAACATAATTATTTTAACGACAGCAGCAGCACTATGTGTATTTAAACAATGCAAATTTCAGAGGTGCCACATATATATTTTACATGAATAAAACTAAAATTATCGACTGAAAACGTAAAAATATCACGTAAAACTGTAAAAACTAATCAATTTAGTTGTTTATTTTGTTTATGTGATGTTTATTTCTATTAAATATTTCAAATAAATTCTAGTTCTTATTGCTGGCAATTTATAATTCTAGTTGCAGCACTGCATTTACATTTTGCTGCTTACGAAAATAGAAATTAATCTAAGTTGGCAGCAGCAGCAAATGCTGTTGTGGAGTCTTGCTGCTGTGATGTCGTTAAAATAATCGTGTGCATTTAAACACATGTATTTTATTTTTGACAGATTGCTGTCTGCTGTCGTCTATGTGTTTACAGCTTTATTAATCATGGTGACTTAAAGGCAAAAAAAAAAAAAATTAGATATCGGTCCATATATACCCGGGACATAGCCCAAATCGGGTTTTCCATAACCATGTCGCGTAAGCGAACTGAAACAACTTTTTTGTGCTCAAAAGTAGTTCTGGTCATGAAGTAAGGTTATGTAAATATGGAAAATGAAAATATCCGACATCGGTCCATATAGACCCGAGATATAGCCTAGACCGGGTTTTTCATGAGAATGTCACGTAAGCGAACTTTTTTTTTATAATTCAATTATTTATTGTATCTTCTAAAAGAACTAACAATAAGTATGCAAATCTTAAAACTAAAAATTCATTACTTAATATAGAAAAAAAATTAATTAATATTGAAAAATTTTATTTTTTTAGGTCCAACCAATGCTAGACGAAAAGTTGTTTCTTGCGTGTATTTTGT
This sequence comes from Thecocarcelia acutangulata, assembly GCA_914767995.1. Classification (NCBI taxonomy): domain Eukaryota; kingdom Metazoa; phylum Arthropoda; class Insecta; order Diptera; family Tachinidae; genus Thecocarcelia; species Thecocarcelia acutangulata. The sequence goes on along the minus strand of OU612098.1, from coordinate 55,142,133 downwards.
TGGTAAATCACCTTTCCAACGCTCTGATGGTTGCAAGGGTGTCCATCCTTCTCAGTCGAGTGTGGCCACCAAAGTTAAGGATGCTACGTGCGAGAGGATTCGGGTGAGACTCCAGTCTGTTAATGTACCTTATCGCGTGTTTTGAAAATTCATCTTTCACTAAGGGTACACCTAGATCTTTGTGAATTCGAGAGTTTTTAACATACCATGGAGCTGCAGTAATTATACGGAGAATTTTATTCTGGCGCTTTTGAATTTTCTCAATGTTAGATGCAGAGGCGGTACCCCACAGTTGAATTCCATAGCTCCATATTGGCTTTTGGATTGCATTATACAACAAAAGGTTGCAATCTAACTTCAAGATAGAATTTCTGCCGATGAGCCAATTTAGTTGCACCGCTTTTAATTTCATCTGGGTGACTTAAGCGTCAATGTGAGACTTCCACGTGAGCCTACGGTCGAGATGAATACCAAGGTATTTGACTTCAGTGTGCTGCGGAACAATGTAGTTGTTGATTTTAATAGCCGAACAAGTTTTTCTACGTAGTGTGAATGTAACATGGGTACATTTTTGTTCATTTACTTTGATTTTCCAAAGTTTCAGCCATTTCTCCAATATAAGAATATGTTCTTGCAAAATCTGCTAATTTATAGTCTTCATGAACACTGATGAATGCTGTATCATCTGCAAAAGTTGAAGTGTGAATTTTGCAGCTCGTTGGCATATCTGAAGCATAAATCAAATATAAAGTTGGACCCAATATGCTACCCTGGGGAACTCCAGCTTCGATTGGCTGAGCCGACCTTTTGAAATCACCTTCCTTAATGACGAATTTCCTGTCATATAAGTAGCTCTCTAACAGCTTGTGCGTGTTTGCAGGCAAATTTAATTTTATTTTATGAGTTAAGCCTTCCTGCCACACTTTGTCAAAAGCTTTGCAAACGTCAATGAATAGAGCTGAGCAATATTTTTTATCTTCGAACGCATTTCTGATGACATTCACCAGCCTGTGTGTCTGTTCTATGGTGCTATGCTTAGCCCTAAAACCGAATTGATGGTTAGGAATACATCCTACTTCATTCAAGATTGGGGTCAACTTTTTCATTAGAAATTTCTCGAACAGTTTTGAAATTGTTGGCAATAGACTTATCGGCCTATATGACTCAACTTTTGTAGGATCTTTTCCTGGTTTTGGTATCATAGTAATGACAGACACCTTCCACTCAGTAGGAAAGTACTCGAGACGTAAAATAGCATTAAAAATAAAAAGGACGAGTCTTCTAGCTACTCGGGGTAACTGCACAAGCATTTTGTTGGTAATTTTATCAATACCTGGAGCTTTTCTCGGGTTTAAGTTACTAATAGCATTATCGACATCTTGAAAACGAAATCTAAAAGGTACGGGAGGTCTAACTGCATATGGCGGCATATCAGCTACATCATTCGGTCCGTCAATGGCAAACACGCTTCTCAAGTGGTTAGCGTACAACATTCCCTTTTCGGAGTCACTTCTAGCCCAGATCCCAGTCGAAGTATGCAAGGGTGGCTTAGATCTAACGGGTCTCTTTAACCCTCTTACTGCTTTCCACAAAGAATAATCGGATTGAGGACTACCATCAAGGCTTTCCAAATAGGTTGTGAGGGAAACCACTCTTTGAACTTCAAGCAATTTTCTTAATTGATTTACGCATTCTCGAAGCCTAGCTTTAAGCTGGGGAGACCTGCGAAGTTGCCATTCTCTTCTGATTCTTCTTTTTTCTGAGACAAGGTGTTCGATTTCAGAAGAACAAGTTCTGCTATTCATATTTCTAAAATTTGTAGTGCTAGCATGTTGCACGGCTTTTATAATATTTTGGGAAAAATTATTAATTGACTCATCAATATCCTCTGGAGTTCTCAAAGATATATTTTCCGTACAATGAGTACTTAAATATTTTTTATATTTTAGCAAATTCACTCTAGACTGGAATACACCTATGTCGTTAAATGGGGATCCAATGTTCTGGGGGAAACATATAGAGACCATAGTAGGTGAGTGATCGGAGGGCAAATCCAATAAAGGCTCCACATGCATCCATTCTAAGGGGACGTCTTTTACGATTCCAAAGTCAATAAAGCCCTGAATATAAAAAAGGTGTAAAAAAAATATGTAACTATGATAAAGCAAGAAGTAATCTCATTAATTACTTGCAACTTGTAACGAAACTGTTTACCCATCTGAAGATATTTCCCAAATAATATCATATATCACAGATGCAACGAAAAATGCGACTGTTGAGAAAAGTGAGAAAAAGTTTTTTTTTAAAATGAGCTTACACCATGGATAAACGCTAACCTATTAGCCCTAATTAATTTCAAAAAGAAACTTTTAAAACTAAGGAGGAAAGACAATTCTAGGGACGTAAGCAATAGACTAAAGAGAATAAGTTATATAATCAAGAAATCATACAGTGAGCTTTTAAATAATTATTATTATGAAAACTTAGAAAAGATTCAAACAGAACCTAAAAAATGCTGGAACTTTCTGAATAGGAACCTTGGTAGAAAAATAAAAGATCAGATAACTATAAAGGATTTGAATGGAGTGGTAATACGGGATAACCAGTCTAAAAGTAATCTGCTTAATAAATATTTTTTGGAAGTTCCAAGAACACTGAAACAACAACTTAATCAATTATCCAGTGATTCAATTAATGGGTTAGGAACGTTAAGTAATTGTGGAACTACTTTTAGTTTTTCATATACCACTAGTTTTGAAGTTGAAGAAATTTTATCGAACCTAGATTTATCAAAAGGCTGCGGGAGTGACGGAATATCTTCAAAAATGCTATTTAATTGCAAGGATATCATCTCACCTCATCTTTCAAAAATATTTAATCAAATGGTAGATACATCTACATATCCTGATAAATTGAAACTTGCTAAAATTATACCAATACCGAAAGAAAGGAATGCTGAAGTACCAGAAAAGTTCCGACCTATAGCCATGCTGCCGATAATTGAAAAAATTTTTGAAAAAATTCTTCATAATCAATTGCTGTCGTATTTTGAAAGAAATAATTATCTATATAGTTGCCAGTATGGGTTTAAGAAAGGATGTGGAACTGAAGAGGCTGTTGTAAATGTGGTCAACAACATCTGTGAAGGAATGGACAACGGTTCTAGTGGAGTATGTGGTATCTTCTATGATTTCTCTAAGGCTTTTGATTTGGTGGACCATAATATTCTATTACAAAAGCTGCATTATTATGGAATTAACGAAGCTGCACTGCTTATGATGAAGAATTTTTTGGTTAATCGGAGACAATTTGTTGAAATTGATAATTGTAAAAGTTACATTGGCGTAGTTGAATATGGCGTACCTCAAGGCAGTGTTTTAGGTCCACTGTTATTTACAATATACCTTAACGATATTAAAAATTTACAATTATATGGTAAACTCTATATGTATGCAGATGACATTTGTCTCTTCTATCCATATAAATATGAGGCTGTTGCAAAGGTCTATATGGAGTATGACGCAGCAATAATATCTGAGTATGTCAGATTAAACAAACTTATTTTAAACGCTGAGAAAACCAAACTATTAAGATTTCGGCCATATGTGAACAATAACTGTAACTTTAGTATTTTTGTTGATGGAAAGGAAGTTTCTGAAAGCTTTTCAACAAAGTATCTTGGAGTTTGCTTGCAAAGTAATCTATGTTGGAACCTTCATATATAGGGTGTTTTTTTAAGCCCGATAGAACTTGAAATTGTAAAAAATAACACAAAAAATTTAATTGTAATCAAAATTTTTTTTTATTCGAAAGATCAATACGTGACATTAACATTTGAAAATGATTTCGGGCATATGGGCACCGCGGCTGTTCTTGACGAAGCGCATTCTGGACGTCCAATTTTGGGCCACTTTTTCGAGCACTGCTGGCCGTATGTCACGAACAACACGAACAATGCTGGCCTCCAAGGCGTCAATTGTTGCTGGTTTATCAGCATAAACCAGTGACTTCACGTAGCCCCACAGGAAATAATCGAGAGGTGTCAAATCGCACGACCTTGGAGGCCAATTGACAGGTCCATTTCTCGAAATCAACTTATCGCCAAATTTTGATTTCAGTAAGTCGATGGTTGCGTTCGCCGTATGGCACGTAGCGCCATCCTGTTGAAACCACATCTCCTCCGGATCAATGTCATCCATATTTTCAAACAAAAAATCATTGATCATGGTGCGGTAACGATCTCCATTGACCGTAACGCGAGCTCCGGCCTCATTTTTGAAGAAATAAGATCCGATGATGCCACCAGCATGAAAACCGCAGCAAACAGTGCATTTTTCTGGATGTAATGGAGTCTGTAGGGTCTCTTGTGGATTGGTCTCACTCCATATGCGGCAATTTTGCTTATTAACAAACCCGTTAAGCCAAAAATGCGCCTCATCGCTGAACACAATTTTGTCGTCTATAAGTTGCGCGAATCGACGACTGATTTTCAAAGTAAATTTGGATAATTTCGTAGCGTTGTTCAAGCGTGAGTCTATTCATGATGATTTGTCAGAGTATACTGAAACAAATAAAAAAAATGTTTCATCAAAATTTAATTTTTTGTGTTACTTTTTACAATTTAAAGTTCTATCTAGCTTAAAAAAACACCCTATACAAAATCTTAAATCTAAAATAATGTCTGCACTTGGGTTGCTCTATAAGTTTAAAAATAAGTTTGATAGAAAGACAAAATTAAAAATTTATCAGTCTTTGATACACAACCACTTAAATTATTTGCCAATAACTTACGCATATAAAAAAAGCAATGAATTAAAATCTTTACAAAGAACTCAAAATAAAGCGTTGAAAGCTGTTTTCAGGGTGCCGTCAACTTTTTCTTCGATTTCTTTATACAAAGATGTATCAACAACAATTTTACCTGTATATGGATTGCACAAAATGCAGTTACTTCTTTACGTTTTTAAATCACTGCACAACATTGGTTACCATACTATAACATTTCGAAGAAATCAAACGTTGTTAAATACAAGAAATAATATTAATCTTAGAACAGTGAGATGTCGTTTAGAAACTACCAAGCAACGAGTAGAATACATGGGTGGTTTTGAATTCAACAGACATCCTACAGACATTAAAACCATTGAACAAATTTCAGTTTTTAAACATAAAACAAAAGAATATTTACTTCAAAATTTGGAAATGCTTCTGTAATAAATTTTTATAAAGCTTTTGTTATAAATTTTTCGGAACTATTAATTTTTTTTTTTTCTCTTTTTTATTTTATGCCCTATATAGTATACAATATAAAAATATTATATTAGCAAATTCAGCTATTTACAATTCAATTTTTTTTTTCTTTTTTTGCTTACTTTTTGTATCATATATTATTGTATGAATTAATGTACATATATATTACTTTGCCAACTTGCCTCAAAAATGTCCAAGTGACGCTGAGGCCTCAATTATTTTTTTGATGTGTGTAAATACGTATATACAAATAAATAAATAAAAAAAAAAATAACATCTGGGATCTTTCGCTGGTCAGATGGCCAATAGGTGGGACTCCCGCTGGAGATTACATCTAAACCCAATTTTGATATAGTATCAAAAAGCACACGACCTTTCGGGGAGATTAATCTTGAGCCCCAAAATGTGTGTTTAGCATTATAGTCACCAGCAGCTATAAATCGGGATCTAAGAGAAGTAAAAAAATTTGAGTAATGGTTTTCTGTAACTGAAGGCTGAGGCGGGGAATAAATTGATGAAATTACCAATTTACTGTGAATGTGTTCAATACAAATATTTGTTGCTTGAAAGTATTCTTCACATGTCTCATTTAACAAGTAATGTTTAATTCTATTTTGAACTAGAATAGCCGAACCTCCACAAGATCTCCCACGTGGATCTTTAGTGTCATATAGTATATAGCCATTTAACCTGAAATAACTTCTTGACGTCAGGTGAGTTTCAGCAATCAACATAGCATCGATTTGCCTTTCCCTCAGGAAGTGTTTAAGTTCATTTTTATGTTGGCGTATGCCGTTTGCGTTCCAGAAACATAATTTTAAATAAATCATTTTTTTTAATAGGCTGTAAAATAGTTGATTTCATTTTTAGCATTTCCTGCATCATGATGGTCATAGAAGCCGTAAAAGTGTTTATTGATTGAACCAAAGTCTGCAATGTGGCTTCAAGGTTGCTAAAATATGGGTCGTGCTGTTGAGATTTGGACTTCTGATTCGTGTTTGGTATATTAGTCTTAACCATATTGGCAAAAAAACTTGGTTTGATCTTGGAACGTTTATTTGGATTGTTGTCTGACTTACTTGAGGAAAATTGTTCCTTGAAATGGCTACAGTAACTTTCCGGTGTAGAAGATATTTAACATTATATATATAACCTCATTCTTTTTTAAGGTGACATCTCCTGGTTCTAATTCCACCCTAAACATGGGCTGAGGTTGTGAAAACGATTAACGTGGGTACCTGCCATTGTGGCCTTACCCCACGGTGATCTTAACACCGGGTGAATACAATGCGTCTACCAGCGCCCCCATACATGACAAACTGCCATGCATGAGTACCAATTCGATCTCATGTTGTTTGGACATGATCTCCCCCTTGGTTAGGAGCGGAGCCTTTCTAAAACTCCTTCCGATCTTTGGGTCACGGCACCCGGTCGCAATGCAACTCCACATCGAGCTCAAATGAACTCTCCCCGCGATTTGGGTTTAAACCACAACCACCACGATACTCCCCGAAGGGCCGCACCATAACCGGGCAGGAACAAGTTCCTGGGGCTCCCGGTTCCCGTGGTACCAGATTTAAGTCTCCGGTCAGACTTCGTAGCCCAAGGACTACTACCAGTAGAGCCCCAAACGGCTCGGGGACTGGTGACCCCCTGCAACCATACTCACAGTAAACAGCACACAGGAACACAGCAATAACAGCAAACAGCAACATAAAACAGGAACAACAGGAACGTCAGCGACAAACAGCAAAACAGCAGCCACTCAACGTACAAACTGCATCACCTGCAACACAAAACACACACGGGCACAAGGCACAATAAACAAAAACAACAAAAACATTCAACATTCATCCTCACGGATGAGTACATTGGCCACCCCCCTGTGGCCCAGCCCTTTACAACACGAACAAAACAAAAAACAACAATTAGACATGACCCCCCTCACGGAAGGACTTACAAACAAAAACAACGTTGCCAGCAACCCTGCGACACCAAAACAAAACAGCAGACAGCAACCAGCAAACAGCAACCAGCAAACAACACACAGCAAAGTGCATGACACCAGGAACAGCACAGGGCACAGGAACTGTGCTCTATGCTCCTCATGGCTGCCTACACTAAGACTTCAACCACAACTGCAACCAACTCCGCCGACGAGAGACGCACACAGTCACGCGCGAACCTGCGGTTCAACAAACGACGGTTCCGGAAATGGCAACAACAGGGAGGCTACCCTCCCTACCTTGGTCTCCGCCTAAAGACCTCACGGGCATACGCGCCCAACGCGTCAAAAGACGCGCCGACCGCCAAAACCCTACTGAAATCCCAATGGTCGCCCGCCCCTACTACGCCCATTCCCTCTAGATCCCTAATGTCATCATAAAGATGACATTCGACCAGAACGTGTCTCCAGTCCTCAGGGCTCTCACCACATCTGCACAGCGCAGTCTCGGACAGGCCCCTCTTATGCAAAAATGCATTGAGGGAACCATGCCCCGTAAGCAAGAAGCCCGTACTGAGACTGAAGCCAAATTCCGGCCGTCCCACAACAAAATCAGCCTCGCGAATGAATTCGTGCGTTGCTCGCCCCTTTGTACTATTCGCCCATCGCGCCCGCCAGGCAGACACAAGACGTTCCCAAAGGAGCGCCTTGATCTGACTGGGTTCCCTATTAACCACAAGATCAAGAGCAGGAAGCCAATCATGTGGACAAAGCGGTAGCCCCTTCTTAACCTTGAAGGCGATCGCACGGCGAATCACCTCCAGATCAAGGGGAGCCACCCCCAGCAAGACCTGTAGAGCATCTGTTGACACCGTCCTACACACTGGCATGCAAGCAAGCATCGCAGTTCTCTGGGCGGACTCTATCTTATTGCGGCCAACAACAGTCATGACTGTCTCGTACCACACAGGTGCACCATAAGCTGCGCATGCAACAAACAGTCCACCATATATGGTACGAGTAGCCCGCCTGCTGAGGCCCCATTCACTTCTAAGGATGCGCCTAACTTTACCTACTACAGCAGTAAGCCTGTCCCTCACATATGAGAGGTGAACCATAAAGTTCAACCTCTCACTCACCATTATTCCCAGGTATTTGACTTCCGTCGCATACCGGAGACTAATGCCGCCAGAGCGAACGAGTGGTGGACGACCCCGAGACAACCTGCCTTTCAGCAGCATTGCCACGGTCTTGTCCATAGCCACCTCCACACCCACACTATCGCCCCACTCGCGCACAACACGCATGGCCCTCTCACCCCGGCTTTCCAGATCAGCACGAGACTGTCCTTCAACCAAGATGAGCAAGTCATCCGCATATGCACACAGTTTGAAGTCATGCTGCAACGACCTCAGCAGGGAATCCATCATGAGGTTCCATAAAAATGGACCACAGATGGACCCCTGCGGACAGCCGCGTACAACGTCCCTCCAAACCGTGTCGCTGGCGCCCACCACACAGGCTTTCCTACCGCAGAAGTAACTCTCCCATAGAGCGAGCTCCCGACAGCCCACACTACGTAGTCTATCGAGAACTACACTCCACAGGAGATTGTCAAACGCACCCCTGAAGTCTACGAAGAGTCCCAGTACATATCTTCCCGCAGAGCTAGCAACACTTGACTTAACATGCAGCCAGGCATCGTCAACAGACCTCCCCTCCCTGAAACCGAACTGGAATTCAGACAGTGCTGCACCCGGACACTCTTTCAGTCGAAAGACCATTATCCTCTCCAGTACTTTTCCAAGCACTGGAAGAAGACTAATGCCCCTATAAGAGCGAGGATCAGTCCTCACTTTTCCGGGGGACTTTAAGAGCACCACAACACGTGCCTTCTTCCAAGCCTCAGGGAAGTAGCCCTCGCTGAGACACTTCGCAAATATTGACTCCAGGTATTCCGGTATGGCCTTCCAGATGCTTTTACACATCTCTCCAGTCATACCGTCTATACCCGGAGATTTCCTACTCTTGATCCTGTGGACACAAACTTCTATTTCGGATCTCTCCAGCGCAGGAGGGGCGGCTCCCTCCCTAATGAGAGGAGGGCTACCGCCCGCCCGTACAACCGGAAAGAAAACCCCCAACAACGCGCCCATAATATCGCTCCAGGAAGACAATGTTACATTGTCAACCTGGAGGCTTCCTACTTCTAAACGCCTGTGTCGACCCGAACAAACGCGATAGACACGACCCCAAGGATCGTCCCTATTTTCACGCACGAATTCCCTCCACTCGTCTTCTTTTACCCTACAAATTCTACCCTTATATTCCCTCAGGCTTGCCAGATATTCAACCTTACGAATAGCTAGATCATCTGCGTTAGACTGCCGGGCCCTCTGGAATCTCTTCCTGAGGCGCCTGACACTCCTCCGCATCAGATCCAGTTCATCGGTCCACCACTTGACTTTTCTTGGCCTACCCGGAAGGGCTCGGCCAAGCAGCGCATCATTCACCGCGCACATCCAGTCGTCAATCTGGCCAACCTGAGCGTCTATACCCAATTCCCTGAATTCATCTATTGGCTGTACCATAGCAGCCGCCCTAACACTATTCGCGTAACCGCCCCAGTCTATATCCCTTTTACGCCACCCGCGAGGTGACCCAGATATCCAACTCCGCCGGCGATAAGTGAACCGAATCTCAATGAGATTATGATCACTCACACCAGCGTTGTCACATACCCTCCAGCTGAAGTCGAAGTATGACAACGCCAAGTTATTGGCAATTGTCACATCGATATCGCTGCGGCCCTGTGGAGCGTCAAACGTGTACAGATCACTAGCCTCGTTTAACACCGAAGCACCAACTGTGACCAGCCATTCGCCGAGCATGATTCCTCTAGTGTGGTTCATATGACCAGGCGCATGCCTGGGCATTTTACTGAACCACATAGAGGAACATGCATTTGCATCCAGGCCTAGAATAACGGGTGCACTACTCGCTAGGAGTAGGACCGTATCCATGTACCGAATGTACGGCTCCAAAGGGACGGCAAACCTGCAATACAGGCTTGCAAAGAGCACCCTCCCAAACTTCCCCTGTACAGCAACGCAGACCCCCCACCGGGTACAGCTCACGACCGTACAATCGACCCCCGGGTCATCCACCACTACCGCAGAGTTCCCCTCCAAATCGGGGAAAACCCGCATACCCCCAGGAAGCCCCCTGATGTCACCAAATCGGAGGTACGGCTCCTGCACTAAGGCAACAGCCGCACCCCGTCGCCGCATCGCCTGCCCAAGTTCGCACGTGGCCACGTACGACTTCTGAAGGTTTTGCTGTATTACAACCGCGGTATCCATCTTAATGACGAGCGTTCACCCTAGCAACCATGGTCGCATAGACCGGGCACGCTGCAGACATCATCATGTGATCCGCCTGCAGTCCCTTGAACGCACAGTTCCTGCACCTCAGCTCGTTGGGGCATCGGCTCGCCCAGTGGCCAGCGTCGCCGCACCGTCTACACACATCCGACTGGTACTTACAGTCGCGCACCCGGTGATCAAAACCTAAACATCTATAGCACGCCGGTATGGGGTCCAACGTCCGTACCGCGAAGCGGAACCACTTTATATACGCCCCCGTTGTCCGTAAATGTTCAGCAATACGCGGCGTGCATTCTAGGGTCACGTTAGTTGTGCCCTCTTCCACTTTCCAGGGTGCGCTCATCAGTCGAACGGATCGCCTATATTCCGCGGAAGACATCAACTCCCCGAGGTTCATGGAGTGTAGTTCCTCCATGAACTCATCCGGCGAAATCTCCTTGTGGACGCGCTGAACCACTATTTTAGGCCCCAATTTGTCCTTAACAGCCACCTCCAACCCCACTTCAGCGAACTTAGTGTTACCAGCCACCTTCCTCCTCTCAGCCTCCGATGGCGTGCGAATCACGGCTCCTTCCTTAGTTTGGCGCACCTCGTGCACGCGTACCCCCAAAGTCGGCCCAACCTCCCCAACTACCTTTTCCACCACCTCCTTCGCACTCTTCCCAGCCTTACTTTTAACCACTACCGACCAAGTTTCCACCGGTTTTACCAACGGCAGGGCCGGGTGTGACACTGGCGCTACCGCCTCCTGTGTCCTGGTCACAACTCTGCTACTTACTGGGGGTACGGTCATCGACTTCGCCATCGGGGCAGCAGTAACTCCCACCGCACCAGCCTCCAATCTCCCCCTCAACCGCTCATTTTCGGCCACCAATCCCATAAGAAGTGCCTCGTACTCTCCCACTTCCTTCAACAGCCTGCGTGCAACCCCCCTGCCCACATCATCAGCCATCACTACGTCCATCACCTTCTCCGTGATGCGCTTCATGTCCGCAATCACTCCCTCAGCCTGCAGCTTCTTCTTTCTGGTCCGCGACAACCTCTCAGGCAACCTCTCAGGCAGCTTGGTGACTACTCCCTCACTGGCCACCTCACCCACACACGTGACAATCACCTCATCGTCCACTACCATTGGGGCTTTTGACACAGCCGCGACCTCACCCACACCTTTCACCGCTTCCAACGGCGTCTTCTTCTTTAGCGACTTAGGCGACCCAGCTTTGAATTTTTTTACTGACTCCGCATCCTCAGTCGACGACATCTCCGACTCTGTGTGCCGAAGCTTCGGCGGCACAAATGGTGACGGCGCCCTGGGATCGTCAGTGGTCACGTCACTGGCGTCCCCTTTAGCCTTCGGCTTTTCCACCTTGCGCTTGCTAGCCGGCGGCATAGCGACCAATAATACTAAATTACTTAATGCGCCACCTACCTTTCAAATCCAAAATCAGTGTAGCAAAACAAGAACCAATTCACAATAGCCAAGTTCGTCACCAATGTTCCAATACCACCACCAAAACTGCTTTATCAAACCGAAGTCGATATTTCAACCACTAAAAGTTCACTTATTAACCGAACGAACCGTCAATCAAAATCCGTATTCAGGCCAACCGTCAACTATTTCACTAACACCGCAGTGTTGCCAATTCAAACAATCCCGATAAAGCAGTTCACAAATCGCAAGCCGTTTTCAATTCAACCGTCAAATCCGTTTCAAATTTTAAAAATTTATATCGCAACCGTCAATTCCAATTCAGTTTCCAATTTCAAATTCACTTTCAAATCCAACCGTCAACTTTTGTTTACACTTGGTAACACTTGGAGTCTCTTAGTTCCTTTTGGCAACACTAATGTTTCACTAAATTCACTCTAACCCAACTTTTGGCCGGAGCTTGTTCTTCTTTTTGAGACACCTTGTCAGCGGAGTCTCAAAACACATACACTCGCGACTTCTATTTGTTTTTTTTTTTGCCTTCAATTGTTTACACTAACACCAATACACACGACCGTATTTAAAAGTTTTACGCTATCCGCATGCACGTCTGTTCGCTTCAACAATCCGACAACGAATGACATGGGCTGAGGTATCTTTTCTCGGTTTCTGATGTTTGAACATGCTTGATTTTAAACTCTTTTTCCTCCAAACCAGTTTTAACGTCATCAGGATCTACGCCAGATCAGGATCAATGCCTTTAACAACAACTTGAAGGCCTTTCGCACTTTAAGGCTGATAGGTGTAAAAAGCTCTATTTTCTTTCTTCATCAATTTGCGGTAATCATTTTCGTGAATTACCTGAATTTTAGTTTCTTTAATATTTCTATGCTGCACAGATGTTACGCTAAAGGTATTTTCACCTATTATGGTAATAAGTTTGCTTACCAGTTCCTTACATGTAGGCTCTCTCAAATAAATTGGAGGAGGTTTAAACGATTTTTTTGAACGTGTTGACTCATCCGTTTGGAGAATAGCAAACGTATTATTATCAGAAGGCTTACCGGGGTCCTCCTCTTTAGATATTTTAGACTTTGGTGATAATTGGGCAGATTTAGGGCTTCGTTCCCGTTTCACAACGGTGATGTATTTATCCATTCCTATTTGGGTTTTCGGCTTATTGGCGCTAGTTGAACTAGAAGATGTTTTTTCTTCAGATGTGGCAAATATATTTGACGAACACGAACGCGTGCGGTTTCTTTCTCTTGTAGGAAGAAGATTTTCTAACGATTTTTGTAAAGATTCCTCTTCAGAAATCAACATGTTTCTACTAGTTCTGAGAATTGCATCTGCTAGGTACACTCATGCAGTTTTTTTTTATTAACAAATAAAAAATGAATACAAAAAAAAAATTTCACCAAATATTTCTTTTATAGGATCACTCTTTTTACCTGTTACGGTTTTTTTATTACTTTCTGATCAAAACTAACACGTCCGCTCAAGAAAACAAAACTTTAATGTCCAGTGTAATAATGGCATGGATCCAACTAATAAATATTTTTACAAATCTTTCTAAAATTCTCAAAAATGTCTGTTAAAAGCAATTCTTTAGTTTTTAAATAAAGCATTAAATAATCTTCTAAAGTTCTGCAATTGAATACGCTCCACACTTCTTTAGCATTTAGATTATAATCATTAACCGAACATTCTGATTCTGTTAAGATGTTAAAAATTGTTCTCTTTTGGGTAAATTACATTCATTTAGTTTTTCGACTGAGGTTATATAATTGTATGGAAAAATTACTTTTCTCTTTAGTAATAAAAATTGTTTGTCATCTTTAAACAATGATTTTACAGTAGTAAATTCATTGTTATCCAAGCTCCTTGCTAATGAGTCTAAGCTGGATTGGAAAAACCTAATGGAGTCTAAAAATCTAATTTCAACCCTTTAATTTTTTACCCTGATAATTTTAGATAAAGATATCTATAGCTCTTTGTTGAGTGGTATTATATTTATTGGCCCATCATGAATATTATTCAATTATTTAACAAATAAATGAGAACCATAAGCAGAAAAATTATGAAAAATAACGGGGAAAAATGCGGTACTTTTTAATTTAAATTACATGAACTATGGGCTGGACCTCTGTATTTACCACTTAAATGACAATGGCCCCTCACCTTTGTCGCATTAATTATTGGTTTTTCACAAATATGACAATGATTTTTGTTATTAAAATCTCTTATTTCTTCAGTGTTTAAGGGAATCATGGGTTTGACTATCTTTATATGATTAATAAAGTAATATTCTATATCACTTATTAATTCATACTACTCTACTCTTTTAAATGATTTAAATACATTTAAACTACTATTAAAACTACATTTAATATAATATGAAAAATCATATGGCGTATGTTTGTTTACGTATGTGGTTGACGATTTATTTGGATTTGGGATGCAAGTTTGAATGTTTTCAAAAATGCATTCAGAATCCGCATAGATCACAAACGGTACATCCCTTGCTCGTTGATAATTTTTAAATTAATTGTAGACTTATCAATAGTAGGTACATACGTAGCCCGCTTGTTGCATTCTGTGATGTGGATGTTTAATCGCTCCTGTAGTGCAATTCACTATCCTAATAAAACTCGTTTAGAGAAATTAACACTAGCGTTGGTGTTTTCGCGATTCTATAACAGTTTTTAACACTATTTGTCTTCGTTTTAAATCAGCTGCTTTTATAGCCTGACTGATTAGCGTTAACTAAACACCAATTATTTTTGTGGTGTTTATCTTAACACCAATGTCGTTAAAATTTCTACTAGAATAACTTCACAGTATTTGGAATACGAGTTGTCGGAAGATCAGCCTCCAACATTCGGTCGGAGTGTTCTCCGTGAGGAGCACTTATCTTATTTATCAAAAAATATTTCAAATAATAAACTTATAATCAGTTTTACCTAATCTAAACATGGAACTATTTTCAAATTTGTTTGTTTTTTTTTCTGTTCCTCTTTGTGGTTTTCTTTATTTTTGACAAAGCTGCCGCATTATTTCAAGTTTTTTTACAACCAGAGGTGTTAAAAATAAGTTAGTGAATCACATAAGCGTTAGTGCAAACCACAATAGCTCGCGTTAAGTTATACTCTTTAAAAATCGTTAAAAGTTAGTGAATTGCACTACTGAGAACTTATTTGGGATAAACAATAAAGAAGATTTTCTAACGATTTTTGTAAAGCTTCCTCTTCAGAAATCCAAATGTTTCTACTAGTTGAGCTAAGCTCTTTCTCAGAATTGCATCTGCTAGGTACACTTATGCAGTTTTTTTCTTATTATTATTATCAATTAAAAAA
Organism: Thecocarcelia acutangulata; assembly: GCA_914767995.1. Classification (NCBI taxonomy): domain Eukaryota; kingdom Metazoa; phylum Arthropoda; class Insecta; order Diptera; family Tachinidae; genus Thecocarcelia; species Thecocarcelia acutangulata. The sequence continues at coordinate 55,126,767 of OU612098.1, read as the reverse complement.
TGAATTAAAAAATATGTCACAAAATATGTCTTTTATATAAGATCACTCTTTTTACCTATTACGGTTTTATTTTATTACTTTCCGATCAAAAACTAACACGTCCGCTCACTATCGAAATCCATTGCCGTGATTGCTCTATATGACTCTACTTTAGCGGGATCCTTCCCTGGCTTTGGTATCATAGTATACATAGACGCTTTCCACTCTGCAGGATAAAACTCGAGGTGCAAAATAGCGTTAAAAATAAGAAGAATTCTTCTGATCACACCAGGTGACGGCACAAGCATTTTGACATTTCTAAATTCCCTTTTGAAACTGCATTCGTGTCCACACTGAAGGTTTCCTTTGCAGTTTGTATCGTTTGCAGTACCTTTCTTCCTTCTTCTTCTATTTAGTTTTGGGCAATTGGAAAATATTTCTTTGTTTGAAATTACATGCATTAATTACATTATTTCACATTAATTGGTTTATTTTTTGTGTAAACACTTGATTTTAAATATTAACAAAATTAGAAAAGTGTTTGTACTGGGTGGCTCAGAAAGACCGAAGTGGTGTGAATTCCTTATAACTTTTTTATTATAATTTTTTTTTTCTTTTCTTTTCAGTATTTTGTAAAGAAGACTTGGATAATTTATAATGGAGCAATACACAATTGAACAACGTGCCCAAATTGTTGAAATTTACTTTTCAAATCAACGGTCCATTGTGTTGACTCAGCGTGCATACCGTCGTCAATTTAATGTGCGGGTTGCACCCTCTCAGTCAACAATAAACCGTCTGGTTGCAAATTTTCGAGAACAAGGAGCAGTAAGGAACCTTCCTGGTCCCGGCAGACACCGAACTGTCCACACGGCTGACAATATTCAAGTGGTACAGGAGAGTATTCGGGAGGATCCAGAAACATCAACCAGGAGACGTTCGTCACAACTGGGCCTCTCAAGGACGTCGCTGCAGCGAATTTTGCACACCATAGGATTGTTTCCATACAAAATTCAACTTGTCCAAGAATTGAAACCAACAGATTACCAGCAACGACTTGACTATGCAATTTATTTCCGCGACATCTTTGGTGAAAGAATAATTTCTCGTAACAGCAATTTTAATTGGCCTCCGCGTTCCCCGGATTTAACCGCTCCAGACTGTTTTCTTTGGGGCTATTTAAAAGGAAAAGTTTATGTTAATAAGCCTAGGACTATTGAGGAGTTAAAAACCAATATTCGAGAAGAAATTAACAACATACCACCGGAAGTTTTGCGAAAGGTCATGGAAAATGTGTTGGAAAGAGCACATTTGTGCGAAGCAGAATATGGCCACCACTTGCGGGATATCATTTTTAATAACTAATCCAAAAATATTCCCCATAAATTTAATGTATTTAAAAAAAAAAAATTAAAAAAATATCTCTTAAATAAAAAGTTATAAGCAATTCACACCACTTCGGTCTTTCTGGGCCACCCTGTATTTGTAATTGGCGCAAACAAAGAAATTAAATAAAAGGAAATGTCAAATATAGTTGTAGCTAACTTTATATCGGAAAGTGTGAATGAGAAACTCAACAAGAACTGCATGTACATAAAACAAAGAACATGTTTTCCTTCCCTTTTCCTGTGATATCACCAAACTCGAAAGTTTGGCTGCAAATGTTTCATAGTATGGACGGGGACTATGTGTTTTTCCTTTTTTTTTTTTTTTTTTTTTTTTTGTATGGAGAAATTTATTTATTATTCAAATGTATGTAATTTTTTTTTTTTTTTTTGCCAGAAGTTAAACAAATTTGCTTGAATTAAAGATTTTTAAAAGTTAATGGATTTTTATCAATTACGCAATTATGGAAAATCAAAAGAATATTATTTTAGTGAGGGAAAAATTATATTTTGTATAAGAAGTGTCAAACTCTGCAGATGGTGAGAAAAAAGTGATCTGTTTGATCACCACTTCTAAATTATTAATTTGTTTCTTTATTTGCGATTTCACATAATATTTATCTTTATATTTTATTCTTCATTCCAATGTTTTTCTTTTTATTATGCTATACTGTAAAAAGCAGCTGAATAAATATTTTCACGGAAAAAGTAATTTTAAAATATTTACTACAGAAAAGAACGGCAACAGAAAGTAAAAACTCATGAGACCTTTAGTCTTAATTTTTGAATTATCTCTTGCCAAATAAAAAAGAAAAAGTATGGCACTTTAAATTTTACCTATTTCATTAGCTGGAATACTGGAGTATTTCTTCCAAAGTCTCGCAAAACAAAATTCAAACTAATTAAAACGGTCATTATTAATAATAAATTAATAGCTTCATCTTTTATTTCGACTTCATGCAACAGTTTTGACAAATTTTATACTCTTTTGAGAGACATTTTTCTCATTTTACAATATTTGACGCGAAATTAATCATGACCGAAATTTATTTCTGTGACAAGCCGGAATATCTCAACATATATTATGAGATCTGCAGATTTTTTACTTGTGTTCTCTTTATCTGAATGTTTTTTTTTTACCTCTATCACCAGTCGTTCACAGAAAATTATAAATGTTCTTCCGAAAAGAAATTTCTGTTGTATAGTGTAATTCAAATTAATCAAGTTAAAAAAAATATATGTTAATACAATACCTTTGACCTTTTCTATACCTGTAAGCGCACAATATTGTGAATGAATAAACATTATTCTTGGCCTTCAAGGAGTTCTTCTTTCAAAAAATGTTATTAATCAAGCTGTAGCCGGGTGGAGTAGATGGCAACTGTATTTGTTTTACTTTAATGGCTGTTCAAGTATCAGTTGCAAATTTTCTTAAATATCATTATTCAAGCCTGTTCAATAGTGTTGCCTTTTTATAAGTAATCTGTAGTGTCAAATCATCAACGAAGAGCACACAAGTTGTAAAACTACTTTTAATAAACTCAGTGGAACTTTCTGAAATGAATTTTTAAAAGACAAACCAAACACCAACGTAAAATACCGATATAAATAAAACGACATAAATAGAAACAATAAAGGAAGGATATAAAACTGTTAACATATTTCAGAAGGTTAATGTTAGGCTCTTTAGATACCCTACAAACGTGTTGATACAAAATTACACCTTAATCTGTAGACAAACAAATAAGATTCAAAATTAATTTAAAAAATTTTTAATAGTTGAGTTTATTTACTTTATGAGCGTCTAATATTGATAGCAATGAAAAAATTATAAGCAGATTGTTTCTAGAAACAATCTGACGTTTCATAGGATCTATCCTAATCGTAAGTACAACGATATTCTTACACATTCAACTTTATATCCCAATATTCAAAATAGATTACTGAGAATTAAGTTAAGTATGTAAAGAAACAACTTTTCCCACTTGATGTTTTACAAGTAGAAAAACAGCACAACACCTGATAAAATGAATTCGCCTTGATAAAGTTCATTGTAAAAAATATTTTTCTTTCGCTTCTGATATGTTCTCATATTAGTTTATTCGTTTACTTAAGGCCCATTTAGCCGACCGTAAATGTAGAAATGTAAATGTAGTCGGAACAGCTGATCGTTTTTGTTATACGAGAAACATTGAAAATGCTTATCTAACTGTAATGAAATGTAACCGTAACGTCTGAACCTGTAGAAAATAGAATTTCATTACGTGTTTACGTGACAAATGTAGTCAGTGATGGTATATATTATTGTGAATGGCAGGACGGCACAAAAACCCTGTTTTCGTACTTTTTGTTTATTTGATCATTGAACTGTTTAAGTAGTTATATTTGTATACACACATAATATGTTTTAATAAATTTAAGATTTTTCTGTGAAATACGCAAAATGGATAGACATGGTAGCATAATTTATACACAATGCACAATTTTTGCAACTGTCATATTATATGTAACCACAATATTTATTCGGCCGATTTCCAAAAATATATTTATTAAGTGCAATCTTCCAACGATAAAATTAATTTTAAAAATTGGTTTATTATATAGAGTTATGCTGATATAAGTGTAAGAAAGCAATGCAGTATAAATTTAGGTCTGTGATGAAATGAAGATGTAATAATAAAAATTGTTTAATATTTTTTAAGTAAAGGGTGTTTTTTTAAGCTAGATAGAACTTTAAATTGTAAAAAGTAACACAAAAAATTAAATTTTGATGAAACATTTTTTTTATTTGTTTCAGTATACTCTGACAAATCATTGAATTGAAGCCACGAGACCATTGTATGCGTCGTTCTTTCGCCGATTGGGCTCTAGAGCAGTTGGCAACTGACCCGTTGTTTTATCGCAAAATTGTGTTCAGCGATGAGGCGCATTTTTGGCTTAACGGGTTTGTTAATAAGCAACATTGCCGCATATGGAGTGAGACCAATCCACAAGAGACCCTACAGACTCCATTACATCCAGAAAAATGCACTGTTTGGTGCGGTTTTCATGCTGGTGGCATCATCGGACCTTATTTCTTCAAAAATAAGGCCGGAGCTCGCGTTACGGTCAATGGAGATCGTTACCGCACCATGATCAATGATTTTTTGTTTGAAAATATGGATGACATTGATCCGGAGGAGATGTGGTTTCAACAGGATGGCGCTACGTGCCATACGGCGAACGCAACCATCGACTTACTGAAATCAAAATTTGGCGATAAGTTGATTTCGAGAAATGGACCTGTCAATTGGCCTCCAAGGTCGTGCGATTTGACACCTCTCGATTATTTCCTGTGGGGCTACGTGAAGTCACTGGTTTATGCTGATAAACCAGCAACAATTGACGCCTTGGAGGCCAGCATTGTTCGTGACATACGGCCAGCAGTGCTCGAAAAAGTGGCCCAAAATTGTACGTCCAGAATGCGCTTCGTCAAGAACAGCCGCGGTGCCCATATGCCCGAAATCATTTTCAAATGTTAATGTCACGTATTGATCTTTCGAATAAAAAAAATTTTGATTACAATTAAATTTTTTGTGTTATTTTTTACAATTTCATGTTCTATCGGACTTAAAAAACACCCTAACAAGCACAAAAATGTGATTCCGTTTGCAATTTCTACAATTTTTATTTGCGACCGTTTAAAGTATATATATTCTGAATCAGAATTAACAGAAAAGTCGATAAAGCGATGTCCGTCCGTCGGTCGTTGAAATACCGTTTCTGAGAAAACCATTGGACTTAGAAACGTTTTTCTTTCACCATTCTATTACCCCATCGAGTCATGCGATTGCTATTGAAGAGATATAGTCTAAACCGATTTTTTAGTGAACAATTTCTTTTGCTTGAAATCAGTTCTGATTATAAAATGAGGTAATTACTCATAAAATACAGAAAATGGAAAATTCCATTATCGGTTCACATTTAACCGAGATATAGCCTAAACCAATTTTTACATAATAATTTCCATGAAAGATTTCCTTTTTGGAATGGTGATTACAAGACAAACATATTTTTTCCCCGAGGTCGGTTCATAATATATATATAATCCGAGCATATTTAGTTAAAATTTTTAATATATACTATATATATGTATATAGGTTACTATCGTGAAGGGTATTTTAGATTTGACACAGCCGAATGTACGAATGTGCAATTAAATTTGTTTTTTTAGAAGTACCAAAGAGCAGAGAACAAAAATTCAAACATTTGAGATTTATTCACTATGATAGCTTCCAACATTGGTACTAATAAAAAATTATAAAAACCTTGTTTTAATATTTTCCAGCTGTAGCTCATATGAAATGTCGACAATAGACAGAAAAAGAAATATTAGAAATTTTAGGTACCATTTAAACAATTTTCGTACTTTGTGTATATGTACTGAATACTATGAACTCTCATCACTGCTATGAACAGCTGTGTTGCTTTTATTTTATTTTTGTAAATTATTTGATATAAAGATATGAGTGATGAAAAACTAATTATTTTCTTTAACATACATACAACAATATAAAAATGAAAAACAGAACACTTTTTCTGTAAATCATTAATAAGTGAACACTTTTTCTTCACATGCACTTTTGTCTTTTTGTTTGTATCAAAAACACATGAAACGGTTTTACGTGTTCTATAAGTGCTACTACATTTACATTTACGTTACATTTACATTACAGTTACAATTTCTACGGTCGGCTAAATGGGCCTTTATACAGCAAATACGCAATTTTTCAGTACATTGACAAAATTACTATCAAAAATCTCCGTCGCTTAAAAAAATATTCAACCCAACGTTACCAGAATGATGATTTCAACGCCATTTTGAAAAATTTCCAAGCAAAATAACATTTAAAGATATTTTTCTCAAAAAAAAGGTTTTTAAAAAATAGTGTTATAATAAAAACTTTGACTTCATTTATAAACAAATTTTTACGTAAAATAAGCTTTTAACGTTTTGTTCCAAATCTTTTAGTTTTTATCGTCTTTGTTAAAATGTCCATCGTCTTGTTATAATTAAAAAAACATTATTTTTGCCTTTAACATAAAGAAAATCAGAAAATCCTGTTTTCTTTAGTTATGAATTTTCAATATCTTTTTATACCCTTCACAAAAATGTAAAGGGTATATATAAGTTTGTGATTCCGTTTGTAATTTCTACAGTTTTTTTTGCGACCCTATAAAGTATATATATTCTGAATCAGAATTAATGGAAAAGTCGATTAAGCGATGTCCGTCTGTCCGCTGCTGAAATACCGTTTCTGAGAAAACCATTAGACTTAGAAACTTTTTTCTTTCACCATTCTTTTACCCCATCGATTCATGGGTTTGCTATTGAAATTCAGTAATATCGGTCCACGTATAGCTGAGATATATTCAAAATTCCGAAAAAAGCCGTGAATTTTTGCAGTTTTGTGCGGAAATTTTTGCCAAAAAAAATGGTTTGTTTTGCTTCAAGCTTCACACACTTATTAAGCATGGTGACTAAAAGACAAGAAATTTTTTTTCAGATATCGGTCCATATATACCCGAGATATAGCCCAAATCGGATTTTAATGAAAATGTCGCATAGGCGAAGCTAAATAACTTTTTTTTTGCTCAAAAGCAGTTCTGGTAATAAAATTAGGTTACATAAATATGGAAAATGAAAATTTCCGATATCGGTCCATATATACCCGAGATATAGCCCAAACTGGGTTTTTCATGAAAATGTCGCGTAAGCGAACTTAAACAACTTTTTTGTGCTTAAAAGCAGTTCTGGTAATGAAGTAGGGTCATATAAATATGAAAAATGAAAATTTTCGATATCGGTCCATATATACCCAAGATATAGCCTAGACCGGGGTTTTCATGAAAATGCCGCGTAAGTGAACTTAAACAACTTTTTTGTGGCCAAAAGCAGTTCTGGTAATGAAATTAGGTTACATAAATATGAAAAATGAAAATTTCCGATATCGGTCCATATATACCCGAGATATGGCCCAAATCGGGTTTTTCATGAAAATGTCGCGTAAGCGAACTTAAACAATTTTTTGTGCTCAAAAGCAGTTCTGGTAATGAAATTAGGTTACATAAATATGAAAAATGAAAATTTTCGATGTCGGTCCATATATACCCGAGATATAGCCGAAATCGGGTTTTTCATGAAAATGTCGCGTAAGCGATCTTAAACAACTTTTTTTTTGCTCAAAAGGAGTTCTGATAATGAAATAAGATTACATAAATATGAAAAATGAAAATTTCCGATATCGGTCCATATATACCCGAGATATAGCCTAAACTGCGGTTTTAATGAAAATGTCGCGTAAGTGAACTTAAACATATCTTTTTGCTTAAAAACAGTTCTGGTAATGAAATAGGGTCATATAAATATGAAAAATGAAAATTTTCGATGTCGGTCCATATATACCCGAGATATAGCCTAGACCGGGTTTTACATAAAAGTGTCGCGTAAGCAAACTAAAACAACATTTTTGTGCTTAAAAGCAGTTCTAGTAATGAAATGAAGTTATATAAATATGAAAAATGAAAATTTCCAATATCGGTCCATATATACCCGAGATATAGCCTAGAACGGGTTTTTCATGAAAATGCCGCGTCAGCGAAATTAAACAACTTTTTTTGCTTAAAAGCGGTTCTGGTAATAAAATAAGGTTATATAAATATGAAAAATGAAAATTTCCGATATCGGTCCATATATACCGCAGATATAGCCTGGAACGTGGTTTTCATGAAAATGCCGCGTAAGCGAACTTAAACAACTTTTTTTGCTTAAAAGCAGTTCTGGTAATCAAATAAGGTTATATAAGTATGGAAAATGAAAATTTCCGATATCGGTCCATATATACCCGAGATATAGCGCAAACCGGGTTTTTTACGAAAATGTCGCGTAAGCGAACTTTAACAACTTTTTTTGATTAAAAACAGTTCTTGTAATAAGATGAGGTTATATAAATATGGAAGATAAAAATTTCCGATATCGGTCCATATATGCCCGAGATATAGCCCAAACCGTGTTTTTCATGAAAATGTCGCGTAAGTGAACTTAACAATTTTTTTTTGCTTAAAAACAGTTCTGGTAATAAGATAAGGTTATATAAATATGGAAGATAAAAATTTCCGATATCGGTCAATATGTACCCGAGATATAGCCCAAATCGGGTTTTTCATGAATATGTCGCGTAAGCGAACTTAAACAACTTTTTTTTGCTAAAAAGCAGTTCTGGTAATGAAATTAGGTTACATAAATATGAAAAATGAAAATTTCCGATATCGGTCCATATATACCCGAGATATAGCCCAAACCGTGTTTTTCATGAAAATGTCGCGTAAGCGAACTTAAACAATGTTTTCGCCTTAAAGCAGTTCTGGTAATAAAATAAGGTGATATAAATATGGAAAATGAAAGTTTTCGATATCGGTCCATATATACCCGAGATATAGCCTAAACCGGGTTTTTCATGAATACGCGGCGTAAACGAACTAAAACAACTTTTTTTGCTTAAAAGCAGTTCTAATAGCAAAATAAGGTTATATAGGTATGGGAAATGAAAATTTCTGATATCGGTCCATTTATACCCGAGATATAGCCCAAACCGGGTTTTTCATGAAAATGTCGCGTAAGCGAACTTAAACAACAATTTTTTTTTTTGCTTAAAAACAGTTCTGGTAATAAGATGAGGTTATATAAATGTGGAAGATAAAAATTTCCGATATCGGTCCATATATACCCAAGATATAGCCTAGACCACGGTTTTCATGAAAATGCCGCGTAAGCGAACTTAAACAGCTTTTTTGTGCTCAAAAGCAGTTCTGGTAATGAAATTAGGTTACCTAAATATAGAAAATGAAAATTTCCGATATCGGTCCATATGTACCCGAGATATAGCCCAAATCGGGTTTTTCATGAAAATGTCGCGTAAACGAACTTAAACAATTTGTTGTGCTCAAAAGCAGTTCTGGTAATGAAATAAGGTTATATAAATATGGAAAAATAAAATTTTCGATATCGGTCCCCGAGATATAGCCTGAACCGATTTTTTCTTTAAAAAAAATTTTTTTTTTTGCTGAAAAGCAATTCTTGTTATAAAAGAAGGTTACTAAAATACAGAAAATAGAAAATTCCGATATCGGTTCATATATAACCGAGCATATTTAGGTCACATTTTTAATATACTATACATATTCGTGACTATCGTGAAGGGTATTTTAGATTCGGCCCAGCCGAATATACTACACTCTTACTTGTTTGTTTTGCAGATTATAGATTTTTCGAACAAACTTTCTGCCACCACTGACTCGAACGGAAAAAGAACGAAATGTAACTTTCGGACGTTTGTATATTATTATAGAAGTCCTAAAGCAAGACGTGTGTCAACCAAAAATAATGGAGAAGATATGTATGGTTAGAAAAATTGAATGTTAAACCAAGAATTATCACAAAGCATGTTGATGATTTGTTTTTTATAATAGATGAAAATAAGATAGATTTATTATTATCAATATTTAACTCATATGATCAAAATATTTAATTCACTATTGAGAAGGAACCAAATTCTTCACTTCCTTATTTGGATACAATAGTTGTAAGATATAAAAATATGTTACTAATAGATTGGTATGAAAAACCAACTTCTTCTAGTAGAACTATAAATTATTTTTCAAAACATCCAAAAAAGGTTATTATCAATACAGCCAAGAATTTGATAGATAGAATATTAACAATAAGTGACCGTAGATTTCATAACAAGAATTAAAACATAATTAGGAATATACTGAATGATAATAGTTTTCCTAATGAGCTCATTTGCAAGTTGATAAGACAATTCAACATAAGAGGAAGATCAAATAATATGAATGTTTCTGAGCCGATTATATATAAATCATTGACTTATGTACCTGGGATGTCTGAAAGATTGGAAACTCAAATATGTATGATAGTTGTAAATATAAAATTGCACATAAAATACGTAACACGGTAGGTAGACTTTTTAGTAAAACTAAAGACAAGTTAAAAAAGTTAGAAGAGTCCAATTTAGTATATAAAATACCTTGTAATGGAAATACCAATTAACAGTGTGATGAAATTTATATAGGAACAACAGGCAATAAACTTAAGACTAGATTAGCAGGACATACATCTGACCAGAATTCTTCACAGAAAACTGCGTTATCAACTCATTGTCGCGATTTTAATCATAATCCAGATCTTGGGGGTACATCTATATTAAATAGGGAAAATTATTGTAAACGTAGATATATTTTAGAAATGTTACAAATAACTAAGAATGAATTTTAAGAAGGATTTTACAATGATCGTCCTCAGTTGGTTCACTTTGAACAATTTCAACTTCCCAGTATTTATTGAGAATTTAAAGATATTACATAAGTCGATATCTTGGCCTGTCTAATAGCTTTCAAAGCAACTTTCCTAGTTGTACGATAATATTAATGCGATTTAGTTTTACTATACGCCACAATAATTTTAGTGTTTGGGGTGTAAGATTTTTTATTTTCGTAAATTTTTCAATTTACATATATTTTAAACTTGATGTTGGGAAATTAAGTGCCGACATATTTGATCTGACAATACGGATGTTTGCTGTTACGTAACAAACAGAACGATAACTAGCGATGTTACAGTGCAACCTACATTCGGGTGAAAAGCGCAACGTAATTTAACGTTTTTATTTTACGCTGTACGAGCAGTAAGTAACTTAAATAAGAGCGTTAGCGTTATGCCATGAACAGTATTGCTCAATAAAATTGTTTAATAAAAATCACTAAATAGAAATAATAAAAAGCTATTAAGTCGCTAAATTAGGCTGAAGGCAACTCAAGTGTAATTACTAATGGCCGCAAAAAATTAGTAACATTTGTTTTAAAGTGAGTTTTACTGAGAGGCAGGTCAGCTTTCTGCCTTACGCTCTGTCAAATTTGGATTTTCCAATTACAAAGCGTTGGCGCCGCGCTATTTGGGTTGGTTTTATACACTTTTCTCTGTAGCCAGAATAATGAAATAAGTCCTAATTAAATAGCTTCCATTAGGTGACTCCTAATAATATCTCTTTAATTAATTAAAATAAAATAACTTCTTTTTTTGACTTGAACTTTCCAACGTTATAACAGACAGGAAACACGTCTGCAGGCAACATGTTCCACAGACGAAGCGTACGGCTGAAAAATGACTTCTCTCTGTAATGCGTAGTGCGATTCCCCGGGCAATCGACCACAAATGGATGAGCTCCAGACGATGAACGAGTGCTACGTAAAAATGTGCGAGTTTCGGGAACAAGATCCCTAATCTCGTCAGAGCAGAATCCATTGTAGTAACGATAGAACAGAGTAACACACCCCACACTCCGTCGATGCTCCAGTGAATCAATAGAGTTGGATACCCTACTGTCACTGATGAGCTTCTTCGCCCTTTCCTGCACACGGTCGAGTAACCCCAAAATAGACTTTGAGGCACCGGTCCAAACATGAGAGTTGTATTCTATTTTCGGTCGGATGTAGGTGGTATAAATAGTAAGGAGGTCGGATGGAGTGAAGTACATCCTACACCGTTTCAAAAATCCAAGGCACTTGAATGCTTCTTTAGAGACATGAAAAATGTGTTCAGTCCAGCGAACATCACACTGTATCTTCATTCCAAGAACATCAAGAGCATCTGATTCCTCAATATTTATACCATCCATGAGTACAGATAAAGCAGCATTTGCGGTCGTTTGCTTATGCGTTAATAAACATTGGGTCTTACGAGCGTTAAAGGCGACCCTGTTTTACGACCCCATTCGGAGATTAATAGAAGATCACTATTCAGTGAATCATTCATATTTAACGTACGAGTGGCAAAGAAAGAATCATGGATGTTTTGATTTTATATATTCTCTAAAGCAAATGGTAAACTTAATCGGTTGAGTAACAAACATGTAACAAAATAAAACAGAATAACACTTGGTGTAGGGTAACGGTGTTAAGCCTGGATACTTTTCAAATATCAAGAATTCAAATGTTCATTAAATGGAAATGAAATGAGATACCATTGTGTAAGGATACTCGCAACGTTTTTATTAATAATACTATAGGTAGAGTAGGGAAAGAAGATAAATTAAATGAGCAAGAAAACTCTCAAATGAATTTGAAAGTTTTCAAATTACGTGAAATTGTTCTTAGATTCTAACTTTCTGTTGTAAAAGTATTAAAATGCGGAATACTTGCAAACTAAGAAGTTTATATTTGTATGTAGTACGGAGGTCAAATATACCCGAAAAGGAAGTGGCAAAAGCATCAATTAAAATGTTTTAAAGTTAACAAGCGTAACAACCAACAAAATGAGGGGAAACACTTTACAATACACATACATATGTATGGTTTAGTATTATTGAAAAAGCAACAACAAAAAATTTACTACATTAAATTTCATACAGGTTAAAAGGTAGGAAAAAACTCATTCAAAAATGGAATACATATTTTTTTTTTTTTTTTCATTTCAACTTTGCGTCAGAAACTTTACGCACAAATTGTAATAACAGTAATAAAAACATGGCGGAACATGTTATGGCTGCAGAGTCTTAATCTTAAACAGCTAAATTTAAGCAGCACTGAATATCAACTAATTCTAGGAATTCCAAATAATATATTTATAATATCGTGAAATTTTCTTATGAACAATAATTCAAATTTAAAGCAAATAGGCTTAATTTATTTTAAAATAGCAAAAGATTGTGAAAAGAAGTTTGTGTCTATATTTAAATACGGGTTTTCAACGTATACATATGTATGCACGATGGCGGATTGGCATTAAAGCTACCTAAGTAGGAAACTTTTTTTTTCAAAAACCATTTATTTCTCAACAGAGTCCTTTTTTCTAGCTCAATACACTTACAAAGACGATATTCCAACTTATTCATACCATCTGAATAATACGGTTTTGGAAACGCCTCAAAGTGCGCGTTAGTTTCGATAATCACTGCACGAAATTCACCTTTTTCCATTTTTTTTATGTAGCATTTTTATTTATTGAATCTTCAAAATGAACTAACAATAAGTATTCAAATCTTAATACTAAATATAGGGTGTTTTTTTAAGCCCGATAGAACTTGAAATTGTAAAAAATAACACAAAAAATTAAATTGTAATCAAAATTTTTTTTTATTCGAAAGATCAATACGTGACATTAACATTTGAAAATGATTTCGGGCATATGGGCACCGCGGCTGTTCTTGACGAAGCGCATTCTGGACGTCCAATTTTGGGCCACTTTTTCGAGCACTGCTGGCCGTATGTCACGAACAACACGAACAATGCTGGCCTCCAAAGCGTCAATTGTTGCTGGTTTATCAGCATAAACCAGTGACTTCACGTAGCCCCACAGGAAATAATCGAGAGGTGTCAAATCGCACGACCTTGGAGGCCAATTGACAGGTCCATTTCTCGAAATCAACTTATCGCCAAATTTTGATTTCAGTAAGTCGATGGTTGCGTTCGCCGTATGGCACGTAGCGCCATCCTGTTGAAACCACATCTCCTCCGGATCAATGTCATCCATATTTTCAAACAAAAAATCATTGATCATGGTGCGGTAACGATCTCCATTGACCGTAACGCGAGCTCCGGCCTCATTTTTGAAGAAATAAGGTCCGATGATGCCACCAGCATGAAAACCGCACCAAACAGTGCATTTTTCTGGATGTAATGGAGTCTGTAGGGTCTCTTGTGGATTGGTCTCACTCCATATGCGGCAATTTTGCTTATTAACAAACCCGTTAAGCCAAAAATGCGCCTCATCGCTGAACACAATTTTTCGTCTATAAGTTGCGCGAATCGACGACTGATTTTCAAAGTAAATTTGGATAATTTCGTAGCGTTGTTCAAGCGTGAGTCTATTCATGATGATTTGTCAGAGTATACTGAAACAAATAAAAAAAATGTTTCATCAAAATTTAATTTTTTGTGTTACTTTTTACAATTTAAAGTTCTATCTAGCTTAAAAAAACACCCTATATAACAAGTAAGAGTGTGGTATATTCGGCTGGGCCGAATGTAAAACACCCTTCACGATTGTCACGTATATATATGCTCGGTTTCATATATAATATGAACCGGTATCGGAACTTTCTTTTATAACGAGAATTGCTTTTCAGCAAAAAAAAAAATGTTAATGGAAAAATCGGTTCAGGCTGTATCTCGGGTATATATGGACCGACATCGGAAACTTTTATTTTCCACATTTATATAGCCTGATTTTATTACCAGAATTGGTTTTAAGCAAAAAAAAAGTTGTTTAAGTTCGCCTACGCGACATTTTCAAGAAAAACCCGATTTAGACTATATCTCGGGTATCTATGGACCGATATCGGAAATTTTCATTTTCTATATTTATATAACCTTATTTCATAACCAAAACTGCTTTTGAGCAATAAAAGTTGTTTAAGTTCGCTTACGCGATATTTTCATGAAAACCCCGGTTAAGGCTATATCTCGGGTATATATTGAACAATTTTTTTTTAAATTAATTTAATTTAAATAAAAATAATATATGTATAATTCGAAATAATAATACATACAATACATTTATTTAAAGTAAAAGAGAAAAAATACTTCGTGTTGTATGGTCGGCTGCCGACGGTATTATGCTAATAGACCTTTGGCAAGAAAAATTGCATAATTGCGGAGTGAGAGGAAAAATTCGCATATTTAGGAAATGGCAGTGAAGTTGAAAGATCCATTCGTAAGCTGTCTTTGGAAAACTCTGGACTGGTAGTCTTGGAATATCCTTTTCAAAAAAATTACCATTTCGATTCTAAGGTGTTATCATTTATATTTATTAATTCAAATCTTAATAAATTATTTAAAATTGCCCACAGGCATCTCGGCATAAAGCAAGATTTCATCCTCATCGTCCCCGTCGTCTTGCATAATTTATAATAATTCTGCAAGTTGAAGCAGTAATTATTTTTGCTCTCGAAGAGCAACAATTAACCCAATATACATATGTATAATCTTTTAATTCCATTTTATTTAATGTTTTTTGTTTGCCCAAACACGTGAAGGAATACTTGGCAGATGAAAGATGTTGAAAATATAATTTAAACAGATTTTTTCAATTTTCAACATCTTCCCCACACATCTCCAAGATGTGAATAGGTGTAAATACGCTATAAGCATATGCACCAAATAGCAGCCAATGTTCGCACTTGCGAACAGTTATAAAAACAGTTAAAATATCATATCAATGCTATGATTTATTTTGTTTGTTTTAGTACTTTTTTTAATTGAATCATTTGCATAAATATCCTATACTTAGATTAAATTTTTTTTTTACCAAGTTATACTTCTTTTAATAATTTGCAATATTTGAGGTCGTTTATTAGAAAAATGTTTAATAACTTCTTCAGGAAAATAATTGTTATAATTTTTATAAAAAACAACACAAGATCTTAAGCTGCAAAAATTTAAATAATTCAATTGATATCATTTCTTTTTTTAATTCGAAAAATTTTTATAAATTTCTTCAATTATAAGAAAATTCTTATAAAACACGTTTCACTAAATACCATGTAGGTATTATATAAGATAAATTTTATATATTTATTTTACCGAAAGTTAAAATTTAGGCTATAAGTAGTATAATGGAATCATTAAAATTTACTAAATAAATGTATGATATTATAAATAAATAAATTTACTGTTGGTAAGTGCGAACAGTTAATCCTAATTTTCCAAAGCTTCAGCCACTTTTCCAATATGCTACCTTGGGGAACTCCTGCCTCGATTGGTTGAGTTGGGCTTATAAAATCGCCTTCTATGATAAAAAATTTCCGTCCATATAAGTAGCTTTCCAGAAGCTTGTGAGTATTTGCAAGCAAGTTTAACTTCATTTTGTGCATCAAGCCGTCGTGCCACACTTTATCAAAAGCTTGGGAAATATTAATGAATAGAGCTGAACAATACTTCTTGTCCTGCGTTTGTTCTATGGTGCTGTGTTTAGCCCGAAACCCAATTGATGATCACGGTTGCACCCCACGTTGTTCAATATTGGACTCAACTTCGCCATTAACAATTTTTCGAATAGTTTTGAAACTGTTGGTAATAAACTTATTGGAGATACTAAGCATGGTTCGACGACTTTCCAAAGTTCGTAATTTAATGAGGCCCAGCCCACTTTCATATGATGGCAGATGATCAAGGATGAATCCTAAATCGGTAGTAATGTTAACTTTTTCAAACATTATTCCATTAATGGGATAACAATAATTTGAATAGTTATTTCGATAAAATGACATTTGTTAAAATTTTTTTATGTTAAGGTGTATAAAATTAAATTGCACCATTCTTCAAGTTTATTGATATCGGCTTGAAGTAGAAGATGATCTTTGGGGTTATTTAGCTGTTTAAATAGTTTAACATCATCAGCATACAAGAAATTTCTTGAGTGCAAGACAGCAGAAGGCAAATCATTAATAAAACGGGATAAATAACAACGGGCCAAGATGGCTTCCATGGGGAACACCAGAAGGAACATTCAAATTTATCGATAAAACTTTTCTAAACTTAACTTGTTGGTTTCTGTTAGTCAGATATGAACGAATCCACCTAAGAGCTGTAATGCTAAATCCCCTTACCTAGTGTCTACAACTGCGATTAACTCTGACATAATATCTGAGAAAACGTCGGCAGAATGAGAGAGCGAAATTCTCTATGTCCATCTTCATATCTAACAAGGAGTAAACGTATTGTAGTTAATCTTATAAGAATTCATAAATCAATGAAAGCCGAGAAGAAAACACATCTTCGCGATGAATAAAATCGTATATGAATTCGTATATACGAACATTTTGTACAAAATTAATCACTTATAGTATATATTTAATGCATAAAAACATATTATTTTTCATTTAAAATCGTTTTTAAAAGATATTTTGCAAAATTAATAATCGGTAAAATTGCAATGGCGTCTTTTTGTAAACAAACACATATACAATCGCTTTTTTGACAGCTCTTATTATAAGATCGTTGCCATAAGATTTCTCATAAGAACGCTCTCATAAAAATTATTATAAGACTGCGATAACAGCGATTTTAAGTCTACACGTAACAGAATTCTCTCTGCGATTGAATTTGACGTTCTCATCTCAGATATTATCGCAGGTGTGGACACTAAGTTAACGAAAGCTTTTGTAACAACAGGTCGTAGTTTACTTTATCAAATGCTTTACTAAAATCCGTGTAAACTACATCCGTTTGCTTACTATTTAAAAATTTATCATTTTCAATAGTAGTAAACTCCAAAATGATAGTAGTGGTGGAACGTGACTTACAAAAGCCATGTTGGTACATTGATAAGACTGTCAATGAATGGAAAAGTAAACAGACTTGTTAAAGATTATCATAAGTGTATTATATAAGGAATCTGCACAAGGTTTGAGAATACAGCTAGGAACTCCATCCAGACCAGGATAATAAGAAGATTTAAGTGATCTGAAATTTGAAAGAACGGTTTGACTGTCAATGAATGGAAAAGTTATGCCAGATGATTGTTTTAAATTAAACTGATAAGTAGAATTGTAATCGATTGAGCTCTTATTGTTGCGAAGAAATCTAAAAATATATTGCGGATGAGTGTATGGTCATCACTGCTACAGGAATCATATTTTAAGTATTTGGGATAGTCACAAGAACGGCGTTTTGAATTTATAAGTTTATAAAACGATTTAGGGTTGTAATCTCATGCGAGCTAAATATAGGGTGTTTTTTTAAGCTAGATAGAACTTTAAATTGTAAAAAGTAACACAAAAAATTAAATTTTGATGAAACATTTTTTTTATTTGTTTCAGTATACTCTGACAAATCATCATGAATAGACTCACGCTTGAACAACGCTACGAAATTATCCAAATTTACTTTGAAAATCAGTCGTCGATTCGCAAAGTCGTTTTATTGCAAAATTGTATTCAGCGATGAGGCGCATTTTTGGCTTAACGGGTTTGTTAATAAGCAAAATTGCCGCATATGGAGTGAGACCAATCCACAAGAGACCCTACAGACTCCATTACATCCAGAAAAATGCACTGTTTGGTGCGGTTTTCATGCTGGTGGCATCATCGGACCTTATTTCTTCAAAAATGAGGCCGGAGCTCGCGTTACGGTCAATGGAGATCGTTACCGCACCATGATCAATGATTTTTTGTTTGAAAATATGGATGACATTGATCCGGAGGAGATGTGGTTTCAACAGGATGGCGCTACGTGCCATACGGCGAACGCAACCATCGACTTACTGAAATCAAAATTTGGCGATAAGTTGATTTCGAGAAATGGACCTGTCAATTGGCCTCCAAGGTCGTGCGATTTGACACCTCTCGATTATTTCCTGTGGGGCTACGTGAAGTCACTGGTTTATGCTGATAAACCAGCAACAATTGACGCCTTGGAGGCCAGCATTGTTCGTGACATACGGCCAGCAGTGCTCGAAAAAGTGGCCCAAAATTGGACGTCCAGAATGCGCTTCGTCAAGAACAGCCGCGGTGCCCATATGCCCGAAATCATTTTCAAATGTTAATGTCACGTATTGATCTTTCGAATAAAAAAAAATTTTGATTACAATTTAATTTTTTGTGTTATTTTTTACAATTTCAAGTTCTATCGGGCTTAAAAAAACACCCTTTAGTTATTGTATGCTAATTTGTTTGAAATATTATACTCAGAACGGGCAATGAAATATTATACTCAGAACGACAAAGGATCCAAATTTTTTGTATCTTTTATAAAATTTGTTTTTCTTATTCTTTGCTCGAATCAAATAGTAGTTATTCCATGGTGCGCCTTTATTATTCAAACTAAATATCCATACTGTTTCTGAGATGTAGTGGTGTAATACCGTATAAAAGTTACATAATATGTAATCTAAATTACATCCAGAAATTATAGAGCTCCAATTAACGTTGTGTAGCATGCCATTAAGTCTTGAATAATTTGTGCGAGCAAAACAGTCTATGTCTCACGTTGCATTTGCTTATCTGTAGGGCAGGTTTAAAATTTACATTTCAATTGTGGGGTGGTAGCGATCTTCAGGATTTGTTATAGGAACTAATCTATATGTGTCCAATGGTTGGTTAGTAAGGACGAGGTCTAGAATTCTCCCACTACTATTGTAAATATGGTTAGTTTGAAAAAGACCAAAATTGAGCAGTGACTTAATAAACTCGCTGGGTGAAGTAGGAATCAAATAATTTAAATCAGAAGATTTATTCTATAACAAATAAGAAAGATTAAAATCACCAAGTACTACCAAGATATCTGATGGATTAGTCAGTTCAAGAATACTTTTAATGGTAGAAATGTGTTCATCATAAGTACTGGATCGTGAATTAGGAGGAACGTAGGAGCAGGTAATATACAAAAATTTTTTCAAAAACTTGATTTTGACGGCAATAAATCCAATCAATTCAATTCAAACTGAGGTATCAATGCAGTTACAAGGACATATATTTAACACAGCAACAAGAACTCCATCTCTAAGGTTGAGTGGGCGATCATGTCTGAATAAATTGTAATTATAACGTAATATTTCCCAGCTGAATTTAACGCCTTTATGAGCTGAGCTTGGACCGGTAGAGTTTCTTCGATTGAAAAACCGCCAGTAAGTATATCATCGACATACGTTTTTGTGCGCAGTATGGGTGCTGCTTTAGGGAGAGCTGATTCGGAATCTGAAGCGAGTTGTAGAAGGGTCCGAATCGCGAGATATGGGGCACAGTTAACGCCGAAAGTCACTGTTTTTAGCTCATAATCTTTAATTGGACTATCTGCTTGAGGCTGGTGTAAAATTCGCTGATACGGTCTATCAACGGGATGTAGCAGTATTTGGCGGTACATTTTCTGGATATCTCCACTAAAAACATACTGATATTTTCTCCAATTAATAATAATGGATATTAAATCGTTCCGTAGAATAGGGCCTTTGTGTAAAACGTCATTTAGAGAGAATTGAGACTTTGATTTTCTCGAGGCACTAAAAACGACTCTTAATTTTGTCGTCTTATGTTCTGGGCAAATGACTGCATGGTGTGGTAAATAATGTGGAGCCATATTTACCTTGAGAGAAGATTTCATTTGATGGAACTTCTTGCATGTGGTCTAGAGAAATATATTCGTTAAAGACTTCCTTATACTGCTCTTGGAGTTCGGGAGTTTTAGCCAGATTTCTTTCTAAGCTTGCGTTTGGGCTAAGGTAGTAAATCCAAATGAGCCTAAGAATAATTTGTCGGGAAAATCTTTAAAAGCAGGTCTAACTATATATCTGCCAGTGTCATTGCGAGTAGTGGTTTTTTTATAAAGCTTTCCCCAGAAATTATCTTCTACTGACTTTGTTTGAGTAAGTAAGTTTGATTTCCTCCTGTTCCCAAAACTGCCTAAAGAATACTATACAGAGTGTGAATGTCTGAAGAAACTGCCTTTTTATGGGACCACTTAACACCCATCCAAAGATGATATTATAGGTAGAAGTCTGACCACAATAATTTTTCTTTATGCCCACAAGTGCCCACAATCATTGCTTAGAATTAGATCTATTTGATAGGCTGTGTTAAATGTAGGGTCAACCAGATCAAATTTCTCGAGTTGCTTTTACGTTGGGATTTCGAAACTTAGAGCGGGAAGGTGCTTAGTTATTTTGGGTAGCACAATTGCTTTAATCGGAATGCCTTCTGGCGTACAAAACAAATTCGCATTCTTTATTTGCGGATTGCTTTTGACCACCAATACTCACGATTTCGAAATGTGACTTAGTGCAGGGAAGTTGGAGACGAGTTCTAATTCTTTCAGTTAAAAATGTTCTTTGGGAACCTGGGTCTATAAGAGCTCTCACTGTGAAAAGTTTATCTCTATGCTCAATTTGAGATATAACTGTACGTAACAAAATGGTACCTGTACTTGAGCAGCAGTTGGCAATTCTGCTAGAGGTGCTTGGAATATCATCTGTATTGGGTGTTAGCATGACTCAAGTAGCTCACATCTATAAGGCTTTTAAATTATAAGATATCAATGAATTGTTCATAATTTTCGACCAAACTTGTAGCACTTATGTTGCAATGTGGGCGGTATGTTAGCATGACTCAAGTAACCCAGTGTAAAAGCCGTCTATGCTTTGAACAACTGGCAACACCACAGTTTAAAGTGGAGACTTTAACTGTGGTGATTTTGATTTGAGGGTTGCTAACCTCTCTCGGACGAAAGCCACCGAACCAACCGCCGAGCAAACAAAGTAAAAATAAAAATTAAAGTGTTTTTTAAATTGAAGAAAAATAATAAAATTAAAGAGTTTTCACTGTGGGCAAGTTAGATGCTCGAATTGTGATTCCTATTTATCAGGTTCAACCAGAACATCAACCAGTGAACAATCCCTTCACAGAGTGCAGCAGCAAAAAAGGGTAATATTGGCCAGCAATCCAGCAGCTCTTCAGAAAGAAACTCCGATAGAAAAGGCCCGTCAGGTATTCATTTGCTCCTTCTCCCGGCAATTAAAAACCATAAGGATAAATAAGGTGCGTATAATTTAATTTGTATTTTGTGTTTCACACGGGGGGCTGCATGCAGTTTGTGTCTCTGCAAAAGTGAGGTTAGATTTGATTTCTAACCGACCCGTTAACAGTCAGGCATTTTTTTTTTTGGCTTTGCTAAATTGTGCCACAATTATTTGAACCGCCATTTTCTTACTACATTTGTTATTCAAATTTAAAACGCGCGAAATAATTTTTTCCCAAATTACCATAATTGACAGTGTTTCTGACACTGCGAGTCCCATTAGTTGTTTTTCAAAATAAAACATGACAACGTTTGACAAATACATAAAAGCGGCAGATGAGCTGATTAGTTTTGAAGCGGCTCTTAACCAGGAAGACTTGGCAAAATATTCAGAAGAGGCTTTCAATTATGAAAGTACTGATTTAGAAACTATCTGGGCGAAATGTAAGAAACTATATGAAAAGTGCACTGAGGAGCCAGGTGAAAAAGAGTTTGTGGCAGTGGTTCCCAAGCGGTGTACTTCCATATCTGTGCCTCCATGTGGCAGGGATATTTCGCGGCGATTATGTTTCTTGGCCCATATTTAGAGATATGTTCACGGCTATATACGTGAACAATAGCAAACTGAGCCAAGTTGAAAATTTATTCCATTTATTTAGTAAAACAGATGGCGAGGCTCGTGAAATTAATGGAAACATAGCTCTAACTGACGAGAATTTTGAGATCGCGTGGAATAATTTAAAAACACAATTTGAAAATAAACGCGTTTTAATAAATAGCCAATTGAAATTACTTTTTAATTTAGAACATTGTAAGCAAGATTCGGCTGCGGAAATAAAACGACTTCAAAGGGAAGTTAACAATTGTATAGCAATTTTAAAATTGTATAAGGTGGATATTAGCTCATGGGATCCGATTTTTGTGTTTCATTGCTTATCGCGGCTCACTGAATGCACTTTGAATTTATGGGAGCAATCAGTAAAAAATAAAACAGGGGTTACCAAATGGGAGGAGCTTAGTTCCTATCTTACTGATAGATTTCATGCCCTTGAAAACGTTTCAGAGATTATAGCACTAAATAACAGTCCCAGTAGTTCTCAAACGCTTAGTAACAACAATCAAAATTTCCACAAAATAAAACAATTTATGACCCATCACACAAAAGTGGAAGCAATTCCATGCAAGTTGTGTGGGGAGAACCACAAGATTAGCAGTTGTAGGAAATTTCAACATGGACTACAAGAATCGTATCTCAACATTAAAGAAGTTTAGATACTGCTTTAACTGTCTTAATGTTGGGCACTTATACAGTGAGTGCAAAAGTCCGTTCGGTTGTTCAAGTGCAGGAAAAAACATCACACTTTAATGCACAAAGAATTTGTTCACACAAGGCAGCATAACAGTCAAATGAAAGCAAATCAAGTACAGTCCATTGAAGGTGCTGGTCCATCAGGTGTGGTACAGTCTCACCATACAAGCGTTTCAAAAAAAGTGATGTTGGCCACTGCGTGGGTGAATATTGAAAGTTTTGGGGAACTTTACAAAGTCAAGGCTCTAATAGATCCGTGCTCAGATGAGAGTTTCATTTCTGAGAAAATGCAAAAATTGTTGAAGTTGCCGACTACTACTGTTTCAGCTGAAGTAACTGGTCTAGGGGGAGATGTCATTAGTAAATCTTCAAAAATGGCTGTCTTTATAATAGAAGCGTTGTTTGATAGGAAGGTTTCTCTCACGGTCGAAGCTAGAGTTACTGGAAATGTGCCAACTCACTCTTTTAGACCCGAAATTTTATGAGAGTGGCGAAATAGATTTATTAATTGGGGGCGATCTCTACCCCTCAATTCTTCACGGAGGAGTTAAGCATGGTATTTTTGAGTCTCTCGTGGCTCAAGAAACAATATTTGGTTGGATTGTTACAGGCCCTACCAGTAGAGTATCTCCACGCGTAACAACAATGTCACATATGACAAAAGTGTGCATTGAAGACCAGCTGGAAAAATTCTGGGAGTTAGAAGAAGTTTCTCATAAGCGTGTTTTATCAGAAGAAGATAAAAAATGTGAGGAGATCTATCGTTCTACAACCAAAAGAAATGCTGAAGGGAGATATATCGTTACTCTGCCCTTCAAAAGCAAAACTCTGTCGCTAGGTCTTAGTAGACACATGGCCGTGAGCCAGTTTCTAAGAAATGAAAAATCATTAAAACGCAAAATTGATCGGAAGTATGATGAGGTCTTAAAATAATATATAACTCTAGGAAAAAGCTGAGAGCAATTCTGATAGCCCAAGTTATTATTTACCCCATCAAGTAAAAACGAGAATAATTGAAAAAGAGTGATTTTATATAATAGATAAACTTTGTGACATTTATTATTATATGTATATTTTAAAGTGATAAGAAAAACAAATTAAATATAAACTACATGAGTGTACAAAAGGGATTAACCCTTTTGTATATACGAATGATGTTAAAACCGGATAATAAGACAATGGCTTTAAAATTAAAAATGTAGTAAACATTAGAAACCGTGAAAAATTCCTCAACCCATATTTAGGATTAAATTGGAACCAGGAGATGTTGTATTAAAAAAGAATAAAGTGCATCCAATTTATTGCCATAATTTCTTTTGCATCGTAAGGTTACTGCTGAGGAGCCTAATAAGCGTTTAGAGTCCGTTCAATGCCTAAACTGTCAAGAATTTGGCCACACTAAGGCCTATTGTAAATTGCCCGCATTTTGCACTGTGTGTAGAAAACTTCACACGGTATATCACCGTGCAAAAAACCTAAGACTGACTCCAAAAAGTGTGTTTAGCGTTATAGTCGCCAGCCGCTAAAAATCGAGGCCCAAGTGAATTGAAAAAATTTGTATATTGATTTTCTGTTACTGAAAACCGGGGTGGGGAATAAATCGATGAAATAACAATTTTATGATGAAAATGTTCAATACATATGTTTGTTGCTTGAAGATACTCCTCACATGTCTCGTTTAGCAAATAGTGGTTAATTCTAGTTTTTATCAAAATTGCTGAGCCTCCGCAAGATCTGCCACGGGGATCTTTAGTATCATATAGTCTGTAACCATTAATTTTGAAATAGCTGTTGCTTGTTAAGTGAGTTTCAGCAATCAGCATTATGTCGATTTGCTTTTCCATAAGGAAGTGCTCAAGTTCATTTTTGTGTTGGCGGATGCCGTTTGCGTTCCAGAAACATATTTTTAACCAGTTCATTTTTTTAAAATTGCCTGCCAAATAGTGGATTGCATTTTCAGCATTTCCTGCATCATGTTCGTCATGGAAACCGTAAATGTATTTATAGATTGAACAAGAGTCTGCAGAGTTGCCTCAGGATTGCTAAAATTTTGGTCGGAGTTTTGAGGCTTGGACTCTTGATTCAAGTTTGGATTATCGGATTTTACAACATTCGCATAAGAAATTTTTTGGGGGTTTTGCACGTTTATATGGCTGGTTGACTGGTGTACCTGGGGAAAATTGCTTGTAGAAATGCTGGTTGTCTGCTGGGGTGGCATATTTAAAATTGATGGCCTATTTGTCATTGACCTCTTAAATTATAGACAGTGCAACCCCCGTAGTTTGCAGTATGGTTACCTCCATAGTTACTGCATTTTTTAACGCTCGCGTTAGTCTTAGGTTTTTTGCACTGCGATGTACCGTGAAGTTCACCACACACAACGTGAACTGCGGGCAACTTACAATAGGCCTTAGTATGGCCAAATTCTTGGCAGTTTAGGCATTGAACGGGCCCTAAACGCTTATGAGGCTCCTCAACGGTAACCTTACGATGCAAAAGATACTTGAGGTTATAAATGGGATGCACTTCATTCTTTTTTAAGGCAATATCTCTAGGTTCCAATTCAACCCTAAACATGGGTTGAGGAATTTTTTCACGGTTCCTAATATTAACCACATTTTTAATTTTGAAGCCATTGTCCTCTAGGCCGGTTTTGACATCATTCGTATCCACAAAAGGGTCAATCCCCTTTATAACGACCTGAATACCTTTGGCACTTTTAAGCTGATATGTGTAAAACGATCTTTTCTCCTTCTCCAGGACATCAGACAACTTTCGGTATTCATTTTCACTGTTTACCTGGATTTTGGTTTCATTGATGCTGCCGTGCTTAACCGATGTTACATTAAAAGTGTCTTTGCCGATTGCAGTAATAAGTTGTTTTACCAACTCACTAGAGGTAGGCTCTCGCAAATATATTGGTGGCGGCTTAAAAGTTTTTTTGGGTATTGCTGGTTCATCGGTCTGAAGGATAGCAAACTAATTACTATCCATTGTCGTGGTGGTCTTATCATCTTTGGGTATTTTGGACTGAGATGACATTTGAGCGGATTTGGGGCTTCGCTGCCGTTTAACTACGGTTACATACCTATCCATACCCACTTGCGTTTTCGGTTTATCAGCAATAGCTGGACTGGAAGATGGTTTGTCGTCTGTTATAACAATAATGTTTGGCGAGCACGAACGCGTGCGTTTTTTATCTCTTAGAGACAGGAGATTGTCCAATGATTTTTTCAATGATTCCTCTTCAGAAATCCAGAGGTTTTTTTTAGTGGAGCTAAGCTCTCTTTCAGAATTGCACCTACTGGGTACACTCATGCAATTTTTTGTTTTTTATATTTTTGTTGCTTTAAAAGTATATAAAAATAATTGTCACAAAGTTTTTATTTTGTATTAATTCACTCTTCACTTATTGCGGTTTTTTACTTATACCGTTATCTTTTTTTTTTTTTGTAACACTCCGATCAAAAAACAAATACGTCCGTTCACTATCAAAGCTACACTCTGACTGAAGCTTACATATTAATTACGATTTGCTTAGTTTTTAAATATTCCTTATTCAAGTGATACACGAAAATATACCACAGAAATACATGTCTGTAAATAAACACATAATTTTAGTACAACAAAATATGTATATATTTTGTTTCTTCCGGAAACTAAAGCCAACACCTCGAAATTTGGTTGCGCAAATAATTATTGTTTTTTTGAACTTTGGTTTAGGAGATGTGCTTCATTAAAGTTAACAAAAGTGATTCCTTATTCAAGTGGCAGGCAGTGTATATGTACATATATTCGTATTGCATCCACAGCGAAATAATAAATTTTAATTAATTAATTTTACAGAAAATGAACAATGGCCAACGCAAGATTCAGAAGAGACAAACAGACATTTGTTTATTATCAGTATCAGTAGATTCTATATATCTATAAATCATACACATGTACATACATGTATGTATGTATAAATCATACATTGTACATACATATGCATGTATTTGTATTTGTGTGCCTTTATGTTGTATGCACATTCCCGTCTGTATGTTTTTCTCTGAGTTATGGGTCAATGGCATCCATGCTGACCATTTGCATGATTTTATTTTCAATTATTTTTAATTTAATTGTCGCGTCTTGCGTGCGTATTAATAAAAACACAAAATTCATAAAATTTACAAAACTTGAGCAGCAACAGCAAACATTTAATTCATAATATTCATTAAGAAAGACGGGAATTAAAACTGAAATTATTATAATATTCATTTGGCGTAATTCTACGAATCGTGGTCATAAAAAGCAAACTGGCAGCTTTTTTTAATTAACGCAACAGTTTTTGTTTTTAAATTACTTGGCGCTGCATTTATCACTTAATTATTCATTATCATATGTACATTAAAGTGAGAATATAAAAATTGTATATGTAATGACGGATCGATCTGTTTTATACTTTGTATATATGTATGTATGTCACTATATATCGCTCCGTTATTGCAACATAGTAATAACTAAAAAAAAACTTGTTTCGAGAAAAATACATTTCAAATTTTTAGTTTCCATACAAGTCTTAGAAAATATGTCCCAAAGAAAATTTAAAAGTAATTTGAATAAATTTTTGGCACAATATGGAAGGTAGTATTGTTAACAATTCTGCATTGTTAACTCGAAAAGCTAATTTTTATGACTATGAGATATGACTATGTTGCAATAAACCATCGATATGTACATGCATTTGAGTAAAACAAACTCATGATGGAAGTTTGGTTGCTTCGAATTCTTTGTACCGATTGATTGATTGATGTGAAGCTTACAGTGCAACACAAATAACCCCATCGATAGCTTAAACAAAAACTATCGATCTGCACGGGTGCACCGCAACCATAAGTACACCGGTTTTTTACCCAATCATTTTCACATCCGAGTATTTTAAACCATCTGAAAAATTTATGCGGTGGTGTTTATACCCTTCTTTCGTTTGCGAAATCTTCATACATCAAAAATGTGTCCAATCACTTTCTTATCTTGTGTATTTTTTTCAGAGTAAAGGAAACGATCTTAAAAGATAGTGTTGCTGTTACTTGCACTTTGAAAAAGCAATATTTTGAGTATTTTCTATTTTCGTTTCCAATCGTATTCTTAATAATACATACGAGTACATGACATCGTCACAAAATCTACTTGCAAAAACAAAACTCTCGACAAAATCTTTTGTTGTGTATATGCGTCACCTTTTATTTAACATTAACCGAAATCGGGGCTGCCAGATTTAATAATTTACAACCATGTTGAGGATTTTGCAAGTAGCATACAGAATGATGATTTTAAGATTATTTTTGCTAAAAATTACAATACAAATCCTCAAGAGCCAATATAATTATATGAAATCATAGCAGCATAGCCTGAATATGTTTATAAAAAAAAAAAATAATTAACAATTTTTATTTAATGAAAATAAAAAGCTTAACGAAGAATACCAGCTCCCCAGCTGAAAAAAATAAGAAAGAACGCATTTAGCGCGGAATGAATAAGTCCAAATCCGTGGGGTAACCACAGAAAGAATATGTAGGCGGAAAGCAAAGTATTTCAAAGCATAGATGAAAACATTAAAAGTTTTAAACGAAATACGTTATTAGCATGAGAAAATATGCGCAGGAAAAATGGTAAAATATTCCACCATCTAGCAATCCTAGCCATAAAAGATTTATCAAAAAATAACAAGAACTTCTCGGTATAAGTAGCTAAGTATTCCTAGAAGAGCGCAGAAACGTAAATGACCTATACAATGCTAAAGGTGTGGAAGTCTTCATAGTCTTATGAAACAGGACCAAATTACGAATCATTAGAAATTTAGTAAAACTACAACCAAGAACTCGTTCAAGGAAAGGCGAAATGTGTTCGTGTCGGCCAACATCAAAGACAAAACGTACAACAATGTTAATGAGACGGTTAATTCTATACAGATACATGGAGGATGTATTCGAAAAAGCTTCAAGGCCACAAAGAATGTCCGACATAGTAATGCCCATGAAATTTGTAATCTGATACGAAGGGGAAGTGAAAGGTTAGCAAAGTAGATTCTACGTAGAATACCGAAAAGTTTACCACTTACCATATCGACATGGTGTGAAAAGGAATGTTTTGAGTCAAGTATTATATCTAAACATTTAAGTTGATGAACAAAAGAAATGCGCACCCCATCCAAGAATATGTCTAGGTCAGTAAAGAAGCGATGACTGTATCTTATGTTTCTCCTTCATAAATTTGAATTTTAGTTGTTCTTTTCATGTTTTTTCCTCTTCTTTCTCAATGATTAGCAATCAGTATTTTCATAATATATCAAACTATAATAAACATATTTATATTTTAAATACTTCATTTTTTATTATAAAAAGTGTTAAGTGTTTTTAATATAACAAGTGTTAATATAGCCAAATTTACTAAATTCAAAACTTCAATAGCGAGCTTCCTGATGTCATAGCAATCCAGGAGACATGGTTTGATGCGAAGTTGGGTCAGCTTTACTCCATTGAAGAATACGAGTATATCGATTGCTGTAGGTCTGATGGATATGGCGGCACTTCGTTATATGTGAAAAATAACATGCGTTTTACGGTGAAATATTGTAGAAGTGAAAATTTTGTGGACTTAGTATCAATTTCAATCAATAATTTTCGTGTAAAGGGGCACTTCTTGAACATTTTATCGGTTTATCTTTCACCAAAATGTACAATTAATGATTTTCTTGGCATTGTTGAAAAATATATGAATTCTCATACTCATAATTCATTGGTTATAGTTGGTGACACGAATATTGATATGTTAAGTAGTCCACATTTTTCAGATTTAAGGGACTTGTTTCTGAATTATGATTGCCATAACTGCCAAGAACTTGTAACGCGACCTTCTACTAAAACGTCTATTGATCAGGTGTTCAGTAATATTTCTGGAAGAGTTTCTGTAGACTCTATTGAGTGCTCGTTAATAAATCATAACTTAATATCTTGCAAACTTCATTGTCAGTATAAATCAAATAATTTTTCTGATGTTAAAAAAGTAAAGTGCAATTATCAAATGGTTGAGGGACCACTTAACGAAAGTTTGAATGGTATTGAACGTGTAGATGATCGCTTGATATTAACTAATAATCTTATATCTTGTATTAATAATGCTGTTAATATATCAACAAATACGTTTGAATATAAATAATCTTTAAGATTTAAATTTATGGATAAATAAAGCACTTCAGACTTTAGTACTGTACAAAAAAAGAATTTTGACCAAAAGAAGGAAATCCAAAAGTAACAAATATAATATTTTGCTAAAAGGACTAGGGAGAGGTCCAGACCCAAAAAAGACTTGAAACTTCATAAACAACCGCCCTTGGGAGAAATAAGGAAAAATATGTTAATTTAAGTACTGCTGCAGGTGTATTGGTAGAAGAAGAAGATATCAAAGCAGATATGCTTAATCAGTACTTTCTTCAATCAATTATTCAATTAAGACAGCAAATACAAACATTCCCTGAAGATAATTGCAATTCGTTTAGGACATTGTGCCATACATCCAGTCGTTTTAAGCTTCCGCCAATCTCTCTAAACGATATGTCTAATGCTTTAAATAATTTAAATTTAAAAAAATCTACTGGTTATGACAATATTGCATCGCAAATAATGGGTGATTTTATAAGAACTATCGGAAATTAAAAAAAAACACATAAAATTCAGAAAAGTGCATGAAATATTTATTTGGATCGATCGTTGGGTCGATATAATTTAATGTTTGAAGATTATTTCATGCAAATGTTGGCCGCGGCTGCGCCTCAAATGGTCCATCCACTTAGTCCAATTTTGGCATACTCTTTAAAACATTTCGGCCGATATCTCACGAATAATGTTGGCAGTGTTGGCTTCCAGTGCGTCAATCGAAGCGGGCTTGTCGCTATAGACATTAGCCTTAACATAGCCCCACAAAAAATAGTCTAGAGGCGTTAAATCGCACGATCTGGGCGGCCAATTGACTGGTCCCAAGCGTGAAATAAACTGTTCACCGAACTCGCCTCTCAATTGGTCCATTGTTTCGCGTGATGTGTGGCATGTGGCACCGTCTTGTTGAAACCACATGTCATGCAAGTCAAGCTCTTCCATTTTGGGCAAAAAAAAGTTTGTTATCATCGCACGGTAGCGCTCACCATTCACAGTAACGTTGTGATTCGCATCAGCTTTGAAGAAATACGGCCCAATAATGCCGCCAGCCCATAATCCGCACCAAACGGTTGTTTTTTGTGGATGCATTGGTAGCTCTTGCAATGCTTCTGTCTGCTCTTCACTCCAAATACGGCAGTTTTGCTTGTTCACGTATCCATTCAACCAGAAATGAGCCTCGTCGCTGAACACAATTCTTCGATAAAAAAGTGGATCTTCATCTAACTTTTCAAGAGCCCATTCACCAAAAATTTGGCGTTGTGGTAGGTCGTTTGGCTTCAATTCTTGCACCAGCTATATCTTATAAGGCTTCACACCCAAATCCTTCCGCAAAATTTTCCACGTAGTGGAGTAACAGAGGCCCAATTGCTGCGAACGGCGCCGAATCGATAATTCACGGTCATCACCAACACTGGCAGATACGGCTGCGATATTTTCTTCAGTTCGCACTCTACGTAAGCGTGTTGGTGGTTTAATGTCCAACAATGTAAATTTGGTGCGAAATTTTTTTACAATAGCCCGAATAGAAGCCTCAGTAGGTCGATTAAACTGACCATAAAATGGAAGAAGCGCGCGATGTACTTTCTTAACAGAGCACGCATTTTGGTAATAAAATTCAATAATTTGCAAGCGTTGTTCGTTTGTAAGACAATTCATGATTAAATTATAGACTAAACTGAAGATGTTTGACAGTGACACAAGATACAAAACGTGTGTGAGCTGTCAAAACTAGTGTTGCCAAAAAGATAATAGCAAAAAAATCACTCGTTAAAAGCTGCTAGCTTTCGTTGATAATAATAATTTATTGTACAGATATCAGTACGGATTTAAAAAAGGTTGTGGTACGGAGGATGCTGTAATAAATGTTTTTAATTATGTTTGTAATGGGATAAATAATGGTTCATGTGGTGTGGCAGGTCTATTTCTTGAGTTTACAAAGCTTTCCATCTGGTTGATCATAAGATATTAATACAGAAGTTGAATTATTACGGTGTTGTGGGTGGAGAGTTAAAGTTAATAATAGAAAACGATTTGTTCAGTTAAACAATGTTAAGAGTGATATATTGGACGTAGACAGTGGAGTACCACAAGGTAGTTGCTTGGGGCCGTTACTATTTTCTATTTATATAAACGATTTTTTTAAGTTAAATCTAACTGGGAAATTGTTCATGTTTGCGGATGACGTTTGCTTATTTTATCCGTACAAACATGACCTCGTTTTGAAAACTTATATGGAAAGAGATGTTGCCCTAATTTTTGAATACGCTCGGATTAATAAGCTGATTCTTAATGCAAACAAAACAAAAATAATAATATTCAGACCACGTTTATATGGGTCGAATAATAATTTCAGCACTTTTGTTGATGGAAATCAAATTTTCGAGACTCATGAAGTGAAATATTTAGGAATTACTTTGCAAAGCAATTTATCATGAACTTCGTATATAAATGATATCAAACCTACTATTGGAATTTTCTTCAAGATGAGAAATAAACTTAATTTAAAAATAAAACTTTTAATTTATCAATCATTGATTCATAATTTGCCTTTGCTTTATCCGGCACTAACACTTTATGAGGATATTTGTAAGCCGATAATGCCTATATATGCCCAGTATAAATATAAACTTTTAATTTATATGTTCAAATCTATAAATAGGATTGGATATCATACTATCGACTTTATTCAAAACCAAATGGGTTTCAATACTAGAAGCCAGAGTAATTTATATACCCCAAGATGCAGATTGGAGCAGCGAATCAAAGGATTGAATATGCTGGAAGTCCTGAGTATAACAGCTTTCCTGTAAGGTTAAAAACATTGAACGCTATTTCAACATTTAAGAAAGGTTTAAAAGAATATTTATTTGAAAAATTTGAAGTGTTTTTGCGTAGATAATATACATTTTATTGTAATTTTCACAGCGCCGCAAGAAAAATACTATTAATACCATCGTGGGCATAAGGTCTACGTTACTCCGCCCACGCTGTGCATCCTATACTTTGCAAATTTATTTGCAACTGTGTAGTTACTAATAAAATACAATACAATTTATTGTAATCCTATGTATTCAACTTCAGTTTTCAATTTTAGTATGAAGCTACATTTATTTTAAGAATTAATCTAGTTGCCAGCTTGTCTCAACAATGCCCCCTGGGCGCTGGGAAAATAATACTGAATTGTATTCTACATGAAATGTAAATAAAAAAACTATCTAAAAACAAGTAAGAGTGTAGTATATTCGGCTGGGCCGAATCTAAAATACCCTTCACGATAGTCACGAATATGTATAGTATATTAAAAATGTGACCTAAATATGCTCGGTTATATATGAACCGATATCGGAATTTTCTATTTTCTGTATTTTAGTAACCTTCTTTTATAACAAGAATTGCTTTTCAGCAAAAAAAAAAAAAAAAAAATTTTAATGGAAAAATCGGTTCAGGCTATATCTCGGGTATATATGGACCGATATCGAAAATTTTAATTTTCCATATTTATGTAACCTTATATCATTACCAGAACTGCTTTTGAGCACAACAAATTGTTTAAGTTCGCTTACGCGATATTTTCATGAAAAACCCGATTTAGGCTATATCTCGGGTATATATGGACCGATATCAGAAATTTTAATTTTCTCTATTTTCGTAACCTTCTTTCATAACAAGAACTGCTTTTCAGCAAAAAAAAAAAATGTTATTGGAAAAATCGGTTCAGGCTATATCTCGAGTATATATGGACCGATATCGGATATTTTCTTTTTCCATATTTATATGACCCTATTTCATTACCAGAACTGTTTTTAAGCAAAAAAAGATGTCTAAGTTCACTTACGCGACATTTTCATTAAAACCGCAGTTTAGGCTATATCTCGGGTATATATGGACCGATATCGGAAATTTTCATTTTCCATACCTATTAGAACTGCTTTTAAGCAAAAAAAGTTGTTTTAGTTCGCTTACGCCGCGTATTCATGAAAAACCCGGTTTAGGCTATATCTCGGGTATATATGGACCGATATCGAAAACTTTCATTTTTCATATTTATGTAACCTAATTTCATTACCAGAACTGCTTTTGAGCACAAAAAAGTTGTTTAAGTTCGCTTACGCGGCATTTTCATGAAAACCCCGGTCTAGGCTATATCTCGGGTATATATGGACCGATATCGAAAATTTTCATTTTTCATATTTATATGACCCTATTCCATTACCAGAACTGCTTTTGAGCACAAAAAAGTTGTTTAAGTTCGCTTACGCGACATTTTCATGAAAAACCCGATTTGGGCTATATCTCGGGTATATATGGACCGACATCGAAAATTTTCATTTTTCATATTTATGTAACCTAATTTCATTACCAGAACTGCTTTTGAGCACAAAAAAGTTGTTTAAGTTCGCTTACGCGGCATTTTCATGAAAACTCCGGTATAGGCTATATCTCGGGTATATATGGACCGATATCGGAAATTTTCATTTTCCATATTTATGTAACCTAATTTCATTGCCAGAACTGCTTTTGGGCACAAAAAAGTTGTTTAACTTCGCTTACACGGCATTTTCATGAAAACCCCGGTATAGGCTATATCTCTGGTATATATAGACCGATATCGACAATTTTCATTTTCCATACTTATATAACTTTATTTCATTACTAGAACTGCTTTTGAGCAAAAAAAAGTTGTTTAAGATCGCTTACGCGACATTTTCATGAAAAACCCGATTTGGGCTATATCTCGGGTACATATGGACCGATATGGGAAATTTTCATTTTCCATATTTATGTAACCTAATTTTATTACCAGAACCGCTTTTGAGCACAAAAAAGTTGTTTGAGTTCGCTTACGCGGCATTTTCATGAAAACCCCGGTCTAGGCTATATCTCGGGTATATATGGACCGATATCGAAAATTTTAATTTTTCATATTTATATAACCCTATTTCATTACCAGAACTGCTTTTGAGCACAAAAAAGTTGTTTAAGTTCGCTTACGCGACATTTTCATGAAAAACCCGATTTGGGCTATATCTCGGGTATATATGGACCGACATCGAAAATTTTCATTTTTCATATTTATGTAACCTAAATTCATTACCAGAACTGCTTTTGAGCACAAAAAAGTTGTTTAAGTTCGCTTACGCGACATTTTCATGAAAAACCCGATTTGGGCTATGTCTCGGGTATATATGGACCGACATCGAAAATTTTCATTTTTCATATTTATGTAACCTAATTTCATTACCAGAACTGCTTTTGAGCACAAAAAAGTTGTTTAAGTTCGCTTACGCGGCATTTTCATGAAAACCCCAGTATAGGCTATATCTCGGGTATATATGGACCGATATCGGAAATTTTCATTTTCCATATTTATGTAACCTAATTTCAATACCAGAACTGTTTTTGACCACAAAAAAGTTGTTTAAGTTCGCTTACGCGGCATTTTCATGAAAACCCCGGTCTAGGCTATATCTCGGGTATATATGGACCGATATCGGAAATTTTCATTTTTCATATTTATATAACCCTATTTGATTACCAGAACTGCTTTTGAGCACAAAAAAGTTGTTTAAGTTCGCTTACGCGACATTTTCATGGAAACCCCGGTTTGAGTTATATCTCGGGTATATATGGACCGATATCGGAAATTTTCATTTTTCGGTCGAGATATAGCCTAAACCGCGGTTTTAATGAAAATGTCGCGTAAGCGAACTTAAACATCTTTTTTTGCTTAAAAACAGTTTTGGTAATGAAATAGGGTCATATAAATATGAAAAATGAAAATTTTCGATGTCGGTCCATATATACCCGAGATATAGCTTATACCGGGTTTTATGTAAAAGTGTCGCGTAAGCAAACTAAACCAACATTTTTGTGCTCAAAAGTAGTTCTGGTAATAAAATAAATTGATATAAATATGGAAAATGGAAGTTTTCGATATCGGTCCATATATACCCAAGATATAGCCTAAACCGGGTTTTTAATGAACACGCGGCGTAGGCAAACTTAAACAATATTTTTTGCTTAAAAGCAGTTCTAATAATAAAATAAGGTTATATAGGTATGGAAAATGAAAGTTTTCGATATCGGTCCATATATACCCGAGATATAGCCCAAACCGGGTTTTTCATGAAAATGTCGCGTAGGCGAACTTAAACAAATTTTTTCACCTTAAAGCAGTTCTGGTAATAAAATAAGGTTATATAAATATGGAAAATTAAAATTTCCGATATCGGCCCATATATACCCGATATATAGCCTAACCGGTTTTTTGATGAAAATGCCGAGTAAGCGAATTTAAACAACTTTTTTGTGCTCAAAAGCAGTTCTGGTAATGAAATAATGTTATATAAATATGGAAAATTAAAATTTTCGATATCGGTCCATGTATACCCAAGATTTAGCCTGAACCGGTTTTTCCATTAAAATTTTTTTTTTTTTTTTTTGCTGAAAAGCAATTCTCGTTAAAAAAGAAGGTTACTAAAATACAGAAAATAGAAAATTTTGATATCGGTTCATATATAACCGAGCATATTCAGGTCACATTTTTAATAAACTATACATATTCGTGACTATCGTGAAGGGTATTTTAGATTCGGCCCAGCCGAATATACTACACTCTTACTTGTTTTAACATAAAAGTACTGAATTTGTACTGAATATTTAGTCAAATAAAATATATTTATGTATATATTTTCTTCAGAACACGATCGCCAAAACATCATGTTTAAAAAACCCTCTGGCAACGCCGCACTTTGTTTCGTACGAATACGTTTACCCAGAGTGAATGAGTAAAGACATAAAACTGAACAAACACACTCTCATAGGTAAGGTAAATGTGTGAGTGCAAATTCTTACATACAAATATTATTTCTGTTGTTAAAAAGAAATTGCCGAATGTAGAAAAATTAATTGAGTAACCAAACAAAGCAGCCACCGCATACAAACTTGATTGGGTATGTTATATACTCTATTTAATAGAGGCAAGCTCTAACGAGTAGAAAACATTCTTGTGCAAACAACATGCGGTGGCCAATCACACTGCAACTCGATTTAAGACGGGTGTACTTAGGTCATTAAAAAATGCACCGGTTGCAGATGTCTGCTAGGCTTACCGATGCTGGATGAGTGTGATGTAAGTGGATTTGACTCCTTTATCCGATCCTCGGGTTGGCTCTCAACCAGTGATGTATAGATCTGCTGAAATACATATCACACCGAACTGGACCCAAGTCAAATTTAACCTAAAGTTGAGTTTTGTTGAAAATTTTTTTAACAATTCAATTATTTATTGTATCTTCTAAAAGAACTAACAATAAGTATGCAAATCTTAAAACTAAAAATTAATTAATTAATATAGAAAAAAATTGAAAAATTTTATTTACTTAGATTCAGCAAATACTAAACGAAAAGTTGCTTCTTGCGTGTATTTTATTGGTAAACGCTCTGATGGTTGCAAGGCCTTCTCAGTCGAGTGTGGCCGCCAAAGTTAAGGATGCTACGAGCGAGATGATTTGGGTGATACTTGTTTTGTTTGTTAATGTACCTTATCGCGTATTTTGAAAGCTCATCTTTCACTAAGGCTACACCTAGATCTTTGTGAATTCGAGACTTTTTAACATACCATGGAGCTGCAGTAATTGTACGGAGATTTTTATTCTGGCGCTTTTGAATTTTCTCAATGTTGGATGCAGAGACGTTACTCCACAATTGAGATATGAATAATATAGAATATTAACAAACAGATTAGCTTTTTTTTATAGTATGTTTAGATTTTTTATTTCACGATCTGGCATCTCTGCTAAGAGAATATATTTCCGTTGTACAACAAAAATATTTAAAAATTAAAACGAAAATAAATGGAAAGTAACGGCCTGTTCCACAACTTCGACAAAAAACCTAAGCGAACGTTAACGAGTCGCACGATTTCGAGTATATTTGGGTTTCACTATGTCACAAACTATCATTCGCTTGAAGTTACGAGTGCGATTTTATATTTGTTATGTAGTGACAAATGTCGGTATTGCCATATTTTCTCTATTTCAAGATTTTTCCTCTAATTTTTTTCTGACTCGTTTGTTATTATACCCTTCACAAAAATGTAAAGGGTATATATAAGTTTGTGATTCCGTTTGTAATTTCTACAGTTTTTTTTTGCGACCCTATAAAGTATATATATTCTGAATCAGAATTAATCGAAAAGTCGATTAAGCGATGTCCGTCTGTCCGTCTGTCCGCTGTTGAAATACCGTTTCTGAGAAAACCATTAGACTTAGAAACTTTTTTCTTTCACCACTCTATTACTCCATCGTGCCATGTATTTGCTATTGAAATTCAGTAATATCGGTTCACGTATAGCTAAGATATATTCAAAATTCCGAAAAAAGCCATGAGTTTTTGCAATTTTGTATGAAAATTCTTGAAAAAAAAGTTGTTTGTTTTGATTCAAACTTCACACACTTATTAAGCATGGTGACTAAAAGACAAAAAATTTTTTTTTTCAGATATCGGTCCATATATACCCGAGATATAGCCCAAATCGGATTTTTAATGAAAATGAAACTTTTTTTGCTCAAAAGCAGTTCTGGTAATAAAATTAGTTTACATAAATATGGAGAATGAAAATTTCCGATATCGGTCCATATATACCCGAGATATAACCCAAACCGGGGTTTTCATGAAAATGTCGCGTAAGCGAACTTAAACAACTTTTTTGAGCTCAAAAGCAGTTCTGGTAATAAAATAGGGTCATATAAATATTAAAAACTGAAAATGTTCGATATCGGTCCACATATACCCGAGATATAGCCTAGACCGGGATTTTCATGAAAATGACGCGTAAGCGAACTTAAACAATTTTTTTGTGCTCAAAAGCAGTTCTGGTAATGAAATTAGGTTACATAAATATGGAAAATGAAAATTTTTGATATCGGTCCATATATACCCGAGATATAGCCCAAACCGGGTTTTTCATGAAAATGTCGCGTAAGCGAACTTAAACCACTTTTTTGTGCTCAAAAGCAGTTCTGGTAATGAAATAGGGTCATATAAATATGAAAAATGAAAATTTTCGATGTCGGTCCATATATACCCGAGATATAGCCCAAATCGGGTTTTTCATGAAAATGTCGCGTAAGCGAACTTAAACAACTTTTTTGTGCTCAAAAGCAGTTCTGGTAATGAAATAGGGTCATATAAATATGAAAAATAAAAATTTTTGACATCGGGCCATATATAGCCGAGATATAGCCTAGACCGGGGTTTTCATGAAAATGCCGCGTAAGCGAACTTAAACAACTTTTTTGTGCTTAAAAGCAGTTCTGGTAATGAAATTAGGTTACATAAATATGGAAAATGGAAATTTCCGATATCGGTCCATATGTACCCGGTCCATATGTAGCCCAAATCGGGTTTTTCATGAAAATGTCGCGTAAGCGAACTTAAACAACTGTGTTTTGCTCAAAAGCAGTTCTGGTAATGAAAAAGGGTTACATAAATATGGAAAATGAAAATTTCAGATATCGGTCCATATATACCCGAGATATAGCCTAAACTGCGGTTTTAATGAAAATGTGACGTAAGTGAACTTAAACATCTTTGTTTGCTTAAAAACAGTTGTGGTAATGAAATAGGGTCATATAAATATGAAAAATGAAAATTTTCGATGTCGGTCCATATATACCGCAGATATAGCCTGGAACGGGGTTTTCATGAAAATGCAGCGTCAGCGAAATTAAACAACTTTTTTTGCTTAAAAGCGGTTCTGGTAATAATACAAGGCTATATAAATATGAAAAATGAAAATTTCCGATATCGGTCCATATATACCGCAGATATAGCCTGGAACGGGGTTTTCATGAAAATGCCGCGTAAGCGAACTTAAACAACTTTTTTTTGCTCAAAAGCAGTTCTGGTAATAAAATAACGTTATATAAGTATGGAAAAGGAAAATTTTCGATATCGGTCTATATATACCCGAGATATAGCCCAAACCGGGTTTTTCATGAAAATGTCGCGTAAGCGAACTTAAACAACTTTTTTTGCTTAAAAACAGTTCTGGTAATAAGATGCGGTTATATAAATATGGAAAATGAAAATTTCCGTTATCGGTCCATATATACCCGAGATATAGCCCAAACCGATTTTTTCATGAAAATGTCGCGTAAGCGAACTTAAACAACTTTTTTCACCTTAAAGCAGTTCTTGTAATAAAATAAGGTTATATAAATATGGAACATTAAAATTTCCGATATCGGTTCATATATACCCGATATATAGCCTAACAGGTTTTTTGATGGAAATGCCGAGTAAACAACTTTTTTGTGCTCAAAAGCAGTTCTGGTAATGAAATAAGGTTATATAAATATGGAAAAAGAAAATATCCGATATCGGTCCATATATACTCGAGATATAGCCTGAACCGATTTTTCCAATAACATTTTCTTTTTTTGCTGAAAAGCAGTTTTTGTTATAAAAGAAGGCTACGAAAATAGAGAAAAATAAAATTTCTGATATCGGGCAATATATACCCGAGATATAGCCTAAATCGGGTTTTTCATGAAAATATCGCGTAAGCGAACTTAAACAATTTGTTGTGCTCAAAAGCAGTTCTGGTAATGATATAAGGTTATATAAATATGGAAAATTTAAATTTTCGATATCGGTCCATATATACCCGAGATATAGCCTGAACCGATTTTTCCATTAACATTTTTTTTTTTGCTGAAAAGCAATTCTCGTTATAAAAGAAGGTTACTAAAATACAGAAAATAGAAAATTCCGATATCGGTTCATATATAACCGAGCATATTTAGGTCACATTTTTAATATACTATACACATTCGTGACTATCGTGAAGGGTATTTTAGATTCGGCCCAGCCGAATATACTACACTCTTACTTGTTTTTTAAATTGTTTTATTTTCATTTGGCTGACAAGGTAACCACATTGATAATACCAAAAGGGTAAAAAGAGACAAACGATTATTTTTAACCACAACAATTAAAAAAACGACATGACTTAAAAATCATCGTAAAGATGTAATAAGATTTTGGTAGGAGCTATAAAAGAATATTATAAATAATCACCGTATAAATCACCCTTAACTGTATATGAGAAATATTTATTAACCAAGAAGTAAACAAAAATATAAAAAGTCAAAATAAAATAGAACAGTATTAAAGTAGCTCTGGGCTAAAGAACAGCTCTCGCGTCATCGTAGTTATTTCTTAAGTGCGGTCAGACTTGTGTTTGTTGTTCGGTCTTCGAGAGTTTTGCGTCTCACTAGCACTGGTTAACTGTTTGCCTCAACTGACTGTATTGGTTTACAGTTTTTTTTAGAGGTTATTCATTGTTACCCACGTGGAAACTTCCTATGTGAGGGTATAGGTCGTTATAGCTAGTCACAGCGACGCTACAAACGTACTGTTAATACCATCTTGGACATATGGTCTTTGTCACTCCGCCCATGCTGTGCATTCTATACTTTTTATACATACAAATTTACTTTGCAAGTTACTAAATTAATAAATAATAAATAAATAAAATAGAACAAATTTATAAAATTTAAGGATAAGCGAAAATCTATTTTATTATATCAATAATGGATTTATTAAACTTTTTTTATAATTGTGCAGGAGTGTGCAACTTGCATGATCTCCGCTATACGTTGTGCTGTTTCGTGGATTTT
Organism: Thecocarcelia acutangulata; assembly: GCA_914767995.1. NCBI lineage: Eukaryota > Metazoa > Arthropoda > Insecta > Diptera > Tachinidae > Thecocarcelia > Thecocarcelia acutangulata. Next base: position 55,084,649 of record OU612098.1, on the reverse strand, counting down.
TCCTAAAGTGGTTGCTTCAGCAGCTCCTGTGTGTTTCTTTGACATTTTGTCTAATGTTTCGGCAGTAACTGTTTGTATTTTGATTGAGTTCGCCTGCTCTCAGATTGTTGCAGCTGTTCCTTCAACCACAGAAATTACCGGCGAACTAAATTTATAGTTTTTGCTTTATTTATTTTTTGCTGACGAACTGCGCGAATAATTGAAGTCGCTGAAGTGTGTACCACGATGCTTTGTCGGCTTTTTGCGGGAGTAGCATCATTTGTTATATTTACTTATTTCAAGTTGGCGTAACTACCGTTACCTTGCTGCTTCTTGATGATGTTTCCATCAGTGACTAAGCAGTCTTCAATAAATGACCCGCAACCGAAAACTTTACTTCTTACTCGTACAGCTGCGGTAAAAGCAAATAGAAGTATTCAATCAATTATTGGCTCTAAATGCATTTAATTACAATCTACAACAGCCAAAATATCCTTCAAATAAAAATATGTGGTCTATACTCGTACAAATATTGATGCAAATCCGATTTTAGTATTTCTCAGCCTTACTTAAGTTTACCCTAAAATTTCACAACAATTAATTCCGGCCTCGCCCTCACAGCAAAACGAACATTTGCTCGTTGAGTTTCCTTCGCAATGACAGGAAATTTTAAAATTGACTTCTGCAACATACGTCGGGCTGAAAACTAATTTCTTCTCCGTTTATGCCCACACTTGTCTCCATCGGCCGGATATTTTCGCCCTATGTGAGACCCAGGTATCTGAGGTTACTGATCCACAGGATTTTCATATACCTGGTTATCAACTTCTATCTCTATTTCATTTCCATCGCGGCCTTATAATTTACGTTCGCAATAAAGATGTGTTCCAGTGCAAGCAACCATTAGGCAGCCGAATTTAGCTGTCTTTGGGTTAAATTCAAAATTAGGTCACACTTTTTGCACTTCGGGTTTCTATACAGAAGTCCAAATGCGGGGAGGGATATTACCCTTTCAGGCTTCGATGCCCTCTCCGACTCCATATCGAAGATCCTGGAGAGTTGTCCGAGCAGTGAAATCGTTGTTGCTGGTGATTTCAATGTTCACAACTCATCGCGGCTTCGTCATTCGAGTCATACAACTCCATAAGGCCAATATGTTGAGATATTCGCTGCGCACATCCACCTAGCGCAATTAGTGAATGAGCCAACGCATATTCCATGTGTTGAAGGGCACCATTCAAACACACTTGACCTATTCCTGACTTCACACCCTGAAAAGTATGAAGTCAGGGTTAGTGCACCTCTCGGTAATTCGGATCATTGCTCCATTTCTGACTCCTTTTCGGTCTCTGAACTTCGTAACGTTTCAAAATCATCTACGAAACGGTCAAAATTTATTTATGAAAAGGCTCGTTGGGTTCAGCTCAACCAATTTTATGAGCATTTTAATTGGAAACTATGCTTTCTACATAATGATATAAATGTTTCAGCAAAAATGGTCGAGAATATGATATTGCTAGGGTTGAAATCATTCGTCCCCTCCAAGCAGATATCGGTTAAACCAAGAGTGAAATCTTGGTTAAATCAGACGTGCAAAAATGCAGTCAGATCCAGAGAGGAAGCGTTCAGTAACTGGCGTTTAAACAAAAACCCAGACACTGATTTGCTTCGCAAAAAGGCAAGATCTTCGTGTGCCAAGGTACTTAGGCGTGAAAAATGTCTTCACAAACAGCGTCTTTGAGCCAAGGTCCTTACAGCTCCCCGGGGCAGTAAGACCTTTTGGTCATTCGTTAAGAGAATAAAGAACAATGCTAGTTTATCAATTCCAACTCTCTTAAAGAATGACTAAGCATTCACCGACCCGGTTGACAAGGCTAACCTGCTGGCTAAAATTTTTGCAAGCAATTCCTACTTGCCGGAAAGCAGTCAACCACTTTCGGAGCTCGAAAGAGTATCTTTAACTATGCCAAATATATTCTTCCGGGCGCGAGCAGTTAAAAGGGTTTTGAGCGATCTCTACATTAATAAGACTCCTGGACCGGATGGTATCCCAGCACTGGTCTTGAAGCGGTGTTCTTCTACGCTTGCGCGTCCGTTAGCACACCTCTTTAGCATAATTTACCACGATGGTGACTTTCCATCATGCTGGAAGGTCGCTAATGTAACACCAATCCCTAAAAAGTGTGAGTCAAATAACCCTGAAAATTACCGCCCAATTGCAATTTGCTCTGCGCTTTCCAACGTAATGGAAAGTATGGTCAACTACCACCTTTGGTGTCGGTGATGTCTTCTCTCGGTTTATATCGAGCTTTCTCAGAGACCGCACTATACGAGTTGTTATAGATGGGATCTCATCAAGCGAGTTCAAGGTTAGTTCAGGGGGAGGAATCGGATGCTCTTGATGTTCTTGGAATGAAGATACAGTGTGATGTTCGCTGGAATGATCACATTTTTCATGTCTCCAAAGAAGCATTCAAGTGCCTCGGTTTTTTGAAACGGTGTAAGATGCACTTCACTCCATCCGACCTCCTTACTATTTATACCACCTACATTCGATCGAAACTGGAATACAACTCTCATTTTGGGCCGGTGCCTCAAAGTCTATTTTGGTTTTGCTCGACCGTGTGCAGGAGAGGGCGAAGAAGCTCATCGGTGACAGTAGGGTATCCAACTCTATTGACTCACTGGAGCAGTGAAGGGTGCGTTTATCGTCCAGACCACATCCATTTGTGGTCGATTGCCCGGGGAATCGTACAACGCCTTACAGGAAGGGTTCGTTTTTCAGCCATACGCTTCGCCTATAGAATAAAATGCCAACAGACGTGTTTTGTGTCTGTTATGACGGCGGAAACTTCAAGTCAAATGTTCACAAACACTACTCCCTCTTTCCCCCTCCTCACAACCTATTTTCCTAGTTCTGGTACAATGCGCTGCATATGTAGGGGTCATCCCCTGATTACTGGTCCAAGATAAAAAAAAAATTGAGTCTACTGCTAATCGAATGTATTCCGCCATAACTTGACAATATTTTAAATTAACCCATTTATGTAAATGTATGTGTACAATTTCACATATTTACCTCATACCCACACTAAATTGTGAAAAAATCAACATTTGTCAATGAATGTTCAGAAAGCTTTAAGAAATTTGTAAAACATATACAATATCTATTTTTATACCCTTCACAAGAATGTAAAGGGTATATAGAATTTTGTGATTCCATTTGTAATTTCTACAGTTTTTATTTGCGACCCTATAAAGTAATTATATATATTCTGAATCAGAATTAATGGAAAATTAGATTAAGCGATGTCTGTCTGTCCGTCTGTCGGTCGTTGAAATACCGTTTCTGAGAAACCATTTTTTCTTTCACCATTCTATTACTCCATCGTGCCATGTATTTGCTATTGAAATTCAGTAATATCGGTTCACGTATAGCTAAGATATATTCAAAATTCCGAAAAAAGCCATGAGTTTTTGCAATTTTGTATGAAAATTCTTGAAAAAAAAGTTGTTTGTTTTGATTCAAACTTCACGCACTTATTAAGCATGGTGACTAAAAGGCAAAAAAAAACTTTCAGATATCGGTCCATATATACCCGAGATATAGCCCAAATCGAGTTTTTCATGAAAATGTCGCGTAAGCGAACTGAAACAAATTTTTTTGGCTCAGAAGCAGTTTTGGTAATGAAATAAGGTTACATAAACATGGAAAAGTAAAATATCCGATTTCGGTCTATATATACCCGAGATATAGCCTGAACCGATTTTTCCATTAACATTTTTTTTTTTTTTGCTGAAAAGCTATTCTCGTTATGTAAGAAGGTTACTAAAATATAGAAAATAGAAAACTCCGATATAACCGAGCATATTTAATTCAAATTTTTAAATATACTATACATATACGAGACTATCGTGAAGAGTATTTTAGATTCGGCCTAGCCGAATATACCACACTCTGACTTGTTTTATTATTATTTTTTGCGTTTATTGCAAAATTTGATTTTTAAATTCTGAATAACTACGAAACAGCAAAAGATAGAAAAGAAGTTAATAGAAAAGCATTTGAAAATTTTTTCAATAAAACGTGAAAAAACACTTTTTTGTTAAAATAATTCTTTTGCGAGACTAAAATAGCAAGTGCGTGATTTTGAAATTTATGTTCGCATGGGTGACAGCACCTTCGACATTGGGAAACAAAAATTTTCATGAAACCCCTTACGTTTTCTTTCGCACTATATATCGATGACTTGTCGCATAGAAGTTTGATTGAGAAACTGAAATCAATTTTCTTTCACTCAGAATGCGAATGAATATGCTTGTTCGGAACTATGAAAAAAGCCGTAAGTAGCTTTTAAATAAAAGAGTTGTGAATCCTTTAGGATTCAACTACTTACTTACATTATTAATTGCACATGTGCGTAAACAAATGCAAATCAAGTATTTGAACTTTAATTACCTCTTTGTGTAGTTGTTTAAAATATTTATATATTTACAGACGCAAAACTACACACATACGGACTACACTCAGTTTTCAATACGAACTTAAATTATATAAACAAAAGAAATACTTCAACATCATCTGCACAATTAAAAACTCAAATATGCATTGATTGATTCGTGCTCTGTAATAATTCAATAAATTTGTTTTTTAAATTTAACTAACAAGGCGATATAGTTCACAGTGGAGCAACAATATATTTATATAGGGAAAACAATAGAAATCACAACAATCGCGTGGCCAAACGTTTTCTAACAATTAATTTATTAAAGACCTAAAGAAAGCATTACATCAGTCATGACCCTAGTTCAAATCCCCAGCTAAAGATTTGATGATTAGTTTTCTTGTTTTCTTTAATCAGAAATTACACTGGCTTACAGCCAAAAAATACCAAGAACGCCACATGCTTAGATAAGTTAATTCGGACCTCCTGAACACGAAAAACGCTTTAATTTTTTGCAAGTACCGTTTTTTAGATAACGGTACTTTTGTGTTTTTCGGTGTAAGGTACCACTCAAACCCTTGTGGAGCCAATTGAGATAAAGCCTAGACCGGGTTTTACATGCAAATGCCGCGTAAGTGAACTTAAACAATTTTTTTTTTTGCTCAAAAGCAGTTCTGGTAATGAAATAAGGTTATATACATATGAAAAATGAAAATTTCCGATATCGGTTCATATATACCCGAGATATAGCCTGAACCGATTTTTCTATTAACATTTTTTTTCTCGTTATAAAAGAAGGTTACTAAAATACAGAAAATAGAAAATTCCGATATCGGTTCATATGTATCCGAGCATATTTTGTTTAAATTTTTAAATATACTATACATATACGAGACTATCGTGAAGGGTATTTTAGATTCGGCCCAGCCGAATATACCACACTCTTACTTGTTTGATTATAAAATTGTAATAAATTAGTGATGGCCAAATATGTGTTTGCAACAGTGAATGTACTCAGTGCGTAGTGCGTTTCAAATTGTGAATTTTTGTATTGTTTTTAACAACTTTACAAAACTTTGCAAACAAAATATTTTTCGAAGTCATACAGCCATACTTACAAACAGCGTTGTCAACTCGGTGCGTTTCGAACCGATTTTGGTGCCTTTTAAAATTTTTTGTGCGAAAAATTCTTTAGTCGGTGCGGGGTGCGCTTTTTTACATTTTAGTAGCGTTTTTTAAATTTCGGTGGCACAAAATCAAATTCAACTCAAGTTTTTATTTCAATCTGAAAAAAAGTTTATAATCAAGTGTCCAAAATTTTTACGTGTCATTTTGCGTGAAAAACGTCCGGTGTTATATGAACAAAGTAAGACAATCTTGCTGTACATTATACTCGTACACACTGTAGAAAGAAAAAGAAACATTTCGTTTTGTAAAATTTACTGCTTTTAGGGAGTATTTTGCTATTAATCGATCAAGCCAAGTTTGTTAAATATTGCGATAAATGCAGTCTCTGATTTTTTACGTTTTTGGTAATTGAGAAATGACCAAATTATTATATTGATTATCGTAAACTTCATCTTCTATATTTTATAATTCTGGCAAATTTCCGTTTATTTCAATAAACTTTTTTATAAATAACGCTTACGAAAACATATGTGAAATGTGCACCGTGTTTTGTAGAATTGCCATTGATTGAATCAAGCCTTCAGGGCTTATAGTGCGATTCTGTAACTTTTAATGATCCGATAATCGTAAATTCTTTCGACAGTAAAGGTTGTATGCTCCTGCAATATAATTTTGATTTAATCGTTATAATTATTGTAAAGGTAATATTATCTTAAAAAAAAACTAACAGAGTCGTACTAGAGGCCAAGTTTGACAAACACGAATTCTAGCTGTTGAACGAATTTGATGGCGTGCTACCAGGCAGTGATATCACACCCGGTTTGATTATATAATAGGTAGTCGTTTAATTATCGTTTCATTATCGTGTTTTTAATATAAAAATTTAATTTTATAATACAAAATAGGTTTTTGAAAATGAATGGAAAAAATTCAAAATTCGGTGCGTTTTCGTTGAAAAAACGCGTTTTTTTTTTTTGAAATTTCAAAGTTGACAACGCTGCTTACAAATATGTGAGTACACGTACAAATCTCTTCCATTAACTCTGAGATAATATCTGAGAAAACGTCGGCAGAATGAGAGAACGAATTTCTTTATGTCCATCTTCATATCTAATAAAGGCCCAATCAGACTATCCAAGTATAAATACTTTCATTCGATTTTGTGAGATAAAAGTCTAAACACATTTCTTGCGACTGTCAAAAAGTCTAACGTAAATTAGATTTTGCATTCACACCATCACACATCATATAAACCAACATAGATGTGCCATCATAAAACTTTTCACGGCGGCAGGCGGCACGTGAAATTCTTCAAGAGTTAAAATAATATTTATGTATAACACATCCAAATTCAATAGCACAAACATATTTTATGTTCTAATTATAGCATGAGCAAAATACATTTATAAATGACAGCTAAATTCCAAATTTCAAGCTTTTTTATAACGACAAAAAATACTATCAGTGACGGCACCCCATCGGCTACGAAATAGCCGACTACTCAATTTTTAATTAGCTGGTTTGCTATAAAACACAACCCTGATCCAATATAAAGTATTATCGTTTTGAAAAGTTTCAAAAAACAACAAAGTCGTATGGGATGTCAAATTTTTATCGTATTATTTTTCGTATGTATGACGGATTACATTCAGGCTATCAGACTTGCACGTATTATTTGAATTTTTGACAAGTATTAATACAAAGTATAATAGTCTGAACTGGGCTTAAGGAGTATACCAAGGCGAACTCATTATACCAGGTGAAACTGGGATTACAATAAATACAACAATCCAAAAATAACATGGTGCTTGAGCGACTCGTGTGACAAAAAATTGTATAGAAAGTATGTATATGCATACACACACTTACACACTTTACTTGCAGATGTACATGTATGTGAGCAAACCGGAAACAACTATTGACACTTGGTGTTTTACAATTAGAGAAAAAGAGTAGAGCATCTGTTTTTTCAGTTTCACCTGGTAAAATGAATTCGCCTTGGAGTATACGTATTGTTGTTAATCTTATAAGAATTCATAAATCATTGAACGCTGAGAAGAAAAAACTTCTTTGCGATTAATAGAAACTTATATGAATTTTGTCTATGTGTACATTTTGTGCAAAATAAATCAGTTATTGTACATATTTAATGTATGAAAACAAATTATTTTCCATTTAAAATGGTTTTTTAAAAGATGTTTTGCAAAACTAGTAATCGGTAAAAAATTTCAATGGCGTCGTTTTGTAAACAAACACATACACAATCGTTTTTTTGACAGCTCTTATTATAAGATCGTTGCTAGAAGATTTCTCATAAGAACGCTTTCATAAAAATTATTATAAGACTGCGATAACTGATTTTGAGTCTACACGTCTCAAGTCTCTGCGATTGAATTGACGTTCTCATCTCAGATATTATCGCAGGTGTGGACACTAAGTAAGGTAGCCCTAAACAAATTTCCCGTTGAATTTTTCATCCTTGTTTTTTTTTTAATGAATTACTTTTAGAATTTATGATTGAAAGCGTTTGTCTATTTATTTATGTACACATATACATATATACTCATTTATGTACGTTGTTATGTATGAGTACATGTATGTATGTAATAGTGTCTGCTCATTCATGTAGTAAATGATTAAAACCCAAAAGAGTTTCAGCCAACTTATTTCTATTTTTCCTTTTTCTGCTTCTGCCATGATTTACTGGCAAATGTTTATTTGTAGAGACTTTTCTTCACAAGTGCGAGTAGAGGCAATAACAGCCAGAAAGAACATCAGCATCAGCAATTGTGCAGAAGCATTCATCACAAGCACAAGTTGTTTCATCAGCAATAACAACTACGAGTACTACAAAAAGCAGCAGTAGTTTTTAATAAGCTGCAAAGTGTTTTGCGATTGTGAAATACATAATTGATTTTGAAGAAGCTTTAATCGGATTATGGCTGTTTTTCAATTGATTATTATATTTTATATATTCTTTTTACAATCATTTTTTTCTTTTGCTTTTGTTTTGAAAAAAATTTTTTTTCTCTTAACAAACTTCAGACAAACACATAAAAAGCTGAAAAGCCAATAAACTACGCAGGATGTTTCACAATATTTTTCTCTTGTACACAATGTTTGAATAATTTTGCTAAATGGAAATTATTACGGATACATGAACTTCGTAGAGTAAGTACTACCACTAACTGCAAGGAAAATTTTTTATGCAAAAACTTCAAACAGCTATACACCACCAGAGTTCGTTTATAAAAAAAAAACATATCGTCACCTAGAATACAAAATAACGTAACATCACTTTTCATAAGTTTACAGGAGTTGCAAAACTCTATGAAAAATGGAAACTATTAAAGATAATGAGCGGAAAGTTTTAAATCATGGTTTAAAACCAATAAGTAATCTATTTTGGACAAAAATTGCCCTTTTATCAGAATAAACGTATTACTTATTAAGTGTCTTCCGTTATTTTGATTTCTGATTTTCTGAAACAAAATAACGTATTATCTACTGTTAAAGTATATTGTTACATTTTTGCCTTTAATTGCGGATTTCGATTCTTAATTGCAAATGAAATAATAACATTCAATAATTCAAAACTTTATTTGCACTTAAAATTACTAAAAATTGTATAGAGACTTATCTGATTTATGACAACGTTTAAAAAATAAACTGTCCGTTTGCCGAACACTTGGGTGCTTTTTTATCACCTTCTATAATCATCATGATCTTTCTACCTATTGATAATTCAATAATCAAAAGAACATTGTATAACAAAAGTTTGCAACTCAGATTCAACGCCGAATTACTGCCCAATTTAGTTGTGCTGATTTTAATTTCAAGTGAGGGACTTTCGCATAAATATGAGGTTTCCACGTTAGCCTACGGCCGAAGTGAATACCAACGTACCTGACTTCACCGTGCTGTGGATTAGGTGAAATTATTAACTTGGAATGCCGAACATGTTTGTAACGTGAGTACATTTTTTTTGCATTAGCTTTGATTTTCCAAAGTTTTCACCATTTCTCTAATATTGAAATGTACTCGTGCAAATTTTGGGAAGATAATTGATGATTCTCATGGACGCTGTAGAATGCTGTATCATCTGCAAAAATTGATTCGGAGTCTAGCTTCGATAGTAAACGGAAGTGTTTGTTTTTGATCGGAGAGTTAAAAAATAAAACCGGAATAAGTGCAAAGCGTGATTTTATATAAAAGAAAAACTTTATGACATTTTTTAAAACAAACTAAAACAAAAGGAAAAAGCTGCATGAGTGTTCCTAGCAGATGTAATTCTGAGAAAGAGTTTAGCTCCGCTAGAAAAAGTCTTTGGATTTCTGAGGAGGAATCTTTGAAAAAATCATTGGACAATCTACTGCCGCTACGAGAAAGAAACCGCCCGCGTTCGTGTTCGCCACACATAGTTTTACAACAGAAGACAAACCATTTTCCAGTTTAATTGTTGCAGATAAGCCGAAAACGCAAGTAGGCATGGACAAGTATGTAACCGTGGTTAAACGTCAGCGAAGCCGTAAATTCGCTCAAATATCATCACATTCGAAAATTTCTAAAGATGATAAAAGGACTACGGCAACGAATAGTAATATATTTGCTGTCCTTTAGACTGATGAGCTTACTACGTAAAAAAAAACCTTTTAAACCGCCGCTAATATATTTGAGAGAACCTACTTCTATTGAGCTGGTAAAAGCACATATTACGGCAATTGTTAAAGACACCTTCAACGTAACATCGGTGAAGCATGGCAGCATTAGTGAACCAAAAACCCAAGTTAACTGCGAAAATTATTTCCGCAAACTTTCTGACGCTCTGGAAGAAGAGAAAAGATCTTTCTACTCATATCAACTTAAAAGTGCTTAAGGCCTTCAAGTTGTTATAAAAGGTATTGACCCTTATGTAGACACGGATGAGGTTTAGACTGCACTGCTAGATAAAGGCTTTAAAACAAAAAAAGTGGTAAATATGCCGAACCGTGAAAAGATCCCTCAACCCATGTTTAGGGTTGAACTGGAACCAGGGGATGTTATTCTCAAAAAGAATGAAACTCACCCAATTTATAACCTCAAATTTCTTACAGTTGAGGTGCCGCACAAACGGGCCGTTTAATGCCTAAACTGCCAGGAATTTTGGCATACTTAGGGAAAATTTGTAAACTGCCCACAGTTTGTATTGCTTGTGGCCAACTGCACGACACAACACAGTGCAAGAAGCCAAAAACTAACTCGAGCGTTAAAAAATGCAGTAACTGTGGAGGTAACATTACTGCAGGGGATGTCCTATCTATAATCACTTTATGCGGTCAATGACAAATATAGGTCATCAATCCCCATTAACCAAACCCAGCAGTCAAATATCATTTCTAAAAGTAATTTTCCCCAGATGGGTCAGTCAACCGGCCACAAAATCATGCAAAACCCCAAACAAGTTGCATATGCTAATGTGGTCAAAACCGAATCAGGAGCTCAAACCCTAAAATACCTATCAAAATTTTAAAAATCTTGAGGCAATTCTGCAGACTTGTTCAATCCTTAAACACATTTACGGTTTCTATGACGAACATGATGCGGAAAATGCAATCCACTATTTTACAGGCAATATTAAACAAATGAGTTGGTAAAAAATATATTTCTTGAACGCAAACGGCATCCGCCAGCACAAAAATGAACTTGAGCACTTCCTTATGGAAAAGCAAATCGACATAATACTGATTGCTGAAACTCACTTGACAAGCAACAGTTATTTCAAAATTAAAGGTTACACACTGTATGATACTAAAGATCCCCGTGGCAGATCTTATGTAGGCTCGGCAATTCTGATAAAAAACTGAATTAAGCACTATTTGCTGACGAGACAAGTGAGGAGCATCTCCAACCAACAAATATTTAACACTTTAATGGAAAAATAGTTATTTCAACAATTTATTCACCGTTCAAATGTTCAGTAACTGAAAGCAAATATTCAAATTTTTTCAAATCTCCCGATTTTTAGCGGCTGGTGACTATAACGCTAAACACACTGTTTGGGGATCACGTTTAATTTCCATGAAAGACCGTGTACTTTTCGACTCCAAAATAGGCTTAGATGTAGTTTTGTCAGACTGACGAAAGATTCCAGATGATTTAGATTTTGGAGTTGCAAAAAATTTTTCTGTGGAGTGGATGCAAGTGGAGCCTTCATTAGATTTGTCATCGGACCACTCACCCACTATAATATCTGTTTCGTTCCCCCAGGAAGTTGGTACCCCGTTTTCTGACTTGGCGTTGACTGTCATTAGAGTTAACTGGTTAAAATATAAAAAATATTTGTGTACTCATTGTACGGGAGTGCATAACTCAATTAAGAAATCTGCTTGAAATCCAAGAATGGCTTTTCTTAAAAACTATCTGGAAGGTCTTGATGGTACCCCTCAATCCGACTACTTTCTATGGAAAGCCAGGGAAGGATCCCACTAAAGTAGAGTCGTATAGACCAATAAGTCTACTGCCAACAATTTCAAAAATTTTCGAAAAATTGTTAATGGCGAAGTTGACTCCAATATTGAATGATGTAGGATGCATCCCTGATCATCAATTTGGTTTTCGGGCTAAACACAGCACCATAGAACACACGATAAACTAGTTAATGTTTTAAGAAAGACTTTTGAGGACAAAAAGTATTGCTCAGCTCTATTCATTGATGTTTCCCAAGCTTTTGATAAAGTGTGGCACAAGGGATTAATGCACAAAATAAAGTTGAACTTGCCTGCAAACACTCACAAGCTTCTGGAATGCTATTTATGTGGCCGTAAATTTGTTATGAGAGAAGGCGACTTTGTAAGCCCAATTCAGCCAGTCGAGGCAGTAGCTCCCCAAGGTAGCATTCTGGGACCCATTTTTTATATAATTTACGCTTCTGACATGCCAACCAGATCTGGTATTCAACTTTACTTCAACTTTTGCAGATGACACAGCATTCTGCAGTGTTCATGAAACTACCAACTAGCTTCACGTAATTTACAGGAATATATTTCAATATTAGAGAAATGGCAAAAATTTTGAAAAATCAAAGTTAGTGAACAACAAGTAAGAGTGTAGTATATTCGGCTGGGCCGAATGTAAAATACCCTTCACGATAGTCACGAATATGTATAGTATATTAAAAATGTGGCCTAAATATGCTCGGTTATATATGAACCGATATCGGAATTTTCTATTTTTTGTATTTTAGTAACCTTCTTTTAGAACGAGAATTGCTTTTCAGCAAAAAAAAAAAAAAAAAAAAATTTTTAATGAAAAAATCGGTTCAGGCTATATCTCGGGTATATATGGACCGATATCGAAAATTTTAATTTTCCATATAACCGTATATCATTACCAGAACTGCTTTTGAGCACAACAAATTGTTTAAGTTCGCTTACGCGATATTTTCATGAAAAACCCGATTTAGGCTATATCTCGGGTATATATGGACCGATATCAAAAATTTTAATTTTCTCTATTTTCGTAACCTTCTTTTATAACAAGAACTGCTTTTCAGCAAAAAAAAAATGTTATTGGAAAAATCGGTTCAGGCTATATCTCGAGTATATATGGACCGATATCGGATATTTTATTTTTCCATATTTATATAACCTTAGCTTTTTTGCACAAAAAAGTTGTTTACTCGGCATTTTCATCAAAAAACCTGTTAGGCTATATATCGGGTATATATGAACCGATATCGGAAATTTTCATTTTCCATATTTATATAACCTTATCTTATTACCAGAACTGCTTTAAGGTGAAAAAATTTAAGTTCGCTTACGCGGCATTTTCATGAAAACCACGGTTTAGGCTATATCTCTGGTATATATGGACCGATATCGGAAATTTTCATTTTCCATATTTATATAACCTCATCTTATTACCAGAACTGTTTTTAAGCAAAAAAGGTTGTTTAAGTTCATTTACGCGACATTTTCATGAAAAACCCGGTTTGGGCTATATCTCGGGTATATATAGACCGATATCAAAAATTTTCATTTTCCATACTTATATAAACTTATTTTATTACCAGAACTGCTTTTAAGCAAAAAAAAGTTGTTTAAGTTCGCTTACGCGGCATTTTCATGAAAACCCCGGTTTGGGCTATATCTTGGGTATATATGGACCGATATCGGAAATTTTCATTTTCCATATTTATGTAACCCAATTTTATTACTAGAACTGCTTTTGAGCAAAAAAAAGTTATTTAGCTTCGCCTATGCGACATTTTCATGAAAAATCCGATTTGGGCTATATCTCGGGTATATATGGACCGATATCTGAAAAAAAAATTTTTTGTCTTTTAGTCACCATGCTTAATAAGTGTGTGAAGTTTGAAGCAAAACAAACAACTTTTGTTTTCAAAAATTTTCATACAAAACTGCAAAAAAAAATGGCTTTTTTCGGAATTTTGAATATATCTCAGCTATACGTAAGCTGATATTACTGAATTTAAATAGCAAACCCATGAATCGACGGGGTAAAAGAATGGTGAAAGAAAAAAGTTTCTAAGTCTAATGGTTTTCTCAGAAACGGTATTTCAACAGCGGACAGACGGACATCGCTTAATCGACTTTTCCATTAATTCTGATTCAGAATATATATACTTTATAGGGTCGCAAAAAAAACTGTAGAAATTACAAACGGAATCACAAACTTATAAATACCCTTTACATTTTTGTGAAGGGTATAAAAATGTACTCACGTTACATTCACACTGCGTAAACAAACATGTCCAGCCATCCAAATCAACAATTCACCTATTCCGCAGCAAAATGAAGTCAAGTACCTTGGTATTCACCTGGACCGTAGGTTAACGTGGAAGTCTCACATAGATGCGAAAGTTACTCAGTTAAAGTTAAAAGCAGCGCAATTAAATTGGCTTATGGGCAGAAATTCTACATTGAAATTAGATTGCAAACTTTTGTTATACAACGCAATACTAAAGCCTATATGCTATGGAATTCAACTATGAGGCACCGCCTCAGCGTCAAACATTGAAAAAATTGAAAGGTCACAAAACCATATTATTCGAACAATTACTGCAGCTCCATGGTACGTAAAGAACTCCCGAATTCACCAGGATCTGTGTGTTCCACTGGTAAAAAATGAATTTTCAACGTATGCAAGTTGGAACTTCAGCTATTTCATTGTGGAGATTCAATTCATAAATAAAAGCTAGTAAAGAAAAAGTTTATGATTTTATTATACCGTTCACAAAAATGTAAAGGGTATATATAAGTTTGTGATTCCGTTTGTAATTTCTACAGTTTTTTTTTGCGACCCTATAAAGTATATATATTCTGAATCAGAATTAATCGAAAAGTCGATTAAGCGATGTCCGTTTGTCCGCTGTTGAAATACCGTTTCTGAGAAAACCATTAGACTTAGAAACTTTTTTCTTTCACCATTCTTTTACCCCATCGATTAATGGGTTTGCTATTGAAATTCAGTAATATCGGTCCACGTATAGCTGAGATATATTCAAAATTCCGAAAAAAGCCATGAATTTTTGCAGTTTTGTACGGAAATTTTTGCCAAAAAAAATGGTTTGTTTTGCTTCAAACTTCACACACTTCTTAAGCATGGTGACTAAAAGACAAAAAAATTTTTTTTCAGATATCGGTCCATATATACCCGAGATATAGCCCAAATCGGATTTTCAATGAAAATGTCGCATAGGCGAAGCTAAATAACTTTTTTTTGCTCAAAAGCAGTTCTAGTAATAAAATTGGGTTACATAAATATGGAAAATAAAAATTTCATGCTGACTAAAAGACAAGAAATTTTTTTTCAGATATCGGTCCATATATACCCGGGATATAGCCCAAAACGGATTTTTAATGAAAATGTCGCATAGGCGAAGCTAAATAACTGTTTTTTGCTTAAAAGCAGTTCTGGTAATTATATAGGGTCACATAAATGTGGAAAATGAAAATTTCCGATATCGGTCCATATATACCCGAGATATAGCCCAAACCTGGTTTTGCATGAAAATGTCGCGTAAGCGAACCTAAACAACTTTTTTGTGCTCAAAAGCAGTTCTTGTAAGGAAATAGGGTCATATAAAACTGAAAAATGAAAATTTTCGATATCGGTCCATATATACCCGAGATATAGCCTAGACCGGGATTTTCATGAAAATGACGCATAAGCGAACTTAAACAATTTTTTTGTGCTCAAAAGCAGTTCTGGTAATGAAATTAGGTTACATAAATATGGAAAATGAAAATTTCCGATATCGGTCCATATATACCCGAGATATAGCCCAAACCGGGTTTTTCATGAAAATGTCGCGTAAGCGAACTTAAACCACTTTTTTGTGCTCAAAAGCAGTTCTGGTAATGAAATTAGGTTACATAAATATGGAAAATGGAAATTTCCGATATCGGTCCATATGTACCCGGTCCATATGTAGCCCAAATCGGGTTTTTCATGAAAATGTCGCGTAAGCGAACTTAAACAACTGTGTTTTGCTCAAAAGCAGTTCTGGTAATGAAATTAGGTTACATAAATATGGAAACTGAAAATTTCCGATATCGGTCCATATATACCCGAGATATAGCCCAAACCGGGGTTTTCATGAAAATGCCGCGTAAGCGAACTTAAACAACTTTTTTGTGCTCAAAAGCAGTTCTGGTAATGAAATTAGGTTACATAAATATGGAAAATGGAAATTTCCGATATCGGTCCATATGTACCCGGTCCATTTGTAGCCCAAATCGGGTTTTTCATGAAAATGTCGCGTAAGCGAACTTAAACAACTTTTTTTTGCTCAAAAGCAGTTCTGGTAATGAAATTAGGTTACATAAATATGGAAAATGAAAATTTCAGATATCGGTCCATATATACCCGAGATATAGCCTAAACTGCGGTTTTAATGAAAATGTGGCGTAAGTGAACTTAAACATCTTTTTTTACTTAAAAACAGTTGTGGTAATGAAATAGGGTCATATAAATATGAAAAATTAAAATTTTCGATGTCGGTCCATATATACCCGAGATATAGCCTAGACCGGGTTTTACATAAAAGTGTCGCGTAAGCAAACTAAAACAACATTTTTGTGCTCAAAAGCAGTTCTAGTAATGAAATAAAGTGATATAAATATGAAAAATGAAAATTTCTAATATCGGTCCATATATACCCGAGATATAGCCTAGAACGGGTTTTTCATGAAAATGCCGCGTCAGCGAAATTAAACAACTTTTTTTGCTTAAAAGCGGTTCTGGTAATAATATAAGGCTATATAAATATGAAAAATGAAAATTTCCGATATCGGTCCATATATACCGCAGATATAGCCTGGAACGGGGTTTTCATGAAAATGCCGCGTAAGCGAACTTAAACAACTTTTTTTTGCTCAAAAGCAGTTCTGGTAATAAAATAACGTTATATAAGTATGGAAAATCAAAATTTTCGATATCAGTCTATATATACCCGAGATATAGCCCAAACCGGGTTTTTCATGAAAACAACTTTTTTTGCTTAAAAACAGTTCTGGTAATAAGATGCGGTTATATAAATATGGAAAATGAAAATTTCCGTTATCGGTCCATATATACCCGAGATGTAGCCGAAACCGAGTTTTTCATGAAAATGTCGCGTAAGCGAACTTAAACAACTTTTTTCACCTTAAAGCAGTTCTGGTAATAAAATAAGGTTATATAAATATGGAAAATTAAAATTTCCGATATCGGTTCATATAAACCCGATATAGAGCCTAACCGGTTTTTTAATGGAAATGCCGAGTAAACAACTTTTTTGTGCTCAAAAGCAGTTCTGGTAATGAAATAAGGTTATATAAATATGGAAAAAGAAAATATCCGATATCGGTCCATATATACTCGAGATATAGCCTGAACCGATTTTTCCAATAACATTTTTTTTTTGCTGAAAAGCAGTTCTTGTTATAAAAGAAGGTTACGAAAATAGAGAAAATTAAAATTTTTGATATCGGTCCATATATACCCGAGATATAGCCTAAATCGGGTTTTTCATGAAAATATCGCGTAAGCGAACTTAAACAATTTGTTGTGCTCAAAAGCAGTTCTGGTAATGACATAAGATTATATAAATATGGAAAATTAAAATTTTCGATATCGGTCCATATATACCCGAGATATAGCCTGAACCGATTTTTCCATTAAAATTTTTTTTTTTTGCTGAAAAGCAATTCTCGTTATAAAAGAAGGTTACTTAAATACAGAAAATAGAAAATTCCGATATCGGTTCATATATAACCGAGCATATTTAGGTCACATTTTTAATATACTATACACATTCGTGACTATCGTGAAGGGTATTTCAGATTCGGCCCAGCCGAATATACTACACTCTTACTTGTTTTTATTCCCTTCACAAAAATGAAAAGGGTATTTATAAGTTTGTGATTCCGTTTGTAATTTCTACAGTTTTTTTTTGCGACCCTATAAAGTTTATATATTCTGATTCAGAATTAATGGAAAAGTCGATTAAGCGATGTCCGTCTGTCCGCTGTTGAAATACCGTTTCTGAGAAAACCATTAGACTTAGAAACTTTTTTCTTTCACCATTCTTTTACCCCATCGATTCATGGGTTTGCTATTGAAATTCAGTAATATCGGTCCACGTATAGCTGAGATATATTCAAAATTCCAAAAAAGCCATTTTTTTTGCAGTTTTGTATGAAAATTTTTGAAAACAAAAGTTGTTCGTTTTGCTTCAAACTTCACACACTTATTAGGCATGGTGACTAAAAGACAAAAAATTTTTTTTTTCAGTTATCGGTCCATATATACCCGAGATATAGCCCAAATCGGATTTTAATGAAATTGTCGCATAGGCGAAGCTAAATAACTTTTTTTTGCTCAAAAGCAGTTCTGGCAATAAAATTAGGTTACATAAATATGGAAAATGAAAATTTCCGATATCGGTCTATATATACCCGAGATATAGCCCAAACCGGGTTTTTCATGAAAATGTCGCGTAAGCGAACTTAAACAACTTTTTTGTGCTCAAAAGCAGTTCTGGTAATGAAGTAGGGTCATATAAATATGCAAAATGAAAATTTTCGATATCGGTCCATATATACCCGATATATAGCCCAAACCGGGTTTTTCATGAAAATGTCGCGTAAGCGAACTTAAACAACTTTTTTGTGCTCAAAAGCAGTTCTGGTAATGAAATAGGGTCATATAAATATGAAAAATGAAAATTTTCGATATCGGTTCATATATACCCCGAGATATAGCCTAAACAGGGCTTTTCATGAAAATGCCGCGTAAGCGAACTTAAACAACTTTTTTGCTTAAAAGCAGTTCTGGTAATCAAATAAGGTTATATAAATATGGAAAATGAAAATTTCCGATATCGGTCCATATATACCCGAGATATAGCCCAAACCGTGTTTTTCATGAAAATGCCGCGTAAGCGAACTTAAACAATTTTTTCGCCTTAAAGTAATAAAATAAGGTGATATAAATATGGAAAATGAAAGTTTTCGATATCGGTCCATATATACCCGAGATATAGCCTAAACCGGGTTTTTCATGAATACGCGGCGTAAGCGAACTAAAACAACTTTTTTTTGCTTAAAAGCAGTTCTAATAGCAAAATAAGGTTATATAGGTATGGAAAATGAAAATTTCCGATATCGGTCCATTTATACCCGAGATATAGCCCAAACCGGGTTTTTCATGAAAATGTCGCGTAAGCGAACTTAAACAACAATTTTTTTTTGCTTAAAAACAGTTCTGGTAATAAGATGAGGTTATATAAATGTGGAAGATAAAAATTTCCGATATCGGTCCATATATACCCGAGATATAGCCTAGACCAGGGTTTTCATGAAAATGCCGCGTAAGCGAACTTAAACAGCTTTTTTGTGCTCAAAAGCAGTTCTGGTAGTGAAATTAGGTTACCTAAATATTGAAAATGAAAATTTCCGATATCGGTCCATATGTACCCGAGATATAGCCCAAATCGGGTTTTTCATGAAACTGTCGCGTAAGCGAACTTAAACAATTTGTTGTGCTCAAAAGCAGTTCTGGTAATGAAATAAGGTTATATAAATATGGAAAATTAAAATTTTCGATATCGGTCCATACATACCCGAGATATAGCCTGAACCGATTTTTTCATTAAAATTTTTTTTTTTTTTTTTTGCTGAAAAGCAATTCTTGTTATAAAAGAAGGTTACTAAAATACAGAAAATAGAAAATTCCGATATCGGTTCATATATAACCGAGCATATTCAGGCCACATTTTTAATATACTGTACATATTCGTGACTATCGTGAAGGGTATTTTAGATTCGGCCCAGCCGAATATACTACACTCTTACTTGTTTAGTAATTCATTTGAAAAATAACACATTTTTATTAAAATAATTCATGAAGTTTTGAAAATAATTGTATACAAATGGCCTTCATCCTCGGTGATACATGAGCGTGTCAAAAAGTTATTAATTATTACCTGGAGTGTGGCAGCGGGAATTGTCTCAATTAGCGTTTGAAAGTCATTACAGGCTTGGCTATGTGAGAAGTTACCCCATATGTTGAAACCAAACAAAGTTGAAAGGGATTATCTGTCGGCGTAATTCTGAAAAGAAAAACTCTTTCAACATCTTTAAGTAACGGTCTCCATTGACCGTAACAGTAAGAACGTTTTCTTAGAAAAAGTAAGGCCCGACAATGAACCTTGTAAAATCTGCACTGTGATGAGAAGTGGAGATAACTGCATCTGATGGAGTATCTGTGGGTTAGAATTTCTCAATATTCCGCAATTTGGTTTGTTTACATCGCCTTCTAATCAAAATAGGCCCTGTCAGGCATAAAAATGCACAGGGTCACTATTCTGCACTGTTGGTCAATCTTCACGTCTATCTATCTAGTCGAACGTCAATGATACACCTTTTCTGTTCAGTTTTCACACAATAATTGCACTCTAGGTTGCATGGTCACCTAGACAGAGCATCTGCGTTATCGTGCTTGAATCCCCTCCTATACTCGATGCTAAAATCATAGCTCTGCAGACGTTCAATCCATCACGCAAATTGCCCTTCCGGATTTTTAAGCTGCAACAGCCATCTGAGGACAGAATGGTCAGTTCAGAATGTACTGTATTCGCAGAGACCTAGAAAGCTGCGCAATTCGTGGATATTTCGTGTCTATGGCGATTCCTTTTCTGTTCTTACTTTATCTTCATCTGTCCAGCTGAAGTCACGCGATGTCCCAAATATTTTACTTTTTTCTGGAATAATGCACATTTCTTCACACTAAGAGTGAGTATAGCTGATGATGGGCATTTGAAAACTTCTAACAGATTTTTAAAATGCTTGTCGAAAGTTTTGCCCAATACGATGATATCGTTACAGTACACCAATCATGCTCTCCAGTGCAGCCCCTTTAGTACTTGTTCCATAAGGTATTCTAATGTAGCTGGTGCATTAAAGAGCTCACATGGTAAACTGTTATAAACCAATTCATGCACTGAATGATCAGTTTCCACCTGCCTATAACAGATTTTTAGGTCTAATGTGGAGAACTACCTTGTTCCAGCCAGCTTATCTAAAGTGTCGTCAATTGTAGTACCATCTACCTGTTCTTTTCAGTGACGTCATTCAATTTTCGGTAATCGCCACAAAATTTGGTGCTACCGTCCTTTTTCTTTACCAAGATCCATGGACAAGTAGACGATTCGATTACTCTACTGAGTTCCATTTCCTTGACTAGCACTTTTACCTAATTATGCTTTACCAATAGTAAACTTGTGACTGCTTACGTAACTGACATTGCCTCGCCAGTATCAATTTTATGCCTCATAATAGCTGTTTGTGTTTTATTCTGACCCTTCACAGTGAAAACACAGACATATTTCCGCAGCAGCTGTTTCACTTTATTTTTTTGAAATGCTGGCAGTTGCGTTATCAATATCTCTATATGCAGGTCAGATATCTCACTTTCTTTGGTAGTCAAGTTAGTACGTTCTGGCTTCAACTCACAATTTATGAATGCTTTTGCTTGGTTGCAGTTTTCTAGTTAGAATTTTCTCGGAACTGGACAAATTCAACAGCCTCACAGGAACTTTCCATTGATACATCTGTTAAGTTGTTGCTTTTCCGTTGGATTACTGATATGGAGATGGTCGGCATCTCGTTTGTAGGAGCCCACGTTTGCCCCTCAAAGCTGCTCTCCGCCATACTTGCGTTCCATGTCAGACATATAGTCCTCGTAATTGCCCCTGCACGAAACTGGCACACTTCCCAGAACCTCTGAAATAATGACAAAATTAGCTCGAAAATGAAGTTTAAGAGAGTTTTAGATTTAATTGAACAAGTAACATTATAATGACAAGTTGTAATGGAAAAATAATGCGAGTACATTAAAAAATAAAATATTTAATTAAAATAATTAAACAAAAATTATTTTAAAATCCAGTGCGTTGCTATTTATTTGCTGGCTATGTGGAAGAGCATGTATGAAAAATTGCTATTCAGAACTGAGGATAAAGTTCTGAGAAGTATAATTTTTTTCCTCGTGATGATTGGGCAAATCGAATCTTTTGAAATAAGTATTTGGACTTTTTAGTATGAAGGATTTTCTGGAAAAATATAACATTTTTATCTAAAATTGCTGTTGAAAACTATTCCTAGATTTTTAGGATTTGTCAAAATTTTCACTTTATATACATATATATATATATATATATATATGTATATATATATATATATATATATATATATATATATATATATATATATATATATATATATATATATATATATATATATATATATATATATATATATATATATATATATATATATATATATATATATATATATATATATATATATATATATATATATATATATATATATATATATATATATATATATATATATATATATATATATATATATATATATATATATATATAACGAGTGATTTTTTTTGCTATTATCTTTTTGGCAACACTAGTTTTGACAGCTCATGCACGTTCTGTGTCTTGTGTCACTGTCAAACATCTTCAGTTTGGTCTATAATTTAATCATGAATCGTCTTACAAACGAACAACGCTTGCAAATTATTGAATTTTATTACCAAAATGCGTGCTCGGTTAAGAAAGTTCATCGCGCGCTTCTTCCATTTTATGGTCAGTTTAATCGACCTACTGAGGCTTCTATTCGGGCTATTGTAAAAAAATTTCGCACCAAATTTACATTTTTGGACATTAAACCACCAACACGCTTACGTAGAGTGCGAACTGAAGAAAATATCGCAGCCGCATCGGCCAGTGTTGGTGATGACCGTGAATTATCGATTCGGCGCCGTTCGCAGCCATTGGGCCTCTGTTACTCCACGACGTGGAAAATTTTGCGGAAGGATTTGGGTGTGAAGCCTTATAAGATATAGCTGGTGCAAGAATTGAAGCCAAAAGACCTACCACAACGCCCAATTTTTGGTGAATGGGCTCTTGAAAAGTTAGATGAAGATTCACTTTTTTAGCGAAGAATTGTGTTCAGCGACGAGGCTCATTTCTGATTGAATGGATACGTGAACAAGCAAAACTGCCGTATTTGGAGTGAAGAGCAGCCAGAAGCATTGCAAGAGCTACTAATGCATCCACAAAAACAACCGTTTGGTGCGGATTATGGACTGGCGGCATAATTGGGCCGTATTTCTTCAAAGATGATGCGAATCACAACGTTACTGTGAATGGTGAGCGCTACCGTGCGATGATAACAAACTTTTTTTTGCCCAAAATGGAAGAGCTTGAATTGCATGACATGTGGCTTCAACAAGACGGTGCCACATGCCACACAGCGCGCGAAACAATGGACCAATTGAGAGGCGAGTTCGGTGAACAGTTTATTTCACGCTTGGGACCAGTCAATTGGCCGCCCAGATCGTGCGATTTAACGCCTCTATACTATTTTTTGTGGGGCTATGTTAAGGCTAATGTCTATAGCGACAAGCCCGCTTCGATTGACGAACTGGAAGCCAACATTGCCAACATTATTCGTGAGATACCGGCCGAAATGTTGGAAAGAGTATGCCAAAATTGGACTAAGCGGATGGACCATTTGAGGTGCAGCCGCGGCCAACATTTGCATGAAATAATCTTCAAACATTAAATTATATTGACCCAACTATCGATCCAAATAAATATTTCATGCATTTTTCTGAATTTTATGTGTTTTTTTTTTAATTTCCGATAGTTCTTATAAAATCACCCATTATTAGGTGTTGGTGTTATCAAATTTGTTTGATGTGGTGCTATAACCCGCGGTGGTGCTCTCGCAATGAAGCTCTTGACAACTGTGCTGTATGATGCTGCTCCTCATTTCCCACCCCTTGTTGTTGCAAATCACCCTTTTCTTGTGCAGAATGATAGCGTCCACCCTCTCCACGAACACGATTCATTGCATGTCGATGTCTCGATTCATGTAAATACTTAGAACGCTCTTTAGGAATGCGTGACTCTAGTTTGGCGCGAGCTTGCCGTCACACAAGAATGCGTTTGTATTGTTTAGCATTTACATAAAGAGGATTCTCCTCGTGACTGCGTATCTTCAGTGGATGGCACCAAAACTGAATCTGCTGCAGCTGTAGTGCTGTTTGAATTTTGAATTAAACAAAAAGTCCAACGGTATTAAATCACATAACTATGGCGGCCAATTGACATCACCACCACGTAAGATAATACGTCATTGAATTTGTCGCGCTAAGGAACCATTGTTTCGTTAGCTGTGTAGCAAGTTGCACCACCCTGTTGAAACCACATATCATCCATATCTTCCAATTCGTGCCATAAAAAGTTCGTTATCATCTCATGATAGCGAATACCATTCACAGTAACTGTCTGACAGGTCTCATTTTGAAAAAAAATACGACCCGATGATGCCGCTAGCCCACAAACCGCACCAAAGAGTCACTCCTTGTAGGTGCATTGGTTTTTCGACAATCGCTGTTTGATTATCACTCACACAAATGCGGCAATTCTGCTTATTGACGAATACCCTGAGGTGAAAATGTGTCTCATCACATTTCAAATTGAAAAAACTGTAACATATATATATAATATATCGAACTCAAAAGTAAGAAATAATTTTGAGAATAAGCTTAGTAATGTAAGAGAAATACCAGTAATATTGTGTGTTGTCGTACGCTCGATATACGAAAAATATGACACAATGCGCCCTACGCTTAATTCACAATAATACTAGTATTTTTCATTCCCTATTATTTAAGCTTATACTTAAAAATTTTTCTTAATTTTTAGCACGTTTTGAGTTTTTTAAACTATATTTATCTGTTCATCCGATTATATTCTTCTCTGTTGTTAAATTTTGCATGCTTTTATAATAACTGTTTTCATCGATTTCATAACACATTTTTCTATTTACTTTTGAAAAAATCTTAAATTTAATCAAATTTGCAAAAAAAAAAACGAGAAAAAAACTGAGTCGAAATTAATTTCAACGTACATACATATGTAACTAAAAAATTAATACCTCAATTAAAAGCAAGAAATTAAATGGTCTATAGTTTTTTAAATTCGCATGAGTGCTGCATGAATAGTTAGTTGTATTGTTTAAGATAATACGATATTTTAAATTTTGGTTATATCTTTGGTATTTTTCATATAAGATCTGCAAAATGTTCTGAATTATGTAATAGGATACACTAAATCGTAATCAATAAAAAACAAGTCTGTTTTTTTTTTTATTAAACGTTATTTTACATTTTAGGTGACGATATACGGGTAAATGTCTACGAGCATAATAACTGAGTTCAAAGAGCAACAAATCCAACATTTTTTTTGTTGCATAAAATGTATTTAAATACTTTTTAATTCATTTTCGTTAGCTAAAACATTTACAGCTGCTGGCAAAAGATTACTGAGCATATGAGGTAGTCAACGATACAACAATTGTTTCTCCGGCGCAATGAATTCGATGATTATATGAAACAATACGATTTAGTGCCAGCTCAGACACAGAAACTTTTGTTGGTCAATTCTTGACTTTATAGAAGCTTTCGGCAGGGGAATATGAAAGGAACTTTTCTCTCATGTAAGTATGGGTATGTGTGTGTACTAGAAAGCACGTCCAAAAGAAAATTGCGAAAAAGTTTGGCATTTAAAATCGCCTTGTCTTACCTTACTTTTAAAATGAACTGAAACAGTTAATTATATATTTAGCATTATGTAAACTGAGTATTTCTCTAGCATATGACAGTTGGGCATGAAATTACAAATACAATGTACGTATCCATATATGTAAATCTGGTCGCAAAAAGCAAATTGTATAGTTTATATATGTATATTCGTACGTTAATAATATGAAAAATTTAATGTATTTTCTCGTCATTATTTTTATGCATCTATATACCACATAAATGTAAAACAAGCAAATTGAGCAACAAGAAGAATGTCAGGACTTGACTGGTAAGCTATTTGTCGTTTATTCATATCCCTCATTTATCTACAACGACAATCACCCAATTGGTAATTAAACATATCGCTCCTTTATTGCAATATAGTCATATCTCAAAAAAGCTTGCTTCGAGAAAAACGCATTTAAAATTTTTAGTTTCCATACAAGTCTTAGAAAACTTTTTTATAAAATAACTCCTAAACAGTTTAAAAGCAATTTGAATAAATTTTTGGCACAATATAAAAGGTAGTACTGTTAACAATTCTTCATTGTTAACTCGAAAAGCTAACTTTTTGAGATATGACTACAATAGGGTGGGTCACCTATGTATGGAAAAAATAAAAGTGAATTAATAAAATTCTAATAGTAATATTTTGCTGTCTGAGGAATAACAAGTAAGAGTGTGGTAAATTCGGCTGGGCCGAATCTAAAATACCCTTCACAATAGTCACGTAAATGTATAGCACATATTACAAATTTGAACTAAATATGCTGTTTTAATTTGTAATAATGATAGTTCATTAAAATCTTTGATATGAACTAATAATTTCCATAATATATGCTAGGGGTGTGTACATTTATTTAAGGCGCCGTGAAAAATGATTGTTTTTTCACACGCGTCATTTTCATTTGGGCGATGTGTAGACCGATATGAAAAATGGCCACTTTTTGGTATTTTAGTAACCCCCTTTTATAAACAGAACTGCTTTAATATAAAAATTATATACACCCTTTACATTTTTGTGAAGGGTAAAAAAAAATTCTTGAAAAAATCGGTTATCCCATATCTCTGGTGTATATAGACCGATATCAGAAATTTTCATTTCCTGTATTTAAGTAGGCTAGTTTTACCATCAGAACTGCTTCTAAGAAAAAAAAATTGTTTAAGTGGCTTACGTGACGTTTTCATGGAAAAATCGGTTTAGGCTATATCTATATATGTGGATCGATATCAGAAATTTTTATTTTCCTTACATATATAACCTTATTTTATTACCAGAACTGCTTCTAAGCAAAAAAAAGTTGTTTAAGTTCGCTCACGCGCCATTTTCATGAAAAACCCGGTTCAGGGTATATCTGGGGTATATATGGACCCATATCGGAAATTTTCATTTTCCATATTTATATAATCTTACTTTATTACCGGAACTGCCTTTGAGCAAAACAAAGTTGTTTAAGTTCGCTTATGTGGCATTTTCATGAAAAACCCGCTCTAGGCTATATCTCGGGTATATATGGACCGATATCGGAAATTTTTATTTTCCATATTTATATAACCTAAGTTTATTACCAGAACTACTTTTAAGCAAAAAAAGTTGTTTAGCTTCGCCTATGCGTCATTTTTATTAAAAGTCTGATTTGGGCTATATCTCGGATATATATGGACCGATATCGGAAATTTTCATTTTCCATATTTATATAACCTAATGTTATTACCAGAACTACTTTAAGCAAAAAAAAATTTGTTTAAGTTTACTTCCGCCGCATGTTCATGAAAACCCCGGTTTAGGCTATATCTCGGGTATATATGGACCGATATCGGGAATTTTTATTTTGCCTACCGGAACTAGGAAAATAAGTTATGAGGAGGGGAAAGAAGGAGTAGTGTTTGTGAACATTTGACTTAAACTTCCCAACGTTATAAGAGACACGAAACACATTTGCAGGATACTTATTCCATAGGCGAAGCGTACGGCTGGAAAACGAATTCCCTCTGTAATGCGTAGCACGATTCTCTGGGCAATCGACCACAAATAGATGGGCTCTGGACGATGCATGCGTGGTTCGTAAAAATGTGCGAGATTCTGGAACAAGATTCCTAATCTCGTCAGAGCAAAATCCATTGCAGTAACGGTAGAACAGAGTAACGCACCCTACATTGCCCTCTCCTGTACCCTGTCGAGTAACCCCAAAACAGACTTTGAAACACCGGTCCAAACATGAGAGTTGTACTCCATTTTCGTTCGGATATAGGTGGCATTAATAGGAAGGAGATAAGATAGAGTGAAATACATCCTACTCCGCTTCAAAAACCCGAGGCACTTCTTTTTAAAGAGACATGAAAAATGTGATCGTTTCAGCGGACATTACACTGTATTTTTATTCCCAGAACATCAAGTACATCCAATTCCTAAATATTTATACCATCCATGAGTACAGATGAGGAAGCACCAGCGGTCATTTGTTAGTGTGTTAATAAACAGCATTGAATCTTACGAGCGTTAAAGGCGACCCTGTTTTTACGACCCCATTAGGAGATTAATAGAAGATAACTGTTCAGTAATTCAGTCATATTTAGCATCTTGGCAGAGATCTCTGATAGGCTAGGCTTATAACTAAAGGAGTACGAGTGGCAAACGCTGATGTCATCTGCGACAGAGTGGAGGGGGTTGAAAATTTGATAGATAAGGTCGTTGACGAAAATAAGAAATAGGGTAGGAGAAGGAACGGAGCTTTGTGGTACCCCAGAATTAATCTTGAACTCGTTTGATGAGACCCGATCTATAACAACTCGTATAGCGCGGTCTCTGAGATTGCTCGATATAAACCGAGAAAAGTCATCACCGACCACCAAAAGCTGTAAATTTTGCTACACCCTGTCAAACGCTTTGAAAATATCTAGAGCCACCACTTCACTTTCGCCGAAATGATGGATTGAGTGGCACTATTTCTCTGAGAGATATGCCATAATATCGCCAGTAGAAGGACCCTTGCGAAATCCATATTGACGATCACAAAAACATTTATGCGACTCTAGATATCTCATAAGGTGATAGTTTGGGGACTGGCGTTACATTAGCAATCTTCTAGCACGATGGAAACTCGCCAACATGGTAAAGTATGAAGAGGCGTGCTAATGGGCGCGTGTAGAACACTACTTCAGGACCAGTGCTGGAATACAAATCTAGTCCATGAATCTTATTTGTGTCAAGGTCGGCCAAAACCCTTTCGACTGCTCGAGCCCGGAAAAATATCTTTGGCATAGTTACAGATACTCCTTCGAGCTCGAGGAGTGGTTGAATAATTCCCGGCAAGTAGGAATAGCTTGTAACAATTTCAACCAACAGCTTAACTTTGTCAACCGCGTCGGTGAATTTTTGGTCATTCATTAAGAAACTTTTCACGCTTAAGTACCCTGACACGAAGATCTCGTCTTTTTGCGTAGCAAATCAGCATCTGGGTTTATTTAAACGCCGATTACTTAATGATTCCTCTCTGGATCTGACTACTATTTTGCACGTCTAATTAAACCAAGATTTCAGTCTTGGTTTAAACCGAAATCTTCTTGGATGGGATGAAGGATGTCATCCTTAGCAATATCATAGTCTGGACCATTTTGGCTGAAGCATTTATGTCATTATCCAGAAAGCAAAATTTCCAATTAAAATACTCATAAGATTGGTTGAGCTCAGCCCAGCGAGCCTTTTCGTAAATAAATTTTTACCGTTTCGTAACTGATTTCGAAACGTTACGGAGTTCAAAGAACGAAAAGACGGCAGAAATGGTGATCTGAATTGCCGAGAGGTGCACTAACACTGACTCATACTTTTCAGGGTGCGAAGTCAGGAATAGGTCAAGTGTATTTGAATGGTGCCCTTCAACACATGTAATATGCGTTGGCTCATTCACTAATTGCGCTAGGTGGCTGTGCGCAACGAATAACTCAACATAATGGCCTTCTGGACTTGTATGGAATATGCGTTGGCTCATTCACTGATTGCGCTAGGTGGTTTTGCACAACGAATAACTCAACATATTGGCCTTCTGGAGTTGTATGACTCGAATGGCGAAGCCAGGATGAGTTGTGAACATTGAAATCACCAGCAACGACGATTTCACTACTCGAACAACTCTCCAGGATCTTCGACATAGAGTCGGAGAGGGCATCGAAACCAGCAAAGATAATATCCCTCCCCGCAATTGGACTTCTGTATAGAAACCCGAAATGCAAAAAGTATGACCTGATTTTGAATTTAGCCCAAAGTTACGAAAATTCTGCGTCATGCATGCTGGCACTGGAACACAACTTTATTGCGAACATAAATTACAAGGCACCGATGGAAATTAAAGAGGAAATCCTGTGGATCAGCATTCTCAGATGCCTAGATTTCACATAAGGAGAAAATATCCGGTCGATGGAGGCAGGTGTAGGCATAACCGAGAAGAAATTCGATCTTAGCCTACGTATGTTACAATAGTCTATTTGAAAGCTGCTTGTCATCGGTGGAAGACCAACAAGCAAATGTTATCTTTGCTGTGCAGGTAAAACCGAAAATTTATCGTTGCTGGGTTGATCATATAGGATCAATACTTGTTTGGAGGCTACTCCGGTTTGATATAGGTTTCCGGGTTCAAAAGCCACAAATTGTATATACTCACGTGTTGGGCAGAATAACTCACAGGGTTTTACTTTGACCTGATGCTTTCCCTTGATGTCGATCCAATATAAATTTTCCTTTATTTTTGATATACAATGACAAATGTACAAAGGCCGGCTCGTTTGTATTTTCTTCTTGAAATTTGTGCAAAGAGTGAACAATAAGAGTGGCAAGCGAGCAAGCCTAAGCTGCACAACAGGTGCTACAGCGAATTCATCATGGTGAAGCCAGATGCCCCATTTACTCGTGGCAATTTCCTTGAGAAAAGTCATAAATGAAAAAACTCATCAAACAGCATAAACAATAATATAATGGTCAACAACGATTAACCCGGCATCCCCAACATTGCGAAGTAATTTCTATTTTAGGAACGTTTTAAGGAATTGATAACAATGCATGTAAAGGGGCCATACAAATCCTGATCTGGCCATGTAATTATATGTAAATATTATTACTATTTATTATTTTTGTTACGTTTTATTTTTTTATTTTATTTTTATTTCTTGTTTATGTTTTTTCATTTTGCCTCTATGGGTGTTTTGGTTTTTTCACTGTTATAAAATGGTTTGTTGGGTAGCATTGTTTATAACAGGTGGCGCAAAAGTAATCCTCCTATCAGAAAATGCTATAAATTTTGTGATTGGCCGCTAATGTCAGTTTTGTTTTGACATTTGCGTAGTAAACATGTGCGACATCCACGTTAATAAACAATGTTATGCTATACTGCTCCAAAACTGGCATATTGGTGACTATTTATTTGACCCCAAGAGGAAGATGATTTTTCATCAAAAATAATCAAAAATAATCATGAGTGATGAGGCCCATTTCCATTTTATCGGGTGCGTAAATAAGCAAAATTTACGCTTCTGAAATTCCGCGTGTAACCCATGAAGAGCCATTACACCCGCTCAAAGTCACTGTATGCTGTGCTGTTTTCGCTGAAGGAGTCATCGGACCTTTTTTCTTCGAAGACATCGCGGGCCAAACGGTTACTGTGAATGGTGAGCGCTACAGAGCAACGAGATCTTTTTACCGCAACTTGATGCATTGGTATTGGAAAATATGTGGTTCCAACAAGACGGTGCTATTGCACATACTGCACGTGTCACAACCGATATGCTGAAGGATGCATTTCCCGGGCGCCTAATCTCCCGTTTTGGAGATTTGCACTGGCCAGCAAGATCGCCTGATTTGACCACTGCAAACTTTTTTTTATTGGGCTTTTTGAAGTCTCGGGTTTATGTCAACAAGCCTCAGACTCTTACAGCTCTTAAAGACAATATCCGTCAGGAATATGAGGACGCATCGACGGAAGTTTTGCCCAATGTGACGGAAAATGATATTAAAAGGGCTCAAATGACAATCAACTGTGGCGGCGGCCATTTACTTGACATCATATTCTCGACTTGATGTATTATTGTTATTATTCTTTATCACCGCAGAATCTGCAAATATCTGTGTGCCAAAGGTTGGAGTGGGTCCAATAAAGGTCCCCTCTGCTCCTTTCTTGGCATAAATGTCAGCAATTTCATTGCCGTGATGCTCTTCATGTCCTGGCACCCAAATCAGGGTGACCTGGTTCTGGCTTGCCAATTCGTTTAGCCTGTTGTGAGATTCCAGTACTAACTTGGACGTAAAGACACAACTGCTCAGGCTCTTCAGCACTGATTGGCTATCAGGGAGTATTTTTATCAGCACTCCCTTGTGTCCCCTATCGGAAAGTATTTCAACCGCTTCCCTTATTGCGTATAGTTCCGCTTGGAAGATTGTGGTGTCTTTGCTAAGAGTTATATATTTGCGTGCTCTAGGCCCCACTATTCCCGCTCCAACACCTTGGAGCGTTTTGGATTCATCCGTGTACCTCTTCTGTGAGCCATCCCGCAACCATCTTGGGTTCATGCTCTATTTCTCCCTTGTTGGGAAGATGATCTTAAACTTCCGGGCAAAGGAGTTCGACGGATCTATAAGATCACTTGTTTGGGGTGGTTTTCATCGCCCCTGTGATACTACATCCCCATATAGTCTATAATCTTAGGGCTTAAGCCCCAAGATTTACTCAGTGGTTTTTTGGCAATCCAGAGGCTTGTTGCCTTTTTTATCACCGATTCAAGGTGAGGTTCCCATGTGAGTTTCTTATCCAGGACTATGCCTAGATATTTCCTCTGTCTTGGGAGCAACCTCAATACTGTTTACCCTTAGAGTAGGGAGCACTACTTTAGTTTTTTGGTGAATGGCACAATTGTCGTCTTTTCAGGTTTTATTGAAAGCCCTTCCCTTCTGCACCATTCCCATGTTGTGTCTAATTTTGCATCAGCACTCCCATCGTGTCAGGATGATAGCCCCTGTCACCCATATGTCATCTGCGTATCCAATGGTTTTGTATCCCTTTCGGTTAAGGAGCCTGATGAGGTCGTCAACAAGTACTGACCATAGTAGGGGAGATAGTACTCCACCCTGACGTCATCCTTTGACCGCAGTGACACAACGTTCAGCGGAGCCAAATGAGGCTCTTATTGTCCTTTGGTTCAGCATGTTGCTAATCCATTTTACCATTGCCGGGTCACCTCCTCTATTAGCAAGGAAGTTTGCGTTATCGAAGGCACCTTCTATGTCCATGAATGCACATAGAGCAATCTCCTTAGAGCTCAGAGCCGTTTCGATATCCTTTAGCAGTTTGTGTAGGACTGTGACCACCGTAGACTTGCCTTTTGGTAAGCAAATTGTAGTCCATGAATCGGACGTAAGGTGATTACCTCTTCTATGAGGTATATATCTAATAACTTCTCAATCGTTTTTAGCATGAAGGAGGATATACTAATTGGCCTGTATGACTTGGGAGAGTCTGGAGGCTTATTTCCCCCTTTTGGTATGAATATAGCCTTCACCTCCCTCCATATTTTTGGAATATACCCCAATAGTAAACTTGATCTGAAGATTTTCACCATAGTTCGTATGACCGTGGTGTTGCTTTTTGATAATAGTGCCGGAAAAATTCCATCCGGTCCGGTTGTAGGGTTTGAAGGCATTTACTGCCCATTCTACCCTTTCAAATGTTATTATTCTCTTGATGACTGGAGTCATCATCCCATGATTTGAGTTTGCCGTCACGTTTTGCGTGTCCGCCTTTGTATTTAGTGTACAATCTGGGAAGTGAGTCCTCAGAAGAAGCTCTAATGTCCCATGGAATGTATTTGTACAGGTCCCACCTGGTTTCCTGAGTGTGCCTATCGGGTTAATCGGCCCCTTTGAAAGCGCTCCATGAGTTTCTCTAAGATCTCCTAAGCTCTTTGTTATATGTTGTCAGGGCCTTCCTATATTCTTAGCATTTCTTGGCCTTATTGAACTCTGTTCTGGCCACTTTACGCAGTTTTTCAAGATTTTTGTTCAAGTCCAAGGACTTGATGTAAAAAAATTAAAAGACCAAATAAAAATAATCCACAAGAAAAATCAAAGTTTTTCATTTTTTTTAATTACAGCCAAAAAATATCGGAAGGTTATTTTTGCGCCACCCTGTATAGTATATTGCATGCTTGCTTGTTGTTGTTATTTGATGTTTGCTGTATTACTGTTGTATTTTTTTGCCTCTTTTAGTAACTGTATATTATATTGTTTTAAGTTTAATTTAAATTTTTATTTTTTATTGATATTTTTTTTACAAAAAACATCGCACAGAATATAAAACAAAACTTATAGAAAAAGAAAAAAGAATAACCCGAGTCGCGGGTAACATCTAGAATACGAGTATGTGTACTTGACATCGCTTTCCATAAATAATAGTCAGATTTAAGATTACGCTAAGGATTTCTAAACAGGTTTCAAGGGAAACTATTCTTTGAACTTGAAGCCGATTTTTCAGTTGCTGAATGATGCATTCCCTAAGTCAAGCTGAGAAGACCTGCATGGTTGCCACTTTCGCCAAACTCTTTTTTTTTTTTTGTGAAAATCTTAATTTTTGAAGAATAAGTTCTATTGTTTATATATCTGTCTACATTATGAGTGTTGGTAGCATGTTTCACGATTTGATTAGATATCGGCCATAATAACATCTTTAAGCGATCTTAAAACACCATTTTCAGTACAGTGAGCACTTAAGCGGATACCCATTTTCTTGAGGCAAATAACATAGAAACAATTGTAGATGAGTGATCTGAAGAGACGTTTGTACAACTCCCAAACCTATAACAAATGGAGTCATTTGCTGGTCTGGCGGCCACTATTGTACCATCGATTTCTCGGTAGCTGTTGTCAAGAAGAAAAAAAGTTCCACTACGACACATCATAAAAATAATTCTCGAAGCGCCCAAATTTTAATTTTATATACATATATGTACCATAAAGGAATGCCGTATCTAGCGTTTCCGAATGAACATTTTACCTTAATTTTGAAGACTTTTGAAGAAAAATAAGATTTTAAGTTCTTTTATTCAAAATTAAGATTTTTGAGGCTTAGTATTTTAATAATGAGTGAATTATTATTAAATATCCATCGAAGTTTGACTGCTTTCTTAAAATTACACCGGAAAATAATTAAAATAATGTTTTTTTTTTTTTTTTTTTTTATTTATTGAATCTTCACAATGTGAACTAACAATAAGTATTCAGTATCTTATTACTAAATACAATATATTAACTACGTCCAGCCAATGCTAGAGAAAAAGTTTTATTATGCGCATATTATATCGGTAAAATCACCTACTTAACGCTCTGATGGTGGCAACGGTATCCCTTCTTCTCAACCGAGTGTGACCACTAAAATTAAGTATGTTTCGTGCAAGAGGGTTTGGGTGCAGTTCCAATTTGCTGATATACCTTGTCGCATGCTTTGAAAACTCATCTTTTACCAGTGGAACACACAGATCCTTGTGAATTCGGGAGTTTTTTACGTACCATGGAGCTGCAGTAATTGTTCGAAGAATTTTGTTTTGTCGCCTTTGAATTTTTTCAATGTTTGACGCTGAGGCGGTGCCCCATAACTGAATTCCGTAGCGCCATATAGGCTTTAGTATTGCGTTGTATAACAAAAGTTTGCAATCTAATTTCAATGTAGAATTTCTGCCCATAAGCCAATTTAATTGCGCTGCTTTTAATTTTAGCTGAGTGACTTTCGCGCCAATGTGAGGCTTCCACGTTAACCTACGGTCGAGATGAATACCAAGGTACTTGACTTCATTTTGCTGCGTAATAGGTGAACTGTTAATTTGGATAGCTGAACATGTTTGTCTACGCAGTGTGAATGTAACATGAGTACACTTTTGTTCATTAACTTTAATTTTCCAAAGTTTTAACCACATCTCTAATATTGAAATATACTCCTGCAAATTTCGCAAAGCTACTTGATGGTTTTCATGTACGCTGCAGAATGCTGTGTCATCTGCAAAAGTTGAAGTGTGAATACCACTTCTGGTTGGCATGTCAGAAGTGTAAATTAAATATAAAGTGGGTCCCAGAATGCTACCTTAGGGAACTCCTGCGTCGATTGGCTGAGTTGGGCTTATAAAGTCGCCTTCTCTGATAACAAACTTCCGGCCGCATAAATAGCTTTCCATAAGCTTGTGAGTGTTTGCAGGCAAGTTCATCTTTATTTTGTGCATTAATCCCTCGTGCCACACTTTATCGAAAGCTTGGGAAACATCAATGAATAGAGCTGAGCAATACTTTTTGTCCTCAAAAGTCTTTCTTATAACATTAACTAGTCTATGCGTTTGTTCTATGGTGCTGTGTTTAGCCCGAAAACCAAATTGATGATCCGGGATGCATCCTACATCATTCAATATTGGAGTCAACTTCGCCATTAACAATTTTTCGAAAAGTTTTGAAATTGTTGGCAGTAGACTTATTGGTCTATATGACTCTACTTTAGTGGGATCCTTCCCTGGCTTGGGTATCATAGTAACCATAGACACCTTCCACTCTGCAGGATAGTATTCAAGGCGCAAAATAGCGTTAAAAATGAAAAGAATTATTCTTCTAGCAACACGAGGTAACTGTACAAGCATTTTGCCAGTAATTTTGTCAAAACCTGGAGCTTTTTTTGAGTTTACTTTATTTATAACGTTTTCGACATCTTGAAAACTAAGTCTCAAAGGCACAGGCGGTCTAACAGCAAATGGCGGAAATTCAGCAACATCATCCACTGTATCATTTGCAGTAAAAACGTTTTTCAAATGATTAACATACACCATCCCTTTTTCAGAATCACTTCTTGCCCAGTCGCCAGATGAAGTTCGCAAAGGTGGCTTACCTATTACGGGTCTTTTCAGACCTTTTGTCGCTTTCCAAAGAGAATAGTCACTTTGCGGGCTACCATCAAGACCTTCCAGATAATTTTTAAGGGAAGCCATTCTTTGGATTTCAAGCACATTTCTTAACTGAGTTATGCACTCCCGTAGCCTGCTTTTAAGCTGGGGAGACCTGCGAAGTTGCCATTCTCATCTAACTCTTCTTTTTTCTGACAAAAGTTGTTCAATTTCAGACAAATTAGTTCTATTGTTCTCATTTCTGAACCTCGTATGGGTAGTGGTAGCATGTTGCACGGCCAGTTTAAGGTCTTCAGAAAAATCTTTAATTGATATATCAACATCCTCAGGGGTTCTCAAGGCAATATTTTCTGTACAATGAGTACTCAAATATTTCTTATATTTTAGCCAATTAGCTCTAGTGATGGCGAACGCCAAGTCACTATACGGGGAGCCAACTTCCTGGGGGAACGAAACGGATATTATAGTGGGTGAGTGGTCCGATGACAAATCTAATGAAGACTCTACTTGCATCCATTCTAAAGGAAAATTTTTTGCAACTCCAAAATCTATAACATCTGGAATCTTTCGCCGGTCCGAGGGCCAATAAGTGGGATGTCCGCTTGAAATCACGTCTAAGCCCAGTTTGGAGACTGTGTCAAAAAGCACACGGCCTTTTGGGGAAATTAAACGTGATCCCCAAAAAGTGTGCTTAGCGTTATAGTCACCAGCCGCTAAAAATCGAGAACCAAGTGATTTGAAAAAAAGTGAATACTGATTTTCTGTTATTGAAAATCGTGGCGGTGAGTAGATCGAAGAAATAACGATTTTTTCATGCAAATATTCAATGCATATATTAGTTGCTTGGAGATACTCCTCACGTGTCTCATGCAGACAATAGTGCTTAATTCTATTTTTTATTAGAATTGCTGAGCCTCCACAAGACCTTCCACGAGGATCTTTAGTGTCATACAGTGTGTAGCCATTAATTTTGAAACGACTATTGCTAGTTTCAGCAATCATCATTATATCGATTTGCTTTTCCATAAGGAAGTGCTCAAGTTCATTTTTGTGTTGGCGGATGCCGTTTGCGTTCCAGAAACATATTTTTAACCAATTCATTTTGTTAAAATTGCCTGCAAAATAGTGGATTGCATTTTCAGCATTTCCTGCATCATGTTCGTCATAGAAACCGTAAATGTGTTTATGGACTGAACAAGAGTCTGAAGAGTTGCCTCAAGATTGGTAAAATTTTGATCGGAATTTTGGGGCTTGGGCTCCTGATTCAAGTTTTGTGTATCGGTTTTGACCACACTAGCATATGAAACTTGTTTGGGGTTTTGCATAATTATTTGGCTGGTGTTCGGTCTGAACTAAATTAATAATAACTATATATGTAAATATGTATATTGTATTGAATTTCGTGAAGTCAATTTTTATTATCTAAAATATTCATTTAAAAATCAATTTCTATATTGTTTAATTATACGTAATTTTTGCACAGTGTACTAACTTTCGTTAAATTTATTATAATTTTGTGAGAGTAGAGTAAATGAGCAAATTTGACTTATAAGTTTTCTTAAATAAAAATGAAGTATTGTATCAATTGAGTCATCAACTTGTGCAGTTGCATTTTTTTTTGCGTTTAAAACATATAGATTAAAATTCCAGTTTAAAACAAATCTTTAATGCATCTTGAGTAAAAACTATTACTCAACACTTTGGCGCCCGAGCAGGGACCGCATCAACGTATTAGATAAAGATTAATGTTTTAAATTTTTGGTTGTTTCATCTGCGTGGGTTGTTAATCATTGTCATCTATCTGGATTCGCCACGTGTACCTTCGGCCAGATCTTTCGACACGTCCTAGATTAATATTAGCAGCTAACCAGGTAGACACGGAATTGATAAAATCATCACGGTGCTATACATATAGTTGAAAGTGCAGTCGATAGCTGAAAATTTCTTAAGTTCTCAAATTTATTACAATAAAAGCAAAAAAAAAAAAAAATTCTGCGGTACAAAAAATTAAAAAATGCGCATAGTCGACTGCACTCGCAATCAAACATACATAAATACGCACATGTATATACATATGTATTTAAATATATGCTAATATACGAAACTGGCAAAGCACACAAAAAAAGGTTAAGTGATATAATAACACGTGAAAAAGAACCGCTACGATTTCGTTGTTGTTGTTGTTATTGATGAGAAGGGCATTCGTTGTTGTATTCCTAATAAGCTGTTCTCACAAAATCATCATTACAAGGCGGTTCCATTAAAACATTTGTTCTCTAACTTAAAAAGTGAATCATCCATCTCTTTGCTGTTATATACTTTTATTGGCTCTTAATGCATGCAGTTATATAAACCTACAGATATATGTGTGTATATAAATCAACTCCGTAATTGAAAAAAAAAACACATCTTTTTTGTTGCTGAAAGCTCATAAAGTTGGATCAAACATATGCACTTCAAACTGGTCGCTTCATACAAAATACTGACCAACTTACAAACATAGGTTTACAATAAACATCTTTTCACGTTGCGAATGCATTTGTTGCTCAACACGCATATAAACTTGCGTTCCATACATTTTTATCAACATATCGGCTAATCATCTTGTATCTACATATATTTAAAAGAACATTGCCTAAAATATTCGAGCTGAAACATTTAAAAAATATATGCCTACTTATTTAGGCACAACTCATCAAACATAGAGTACAAAAAAAAAAAAAATTAAAATTAAATAAAAACTATTAACTTTTGCTAGTTTAAGTGTTCAATTTATGAGGCAGTATCATTTTAGTTTTCGATATTAAAAGTCAGAATGTCTACAGAGTCTGAACAAATTGAAGCTGCTGTTACAGCTTCAGATACCTTGGCTACACTACGCCAGCAAAGAAGCAATGCAAAAGGCAACATCACACGAATTAAAAATAGCATAGGAACTGAAAGGTCGGTTATTGAGCTGCAGTGTAGACTTGATATTTTAAACTCTTACATAAGACAAATAATGACGTATCAAACCGAAATAGAAAAAATTAATCCACAAGATGATCGTCGCCCAGAGATTGAAGAATTATGCATTAGCGCCAAATCGAAGGTAATGTCGTTGCTTGGTCCTCATGTACCTAATGAAAACTCACTTCACGACAACACGTTGTCACTGCGTCCGCCAAACCGGTTACCAAAGTTGAAATTGCCAAATTTTGATGGCAGATATTCGGATTATAAAAACTTTATTGCGTCCTTTAATAATTTAGTTCATGAAGAAATC
The DNA here is from genome assembly GCA_914767995.1 of Thecocarcelia acutangulata. NCBI lineage: Eukaryota > Metazoa > Arthropoda > Insecta > Diptera > Tachinidae > Thecocarcelia > Thecocarcelia acutangulata. The sequence continues at coordinate 55,044,758 of OU612098.1, read as the reverse complement.
ACACTGTCACCAATTGAAAAGTTTAATCACTTGCTCACCTGTCTTACTGGAGATGCTTTACGCACTGTCAAATCATTTCAAATCACTGAAGAAAACTATCCTAAAGCGTTACAAAGACTTGCTGAACGGTATGACAAAAAGTGTTTAATTTTCTTTGATAGCATAGAACAAATTTTTGATATTCCAAAAATTACCAAACCTAATGCTTCATTTCTTCGTAAAACTGTAGACACTGTCTCTGCTATTTACGATTCATTGTTATCGCTTGGCAGTGAAAAAGATATTACGAATGCACTTTTAATTCATTTAGTGCTTTCTAAAGTTGATCCGGCTTCTAAAGCTAAATGGAATGATCAACTTGACTATTCAATTTTACCCACATGGGAAAGCAGCTCGAAGGTTTTAATAAGGCGATGTCAGTCTCTAGAGGTGAATGAAGATAATTCTAGTAAGAATGATTACACATCTGCAAATTACAAAAGACTCGGAAACAACGAAAAAACGAAACACAAGTCGTCCTTTACATGCACTCGTGAAGCTAAAACAGTTAAATGTATTTATTGTCGTTCATCTGATCACCAAATATATAGCTGTAAATCATTTACGCCACTTGAGGTTACGCAAAGATACAATTTTGCAAAATCAAACGCTCTTTGTCTGAACTGTTTGAAAAAGGGTCATTCTGTCGCTCATTGCAACAGCTCTCGTTGTCGTATATGTAAAGGGCCACATCATACATTGCTTCATAGGCAGCAAAACCAACAGTCAACCTCAGTTGTTGAAGAGCCATCCACCTCGAACAAAAACCCACTGAACACTCCATCGTCTATGCACACTAATTCTTTTGATAACGTTGTTATACTTGCCACTGCTGTGGTTCAACTATGCGATAAATCCGGAATTCTACACAATGTTCGCGCAATGCTAGATTCAGGTTCCCAAATAAATATAATGACAGATGAATGCGCAAATCGGATGAAAGCTCAACGTTGGGGAACAAATATTCACATTGCTGGTATTGGTGAAACGAGTGCTGATGTAAACCAACAAACTTCTACTGTCATAAAATCAAGAGTAAATAATTATGAGTGCGTTGCTGATTTTTACATCATGAAATCAATTTCAACTTTTCAACCTAATGTCAACATCACTACACAAAACTGGAAGTTGCCTGAAAATATAGTTCTAGCTGACCCACAATTTCATAAGAGGCAAAAAGTAGATATATTGTTAGGTGCAGATATATTTTTCAATCTTCTTTGTGTCGGCCAGATTAAGTTGGGCGAATCCATGCCAGTGTTGCAAAAAACTCTTCTTGGTTGGGTCGTCTCCGGTCGATTTACATCATCAAATCAACATGTAAAAAAAGCGTGCTATTTAGTTCAAGATGAAGATACATTACAAAGTATTGATTGTACCTTAAAGAAATTTTGGCAAATTGATGATTTAGCTAACTATGAACCGAAATTGTCCAAAGAGCATCAAGCCTGTGAGGATAATTTTAGACAGAATGTTAGGTTGTTACCAGAGGGTCGTTTTCAAGTACGATTACCGTTCAAAATTGATCCTTCTCAATTAGGCTCATCATTTGATATTGCGAAACGTCGGTTTTTAGGTCTTGAACGAAGGCTGTCGAAATCCCCAGAAATAAAACAAATGTATAATGAGTTCATGAGAGAATATTTGAACCTAAAACACATGGCACCAACTGATAATACGATTCCAACTGGTTTACACTATTTTATTCCTCACCAAGTTGTTTTAAGACCTGATAGCGCAACAACAAAACTGCGTGTTGTTTTTGATGCGTCCGCAAAAACGTCGTCTCACCTATCTTTGAATGACACATTATTAATTGGTCCAACTATTCAACCAGATTTATATACTACACTTCTCAAGTTTCGCCTAAGAAAGTATGCGATTACTGCGGACATAGCTAAAATGTACCGTCAAGTTTTAATTCATAATGATGACAGAAAATATCAAATGATTCTATGGAGAGAAAATTCAAACTCGCCAATACAAATTTTTCAGTTAAATACGGTTACATATGGAACCTCGGCAGCCCCATTCTTGGCAATTCGATGTTTGTATGAAATAGCAGAAAGAAATAAGGCTATGTTTCCAGAAGCCGCAAAAGTAATTAGAGAACAATTTTACGTCGATGATTTATTGTCTGGTGGTGAGGACTTAGAAGAACTAGAAAACATTCGCACACAAGTAACATCTATCCTAGGTGCTGCCGGTTTCAAACTCACAAAATGGTTCTCAAACCATAAGGTCTATAGCCAACAGGCTGCAGATGAGAAGCTTTTAGAATTTAACAATAATGAAACAACAAAAACTTTAGGTCTTAAATGGATTCCGAGCAATGATGTTTTTCAATTTCAGTTGCCTAAAGAATTCGCAAGTTTGAAATCAACAAAACGTAATATCTTGTCGACTATCGCACGCCTGTTCGACCCATTGGGACTTGTCTGCCCAATTATTACAAAATCGAAAATTTTACTACAAGAGTTGTGGATAAGAAAACTGAATTGGGATGAATCTATACCCCAACATCTGGACACTCAATGGTCGTATTTTAAGGCAGACCTAGAAAAAATTTCTACCATTTCCATTCCGCGTTATGTTCATACATCAGTGGCAAATAAGATAACAATACATGGATTTTCTGATGCCTCAATTCGCTCATATGGTTGTTGTTTTTATGTTGTTTCTGTTGAAAAGCAAAAAATATTTTCAAGGCTGCTAACAGCAAAATCTAGGGTAGCACCTACCAAAACTATATCACTGCCACGACTCGAACTGTGCGCAGCACATTTGCTAGCAAAATTGTGGAATCAAATTGAAGAGCATCTTTCACCTTATACTGCTGAACTGATATTTTGGACAGATTCAGAAATTGTCCTACATTGGCTAAAGATGCATGCATCTGCACTCAACACGTTTGTTGGTAACCGTGTTTCGCAAATACAGGAATGGAGTAGTAAAGCTGAATGGCGTCACGTCCCAACCTCTATGAACCCTGCTGATATTGTGTCCAGAGGATGTACGGTTGAAGAATTATTATCATCTTGTTGGTTTGAAGGTCCAAAATTTATGCAAAAAAGCAAAGAGCTTTGGCCCATGAACCCTCACTTTGTATCGAATGTTAAACATGATTTACCAGAAATAAAACCTTTGAAAGCCGTCTGCAACGTGTCAAAACTACCAAGTCACTGTATTCTTGAACTAATAGATCGATGCTCATCATATTTTAAGCTTTTAAGAGTTGTAGCTTATGTTTACAGATTTATCACGCCCAGCAACAACAACAAACCGAAACATTTAACTGCAGAAGAATTAGAATGGTCATTTCTCAAAATCGTAGCAACAATACAGCAACAAGAATTAGCGCCTGAATTAAAGTGTATAAAGAATTCAACACTATTGACTTCAAAATACCAAAAGCTAACACCATTTCTGCAAGATGTTGTACAAAATGGTCGAGAAATATGTTTATTGCGAGTTGGCGGTCGACTGTTTAACGCAGATTGGAGTTACGATATCAAGTTTCCATTGTTGCTACCGGCGCACACCAGATTTGTATATCTTTACATGAAACACCTACATTTATCGAATTATCATTGTGGTCCAAAGATTATAATCGGTTTGCTAAGGCAAAAAGTTTGGATCATAAACGCACGAGAACAAGCACGAAAAATAGTACGCAATTGCGTGCATTGTTTTAAATATAAGCCCAAGTTAGCAACACAAATTATGGGCAATCTACCTGCCGATCGACTCAAAACTATACGTCCTTTTCTCATCACCGGTGTAGATTTTTGTGGTCCCGTCTACACAACATACCGAATACGCGGGAAACCGCCATATAAAACGTACATTGCTATCTTTGTGTGTTTTTCGTCTAAGGCAGTTCACATAGAAGTAGTTCCCGATTTATCCACTAATGCATTTATTTCTTGTTTGAAAAGGTTTATAGGACGGCGTGGACTGCCAGAAAAGCTTTATTGTGATAACGCAACTAACTTTGTCGGAGCGAATTCAGAATTGCAAGAACTAAAACAACAATTCTTTGAAGAACAGAATCGTGCAAACTTGCTCAATTTCGTCACTGAGCGTGGAGTAGAATTCGCATTTATCCCCCCTCGTGCTCCACATTTCGGCGGCTTGTGGGAAGCTGCAGTTAAATCCACAAAAAATTTGATGCTGCGCACGGTTAGAAATACAAGTCTCACATACGAAGAATTAACGACAGTGCTCGTAGAAATAGAGGCTATATTAAACTCCCGGCCACTTACCCCATTGTCTGAAGATCCAAACGACGGAGAAGCGCTTACACCTGCTCATTTGCTGATTGGTTCAGCATTAAAAACGATTCCTGAAAAAATTTCAGAAAGCTCTGTGGTTCATTATTCGAAGCGATATCAGCTGATTTCTCAGTTAAAGGCGCAATTTTGGCGAACATTTGAACGCGATTACGTACTTGGATTGCAGCAGCGATCGAAATGGTCAACCCCTTCAAATAATTTGCAAGCAGGCGAGTTAGTATTGGTCCACGACGACAATCTTCCACCTTTGAAGTGGATGCTAGGTCGCATTATGAAGGTCACTACCGGCACTGATGGAAAGGTGCGCATTGCAGACGTACAGACCAAATCAGGATTGCTGAAGCGAGCAATTCATAAGTTGGCATTGCTTCCAAAAGAAAATTGAAGCCTATCGTAGGCATTCAACCTGGCCGGCAGCTGGTTTACTGGCCTATCTGCGGAAAATTGTTTGTATGAATTATGTTTGGCTGCTGGGGTTGTTTATAGGTGATTGATGACTTATTTGTCATTGACTGCTTAAAGTGAGTATAGACAGGGCAGCCCCTGTAATTTGCAGTGTGGTTGCCTCCACAGTTACTGCATTTTTTAACACTTGAGTCAGTTTTTGACTTTTGGCACTGTGATGTGCCGTGCAGTTCTCCACACACCACACAAACTGTGGGCAGTTTACAATAGGCCTTAGTATGGCCAAATTCCTGGCAGTTTAGGCATTGAACGGGCCCTAAACGCTTGTGCGGCTCCTCAACGGTAACTCTGCGATGAAGAAGAAATTTAAGGTTATAAATTGGGTGAGTTTCATTCTTTTTGAGAATAACATCCCCCGGTACCAGTTCAACCCTTAACATGGGTTGAGGAATCTTCACGGTTCCGCATATTTACCACATTTTTTATTTTAAAGCCTTTATCTAGCAGTGCAGTCTTAACCTCATCCGTGTCTACATAAGGGTCAATACCTTTTATAACAACCTGAAGGCCTTTAGCACTTTTAAGTTGATAAGTATAAAAAGATCTTTTCTCTTTTTCCAGAGCGGCAGAAAGTTTTCGGTAATCATTTTCGCAGTTGACTTGGATTTTGGTTTCACTTATTTGTCCGTGCGTCACTGATGTTACGTTGAAGGTGTCTTTACCAATTGCCGTAATAAGTGCTTTTACCAGCTCATTAGATGTAGGTTCTCTCAAGTATATTGGTGGCGGTTTAAATGTTTTTTTTTTGATGTAGTTGGCTCATCAGTCTGAAGGATAGCAAACCTATTACTATCCGTTGTCGCAGAGGTAATATCGCCCTTAGACATTTTTGGTTGCGATGATATTTGCGCGGATTTAGGGCTTCGCTGACGTTTAACCACGGTTATATACCTATCCATACCCACTTGAGTTTTGGGTTTATCAACAATAGCTAGACTTAAACAACTTTGTTTTTGCTTAGGAGCAGTTCTGGTAATAAAATAAGGCTATATAAGGAAAATAAAAATTTCCGATATCGGTCTATATATACCCGAGATATAGCCTAAACCGGGGTTTTCATGAAATGCCGCGTAAGCGAACTTAAACAACTTTTTTTCGTTAAAAACAGTTCTGGTAATAAAATAAGGTTAGATAGTATGGAAAATGAAAATGCGCGATATCGGTCCATATATACCCGAGATATAGCCTAAAACGGGTTTTTCATGAAAAAGCCAGAGAAGCGAACTTAAAAAACTTTTTTTTGCTTAAAGGCAGTTCCGGTAATAAAGTAAGGTTATACAAATATGGACAATGAAAATTTCCAATATCGGTCTATATATACCCTAAACCGGGTTTTTCATGAAAATGCCGCGTAAGCGAACTTAAACAACTTTTTTTTTGCTTAGAAGCAGTTGTGGTAATGAAATAAGGTTATATAAAAATGGAAAATTGAAATTTCCGATATCGGTCCATATATACCCGAGATATAGCCTAAACCGGGGTTTTCATGAACATGCGGCGTAAGTAAACTTAAACAAATTTTTTTTTGCTTAAAGTAGTTCTGGTAATAACATTAGGTTATATAAATATGGAAAATGAAAATTTCCGATATCGGTCCATATATATCCGAGATATAGCCCAAATCAGACTTTTAATAAAAATGACGCATAGGCGAAGCTAAACAACTTTTTTTGCTTAAAAGTAGTTCTGGTAATAAACTTAGGTTATATAAATATGGAAAATAAAAATTTCCGATATCGGTCCATATATACCCGAGATATAGCCTAGAGCGGGTTTTTCATGAAAATGCCACATAAGCGAACTTAAACAACTTTGTTTTGCTCAAAGGCAGTTCCGGTAATAAAGTAAGATTATATAAATATGGAAAATGAAAATTTCCGATATCGGTCCATATATACCCCAGATATAGCCTGAACCGGGTTTTTCATGAAAATGGCGCGTGAGCGAACTTAAACAACTTTTTTTTGCTTAGAAGCAGTTCTGGTAATAAAATAAGGTTATATATGTAAGGAAAATAAAAATTTCTGATATCGATCCACATATATAGATATAGCCTAAACCGATTTTTCCATGAAAACGTCACGTAAGCCACTTAAACAATTTTTTTTTCTTAGAAGCAGTTCTGATGGTAAAACTAGCCTACTTAAATACAGGAAATGAAAATTTCTGATATCGGTCTATATACACCAGAGATATGGGATAACCGATTTTTTCAAGAATTTTTTTTTACCCTTCACAAAAATGTAAAGGGTGTATATAATTTTTATATTAAAGCAGTTCTGTTTATAAAAGGGGGTTACTAAAATACCAAAAAGTGGCCATTTTTCATATCGGTCTACACATCGCCCAAATGAAAATGACGCGTGTGAAAAAACAATCATTTTTCACGGCGCCTTAAATAAATGTACACACCCCTAGCATATATTATGGAAATTATTAGTTCATATCAAAGATTTTAATGAACTATCATTATTACAAATTAAAACAGCATATTTAGTTCAAATTTGTAATATGTGCTATACATTTACGTGACTATTGTGAAGGGTATTTTAGATTCGGCCCAGCCGAATTTACTACACTCTTACTTGTTATTCCTCAGACAGCAAAATATTACTATTAGAATTTTATTAATTCACTTTTATTTTTTCCATACATAGGTGACCCACCCTATTGTAGTCATATCTCAAAAAGTTAGCTTTTCGAGTTAACAATGAAGAATTGTTAACAGTACTACCTTTTATATTGTGCCAAAAATTTATTCAAATTGCTTTTAAACTGTTTAGGAGTTATTTTATAAAAAAGTTTTCTAAGACTTGTATGGAAACTAAAAATTTTAAATGCGTTTTTCTCGAAGCAAGCTTTTTTGAGATATGACTATATTGCAATAAAGGAGCGATATGTTTAATTACCAATTGGGTGATTGTCGTTGTAGATAAATGAGGGATATGAATAAACGACAAATAGCTTACCAGTCAAGTCCTGACATTCTTCTTGTTGCTCAATTTGCTTGCTTTACATTTATGTGGTATCCAGTCGTTGTTTAGCTTCGATAGTGAACGGACGTGTTTGTTTTTTTTGATCGCAAAGTAAAAAAAAAAAAAAATATAACGGGATTAAGTAAAAACCGTAATAGGTGAACAGAGTGTTTTTGTTTAAAAGAAAAATTTTGTGACATTTTTTAAATACTGTTTTAAATTGTAAATAAAAAATAGAAACAATTAATTGCATGAGTGCACCTATCAGATGTAATTCTGAAAGAGAGCTTAGCTCCGGTAGAAAAAATCTTTGGATTTCAGAGGAAGAATCTGTGAAAAAATCACTGGAAAATTTCCTGTCTCTAAGAGATAGGAAACGCCCGCGATCGTGTTCGCCAAATATTGTTGTTACAACTGAAGACAAAACATCTTCCGGTTTAATTGTTGATGATAAGCCAAAAACCCAAGTAGGCATGGACAGGTACATAACCGTGGTTAAGAGACAGCGAAGCCCCAAATCAGCTCAAATATCATCTAAACCGAAAATTTCTAAAGATGATAATAGGACTTCGGCAACGGATAATAATAGGTTTGCTATACTGCAAACAGATGAGCCAATTATATCTAAAAAAACCTTTAAGCCGCCACCAATATATTTGCGAGAGCCTACCTCTAGTGACCTGGTAAAGCAACTTATTGCGGCAATCGGCAAAGACACTTTTAACGTAACATCGGTTAAGCACGGCGGCATAAATGAAACAAAAATCCAGGTAAGCAGTGAAAATGAATACCGAAAGTTGTCTGACGTTCTAGAAAAGGAGAAGCGATCATTTTACACATATCAGCTTAAAAGTGCCAAAGGTATTCAGGTCGTTATAAAAGGTATTGACCCTTTTGTTGACACGAATGAGGTCAAAACCGGACTAGAAGACAATGGCTTCAAAATTAAAAATGTGGTTAATATTAGAAACCGTGAAAAAATTCCTCAACCCATGTTTAGGGTTGAATTGGAACCTAGAGATGTTCTCCTGAAAAAGAATGAAGTGCATCCAATTTATAACCTCAAATATCTTTTGCATCGTAAGGTTACCGTTGAGGAGCCTCATAAGCGTTTAGGGCCCGTCCAATGCCTAAACTGCCAAGAATTTGGCCATACTAAGGCCTATTGTAAGTTGCCCGCAGTTTGCGTTGTGTGTGGTGAACTTCACGGTACATCACAGTGCAAAAAACCTAAGACTGACGCGAGCGTTAAAAAATGCAGTAATTGTGGAGGTAACCACACTGCAAACTACAGGGGTTGTCCTGTCTATACTCACTTCAAGAGATCAATGACAAATAGGCCATCAATTTTAAATATGCCACCCCAGCAGTCAAACACCATTTCTACAACCAATTTCTCCCAGGTACGCCAGCCAACCAGCCATATACACGTGCAAAACCCCCAACAAATTTCTTATGCGAATGTGGTAAAATCCGATAGACCAAACTTGAATCAGGAGCCCAAGCCTCAAAACTCCGACCAAAATTTTAGCAATCTTGAGGCAACTCTGCAGACTCTTGTTCAATCTATAAATACATTTACGGTTTCCATGACGAACATGATGCAGGAAATGCTGAAAATGCAATCCACTATTTTGCAGGCAATTTTAAAAAAATGAATTGGTTGAAAATATGTTTCTGGAACGCAAACGGCATTCGCCAACAAAAAAATGAACTTGAGCACTTCCTTATGGAAAAGCAAATCGATATAATGTTGATTGCTGAAACCCATTTGACAACCAACAGTTATTTCAAAATTAATGGGTACGCATTATATGACACTAAAGATCCCCGCGGAAGATCTTGCGGAGGATCGGCAATTCTAATAAAATCCAGAATTAAGCACTATTTAATGAACGAGACACGTGAGGAGTATATCCAAGCAACTAATATATGCATTGAATATTTTCATGAAAAAATCGTTATTTCCTCGATTTACTCACCGCCCCGATTTTCAATAACAGAAAGCCAATATTCAAATTTTTTCAAATCACTTGGGCCTCGATTTTTAGCGGCTGGCGACTATAACGCTAAACACACTTTTTGGGGATCACGCTTAATTACCTCGAAAGGCCGTGTGCTTTTTGACACCGTTTCCAAAATGGGCTTAGATGTGGTTTCAAGCGGACACCCCACTTATTGGCCGACAGACCGACGAAAGATCCCAGACGTTATAGATTTTGGAGCTGCGAAAAATTTTCCTTTAGAGTGGATGCAAGTGGAGCCTTCATTAGATTTGTCATCAGATCACTCTCCCACTATAATCTCTGTTTCGTTCCCCCAAGAGATTGGCTCACCGTTGACTGTCAATAGAGTTAATTGGTTAAAGTACAAAAAATTTTTGAGCACACATTGTACTGAAAATATCGCCTTGAGAACGCCTGAGGATATTGATGTGTCAATTAACAATTTTTCTGAAAACCTCAAACTGGCCGTACAGCATGCTACCACTAGTCATTTAAGACCTAGAAATGAGAGCAATAGAACTTATTCATCTGAAATTGAGCAACTTCTGTCAGAAAAAAGAAGAGTCAGAAGAGAGTGGCAACTTCGCAGGTCGCCCCAGCTTAAAGCTAGGCTACGGGAATGCATAACTCAGCTAAGAAATCTGCTTGAACTCCATAGAATGGCTTCCCTTAAAACATATTTGGAAAGCCTTGATGGTACCCCTCAATCTGATTATTCCTTGTGGAAAGCGACAAAAGGTTTAAAAAGACCCGTAATAGGTAAGCCACCTTTGCGAAATTCAACTGGCGACTGGGCAAGAAGCGATTCTGAAAAGGGAATGTTGTATGTCGATCATTTGCGAAACGTTTTTATCACAAATGATTCAGAGAATAATACAGCGGAATTACCACCATATGTTGTTAGACCTCCTGTGTCTTTGAGATTTAATTTTCAAGATGTCGAAAACGTTATCGGTAATACAAACCCCAGGAAAGCTCCAGGCATTGATCAAATTACTGGTAAAATGCTTGAACAGTTACCTCGTGTAGCTAGAAGGGTTCTACTTTTTATTTTTAACGCCATTTTACGCCTTGAGTGGAAGGTCTCAATGATTACTATGATACCCAAGCCAGGGAAGGATCTGACTAAGGTAGAATCATATAGACCAATAAGTCTTTTACCAACAATTTCAAAACTATTCGAAAAATTGTTAATGGCGAAGTTGAGTCCAATATTGAACAATGTGGGATGCATCCCTGATCATCAATTTGGCTTTCGGGCTAAGCATAGCACCATAGAACAAACGCACAGACTAGTCAATGTCATAAGACAAACCTTTGAGGCGAAGAAGTACTGCTCAGCTCTTTTCATTGATATTTCTCAAGCGTTTGATAAAGTGTGGCACGACGGCTTAATGCACAAAATAAAGCTAAATTTGCCTGCAAATACACACAAGCTTCTGGAAAGCTACTTATACGGGCGGAAGTTTGTTATCAGAGAAGGCGACTTTATTAGCCCAACTCAGCCAATCAAGGCAGGAGTTCCCCAAGGCAGCATACTGGGGCCTACTTTATATTTGATTTACGCCTCTGACATGCCAACGACATCTGGAATCCATACTTCTACCTTTGCAGATGACACAGCGTTTTTGAGTGTTCATGAAAACCACCATTTAGCATCACGAAATTTACAGGAATATACTTCAATATTAGAGAAATGGCTAAAACTTTGGAAAATCAAAGTTAATGAACAGAAATGTACTCATGTTACATTCACACTGTGTAGGCAAACATGTCCGCCTATCCAAATTAACAACTCACCTATTCCGCAGCACAACGAAGTCAAGTACCTTGGTATTCACCTGGACCGTAGGCTAACATGGAAGTCTCACATTGAAGCAAAAGTCACTCAGTTAAAACTAAAAGCAGCGCAGCTAAATTGGCTTATGGGCAGAAATTCGACACTGAAATTAGATTGCAAACTTTTGTTATACAACGCAATACTAAAGCCTATATGGTGCTACGGAATTCAGTTATGGGGCACCGCCTCAGCGTCAAACATTGAAAAAATCCAAAGGCGACAAAACAAAATTCTACGAACGATTACTGCAGCTCCATGGTACGTAAAAAATTCACGAATTCATAACGATCTGAGTGTTCCGCTGGTAAAAGAGGAATTTTCTAAGTACGCGACAAGGTATATCAGTAAACTGGAACTTCATCCAAACCCTCTTGCTCGCAATATACTTAATTTTGGCGGCCACACTCGGCTTAAAAGAAGGGATACCGCTGCCACCATCAGATTGCTCAATAGGTGATTTTACCGAAATAGCTCCCGCATAATAAAACTTTTTTGTCTAGCATTGGCCGGACTTAAGAATTACATTTTTTAATTTTAAATTTAGTATTAAGATTTGAATACTTATTGTTAGTTCATTTTGAAGATTCAATAAATAAAAAATGCTTAAAAAAAAAAAAAAAAAATGTATATAGATGCATAAAAATAATGACGAGAAAATACATTAAATTTTTCATATTATTAACGTACGAATATACATATATAAACTATACAATTTGCTTTTTGCGACCAGATTTACATATATGGATACGTACATTGTATTTGTAATTTCATGCCCAACTGTCATATGCTAGAGAAATACTCAGTTTACATAATGCTAAATATATAATTAACTGTTTCAGTTCATTTTAAAAGTAAGGTAAGACAAGGCGATTTTAAATGCCAAACTTTTTCGCAATTTTCTTTTGGACGTGCTTTCTAGTACACACACATACCCATACTTACATGAGAGAAAAGTTCCTTTCATATTCCCCTGCCGAAAGCTTCTATAAAGTCAAGAATTGACCAACAAAAGTTTCTGTGTCTGAGCTGGCACTAAATCGTATTGTTTCATATAATCATCGAATTCATTGCGCCGGAGAAACAATTGTTGTATCGTTGACTACCTCATATGCTCAGTAATCTTTTGCCAGCAGCTGTAAATGTTTTAGCTAACGAAAATGAATTAAAAAGTATTTAAATACATTTTATGCAACAAAAAAAATGTTGGATTTGTTGCTCTTTGAACTCAGTTATTATGCTCGTAGACATTTACCCGTATATCGTCACCTAAAATGTAAAATAACGTTTAATAAAAAAAAAAACAGACTTGTTTTTTATTGATTACGATTTAGTGTATCCTATTACATAATTCAGAACATTTTGCAGATCTTATATGAAAAATACCAAAGATATAACCAAAATTTAAAATATCGTATTATCTTAAACAATACAACTAACTATTCATGCAGCACTCATGCGAATTTAAAAAACTATAGACCATTTAATTTCTTGCTTTTAATTGAGGTATTAATTTTTTAGTTACATATGTATGTACGTTGAAATTAATTTCGACTCAGTTTTTTTCTCGTTTTTTTTTTTGCAAATTTGATTAAATTTAAGATTTTTTCAAAAGTAAATAGAAAAATGTGTTATGAAATCGATGAAAACAGTTATTATAAAAGCATGCAAAATTTAACAACAGAGAAGAATATAATCGGATGAACAGATAAATATAGTTTAAAAAACTCAAAACGTGCTAAAAATTAAGAAAAATTTTTAAGTATAAGCTTAAATAATAGGGAATGAAAAATACTAGTATTATTGTGAATTAAGCGTAGGGCGCATTGTGTCATATTTTTCGTATATCGAGCGTACGACAACACACAATATTACTGGTATTTCTCTTACATTACTAAGCTTATTCTCAAAATTATTTCTTACTTTTGAGTTCGATATATTATATATATATGTTACAGTTTTTTCAATTTGAAATGTGATGAGACACATTTTCACCTCAGGGTATTCGTCAATAAGCAGAATTGCCGCATTTGTGTGAGTGATAATCAAACAGCGATTGTCGAAAAACCAATGCACCTACAAGGAGTGACTCTTTGGTGCGGTTTGTGGGCTAGCGGCATCATCGGGTCGTATTTTTTTTCAAAATGAGACCTGTCAGACAGTTACTGTGAATGGTATTCGCTATCATGAGATGATAACGAACTTTTTATGGCACGAATTGGAAGATATGGATGATATGTGGTTTCAACAGGGTGGTGCAACTTGCTACACAGCTAACGAAACAATGGTTCCTTAGCGCGACAAATTCAATGACGTATTATCTTACGTGGTGGTGATGTCAATTGGCCGCCATAGTTATGTGATTTAATACCGTTGGACTTTTTGTTTAATTCAAAATTCAAACAGCACTACAGCTGCAGCAGATTCAGTTTTGGTGCCATCCACTGAAGATACGCAGTCACGAGGAGAATCCTCTTTATGTAAATGCTAAACAATACAAACGCATTCTTGTGTGACGGCAAGCTCGCGCCAAACTAGAGTCACGCATTCCTAAAGAGCGTTCTAAGTATTTACATGAATCGAGACATCGACATGCAATGAATCGTGTTCGTGGAGAGGGTGGACGCTATCATTCTGCACAAGAAAAGGGTGATTTGCAACAACAAGGGGTGGGAAATGAGGAGCAGCATCATACAGCACAGTTGTCAAGAGCTTCAGTGCGAGAGCACCACCGCGGGTTATAGCACCACATCAAACAAATTTGATAACACCAACACCTAATAATGGGTGATTTTATAAGAACTATCGGAAATTAAAAAAAAAAAAAATAATAAAATTCAGAAAAATGCATGAAATATTTATTTGGATCGATAGTTGGGTCGATATAATTTAATGTTTGAAGATTATTTCATGCAAATGTTGGCCGCGGCTGCGCCTCAAATGGTTCATCCGCTTAGTCCAATTTTGGCATACTCTTTCCAACATTTCGTCCGGTATCTCACGAATAATGTTGGCAATGTTGGCTTCCAGTGCGTCAATCGAAGCGGGCTTGTTGCTATAGATATTAGCCTTAACATAGCCCCACAAAAAATAGTATAGAGGCGTTAAATCGCACGATCTGGACGGCCAATTGACTGGTCCCAAGCGTGAAATAAACTGTTCACCGAACTCGCCTCTCAATGGGTCCATTGTTTCGCGTGCTGTGTGGCATGTGGCACCGTCTTGCTGAAACCACATGTCATGCAAGTCTAACTCTTCCATTTTGGGCAAAAAAAGTTTGTTATCAACGCACGGTAGCGCTCACCATTCACAGTAACGTTGTGATTCGCATCATCTTTAAAGAAATACGGCCCAATGATGGCGCCAGCCCATAATCCGCACCAAACGGTTGTTTTTTTGTGGATGCATTAGGTTAGGTTAGGTTGTACAGGCCGCCAGTTTTATGAAACCAGCCCACTTGGGTCCTTTTGGTCCCGTTGTGTTGCCTGAGGGAGAAGTGCAGCCCGCGAGACTTACACTTCCCCCGACGGTTCAGATTCAAACCAAACCGGATAAAGGAATCCAGTCCATTCACTCGGCATAACGATATATCTGCTAACCCGTGCAGCATCGGTCCGCCTAAGTACAGCGCTCTCATAGAACTGAGAGCCGGGCATCGACAGAGGAAATGCTCAACACTTTCCTCCTCGTCCTCATCCCCGCAACTTCTGCAGAAATCATTAAATGGAAGATTTAACCTCCTAGCATGCGTCCCTATGAGACAATGTCCTGTCAGAACTGCCACCAAGGTACGCAACCTTTGACGGGGAAAACCCTTTAAGACCGCAGTTCTACTACGATCATACGCAGGCCATGTCAGCCTTGCTACTCGGCAGGTGACCTCACCAGACCATCTGTCCTGCGCAGTCCCTACAAGTTGACGCTGCACTTGGTTTTTACAGCTGTTAAGCGGGACTCCAACCATCGTATCAATGTCCCCTCTCTCTCAAATGGTTAAGATATACCCAACCTTTTCGGACTTGGTTCTTGCCCAGTCTTCAGATGAAGTTCGCAAGGCCTCTTAGACGATGATGCTCCAATGCTGGGCATGTGCCGAGGAGGTGAAGGATCCTCCTTCTCGTCTCGGCAGCTTCTACACATGCCCGGTTGTGGATGCATTGGTAGCTCTTCATTCCAAATACGGAAGTTTTGCTTGTTCACGTATCCATTCAACCAGAAATGAGCCTCGTCGCTGAACACAATTCTTCGATAAAAAAGTGGATCTTCATCTAACATTTCAAGAGCCCATTCACCAAAAATTTGGCATTGTGGTAGGTCGTTTGGCTTCAATTCTTGCATCAGCTGTATCTTATAAGGCTTCACACCCAAATCCTTCCGCAAAATTTTCCACGTAGTGGAGTAACAGAGGACCAATTGCTGCGAACGGCGCCGAATCGATAATTCACGGTCATCACCAACACTGGCCGATACGGCTGCGATATTTTCTTCAGTTCGCACTCTACGTAAGCGTGTTGGTGGTTTAATGTCCAACAATGTAAATTTGGTGCGAAATTTTTTTACAATAGCCCGAATAGCCTCAGTAGGTCGATTATGACAGTGACACAAGATACAAAACGTGCGTGAGCTGTCAAAACTAGTGTTGCCAAAAAGATAATAGCAAAAAAATCACTCGTTATATTGGTAGCGGTTTAAATGTTTTTTTTGATGTAGTTGGCTCGTCAGTCTGAAGGATAGCAAACCTATTACTATCCGTTGTCGCAGAGGTAATATCGCCCTTAGACATTTTTGCTTGCGATGATATTTGCGCGGATTTAGGGCTTCGCTGACGTTTAACCACGGTTATATACCTATCCATACCCACTTGAGTTTTGGGTTTATCAACAATAGCTAGACTTGAAGATGGTTTGTCGTCTGTTGCAACAACAATGTTTGGCGAGCACGAACGCGTGCGTTTTTTATCTCTTAGAGACAGGAGATTGTCCAATGATTTTTTCAATGATTCCTCTTCAGAAATCCAGAGGTTTTTTCTAGTGGAGCTAAGCTCCCTCTCAGAATTGCACCTACTGGGTGCACTCATGCAATTTTTTTTTGTTTGATTTATATTTTTTTTTAATTTAAAAATATATAAAAAAATAATTGTCATAAAGTTTTTCTTTTGTATAAATTCGCTCTACCACTTATTGCGGTTTTGTAAGAAAACAAAAAATTTTAATGTATAGTTTTTTTCCCACTGGGTAGTTAATCTTCACGCACAATAACAACAATAACAATGCACTGCCACCGCACTTGTTTTATTGAAATTGATTTTATTGTTTAGTTATTGAAATGTAAGGAATTTATTTTCCCGTTGTTTTTTTTTAAATAATTTGTTATTGTTTTTACAATTTAATTTTAAAGGCGTTTAAGCAATGATTTTATTTTATTTTTTTGCTCACTTTTTAACACCGTTCGGTTGATTGGTTAAAATAATGTAATGAAAAATAAATGAAATACCTTTTTACCTTTTAGGCCCGCTATTACAACTTAACGTTAGTAAAGGGTAGGATTTTACTGGCGGGATAAAGAGCATTTCAGTTTTACAAATTCCTTTTAACCAACCAGTAAGCAATAAGTTAGCGGGAAGACAATTCTACCTGTAACTTTTAATCAGAGGGTTTATATTTGAAGCTGCCACATTTTCTAAGTTACCATACTTTTTACTAAATGAACTACAATCAAAGTTACTTTATTATTATTTTTTTATTGTTTACTGGCAGCCTATTAAAAATTGTTGGTTTCGTAACGTTTAAGGTGTTTTTTTTTTCATAATTGTTTTCAAGTCTTTCGACTTTAAATCGGCCTTTTTTTCGTCATCTAGTGTTGTATTGATGATCTATTGTTTTATTGAACCTGGGATCATTGTAAAATTCAGCAGCTAGTGTTGTATAATATATGTAATGGAATTGTTATTAATCGTATTGTAAATGTCATTGTAGTTGTAGCAACTGGTGAGGTTGTTTATTGTGCTGTAACTGGTGATATTGCTGGTATAGTGACTGGTATGGCTATTGTTGTTTGCGTTGTAATGGGCGTTATTTTAACTTATGTTGTTCATTGTGTTGTGAATGGTGTTGTAGCTTATGTTGTCAATAGTGTTGTTGTCAATATTGGTGAGATTGCTGATTATGTTGTTTGTATTGGCTAATGTTTGATGGCATTGTTGATTTTTATATAGAATCTTGAGAATGCGGTCTTGTGTGTTTTGCAACAGTCTACAGTGTGTTGCGCTTCTCCATGCAGTAATTCCGTGCCTAATGTATGATTCTACCATGGAAAAATAGGCTTGTCTAATTACACTATAAGTTGCACAACTACTTAAATGATATAGCATGAAAGCGTACGTACGAAGCTTCTCTTGAAGATAAGCGACGAGTACATTCCATTTGAAATTGTTATCCACATACACTCTGAAGTATTTGTAGGATGTTACGAGCTCTATATAGGTAGTGCATGTATCATTGATATTGTTGGTATTATGTAGACAATCTGTTTCATGGAATTTTATTTCGATATTTGTATTCGTAAAGTGAGGTGGTTTAATGTGCATGAGTTTAGTTTTTTGTGCGTTTATAACCTATTGTCATGGCAACATCTTGTAGCAATATTACGTTAACTTTGTATTGTTTCAATAGCGTTTTTGATGTTTTCGCTTGATACAACAATTGCTGTACCATCAGCATACGCATACGTCATGTTAGCATGCAAAAATACAAAATTGGGCCAAGTTTGGATCCTTGCGAAACAGAGGCGACAAAACTAAATTACTGCAGCTCCATGGTACATAAAAAATTCACGAATTCATAAAGGTCTGAGTGTTCCAGTTAACTGGAACTTCATCCAAACCCTCTTGCGCGTAATATACTTAA
This sequence comes from Thecocarcelia acutangulata, assembly GCA_914767995.1. Classification (NCBI taxonomy): domain Eukaryota; kingdom Metazoa; phylum Arthropoda; class Insecta; order Diptera; family Tachinidae; genus Thecocarcelia; species Thecocarcelia acutangulata. The sequence goes on along the minus strand of OU612098.1, from coordinate 55,026,236 downwards.
TTTTGGCGTCCACACTTGGCTTAGAAGAAGGGATACCGTTGCCACCATCAGATTGCTTAATAGATGATTTTACCGAAATAGCTCCCGCATAAAAAAACTTGCTGTCTAGCATTTTTTAATTTTAATCCCATTTTTTTTATTATTTTAAATTTAGTATTAAGATTTGAATACTTATTGTTAGTTCATTTTGAAGATTCAGTAAATAAAAAAATGCTTAAAAAAATTGGTGTTCTGTTACTGAAAATCTGGAGGTTATCGTCTTTAGACATTTTTGATTGTAATGATATTTGCGCGGATTTAGGCCTTCGCTGACGTTTAATCACGGTTATATCCATACCTGCTTGCGTTTTCGGCTTATCAACAATAGCTTAACTGGAAGATGTCTTCCGTTGTAACAACAATGTTTGACAAACTCGAACGCGTGGGTTTCTTATCTCTTAGACACAGGATTTTGTTCAATGATTTTTTCAAAGATTCTTTCCCAGAAATCCAGAGGTTTTTTCTAATGGAGCTAAGCTCTTTCTCAGAATTGCATCTACTACTAAGTACACTCGTGCAATTTTTATACCCTTCACCAAAATGTAAAGGGTATATATAAGTTTGTGATTCCGTTTGTAATTTCTACAGTTTTTTTTGCGACCCTATAAAGTATATATATTCTGAATCAGAATTAATGGAAAAGTCGATTAAGCGATGTCCGTCTGTCCGCTGTTGAAATACCGTTTCTGAGAAAACCATTAGACTTAGAAACTTTTTTCTTTCACCATTCTTTTACCCCATCGATTCATGGGTTTGCTATTGAAATTCAGTAATATCGGTCCACGTATAGCTGAGATATATTCAAAATTCCGAAAAAAGCCATTTTTTTTGCAGTTTTGTATGAAAATTTTTGAAAACAAAAGTTGTTCGTTTTGCTTCAAACTTCACACACTTATTAAGCATGGTGACTAAAAGACAAAAAAAATTTTTTCCAGATATCGGTCCATATATACCCGAGATATAGCCCAAATCGGATTTTAATGAAAATGTCGCATAGGCGAAGCTAAATAACTTTTTTTTTGCTCAAAAGCAGTTCTGGTAATAAAATAAGGTTACATAAATATGGAAAATGAAAATTTCCGATATCGGTCCATATATGCCCGAGATATAGCCCAAACCGTGTTTTTCATGAAAATGTCGCGTAAACGAACTTGAACAACTTTTTTGTGCTCAGAAGCAGTTCTGGTAATGAAATAGGGTCATAGAAATATGAAAAATGAAAATTTTCGATATCGGTCCATATATACCCGAGATATAGCCTAGACCGGGGTTTTTATGAAAATGCCGCGTAAGCGAACTTAAACAATTTTTTTGTGTCAAAAGCAGTTCTGGTAATGAAATTAGGTTACATAAATATGGAAAATGAAAATTTCCGATATCGGTCCATATATACCCGAGATATAGCCTAAACTGCGGTTTTAATGAAAATGTCGCGTAAGTGAACTTAAACATCTTTTTTTGCTTAAAAACAGTTCTGGTAATAAGATGATTTTATATAAATGTGGAAAATGAAAATTTCCGATATCGGTCCATATATACCCGAGATATAGCCCAAATTGGGTTTTTCATGAAAATGTCGCGTAAGCGAACTTAAACAACTTTTTTCACCTTAAAGCAGTTCTGGTAATAAAATAAGGTTATATAAATATGGAAAATTAAAATTTCCGATATCGGTTCATATATACCCGATATATAGCCTAACAGGTTTTTTGATGAAAATGCCGAGTAAACAACTTTTTTGTGCTCAAAAGTAGTTCTGGTAATGAAATAAGGTTATATAAATATGGAAAAAGAAAATATCCGATATCGGTCCATATATACTCGAGATATAGCCTGAACCGATTTTTCCAATAACATTTTTTTTGCTGAAAAGCAGTTCTTGTTATAAAAGAAGATTACGAAAATAGAGAAAATTAAAATTTCTGATATCGGTCCATATATACCCGAGATATAGCCTAAATCGGGTTTTTCATGAAAATATCGCGTAAGTGAACTTAAACAATTTGTTGTGCTCAAATGCAGTTCTGGTAATGAAATAAGGTTATATGTATATGGAAAATTAAAAGTTTCGATATCGGTCCATTTATACCCGAGATATAGTCTGAACCGATTTTTCCATTAAAAAAATTTTTTTTTATTTTTGCTGAAAAGCAATTCTCGTTATAAAAGAAGGTTACTAAAATACAGAAAATAGAAATTTCCGATATCGGTTCATATATAACCGAGCATATTTAGGTCACATTTTTAATATACTATACATATTCGTGACTATCGTGAAGGGTATTTTAGATTCGGCCCAGCCGAATATACTATACTCTTACTTGTTTTTTTTTTTTTTGTTTCGGAAGTATATAAAAATAATTGTCACAAAGTTTATCTTTTATATAAATTCACTCTTTCCGCCTATTCCGGTTTTATTTTCTAACACTCCGATCAAAAACAAACACGTCCGTTGACTATCGAAGCTAGACTCCGAATGAGACGAGAGTGTTGTGGCAATTTTGCTTACCATATGAAGTCCGCAAAATATAAATGATTTTTATTATCATTCCTTTGTTGGAATCAAGATATTTCTCTCTTAAGACTTTCTTGCTATAGGCTTTCTTATCAAGTTGTACATAAACTTTTATATAAAAATAAGTTCTACCAACACAACTTTTTTCTGCTCTATTTTGCGTACTTCTTCTTTCACCACTTCACTGAAAATTTTCAATTAAAATGTCTTTACTTAGTGCTAAACAATACAAGCGGTTTCAGAAACATCAACATGTTTACGCAAATAGCAAAATCTCTTTATTTTCGTGCAGACATACTGCAAATATTTGTGCAAGCAAGCAACCCCAATAAACAATTCAAAATGTTTGTTTAAACGCACAAGTTTCGCATATTTGCCAAGTAGTTTTTGTAGTTTATTTCGCCCTTTACATATACTATTAATTTTAAGAAAGAAAATTTTATTACATTCAATTTTTGTTTTAAAATTTTGTGTTTATCTTTTATTAGAATAGTCATCGTTTTGTAATAATTAACAAACATGATTTTTGTGTGTAGACCTACTATATACATACATATATACTCGTATAAAAAAACATTTTAAATTTTTTTCCTAAAATTAGGATTTTATACATGGGAAATAAAGATTTTTCGAAAAAATTTCTGGCATCACTGGCCGCAACTCTGCCCATGTTCCCAACCACAGCTATGTATAGTAACTATTGCATATTAGTGCGGTTGTAACCATTAACAGCAGTTTATATTACAATTTGTTTGTTACTAAAGATAATTTCTGTAATTCAGCAGTAATTCGTTTATGATTATGGCAAAAAAAGGCAAAATTCAATAGTCGAATAAATTGTTGCTCAGAAAGTTAGTCCTGCAAAAATATTATTGATCTCATACAAAGCAAATTTTATTAAATGCATGTTAGCTATATTTCAGTCTACATACATATGTGTGTGCATATTAATGTTAAAAAATAAATGAAGTGCACTTCATATTCAACATTAGTTAAAAAAGTTGATAGTGAAATTTTCCTCCAAGCTTCTTAGTTATACAAGATTAAGACTTGAAGCTGCCTTTGCCACTTTAATTTATCTTTGACGTTAGTGACTTTCTTCAATGCTGCTGATTATCGGTGATATCTGTGCACTGTCTGCACTTGTTTGTTTATCGGAAACACAATAACACAGCCGGTAGGCAACACTGACAATGAAACGAAGATAACAGTGTTCATAGCAAGAATGTCATTAACTTTGCCATAATCTCAAGTGGCCTTTGTGTCCCTCATAATCATATGCTGTCTATTTTTTACCATCTTTACCCTCATCTACAGAGCGCGCTCTCTGGAGACCAAATAACACTTGAACATAAAAAACATGAGTATTTTTCCTTGATTCTCTTTTGAAAGAAGTGTGAGTGCTCTACAACAACGGCTGCACTCGAGTACTAAGAAATTGCTTTTGCTATCATTTCTTATGATGCTACAGTGACGATGGAGAGTTGGTGAGGTTTGGATTAGCTGTTGATGATGCAGCAATAAATGCCCTTTGCCGTGTTTGGCACTTGGACGACGTGTCTGTTGCAATATAATTCTCCTCTTTTTGTTTTGTTGTTTGCAGCCAAATGGGCACATTATCCGGGGTTATCTAAACGTACGTACGTGTGAGGCTTTGATTTTACTTAATTAACGCTTCATTCATTGTCTAGAATTTATTTTGTATTGTTCTTTTTTTGTATTTATCGCCGTTTTTATTTTATGAATTAGGGAATTTGCCAATCATTCAAAGAAATTGTCGCATGAGTACATACATACATATATACATATGTATGTATAAATGCATATATAAGCCGCACCAAATTTTACAGCCAGTTTACCAATCTCGACAGCGTGCTTGCGCTCGCAATCTAAGCGAAAGAAACTTGATTTGGTTTGAAAATACATAAGAATATGCGAACGAATAATAGTGAGATAGACAAACCCAAATTGATTCGAATGTGAGTGACTAGCTTTCTTTCGCATTCATTTTCATTCGAAATTGTTAACGTAGCGTTTAGACAAGAAAGTAATTTCATGACAGTTGTAATACACTTACACTTTTTCACTAACACATTCACAAGTTGTTTACTTTCCTCTCAGCTTTCATCAAAAATTTCACGAAACAAATTTTTTGAAGCTTTCTGAAAGTAAATTGAGGAATTGCAAATACATTGTTGCCACATACAAAGAATTATATAAAGTTGCAGTATTGTAGTAAAATAATAATTAGTCTAAGGTCAGACACAGCGATTTTAATTTCAATTTTCTTTTAGAATTGCTTTCTTGTCCACACACAAAAACTTTGTTCGGCAATTCTTGAGCAATTCTCTACCTTTTGTTCCATGCAATCTACATTGTATATGCACATACACATACATACATGAGAGAAAAGTAAGGAATTGCCGAGTACCGGCAATTCTTTTTCCCTTCTTATTCCCCTCACCGAAAGCTTCTATAAAGTCAAGAATTGCCCAACTAAAGTTGCTGTGTGTGACCAGGCACGTATGAAATTAACTTCTTCTGCATGTTATGAAAATAATTATATTTTTTCCTTTTAAGGCATATAAAGAAAGTAATTAAAGTCATTTTTATAAAAATAATCTCATAAAAAAATTTTATAATGATGAGTTTTTTCAACTATTGCCCCGTAAATCTATATACATATGTATGTAATAAGTTTGGCAACTCTAATTAGTAAGCGAACAAAATACGAAAGGAGAGAAGTAGAGGCAAATTTTGTGACTCTTTGCTTCGGCAACATTTTTAAAGTGAACTTTCACTTTCCTGTGTAGACGAGCAAGAAATTTTCATGAATGTCGTCTATTTCATTGAATTTTTTATTTATAATACGTATACAGAAATTTCATGACAGTACTTTCCTGTGTAATGGTAGCGTAAACTGCCTGTTATATTTCTCTGTTTGCCAGTGTGCCCATTTTAGCACTTTCGGTGCAAAATACATACAGCTGAGCATAAAAATAATTATTATAATATTAGAAAAAGTTAAATTAAAACCATTGACTTTTATTCACTATATTAGCTTTTAACATTGATACCAATCAAAAAACTTATAAGCAGCTTGTTTTCTATGTTTCCCAGTTGCCTATATGTCGACATTTCATAGTAGCTGTCCTAATCATCAGTAGACGTTGGAAATTTCAACGATATTCTCAAACATTCAACTGTATATCCCAAAAATCTAAATATATTATTGAGAATTTAAAAAGAAATATGTTTTAATAATACCTGTCAAAACAATGAGATCATAAAATTTGTTGAATTCAACTTGATCTGTGAAATTGAATTGTTCTGAGTAGCCTGGTAGGAACATTAATATTGATTCCGTTGTGTAGAAGAATATAATCAGTTTTTCCTTCAATTAAGTTATTTGCCAATTTTTTAAAAGATCTCTGTTACCAAATTGTTTTAAAGGAGACCATTTTCATCCCTCAAATTCATGCTTAAAAGATTTCTTTATTATAATTTTGAACATTTTCGTAAATAAACAAGTAAGAGTGTAGTATATTCGGCTGGGCCGAATCTAAAATACCCTTCACGATAGTCACGAATATGTATAGTATATTAAAAATGTGACCTAAATATGCTCGGTTATATATGAACCGATATCGGAATTTTATATTTTCTGTATTTTAGTAACCTTCTTTTATAACGAGAATTGCTTTTCAGCAAAAAAAAAAAAAAATTTTTTTAATGGAAAAATCGGTTTAGGCTATATCTCGACTATATATGGACCGATATCGAAAATTTTAATTTTCCATATTTATATAACCTTATATCATTACCAGAACTGCTTTTGAGCACAACAAATTGTTTAAGTTCGCTTACGCGATATTTTCATGAAAAACCCGATTTAGGCTATATCTCGGGTATATATGGACCGATATCAGAAATTTTAATTTTCTCTATTTTCGTAACCTTCTTTCATAACAAGAACTGCTTTTCAGCAAAAAAAAAATGTTATTGGAAAAATCGGTTCAGGCTATATCTCGAGTATATATGGACCGATATCGGATATTTTCTTTTTCCATATTTATATGACCCTATTTCATTACCAGAACTGTTTTTAAGCAAAAAAAGATGTCTAAGTTCACTTACGCGACATTTTCATTAAAACCGCAGTTTAGGCTATATCTCGGGTATATATGGACCGATATCGGAAATGTTCATTTTCCATACCTATATAACCTTATTTTGCTATTAGAACTGCTTTTAAGCAAAAAAAGTTGTTTTAGTTCGCTTACGCCGCGTATTCATGAAAAACCCGGTTTAGGCTATATCTCGGGTATATATGGACCGATATCGAAAACTTTCATTTTTCATATTTATGTAACCTAATTTCATTACCAGAACTGCTTTTGAGCACAAAAAAGTTGTTTAAGTTCGCTTACGCGGCATTTTCATGAAAACCCCGGTCTAGGCTATATCTCGGGTATATATGGACCGATATCGAAAATTTTCATTTTTCATATTTATATGACCCTATTCCATTACCAGAACTGCTTTTGAGCACAAAAAAGTTGTTTAAGTTCGCTTACGCGACATTTTCATGAAAAACCCGATTTGGGCTATATCTCGGGTATATATGGACCGATATCGGAAATTTTCATTTTCCGTATTTATGTAATCTTATTTCATTATCAGAACTGCTTTTGAGCAAAAAAAAAGTTGTTTAAGATCGCTTACGCGACATTTTCATGAAAAACCCGATTTGGGCTATATCTCGGGTACATATGGACCGATATTGGAAATTTTCATTTTTCATATTTATGTAACCTAATTTCATTACCAGAACTGCTTTTGAGCACAAAAAAGTTGTTTAAGTTCGCTTACGCGGCATTTTCATGAAAACCCCGGTATAGGCTATATCTCTGGTATATATAGACCGATATCGACAATTTTCATTTTCCATACTTATATAACTTTATTTCATTACTAGAACTGCTTTTGAGCAAAAAAAAGTTTTTTAAGATCGCTTATGCGACATTTTCATGAAAAACCCGATTTGGGCTATATCTGGGGTACATATGGACCGATATCGGAAATTTTCATTTTCCATATTTATGTAACCTAATTTTATTACCAGAAGCGCTTTTGAGCACAAAAAAGTTGTTTAAGTTCGCTTACGCGGCATTTTCATGAAAACCCCGGTCTAGGCTATATCTCGGGTATATATGGACCGATATCGAAAATTTTCATTTTTCATATTTATATAACTCTATTTCATTACCAGAACTGCTTTTGAGCACAAAAAAGTTGTTTAAGTTCGCTTACGCGACATTTTCATGAAAAACCCGATTTGGGCTATATCTCGGGTATATATGGACCGACATCGAAAATTTTCATTTTTCATATTTATGTAACCTAATTTCATTACCAGAACTGCTTTTGAGCACAAAAAAAGTTGTTTAAGTTCGCTTACGCGGCATTTTCATGACAACCCCGGTATAGGCTATATTTCGGGTATATATGGACCGATATCGGAAATTTTCATTTTCCATATTTATGTAACCTAATTTCATTACCAGAACTGCTTTTGGGCACAAAAAAGTTGTTTAAGTTCGCTTACGCGGCATTTTCATGAAAACCCCGGTCTAGGCTATATCTCGGGTATATATGGACCGATATCGAAAATTTTCATTTTTCATATTTATTTAACCCTATTTGATTACCAGAACTGCTTTTGAGCACAAAAAAGTTGTTTAAGTTCGCTTACGCGACATTTTCATGGAAACCCCGGTTTGAGCTATATCTCGGGTATATATGGACCGATATCGGAAATTTTCATTTTCCATATTTATGTAACTTAATTTTATTACCAGAACTGCTTTTGAGTAAAAAAAAGTTATTTAGCTTCGCCTGTGCGACATTTTCATTAAAATCCGATTTGGGCTATATCTCGGGTATATATGGACCGATATCTGAAAAAAAAATTTTTTGTCTTTTAGTCACCATGCTTAATAAGTGTGTGAAGTTTGAAGCAAAACGAACAACTTTTGTTTTCAAAAATTTTCATACAAAAATGCAAAAAAAAATGGCTTTTTTCGGAATTTTGAATATATCTCAGCTATACGTGGACCGATATTACTGAATTTCAATAGCAAACCCATGAATCTATGGGGTAAAAGAATGGTGAAAGAAAAAAGTTTCTAAGTCTTATGGTTTTCTCAGAAACGGTATTTCAACAGCGGACAGACGGACAGACGGACATCGCTTAATCGACTTTTCCATTAATTCTGATTCAGAATATATATACTTTATAGGGTCGCAAAAAAAAACTGTAGAAATTACAAACGGAATCACAAACTTATATATACCCTTTACATTTTTGTGAAGGGTATAAAAATTATAAATAGCTTGTTTTCTATGTTTCCCAGCTATCCATATGTCGACATTTCATAGGAACTACCTTAATCATCAGTAAACTTTGGAAATTTTTGAAAGATATTCTCGAACATTCAACTTTATATCCCAACAATCTAAATAAATTGTTGAGATCGTCAGTAGACTTTGGAAATTTTTGAAAGATATTCTCAAACATTCAATTTTATATCCCAACAATCTAAATAAATTTCATATATCTAAGAAAGAAGCTATAAGTTCTGAAATGGAGAAAGAAATACGAATTGTATGTCGTAGTTTTATTGTACAATTGATTTATCAGTTACGACAACGTTAGCCAAAAAAAATGTCCAAGCTTAAAAAATACAAATTTTTTTCTATAGAAAATTGTTTAAAAATTGATAAATGTTTAGTAAGTTACACGAACATTTTAAGGAATAAATGCTAGACTACGAGTATACGGAAGAGCATATAACAACTTGGAACGTGAATGGCAACGTATGTATGTGTATGTGATATTTAATTTAAAGACTGACGGCCGTATGCAAAAAAAACTTAACAAAGCTTGGTAAGCAATTGTTAAGAAAAATTTCCTAATGTTTTATGCAAAAACAGTTGTTAGCTTACCTTGCGCTTAAAGTTGAATTAGGTACACTTTAACTCTACGTTAAAATGACAGTTGACTTGCCGATTGTTATTTTGCTTAAAAATTGAAATTTTGCGAATACTAAAGAATAATACTATTTATTACTTTCATTATATAAAGAAATAAAAACATTCACATTCTCAAACTATTAATTTTGAAAGAATAATACAAATTACAATTATGCTAGTGATGCACTTTCAATCAAACGAATACAATGAAAAACTTTATTCGAATAATGAAAATATTTCTAGTAAGTAAACCTATTAACTTTTCTCAATTTCATTAATATACTACATATTATATATTCAGTATTTATTAAAAAGGTAAATCCAGGAAATGTTTGCCAAAAATGTGCTATTTTATGTCTTAATAATAATATTTTATTTTTTAAATTTGTTTTTCGGTTTTCGAATATTAGTTTTCATGCATCACTATTCAAAATATTACAACTGAACATAACGGCGTTGCCAGAACAAAACAATTAAATTCCTTACTACATTTAAAAGTTAACGTACTGTTTTTGCATAAAAGTTTTTAACAAATGTATGGTAGTGCTAATGTGTTTGGTAACTAACGTATGCGTTAAAACTCAAGTAAGAATTTTTTTTGGATATGGCCCTGAATTATTATTTTTGTTGTGTTTTTAAAACATTTTGGGTCATATCCAAAAAAAAAAAAAAAAATCTTACTTGAGTTTTAACGCATACATTAGTTATCAACCACATTAGTATTACCATACATTTGTTAAAAAAGTTTATGCAAAAACGCACGTTACTCAAAGTTAGCAGCCAGAAACCTTCCAAACTGGTTGAAGAATAAAACTCGAGGAAAAACGAAATTCAATTAAATTATCTTTTATTTATATTTAGTTTTATAATGTAGGTTGGAGGTGTTCGCCCAGTTACACTCAGTAAGCAAGTGAAGTCTTTTTCTTTTTTGTAGCGGCCATTAAGACTTATTTCAGTAGCCATCTTTTTTTACTTGGCGGTAAAATTGACAATTAAAAGTGTTAGTTAATTGCTTAACAGCATTTGGGCTTATAAAGAAAAAAACTGTTAACAATAATGTCGATAAGAGCGTTTAACTTTAAATAAATATTAAGGTGATACTTCAAAATTTTAATAAATGATAATAATAATATAAATCTAATATAAGAAATAATTCAGAAAAATACAAAGCAAATATTTATATGAATATTTAATAAACGCGATATGCTAATTTGAACACCTGGATTTACCTTATATATATATATATATATATATATATATATATATATATATATATATATATATATATAAGTACATATATATATATATATATATATATATATATATATATATATATATATATATATATATATATATATATATATATATATATATATATATATATATATATATATATATATATATATATATATATATATATATATATATATATATATATATATATATCGGTTAATATGTAGTATATTAATGAAATTGAGAAAAATTAATAGGATTACTTATACTCAAAATATTTTTATTAGTCGAATAACGTTTTTCATTGTATTCGTTTGATTGAAAGTTATTCTTTCAAAATCAATATTTTCAGTTCACATAAAATGTAATGTTTTTATTTATTTATATATTAAAAATAATAAATAGTTTTTTATGTTCGCAAAATTGCGATTAACAATCGGCAAATCAAATGTCATTTTAACGCACTGTTAAAGTGTATCCAATTCAACTTTAAACGAATGGTAAGCTAACAATTGTTTTTGCATAGAACATTAGGAAATTTTTCGTAACAATTGCTTACCAAGCTTTGTTAAGTTTTTTTTGCATACGGTCGTTAATGTTTAATATTAATTTATTATTTTAAGAAATTTTGTTTGATTCAATGGAAAGAAATATTTCTAAGGCATTATAAGCATAAATGATAAAACTATGAACTATCAAAGAAAATATTTGCTTAAAATTAGGACATTCAAATTTTAGCACTATGTTTTATCACTTGCAATTTTTTTTTAAGCTTGATTTTGGTGCCCATTTAGCTCCAATTTTTTTTTATACCCTTCACAAAAATGTAAAGGGTATATATAAGTTTGTGATTCCGTTTGTAATTTCTACAGTTTTTTTTTGCGACCCTATAAAGTATATATATTCTGAATCAGAATTAATGGAAAAGTCGATTAAGCGATGTCCGTCTGTCCGTCTGTCCGTCTGTCCGCTGTTGAAATACCGTTTCTGAGAAAACCATTAGACTTAGAAACTTTTTTCTTTCACCATTCTTTTACCCCATCGATTCATGGGTTTGCTATTGAAATTCAGTAATATCGGTCCACGTATAGCTGAGATATATTCAAAATTCCGAAAAAAGCCATTTTTTTTTGCAGTTTTGTATGCAAATTTTTGAAAACAAAAGTTGTTCGTTTTGCTTCAAACTTCACACACTTATTAGGCATGGTGACCTAAAGACAAAAAAATTTTTTTTCAGATATCGGTCCATATATACCCGAGATATAGCCCAAATCGGATTTTAACGAAAATGTCGCATAGGCGAAGCTAAATAACTTTTTTTTTGCTCAAAAGCAGTTCTGGTAACAAAATAAGGTTACATAAATATGGAAAATGAAAATTTCCGATATCGGCCCATATATACCCGAGATATAGCCCAAACCGGGTGTTTCATGAAAATGTCGCGTAAGCGAACTTAAATAACTTTTTTGTGCTCAAAAGCAGTTCTGGTAATGTAATTAGGTTACATAAATATGGAAAATGAAAATTTCCGATATCGGTCCATAGATACCCGAGATATAGCCTAGACCGGGGTTTTCATGAAAATGCCACGTAAGCGAACTTAAACAACTTTTTTGTGCTCAAAAGCAGTTCTGGTAACGAAATTAGGTTACATAAATATGAAAAATGAAAATTTCCGATATCGGTCCATATATACCCGAGATATAGCCCAAATCGGGTTTTTCATGAAAATGTCGCGTAACGAACTTAAACAACTTTTTTGTGCTCAAAAGCAGTTCTGGTAATGAAGTAGGGTCATATAAATATGAAAAATGAAAATTTTCGATGTCGGTCCATATATACCCGAGACATAGCCCAAATCGGGTTTTTCATGAAAATGTCGCGTAAGCGAACTTAAACAACTTTTCTGTGCTCAAAAGCAGTTCTGGTAATGAAATTAGGTTACCTAAATATGGAAAATGAAAACTTCCAATATCGGTCCATATATACCCGAGATATAGCCTAGAACGGGTTTTTCATGAAAATGCCGCGTCAGCGAAATTAAACAACTTTTTTTTGCTTAAAAGCAGTTCTGGTAATAAAATAAGGTTATATAAATATGAAAAATGAAAATTTCCGATATCGGTCCATATATACCGCAGATATAGCCTGGAACGTGGTTTTCATGAAAATGCCGCGTAAGCGAACTTAAACAACTTTTTTTGCTTAAAAGCAGTTCTGGTAATCAAATAAGGTTATATAAGTATGGAAAACGAAAATTTCCGATATCGGTCCATATGTACTCGAGATATAGCCCAAATCGGGTTTTTCATGAAAATGTCGCGTAAGCGAACTTTAACAACTTTTTTTGATTAAAAATAGTTCTTGTAATAAGATGAGGTTATATAAATATGGAAGATAAAAATTTCCGATATCGGTCCATATATACCCAAGATATAGCCCAAACCGGGTTTTTCATGAAAATGTCGCGTAAGCGAACTTAAACAACAATTTTTTTTTGCTTAAAAACAGTTATGGTAATAAAATAAGGTTATATAAATATGGAAGATAAAAATTTCCGATATCGGTCCATATGTACCCGAGATATAGCCCAAATCGGGTTTTTCATGAAAATTTCGCGTAAGCGAACTTAAACAATTTGTTGTGCTTAAAAGCAGTTCTGGTAATGAAATTAGGTTACATAAATATGAAAAATGAAAAAATCCGATACCGGTCCATATATACCCGAGATATAGCCCAAACCGTGTTTTTCATGAAAATGCCGCGTAAGCGAACTTAAACAATTTTTTCGCCTTAAAGCAGTTCTGGTAATAAAATAAGGTGATATAAATATGGAAAATGAAAGTTTTCGATATCGGTCCATACATATCCGAGATATAGCCTAAACCGAGTTTTTCATGAATACGCGGCGTAAGCGAACTAAAACAACTTTTTTTGCATAAAAGCAGTTCTAATAGCAAAATAAGGTTATATTTTTTTTTTTTTTTTTTTTTTTTATATTGGACCAGTACTCAGGGGATGACCCCTACATATGCAGTGCATTGTACCAGAACTAGGAAAATAGGTTGTGAGGAGGGGGAAAGCGGGAGTAGTGTTTGTGAACATTTGCCTTGAATCTTCCAACGTTATAACAGACAGGAAACACTTCTGCAGGCAACTTGTTCCACAGACGAAGCGTGCGGCTGAAAAACGAATTCTCTCTGTAATGCGTAGTACGATTCCCCGGGCAATCGACCACAAATGGGTGAGCTCTAGACGATGAACGCGTGCTACGTAAAAATGTGCGCGTTTCGGGAACAATATCCCTAATTTCGTCAGAGCAAAATCCATTGTAGTATCGATAGAACAGAGTAACGCATCCCACACTGCGTCGATGCTCCAGTGAGTCAATAGAGTTGGATACCCTACTGTCACCGATGAGCTTCTTCGCCCTCTCCTGCACACGGTCGAGTAACCCCAAAACAGACTTTGAGGCACCGGCCCAAACATGAGAGTTGTATTCCATTTTCGGTCGGATGTAGGTGGTATAAATAGTAAGGAGGTCGGATGGAGTGAAGTACATCTTACACCGTTTCAAAAAACCGAGGCACTTGAATGCTTCTTTAGAGATATGAAAAATGTGTTCATTCCAGCGAACGTCACACTGTATCTTCATTCCAAGAACATCAAGAGCATCCGATTCTTCAATATTTATACCATCCATGAGTACAGATGAAGCAGCATTTGCGGTCGTTTGTTTGTGCGTCAATAAGCAACACTGGGTCTTACGAGCATTAAAGGCGACCCTGTTTTTACGACCCCATTCAGAGACCAATAGAAGATCACTATTCAGTGAATCATTCATATTTAGTCTCTTGGCAGCGATCTCTGATAGGCTGGGCCTATAACTAAAAGAGTACGAGTGACAAATGCTGCTGTCATCCGCGAAAGAGTGGATAGGGTTGGAAGTTTGGTAGAGAAGGTCGTTGAGGAAAATAAGAAATAGGGTAGGAGAAAGAACGGAGCCTTGCGGTACCCCTGAATTAATCTTGAACTCGTTTGATGAGACCCCATCTATAACAACTCGTATAGAGCGGTCTCTGAGAAAGCTCGATATAAACCGAGAGAAGTCATCACCGACACCAAAAGCAGTAAGTTTTGCCAATAGTGCACCATGCCACACTCTGTCAAACGCTTTTGAAATATCAAGAGCCACCACCCTACTTTCACCGAAATGATGGATTGAGTGGCACCATTTCTCTGAGAGATATGCCATAAGATCGCCAGTTGAACGACCCTTACGAAATCCATACTGACGATCACAAAGTAGTTTATGCGACTCCAGATACCTCATAAGGTGATGGTTAACCATGTTTTCCATTACTTTGGAGAGTGTAGAGCAAATTGCAATTGGGCGATAATTTTCGGGGTTATTTGCCATACCCTTTTTGGGTATTGGTGTTACATTAGCTACCTTCCAGCACGATGGAAACTCACCAGTATGGTAAAGTATGCTGAAAAGGCGTGCTAATGGACGCGCAAGCGTAGAAGAACACTGCTTCAAGACCAGTGCTGGAATGCCATCCGGTCCAGGAGTTTTGTTTATATCGAGGTCTTCCAAAACCCTTTTAACTGCTCGCGCCCGGAAGAATATCTTCGGCATAGTTACAGATACTCTTTCGAGCTCGGGAAGTGGCTGACTGCTTTCCGGCAAGCAGGAATTGCTTGCAAAGATTTCAGCCAACAGGTTAGCTTTGTCAACCGGGTCTGTGAATGCTTGGTCATTCTTTAAAAGAGTTGGAATTGATGAACTAGCACTGTTCTTTACTCTCTTAACGAAAGACCAAAAGGTCTTACTGCCCCGAGGAGCTGCAAGGACCTTGGCACGAAGGCGCTGTTCGTGAAGAGACTTTTCACGCCTAAGTACCTTGGCACACGAAGATCTTGCCTTTTTGCGTAGCAAATCAGTGTCTGGTGTTTTGTTTAAACGCCAGTTACTGAATGCTTCCTCTCTGGATCTGACTGCGTTTTTGCACGTCTGATTAAACCAAGATTTTGCTTTTGGTTTAATCGAAATCTGCTTGGAGGGGATGAATGTTTTCATCCCTAGCAATATCATATTCTCTACCATTTTTGCTGAAGCATTTATGTCGTTATCTAGAAAACAAAGTTTCCAATTAAAATGCTCATAAAATTGGTTGAGCTCAGCCCAACGCGCCTTTTCGTAAATAAATATTGAACGTTTCGTAGCTGATTTTGAAACGTTACGAAGTCCCGAGATCGAAAAGGAGGCAGAAATGGTGCAATGATCCGAATTGCCGAGAGGTGCACTAACTCTGACTTCATACTTTTCAGGGTGTGAAGTCAGGAATAGGTCAAGTGTGTTTGAATGGTGCCCTTCAACACATGGAATATGCGTTGGCTCATTCACTAATTGCGCTAGGTGGTTGTGCGCAGCGAATAACTCGACATATTGGCCTTCTGGAGTTGTATGACTCGAATGGCGAAGCCAGGATGAGTTGTGAACATTGAAATCACCAGCAACAACGATTTCACTGCTCGGACAACTTTCCAGGATCTTCGATATGGAGTCGGAGAGGGCATCAAAACCAGAAAAGGTAGTATCCCTCCCCGCATTTGGACTTCTGTATAGAAACCCGAAATGCAAAAAGTGTGACCTGATTTTGAACTTAACCCAAAGACAGGTAAATTCTGCATCATGCATGCTTAATGGTTGCTGGCATTGGAACACAACTTCATTGCGAATGTAAATTACAAGGCCCCGATGGAAGTTAAAGAGGGATAGGAATTGATACCCAGGTATATGAAAATCCTGTGGATCAGCATTCTCAGATACCTGGGTTTCACATAGGGCGAAAATATCCGGCCGATGGAGACACGTGTGAGCATAGACGGAGAAGAAGTTCGTTCTCAGCCCACGTATGTTGCAAAAGTCTATTGTAAAGTTTCCCGCCATTGCGATAGAAAGATCATGTACAAATGCTAATTCTGCTGTGCTGGTGAGGCCGAAGTTAACTTAATTGTTCATTCGACTGTATAGTATCCAGTGTATATACCTTCGATACTATACAGTCAACAACAGTTAACCCCATATCACCAACATTGCAAAATAACTATTTGTTTTTTATTTTTTTTATTTTTATTTTTTTTTTAAAAGGTATGTTGCACGAATAGGAAACAATGCTTGTATAAGGGCCATAAAAGCCCTGATCTGGCCATTTATTTATATTATTTAGATTAAAAAAATTGATTAATATTATTTTTATTATTATTATTATTGTTGTTGTGGGTGTTTTTTATTTTTATTTTTTTATTTTATTTAATTTTATTTTATTTTATTTTTTTTCTGTGTGTTGATCTGTCTGGTTTATTGGGTATCAGCATGTATGTATGTATAATTGTTTGTATTTGTTAATTGTATATAGGTATGGAAAATGAAAATTTCCGATATCGGTCCATATACAGCCGAGATATAGCCCAAACCGGGTTTTTCATGAAAATGTCGCGTAAGCGAACTTAAACAACAATTTTTTTTTGCTTAAAAACAGTTCTGGTAATAAAATAAGGTTATATAAATATGGAAGATAAAAATTTCCGATATCGGTCCATATGTACCCGAGATATAGCCCAAATCGGGTTTTTCATGAAAATGTCGTGTAAGCGAACTTAAACAGCTTTTTTGTGCTCAAAAGCAGTTCTGGTAATGAAATTAGGTTACCTTAATATGGAAAATGAAAATTTCCGATATCGGTCCATATGTACCCGAGATATAGCCCAAATCGGGGTTTTCATGAAAATGTCGCGTAAGCGAACTTAAACAATTTGTTGTGCTCAAAAGTAGTTCTGGTAATGAAATAAGGTTATATAAATTTGGAAAATTAAAATTTTCGATATCGGTCCATATATACCCGAGATATAGCCTGAACCGTTTTTTTCATTAAAAAAAAATTTTTTTTTTTTGCTGAAAAGCAATTCTTGTTATAAAAGAAGGTTACTAAAATACAGAAAATAGAAAATTCCGATATCGGTTCATATATAACCGAGCATATTCAGGCCACATTTGTAATATACTATACATATTCGTGACTATCGTGAAGGGTATTTTAGATTCGGCCCAGCCGAATATACTACACTCTTACTTGTTCGTTCTAAAATTCCGCCACTGCTGCAACTTGCAGCTTCGTTGCGGTTTTTAGCTGAAGGTTCCTTTCAAAGAGCTGTTGGAAATAACAACAGCAACTGCATTCGCGATAGTCTCGTGTCCATTTCTAGCGCTTTGTACACCCGCCGTAAGCTGCTTGCCTTTTTCTATTTTTAATAGCTCGTCCAACTTATCATATTGTTTCAGCTTTAGCTTACTATCCTCGTCCAAAAAAATTTGTAATTTCTGACCAGTATTTTCCGTTTTGAGTCTTTTTGGAGTACTACTGGTCAAAAGTGAGGACAGTGGACGTTTTAATGACGTTGATGGCAATTGTTCATCAATTGCACCTCATTCACTCTGTGATTCTCCAACCGTACGGTCGTATTTTTAAAAATCGAACAAACAAAAAAAAGACAAAAAAAAATCTTTGTGCTCACATACTTTTAAACTTACATACATATAAAATCAATAATATATTGTATTAAATTGTAGAAACAATAACAAATTATTTTAAAAAACAACGGAAAAATAAATTCCTCACAATTCAGTAACTAAACAATAAAATCAATTTCAATAAAACAAGTGCGGTGGCAGTGCATTGTTATTGTTGTTATTGTGCGTGAAAATTACCTACCCAGTTGGAAAAAACTATACATTAAAGTTTTGTTTTCTTGAGCGGACGTGTTAGTTTTTGATTGGAAAGTAATAAAAAAAACTGTAATAGGTAAAAGGAGTGATCCTATAAAAGAAATATTTGGTGACATTGTTTTTTTAAATTAATTTATTATTTGTTAATAAAAAAAAAAAAACTGCATGAGTGTACCTAGCAGATGCAATTCTGAGAAAGAGCTTAGCTCAACTAGTAGAAACATTTGGATTTCTGAAGAGGAATCTTTAAAAAAATCGTTAGAAAATCTTCTTTCTACAAGAGAAAGAAACCGCACGCGTTCGTGCTCGTCAAATATATTTGCAACATCTGAAGAAAAAACATCTAGTTCAACTAGCGCCAATAAGCCGAAAACCCAAGTAGGCATGGATAAATACATCACCGTTGTGAAACGGCAACGAAGCCCTAAATCTGCCCAATTATCATCAAAGCCTAAAATACCTAAAGATGAGGACCCCGGTAAATCTTATGATAATAATAGGTTTGCTACTCTCCAAACGGATGAGCCAACAACTTTAAAAAAATCTTTTAAACCTCCACCAATTTATTTGAGAGAGCCTACATCTAAGGAACTGGTAAGCAAACTTATTTCCGTAATAGGTGAAAATACCTTTAGCGCAACATCTGTGCAGCATGGAAATATTAAAGAAACAAAAATCCAGGTAATTCATGAAAATGATTACCGCAAATTGACAGACGACTTGGAGAAAGAAAATAGAGCTTTTTACACCTATCAGCTTAAAAGTGCGAAAGGCCTCCAAGTTGTTGTTAAAGGCATTGATTCTGGCGTAGATCCTAATGACGTTAAATCTGGTTTGGAAGAGAAAGGGTTTAAAATTAAGAATGTTTTTAACATCAGAAACCGAGAAAAGATACCTCAGCCCATGTTTAGGGTGGAATTAGAACCTGGAAATGTTACCTTAAAGAAGAATGAGGTTCATCCAATATGTAATGTTAAATACCTTCTATACCGGAAAGTTACTGTAGAGGAGCCTCATAAGCGTTCAGGACCCGTTCACTGCATGAATTGCCAGGAGTATGGCCACACTAAGACATATTGTAAATTGCCCACTGTCTGTGTTGTGTGTGGTGATCTCCATGGCACATCAAAGCGTACCAAATCAAAAACTGACACAAACGTAAAAAAATGTAGTAATTGTGGAGACAATCATACTGCTAATTATAGGAGTTGCCCCGTTTATACCCACTTCAAACGCTCAATGCCAAATAAATCATTAACTCCTCCCAAGCCGTCCCAGCCATCGCAATTCATTTCAAGCAACAATTTTCCTCAAGCAGGTCAGTCAACAACCCAAATAAATGTTCCAAGCTCTAACCAAGTTTCTTACGCCAATGTGGTTAAGACTAATATACCAAACGCGAATCAGAAGTCCAAGTCTCAACAGCCCGACCCATATTTTAGCAACCTTGTAGCCACATTGCAGACTTGGGTTCAATCAATAAAGACTTTTACGGCTTCTATGACCACCATGATGCAGAAAATGCTAAAAATGCAATCAACTATTTTACAGGCTATTTTAAAAAAATGATTTATTTAAAAACTTGTTTCTGGAACGCAAACGGCATACGCCAACATAAAAATGAATTTGAACACTTCCTGAGGGAAAGGCAAATCGATGTTATGTTGATTGCTGAAACTCACCTGACGCCAAGAAGTTATTTCAGGATAAATGGCTATATACTATATGACATTAAAGATCCACGTGGAAGATCTTGTGGACGTTCGGCTATTCAAATTAAAAATAGAATTAAACATTACTTGTTAAATGAGACATGTGAAGAATATTTTCAAGCAACAAATATTTGTATTGAACACATTCACAGTAAATTGGTAATTTCGTCAATTTATTCCCCGCCTCGGCCTTCAGTTACAGAAAACCATTGCTCAAATTTTTTTACTTCTCTTGGATCCCGATTTATAGCTGCTGGTGACTATAATGCTAAACACACATTTTGGGGCTCAAGATTAATCTCCCCGAAAGATCGTGTGCTTTTTGATACTATATCAAAATTGGGCTTAGATGTAATCTCCAGCGGGAGTCCCACCTATTGGCCATCTGACAAGCGAAAAATCCCATATGTTATTGACTTTGGAATCGTAAAAAACGTCCCCTTAGAATGGATGCATGTGGAGCCTTTATTGGATTTGTCCTCCGATCACTCACCTACTATTCTCCTTATATGTTTCCCCCAGGAGATTGGATCCCCATTTGACGAAATAGGTGTATTTCAGTCTAAAGTGAATTGGCTAAAATATGAAAAATATTTAAGTACCCATTGAACGGAAATTATATCTTTGAGAACTCCAGAGGATATTGATGAATTGACTCATTTTTCCCAAAATATTATAAAAGCCGTGCAACATGCTACCACTACAAATTTTAGAAATATAAATAGCAGAACTTGTTCTTCTGAAATCGAACACCTTGTCTCATAAAAAAGAAGAATCAGAAGAGAATAGCAACTTCGCAGGTCTCCCCAGCTTAAAGTTAGGCTTCGAGAACGCATAAGTCAACTAAGAAATTTGCTTGAAGTCCAAAGTGTGGCTTCCCTCACAACCTTTTTGGAAAACCCCGATGGTAGTCCTCAATCCGATTATTCTTTGTGGAAAGCAGCAAGAGGGTTAAAGAGACCCGTTAGATCTAAGCCACCCTTGCGTACTCCGGCTGGGGTCTGGGCCAGAAGTGACTCCGAAAAGGGAACGCTGTACGCTAACCACTTGAGAAGCGTGTTTGCCATTGACGGACTGAATGATGAAGCTGATATGCCGCCATATGCAGTTAGACCTCCCGTACCTATTAGACTTCGTTTTCAAGATGTCGATAATGCTATTAGTAACTTAAGCCCGAGAAAAGCTCCAGGTATTGATAATATTACCAACAATATTACCCCGAGTAGCTAGAATATTCGTCCTTTTTATTTTTAATGCTATTTTACGTCTCGAGTATTTTCCTACTGAGTGGTGTCTGATGTCTGTCATTACTATGATACCCAAACCAGGAAAGTTGAGTCATATAGGCCGATAAGTCTATTACCAACAATTTCAAAACTGTTCGAGAAATTGCTAATGACGAGGTTGACCCCAATCTTGAATGAAGTAGGATGTATTCCTAACCATAAATTCGGTTTTAGGGCTAAGCATAGAACTATAGAACAGACACACAGACTGGTGAATGTTATCAGAAATGCGTTCGAAGATAAAAAATATTGCTCAGCTCTATTTATTGACGTTTCCAAAGCTTTTGACAAAGTGTGGCACAAAGGCTTAACTCATAAAATAAAATTAAACTTGCCTGCAAACACGCACAAGCTGTTAGAGAGCTACTTATATGACCGGAAATTCGTCGTTAAGGAAGGTGATTTCAAAAGCTCGGCTCAACCAATCGAAGCTGGAGTTCCCCAGGGTAGCATATTGGGTCCAACCTTATATTTGATTTATGCTTCAGATATGCCAACGAGCTGCAAAATTCACACTTCATTTTTTGCAGATGATACAGTATTCATCAGTGTCCATGAAGACTATAAATTAGCATCACAAAATTTGCAACAACATATTCTTATATTGGAGAAATGGCTGAAATTTTGGAAAATCAAAGTAAATGAACAAAAATGTACCTATGTTACATTCACACTGCGTAGAAAAACTTGTTCGGCTATTAAAATCAACTACATTGTTCCGCAGCACAGTGAAATCAATTACCTTGGTATTCATCTCGACCGTAGGCTCACGTGGAAGTCTCACATTGACGCTTAAGTCACCCAGATGAAATTAAAAGCGGTGCAACTAAATTGGCTCATCGGCAGAAATTCTATCTTGAAGTTAGATTGCAACCTTTTGTTGTATAACGCAATCCAAAAGCCAATATGGAGCTATGGAATTCAACTGTGGGGTACCGCCTCTGCATCTAACATTGAGCTTTTTATTGCGTTGTAATGGGTGATTTTATAAGAACTATCGGAAATTGTTGAAACCACATGTCATGCAAGTCAAGCTCTTCCATTTTGGGCAGAAAAAAGTTTGTTATCATCGCACGGTAGCGCTCACCATTCACAGTAACGTTCCGATTCGCATCATCTTTGAAGAAATACGGCCCAATGATGCCGCCAGCCCATAATCCGCACCAAAAGGTTGTTTTTTGTGGATGCATTGGTAGCTCTTGCAATGCTTCTGGCTGCTCTTCACTCCAAATACGGCAGTTTTGCTTGTTCACATATCCATTCAACCAGAAATGAGCCTCGTCGCTGAACACAATTCTTCAATAAAAAAGTGGATCTTCATCTAACTTTTCAAGAGACCATTCACCAAAAATTTGGCGTTGTGGTAGGTCGTTTGGCTTCAATTCTTGCACCAGCTGCATCTTATAAGGCTTCACACCCAAATCCTTCCGCAAAATTTTCCACGTAGTGGAGTAACAGAGGCCCAATTGCTGCGAACGGCGCCGAATCGATAATTCACGGTCATCACCAACACTGGCCGATACGGCTGCGATATTTTCTTCAGTTCGCACTCTACGTAAGCGTGTTGGTGGTTTAATGTCCAACAATGTAAATTTGGTGCGAAATTTTTTTGCAATAGCCCGAATAGAAGCCTCAGTAGGTCGATTAAACTGACCATAAAATGGAAGAAGCGCGCGATGAACTTTCTTAACAGAGCACGCATTTTGGTAATGAAATTCCATAATTTGCAAGCGTGGTTCGTTTGTAAGACGATTCATGATTAAATTATAGACCAAACTGAAGATTTTTGACAGTGACACAAGATACAAAACGTGCGTGAGCTGTGAAAACTAGTGTTGCCAAAAAGATAATAGCAAAAAAATCACTCGTTATAACAAAAGTTTGCAATCCAGCTTCAATGTCGAATTTCTGCCCATAAGCCCATAATTAATTGCGCTGCTTTTAATTTTAGCTGAGTGACTTTTGCGTCAATGTGAGGCTTCTACGTTAACCTACGGTCGAGATGAATACCAAGGTACTTGACTTCATTTTGCTGCGGAATAGGTGAATTATTATTTTTGATAGCTGAACATATTTGTTTACGCAGTGTGAATGTAACGTGAGTACACTTTTGTTCACTAGCTTTAATTTGCCAAAGTTTTAACCATTTCTCTAATATTGAAATATACTCCTGCAAATTTCGCGAAGCTACTTGATGGTTTTCATGTCGCTGCAGAATGTTGTGTCATCTGCAAAAGTTGAAGTGTGAATACCACATCTGGTTGGCATGTCAGAAGTGTAAATTAAACATAAAGTGGGTCCCAGAATGCTACCTTGGGGAACTCCTGCCTCGATTGGCTGAGTTGGGCTTATAAAGTCGCCTTCTCTGATAACAAACTTCCGGCCGCATAAATAGCTTTTCAGAAGCTTGTGAGTGTTTGCAGGCAAGTTAAACTTTATTTTGTGCATCAAGCCATCGTGCCACACTTTATCAAAAGCTTGGGAAACATCAATGAATAGAGCTGAGCAATAGGTTTTGTCCTCAAAAGTCTTTCTTATAACATTAACTAGTCTATGCGGTTGTTCTATGGTGCTGTGTTTAGCCCGAAAACCAAATTGATGATCCGGGATGCATCCTACATCATTCAATATTGGAGTCAACTTCGCCATTAACAATTTTTCGAAAAGTTTTGAAATTGTTGGCAGTAGACTTATTGGTTTATATGAGTCTACTTTAGTGGGATCCTTCCATGGTTTTGAACCATAAACACCTTCCACTCTGCAGGATAGTATTCTAGGCGCAAAATAACGTTAAAAATGAAAAGAAGAATTCTTCTAGCAACACGAGGTAACTGTACAATCATTTTGCCAGTAATTTTGTCAAAACCTGAAGCTTTTTTTGAGTTTACTTTACTTATAGTGTTTTCGATATCTTGAAAACTAAGTCTCAAAGGCACAGGCGGTCTAACAGCATATGGCGGAAATTCAGCAACATCATCCACTGTATCATTTGCAGTAAAAATGATTAACATACACCATCCCTTTTTCAGAATCACTTCTTGCCTAGTCGCCAGATGAAGTTCGCTTACCTATTACGGGTCTTTTCAGACCTTTTGTCGCTTTCCACAGAGAATAGTCAGATTGCGGAGTACCATCCAGGCTTTCCAAATATGTTTTAAGGGAAGCCATTCTTTGGATTTCAAGCACATTTCTTAATTGATTTATGCACTCCCGTAGCCTGCTTTTAAGCTGGGGAGACCTACGAAGTTGCCATTCTCTTCTAACTCTTCTTTTTTCTGACAAAAGTTACTCAATTTCAGACGAATAAGTTCTATTGTTCTCATTTCTGAACCTCGTATGGGTAGTGGTAGCATGTTGCACGGCCAGTTTAAGGTCTTCAGAAAAATCTTTAATTGATATATCAACATCCTCAGGGGTTCTCAAGGCAATATTTTCTGTACAATGGGTACTCAAATATTTCTTATACTTTACCCAATTAACTCCAGTGATGGCGAACGCCAAGTCACTATACGGGGAGCCAACCTCCTGGGGGAACGAAACGGATATTATAGTGGGTGAGTGGTCCGATGACAAATCTAATGAAGACTCTACTTGCATCCATTCCAAAGGAAAATTTTTTGCAACTCCAAAATCTATAACATCTGGAATCTTTCGCCGGTCTGAGGGCCAATAAGTGGGATGTCCGCTTGAAATCACATCTAAGCCCAGTTTGGAAACTGTGTCAAAAAGCACACGGCCTTTTGGGGAAATTAAACGTGATCCCCAAAAAGTGTGCTTAGCGTTATAGTCACCAGCCGCTAAAAATCTAGTGAATTGAAAAAATTTTTATATAGATTTTCTGTTACTGAAAACCGGGGTGGGGAATAAATCGATGAAATAATTTTCCGGCATGTTCCAGAAAAGTAGTGGAATGAAAATAAAAAAATTATTTGAAAAGTTAACTTTTCATTTTTGTTGTTCTGAAAAAGTAGTAGTTTGTATGTTTCATTCTTTCGTTCGAACTGAACTTCGAAAATAAAACTTGGATAAATTGTGCAGTAACTAGTACTGACACGAACTATGTTTTCAATTTTATTTGTTTTTTTATACAAACCAGTACTGAAATGAACCATATTTTCAGTTTCATTTAATTTTTTTGCCCAAAAAACGACATGGAAAATTTTTTATTTAATGCTTGTTATTTTATAAGAACAAAATTTAAGACCATGTCAGATAACACTTTGCCGCTTTACGTGATGTTGAAAGCTTTAGCAGAAAAGCGCAAAGCAAAAGGTGTATGTCACAATGAAAACTTTGTCAACGCTCACGATTTGTTTATCTAAAAAACTGGTTGTTAATTTTTATATTTAATTACTTCTTATGATAATAGAAGTTAGAAATATTATTGAACGAACTTCTGAAATTGGTTCTAATTGTTTTCTTAGTGAATAAAGCTTTGGAGCTATTATAAAAAAATTCAACGAGTAAAAACATGAGAGTTGCTGAACTTTTCGTTTCACCTTGCGTTAAAAGTACTTTATGTGAATTGTTTCATATAAGTATGTAAGTTTTATCTTAAGCCTAGTATTGAGCTTGAATGTGCGAAAACTTTTCAGCAACATAACTTATTTCATACGAAAAAATTGGCATGTATCCAATGTTACCTATTTTGCGCATTTGAATAATATTACGGTTTTTATCTTTTAAAGTATGCAATATTGATTTAAATTTGTAAACAAAACCCATATGTTTTTTTTCTTTGCATTTTAACAAAAAGCGGTAAGTTGTTATAGATAATTATAAAAAAAGAGTAATTTTAAATTAAATTCTTAAAATGAGTAAAACATTGTTACTGGCCACTTGTGCAGCAGCAAAACAGGTAATGGACGTTGTTATAGCCACAGTTGAGCTTTTGGGTGATACCAAGCTTCCAACAAGTCCATACCTTGTAGAAAGAAATCAAAAAGGAAGGTTCGCAACAGATGTAAAGCTACGTACACACGGTTGTCAGATCTTACAATATTGCCAGTAAAATTGTCTGAAAATGTATTACAATCGTGTGATCTGCCAATTTTTAACTTACAACGTTGTCAGAAAAACCATTGACAATCAATTGTAAGACGACAATGTTGTCAGGCATCTGACAACCGTGAGAACACTCTTCGTCGGCATTGCCAGATAATTGGCTGGTATTGTAAGCTCAGTTTTAATTGTCAGATGTATAAAATTAATGCACCTGACAATAGCATCATTGTCAGAATAAAGTTTGATGGGCAACACTGCCAAACAGATCGTTGTTGATATACATAAGTGGCAATGCCTTACAAGATGTCTGGCAATTTTTTTCATCTAACAATCTGACAACCATATGAACTGACAATTTTTGTTGTCAGATGAATTATTTGTCAGACCATAGTCTGACAAGGAAATTGTAAGATTTTCTTACGATCGTCTGAACACACAATTTACTTCTGCGGGACAATTTTTCATTGTCACTGCACTGTCAGCATGTTGCCAGATCTTACAATACTGTAACATCTGACAACCGTGTGTACATAGCTTAAGTCTATTTTTACAATTAAAAATCATGTTTTTGCTCACATAAATTTTTTTCCAGTTTGAAGACTTGCTCCACAATGAAAAATCTTTCAAAGAGAATTTTCACATGGACAAATCAACCTTTTGTTGATTTGTTGTGTAAAGTAGAACTACTTCTCACACCCAAGAGAAACACACGTCCCAATGACGGAATTTCCCCTAAGCAGAAATTAGCTATAGTACTGGAGTAAGTATATTTTGTGTTTACATTTATGTTCTATTTATAATGTATTTTTTTATGAATAGATATTTAGCATGTGGAACTTTGCAGCGTCACATTGCAAGCTGCTATAGAATTAGCAAGCAAAAATTCGGCGTTATTATTGACGAAGTTTGTAATGCACTGTGCCAAACATTAAATTATGAAATTCCCCCAATGACTCCTGAAGAACTGTGTCGCATTTCCCGCTCATACCAAAAATGAAATTTTCCTAATTGCGTAGGATCAATTGATGGCAAGCATGTAGCTGTTAAGTGCCCACACAATTCTGGAAGCTTGTTTTATAATTATAAGGTAATACGTCTCAGCTTTCATACATACCATGTATGTATTTATAAAAACTATAGCTATATAATAACACGTATGTATATGCAAATTAAAGGGATATTTTAGTATCGTGCTCATGGCAGCAGCCGATGGAGACTATCGTTTCACCTACGTGGACGTAGGTGCATATGGCAGTGAAGGTGATGCGAATATTTTTGACAAGTGCACTCTTGGAAGTGCCATAAAAGAAAACAAATTAGTTTTCCCAAAAAATTTGGGCAACGAAAACCCGTATGTTTTTTTGGCAGATGACGCATTCCCCTTGCACCGGCGCATTATGAAGCCCTTCAAACCAAAACCTGGTAATGCACTTCCAGACATTGAAAATATATTCAATTACAGGATGAGCCGAGCAAGACGCTGTATTGAAAATGCCTTCGGGCTGATGTGCTCCAGATTTTATTGCCTGACCAGAAAAATGTTTTGTAAACCAGATCGTGCTAACCTCATAATAAGAACATGTGCCTATTTGCATAATTATTTAATTGGCAAACATGAATATGCTGATTACTTTGACGTATCTGGCGTTCTTGTCGAGGGAAAACTTATAGAAAATTTGCCTGCTGACACCCTGTTCTCATCAAATGTTAAGAATTCATACTCTGGTAGACAAGATGAATCGGGACGGGTTGTCAGAAATAAAATTGCCAAATATTTTATCTCTGATGAGGGCGCCATTCAATGGCAAAAAAAATATGCTTTTGTATAAAATATGTATATGTAAATGTGTATTTTAATACTTCTTTTTTACCTTTTTCTTAAACTCAATTAAACAACAATACTGTATATGCAACTTTAATTTGAATTGTTATTATATGTACATACGTACTAATTACTTTAAATGCAATAAAATACATTATTTTAAACTAAAATCAATTCATTTGTTTTTTTATTTATTTCTATATATGTACATATATGCAAGTTAATTTATTTGTATTTATTAATTAGTTTTATTGCTTCTTTGTGCTGAAATTTCTTCATGAAGCATTGCAATAATTTTGCCTTGAATTTCTACCGACACTTCATTCGGTAATTTCAACAGCAAAGAGTCTATGTAATTCAAAAACTGCTGATTGGAACTTTCACTCTGCGATTTTGCCAGATCCACCAATGTCGTCATCACGTCGGCAACTTTCGACACGCCTTCTTTCATTTCATTTAAATAGGCAGTTTTTGCAGAAGCTAATGTAGTTTTCTTTCAAGAAAAATTATAAATAAAGTATTTTAGCAAAAATAAGTATGTATATATGTATGTATATACTTACATTTTTACCTGTATATGAATAAGTAGACTTATTCGACTGTGGCGTCAACGTTGGTGAATCATATAAAACGTTGTCCACAGAAAAACCTTCTGGATCACTTAACACTTCTGTACTGTAAGTTCTAAAACCAAAATATTAATTATTATTTAAGTTATGAATACAATAAAATATTATGAATATAAAACTTACGATCTTAAGTCGGACGACTCTATCAAAAATTGCAAGTCCTCCGAAAACTCCCACGGATCTTGAGATTCTTCTGACAAGAATTCTAGATCGCAGCTACTACCAGATTTTTTGGCCGATTTGCGCTTTTGATGAAAGTAGCGCTTACTGTCCAGAATGCTTCGCCAAGCTTGCTTACAATCTTCATCTGTATGTAAATATGCAAAAAATATTATATTAAATAAAATGCTCATAAATACATACGCATAGTATATTCCTTACCGCTTTTTCCTAGTTCGTCTGCAATCTCCCTCCAAGTCGCTCTCATGACATTTCGGTTTCTATGCATTTTATGAGATTTATCCCATATATGATCTTTATTTTTCACTATAGCTATCAGCAATCGTTTCTCACTGTCAGTGAATTTACTTTTATTAGTTTTTTTTTAATTATTTAAAGTTTTATCCATTTTTCTTTTATTTTACGTATATTGTGTGCAATTTGAAAACTAAAAGTAATAATTGATCAGCTGTTGTCTCAAATTTCGAGCGGAAAAAGCCTAGCTGATGTTATTTCGCAGCTGAAAAAATAAATGATGCCAGAAACAATTTCAATTTAAAACATGTTGCCGGATACAATTTTCATGTTTTTCGCTTAAAAAACTCAGTACTACTTTTCTCAACTTATTTTGCATATATTTTGTACGAAACAGTTTTGTATGCAATTTGACAGAATTTCGCACGAAATTTTGAACTCAATATCGGCCTTTAGATGTCAAGGAGAATTTGCAACGAAAAGAGAAGCAAAAGCTTTATCTGATACGGCCTTTAGTTAGGTTTATAAAATTCTCCGTTAGCAACGACGATCGTAATTTTTTAAGTGCCATTTTATGCAAAAGTTTGATATAGCGGGTGGCGGTAAACGAAGTACATACATATATGAGTGGTGACGATGATTTGGACGAGTTAGTGACTCCGTAAACGCTGTAATAACAGATGATATCGCCAATCGACTTTAGTTAATAAAATAACAAATATTAGTTTTTTATATAATATTCTCCTTATTTTCCCTATAAATATATGCACAATTGTATCTCGAATAAATATTCCGTCATCTAATCCTCTTATTTCAATGGGATTGTAATTATACTAAGTTTTCTGTAAAATATTTCATTTTCACAATAAAATTAAAAAGTGGTTTCAAACTACTACTTTTTGTGTAAAAGTATTTTCAAGGACCAGACAATTTACTTCAAATTAATGTTCGAAAACAAAACACAAATGAAAAGTATAGAGTAGAATGTAGAACACCATAGCTTCAAATTGAAGTGATTTCAAATTATTTTCACTTCAAAGTAGAATTCAGAACATACCCGTTTATCATGAAACTGTTCAATACATATGTTTGTTGCTTGGAGATACCCCTAGCATGTCTCTTTTAGCAAATAATGCTTAATTCTACTTTTTATCAAAATTGCTGAGCCTCCACATTATCTGTCGCGGAGATCGTTATTATTTGCGTTCCAGAAAAATATTTTAAACTAACTCATTTTTTGAAAATTGCCTGCAAAATAGTGGATTGCATTTTCAGCATTTCCTGCATCATGTTCGTCATAGAAACCGTAAATGTGTTTATGGATTGAACAAGAGTCTGGAGAGTTGCCTCAAGATTGCTAAAATTTTGATCGGAATTTTGGGGCTTGGGCTCCTGATTCAAGTTTTGTATATCGGTTTTGACCACATTAGCATATGAAACTTGTTTGGGGTTTTGCATAATTATTTGGCTGGTTGACTGGCCTACCTGAGGAAAATTGTTTGCAGAAATAATGTTTGACTGCTGTGGTTGGTTGAAGGTAAGTGATGACTTATTTGTCATTGATTGTTTAAAATGAGTATAGACAGGACAGCCCCTGTAATTTGCAGTGTGGTTACCTCCACAGTTACTGCATTTTTTAACGTTCGAGTCAGTCTTTGATTTTTTGCACTGTGAAGTGCCGTGTAGTTCTCCACATACAACACAAACTGCGGGCAGTTTACAATAGGCCTTGGTATGGCCAAATTTCTGGCAGTTTAGGCATTGAACGGGACCTAAACGCTTATGCGGCTCCTCTACGGTAGCCCTACGATTAAGAAGAAATTTGAGGCTATAAATTGAGTGAGTTCCATTATTTTTGAGAATAACTTCCCCTGGTTCCAATTCAACCCTGAACATGGTTTGAGGAATCTTTTCACGGTTCCGCATATTTACCACATTTTTTATTTTAAATCCTTTTTCTTCCAGTCCAGTCTTAATGTCATCCGTATCTACACAAGGATAATAACTACCTGAAGGCCTTTAGCACTTTTAAGTTGATAGGTGTAAAAAGATCTTTTCTCCTTCTCCAGAACGTCAAACAACTTTCGGTATACATTTTCACTGTTTACCTGGATTTTCGTTTCGTTGATGCTGCCATGCTTTACTGATGTAACATTGAGGGTGTTTCCTGGTTCTGTCGTCGTTCTCGCGATTCCTCAAGCAGAAGTTGGCATTTCTAAGAATTGGAACAATTTGGTAATGAATTAAAAAATCAAAAGTCATTAAAACTTACCTCTTTTATTGGCACATTTTCAATTACGGATTTTTGACCCTCTATGTAGTTACTCCCGATAATCTCAACTGCACGTTTTTCGAGCTCCGTTATGGGCCTTTGATTTATCGACTTATTCCCAGTTAACGCCTGCTGCCTTTTCCGCTCCCTTATTTTGACACTGGTCCATCTTTTTAAGTCCTTTCATACCTTTATACATAAAATTACATTTAATACGTACATATGTAAGTATGTAAATGCGTATTTATACATGTATGTATGAAAGTAGATTTGCTTACGAAGGTTTTCACCGCTCCACCAAGAGAGTTTAAATTATTAGCCAACTCGCTCCACTTCTTCTCACACTCCAACTTTCCCTCAAGCTTTCCGAATTTGCCTCCTGCCAGTCCCGGGCTCACATTCATGGAATCTACCATTTCAACAAGTTGTTCATTTGGTGCTCGGCTTCTTTTGGCAGCAGCGTTGTTCGACATTCTAAAATTAAGTTTTTATTAAATATGCATATAATATAATTAACAACTATTACATTAGTTTACTTACTTGGCGCAAAATAGAATGAGACAGTTTTTGATTGTTTTTTTTTTTTATATTCTTCTGTGTGTATTCCGTCACTTTCAACAAAGCTGCCACATGATTTCAAATTTTTTTGACATACAGCCAGAGATGTTAAAGAAAGGTTAGTGAATAACATTTTCGCTAGTGCAAGCGATAAAACTCGAAGACAAAAATAACACTTTTAAAATCCTTAAAAGTAACTGAATTGTACTACTGGTAATAAAATAAGGTTATATATGTAAATATGGAAAATGAAAATTTCCCATATCGGTCCATATATACCCCAGATATAGCCTGAACCAATTTTTCCATTAACATTTTTTTTTGCTGAAAAGCAATTTTCGTTATAAAAGAAGGTTACTAAATGTAGGAAATAGAAAATTCCGATATCGGTTCATAACCGAGATATAGGTTAAACCAACTTTTCCATGAAAATTTTCATGAAAGATTTCTTTTTTGGAATGGTATATATATCCAAGCATATTTAGTTCAAATTTGTAATATATACTATATATCGCGAAGGGTATTTTAGATTCAGCCCAGCCGAATATACCACACTCTTACTTTTTTATTCTTTCTTTGTACTGAATGTAAACAATGTTATCGACGAATAAGTTCGTTAATATTGTGCTTCACACGACGAATTTATGCAATGCCAGCAAATCCGTCGCGATGGGCGGAATTCGGCGTTCGCCGCAATTGTGTTCCTAACATTATATTGTCGGGCTGGCGTAATCTTGTATTCTTTCATTCTTGAATCAAATAAAACGTGTATACAATACACCATCGTGAAATATGATGGTATTTCAGAATATGTGTACTTATGTATAATAAAAAGTATGTAAAACATGAATACAAAATTTTCATTTATCTATGAGAGATATTTTTTAATTAATTGTACAATATTTATACAATTTGGAGCGTTGGCTTTGTCAACGTTTACACAGCTGTTTTAAATAACCTTGTACCTTGAACGCTTGTTTTGTAACTGAATGCTTTTTCATCAAAATGACGCTTTTAAAACAGAAGTTGTTTGCTTTCGGTTAATTTTTGATTTCTTCAAGTATAATTCTACAACTCTAATATAACAAATACGTAAATTAAATATTTCAAGGAATTTTGTCATTGCGCATTATAATGTTAAATCATTTGTTTAAAATATAATAACAATAATTAATTTAACTTACTTATCATCAAAATGTCAGTTATACATTTTATTTTAAATAATTTTTCTCTTTAACAATTAGTTAGATCTTTATTTAGCATTTTCTCTCCTCACTCCATTTTGCTGCGGTAAAGTCTATTCATCTACTTACATTACGTAAGTTCCCCAATTGCGAAATTACACAATCGCAATATATATATATACCGTCAATCAAAGTTATAAGGGGACAATGTGTTAATTTAAAAACGTTAAAATTTTTTTTATTGATTTTATTGGTTTAAGAAAAAAATTTTATTATATTTACATACTAATTTTTATTAATTATTAAAAACATAAAAAATTCACTATTGTTACTAAAATAAAAACAGGATATATGTATATGTATATATACATATATATATATATATATATATATATATATATATATATATATATATATATATATATATATATATATATATATATATATATATATATATATATATATATATATATATATATATATATATATATATATATATATATATATATATATATATATATATATATATATATATATATATATATATATATATATATATATATATATATATATATATATATATATATATATATATATATATATATATATATATATAAATATATATATATACAGTACTGGACAATTCAATGGAAACTTTTCTAAAAATTTATTTATTTTTTTTTAGAAGTCGAAAATCAAAAATTATTTCTAAAGAAACTTGACAAGTATTTTAGAATTTCATTTTATAGATTCTTTTTGATATATAAACAAAAAAATAATAACATAAAAATAACGTAGTTCTAAAATTATAAAGAAAAATTAAAAGTATAAAATTTTTGGGGTTCGACAAGAACTATCGGAAATTAAAAAAAGAAAAAAAAATTGGATCGATAGTTGGGGCGATATAATTTAATGTTTGAAGATTATTTCATGCAAATGTTGGCCGCGGCTGCGCCTCAAATGGTCCATCCGCTTAGTCCAATTTTGGCATACTCTTTCCAACATTTCGGCCGGTATCTCACGAATAATGTTGGCAATGTTGGCTTCCAGTGCGTCAATCGAAGCGGGCTTGTCGCTATAGACATTAGCCTTAACATAGCCCCACACAAAATAGTCTAGAGGCGTTAAATCGCACGATCTGGGCGGCCAATTGACTGGTCCCAAGCGTGAAATAAACTGTTCACCGAACTCGCCTCTCAATTGGTCCATTGTTTCGCGTGCTGTGTGGCATGTGGCACCGTCTTGTTGAAACCACATGTCATGCAAGTCAAGCTCTTCCATTTTGGGCAAAAAAAAGTTTGTTGTCATCGCACATATATATATATATATATATATATATATATATATATATATATATATATATATATATATATATATATATATATATATATATATATATATATATATATATATATATATATATATATATATATATATATATATATATATATATATATATATATATATATATATATATATATATATATATATATATATATATATATATATGCCAATTTAGTTGCGCTGCTTTTAACTTTAACTGAGTAACTTTCGCATCTATGTGAGGCATCCACGTTAACTTACGGCCGAGATGAACACCACCTGTACCTGACTTCATTTTGCTGCGGAATAGGTGAATTGCTTATTTGGATATGTGAAAGAATTATAAATTCACCTTCTTTGATAACAAATTTCTGGTCGCATAAGAAGCTTTCCAGAAGCTTGTGAGTGTTTGCAGGCAAGTTTAACTTTATTTTGTGCATTAAACCCTCGTGCCACACTTAATCAAAAGCTTTGGAAATGTCGATGAATAGAGCTGAACAATACTTTTTGCCTTCAAACGTCTGTCTTATGACATTGACTAGTCTATTTGTTTGTTCTATGGTGTTATGTTTAGGCCGAAAGCCAAATTGATGATTAGGGATACATCCCACATCGTTCAGTGTTGAAGACAACTACGCCATTAACAATTTTTCGAACAGTTTTGAAATTGTTGGTTGTAGACTTATTGGTCTATATGATTCTACTTTAGTGGGATCCTTCCCTGGCTTGGGTATCATAGTAATCATAGAGACTTTCCACTCAGCAGGATAATACTCAAGGCGTAAAATAGCGTTAAAAATAAAAAGTAAAACTCTTCTAGCTACACGAGGTAACTGTTCAAGCATTTTACCAGTAATTTGATCAATACCTGGAGCTTTCCTGTGGTTTACGTTATTGATAACGTTTTCGACATCTTGAAAGTTAAGTCTCAAAGACACAGGCTGTCTAACAGCATATGGCGGAAATTCTGCTGCAGCATCCGCTGAATCATTTGTCGTAAAAACATTTCTTAAATGATTAACATACACCATCCCCTTTGTAACGTGGTTTTGTCGTCGGCTGAGGTAGCAAAGCGACGTCCAGGGTCTACTTACGGATCCACAAACCTTACGTAATTAACAAGACTGGATTTTCCTCTTTGAGGCTTACAATAATCCAAATTCTATTTATTCAGCACTTACAATAATAACAATGATAGGTTTAGGCTCGGAATGCTTGCGGTTCGGCTTCTATTTCGTCTGTCTTTCGTGCAGGTTTAATATGCGGTAGCAACGGTACAACAACGGCTGCTGATGAGAGTTCCTCTTGGGTCGGATGTATCCTCGTACGGACAGGCTTCGGATTCGGTATTGCAGTCGTACTCGGCATACACTGGAATCGATTATGGTAGGAAATCTCTCGGGTTCGGTATAACAACGGTTAATAGTGAGAATTCCTCGTAGGACGGGTCGGGTGTATCTTCGTACGGACTGGCTTCAGGTTCGGTATAGCAGTCGTACTCCATGTACACTGGAATCGGGTTCGGTAGGGACTCTCTCGGGTCAGGATAACAGCGGTCGCTGGTGATAATTTCATCTTCGGGCCGGTCGTGTGTACCTTGCCACAATCTGGGTACCTGCGAAATGGAGGACAGAAAAGTTGTTTTGTGAACAGTCTAGCCCGAAGGCCGCTGCGGAAACAGTCAGCCGAAGCCGCTGTTGAACGGTCTAGTCCGAAGACCGCTGGGTATAATTTATGCCCTGAAGGGGAAAAAATGCTTTCGAATATTCGCGGTATAGATATCTTTCAATATCTCCACCTGGGTGATCACCCCTGACTGCCTTCTTTCTTTGTCATCTTATACTTCTCAGTGCACGAACTGTATGAGAATTATTATTAAATACTGTTTAATACAATCAACTTAAAGAAATGTAAATTCAATCAATTTCATAACAAAGCCATCATATTCTGTGGGTGTTGTATTTTTTTCAGTTTGTGCGTGTGTATACCTCATGCATATTAATCATGGTATTAAAAAAAAATGTATGCTTTGTTACAACAACCATTATTCTCTGTGGGTGTTGTTGTATTGTATTTATTTATGCACATTAACCATCGTGATCACATAAGGAATATTATGTACGAAGCAAAAATGTATGCTTCGTTCAGAATCGCTTCGTGCTCAGTCGCCAGTCGTAATTCGCAATGGTGGCTTACCTAATACGGGTCTTTTCGCTTTCCACAGAGAATAGTCAGGTACAAAAATTAAATTCGATACCTATCATGTTGTCTAAGTATGGCATTCGATATCAATCGAATCGAATATTCATATTAGTTGTAAAAGATTTTACTTGATTTGTAATAGATTCAAAACATATGTTTGCACAAAATGTCAACAAAATAGAACAAACAACACAGGCAACTGAATTAAAATTTTATATATTTTTTCGAAAAATTTGAATTAATGTGCTAAAGAGAATGGATCAACAATTATTATTGCTAGCTTGCTTATCCTCATCAGATTCGGAAGATGAATATGCGGTCAGACGCATAAAAAAACAGTTGCGTGATACAAGCGACGTTTTGTCCTTTACAGCAAAAGTGTAAGTAGCATACGTGTGTACGTAATTTTTAGAATATGTATGTTTATTAAATAATTACCGTCTTTATAGATTTAAGCAACGATTTAGGTTATCAAAAGAGGCATTCTGTTATGTTCTTTCGCATCTGGACTTCGTTGGACATATGTCAACTGCAGTGCCACCAACGCTTCAGTTAGCCGCGGCACTTTCTGTTTTTGCTACTGGCAGTTTCCAAGATGCAGTTGGTAATGATTACTTAATTGGAATGTGTCAAAGCTCTATCAGCAAAGTTGTAAAGAATGTTGCGAAAGAAATTGAAGCAAAGCTTTGTCCGAAGTTGATAAAATTTGCTCCCGAACATTTAATTGAATGCATGGAAGCATTTATGAGAAAATACAATGTTCCTGGAGGTTTGTATTTTTAACGCAGCCTTCACATAATTTTATTGCCATAGTTGTAGGTTGTATAGATGGCACCCACATTGGGCTTCAAAAACCTACTGAAAACGAGCACATGTTTTTAAATAGAAAAGTTTTTCATAGCCTAAACTCCATGGTGGTAAGATTTACAAAAATTAAAAAATATTAGGATCATTGATCGCAATTAATATTAATTATTTTTAGAATTGTGACCACAAGTACAAATTTTTAACGATAAACTCTAAATATGGTGGAGCGGCACATGACTCCTTTGTTTGGAAGTATTCCGAGGAGAGGTTTTTACTTGAGGAACTGTACACCAGTAAACAACTGACAAACGTTTGGCTTTTAGGCAAGTTCAGTAAAAATAAACTATCAATTAATAAACATTTTATTAATTTTAGGAGACTCTGGATATCCTCTAGAGCCATGTGTATCACGCCGTATAGAAACCCAGTTGACAATTCATTAGAAGCTAAATTCAATGAAGTTCATTCTAAGGGTAGATTCATCGTCGAGAGATGTATAGGTATATATAAAGTACGTTGGAAAATTCTTTCCAATGATACAAGGAGTCGTTACCTTCCAGAAAAAATGGCACGTTTGTCAAATGTGTGTGCTGCATTACACAACATTTGTATAAAATTTAAAGTGCAACAATATACTGAAATTGAAAGAAATGAGTCTGTCCAAATTGACGTGGGTGTTACCGCTGAAACGCAGTTAACTAAAATTGGAAATAAAATTCGTTATCACATAACTTGTAAATATGTATTAAAAGCAAATCTTAATTATTAAAACCGAAAAATTTTTTTTATTAAAATAACTTAAAAGTAACACAACCTTGTTTTCATTTAATTTGTACTTTTGGCTATAAAAAAAGAAACGAAAAACAGAAAAACTTCATTGCCTTAAAGTTACATATATAAAAATCTATGAAAATTTATAATAGGCCAAAAGTTATACTTTTTTGTGAATTTATAAATAAGAAAACTGAGTGGACTTCATGTCAAAAATTTAAAATTATTTAAAAAAATTGATAAAATGCAAACAATTTTGAATATAAAAATGGGTTTTTTTAGGATAGGATCATTATATATGTAGATAATAATGGAGACTATGGTTGATACTACCACATTAAAATGAATCGTTTTTATAATTACAATATTATTGATGAGTAATCCTACAGTATGCGTCTTTTTTTTAATGCCGCTAGTTGAGCAGACTTAATTTCTAGATCAATCTTTTTTATATGCATATTGGCAGCGTGCTCTTTTTCTTTCATTTGAAGTGATCTTTCCTTTATTTCGATTAATCTATCAAGCTTCAAAGATATGCTTATTTGGTGCTGTTCCAGTGTATTGATATTAGTTTTAATTAAATCTATTTTTGTTGCTGATTTATTACGACCTTTACTTGTTGCAAACTCTTTACACCCCATATTTTCTTATTTGCACTCACTTCCTTCTTCCGATTCTAAAGTAGTATCAATAAGCATACTGAAAGATTGGTCCTCTTCGTTAGTTATTGTTTCCTTTTTAGTGTTTTGAGCAGAAACAAATGTTTCCACACTTGACAGACCTTCAACAGATACTTGAATGCCAACAGCCTCCAGAATTTGTTCTTCTGCAGAAGATAGAAACATTTCCTCGTAGGGCCCGCTTCCGGTTTTCTTTTTTGATGCTTTGTTGAAGGACACCTTTTTTTAACATTAAATTTTTGATCAGCATAAACCTTTTAGGAAGAAATAATATAACTAAAGCAATAAGTAATAAAATATATCCAAACAAACAAACCTTACGCCACCCTTTTTCATTTTTAATTGGTGGACCAAATGTATTTAACCGTAAAGTTAATTCTTCCCACAATTCATTGGCAGTGACTCTATCCTGGCCACAATTTGGCAAAAGGTTTTTCGCCAAACTAGAGTGCTCGGACATAAACTCCGCCAACGCTTCCTTTTGTTTAAAATTTATACTTTTTAGGCTCGTCCTATATATATTTTATATTAATTAGTATGTTTTAATTAAAAAATAAACAAAACTTACATGATGCGCTGCTTTTTCCCACCACAAAAATTGAAAAATTATTGTTTTGTTTATTTGGATAGCTATTTTGGTATCGAATGACATTCATAAAAATTACAGTCGATTGATAGCTCGATATCGGAAGTCATCATCTCAAATTTTCCTTTTTTTTTTGCACGATATCGAAAGCGATATCAAAAATTATTCGAACAAAATGCCTCGATATCGAATGCGACGATTAGAGCCCTGGTCTTTATCAAAATTGCCGAACCGCCGCAATATCTTCCACGGGGATCTTTCGTGTCATATAGTGTGTAGCCATTGATTTTGAAAAA
Source organism: Thecocarcelia acutangulata (assembly GCA_914767995.1). Taxonomy (NCBI): domain Eukaryota; kingdom Metazoa; phylum Arthropoda; class Insecta; order Diptera; family Tachinidae; genus Thecocarcelia; species Thecocarcelia acutangulata. The sequence goes on along the minus strand of OU612098.1, from coordinate 54,986,076 downwards.
ACTGTTGGTTGTCAAGTGGGTTTCAGCAAACAGCATTATATCGATCTGCTTTTCCATAAGGAAGTGCTCAAGTTCATTTTTGTGTTGGCGAATGCCGTTTGCGTTCCAGAAACATATTTTTAACCAATTCATTTTTTTTTAAATTGCCTGTTGTTAAAAGTTGAAAATATTTAACGGGTGTACGCCGGGAGGGTATACTTCCCGTAATTCCTTTGATATCTTGGCTGTATGCAATGTGGCACCCACCGTCTTGTTAATACCACAAGTTAATCAAGCCCAAAGCGTGCAGTTATTTCGACAAAAAAATTTCAATCCTATTACAATATCGCTTCACATTTTTAGTTACAGTTACGCCGCTTTAATTTGTAAAGAAGTAAAGTATTTAAAGCTCCTGAAGAAATTGCACACCAGACTGATTGATGAATAATTTGAGGGTTTTCCAATGCCCAGAAGCGATCAATCTATTTTTTTCACATATCCATTCAAATGAAAATGTACCTCGTCACTCAGTATAATTTTTTCATAAATACCAATTATTGATTTTGATAACCTGTTATAACGATTACAACACGAAGACTTATTGAACATTTTTCCATAATAAATTTGCCACGTGTCTACTTCACGACTCCAAATATGAACTGCCAAGACTCACGGCGTACACTGCAATATAAAAATATATCTTCTGCATCCTGCATCTATCGTGTTAAAATAGCAAAAAATTATTTTATGGAAAAGACACCCCAGCAGTCAAATATAATTCCTACAAACAGTTTTTCTCAGATAGGCCAGTCAACTAGCCACATAAACATGCAAAATTCAAAACAAGTTTCTTATGCTAATGTGGTTAAGTCCGATATACAAAATTTGAATCAGGAGCCCAAGTCACAACACTCCGATCAAAATTTTAATTATCTTGAGGCAACTTTGAAGACTCTTGTTCAATCACCAAACACATTTACGTTTTGTATGATACCCATAATGCAAGAAATGCTGAATATGCAATCCACTATTTTGCAGGCAAGTTTAAACAAATGAGTTTGTTTAAAATAATTTTCTGGAACGTAAACAGCATCCGCTAACAGGAAAATGAACTTGAGCACTTCCTTATGGAAAAGCAACTCGATATATTGATGATTGCTGAAACACATTTGACAACCAACAGTTATTTCAAAATTACTGGCTACACACTATATGACACTAAAGATTTCCGTGGAAGATCTTGTGATGGCTCAACAATCCAAACATCCAAAAGTTAAGTGCTAAATACTGTGCAACACTAAAGATCCCCGTGGAAGGTCTTCTGGAGTGCCGACAATTCTATTATAAAGTAGAATTAAGATCTATTTGCTAAACAAGACACGTGAGGAGTATATTCAAGTGTAGTGTATTTTATAATTATCTTTAATAATTACATTATAGTGCACTATATATGTCGCATATTATTCAATAGTATTATTAACTGTTAATCTATTTTTTCCTTACTTTCACATTTCACCACTTTTATTTTATTTGTTTAAATTTCACTCAATTGGAAATATAATAACAAAATTGAACAAATTGTAATTTTAGATTTACCGTTATTTTAGTTTATAAGAAAATAAAGAATCAACTATTCTAAAGCCTTAAAGCTTATTTCAAGCATTAATCTGCTTATAACAGCGGCGTTTTTAAGCGCCTTACAAAAATTATTTGCACTCGTCCAATTTGAATTTAAACAAATAGTTTATGGCGATCCTGCCAACATACGAAAAACTGCCCGAAGAAAAAATTACACCGGCAGACAGTGTTCAGTGCGGACCAAAAAACCTGTCCATTGAAGAATACCGCAGATGGCAGGCAAAAAAGGCGGAAGAGAAGCTTACCTGCATACCTCCGACACAGAAGCCAAAACACAGGAGAGGTGGTGTCTTGGTGCGATTGCGCAGAAAGTTGGCTGCATTGCGGAACGCGGTATACGCAGATCCTCCACCATCCTGGAAACGAGCATCCGAAATTTGGCTGGAGATTGATGCCATGGAAAAAGCCATGTCCGATTATAGAGCAGCAAGCCAGCAAAAATAAAAATTTTTTTTTTCTTTCCACCAATATATACAAAATTTTTTTTACACAGTTTTTACACATTTTGTGAAATAAAAAAAAATGAACTTTATTATATAATAAAAAAAAAAACACTTTGCACTTTTTCAAAAAAAGAAAAATTACAATTACAAATTAAAACTTAAAATCATGCAATCGCGTTAAAAACAAAAAAGAACATAAAGAAGAATAGAAAAGTCAAAATAAGAACAAGGTTACCAGATAAATTATAATTGTTGCAATTGTAATTAGTCTGCTTTTACATTTGTACAGACGATGGGCAGACATTTTTTCAATTCTCTTTTGGTCTTGCCTAAACCTTTTACATATAAGAAATTAATAGACAGACAGAAACTTTTCGTTTTTCTTTTGTTGTTGTTGTTTTTTAAGCACAGCTAGTGTGTTTATATGAAGTTGATGTTGATATGAGAATAATGATATGAAGCAACAACATAAGAAATACGAAAAGTTAAAAAGAGAAACAAAGAATGTCCACAAATGTCTAGTACAGAGAGTCGTGTACTACACACTCTCCCCCACCGAAAATTTTCGTTACCGCACCATCAAATTTCGTCTGTCTGCCCGTCGTCTGTACAAATGTAAAAGATGACTTATCACAAATAGAAAAGGTTTAGGATAATGCAGTTCATAATCAGCGTTGCCACCGACTAATAATAATTTATAAAATATAACAGTTTCCAATTTAGCAATATCAAAAGTTAAAAATAAGAATTTAATTATAGTAATCTTAGTATTTAAGTTAATGGATTATATTAGAAGTTATTTAGAAGAGTTAAGAATTTTACAAAAGAATTTGAAAAAAAGTAAAGAAAGAATTTACACTTTTAGTTTTAAGACTGAAAAACTTGAGAGGTTAAGTTTTATAAGAGCGGAAGTTGATAGGATCTATAGTGATTTAGAAGAGGAGAAAGAAATAGAATCCTTTTTAACAGAATTAAATATTTTGTTTAAAGAAGTGCTCGTCAGAGTTGAAAATTTGCCCACTAAAGAAATCAGTAAAAAGGAAAACAACTCGCAAGCAATTTTTTCAGCTGATTTTAACGAAAATAGTAACCGTGCGAACATGGCTCAATTTGATATATCGGTTGTAGGCAAGAATCTACAAATTTTCAAAGGTTCATTTGAGCCGCTGGAAGATTTCGTAACGCAAACAGAACTACTACATGATATGTTGCGAAACGAATATAGAGAAATGTTTATTAAGTACGTCTACAATTTCAAGTTAACGTCACAAGTGCGTAGTGTGATAGGGCGTGCTAATAGGCCAACTACTTTTACAGCCCTACGGGATTTATTAAATGAAGCTTATCCGAATCCAAGGACTTTGCAACAAGTGTTGACAGAGTTTGGAACATTGAAGTAGGGCAATTTAAGTATATCTGCTTTTAGGGAAAAAGTAACAATACTTTCTGAACAGCTCAGTCATTTTGAAATAAAATCTATTCAAAATGCAAAAATGCGATTTTTAAGATGAGCGAAAGTATGGCTCTCAATGTGTTTATGAAAGGGGTCAACCTAGAATATCAAAACTTGTTAATAGCGAGTGGTCCCAGAACGTTAAATGAGGCGGTAGAGAAATGCCAAACAATGGAAAGAAATTCGCAAACCAATGGCAACAGTATTTTCCGAATCAACAGAAGGGAAAATGACCATAATAATTATTCTCAAAGATTTGACAGAAATTTTTCAGGATACAGGAGTAATAGAAATCAGAATTTTGTTAATAATAATAGAAATCAGAGTTTTGTTAGTTATCGTGATATTAATCACAATTTTGCTAATAATAATAATAATCATCGTGGCAATTCAAACACAAACAATTATAATCATGGTAGAGTACATAATAGTGGCTAGAATGGTCAGAATAATAATGGTTACAGTAGGGTTTACGGAAACAATAATAGTGCACATAATAGCCAAAATAGAAATAGATATGGAGGGAATTCACGTAATAGTCAAGAACAGAATCGCAATCGTTTAAACTAATAGCACCGGATAACAATACTTGTTATCCGAAGCGCCAAAAATTTTACAAACTATCGAAAAATCACAAAGGGAACGACTACAGGACCCAAGTGAGCTGGACAACCTAGATTATTCCGGGGTATCCAGCGGCCTGTCTACCTAACCTATCGAAAAATGCTAGCAATACTATAACAATAACTAGCGGGAGCAACAAAGGAAATCTTACATTTTTAATAGATACGGGCGCCGACATTTCGATTTGTAAAATAGGTAAAATTGAAAATATAAATAGAAATAATATATCGTTTTTGAGTGGTATAACTTCAGATACTACAGAGAGCATTGGCACAGCATTTTTAAGTTTAACAATAGACGATAAGCAAATTATAACGAGTGATTTTTTTGCTATTATCTTTTTGGCAACACTAGTTATGACAGCTCACGCACGTTTTGTATCTTGTGTCACTGTCAAACATCTTCAGTTTGGTCTATAATTTAATCATGAATCGTCTTACAAACGAACAACGCTTGCAAATTATTGAATTTTATTACCAAAATGCGTGCTCTGTTAAGAAAGTTCATCGCGCGCTTCTTCCATTTTATGGTCAGTTTAATCGACCTACTGAGGCTTCTATTCGGGCTATTGTAAAAAAATTTCGCACCAAATTTACATTGTTGGACATTAAACCACCAACACGCTTACGTAGAGTGCGAACTGAAGAAAATATCGCAGCCGTATCGGCCAGTGTTGGTGATGACCGTGAATTATCGATTCGGCGCCGTTCGCAGCAATTGGGCCTTTGTTACTCCACTACGTGGAAAATTTTGCGGAAGGATTTGGGTGTGAAGCCTTATAAGATACAGCTTGTGCAAGAATTGAAGCCAAACGACCTACCACAACGCCAAATTTTTGGTGAATGGGCTCTTGAAAAGTTAGATGAAGATCCACTTTTTTATTGAAGAATTGTGTTCAGCGACGAGGCTCATTTCTGGTTGAATGGATACGTGAACAAGCAAAACTGCCGTATTTGGAGTGAAGAGCAGCCAGAAGCATTGCAAGAGCTTCCAATGCATCCACTAAAAACAACCGTTTGGTGCGGATTATGGGCTGGCGGCATCATTGGGCCGTATTTCTTCAAAGATGATGATGAGTTCGGTGAACAGTTTATTTCACGCTTGGGACCAGTCAATTGGCCCCCCAGATCGTGCGATTTAACACCTCTAGACTATTTTTTGTGGTTCTATGCTAAGGCTAATGTCTATAACAAGCCGGCTTCGATTGACGCACTGGAAGCCAACATTGCCAACATTATTCGCGAGATACCGGCCGAAATGTTGGAAAGAGTATGCAAAAATTGGACCATTTGAGGCGCAGCCGCGGCCAGCATTTGCATGAAATAATCTTCAAACATTAAATTATATCGACCCAACTATCGATCCAAATTAACATTTCATGCATTTTTCTGAATTTTATGTGTTTTTTTTTTTAATTTCCGATAGTTCTTATAAAATCACCCATTACATTAATGGCTGAAATATGTAATTTATTAGAAATTAAACAGGTTTTCATCACGCCATATCACCACGAGACCCTAGGGTCAATAGAGAGAAATCATAGGGTACTTAATGAATTCTTATTGAATTTTTGTGAAAATGAAAATTGGGATGTTTGGATTCCGTATTTCTGCTTCGCATATAATACAACGCCACACATGGATACCGATTATTCACCATTCGAGTTAGTATTTGAAAAATTATCCAGACTACCGAATGACAACGTGACACGTAGTGAACCTATATACATATAATCTAGACAATTACGCAAAAGAACTTAGAGCGAGATTACAATTTTCGTTAGAAAAGGCAAAAAAATTACTAGAGATAGCAAAAACAAAACGAGTTGAGCAATGCGTAAACATAAATCCACTGAATCCGAAAGTGGGAGATTTAGTATTAGTACGAAATCACAATAGAAAGAAAAACGAACTTCCATGTGATGGTCCATATAAAGTCATAGAAACTAAAGGTGTGAATTCTATATTAGATTTAGGAAATAGTATTAAGGAATTTCACAATAATAATTTGAAAAAGTATTAAAAAAAAATAATAATAATAATAAAATAAATAAAAAATAAAAAAAAATAAAATATAAAAAAATATATATGAAATAAAGTAAAATAAAATACAAAAAAAAAAGTTTTATTCTTTTCAAATTGTAAAATTTTTCTTAAGGGGTAGGGTGTAGTGTATTTTATAATTATCTTTAATAATTACATTATAGTGCACTATATATGTCGCATATTATTCATAGTATTATTAACTGTTAATCTATTTTTTCCTTACTTTCACATTTCACCACTTTTATTTTATTTGTTTAAATTTCACTCAATTGGAAATACAATAACAAAATTGAACAAATTGTAATTTTAGATTTACCGTTATTTTAGTTTATAAGAGATCGATTTTCAAAATAAAGAATCAATTATTCTAAAGCCTTAATTTAATTGGCATTTTTATTTCAAGCATTAATCTGCTTATAACAGCGGCGTTTTTAAGCGCCTTACAAAAATTATTTGCGCTCGCCCAATTTGAATTTAAACAAATAGTTTACAAGCAACTAATATATGCTTTGAAGATTGTCATGAAATATTTGTTATTTCCTCGATTTTTTCACCGCCTTGATAACAGAAAGCCAATATTAAATTTTTTTCAAATTACTTGGGCATCGATTTTTAGCGGCTGACGACTATAACGCTAAACTAAACTTTTTGAGGATCGCGTTTAATATCCCCGAAAGGCCTTGTGTCTTTCGATGCAGTTTCCAAAATAGGCTTAGAAGTGATTTGTAGCGGACACCCCACTTATTAGCCGTCAGATTAATGAACGATCCCGGACGTTAGAGATTTTGGAGTTGCAAATGAATGCAACCATAAAAGGGTGAGATCACTTATCCCTTATAATCTCTGTTTCGTTCCCCAGCAGATTGGCTACCTGTTAAATGACTTGCGGTTGACCGTCACTAGAATTAGTTGCCTAAAATAAAACAAGAATATTTCAGTATTCATTATACGGAAAATATTGCCTTGCGAACCCCTGAGATATTGATGTGTCAATTAGCGATTTCTCTGAAAACCTCAAACTTGCCGTACAGAATGGTACCACTAGCCATATAGGATCCAGAAATGAGAACGATAGAACATATTGGTTTGAATTTGAAAAAACTCTGTCAGAAAAAAAAAGTTTGAAGAAATTAGCCTACGGGAATGCATAACTCAATAAAGAAATCTGCTTGAAGTCCAGAGAATGGCTTCTCCTAAAACATATTTGGAAAGCCTTGATGGTACTCCTTAAATCTAACTATTCCCTGTGGAAAGCGGCAAAAGGTGTGAAAAGACCCGTAATAGCTAATCCACCTTCCCGAACTTCAACTGGAGACTGGGCAAAAATCAATTCTGGAAAAGAGAAAGCGTATGTTAACCATTTGAGAAATGTTTTTATCCCAAATAACACGGCCGAACTACCGCCATGTGCTATTAGCACAGGCGCCTTTGAGACATCGTTTTCAAGATATCGATAACATTATTTGTGTCACAAACCCTAAGAAAGCTCCAGGCATTGTTTAAATTACTAATAAACTACTTGAGCAATTACCTCGTGCAGCTAGAAGAGTTCTTCTTTTCATCTTTAGCGCTATTTTACGTCTCGAGTCTATTATAGCCAGGGAAGTCTCCCACTAAAGTAGAATCATCTTAGCCAATAAGTCTACTGCCAACAATTTCAAAACAGCTCCAAAAATTGTTTACAGCGAAGTTGACTCCATCATCAATTTGGCTTTTGAGCTAACCTTAGCACTATAGAACAAACACACAGGCTTGCCTACGTAATACGATAGACTTTATTTATTTAAGGGTTTTTTTTATTTATTGAATCTTCAAAATGAACTAGCAATAAGCATGCAATCAAATGTAATACTAAATACAAAAAATTTGCTCTTTACTTAAGTCCGGCCAATGCTAGACAAAAAGTTTTATTATACGGGACCTATTTCGGTAAAATCACCTATTGAAAAATCTGATGGCGGCAACGGTATTTCTTCTTCTTAGCCGAATGGGGCCGCCAAAATTAAGAATATTGCGCACAAGAGGGTTTGGATGAAGTTCCAGTTTACTGACATACCTTGTCACGTACTTAGAAAAGTCGTTTTTGAATTTTTTCAATATATGACGCTGATGCGGTGCCCCATAATTGAATTCCGTAACACCATATAGGCTCTAGGATTGCATTGTATTACAAAAGTTTGCAATCCAACTTCAAGGTCGAGTTTCTGCCCATAAGCCAGTTTAGTTGTGCTCCTTTTATCTTCCATTGAGTGAATTTTGCTTCAATGTGAGACTTCCACGTTAGCCTACGGTCCATATGAATACCAAGGTACTTGAATTCATTGTGCTGCGGAATAGGTGAGTTGTTAATTTGGATAGGTGCACATGTTTGTTTACACAGTGTGAATGTGACATGAGTACATTTTTATTCATTAACTTTGATTTTCCAAAGTTTTAACCATTTCTCTCATATTGAAATATACCCCTGCAAATTTCGCCTATCTAATTTATGGTTTTCATGTACGCTGCAAAATTCTGTGTCATCTGCAAAAGTTGAAGTGTGGATTCCGGATCTTATTGGGATGTCAGAGGTGCAAATCAAATATAAAGTAGGACCCAGTATGCTGCCTTGTGGAACTTCTGCTTCAATTGGCCGTGACGGGCTTAGAAAATTGCCTTGTTGGTGGTTTTTATGAACGCTCAAAAATGCTGTGTCGTGTGCAAAAAATGAAGTATGGATTCTAGATGTCGTTGGCATATCAGAGGAGTATATCAAATATAGTTTAGGCGACCTTGGGCAAGTTCTGCCTCGATTGCCCTTATAAAATCGCCTTCTCTGATAACAAATTTACGCCCATATACGTAGCTTTCCAGACGCTTGTGAGTATTTGCAGGCAAGTTTAACTTTATTTGTGCATTAAGCCGTTGTGCCACACTTTACCAAAAGCTTGAGAAATGGCAATAAATAGAGCTGAGCTATATTTGTTGTCCTCAAAGGTCTGTCTTATGACATTGACTAGTCTAGAGTTGAGTTCATAAGGTCTTTTGAGAGAGTGCTCTTTTTAGTTCAGCTCTTTATACTGAAATATGTCATTCTTTTAGTTCAATAGCTCAGTGCTCCGTAAATAAAATTTTCAATGAACGTTTCAATGCTTCAGCTTTCATGATAAAGAAGAGGAAAACAAAATTGGTGTAAACAAATGAAAAGTACTATTATAACGATTAATTAAAGGTGGGATTAGAAATATTCAGCGGTGATGAAAAATAATTGTATTGAAAAGAAAAATAAAACCATTTATTTGTTTAATCATCATTTATGGTCACATATCATGTTGTTAATTTGCATTTTTGTAAAACAAAATTGTGTTGTCTAATTTTCTGAATAGTTGTGTATAACATAGGTATGTACGTCAAATTCTGGCAGCACTGTTTCACTTCTTCCGGATACGTATGTACCAGAAAGAAAGAAACATGAACGAAAAAGAAAACTTGAAGACAAAAGAAAGAAACATGAACTATGGAGCTAAAAGAGCTTGCAGAAATGATCGTCTAACTTAGCTCCCTGAAGTGAATAGTTCAGGGATACTAGTTCGTTCTCGAACTACCCAACTCTAGACTAGTCCATATGTTTGTTCTATGGTGTTATGTTTAGCCCGAAAGCCAAATTGATGATCAGGAATGCATCCCACTTTAATCAATATTGGAGTCAACTTCGCCATTAACAATTTTTTGAATAGTTTTGAAATTGTTGGTAGTCGACCTATTAGTCTGTATGATTCTCCCTTAGTCGAATCCTTCCCTGCCCTGGGTATCATAGTAATCATAGGGACTCTACTAGGAACTATTATCCACTCTGCAGGATAATACTTGAGCCGTAAAATAGCGTTAAAAATAACAAGTAGAATTCATCTAGCTACACGTGGTAACTTCTTAAGCATTTTGCCAGTAATTTGCTCAATACCTGGAGTTTTCCAGGAGTTTATGTCACTGATACCTTGTTCTACGTCTGAAGAAATAAGTCTCAAAGACACAGGCGGTCTAACAGCATTTAGAGAAGCAAAAATGTATGCTTCGTTCAGAATCGCTTCGTGCTCAGTCGCCAGTCGAAATTCGCAATGGTGGCTTACCTAATACGGGTCTTTTCAGACCTTTTGTCGCTTTCTACAGAGAATAGTCAGATTACGGAGTACCATCCAGGCTTTCCAAATATGTTTTAAGAGAGGCCATTCTCTGTATTTCAAGCAGATTTCTTAATCGAGTTGTGCATTCCCGTATCCAATTTGGGCTGGGGAGACCTGCAAAGTTGCCACTTTGTTCTAACTCTTCCTTTTTTCTGTCAGAAAATGTTCAATTTCAGATGCATGTGCTCTATGGCTCACATTTCTGAATCTTTTATGCCTAGTGGTAGCATGCTATATGGCCAGCTTAAGGTTTTCAGAAAAATCGATAATTGCCACATCAATATCTTCAGGCGTTTTTAAGGCGATATTTTCCCTACAATGTGTAATCAAATATTTTTTGTGTTTTAGCCAATTAACTCTAGTGACTCTAGGGTAATGCTATATCACTAAAAGGGGAGCCAATCTCTTGGGGAAGCAAAACAGAGATTATAGTGGGTGAGTGATCTGATGACAAATCTAATGAAGCCTCAACTTGAATCCACTCTAAAGGAAAATTTCCAAAATCTATAACATCTGGGATCTTTCGTCGGTCTGATCGACAATAAGTGAGGTGTCCGCTTGAAACCACATCTGCGACCATTGGCATTGGAAATAGTGTCAGAAAGCACACAGCCTTTCGGAGAAATTAAACGTGATCCCCAAAAAGTGTGCTTTGTGTTTTTTTTTATCTGTGACAAGTACTCAGTTAGTTAAAACTGATCTGTGCCCAGCGTATATACCTGCGACACTGCTCAGACTAACAAAATTTAGTCCAACACCTTCCACACTACAAGGTAATGAAATGCATTGAAAAGAAATTAGTATTGAACATATAAAGAAAACACGGACAACGATGAAAAAAGACAAAAAAAAAATGAAACACGTGTACACATTTTGCTACCTATTCCGGTGGACTTTGATTTCATACGAAATTAATAATTAACATACATATATAGAAAATACGGACAGCAGTAACAAAAGACGTGTGCACATGATGAGAGACAAAACACTATAGTCACCTGCCGCTAAAAATCGAGGACCAAGTGTTTTGAAAAAATGTAAATACTGAATTTCTGTTACTGAAAATCAGGGCGGTGAGGAAACGATTTTTCCATGGAAATGTTCAATGCATATATTTGTTGCTTGCAGATACTCCTCACGTGCCTCGTTTAGTAAATAGTGCTTAATTCTGTTTTTTTTTTATTAGAATTGTTGAGCCATCACAAGATCTTCCACGGAAATCTTTAGTGTCATATAGTGTGTAGCCAGTAATTTTGAAATAACTGTTGGTTGTCAAAAGAGTTTCAGCAATCATCATTATATCGATCTGCTTTTCCATTAGGAAGTGCTCAAGTTCGTTTTTGTGTTGGCGAATGCCACATGCCTTCCAGAAACATATTTTTAAACAAATCATTTGTTTAAAATTGCCTGTAAAATAGTGGATTACATGTGCTCGCTTTTCACTCCGGCTAGAAGCTCGCCGTTTTGGAGTGGTGTTCTTGTTTAAGGTCTTGGTGGAGCCAATCGTCACAAAAACAAAAAATTCACGTCAGACTTATTATGGCCTTGATGTTACATCACAAATTAAAAAGAATCAAAATTAATTGGGGCCCGAAAGTGAAATGATACGATGAAAAAAATCAACTACGAAATCTTAGTGCATTTAAGCCGCTTTAAATAAACCTGCTGACACCACTACTTACTTACCTTCGTCCACAACAGAGTTACTGGCAGATGTTGTGCCAGATTCGGCTGCCCTCCCTCATGGAATCTTTTCTTGATCCCACCGTGATGGCTTAGAGGCCGTATTATTGTTTAAGCCATCCCTAATATGTAACTTACCCTTTACATTACCTTCCTACAACCAAACCGTGACTTGTTTAACGACAAGTAATTCTAAAAAAACAAAAAAAAAAAAACAAAACTGATGGCAATTCCTTAAAAATAGTACATGGTTTTATTGTTCAATAATAAATTTCCATATAGATTCATGTATTATACAACATGTGTAAAATGCATGCAAAAGAAATGATAAAAAAAAATGGTAAAATCAAATAAGTGATTCAAAAACAAAAAATTTCTCTTAGATGAAATTTGATTATAACTTTACGGAAATAAGATTTTTTTACATGAAATATGACTCTTGACTATAATCGTAAAAGGCCAATGTAAGCGGCTCGCGGCAACGAGCGGCAACCACCTGTTCTATTTGCCGCTTGAGTTTATTTGTTGTAGGCAAATGAGCGCGGCTAATTGAAGAAAAGTTTGTGCTTCGAAGATTATATAAAAATATATTTTGATTTTTTTTAAAGCCAAAATAAATAAACAAATTTAATTGTTGAAATTTCAAAACCGAGAATTAATTTCTGTCTTCTATTTTTTTCCTTTACTTTTTGGTTTGAGAAGTTAACCTGAATTCAACATTGCCGCTCGGCCGCCTTTAACGGCATTGCCAAATTAAATTACTTTCAATATGTTGAAATTAATGTACGAATATTTTTATAAAAATATAATTTTTTGTAAATGGGTCACATTGTTGCCGCCCGCTGCCGCATGCCGCTTACATTGGCCTTTCACTATAAAAGTAATTTTATGCTTGAGTTTATGGAATGAAGAAATGTAAATCACAGTTTTCCGGGAGATCAGCTTGCCACGCGTTTATATATTTTGTTCGTGTCGGAATTTGTTAATATATTAATATATATATATTGCAGAATTCTCTCCTCTGGCTGAGCTCGTGCTGTCGGTGATATAATTGGGCGGTTGATGTTTTTAACTCCAATTCCTGGCTGCGTTATATGTGTTAGGGCTGGATGTGCGTTGTCTCTCGCTTAGTTTTTTGGCTTTTAGCAGCGTTGTCAACTTTGAAATCGTCAAAATGGGGAAAAAAGCGCGTTTTTTCAACGAAAACGCACCTCATTTTGAATTTTTTTCTTTCATTTTCAAAAACCTATTTTGTATCATAAAATTAAATTTTTATATTAAAAACACGATAATGAAACAGACTTTTAAACGACTACCTATTATGCAATCAAACTGGGTGTGATATCACTGCCTGGTAGCACGCCATCAAATTCGTTCAACAGCTAGAATTCGTGTTTGTCACACTTGGCCTCTAGTACGACTCTGTTAGTTTTATGTTACCTTTACAATAACTATAACGATATATCATCAAATTTATTATTAAGCAATATCATTTAATTATATTTGCTGTCAACCGAAATCAACTGATACTTTTATTGCCTATTATCAGGGACATAAAAATACAGCTGCTTACCGTCGTCAAAGTTATATTGCTGGAGCATACATCCTTAATTGTCGAAAGAATTTACGATTATCGGATCATTAAAAGTTACAGAATCGCACTATAAGCCCTGAAGGCTTGATTCAATCAATGGCAATTCTACAAAACACGGTGTACATTTCACATATGTTTTCGTAAGCGTTGTCTATAAAAAAAATTTATTGAAATAAACGAAAATTTGCCAGAATTATAAAATATAGAAGATGAAGTTTACCATAATCAATATAATAATTTGGTCATTTCTCAATTACCAAAACCGTAAAAAATCAGAGACTGCATTTATCGCAATATTTAACAAACTTGGCTTGATCGATTAATAGCAAAACACTCCCTAAAAGCAGTAAATTTTATAAAACGAAATATATAACAGCAAGATTGTATAACATATAACAGCAAGATTGTTTTACTTTGTACATATAACACCGCGCTTTTTTCACGTAAAAATTTTGGACACTTGATTATAAACTTTTTTTTTACATTGAAATAAAAAGTTGAATTGAATTCGATTTTGTGCCACCGAAATTTAAAAAACGCACCTAAAATGTAAAAAAGCGCACCCCGCACCGACTAAAGAATTTTTAGCACAAAAAATTTTAAAAATCACCAAAAACGGTGCGAAACGCACCGAGTTGACAACGCCGGCTTTTAGCCTTACGTTTCTACTTTGAAGCTTCTTTCACCTCGTCGAGTTTGAGATAATAATTTTCTTCCACGTTTTTGGCTTAATTGGTAGGTTTCTCTTAAGCTTTTGGTTATAGCTGGTAGGGTTTTTGGTTGTAGTTGGTTAAATGCTTCTTTTGACGTTTCTAATTTAGAATTTAAGTTTTCACCCTTGTTACTTTTTACATTTTTAGATTTTAGGTTTCTTCTGAGTTTCTTGTGTTTAGATGGTAAATTTCTTTTAACTTTTTTCACTAAGTATCTATTTCTTTTCCACTTAAGTTTGTTTAAGACACTACATTTATTTTCAAATCAAAAACTATGCTGTCCTTGCGTACAACTTCTCACCAGCTCACACGTATTTTCTGTACTCCCCTCCCTTTTGAACACGTCATCTCACCTTTATATACCGCCAGAACCTTTGGGAAGCTTTTCAACACTTTAATTTTTTTTTCTGTCAGGCCCCCATTTTCTTAACGAAACCGCTAGATTTTCCCACACTTTTTTTGCATAACAGGTATATTGTAATGTATTTTTATTATTATAAATTGTAAAAAAAAAGGATAGTCCCTATTGTTCAGTATTTACAAAGCACTGCTGCTTTATTAATCGAGTATTAAAGCGCCCTTTTTGAGAATTAAAAATAAAACAAGAGTATTGTTTTGCGTTTAGATTAATTCTGATTTTATTGAATAAAAGTAGCGGCTTATACAGTAAAATAATCTAGTGTTAGCAGTTTTCATAAAATTGAAAGAATCAATACAATATGAGTGAATATCCAAAAAACAATAATTAAAACTGATATTTGGTTACACTAAAAATTCTCATGATTAACAAAGAAACATTCTTAAATATTGAACTTATATTTTCTGCTGACTGTATACAACTTCCTTTTACTTAATTTTTATTTATCAATTTGTATTTATGGTTTTAATTTTCATACCGTTTTGCTCATATGTATATGAGCATATACTTATTATTTACAGTGTTGCGCATAAGTACACATACACTACAATATACTATATTCAGCTGCGTGTTTTTTTCTTTTACCAAATGTCAATTCTTAGCAGTGAACATCTGTTTGCCGCCTGTAAACTGTTTTGCCTATTTTTTGTTTTTTTTTTTTTTGTTTTTGTAATAAAATAATGGCATAGCAAATCGCAAAGTGCCAGGGTATCCCACACAAGATTTAAAATAAAGAAACGACCTATGCCTTCACATAAGAAGTTTCCACGTGGTTAACAAAGAATAACCTCTAACAAAACTGTAAACCAATACAGTTAGTTGAGGCAAACCGTTAACCAGCGCGAGCGAGACGCAAAACTCTCGAAGACCGAACAACAAACACAAGCCTGACCGCACTTAAGAAATAATTACGATGACGCGAGAGCTGTTCTTCAGCCCAGAGCTGCTTAAGACTGACTGTTTTGCCTACCATTGGAAACATCTGTTTACCGGCAACAAACTGTACTCTCGGCCGTTAACTACCGGGTGCACACGACATATATACATACATAGATAGATAGATAGATAGATAGATAGATAGACACACATATTTGCATACATACAAACATACATTCATACATACTCGTACATACATATATGTACATATCTGTACATACAATAAATAATATACACTGCGCGTCATCAGGTTAGCGCCCTTCTTTACACTTTCTTTTAATGTTAAATGGTATCTAATCTATTCGTGTTATAGTCTTACAATTTTTATCTATGCGACTTCTATAAATTCTTCTTAAAAAAAAAACAATAATGTTAGTATTTTAACGTTAAAGTTAATAATTTTTAGAAAAAAAAAAAAAAATATATATAGTACTAAATGTAACCAAGAACTGGGACCTATTTCATAAAACCACTTATCAACTTTTCACTTTGTACTTAGCCAATTTTTCGTTAATTTGAAAATTTTTCTGCTCCTCAAAACTAAAAAAATTGATAACTGATAAGTTGAAATTGATATGTAAGTGTAATTTGCAAAGCTTTGGTAATATTTATTTACTCTTTGCAATTTCTATTCCACGTACATTCTCTTCTGCAAAGTTAATAACGAAAAGTGTAATTTGCAAAGTTTCGCTGTTTCGTTCCACGAAAACTGTAAATACTTTTTTTGAAAAGAAGATTTTGATAAGAGTGTCAAAAATTTGCTAGGTAAACGAACTCTTTACAAATTGATATTGGTGAAGCTTTAAAAATGTTAAGACGTGAGCTTTTGTTAGACAATAGTGAAAACACGGTTATAAAAACTATAGAGACGGAATTAATTTTTTCGGAATAAACTTAAATTTTAAATAGTGCTTCTGTTTAAACAAATCCAAGTTGATTTCATTTTAAATAGAACTGGAAAAAATTGGAGCGCAATCATGCTGTGCAGGGCACACAAGGGTTAGGACGTTAGTAATAAAATAAAGCATATATGACTTACAGATGTCCGATTGGTGATCGGGACGGATCTCTTTTGCTATAGTTGAACTTACTTCAGTGGTTGTGGGAGATGCTGAATGTTGGTGATGATGATTGATGTTGGCGTCCAGTGGTGATGATTAACGCAGGGTGTGGAAGATAACAGCTGCTCTGCACAGTCAAGATGAATAATCTTGATGAGACTGCTGACTTAAGGCGATGCAGTCGATGAGGTGATGATAGTAATGGTGCGCGTGTATAATCTTGTCTTGTTGTTTTTGTGGTTTCTTTATTGAAATATTTAAAATGATAATTAAGTTTCGTGAAATTAATACACTTTGTGGCTGTTAGGCAGCCTTATGCTAGTTCACACACAAAAAATGAAAAAAAAAAACACTTGTAGTGCTAAAAAACATTATTGAGGTGTGCGTTGGCTGGCTGTTGAACCAAGTGAGTATAAAAGGCTGCCAGAACTTAACGAATTAAATTCGGGCTGCCAGAGCTTAACGAACTTTTTATTTTTCGATAAATTCGGGCTTAAATGTACTGCATTGCCAAACGTGAACATACTTCACTGGCAAACGTGAACATACCGCCCCCCCCCTTGTTATACCTAAGGATAGCAAAGAGGGTCGGCATGCGCCAGAGTGGCCATTATCTATAAGTCGGAAGACCATTAGATATTTACAAAACTAATATTGGGTGGGGAAATTATAAATTTAAGTAACATTAATGCAAAGTTAAAATGTTATTCAATAATCAAAAACTTATAGCTTCATAGTTGTATAAAAATAGTTGGACAAAAAAATTTGTTTTTGCAAATTTCAATAAACCCTAGGCATCATAATTGTAATAAAAATATACAGTTTATACATCACATTTGCCGATTATCACCTAATTATTTATTATTTACTTAAAAATAAAAATAACTAAAAAAAATTAACAAAAGAAAGAACCCAAATTTAATTACTTTAATTTAAACTCTTCATATGGCAGAAT
This sequence comes from Thecocarcelia acutangulata, assembly GCA_914767995.1. NCBI lineage: Eukaryota > Metazoa > Arthropoda > Insecta > Diptera > Tachinidae > Thecocarcelia > Thecocarcelia acutangulata. The sequence continues at coordinate 54,968,374 of OU612098.1, read as the reverse complement.
TCTGGGCATTTGAAAATTATTTGCAACTTCTGCCGACGAAATTTCTCGAGTTATTGCAGAGGCTAGAAGTTGGAGTTCCCTCTCCAATTTCAGACATTGAAGTTTTCTGTAATAAACTTCAACTTGCAGGAGCTCCAGCCGGATCTTCTTTTCTCTATTCAAAGTTTCACTTGTAAACTGGGTAGATTGTTTACTTTTCCTTGGGTTCGGGGGCGGGTAGGCAGATGTTTCCTTTGTAACCGATATTCTGGAATCATGCTCAGCTAATGGTAAATTTTCTGTATTCCCATAGCTCTCGTGTAAATTCAGTCCATCTACCACAGCTGAGTCTGATTCGAGAATATCAAGGATGGCCAAGTCGAGTTCATTTATAACGCTGTCCTTCCCACCTACGGACTCCGGTTTTTTGGCGTTATCCCTGTTACTTTGCAAACAAAATTAAGAAATTAAACTTATTTTCTCGTTCTTTCATAGGTATATTAAAGATATTATAGTAGCTGTTTTTTTTTTTTTTTTATTGTTTTCCAGCTATCTACATATCGACATTTTATTAGTGCTATTTCACAAGCTCTTATACTTTAGATAGCGAAAGTAATGTTAGAATAACACTTTGAAATCTGGGTTTAAGCAGACGTGCAAAAACGCAGTCAGATCCAGAGAAGAAGCATTCAGTAATTGGCGTTTAAACAAAAACCCAGATATTGATTTGCTACGTAAAAATGCAAAATCTTCGTGTGCCAGGGTACTTAGGTGTAAAAAGTTTATTTTTTCTTTATATCCCAACAATCTAAATAAATTGTTGAAAATTTAACAAGTAAGAGTGTGGGAAATTCGGCTGGGCCGAATCTAAAATACCCTTCACAATAGTCACGTATAAAAACGCGGTTTAGGCTATATCTCCGGTATATAAGTATGTACCTATATCGGAAATTTTCATTTTCCATATTTATGTAACCTAATTTCATTCCCAGAACTGCTTTTGAGCACAAAAAAGTTGTTTAAGTTCGCTTACGCGACATTTTCATGAAAAACCCGATTTGGGCTATATCTCGGGTATATATGGACCGATATCGGAAATTTTCATTTTCCATATTTATGTAACCTAATTTCATTACCAGAACTGCTTTTGAGCAAAAAAAAGTTATTTAGCTTCGCCTATGCGACATTTTCATTAAAAATCCGATTTGGGCTATATCTCGGGTATATATAGACCGATATCTGAAAAAAAATTTTTTTTGTCTTTTAGTCACCATGCTTAATAAGTGTGTGAAGTTAGAAGCAAAAGGAATGTGGTGTGCACGTATGTTGGCAATGCCGGCGTTGAAAAACCGAAATGATGACACAACTATTTGACAGCTGCCGGCCGTTGTCACAGCCGAATGGATAACGGGGAAGAAGCAGCATCATTGGTCAACAAATGGAATGTTCCCGAACAAAAATTAGAAGCCGAATAGCCGGAAAAAAAAAGATGGCGCTGGCGGGCTTTTTGCCAAAAGGGAGAAAAAATGGCGGAAAACGGCATAAGGTGGACAGTGAAATACGATGAGTCAGTAGTGGATCGAGCAGCAAAGTGTATAGACGCGTGCATCAATATAATTGTGTGGAAACTTTCTTTTTCCTCTGCCGTGTTTTTTTATTCCGAGACGGATCTATTGTGTGAGGAAAGTGTCTGGATGTACGTGCTTTGGCATTCTGTTAGCGAAGTTGGGGCTGCATAACAGAGCCGCCAGCCAATGCAACGAAGTTTTAAAAAAAAAAAAAAGGGAAAGAAAGCCCGATAGTGAGCGAAGTTTCTAAGCCTTCACCACCTTCTACTCAGGATCATTTGCGGCCAACGCTGGACTCATAAGTGCCGTAAACACCGCTCTCATTTCACCGGCTAGTATTTTTTCATCACCTTCGTCTACCCAACCACTTTCCAATTCATCATCTGCGTGATCAATTTCGTTCGGGTGCAAATTCAACACCACTACCACCGTCTATACCATCAAGCACCAAACGACCTTTGTCAATATTGCAGCGCAAATTGGCGGCAGCAGGTTTTACTATTATAAGAAACCACAGAGAGCTGCACACCGACGACAGGACGCCACTATTCAGAGGAGCAGCGAAAGAGACGGCCAAGAAAGTTCAATTTAGTTACTGTGCCCTGGTGTTTTTTTCCCACGGTGCACTCTTGCCGGCTAGCCAGCCTGCGCCGTCTAAAAGACAGCAGCCAACAACACAACGTTTCTACCGTACCGCTCTTCTACAAAAACAACAGCTTACAATTGACTACAATCGCCATCACCAACAACAGCCGCCTCAATAACAGCAGCATCCAACAGCATTTAACACCACCATCAGCACAACCACAGCCACCGTCAGCAGCAGCAGGCTTCACCTAGGCAACGATTGTCCATCAAAAACAGCAGCATCACCATCACAGCTTTACCGAGACAGCCGTAAAATCAGCCCCAGTGGCAGCTTCAACCCGGACGGCAGGGCATCGTGACCGCAACAGTGTCAGAACCGCAGCAAACAGTAACGGGAGGGTAAGCAGTCTCGTACAACGACAACCACAGGCTCCAGGTATGGTAATTTATTAGATATTTCCTTGAGTGTATGTATTGAGAAAAAAAAAAAGGCAGAATTAAGATTAGCACGCGGGTGAAGCAATCGGTTGCGAGGTCCGTTTTGAAGAGCTTTGTATGAGTACACGTGGTTTTTGAACGCGCACTAAATTTCTACGAAATTTTTAGTAACAGTGTGACTTTCTATCGTGTCGATCTGTACCGAGAATATATACGTAACTTGTTCTTAAGAATTTAATGAATTATTCGGTATCTGAAAAGAAAATTACTTTGATGTAAAAGCAATCCATATACTTCCCGCGAAACTCATAAAGCTTTCCAATCATACTTACCCATACAGTTGCTGAAAAAAAAAGGTGAAGAAGCATAATACTTACCTTTGGTCCTGTTCAAGCTATATTTATCAGAAATAAATAATAATTGTTTAATAAGAATCTATGATTTTCGTTTGTGAAAGATTGTCTAAACCGCGCCTACTCCTTCAATTGTTAAAAAGTAAATTTTTGCCGGAAAGTGGTGGAAGCGTATTCATCAACGGGTGTTTTTAAATAAGAAATTTTGTACTTTTTCCATAATTTTTATAAGTTTTCCGTAACGTTTTATTTGAAAGTATGACAAAAAGAAATATTGGCGTTCAGGTGCAATTTTGAAAAGACTTCCATACTTTCCTTTGTAATAAAAAATCATAGTGGCCAGGAAAAGTAATGTAACTAAACCTATGCAATCATTTCATTCTTGTAAATATTAGTGATATAATTTTGATTATTTTCCATGCTTTAATTTGTTAAGCCTATTCATCTATTCATAATTGTAAGTCTTGAATCTTTTGTATTATATATATAGGCCTCTCATCTAGATGGACATATGTGAATATATATATGTGAGTATATTAATATTTGTGTGTATGTACAGATATATAAATATATATACATATAGATATTCTTATATATAAATATCCAGAGGGGAAGTTGGTGTTTTGGGGAAAGGCGAAGGGGAGTAACACCTGATTGTTTTTCTGATTTTTGACGCGAGTTAGCAAACCGTTTTTGCGGTTCTTATTGTACCTTCGCTAGGTGAGCTCACGCTAGGTAGGCAATCGTTAAGGTTTAGGAATTTTTGGCCGTTTGGGCCTGATCCTGTTTTGGAGAAACGCTTGGTGTTTATCTCTTTGGGGAATTTCTTCACCACACTACCAACTGAACTATTAGTTTAATATTGTTTAAAGTTAATATTACTTTTAATTCTTTTTATTAATAAATAATGCATTGTACATTTGATTTGAAGTGAAAGTATGAAGTGCTGAGTTCTTTTTTTGGTTATGGGATGGTGAGATAAAAAGGGGGTAGGTATCATGTTTAGGGATAGTATGCATAATAGTTTGATTTCGGCAGCATGCTACCACGGTAGAGTTGAAATCAACTCTGAGAGGGAGGGCAGCCGAAGCTTGCCATCAACATCTGGCAGCTAAAATGGTGGTGTACCGGGACACAACGGTGAATTGGTAAGACATCATCGTGGATGATGGCAGTTTTTTTTGTGACATATTTTCATTTTCCTTAAACTTTCATTTTCGGGCCTCAGTTTTTTTTTTGTATTTTGAAGTTTCAGGTTTTAGTCAATGCTGACATGATTTTTTTTGTTGTTGTGGCTGATTACAGCTAGGCTGACCGACAAGAACCAGCCCAAGACGGCGAGCCCTAGCCGGAGCAATACGCCAGCATGTCAGCGCGGTCGGTAGTCTAGTCAAACATGGAAGTTTGTGTTTTTTTGCAATTTTGAAAATATCTTTGAATGTTTCCAGTTGTTGGCATAGCCGTGTGTTGTGACAATGGCTGTGGTGACAACGCTCAACAGGAAACACAACAGCAGCGGTAATTTAAAAATTGGAATTCTAACAGACTCAGCATCAAACAGCTATCTATTCCCAATAGCGTCGCACAACAAAATGGCGCCCAACGTGGGGCCCGAAAGTGAAAGTTTATTAATATAATTAGATTTTGGTGGACAGTGTTTTCGAGGTTGAAGGTGGATGTAAGTCCTATTGAATCATCTTAGAGTCTTCAATAAGTTGCGACATCGACTAGTCGGCGTCGAGATACCTGTCTATTCCACTTGTTAGTTTCAGTTATTTAGATTTTGGGAGTTAGAACAATAGTTTTATTTTTTTTTCTTAGCCTGTTTTGCTAACGCACAGTGTCCGGTAAGTCCCGAGGTAAACGTTTTTATGAAACACTACCCGCGTTGCGACCACTCACTGGTGTTAGAAACACTAAAGGGAGAAGGATATGTATAGATTCCTGGATTCTGTGGGGGTTGAGTCAAACCTGTCAGTTTGTTTTACCATCAGGTTTTTGCGTCAATCAGCGGCAGAGTTCTGGAGTTCCAGCAATTATAATTTTTTTTTGAAATAGCCTGCTTTGGTTGGATGGCAATAGTTCGAATAGTTAGTTGTCGGTTTAGTCCTGATCTATGGCACAGTAGCTATGGATGAGTTGCTCCACAACTTATTTTTTTTTTCCAACCTGTTCATCCAGCTGAACCTTTTTGGTACAGCGTCTGATGTTTGCCGTTTCTGTAACTTTGAACCAAACTGGTTCATGGTTGTGGGCCCGGTACACCACGATTTGTTTTAGGTAAAGCCATTGCATGAATTAAGTTTCAAGCAAGCGTTTCGTTTTTCATTTTTTTTTTATTTTACACTACACCTTTTTACTCACCTGAAAATCCCATTACTTACGTATGTATATATATTCTTTTGGATACTTTTGATTTTCCTTTTTTTTTGAATCTAGCTATTAATAATAACTATTTTTGGTTTGGATTGCTAAGGCTTACTGACTTAGCGGATAACCTGAAAATTTTTATTTTTGCATAATTTGTTTGACAATCTGTTATCATTTATTTTACTTTTATTAAAACTATTTAAACTATTTTTGGACTACGGTCGTGCGACGTTTAAGTTCGTGAGTCGGAATTGAATCGGTTAAGGTCGTGAGTTTATTTTTGAGTTGCGTGATCAGGGTATGGTATTGACGCGTTCGGTACGTAGTCAGTTGATAGCGGAAGGAATAGATTTGAACACAGTTTACACTATGGAGGAGGTTCCACGCGTATTGGGGATGACAGCCGTTTCGGAGCGTGTTCCGACGGTTGGTGAGGCAGTGTCGGACATGGCGCCTTCAGTGCAACAATTTTTGTCGCTGGCTCAAGATAGTGCCAATCAAACTACACGGTCTCATGATCGTGTCAATAGATCGTTACAGTCACACCAGGGCAGTCACAACTTGAGTGACTCAATTCCGTCTCCAGACTATAGCAGCCTAACTGCTCGAAATGCTCAGCCGGAGATACAATCGAATAGCTTGACAGGTCAAGCAGCGCAGCCATCGGCACCAGGAGGTATGAGTGATCAGCGAGCGAGGGGCACACTATTAGGAAATGATATTACCACATTTATACAAGCAGAACTGTCGCGACAGATGCAGACCTTGCAGGTCGCTATACAACGACAAATTTCTCAGACTTTGAGCCGTACTATGAACCAACCCGTAAACACCCACGCGCAGACTTCCGCTGCTGCAATTCAAAATGCGAGTCAACAAAACATGCCAGGTACCGCACCAACGTTTAACAATACGCCGCTACCTATGGGTTCACGCCAGCCTTTGGATCATACGTCGCCCAGATTTCCTCGGGAACGGGTACAGCCACCACCTGGACCTAGTAATGTTCATTTGTCACCTCCCTATGGTGGTGCAACACTTTCGACTGATTTATTTGGGACAACCTCAAGGAAAGTAGATTTGTCTAAGTGGGGGATTAGGTTTGATGGTTCAGCGAAATCCATGAGTGCGGAAGACTTTATTTTTCGGGTAGAAATGTTACAAACTGATTTTAATATATCGTTTGACGATCTGAGGAGGAACTTTCACAGCTTGCTGGAAGGGCCGGCCCTAGATTGGTTTTGGAATTTCCGGGAGTTAAACCCAGTATTATTTTGGGAGGAATTGGTGGCCGCGTTCTTGATGCAGTTTAAGAGATATGAGAGCGAGTTCCAAATACAAAAGAGAATTATGGACAGGCGCCAGGAACCTCAAGAATCATTCGAAGATTTTTACAACGCCGTGCTAAAATTAAGGAACCAGCAGCGAACACCCTACAGCGAAAGGGATTTGATCGAGATTATGAGGAGCAACCTGAAGCCAGCTTTATCACATTTATTGTTTTCGGTGCGTATTGAGGATTTAAGCGATTTTTGTCAGCAAGCGAAGAGAGCGGAAAGTTTGATAGCGAGTCAGCGAGCGCAGTATTCACAACGCGCCCATGCCGTACCAAGGGTACATGAACTGGTCTACGATGAGGGAAATTCTTCGGGAGTTGTATTCGATGTCGAGGCCATAGCGAACCGGAGTAATTACACATGCTGGAATTGCAGGCAGACCGGACATAGTTTTGTCGATTGTCCTACGCCGATTACCAGGATTTTCTGTTTTAGGTGTGGTAGAGACAACGTAGTAGCGCCTAACTGTCCGCGTTGCCAGGGAAACCGGGTGCCGAACCAGTCTCGAACGGGGGAGATTCGTTCGACTCAAACGTAAACCCGTATTGTAATTCTATTAATCAGCCGCAACCCGAAAATCATATAAAAATTTTAGTTAACACCAACCGGCTGAACATCGAAGTACATCCTCGAGTGAGTGATTTAAAACCACTACATCAGCGCATTAAAGAATACAGCGCTGCGAAAATTAAGATCTTTGGTCAGGTATCAAACCGAATTAGAAAAGCGAGAGATAGGTATAAAAAGCGAAGACGAATTAGACAAGAGATAATGGCTACATCACTGGTTGAGGGCGAAGATTCGCGTTTTTACGCCAAAATTAACATGAACGGTGTAGAAATTTTAGGCTTAGTAGATAGTGGGGCGACAGTTACTTGCCTGGGAAAGGACTGTATCAACCTGGTGAAGGAAGCTGGTTTGCCAATCCATCCATTTCACTCTGTTGTTAAAACAGCCAGTGGGCAACCACATAGTATAGTGGGGCGAGTGAAAGCTAAAATTCATTTTAATAGTAGAAGCGAAGAAATTACGTTTTATTTAGTTCCGTCGTTAGAGCGTTCGTTATTTTTAGGCGTGGATTTTATGCGGAAATTTGATCTTTTTGCGAATGTCAGTAGTTTGACGATGAACGGTGTCAGTTTGTTTCCGGAGGGCGAAAGTAGTGCGGTGAAGGTTAAAATGCATGTTTTAACCTCGGAACAGCAGAACCAGCTGCAGAGTGTGATAGCGAAGTTCCCTTGCTACAGCAAACGAGGACTTGGCAGAACGCAGTTGGAAGTTCACACCATCGACACCGGCGCTGCAACTCCAGTGAAAAGCAGACATTATCCCGTTTCACCAGCCGTGCAGACCCTAATATACGCGGAGCTGGATAGGATGCTTGATCTTGGGGTCATTGAAGTTAGCGAGAGTCCCTGGAGTCATCCGGTTACGCTCGTCCGAAAGGGAGAGAAGAACCGGTTGTGCCTGGACGCTCGCAAGCTCAATGCCCTCACGATCAAGGATGCCTATCCACTGCCGCACATCGAGGGGCTGCTCAGCCGACTGGGTGACACGCATTATATTTCGAGCGTGGATTTAAAGGACGCATTCTGGCAGATTCCACTGGAGGCATCCAGTAGAGAAAAAACCGCATTCACTGTACCGGGGAGACCACTTTACCATTATACGGTCATGCCTTTTGGGCTGTGTAATGCTGCCCAGAGGTTATGCCGTCTAAGGGATAAGGTGATCCCCGCGGTATTGCGTGAGCGAGTTTTTGTCTACCTGGATGACCTTTTAGTGGTTTCACCAGACTTTAAGACGCATCTCGAGTTGTTGGAGCAGGTGTCGGGGTGTTTGGAACAGGCCGGTCTGACGATAAACGTCGCCAAGTCCAAGTTCTGTTTCAAGGAGCTTCGCTATCTCGGGTATATAGTTGGCGGTGGAAAATTAAGACCCGATCCACAGAAAATAGAAACAATCATGAAATATGAATACCCGAAAACAGCAAAGCAGGTTAGAAGTTTTATGGGAGCTACCGGATGGTACCGGCGTTTTATTTCTGACTACGCTACTATTTCAGCACCTATTTTCAACACTCTGAAGAAAGGCAAACCGTTTAATTTTTCCGACGAAGCAAAGATAGCGTTTGAGCAACTAAAAATAGCTTTGACCTCCAGCCCAGTTCTTACACAACCCGATTTCGCTAAGGAATTCTTCGTGCAGTGCGATGCGTCCGACGTAGGCATTGGGGCTGTCTTGTTCCAAAAAGATGAGTCTGATGGTGAACACCCAATCGTGTTTTTCTCGCATAAGCTGACGTCGGCCCAAAGAAATTACTCCGTCACTGAACGGGAGTGCTTGGCTGTAGTGTTGGCGATAAAAAGATTTAGACCTTACATTGAGATGATGGCATTCACCGTGATTACGGACCATAGCAGTCTCAAGTGGCTTATGTCTCATAAAGACTTAAGTGGACGACTGGCACGCTGGAGCCTGATTTTGCAGCCGTTTTCGTTCAAAATTGAGCACCGCGCGGGTTCTAAAAATGTAGTACCGGATACGTTGTCGCGTTATAATATCGAACAAGTGTCGTTTGAGGTAGGACAGTTGATAGATTTAGAGTCAGACGAATTTAAAGGCGAGAGGTACCTGGAGTTGATCCAGATTATTCAGGAAAAAGCAGCGCAGCTGCCAGATTTAAAAGTCGTTGATGGATTCGTGTATAAGCGATGCCGACCTTACGATGGGGTGCAAATAAACGAAGACTTTTCCTGGAAACTCTGGGTTCCGCCCAAGTTAACTCTCGGCATTATAGAGCGTTGTCATAGTCCACCGCAATCTTCTCATGGGGGAATTGGCAAAACAATTCAACGCGTGAAAGAATATTTTTACTGGCCACATCTTAACGCGCAAGTTCGCACCTACATAGCAAAATGTCAGGCATGTAGGGAAACGAAGCCCGCCAATGTAACCTTGAGGCCACCGATGGGTGCCGAAACCGTATCTGAGCGTCCGTTTCAAAGAATTTTTATTGACTTTTTGGGTCCGTACCCACGCTCGCAAAAAGGAAACCGTTTCATTTTTATCGTACTCGATCACTTATCGAAATTTGTTTTGCTTAAGGCTATGCCAAAGGCTAGCGCGAAAAACGTTGTAATTTTCCTGATCAGTGAAGTGTTTCACAAGTTTGGTACTCCTGAGACGATTGTGTCAGACAACGGCAAGCAATTTATAAGTCATGAGTTTAAGGATCTGGTGACCAGTTTTGGCGTCAAGCACGTACGAACGGCAACTCACTCGCCGCAAGCTAATGCTTCAGAGCGCGTGAACCAGAGCATACTGGCAGCTATACGTACTTACCTGCAGGAGGATCACACACAGTGGGACAGACACTTATCTGAGATTGAATTTTCCTTACGTTCGTCAGTGCAAACGTCTATAGGCGTCACGCCGTATTTTGCTCTGTTCGGAATGAATATGATAGGGCACGGCAGTGTGTACAAATTGGCAAAGCAACTGCAAGCTTTAGACGATCCTGAACTTGAAGTTTTACCGAAACCCGTGAAACTAGATTTCATTCGCAGGCAGGTTCGCGAGAATCTTCACCGAGCGTATTTGCGAGGCGAAAAGTCATATAATACACGCTGTCGCCAAGTCAGATTCATACCGGGTCAGGAAGTTTATAGGCGCAATTTTCAACAGAGTGACTTTAAAAATAATTTCAATGCCAAACTTGCACGCAAGTTTCTTAAGTGTCGCATAGTACGCCCAGTAGGGAATAGCTTGTATGAGGTTGAGGATTTACAAGGCAAGCCGTTGGGGGTATTTCACGGTAAGGACTTGAAGCAGTAGCCACAATGGGCTGGGTGACTTTAGTCCTAAAGCGACCATATGAGAGCCACTATAGTTCTTCGGGCCAGTGATAAAACCAGGCAAAGCCATTATCATCTTTCTTGTAACTGGGGCAACTCTGTCTCCGCGTTAGTGTTACTGAACTCCAAAAAGATTAATCAGTGTTTTCCGTTACACAATATGTTTATTTGACTTACCTTTATTCAGTGGGAAAGTTTTCTCGCGGTACAATGTCGGTCCGAACATAATTATTTCCACGTCTGACGGTTTTAGGTACGTTAAAGTAGTACCGTCTGTCCGTTTAATGAAGCGTTGCGGCAAGCCGCAAGGATTTAGTCCGTCCGATTACGAGTCCGTGTTCCGAAGGTAAGATGGATCCTTACAATGTGAAGTTAGTCCGTCCGAAGTTAACATTAAGTCTGAGGGGGGGGAGAATTTCTGTTTTCTGGTCCGTCCGAAGTCCAATTCTAGATCCGAGGGGGGGGGGGGATTTTTAGTTTCTGTAATGTCCGTCCGTCCGAAGATTGTAGTGTTAAGGGAAAACAACGGGAGGGAAGATGTCGGCGCTGTATTCGCCAAATAATACATGTAGATGTGTGCCTATGTGCACGTGCACGTATATTTAGACATAGGTGTACATGCACGTGTAGATAGGTACGCATATACATTCATTTTTTTCACTTTATTTGGTCCTCTTACTAGGCTTTCGGACCGGGGAAAAGAGAAAGCCACGCGTAAGCACCAAGAGAGCTCCGCGGTGGTTACACTGCGAAACTCTTTTGGCCGCCCGCAACCATATTTTTTCATTTTATTTGGTCCTCTTAATAGGCTTTCGGACCGGGGGAAAGAGAAAGCCACCTGATTTCGGGTTTGTTTTATTTTGCTGAACGGGAGATAGCCATTTTGAGGGAAATAGGTCGTCTTGGTGGTCCAGGCAGGTAGCGGCGCAGCTTACAGGTACGCTCGTTCCCTTCCATTCCAGAACCCTGGGAGGGTTATGGAATGGCCGGGTTTGTGGTGTGCACGTATGTTGGCAATGCCGGCGTTGAAAAACCGAAATGATGACACAACTATTTGACAGCTGCCGGCCGTTGTCACAGCCGAATGGATAACGGGGAAGAAGCAGCATCATTGGTCAACAAATGGAATGTTCCCGAACAAAAATTAGAAGCCGAATAGCCGGAAAAAAAAAGATGGCGCTGGCGGGCTTTTTGCCAAAAGGGAGAAAAAATGGCGGAAAACGGCATAAGGTGGACAGTGAAATACGATGAGTCAGTAGTGGATCGAGCAGCAAAGTGTATAGACGCGTGCATCAATATAATTGTGTGGAAACTTTCTTTTTCCTCTGCCGTGTTTTTTTATTCCGAGACGGATCTATTGTGTGAGGAAAGTGTCTGGATGTACGTGCTTTGGCATTCTGTTAGCGAAGTTGGGGCTGCATAACAGAGCCGCCAGCCAATGCAACGAAGTTTAAAAAAAAAAAAAAAGGGAAAGAAAGCCCGATAGTGAGCGAAGTTTCTAAGCCTTCACCACCTTCTACTCAGGATCATTTGCGGCCAACGCTGGACTCATAAGTGCCGTAAACACCGCTCTCATTTCACCGGCTAGTATTTTTTCATCACCTTCGTCTACCCAACCACTTTCCAATTCATCATCTGCGTGATCAATTTCGTTCGGGTGCAAATTCAACACCACTACCACCGTCTATACCATCAAGCACCAAACGACCTTTGTCAATATTGCAGCGCAAATTGGCGGCAGCAGGTTTTACTATTATAAGAAACCACAGAGAGCTGCACACCGACGACAGGACGCCACTATTCAGAGGAGCAGCGAAAGAGACGGCCAAGAAAGTTCAATTTAGTTACTGTGCCCTGGTGTTTTTTTCCCACGGTGCACTCTTGCCGGCTAGCCAGCCTGCGCCGTCTAAAAGACAGCAGCCAACACCACAACGTTTCTACCGTACCGCTCTTCTACAAAAACAACAGCTTACAATTGACTACAATCGCCATCACCAACAACAGCCGCCTCAATAACAACAGCATTTAACACCACCATCAGCACAACCACAGCCACCGTCAGCAGCAGCAGGCTTCACCTAGGCAACGATTGCCCATCAAAAACAGCACATCACCATCACAGCTTTACCGAGACAGCCGTAAAATCAGCCCCAGTGGCAGCTTCAACCCGGACGGCAGGGCATCGTGACCGCAACAGTGTCAGAACCGCAGCAAACAGTAACGGGAGGGTAAGCAGTCTCGTACAACGACAACCACAGGCTCCAGGTATGGTAATTTATTAGATATTTCCTTGAGTGTATGTATTGAGAAAAAAAAAAGGCAGAATTAAGATTAGCACGCGGGTGAAGCAATCGGTTGCGAGGTCCGTTTTGAAGAGCTTTGTATGAGTACACGTGGTTTTTGAACGCGCACTAAATTTCTACGAAATTTTTAGTAACAGTGTGACTTTCTATCGTGTCGATCTGTACCGAGAATATATACGTAACTTGTTCTTAAGAATTTAATGAATTATTCGGTATCTGAAAAGAAAATTACTTTGATGTAAAAGCAATCCATATACTTCCCGCGAAACTCATAAAGCTTTCCAATCATACTTACCCATACAGTTGTTGAAAAAAAAAAAAAGGTGAAGAAGCATAATACTTACCTTTGGTCCTGTTCAAGCTATATTTATCAGAAAAAAAAGTGGTTGTTTAATAAGAATCTATGATTTTCGTTTGTGAAAGATTGTCTAAACCGCGCCTACTCCTTCAATTGTTAAAAAGTAAATTTTTGCCGGAAAGTGGTGGAAGCGTATTCATCAACGGGTGTTTTTAAATAAGAAATTTTGTACTTTTTCCATAATTTTTATAAGTTTTCCGTAACGTTTTATTTGAAAGTATGACAAAAAGAAATATTGGCGTTCAGGTGCAATTTTGAAAAGACTTCCATACTTTCCTTTGTAATAAAAAATCATAGTGGCCAGGAAAAGTAATGTAACTAAACCTATGCAATCATTTCATTCTTGTAAATATTAGTGATATAATTTTGATTATTTTCCATGCTTTAATTTGTTAAGCCTATTCATCTATTCATAATTGTAAGTCTTGAATCTTTTGTATTATATATATAGGCCTCTCATCTAGATGGACATATGTGAATATATATATGTGAGTATATTAATATTTGTGTGTATGTACAGATATATAAATATATATACATATAGATATTCTTATATATAAATATCCAGAGGGGAAGTTGGTGTTTTGGGGAAAGGCGAAGGGGAGTAACACCTGATTGTTTTTCTGATTTTTGACGCGAGTTAGCAAACCGTTTTTGCGGTTCTTATTGTACCTTCGCTAGGTGAGCTCACGCTAGGTAGGCAATCGTTAAGGTTTAGGAATTTTTGGCCGTTTGGGCCTGATCCTGTTTTGGAGAAACGCTTGGTGTTTATCTCTTTGGGGAATTTCTTCACCACACTACCAACTGAACTATTAGTTTAATATTGTTTAAAGTTAATATTACTTTTAATTCTTTTTATTAATAAATAATGCATTGTACATTTGATTTGAAGTGAAAGTATGAAGTGCTGAGTTCTTTTTTTGGTTATGGGATGGTGAGATAAAAAGGGGGTAGGTATCATGTTTAGGGATAGTATGCATAATAGTTTGATTTCGGCAGCATGCTACCACGGTAGAGTTGAAATCAACTCTGAGAGGGAGGGCAGCCGAAGCTTGCCATCAACATCTGGCAGCTAAAATGGTGGTGTACCGGGACACAACGGTGAATTGGTAAGACATCATCGTGGATGATGGCAGTTTTTTTTGTGACATATTTTCATTTTCCTTAAACTTTCATTTTCGGGCCTCAGTTTTTTTTTTGTATTTTGAAGTTTCAGGTTTTAGTCAATGCTGACATGATTTTTTTTGTTGTTGTGGCTGATTACAGCTAGGCTGACCGACAAGAACCAGCCCAAGATGGCGAGCCCTAGCCGGAGCAATACGCCAGCATGTCAGCGCGGTCGGTAGTCTAGTCAAACATGGAAGTTTGTGTTTTTTTGCAATTTTGAAAATATCTTTGAATGTTTCCAGTTGTTGGCATAGCCGTGTGTTGTGACAATGGCAGTGGTGACAACGCTCAACAGGAAACACAACAGCAGCGGTAATTTAAAAATTGGAATTCTAACAGACTCAGCATCAAACAGCTATCTATTCCCAATAGCGTCGCACAACACGAACAACTTTTGTTTTCAAAAATTTTCATTCAAAACTGCAAAAAAAAATGGCTTTTTTCGGAATTTTGAATATATCTCAGCTATACGTGGACCGATATTACTGAATTTCAATAGCAAACCCATGAATCGATGGGGTAAAAGAATGGTGAAAGAAAAAAGTTTCTAAGTCTAATGGTTTTTTCAGAAACGGTATTTCAACAGCGGACAGACGGACATCGCTTAATCGACTTTTCCATTAATTCTGATTCAGAATATATATACTTTATAGGGTCGCAAAAAAAACTGTAGAAATTACAAACGGAATCACAAACTTATAAATACCCTTTACATTTTTGTGAAGGGTATAAAAATGTACTTATAAAGCCACCTTTACGAGTACATGGTAATACAAGATATTTATGTTTTGTGGGAGTAAAATATTACGAAATTCTCTCCGTACTTAAAAAAAGCCAACAAAAAAAAATATGGTGTAAGTATTTTTCATGATTATATTTTTGGGATAAGTAAAATCAAAGAAAATCTAATAAAATTACCGAAGATTACAATTTTACAATATTAACAAAAACAACCTACAATATTCTTGAATTGTTTGGGTTTCTTAATGTTGTACCTACCACCTACAATAAATACTCGAAGCGCTGCCAATGCAAATTTAAAATTACAACTCTGACGTTATGAGAACACAGAGTTTTCTGATTTACCGACCGCGTGCCAATTTTTGCATTTGGATTTCTCTTTTACTGACATACATACATTTTGCTTTTACATGCTAAGATATCCTTTGATCTACAAAGATTTGTGACAGATCTAAATATTTGTATTACCATGTAAAGGTCCCTTTATTAGTTCACATGGTACGAGTGATCATGTGAAGAAGTGTTTTGCATTGTTTTTTATGAAAATCAATGCTAAACAAGTAAATAACATCCAATTTCACGATAACGAAGCTGTTCGTTCGTTTGCACAATTACATTTAAAACAACCACAAAATTTTGAATGTTGTTTTACTTTTAAATGTAATTGTGCGAACGAACGAACAGCTTGGTTATCGTGAAATTGGCACTAAATTTTGACTCCATCTCGACTTTGAATAACAAAAATACTGAGTCCGAATAGGTTTACTTTAATAGTTTTTGCTTACGCATGGGGAAAAAATATTAAAAGCGAGCTTTTTTAACTGTTTCGTTTTCACTAGTACACCTCACATTTTATTAACGTATACTGCAAACAAACGTAATAAATAAAATAAGTAAATAATAATAAAAAGACCGAAAAATATGCAAGGAGTAATTACTTGTCAGGTGTCTAAAACACATTACTTTGTTCCTCGAAAAATTTCTGTTACCGGCTATTCGGAACTTGGATCATCTTCACAGAACTATCATTATCTGACGCAATAAATAGTCCTTTTTACCGATACTTTTTATCAACAGTTGCGGATACAAACAAATTTTAAGATTGTAATACAACTTTTCACAACAGATAAAATTTAAACCAAAAACACAAACGTCACTTTAAAATTGTCTTACAAACGGGTGCAATCAGTGTTACAAGTGGTTGACTTCTAAAAGAAACATTTTTACAGTTTTCTCGAATTTTCCCTAAAAATGATTTGAGTAGCTGTTTACACTTTTTTAAATTCGAGATTTGATGTGCTCCGTAAATTTTATGCTTTCCCAAGCCTAAAATTTACCGCCTATAATAGTATCTGTATTATTTTCTGCTTCGGTTAAATAAAGTAAATATTTAATAAATATCTCGTTTTGATAAATAAAATGAATAACAACAGAAACAGTTCAATAACTTGTGAACTTCAATTTCATTAAGCAGATCATTCAACTCAGCACAAAATAAACATTCATGGCACGGGGGCATCACACGAGAATTGCTTCACGGTTTTGTTGTGCTTTTTTATTGCTTTTTGTTTTGTTTTCTTTTGTTTTTAAGATAATAAAATAAACGTACGCTGGTCTGTTGTAGTTTTTAATCGGTGAATGAAAATAAAATTTTGATTTCTAACCGGGTATATATATATAAATATATATATATATATATATATATATATATATATATATATATATATATATATATATATATATATATATATATATATATATATATATATATATATATATATATATATATATATATATATATATATATATATATATATATATATATATATATATATATATATATATATATATTTATTTATTTACGCTTCTGACATGCCAACCAGATCTGTTATTCACACTTCAACTTTTGCAGTTTTTTTTAAGTGTTTTTATTTATTGAATCTTCAAAATTAACAAACAATAAGTATTCAATCGAATCGTAATACTAAATATAAAAAATGTGCATATAAAAAAATGTGCTCTTTACTTAAGTCCGGCCAATGCTAGACAAAAAGTTTTAATATACGGGACCTATTTCGGTAAAATCACCTATTGAAAAATCTGATGGTGGCAACGGTATTCCTTCTTGCGCACAAGAGGGTTTGGATGAAGTTCCAGTTTACTGACAGACCTTGTCGCATATTTAAAGAACTCGGTTTTTACTAGTGGAACACTCACGGGGGTTACTCTCTATTGCGATGCGAAAGAAAAATCGAAGAATTGGTACTCTGTATTGCGTTTTCGTACGTTCTTTTCGAATTTAATTTTCCCTTTCGCACATTTTAACTTATCATTCATCACTATTGTCTATTTTGTGATACCAGTGTTACTTAATTTTTAAACTATTTCGCGAAAAAGCACAGAATACCAAATTATACTCTTATCGCATCTACCTTTCGCATCGAACTTACTTGCGCTTCGCAATAGAGAGTAACCTCCCAGGTGATTTTTTTACGTGCCATGGAGCTGCACTAATCGTTCGAAGAATTTGGTTTTGTCGCCTTTGAATTTTTGCAATGTCTTCAGATGACGCAGCATTCTGTAGTGCTCATGAAAACTATGAACTAGCTTCATTTAAGGAATATATTTCAATATAAGAGAAATAGCTAAAACTTTGGAAAATCAATGTTAATGAAGAACAAGTAAGAGTGTGCTATATTCGGGTGGTTCGAATATAAAATACCGTTCACGATAGTCACGTATATGTATAGTATATATTACAAATTTAAACTAAATATGCTCGAATATATATGGAGCGATATCGTGGAAAAAATATGTTTGTCTTGTAATCACCATTCCATAAAAGAAATCTTTCATGGACATTTTGTTTAAGTTTGTTTAAGCTATATCTCGATTATATATGAACCGATATCGGAATTTTCTGTATTTAAGTAACCTTCTTTTATAACGAGAATTGCTTTTCAGCAAAAAAAAATGTTAATGGAAAAATCGGTTCAGGTTATATCTCGGGTATATATGGACCGATATCGGAAATTTTAATTTTCCTCATTTAAATAACCTTATTGTGTTACCAAAACTGCTTTTAAGCAAAAAAAAAGTTTTTTATCTCGGGTAAATATAGACCGATATCTGAAAGAATTTGGTTTTGCCTTTTAATTACCATGCTTAATATGTGTGTGTGAAGTTTGAAGCGAAACCAATAATTTTTTCTTCAAAAATTGTCATTCAAAATTGCAATTTCCATTTTCCATATTTATATAACCTTATTTTATTACCAGAACTGCTTTTAAGCAAAAAAAAAAGTTCTTTAAGTTCGCTTACGCTTCATTTTTTTTTTTTTTTATATATATTGCACCAGTACTCAGGGGATGACCCCTACATATGCAGTGCATTGTACAAGAACTAGTTAAATAGGTGAGGAGGGGGAAGGAGGAAATATACTTTTTGTGAACATTTGACTTGAACTTTCCAACGCTATAACAGACAGGAAACACGTCTGCAGGCAACTTATTCCACAGACGAAGCGCACGGCTGAAAAACGAATTCTCTTTGTAATGCGTAGTGCAATTCCCAGTGCAATCAACCACAAATGGATGAGCACTAGACGATGACCGCGTGCTACGTAAAAATGTGCGAGTTTCGGGAACAGGATCCCTAATCTCGTCAGAGCAAAATCCATTGTAGTAACGATAGAACAGAGTAACGCACCCCACACTGCGTCGATTCTCCAGTGAACAGAGTTGGATACCATACTGTCACCAATGAGCTTCTTCGCCCTCTCCTGCACACGGTCGAGTAACCCCAAAATAGACTTTGAGGCACCGGCCCAAACATGAGAGTTTTATTCCATTTTCGGTCGGATGTAGGTGGTATAAATAGTAAGGAAGTCGGATGGAGTGAAGTACATCTTACACGGTTTCAAAAAACCAACGCACTTGAATGCTTCTTTGGAGACATGAAGAATGTGTTCAGTCCAGCGAACATCACACTGTATCTTCATTCCAAGAACATCAAGAACATCCGATTCCTGAATATTTATACCATCCATGAGTACAGATTTTTTTTTTTTTTTTTTTAACTTTATTATTTTATTTATTGAATCTACATAAAAAAATGTAATGACAATAAGTATTCAAATCTTAATACTAAAAAAAAATTTTAATTAAAGTCCTGCCAAAAATTTATTTTTATGCGAATATTATTTCAGAATTCAGTCATCTGTTTAGAGCTCTAATGGTAGCCAAAGTATCCCTCCTTCTCAGACGGGTATGACCACCAAAGTTAAGGATATTAACTGCAAGTGGATTTGGATGGATTTCAAGTTTGTTAATATATCTTGTTGCGTACTTCACAAATTCAGATTTCACAAAAGGTACGTTCAGATCTGCGTGGATTCATGAGTTTTTAACGTACCATGGAGCATTTGTAATTCTACGGAGAATTCTATTTTGATATGAGTACAGATAAAGCAGCATTTGCGGTCGCTTGTTTGTGTGTTAATAGGCAACATTAATAGAAGATCGCTATTCAGTGAATCATTCATATTTAGCTTCTTGGCAGCGATCTCTGATAGGCTGGGCCTATAACCAAAAGAATACGAGTGACAAATGCTGATGTCATCCGCGAAAGAGTGGATAGGGTGGGAAGTTTGATAGAGAAGGTCGTTGAGGAAAATAAGAAATAGAATAGGAGAAAAAACGGAGCCTTGCGGTACCCCTGATTTAATCTTCAACTCGTTTGATGAGACCCAATCTATAACAACTCGTATTGTGCGGTCTCTGAGAAAGCTCGATATAAACCGAGAGAAGTCATCCCCGACACCAAAAGCAGTGAGTTTTGCCAGCAGCGCACCATGCCACACTCTGTCAAACGCTTTGGAAATATCCAGAGCCACTACCTTACTTTCACCGAAATGATGGATTGAGTGGCACCATTTCTCTGACAGATATGCCATAAGATCGCCAGTAGAAACACCCTAGATATTTCATAAGATGATAGTTGACCATACTTTCCACTACTTTGGAAAGCGCAGAGCAAATTGCAATTGGGCGGTAATTTTCGGGGTTGTTTGCCTCACCCTTTTTGGATATTGGCATTAGCAACCAAAACTCACCAACATGGTAAAGTTTGCTGAAGAGGTGTGCTAACGGACTCGCAAGCTTAGAAGAGCACTACTTCAAGACCAGTGCTGGAATGCCATCCGGTCCAAGAGTCTTATTTACGTCGAGGTCGGCCAAAACCCCTTTAACTGCTCGAGCCCGGAAAAATATCTTTGGCATAGTTACAGATACCCTTTCGACCTCAGGGAGTGGTTGACTGCTTTCCGGCAAGTAGGAGTTGCTTGCAAAAATTTCAGCCAACAGGTTAGCTTTGTCAACCGGGTCGGTGAATGCTTGGTCATTCTTCAAGAGAGTTGGAATTGATGAACTAGTACTGTTCTTTACTGTCTTAACAAAATACGAAAAAGTTTTACTGCCCCGGGGAGCTGTAAGAATCTTCGCACGAAGACGCTGTTCGTGAATAAACTTTTCACGCCTAAGTATCCTGGCACACGAAGATCTTGCATTTCTACGTAGCAAATCAATATCTGGGGTATTGTTTAAACGCCAATTACTGAATGCTTCCTCTATGGATCTGACTGCGTTTTTGCACGTCTAATTTAACCATGATTTCACTCTTGGTTTAACTGAAATCTTCTTGGAGGGGATGAATGATTTCATCCCTAGCAATATCATATTCTCGACCATTTTTGCAGAAGCATTTATGTCGTTATCTAAAAGCAAAGTTTCCAATTAAAATGCTCATAAAATTGGTTGAGCTCAGCCCAACGCGCCTTTTCGTAAATAAATATTGAACGTTTTGTAGCTGATTTTGAAACGTTACGAAGTTCAGATATCGAAAAGCAAGCAGAAATGGTACAATGATCCGAATTGCCGAGAGGTGCACTAACTTTGATTTCATACTTTTCAGGGTGTGAAGTCAGGAATAGGTCAAGTGTGTTTGAATGGTGCCCTTCAACACATGGAATATGCGTTGGCTCATTCACTAATTGCGCTAGGTGGTTATGTGCAGCGAATAACTCAACATATTGGCCTTCTGGAGTTGTATGAATCGAATGGCGAAGCCAGGATGAGTTGTGAACATTGAAATCACCAGCAACAACTATTTCACTGCTCGGACAACTTTCCAGGGTTTTCAATATGGAGTTGGAGAGGGCATCGAGACTAGCAAAGGTAACATCCCTCCCCGTATTTGGACTTCTGTATCGAAACCCGAAATGCAAACAGTGTGACCTGATTTTGAATTTAACCCAAAGACAGGTAAATTCGGCTTCATGCATGCCTAATGGTTGCTGACACTGGAACACAACTTCATTGCGAACATAAATTACAAGGCCCCGATGGAAATAAAAGAGGAATAGAAGTTGATACCCAGGTATGTAAAAATCCTGTGGATCAGCATTCTCAGACATATGGGTCTCACTTAAGGCGAAAATATCCGGCCAATGGAGACAAGTTTGGGCATAAACCAAGAAGAAATTCGATGTCAGCCCACGTATGTTGCAATATTCTATTTTAAAGCTGCCTGTCATCACGGTGGAAGACCGAAAAACAAATGTCTTCACTGTGAAGGTGAAACCGAAAATTAATCGTTGCTGGGTTGATCATATAGTATCCAGTGTAAATACCTTCGATACTATAATGACCAACAACGATTAACCCGGCATCACCAACATTGCGAAGTACTTTCTATGTTAGGAATCTATTCAGGAAATGGCAACAGTGCCTGTAAAAGGGTCATAAAAGCCCTGATCTGGCCATGTAATTATATATAAAAATATGCTTATTGTTTAATTTTTTATACCCTTCACAAAAATGTAAAGGGTGTATATACGTTTGTGATTCAGTTTGTAATTTTTACAGTTTTGTTTTGCGACCCTATAAAATATATGTATATATTCTGATTCAGAATTAATGGAAAAGTCGATTAAGCGATGTCCGTCTGTCCGTCTGTCCGCTGTTGAAATACCGTTTCTGAGAAAACCATTAGACTTAGAAACTTTTTCCTTCACCATTCTTTTACCATGGGTTTGCTATTGAAATTCAGTAATATCGGTCCACGTATAGCTGAGATATATTCAAAATTCCGAAAAAGGCCATTTTTTTTGCAATTTTGTATGAACATTTTTGGAAACAAAAGTTGTTTGTTTTGCTTCAAACTTCACACACTTATCAAGCATGGTGACTAAAAGGCAAAACATTTTTTTTCAGATATCGGTCCATATATACCCGAGATATAGCCCAAATCGGGATTATCATAAAAATGTCGCGTAAGCGAACTGAAACAATTTTTTTTGCTCAAAAGCAGTTCTGGTAATGAAATTAGGTTATATAAATATGGAAAATGAAAATTTCCGATATCGGTCCATATATACCCGAGATATAGCCCAAATCGCGTTTTTCATGAAAATATCGCGCAAGCGAACTTAAAAAATTTTTTGTACTCAAAAGCAGATCTGGTAATGAAATAAGGTTATATAAATATGGAAAATTAAAATTCCCGATATCGGTCCTCATATACCCGAGATATAGCTCAAATCGGATATTTCATTAAAATGCCGCGTAAGCGAACATAAACAACTTTTTTTGCTCAAAAGTTTTCAGGTAATGAAATAAGGTTATATAAATATGGAAAATGAAAATTTCCGATATCGGTCCATATATGTATACCCGAGATGAACCGATTTTTCCATTAACATTTTTCTTTTGCTGAAAAGCAGTTCTCGCTATAAAAGAAGGTTACTAAAATACAGAAAATTAAAATTTCCGATATCGGTCCGTATATACCCGAGATATAGCCTAAACCGGGTTTTCCATGAAAATATCGCGTAAGCGAATTTAAACAACTTTTTTGTGCTCAAAATCAGTTTTGGTAATGAAATAAAGTTATATAAATATGGAAGATAAACATTTCCGATATCGGTCCATATATACCCGAGATATAGCCTAAGCCGGGTTTTTCATGAAAATGTCGCGTAAGCGAACTTAAACATTTTTTTGTGCTCAAAAGCAGTTCTGGTAATGAAATATGGTTATATAAATATGGAAAATTAAAATTTTTGATATTGGTCCATATATACCCGAGATATAGCCTGAACCGATTTTTCCATTAATTTTTTTTTTTGCTGAAAAGCAATTCTCGTTATAAAAGAAGGTTACTAAAATACAGAAAATAGAAAATTCCGATATCGGTTCATATATAACCGAGCATATTCAGGTCACATTTTTAATATACTATACATATACGTGACTATCGTGAAGGGTATTTTAGATTCGGCCCAGCCGAATATACTACACTCTTACGTGTTTTTTTTTATTTTGTTTCGTTTTGTGAAATTTATTTATTTAATTTTTTTATATTATTTTTTTTTTTAATATTATTATTTTTTTTAATATTTATTTCTTTGTTTTATTTTATTTTTTAATTTTATGTGTTTTGGTTTTTTCTCTGTCGTAGAATGGTTTGTTGTGTAGTAATATTTGTGTATTTATCTGTTTATTGCATGCTGTGTTGTTGTTTTCATTTGCTGTATTGCAGTTATTGTTGCTATTTGATGTTTGCTGTATTGCTGTTGTTTGTTATTCTTATTTTTGTACTGTATATTTTATTGTTTTAGGTTTAATTTGAATTTGTAATTTTTATACCCTTCACAAAAATGTAAAAGGTATATAAAAGTTTGTGATTCCGTTTGTAATTTCTACAGTTTTAATTTGCGACCCTATAAAGTATATATATTCTAAATCAGAATTAATGGAAAAGTCGATTAAGCGATGTCCGTCTGTCCACTGTTGAAATACCGTTTCTGAGAAAACCATTAGACTTAGAAACTTTTTTCATTCTTTTACCCCATCGATTCATGGGTTTGCTATCGAAATTCTATAATATCGGTCCACGTATAGGTGAGATATATTCAAAATTCCAAAAAAGCAATTTCTTTTTTTCAAATTTGTATGAAAATGTTTGAAACAAAAATTGTTTGCTTTGCTTCAAACTTCACACACTCATTTTTTTCTCAGAAACGGTATTTCAACAGCGGACAGACGGACATCGCTTAATCCACTTTTCCATCATTCTGATTCAGAATATTATTACTTTATAGGGTCGCAAACAAAAACTGTAGAAATTATAAACGGAATCACAAACTTATATAAACCCTTCACATTTTTGTGAAGGGTATAAAAATGTATTCATATTGTATGTATTATTTCACGCTTCGAAAAAAAAAACATGTTCGCCTATCCAAATCAACAACTCACCAACTAAGAGCAGCCGCTTTTGGCCAACGAGCGATTTCAGTGACCAAAATCAACTCCAGCTGTGCTCCGGGCCACACTTCCCCTAGTGATGCAATTACCTCTTTCATAGCGCTGGCCGATTTCTCGTCAACACAAAATCAGTTTGACTCGGCCCTGGATTCACCCTGCATCAGTGAACTGCGGTGGAGGACCGGTGTTACATTCGAGCGCCTTTAAGAAATTGTCCAGCAATCTCTGGGAGATCAACACCCATTTTTCACGGGTGATTGCTCCGTCAGAGTTGATTCGGTCAACAACAGCCCTATTCAGTGGGTTTTTTGCAACCTCACTGTAAGGTCTATTGATGACCATGGACCCTTTCCTCGGCTTTTTGCTCGGTCGTCCGGATCCGGGTTTTCAGCAATATGTGGCTTGGCCCATTCCAAGCATTGTTTGTCATTGTTTGACATAGACTCCTCGGCAACATTTCCGAATTTTCGACATATTTGCGGGAACTGGTGTTTTGCTCCCACTTCACCTTTTGTGTTGTATTGGACGTGGATTTTCCAGTTCGCTCTCTGCTGGCTAGCGTATCCGGGGTTTTTCCGCATGTTGTTGGCTGCAGGGTGTTTTTGGCTTGTTAGGCACACCCCGCGTTGTATTGCTGTGTTTTCAGCTTTTACTTTTAATTTTGCAGCAACCGATGTACTAGGCCTTTCAGCTTCGTACATCTGACTGCTGCTGTTGTCGGTTCCCGGTGAGGGTTTGACCGGGTTTTGACGGCAGCTTGGGTTTGCCAGCCTGATGGACTATTGTGTTTTGTTATGATAATTTTTTTTTATTTAAATTTGGATTCATTTTTGTTCCCACGAGTAGGCCAGTAAAGAAAGGACCATCCGTACAATGACGGCGGGTATGGACTAGGCAACTACTAATTACAACCGGTCCGTGCCCTAGACCGGAGGAGAAACTACTCGCAACTAGTCTTTTTTCATCCACTGACTAGCTACACAGACCCTCGGCGCAGCTTCTACAACCTTGGCCTTCAGTCGGTCCGCGGGTCTCATACACCTCGTGGTATTCGGAGTGTATTCCACCTGATACTAGATTTGCACATGATGTGTTCCTCTGCCCTATGTTCCCCTCAAGCCCAGGACGTGGGATATTCACATATAAGCCATGTTTGTGTCATGGTCATAATGTGCATGCTCCTGTCCTCCCCTATCCGCCACCTGGAGACGCTTCTAATGGGAATATGACGACTCCAGCACGGACAGAGATAGGTATAGAAATAATTTTTTTTGGTTGACAGTCGCGCTGACGTTTCTTTCTTGCCGCTAACTTCAAAAACCTTTGACGTCCGCCTAACTTCAATCGTGTTGTACGCCGCAAACGGTTCGCCAATTAAAGTACGAGAAAATGGTAATAGGCGAAAAGTGAATCAAACTCAACCTTGATCTTCGCCGTGATTTTTAGTGGTCATTTGTGATACCAGAAGTAACCTTACCAATCATTGGTTCTGATTTCAATAAGTTCTATAATTTACTCATCGATTTACGACGAAATCGACTTGTTGACAACATTACTGGTTTCAAATCCCAGCTCACATCTTCAACACCGCATGAGACAGCTGCCATTAAATCTTTCGAATCAACGACATCTTTTGCAGACATTTTGGAAAAGTATGCTGACGTCACACGACTTTTACCGTATAATTCGAAGGCGAAATCAATAATGGCACGTCGTATCGAGACTACAGGTAAGCCAGTTTTTTGTCGCCCTAGACGCCTTATGCCTGAAAAGCTGGCCGCTGCGAAGAAAGAGTTCGATTTTGTTATTCAAGCTGGTATTTGCCAGCCATCCAGCTGCAACTGGTCTAGCCCGTTGCACTTAGTTAGGAAAAGTGACGGTACTTGGAGACCATCGTGCCTTGAATACTCAGACGTTGCCGGATTTAACTGATTTTACAACGAATTTGTGGAGTAAGGATATATTTTCAAAAATTTACCTGCAAAAAGCTTTTCATCAGGTATCAACTCATCCGATGATGTCCCGAAAATGACAATCAGTACTCCATTTAAATTTATGACGTTTGGCCTATGCAACGCCGCCCAGACGTTTCAAAGGATTATTAACGAGGTTTTACGAAGCCTAGATTTGGTTTACCCATGCATCGCTGACATTTGTGTCGCATCGTTTACGACTGATCAGCATCGGCAACACTTGACAGAAGTATTTCGACGCCTCCGGGAGAATTATCTCGCCATCAACCTCGACAGATGCGAATTTGGAAAAAGCGAAATTAAATTTCTTGGCCATTTAGTCAACGCTGATGGTATTCGCCCTTTACTTGACAAAGTTGCCGCTATTGGGAATTTTCCTAAATCAAAATTGGCTCAAGAACTTAAAAGATTTATCACCATGATAAACTTTTATAGCAAGTTTTTGCCACATGCAATCACATATCAAACACAGTTACAGTAACTAATCGTCAACAACAAAAAGAACGACAACACACCACTCATATGGTCACAGTCAACAGAAACAGCATTCGATCGACGTAAGAACAAACTAGCAACTGTAACGCTTTTAGCACATCCAGCCGCTGAAGCCGATTTGGTAATATACGTAGATGCGTCCGACACTGCTGTTCGGGCAGCGCTACATCAAAAAATCAGCGCCAATATGTAGACTCTTGGATTTTACTCCAAAAAGCTAACCAGTACGCAAAAAAAATATTCAACATACGATCGTGAGCTAACAGCCATGTACCAAGCTGTGCATTTTCAGTACATGATCGAAGTTCGATCTTGTCATATCATCACCGACCATCGCCCGCTTATTTTTTTCTTTCGAACAAAAGCTTGAAAAAGCTTCGCTACGTAGAATACGGCAACTCGATTTCATCAGCCAGTTCACCACAGATATTCGCCATACTCCTGGTTGGAATCACGCGATAGCCGATGCACTTTCACGAATTGAATCGATCAACACTCGCATAGCAGCTGCACAACGAAGTGATGAAGAGCATAAGCAATTACTTCTGAATTCAGGTATGAGCACAATTTGAGGCGCAGCCGCGGCCAACATTTGCATGAAATAATCTTCAAACATTAAATTATATCGACCCAACTATCGATCCAAATAAATATTTCATGCATGTTTCTGAATTTTATGTTTTTTTTTTTTAATTTCCGATAGTTCTTATAAAATCACCCGTTATATATATATATATATATATATATATATATATATATATATATATATATATATATATATATATATATATATATATATATATATATATATATATATATATATATATATATATATATATATATATATATATATATATATATATATATATATATATAGATATATATATATATATATAGATATATTATATATATATATATATATATATAGATATAGTATATATATATATATATAGATATAGTATAGTATATATAAGTTTGTGATTTCTACAGCTATTATTTGCGACCCTATAAAGTATATATATTCAGAATCAGAATTAATGGAAAAGTCGACTAAGCGATGTCCGTCTGTCCGCTGTTGAAATACCGTTTCTGAGAAAACCATTAAACTTAGAAACTTTTCATTCACCATTCTTTTACCACATCGATTCATGGGTTTGCTATCGAAATTCTGTAATATCGGTTCACGTATAGCTGAGATATATTCAAAATTCCAAAAAAGCAATTTCTTTTTTACAAATTTATATGAAAATTTTTGAAAAAAAAAATTGTTTGCTTTGCTATGGAAAATGAAAATTTCCGATATCAGCCCATATATACCCCAGATATATCCTAGAACGGGTTTTTTATGAAAATGAAGCGTAAGCGAAAAATTTTGAAACAAGCGTAAAAAATAAGCAAATTTTGAACTATGGGTGTCATAACATTTCTTGTCAGATAGAAATTCGCGGTGTATCGACAGAAAAGGCGTTTAATTAACTTTCCAACGAATTTGCCACTTATCTCGATTGGACTTTTTGGTTGGGCTCCGCAAGGGTTTGAGTGGGATCATACACCGAAAAACACAAAAGTACCGTTATCTAAAAAAAGGCACTTTAAAAATTACAGCGTTTTTCGTGTTCAGGAGGTCCGAATTAACTTATCTAGGCATGTGCCATTCTTGGTATTTTTTGACTGTAACCCAGTGTTATTGTTCACGGTGAGAATGCCCTCTTGTTGTGTGCAAATGTGCTGTTCTTCTGATAACACAAAAAACTGCTTGCACGGCTGAGGGTTTGTCACCTGAACTCACAGAATTTGATTGCTTTTTTTCTAGTATTAGGTAAAAATTTTATTTCCAGAATGATGCAATTAAATTTGTTAACATATTTGAGCCGTTTTTCAAAAATCCTAAATTTATATGTTAAGGCATTTGATATAATCATAATTTTTTTATAACAATAGATATATATACAGTTATTTTTTGTGTTTCCTAGATGTCTACACATCGCTATTTCATAGGTGTTAACCTAATCATCAGTACACTTGGAAGTCTTTGAAAAATATTTTCAAACTAGAGAAATATATCCCTTTTTCACTGGCCAGAATTATTCAGGCGAAGTAATTCATTCATGGTTGATTTCTTTATAAATAGTTTAATAAATTTCTGTTTTATTTTAACGGTGGTCAAAATTTTAATTAATACATTTTCTTAACACACAACTATATGGTGCCAAATGTGTTATATACGTTGTTTTGCAACTGAGTATTATTTTCGTTGTTAGTGCAAATGAAAAAGAATGAAGCAAAGTGAATCCTTTGCACTGTTATAGAAGGTAGTACTGTTAGCAATTCTGCATTGTTAACTCGAAAAGCTAATTTTTTCACATATGACTATATTGCAATAAAGGAGCGATATTAATGAAAATATTACCGAGTAATGTCACAAATATTTAAAAGGTATATGTACATAAGTTTGTGATTCCGTTTGCAATTTTTATTTCCGACCATATGAACTATACATATTCAGAATCAGCATTGATAGAAAATTCGGTTAAACGATGTTCGTCTGTCCGCCGTTAAAATACCTTTTCTGAGAAAACCATTGGACTTAGAAACTTTTTTCTTTCACCATTCGTTTACACCATGGCTTCATGGGTTTGCTATTAAAATTAAGTAATATTGGTGCACATATAGCTGAGATATACATATATAAAATTCCGAAAAAACCCCATTTTTTGCAATTTTGTGTAACAATTTTGAAAAAAAATGTTTTGCTTCAAACTTCACACAATTAGTAATAATGGTGACTAAAAGGAAAAAAAAATTCGCCAGATATCGGACCATATATACCAGGGATATAGCCTAAGCCGGGGTTTTAATGAAAATGTCGCATAAGCGAAGTTAAACAACTTTTTTTGGTTTAAAGCAGTTCTAGTAATAAAATAAGGTTATCTAAATATGGAAAATGAAAATTTCCGACATCGGTCCATATATACCCGATTTATAGCCCAAACCTATTTTTTCATGAAAATGTCGCATAAGCGAACTTAAGCAACATTTTTTTTTGCTTAAAAGCAAGTTTGGTAATAAAATAAGTGTTACGGGAATAAGGCCCAAGTGCCCAGTTTTCTCCAGATTATAAACATCAAAGAAAAAACTAAAGTCGTGTTACAATTCAGTTCTTTTTATACCCTTCACAAAAATGTTAATGGTATATATAAGTTTGTGATTCCGTTTGTAATTTCTACAGCTTTTTTTGCTTAAAAGCGGTTTTGGTAATAAAATAAGGTAACATAAATATGGAAAATAAAAATTTCCGATATCGGCCCATATATACCCGAGATATAGCCTAGACCAGGATTTTCATGAAAAAGCCGCGTAAGCGAACTTAAACAACTTTTTTGTGCTCAAAAGCAGTTCTGGTAATAAAATTAGGTTACATAAATATGAAAAATGAAAATTTTCGATATCGGTCCATATATACCCCAGATATAGCCTAGAACGGGTTTTTCATGAAAATGCCGCGTCAGCGAAATTAAACAACTTTTTTTGCTTAAAAGCGGTTCTGGTAATAAAATAAGGTTATATAAATATGAAAAATGAAAATGTTCGATATCGGTCCATATATACCGCAGATATAGCCTGGAACGGGGTTTTCATGAAAATGCCGCGTAAGCGAACTTAAACAACTTTTTTGTGCTCAAAAGCAGTTCTGGTAATAAAATAAAGTTACATAAGTATGGAAAATGAAAATTTTCGATATCGGTCTATATATACCCGAGATATAGCCCAAACCGGGTTTTCATGAAAATGTCGCGTAAGCGAACTTTAACAACTGTTTTTGATTAAAAACAGTTCTGGTAATAAAATGAGGTTATATAAATATGGACGATAAAAATTTCCGATATCGGTCCATATATACCCGAGATATAGCCTAAACCGGGGTTTTCATGAAAATGCCGCGTAAGCGAACTTAAAAAATTTTTTCGCCTTAAAGCAGTTCTGGTAATAAAATAAGGTGATATAAATATGGAAAATGAAAGTTTTCGATATCGGTTCATATATACCCGAGATATAGCCTAAACCGGGTTTTTCATGAACACGCGGCGTAAGCGAACTTAAACAAATTTTTTTGCTTAAAAGCAGTTCTAATAATAAGATAAGGTTATATAGGTGTGGAAAATAAAAATTTCCGATATCGGTCCATATATACCCGAGATATAGCCCAAACCGGGTTTTTCATGAAAATGTCGCGTAAGCGAACTTAAACAACCGTTTTTGCTTAAAAGCAGTTCTGGTAATAAAATAAAGTTACATAAGTATGGAAAATGAAAATTTTCGATATCGGTCTATATATACCCGAGATATAGCCCAAACCGGGTTTTCATGAAAATGTCGCGTAAGCGAACTTTAACAGCTGTTTTTGATTAAAAACAGTTCTGGTAATAAAATGAGGTTATATAAATATGGACGATAAAAATTTCCGATATCGGTCCATATATACCCGAGATATAGCCTAAACCGGGGTTTTCATGAAAATGCCGCGTAAGCGAACTTAAACAACTTTTTTCACCTTAAAGCAGTTCTGGTAATAAAATAAGGTTATATAAATATGGGAAATTAAAATTTCCGATATCGGCCCATATATACCCGATATATAGCCTAACCGGGTTTTTTTTGAAAATGCCGAGTAAGCGAATTAAAACAACCTTTTTGTGCTCAAAAGCAGTTCTGGTAATGAAATAAGGTTATATAGATATGGAAAAAGAAAATATCCGATATCGGTCCATATATTCCCGAGATATAGCCTGAACCGGTTTTTCCAATAAATTTTTTTTTTTGCTGAAAAGCAGTTCTTGTTATAAAAGAAGGTTACGAAAATAGAGAAAATGAAAATTTCTGATATCGGTCCATAAATACCCGAGATATAGCCTGAATCGATTTTTCCATTAAATTTTTTTTTTTTTTTTTTTTTTTTTTTGCTGAAAAGCAATTTTCGTTATAAAAGAAGGTTACTAAAATACAGAAAATAGAAAATTCCGATATCGGTTCATATATAACCGAGCATATTCAAGTCACATTTTTAATATACTATACATATTCGTGACTATCGTGAAGGGTATTTTAGATTCGGCCCAGCCGAATATAGTACCCTCTTACTTGTTTAATGCTCAAATTCCTAAATATGTACATACAAATTGATAACAATTATATAAAAATATTAGTTATGTATGTATTTTTCTAATTCAGTCAACTTAATTTTTTAGTGTGAAAACGTGGGAAACAATGACAAATCGTCTTTTCTTAAGTCTGGCGCTAAAATGTGCACCTTTTTGATCTCTAGAAATTTCTATATTAGTATTCCAATAATTAGTTACCACAAGTAATTAGTACTTAATAAAAAGGTATTGTGACAATAATGAATACATAAATAATATTTGTTTACACTATAAATATTTAATCGACAGTGGCGATGACAATAAGCTGTTCTTAATACAGAAAATGAAAATTTCTGATATCGGTTCATATATACCCGAGATATTTCCTAAACCGGGTTTTTAATGAAAATGACACGTAAACGAAGTTACACAATTTTTTTTTTATTTATTGAATTTTTGATGAACTTTTTATAATTTTTTAAATTAAATTTTTGGTTTGTACATTTGTACAACGGGTTATAGTTAAAAAAATTTAATTTAAAAAATTATAAAAAGTTCATCAAAAATTCAATAAATGTATATTTACATCTCTGGGGACGGAGAATATTAAAATACAAAAATATGTATGTTAATAAATAAAAATAAATACCGCTAGTTTAGAGACAGCAAACGCTGTACAAACAATGTGGGCAATTAACAAAATGCATATGTGATTCAATATGAGATGAATATAGATAGAAAATAATTAAATGCTCGGTGGCTTAGTGGTTAAAGCAGCAGATCTTGATACGTCATGACCCGAGTTCAAATCCCAGTGGGTGCTGATGAGTAGTGTAGCGACTACGAAACAGCTAGTTGTCCCCCAGCTAAAGATTTGATTATTATTTTTCTTGTCTTCTTCAATCAAAATTATTGATCACAGCAGATTTGTATTGTAAAAAACCTTTCTTAAGAAAAAAACTTAAGAAAGAAAAAACCTGAATTATAACCCGTTGTACAAATGTATAAACCAAAAATTTAATTTTTTTTTTACTTAAAAGCAGTTCGGGTTATAAAAGGAGGCTACTAAAATACAGAAACTGAAAATTTTCGATGTCGGTCCATATATACTCGGGATATAGTCTAAACCGATTTTTTCATGAAAATGTCGATTAAGCGGACGTAGTTTTTTTTACTTAAAAGCAATCCTGATAAGAGAAGAAGGTTAGTATAATACAGAAAATTTAATTTTTTGTCTACATACATATATCCGAGATATTGTCTAAACCGACTTTTTCATGAAAAAAATTTTTCTTTGTTAAAAGTAGTTCTGGTGATAAAAGAAGGTTATATAAACATAGAGAATGAAATTTTATGGTATGGGTCCATATTTTTTTTTTATTCTTGGACCAGTACTCAGGGGATATCCCCCACATATGCAGTGCATTGTACCGGAACTAGGAAAATAGATTATGTGAGGGAGGAAAGGGGGAGTAATGTTTGTGAACTTAACACACGGAACGATCAAAACAAACACTATCACAGCATTTAAAATGTTGAATTTAAATTATGTAATAATATATTGTATTAAATTGTAAAAACAATAACAAATTATTTTAAAAAACAACGGGAAAATAAATTCCTCACATTTCATTAACTAAACAATAAAATCAATTTCAATAAAACAAGTGCGGTGGCAGTGCATTGTTGTTGTTGTTATTGTGCGTGAAGATTACCTACCCAGTTGGAAAAAAACTATACATTAAAGTTTTGTTTTCTTGGAAAACCGCAATAAGTGGAAGAGCGAATTTATACAAAAGACAAACTTTGTGACAATTATTTTGATATACTTTTATATTAAAAAAATATAAATAAAAAACAAAAAACAAATATTGCATGATGCAATTCTGAGAGGGAGCTTAGCTCCACTAGAAAAAATCTCTGGATTTCTGAAGAGGAATCATTGAAAAAATCATTGGACAATCTTCTGTCTCTAAGAGATAAAAAACGCACGCGTTCGTGCTCGCTAAACATTATTCTTACAACAGACGACAAACCATCTTCCAGTCTAGCTATTGTTGATAAACCAAAAACGGAAGTAGGAATGGATAGGTATATAACCGTAGTTAAACGTCAGCGAAGCCCTAAATCCGCGTAAATATCTTCAAAATAAAAAATGTCTAAAGACGATAAACCCACTGCGATAACGGGTAGTAATAGATTTGTTATCCTTCAGACAGATGAGCCAACAACATCCAAAAAAACATATAAGCCAATAAATTTGAGAGAGCCGACTTCTACTGAACTGGTGAAACAACTTATTACGGCAATCGCTAAATATACTTTCAACGTCACATCAGTGAAGCACGGCAGCATCAGTGAAACTAAAATACAAGTAAATCATGAAAACGATTATCGAAAATTGTCTGATATTTTAGAAAAAGAGACAAGATCATTTTACACTTACCAGCTCAAAAGTGCTAAAGGTCTTCAGGTCGTTATTAAAGGTATTGACTCTTGCGTAGATACTGATGACGTCAAAACCGGATTGGAAGATAAAGGTTTTAAAATAAAAACCGTAGCAAACATCAGGAACCGTGAAAAGATCCCTCAAACCATGTTTAGGGTTGAACTAGAACCCAGGGATGTTGTCCTGAAAAAAGGTGAAATTCATCCAATTTATAACCTTAAATTTCTTTTGCATCGTAAGGTTACCGTTGAGGAGCCACATAAGCGTTCACAACCCGTTCAGTGCCTAAACTGCCAAGAATTTGGCCACACAAAGGCTTACTGTATGCTGCCCGCTGTTTGTGTTGTATGTGGCGAACTTCACGGCACAAAGGCCGACGCAAGTGTTAAAAAATGCAGTAACTGTGGAGGTAACCACACTGCAAATTATAGAGGTTGCCCTGTCTATACTCGTTAAGCGGTCAATGAAAAATAAGTCATCGGGGGTCTGGTGAAACCCCAGCAGCCAAATGTCATTGGTAAAAACAATTTTCCCCAGGTAGGCGATTCAACCACTAATACAAATATGCCAAACTCCAAACAATTTTCTTATGCTAATGTCGTTAATGCCGGCCAAATCTTGAACCAGAAGCCCAAACCTCAAAAGTGCGACCGAAATTTTAGTAATTTAGAGGCAACTCTGCGGACTCTTGTTCAGTGCATAAACACTTTTACCGTTTCTATGACAAACATGATGCAAGAAATGCTAAAAATGCAAAACTATTTTACAGGCAATTTTAAAAAATGAGTTGGTTAAAAATATGTTTCTGGAACGCAAACGAAATCCACCAACACGAAAATGAACTTGAGCACTTCCTTATGGAAAAGCAGATCGATATAATGATGATTGCTGAAACCCATTTGACAACCAACAGTTATTTTAAAATGAATGGCTACACATTATATGACACAAAAGATCCCCGTGGAAGATCTTGCGGCGGTTCGGCAATTTTGATAAAGACCAGAATTAAGCTTTATCTAATGAACGGGACACGTGAGGAATATCTCCAAGCTAAATACAATTATATGCATTGATTATTTTCATGAAAAAATTTTATATCCTCGATTTACTCACCATCACGATTCTCAGTAACAGAAAATCAGTACTCAAATTTTTTCAAATCACTTGGGCCTCGATTTTTAGCGGCTGGCGACTATAACGCTAAACACACTTTTTGGGGATCACGTTTAATTACCTCGATAGGCCGTGTGCTTTTTGACACCGTTTCCAAAATGGGATTAGATGTGATTTCAAGCGAACACCCGACTTATTGGCCGTCAGACCGACGAAAGATCCCTGATGTTATAGATTTTGGAGCGAAAAATTTTCCTTTAGAGTGAATGCAAGTGGAGCCTTCATTATATTTGTCATCAGATCACTCACCAACTATAGTTTCTGTTTCGTTTCCCCAGGGGGTGGGTTCCCCGTTTTGTGACTTGGCGTTGACCGCCTCTCGAGTCAACCGGTTAAAATATAAAAAATATTTGAGTACTCATTGTACGGAAAACATTGCCTTGAGAACGCCTGAGGATATTGATATATAGATTAACGAATTTTCTGAACACCTTAATCAAGCCGTACAACATGCTACCACTAGCCATATAAGATCCAGAAATGTGAGCAATAGAACTTATTCATCTGAAATTGATCAACTTCTGTCAGAGAAAAGAAGAGTTAGAAGAGAGTGGCAACTTCGCAGATCTCTTAAAACTAGGTTACGGGAGTGCATAACTCAGTTAAGAAATCTGCTTGAAATCCAAAGAATGACTTCCCTTAAAAATTATCTTGAAGGTCTTGATTGTACCCCTCAATCCGAATATTCTCTATGAAAAGCGACAACAGGTCTGAAAAGACCCGTAATAGGTAAGCCACCTTTGCGAACTTCAACTGGAGATTGGGCAAGAAGCGATTCTGAAAAGGGAATGTTGTATGTCGATCATTTGAGAAATGTTTTTACCACAAATGATACAGCGAATAATTCAGCTGAACTACCGTCATACGCTGTTAGGCCTCCTATGCCTTTGAGACTTAGTTTTCAAGATGTTGAAAATGTTATTCGTAACACAAACCCCAGGAAAGCTCCAGGTATTGATAAAATTACTGATAAAATGCTTGAGCAGCTACCTCGTGTAGCTCGGAGAATTCTTCTTTTTAATTTTAACGCTATTTTACGTCTCGAGTATTATCCTGCAGAGTGGAAGGTCTCAATGATTACTATGGTACCCAAACCAGGGAAGGATCTCACTAAGGTAGAATCATGGGATGCATCCCTGATCATCAATTTGGCTTTCGGGCTAAACACAGCACCATAGAACAAACGCACAGACTAGCTAACGTCATAAGACAGACTTTTGAAGACAAAAAGTATTGTTCAGCGCTATTCATTGACATTTCCCAAGCTTTTGATAAAGTGTGGCACGACGGCTTGATGCACAAAATAAAGTTAAACTTGCCTGCAAACACTCACAAGCTTCTGGAAAGCTATTTATGCGGCCGGAAGTTTGTTATCAGAGAAGGCGATTTTATAAGCCCCTTACAGCCAATCGAGGCAGGAGTTCCTCAAGGTAGCATTTTAGGACCTACTTTATATTTGATTTACGCCTCAGACATGCCAACGAGATCCGGAATCCACACTTCAACTTTTGCAGACGAAACAGCATTCTGCAGCGTACATGAAAACCTTCAAGTAGCTTCGCGAAATTTGCAGGAGTACATATCAATATTAGAGATATGGTTAAAACGTTGGAAAATTAAAGTTAATGAACAAAAGTGTATTCACGTTACACTCACGCTGCGTAAACAAACATGTTCAGCCATCCAAATTAACAATTCACCTATTCCACAGCAAAATGAAGTCAAGTACCTTGGTATTCACCTGGACCGTAGGTTAACGCGGAAGTCTCACATAGATGCGAAAGTTACTCAGTTAAAGTTAAAAGCAGCGCAACTGAATTGGCTTATGGGCAGAAATTCGACATTGAAGTTGGATTGCAAACTTTTATTATACAACGCAATTCTAAAGCCTATATGGTGCCATGGAATTCAATTATGGGGCACCGCCTCCACTTCAAACATAGAAAAAATTCAAAGGCGACAAAACAAAATTCTTCGAACAATTACTGCAGCTCCATGGTACGTAAAAAACTCACGAATTCATAAGGATCTCTGTGTTCCTCTTGTAAAAGACGAATTTTCAAAATACGCGACAAGGTATATCAGTAAATTGGAACTTCATCCAAATCGTCTTGCACGCAATATACTTAATTTCGAAGGCCACTCTCGGTTGAGAAGGAGGGACACCCTTGCCACCATCAGAACGTTAAATAGGTGATTTTACCGATATTGACCGTGCAAAATAAAACATTTTTGTCTAGCATTGGCTGAACTTAATTAATTTTATGTATTTAGTATTAAGATTTGAATACTTATTGTTAGTTCACTTTGTGAAGATTCAATAAATAATTGAATGAGAAAAGAAAAAAAAAATCCGCGAAAGAGTGAATAGGGTTATAAGTTTGATATAGAAGGTCGCTAAGGAAAATGAGAAATAGGGTAGGAGAACGAACGGAGCCTTGCGGTACCGCTGAATTAAACTTAAACTCGTTTATATGTATGTATACCCGAGTATAGTGTAAACCTATTTTTTCAGGAAAAAAATTTTTTTTGGATAAACGCAGTTCTGGTTAGAAAAGACGGTTACTAAAATACAGAAAATGAAAAATTCAGATTTTTCATGAAAATCTTGCATAAGCGAACTTAAATAAATTTTTTTTGCTCAAAAGCAGTTGTGGTAATATAAGGAGGTTACCAAATAGAGACAATTAAAATTTCTGATATCAGTCTATATATACCAGAGATATACCTTAAACATATTTTTCAATAAAAATTTTATATTTTGTTTAAAGGCAATTTTTGTTATAAAAGAATGTTACTTAAATACACAAAATGAAAATTTTCGATATCGGTTCATATACTCGTATACCCGAGATATAGCTTGAACGGATTTTTCCATAAATTTTTTTTTTTATCTGTTATGATAATAAAACGAGGTTATTAAAATACAGATAATGAAAATTTTCGATCTCGTTCCATATATGCCCGAGAAATAGGATAAACTGATTTTTCCATGAACATTTTATTTAGCTAAAAAGCAATTTTCGTTAAAAAAGAAGGCTTCTAAAATATTGAAAAATGGAAAATTCAGATATCGGTTTATATATACACGATATACAGCGTAAACAAACCCTTCCATGAAAATTTCAATGAAAGATTTCGTTTTTGGAATGGTTATTAAAAGGCAAAAATATTTTTTTCCCGATATCGGTCCATATATATCCGAGCATATTTAGTTCAAACTTATAATATATACTATATACTCGTGTATACGTGACTATCGTGAAGGGTATTTCAGATTAGGGATGAAACGATACGAGTAAATACAAGTAAATATTCGATACTTTTCTTTCGATACCAAGTACTTTTGGTAACGATGCTTTAGTACCGAGTACCAAGTAGGTATCGGTCAAAAATACTGGTATCGGTCAGAAATACTCGTTTCTTATTGACAAAAAAAAAAGCTGAGGTGAGCGCCATTTTTATAAATTACATTAAATTTTAGTTGTTTTCAAAGTTTTTATAAAAAAAAAAAACGTGAAAATGGGCCCTACAAAATCGGGTGTATGGGTTTACTTTATAAAAAAAGATGATAAGTTTGCGAGTTGCAAAAATTGTTTCAAAAACGTGCGTTATTGTGGCAATACTTCTAATTTGCACAAGCACTTAAAAAGCCATCCTGATTATTGTGATTCTCTGCGGGAGAAAATATTTCAAAGTAAGTACCTATGTTCATCTAATTAATGTAATATCAGTGTATTTATAATATATATATATATATATATATATATATATATATATACATATATATATATATATATATATATATATATATATATATATATATATATATATATATATATATATATATATATATATATATATATATATATATATATATTATAAACTAGTTAGTAGTGGAAAACATTTAAAGTGAATTTACATTATTTTAAGGAGAAAGCAAAGGGAAATTGGTTCTGATCTCACAACAGGTAGTAGTGACGCAAGATTCGAACCATCGACTTCAAATACAATAACATCTGCGTTTTAAAAAATTTCTTCACAAAAAGGTATGTAAGTACAGACTTCGATACTAAATAAATAATTTTTATTTCATTGTTGTAGAAGGCGGCTTAAAGTATAATAAATATGTTCATTTTATATGAAAAAAAAACAAACCAAATAATCATTGTGCTTACATATTTTTAAACTTACATACAAAAACAATAATATATTGTATTAAATTGTATTTAAAAAGAAGAACAAATTATTTTAAAAAACAACGGGAAAATAAATTCATCACATTTCAGTAACTAAACAATAAAATCAATTTCAATAAAACAAGTGCGGTGGCAGTGCATTGTTATTGTTGTAATTGTGCGTGAAGATTACCTACCCAGTAGGAAAAAATATACATTAAAGTTTTTGTTTTCTGTATGAGTAATCCCATCAGAAATAATTCTGAAAAAGAGCCTAGCGCCACCAGCAAAAATATATGGACTTCTGAAGAAGAATCTATAAGGCAATCATTGGACAATTTTCTTTCTACAAGAGATAAAATCCGCTCCTGTTCCGGCTCGCCTAACATAGATGTTACAACAGAAGATAAAAGATCTTCTACTCTAACTAATGCCAATAAACAAAAAACGCAAGTAGGCATGGATAGGTATATCACCATCACCAAACGTCAGCGAAGCCCTAAATCTGCTCAAATTGCATCCAAATCTAAAATCTCTAAAGATGCCGACACCGCTAGACCAACAGATCAAAACAGATTTTCCATTCTTCAAACGGATGAGCCAACAGCATCGTCAAAAAAATCGTTTAAACCACCACCAATTTATTTAAGAGAATCTGCCTCCAATGAACTGGTAAGAAAAATTGTTTCAGCAATCGGAGAAAATACATTTAACGTTACCTCCATCAAGCACGGCAATATTAACGAAACTAAAATTCAGGTTAACCATGAAAATGACTACCGAAAATTGTCTGACGAATTTGAAAAGGAAAAAAAAGCTTTTTATACTTATCAGCTTAAAAGCGCTAAAGGTCTTCAAGTCGTAATAAAAGGGATTGACCCTTGCGTAGACATTGATGAAGTTAAGACCGGCTTGACAGACAAGGGATTCAAAGTAAAAAATGTTTTAAACATCAGAAATCGTGAAAAGATCCCTCAACCCATGTTTAGGGTTGAATTAGAGCCAGGAGATGTGACTTTAAGGAAGAATGAAGTTCATCCTATATATAATATAAAATACCTTTTACATCGTAAAATAACCGTAGAGGAACCGCATAAGCGCTTAGGACCCGTACAGTGCCATAACTGCCAAGAATTTGGCCATACTAGGACCTATTGCAAGTTGCCTACAGTTTGTGTTGTGTGTGGAGAATTCCATGGTACAGCACAATGCAATAAGCCGAAATTCGACCCAAAAATTAAAAAATGCAGTAATTGCGGTGAAAACCATACAGCTAATTATAGAGGTTGCTCCGTCTACACCCACCTCAAGCGCTCAATGAACAACAAACCAATAATTGCTTCTAAGCCACCACAGCAGATTCAAACTTTTTCTAATAACTCTTTTCCTCCGACACGACAGTCAACCGCAGACATAAATCAAAAACTAATTTCTTATGCTAATGTAGTTAAGTCTACATTCGCAAACCCGAATCAGGAATCTAGATCTCAACCGCCCGATCAAAATTTTAGTAACCTTGAGGCAACAATACAGACCCTAATTCAAACTATAAACACTTTTACGTCGTCTATGATGACGATGATGCAGGAAATGGTGAAAATGCAATCCACCATTTTGCAGGTTATTTCGAAAAAATGATTTGGTTAAAAATATGTTTCTGGAACGCGAACGGCATCCGCCAACACAAAAATGAACTCGAATACTTCCTGATGGATAAGCAGATTGATATAATGATGATTGCAGAAACTCACTTGACGTCAACAAGCTTCTTCAAAATCAACGGCTACGTACTATACGATACTAAAGACCCCCGTGGAAGAGCTTGTGGGGGCTCTGCAATCTTGATAAAATCTAGGATAAAGCATTTTTTGTTGAACGACGCATGCGAGGACTATCTTCAAGCAACTAATATCTGTGTGGAAAATTTTCATTACAAATTGGTTATTTCATCGATTTATTCGCCGCCTCGATTTTCAGTGACGGAATCACAATATTCAAGTTTTTTCAACTCATTAGGACCTCGTTTTATAGC
This sequence comes from Thecocarcelia acutangulata, assembly GCA_914767995.1. Taxonomy (NCBI): domain Eukaryota; kingdom Metazoa; phylum Arthropoda; class Insecta; order Diptera; family Tachinidae; genus Thecocarcelia; species Thecocarcelia acutangulata. The sequence goes on along the minus strand of OU612098.1, from coordinate 54,926,551 downwards.
AGCTGGAGACTACAACGCAAAACACACTTTTTGGGGCTCACGTTTAATCACACCGAAAGGTCGAGTGCTTTTTGATACAATTTCTAAAATGGGCTTAGACGTAATATCAAGCGGACATCCCACTTACTGGCCGACTGACCGGCGAAAGATTCCTGATGTGATTGATTTTGGAGTGGTAAAGGGGATCCCAGTAGAATGGATGCAAGCTGAGCCTTCGTTAGACTTGTCATCGGATCATTCACCAACTATTATTTCAGTTCGTTTTCCCCAGGAGACTTGGTCCCCAAATAACAATTTGCATAGGACTGTCACCCGAGTGAATTGGCTGAAATATAAAAAATTTTTGAGTACCCATTGCACTGAGAATATTGTTTTAAGAACACCTGAAGATATTAATGCGTCACTAAGCAACTTTAGCGAAAACCTTAAACAAGCCGCTGCACTTGGTTCTAGCGTTTATTTAACACGCAGAAACCTTCAAAATAGAACATATTCTTCAGAAATCGAGCAACTTGTGTTAGAAAAAAGAAGAGTTCGACGAGAGTGGCAACTTCGCAGATCTCCGCAACTAAAAACAAGGCTACGTGAGTGTACAAGTCAGTTAAGAAATTTGCTTGCAACCCAAAAAACGGCTTCTCTACAAACGTATCTAGAAAGTCTGGATGGTACTCCTCAGTGCGACTATTCTTTATGGCGGGCGACTAAAGGTTTAAAAAGGCCAGTTAGAGGTAAGCCGTCCTTGCGAGAACCGTCTGGTGACTGGGCTAGAGATGACTCGGAAAAGGGTAATTTATTTGTTAACCATTTGAAAAACGTTTTTACCACAAATAGGTCTGACAATGCAAATGAGTTGCCACCTATCGTTAGTAGACCTCCTGTGCCTTTAAGATTCAATTTCCAAGAAATTGAAAATGCTATTGGCAATCTAAACCTTAAAAAAGCTCCAGGTATGGATAAAATCAGCAACAAAATGCTCGTAGAGCTGCCTCGTGTAGCTAAAAGAATTGTTCTTTTTATTTTTAATGCTATTTTACGGCTTGAGTATTACCCTGCAGAGTGGAAGGTGTCCATGATAACAATGGTTCCTAAGCCAGGGAAGGATCACACGAAAGTAGAATCATACCGTCCAATAAGTCTATTGTCAACAATATCAAAACTTTTCGAAAAATTGCTAAAGGCGAAGTTGGATCCAATGCTTCATAAGGTTGAATGTATTCCTGATCACCAATTTGGTTTTAGAGCGAAACATGGCACCATTGAGCAAACACACAGGTTAGTTAACGTCATAAGAAAGGCATTTGAAGATAAAAAATATTGCTCTGCCTTATTCATCGACGTCTCACAGGCTTTTGATAAAGTGTGGCACGATGGACTAATGCATAAAATAAAGTTTAACTTACCTGCAAACATACATAACCTTTTGAAAAGCTATTTATATTGTCGCCAATTTATAATAAAAGAAGGCGATTTCATAAGCCCCGCCCAGCCTATTGAAGCTGGAGTTCCCCAAGGCAGCATATTAGGGCCTATCTTATATTTGATCTACGCATTTGACATGCCGACAAGCACCAACATTCACACTTCAACATTTGCAGATGATACAGCATTCCTTAGCATACATAGTAACCACCAGCAAGCATCAATAAACTTACAGGAACATATCGACAAACTAGAGAAATGGCTCAAGCTTTGGAAAATCAAGGTTAATGAACGAAAGTGTGCCCATGTTACATTCGCACTGCGTCTAGGAACATGCTCACCCATTACTATTAACAATAAAGTAATACCTCAACACAGTGAAGTCAAATACCTCGGTATTCATCTTGACCGTAGACTAACATGGAAGACGCACATCGAGGCAAAAGTAACGCAAATGAAATTGAAAGCAGTGCAAATTAACTGGCTAATAGACAGAAATTCGACTTTGAAGCTTGATTGTAAACTTTTGCTGTACAACGCGATTCTAAAGCCAATATGGTGCTATGGGATTCAATTATGGGGCACAGCCTCTGCATCTAACATTGAAAAAATTCAAAGAAGTCAAAATAGAATTCTCCGTAGAATTACAAATGCTCCATGGTACGTTAAAAACTCACGAATCCACGCAGATCTGAACGTACCTTTTGTGAAATCTGAATTTGTGAAGTACGCGACAATGTATATTAACAAACTTGAAGTCCATCCAAATCCACTTGCAGTTAATATCCTTAACTTTGGTGGTCATACCCGTCTGAGAAGGAGGGATACTTTGGCTACCATTAGAGCTCTAAACAGATGACTGAATTCTGAAATAATATTCGCATAAAAATAAATTTTTGTCCAGCACTGGCAGGACTTTAATTAAAATTTTTTTTAGTATTAAGATTTGAATACTTATTGTCATTACATTTTTTTATGTAGATTCAATAAATAAAATAATAAAGTTAAAAAAAAAAAAAAAATTTTATATGCAGAGACATGAGACCATTCCATGTCGTTGAATTAGAAGGATTTTTGAAATTGGTCTAGGAATTGGCACCTTGCTATAAAGTTCCTTCCTCGACACATTTTAAAAAGTTGCTCTGTAACAAATACGATAGTGTGAAGATATAGTTTGGACAAAGAGTAGCAAATGCAACTGCATTTTGTGTCACGCTTGACATATGGACTGAGACCATGAACGAAAAAAGCTTCCTGGGAGTTACAATACATTTTGTGGAAAAAATAACGTTTACAAGCGCGAAAATTGCAACCAAAGAATTGACTTTTAACCATACTGCAGATTATGTTTCCACTATAAATGTTGATATTTTAAAAAACTGGGAAATACCATTAGCTAAAGTTACTTGCGCTGTGACAGATAATGGTGCAAATATGGTTGCCGCAGTAAAGAAAATCTTAGGCGATACAAAACACTTGCCATATTTTGCTCACACTATTAATTAAATAGTTGATACCGCAATAACTAATTCTACGTCTCCAATTGCTGATATAATAAAAAAAGTTAGAGAAATCGTGAAATGGATCAAAAATAGTCTAATTCAGTCGGATAAACTTAGAAAAATACAGACAGATATAGGGATTCCTGAAGGATGCACAAATAAATTTATTTTAGACGTTAAGACACGCTGGAATTCACTATATTATATGTTAGATAGATACATAGATATGTCGAAAATTGCTTCAGATCTTTTGCTTGGCGCTTCCTCAAGTTGTCCTGAAATGGTGACCGGTCACGATCTTGAGATACTAAAACAAATAGTCCAGTTGCTACAGCCATTCGAATTTGTCACTAAGGAATCTTCAGGCCAAAATTATGTGACATTATCAAAGATTATACCAATGATAAATTGTCTTACATCGAAGCTACAAAGTTTTTCTTCTTCCATTGAATGAGTCACACAGTTACAAGGCAAACTACTGGGTGAATGCAGCAGAAGATTTGGTATGATAGAATTCATATTAGACCCGCGTTTTAAACACCTGCACTTTCGGGATCCTAATGCATGTGGGCGAGCTATACAAAAATTAAAAACCATTATTAAGGTAGACACTTCAATGGCAACCTGTGGATCAGAAGAAGAGGAAGAAGTAAACAATGAAAATTTTGATTTTTGGCTCCATCACAAAAAGCTTGCAGTTCGTCAAAAGCACCAACATTCTAGTTCAGAAACAGATGAAGTATCAATATATTTATCTAATCCTGTTTGCTCATTAAAAGCCAATCCCCTGGAAGAATGGGAAGACTTAAAATCTCTTTTTCCAATGTTATATAAGCAGGCACGATTGTATTTACATATTGCTGCCACGTCCGTGCCATCTGAAAGATTGTTCTCGAAAGCTGGCGCAACAGTTACTGCATCGAGAAACCGCTTGTCTGGTAAACACCTCAATAAATTATTGCTTTTAGGAAGTATACCGAAAAATGAGTTTTTTTCGTAAATGCTTTATTTTAAATACATATGTATATTACCATGATCTCACAATATGAATTTTATTGTTATGTTCTTTATATAGTATAATATATTATATAGTATAATATAAATCCCATTTTTGGTTTTCACATAAATTGTTATCTATGTTGAGTTTTTTTCTTCCTTTTAATAAAATTGCATTGAAATACGTAAACTACACACGAGTATATAAATTTATTTTCAATAATTTGTAAAAAGGTTTCTTCAGAAATTAAAAGTTTAAAAATTATAATAGCTAAGTTTATTTGAGACTTTGAAACATACATATATAAAGAAAAAAAAAACTTTAAAAGTATAATAAATGGCACCACATACAAAGCGAACTTCAAGCCATGTATCTATATGTATACACATACATATATGTATGCATATAGATCTGTTTTTCACTGCCGGGAAACATATGAAGAAATTGACCGATACGAGTATGTATCGATGCTTTTGCTTCGATACCGAGTAGGTATCGATACTTTGCGACCGATACCATAACGAGTACAAGTATCGATACCCTAGTGGTATCGTTTCATCCCTATTTTAGATTCGGCCCAGCCGAATATACCACACTCTTACTTGTTTTTTTTTTTTTTTTTTTTTTTTGTACCAAATACCGCACTGTTCACTAGCGTTGCCGTGTAACATACAAGGGTTACAAGGTCGCAAGTTCTGCTATAGATTTATAGCCATATAAACAAACCTCTACCAGTCACTAGTAGACAAATCTCAATGAGTTGGTAGGCCGAACCCCATTTATGAGCGCCTTGGTTTGGTGTACGCTAATGTAAGATAAGAGAAAATAAGGCAAGAAAAATTATGTAATGAAAGAATTTTACAACGGTTCCAACGGTGGCCATCTTGAAGTGAGGAAGCGGAAAATGTAAACTGCACTATTATTCAGTTCAATGCCAGCAGGGCGTGGCAGATGCGATAGCGATCTGCACAAAATCTATTTCGGTCAAGGCTCCATTCTGTACTCTGTCAAGGGCAGACATTTTGAATCGGTTATATATAAGAAAATGTGCGAAACATACGAGATAAGGAAAATAAGAATTACACCGCCTCATCCACAGCTTAGAGTATGGTTGAACGTTTCATCCGCACCTTTGAAATATATTTGAGGAAAGTGGTCGGCGCTAATCAGATGGACTGGGGTGCGCACACCCATAAATAGCGAATAGCATGATTAAAGTGCTTAAACTAAGCAAACTCTTTAGTGCAATAAAATAAAAAATATAAGTAAATAGTGGTCACAAATAAAAAGGATATATGTGCTTTTATTTTATTTATAGTTAAAAGAATCCTTAAATCGTTTTTTAAAAACATAAAAATTCATTGTTGTTAGCGTAATTCATTTCAAGTGAAGCAAGAATCGATCTATTTATGCAAAAGTAATTGGTTTGGCACTTAATTGGTCCGCTTTCAAAAACGTTTCATTTCGAAATAAGAATATCATGCCTCAAATACCGCGATTACAGAATTTTTTGAGCTCAACCTCGAAGAAAATCAGCTAAATGTGTAAACCTCTTAGGGACGTGAAATCTACTCAACTTCGTAAGAAAATATGTAAATTGGGATTTTTTAAGTCATTTATGATTTTATTGCGAAATATTTGTATGTACGTACTTGCATATATATTAAAACATTTTGTTCTTCTACTTGATGATAATTGTTTGCGATGCATTGTGTTATCTTTAGATAAGACGTCTTGAAATATCATCAAATATTCTTACATACATATGTATATTTATACCAGACAGACGAGACAGATATATTGTACTTTGTGTACGAATATCAAAAGTAAACAAACACAAAAATAACACATTTTACAAAAATTGTGCTTGTGAAAAAATCTGGTATTAAATAAGAGATAAAATTTTCCACAAAAATTATACTTTGTGGCAAAAATTAAAACAGTAAATGTAATTAATATAACACGACGAAAAATTTTATGTACGGCGGGCCAGTTACAACATGATAGTATCCAGGAGAAACAGCAAACAAAATTTGGTGCAATTGGATGGTATAAACTTGGATACTTTAAAAGAAGACTATTGAAATGTTGTGGTCGGAGGCTTTAAAAGAAGAATGGACGGGAAGAAATACAACGCTTTGATGAGCTGAGTACAAATAAAAAGCAACCCAAAGCTTTAGCCAAGAATAAGACTGCTGCAAATGCTGTCTACTTAGTGACTAAAGGCAGCATTTGAGCAAACAGTATACAAACACTGGACATATGTAAAACTTGGAAAAAATATGAAAAAATTAGTAATTTACAAATAGATTAAAATTTGGTGGGCCACCTACACAAACAAATGGTACCAATGGTCAAATTAAAAAGGCAAGGTAAGGTTTCTAGTGTCTGTATATTTTAAAAATTCTAAAATATATTTTTAGGAATTATGATGACGAAGATGATGGTATGTCTGGAGGGTTTGAAGTGGAGTTTAATAACGTCGACATGGATATGTCACAGTTAGTTGGCAAAAGGCCAGAAATCAACAAACTTGTATGAAGTGGTCTCGAGTAGATCCTCCGGAGTTAGCCAATGTGAGTTCACAAGTTGAGAAACGCCTTAGATAAAAAAGTTTTGGCTGATATACTCGGAGGTAACAAAGACAGGAAGCTGTGTTAAGTGTTGAATTAACAGCGTTTAAATATGTATGGCTATCAGGGTGATGTTAAGCAAAAATATATCAAAATTCTCGTTACCAAAATTTGTTGCAGCTGCTTCAAGATTGCTAAAAACAGAAATTATTTATAATGATTTGGACTTTCAAGATTGTCGTGCTTTTGAAAATAATTTTGATTTCGATATACGGTTTATGGTAGATTGCGATGTAGTTGGCTCATAAATAAGAAAAAATATGCTGGTCTTTATTTTACAAGGGCGTAAACCTATGATAAAATGGACTGTAAAGGTATTAAAGTAGTCCACGGAGATAATTCTTAACAAACATCTTTAACATAATACATAATTATATGCTAAGTTTCAAAATAAAATTAACCCCTTTAATTTCAATAAAATTTACTAAGTGGAATGGAATGGAATTTGGACACAAGCATATCGCTCCTTTATTACAATATAGTCATAACTAATAATAGTTTTTTTTTTTTTCGAGAAAAACACATTTCAAATTTTTAGTTTCCATAAGAGTTTTAGAAATTTTTTTTTAGAAAATATCACCTAATAGAAACAATTTAAAAGTAATTTGAACAAATTTTTGGTACAATATAAAAGGTATTACTGTTAACAGTTCTGCATTGTTAACTCGAATAGCTCATATGACTATGTTGCAATAAAGGAGCGATATATAAATTTGTTTGTTTTTAATGGATATTAATAATTACTTAAAGTCACAACCGAACAGAAGGGAGTAGTATAGAATATTAACAAACGTAGTTTTTTGACATAATATGATAGGAATTGTTTTTTGAATGGGGTAGATGGACCACACAGTCTGTCTTACGAGCTGAGCTGTTCAACCTACTTTAATAAAATTAAAAGCGAAAATAGATACAAATAAGTATCTCTAGATTAGTAAACTATTTAAAAACTAGGATTAACTGCTTTAATTTCTTTAAAGCTAGGACAACGAATGCTTGATGAAGTTAAAACCAACACATGTATATCTAAATGAATACACTTTTTAAAATTGGTGGCCCTGAGAAATACCTTTTGTGAGCCAATTTCAATCTCTTTTAATAGAATAATTGCTGGCCCTGATAAGGGCCTTTGTGGTGGTTATTAACCATATTATAATAAAATTGTTGGCCCTGAGAATGACCTTTGTGAGCCAATTTCAATCTCTTTTAATAGAATAATTGCTGGCCCTGATAAGGGCCTTTGTGGTGGTTATTAACCATATTACAATAAAATTGGTGGCCCTGAGAAGAACCTTTTGTGAGCCAATTTCAATCTCTTTTAATAGAACAATTGCTGGCCCTGATAAGGGCCTTTGTGGTGGTTACTAACCATATTACAATAAAATTGGTGGCCCTGAGAAGAACCTTTTGTGAGCCAATTTCAATCTCTTTTAATAGAACAATTGCTGGCCCTGATAAGGGCCTTTGTGGTTTTTGATTAATTTTCGACCTGCTCTGGTCTAGATCCATCATATTCTGCGAATAACAGCACCACTTCTTGTAGGATATGGACTTAAGCCACAAATGATGGTCTTGGACAAGGAGAAGCTTTATTTTCGCTACACTTGTCCACTCGTGAACTGTTAGAAAAAATTAAGGTACTTTTTTCTATCACGACTAATTATCCTAGGTGCCAAAAAATTCAGGTTTCAACAACTACCTTAAGCTGAAAAAAAGAAAAATATAATATTAATTAAAATATAAGAAATATATTATATTAATTGAAAAAATTTAAAGAAAACATAAAAAATAAATACCTCCGTCTGAAAAAAATAAGTCTGTTATTAATCACAAAATTCATATACAAAATTAAGACAACCAACGAAAAATTCAAATACATAGTTTTCACACAATTTTTAAAAATAAGTTTTATATAATATTTACATGTTTTTGTAAATGAGTCATGCATGCATTACATAATTTAAAAAATTTTTTACATTATTTTTGAAAATGCAATAATTTTTTGAAAATCAGTTTTATGTAACTTATACATACATAATTTTTAAAAATAAGTTTTAGATATCAATCAAAAAATTATAAAAAAATGATTGGTATCAATGTTTGAAGCTAATATAGTGAATATAAATATCAATTGTTTGAATAAATTTTAAATAATTTTTACAATAACTTTTACATGGGTTTAAAAAATATTAGTAAATAACTTATGTACTATAAATGATTTAAAATGCGAAAGATCAGCTAAGCCATAAAAATCGTAGGGTTTGCAAACCCTACTGGATCAGAAAAATTATATTGATGGGAAATTTGAGGCAAATTTTAAAAATCTTATTGAATATTGAAAAACCCTTCGAAATATTCTGATAAAAAAAAAAATGAAAAATTGAGCCAAGGAAATTTTATGAAAAGAAAACTGACATAATGCTAAAATATTTATCTGTGAACAACACAAAGATACTTTGCTTTGAAATATGGATCTTTAAGGCTAGCATTAAAGATCCGAAGTGAAGTAAATTCTAATCCCAACAAATAAACTAACCACATCCTCATGTTTTAATCCATCGCAATATAAAAATGGCTCAATTTTAAGAAGTTCGTTAGCTATATATTGTCGAATGTCCTTAAAATGGCAATACCTATTAAACAATACCTCAAATTGTTCCTCTAGCTTACGTAAGTAATCAACGAAAGCCTGAGGCGGCTCTACAAGATTACACCTGTTGAATTGCTTTTCAAATGTGAAAAGAAATTCAGCAGATATTGGCCTACCATCAAAATAAGGCAACGCAAGTTTGCATTTATGCAATTTAAATAGTTTTAGATAGAAATATCCGCAAACGTAAACAAAAGCACTTTTGCCAAAAAAAAAAAGCCCTTTCATCTATGGCAGCTATGCTAATATCTGCTGGCAAAGGTGCAAGAATATGGGAAGAAGGGTTTGGGTGAGAATGAAACTCTTCCCAAAACTTATTACTACGTTCTGAGAATGCCTTGTCCACTATAGAGAAATCGATCACTGCATCGTTTGGTAATACACCTTCACAATTTCCATTAACAACAACATTGATGTAGTGGAGTCCCCATCTCTTCTGAAATGAAGTCGAAAAGTTCCTTACCGTAATTGATACGGTGTTTCCAGATCCCTTGCGAATTTGGCCAAAGAAATGTTCTAGGTGATCTGGGTTGAGACGTCGCGTTTTAAAGCATTCGAAACCTTCTTTCTCAAGATAGCACCAAAGAGACTTTAAGGCAGAAATATTTAATTGCCACCCGGTAATAAATTTAAAATAACCTGTAACATCTGATTTTTTATCGTTCTCTACTCTAAACGATTTTAACTTTAAGGAGGCGTCTCTTAGAAGTTCCAACTGCTCATTGGAGCAATTGAATGAAGTGATATGATCACGAATATTAACAACATCGAAGAAATCATTGAAAATTTTTAAAAATCTGCAGTGCTAAGAAATGTAGTATGATTTGTGAAGTCTATTTTTCCTGACTGAAAAAGGATCCGCATCCCTGTCGAAACTGTGTTACTAAACACTTGTGTCACTAAGCTAACGCGCATGCGTTAAAAGTTATTGGGATTAATGTGTTCCTTGCTTAGCTTTGGAGCACTTCTTAATTTATTTGATGAATCTGCATTATAAAAATGAACAACGTCGGACCAGGATACGCACTTATTATTGAAATAAATAGTATTTCGTCAATCGAGCAGACAATTCCAGGTACTTTTTATTAAATGCGGGCTATCGTACATAAAATATACTTTTTCCCCGTTAACTATGAAAAATGGTGTCTGAATTGTAACACCAACTACCTTTGCGAAATTTTGGAAAATTGGAGCCCTGGTCACAAAAAAATTGACAAGTGTTTAAGCCTATTGCTTCTAACTTTGAAACTGCCTCAAAAATATATTTCTTTAAAACTAACCCTTGACAACAACCATTTACAAAGAAATAAGATACTGCTTGTGACCAACTATCTCCACCTAATCCACTTACCATTATAACGACTGCACTAGTCGCTAAGCAACTTGAGCGATTTTCATCGCCAAAATCCTGCAAGCCTATTATAAGATCTCTTTTGCTATCGTAGTCTAAATACGTTTTTAGATTTAGAGACATCACATCGCAAGAAACGCTAATGAACTTCTGGGGTTGTGTGAAGCTTTTTGAACGCAATCTTAGAGCCTCAAAGCTGCCATCCATGTTCCCAGGTGTCTTTGGCCATCCTTCTACAAACCTTTGTAGTGTTCTTATCTGGGGCCAGTCAAGCATTGGCGCCAAATGCCTGTAAACAACTGGCGATAAAAACAACACCCCTAACGATATAAGCTTTGTTGCTTGATCATATCGGCGAGTCTTCAGATATCGATTATGGTTTTTTAAACCATTATTGAGACACACCATCATGGTTTTAGAAATTTTTGAACACAAATCATTTTTTTCATTAACTCTTTCTCCAAGTTAATTATTTTTGCCTTGCACTTGTTTAACTGGTTTGTTAAACTTGCATTAGCAGATTTAAGTTTACTCTTTTCTTTCCTTGCAGAAAGATACAAGCTGCGATAATGGTCTAGCGCAGCTTTTACCGTCTTCAGAGCTACAGAGCTGTTTGAGCCTGATGCTCTAAGTTCGTCAACGGCCAAACCATGAGCTACAGAGCTTTCTGAGCCTGTGGGTTTATCTTTATCCCGGACAAACCATTAGCTAACATGGAGCATTGTTTTAGACTTTCATCGTCATCCTCAAAGTCCATGTTAACATGTTTGCGCTGCAAGTCAACAAGTTCTCCAACACTTCCTGAGCTTATCTATTCGAAGGTTGAAGAAGTTATGTTTTGTGCATTAACTTCCGTGGAGCAATAGTTTGGATTAAGTAAACTGTCTTTGGGATTAGTTATACTTGGAGAAGTTGTATTTTGTGTATTAATTTCCGTGGAGGAGCAAAAATCTGAACTTATTACATAATCTTTATTAGGAAATGCATAACGATGCAACTTATTTCCATTAAAATTCTCAGAAGAGAAATGGCGGCTGCAGATGTACAACCTCTTCTTAGAGGTTTGAATCCCTAAAATTTTAAGCCATTGCGCACGTCTTTAAAAAATATCAATACAAAAAACAAAGTATTCCGTTAGTCAATTAGTAGTATATTTTAAAAGTCTTATGTACTTTAAAATGGCGTTGTAGTTCACACTATTATACAAGTATGATTGAAATAATTTATAAAGTTAGCAAAATAATTAAACACTATTACAATAATAATTTTACATTAATTTAATTTATTTCTCGAGACGTCAACATTACTTATTTAAAACACTACTTAACGAAATTTGTATCGCAAAAAAGAATATGTACTTGTATTAAGCTATTGTAGTTCTAAAATGACGATATTGGAGGAAACGCTTAATTTCCTAGTTATAAAACTCGCGTGATTACAACCGTTGCAAAAACACAAATGTGATTTGTGCCTGGTCGCACTCTTGTCTTCTACATTCGATTTGTAGAATACTGCAACTCTCTTATAGTAGCAAATTTTGGATTGATACAAATGTTACATATAGGCTTAAATAGACAAATGTGTACTTCCACTAGATATTAAAGTCCGTTTGACTTGAATGTCTGTCTGCCTGCTTGCATTTGCATTTGTGTTTACAAAATAATGTTTCAAAATTAGAAGATATTGTAAGCATATGTAAACTTTCAACCGAATGAATAATTGCCCACACACTTCGAATTGATGGATATTTTATTCAAAAGTAGCTAATCACGCTTATAGTTTAGCGTATTTCGACCATGCCTAGTAATAGATTAAATAAAATTGTAAAACTTTCCATTCAGTCACGACAATGCTGAATATAAATGACCACAATCACATTATTTTTATAATAATATACATATATGTATAATTTGTCCAAAAAATATAAAAGTAGTTATTAAGTAAGTACTCATATATACCAATACATAACAACACTAACTTGCAAATTTTTGCTAGTAAATTGTTCACCTACTTTTTCACAATTTTGAAAAATTTCTTGTTACTCTCTCGTTGCTAATTTTTACTAGTATAGTAAAGAGCGTATCTAGTTTTTCTTTTTCATTTAGTGAATCGTTTCGTATAAAATAAATAATGTTACTAAAATAGTCAATAGAAAACACATTCATATTCACATGCATAATAAAGTACGAACAAAAAGTAGGATGTGATTTCAAATTGATTGCAAGTTAGTTTACCGATTAAAAATCACAAAAGTCAAAAATATTTTGTGTGCATAACACATTTTTTGTGATTTCATATCACTTTCACTGAAGAAGTTTTCATATGAACATGCAATTTTCTGCCACATATTTCAATCTACATATATGGTCAAATATACTAAAACTTATGAAAAAACTGAACTCGGTATCATTAGTTTTAAAAACATATGTATATGCATCAAAGTATTACATATGTATCTACATACAGAGATATATTAATTAAAATCTAACAAAACTTTAATTTAATAATAAACATCGGCTTCGCTACCAAAGTTTTTTTTTGCATAGCCGGCCTTTGGCCGGATGCAGGTATTCTCTCTTCTGTGGTATAACCAACACCGGCTTCGCTTACAAAAGTTTTTTTTTGCATAGCCGGCCTTCCACCGGATGCAGGGGCTCTCTCGTCTATGGTATAACAAACACCGGCTTCGCTATCAAAATTTTTTTTCATAGCAGGGATGCAGGAATTCTCTTCTTTACGGCATTACACATTTATTAATAATATTTTAAATGATAGCAATATTGACAATATAAATCGAAAAATGTGGTAGAAAATCGCATGTATGTATACATTAAAACTTCGTTGGTCCATAACTCGGTAACTAAGCGTCTCCCACAATATTGCCATTTGACATTTTCTTATTATTTATATCACTTTTATTTCATTTGCAACTGAGTTGATAAACTATATTTAAGCACGTAATTTTGTGTCAAAAAGTTCAAGAAACTTACCTCTCTGGATTTTGTGGGAAGCTATTTATGGAGGCTCCATATGGCCATCCTTTAATACAAGTGGTAGACCTGAAACAATGAGACAAACATTAAAAAACAATCACATTTCAGCCTTTTATTTCTTAAACTTACATTTTTGTTGACGACAACTAAAACGCACTGAACTCCTGAAAGATAAATAACAATATATTAATGATTTACAAACAATATATTATAATTTGATTTTAAAAGAAAAAACATATTTTAAAACTAACATTATAAAAAACACTACACATAAATTACTTTTACAAAATATGTAGTATAAATATTTGTTTTTACCTGGGCTTCTCATTCACTCTGTGATTCTTCAACCGCACAGTCGTGTTTTTAAAAAGTGAAAAAAAAAACAAACCAAAAAATCATTGTGCTAACATATTCTTAAACTTACATACAAAAAACAATAATATATTGTATTAAATTGTAAAAACAATAACAAATTATTTAAAAAAACAACGGGAAAATAAATTCCTTACATTTCATTAACTAAACAATAAAATCAATTTCAATAAACCAAGTGCGGTGGCAGTGCATTGTTGTTGTTGTTATTGTGCGTGAAGATTACGTACCCAGTGGGAAAAAAACTATACACTAAAATTTTGTTTTCTTACAAAACCGAAAAACTTTATGACAATTATTTTTATATACTTTTAAATTTAAAAAAAAAAAATATACTTAAAAATATAAATAAAAAAAACAAAAAAAATTGCATGAGTGTACCTAGTAGATGCAATTCTGAGAGGGAGCTTAGCTCCACTAGAAAAAACCTCTGGATTTCTGAAGAGGAATCATTGAAAAAGTCATTGGACAATCTCCTGTCTCTAAGAGATAAAAAACGCACGCGTTCGTGTTCGCCAAACATTGTTGTTGCAACAGAAGACCAACCATCCACCAGTTCAGTAATTTCAGACAAGCCGAAAACACAAGTAGGCATGGACAGGTATGTTACCGTGGTTAAACGTCAGCGAAGCCCGAAATCCGCTCAGATATCATCACAACCAAAGATATCCAAAGAGGATAATACCGCTACAGCAACGAAAAGTAATAGATTTGCAATCCTCCAGACTGATGAGCCAAATACAGCAAAAAAAACATTTAAACCGCCACCAATATATTTGAGAGAACCTACTTCTAATGAGCTGGTAAAACAACTTATTACGGTAATCGGTAAGGACAATTTCAACGTGACATCAGTTAAGCGCGGAAACATCAATGAAACAAAAATTCAGGTAAACCATGAAAATGATTACCAAAAATTGTCTGACGTTTTGGAAAAGGAGAAAAGATCTTTTTACACTTATCAGCTTAAAAGTGCTAAAGGTATTCAGGTCGTTATAAAAGGTATTGACCCATGTGTAGCCACGGATGATGTTAAGATTGGTTTGGAGGACAAAGGGTTTAAAGTCAAAAGTGTAGTGAACATCAGGAACCGTGAGAAGATCCCTCAACCCATGTTTAGGGTTGAACTGGAACCAAGAGATATTGTCCTGAAACGGAATGAAACTCACCCAATTTATACCCTCAAATTTCTCTTGCACCGTAAAGTTACCGTAGAGGAGCCTCATAAGCGTTTAGGTCCCGTTCAATGCCTAAACTGCCAGGAATTTGGCCATACTAAGGCGTATTGTAAACTGCCCGCAGTTTGTGTTGTGTGTGGAGATCTACACGGCACTTCACAGTGCAAAAAATCAAAGACTGACACGAGCGCTAAAAAATGCAGTAACTGTGGAGGTAACCACACTGCAAATTACAGGGGCTGTCCTGTTTACACTCATTTTAAACAATCAATGACAAATAAGTCATCAATTACCTTCAAGCAACCGCAGCAGTCAAATATTATTTCTGCCAACAATTTTCCCCAGATAGGCCAGTCAACCAGCCAAATAATTATGCAAAACCCCAAACAAGTTTCATATGCTAATGTGGTCAAAACCGATATACAAAACTTGAATCAGGAGCCCATGCCCCAAAACTCCGATCAAAATTTTAAAAATCTTGAGGCAACTCTGCAGACTCTTGTTTCATCCATAAACACATTTACGGTTTCTATGACGAACATGATGCAGGAAATGCTGAAAATGCAATCCACCATTTTGCAGGCAATTTTAACAAAATGAATTGGTTAAAAATATGCTTCTGGAACGCAAATGGCACCCGCCAACACAAAAATGAACTTGAGCACTTCCTTATGGAAAAGCAGATCGACATAATGCTGATTGCTGAAACCCATTTGACAACTAACAGTTTTTTCAAAATTAATAGTTACACGCTGTATGATACTAAAGATCCCCATGGCAGATCTTGCGGAGGCTCAGCAATTTTGATAAAAACTAGAATTAAGCACTATTTGCTACATGAGACATGTGAGGAGTATCTCCAAGCAACAAACATATGTATTGAACATTTTCATCACAAAATTGTTATTTCATCGATTTATTCCTGGTTTTCAGTAACAGAAAATCAATATAAAAATTTTTTCAATTCACTTGGGCCTCGATTTTTAGCGGCTGGCGACTATAACGCTAAACACACTTTTTGGGGATCACGTTTAATTACCCGGAAAGGCCGTGTGCTTTTTGACACCGTTTCCAAAATGGGCTTAGATGTGGTTTCAAGCGGACACCCCACTTATTGGCCGTCAGACCGACGAAAGATCCCTGATGTTATAGATTTTGGAGTTGCGAAAAATTTTCCTTTAGAGTGGATGCAAGTGGAGCCTTCATTAGATTTGTCATCAGATCACTCTCCCACTATAATCTTTGTTTCGTTTCCCCAAGAGACCGTTGACCGTCAATAGAGTTAATTGGCTAAAATACAAAAAATTTTTGAGTACACATTGTACTGAAAATATCGCCTTGAGAACGCCTGAGGATATTGATGTGTCAATTAACGATATTTCTGAAAACCTCAAATTGGCCGTACAGCATGCTACCACTAGTCATATAAGATCCAGAAATGAAACCAATAGAACTTATTCGTCTGAAATTGAGCAACTTCTGTCAGAAAAAAGAAGAGTCAAAAGAGAGTGGCAACTTCGCAGATCTCCCCAGCTTAAAACTAGGCTACGGGAATGCATAATTCAGTTAAGAAATCTGCTTGAAGTCCATAGAACGGCTTCCCTTAAAACATATTTGGAAAGCCTGGATGGTACTCCGCAATCTGACTATTCTCTGTGGAAAGCGACAAAAGGTCTGAAAAGACCCGTAATAGGTAAGCCACCTTTGCGAACTTCAACTGGCGACTGGGCAAGAAGTGACTCAGAAAAGGGGATGGTGTATGTTAACCATTTGAGAAATGTTTTTATTACAAATGATATAACAAATGATGCATCTGAATTACCACCATATGTAGTTAGACCGCCTGTGTCTTTGCGATTCACATTTCAAGATGTAGAACAAGGTATCAGTAACATAAACCCCAGGAAAGCTCCAGGTATTGATCAAATTACTGGCAAAATGCTTGAACAGTTACCTCGTGTAGCTAGAAGAGTTCTACTTTTTATTTTTAACGCTATTTTACGCCTTGAGTATTACCCTGCAGAGTGGAAGGTCTCTATGATTACTATGATACCCAAGCCAGGGAAGGATCCGACCAAGGTAGAATCATATAGACCAATAAGTCTGCTACCAACAATTTCAAAACTATTCGAAAAACTGTTAATGGTTAAGTTGAGTCCAATATTGAACAATGTGGGATGCATCCCTGATCATCAATTTGGGTTTCGGGCTAAACATAGCACCATAGAACAAACGCACAGACTAGTCAACGTCATAAGACAGACCTTTGAGGAGAAGAAGTATTGTTCAGCTCTATTCATCGACATTTCTCAAGCTTTTGATAAAGTGTGGCACGACGGCTTGATGCACAAAATAAAGTTGAACTTGCCTGCAAAGCTACTTATATGGGCGGAAATTTGTTATCAGAGAAGGTGATTTTATAAGCCCAACTCAACCTATCGAGGCAGGAGTTCCCCAAGGTAGCATACTTGGGCCTACTTTATATTTGATTTACGCCTCTGACATGCCAACGACATCTGGAATACACACTTCAACTTTCGCAGACGACACAGCGTTTTTGAGCATTCATGAAAACCACCAATTAGCTTCACGAAATTTACAGGAATTTATTTCAATATTGGAAAAATGGCTGAACATTGAAAAAATTCAAAGACGACAAAACCAAATTCTTCGAACGATTACTGCAGCTCCATGGTATGTAAAAAATTCACGAATTCATAAAGATCTGAGTGTTCCGCTGGTAAAAGAGGAATTTTCTAAGTACGCGACAAGGTATGTCAGTAAACTGGAACTTCATCCAAACCCTCTTGCGCGTAATATACTTAATTTTGGCGGCCACAGTCGGTTGAGAAGAAGGGATACCATTGCCACCATCAGAACGTTTAATAGGTGATTCTACCGATATTGCTTCCGCATAATAGAACTTTTTGTCTAGCATTGGCTGGACGTAAGTAAAAAGCACATTTTATTTTATTTTTTTTTTTTTTTAATATTTAGTATTAAGATTTGAATACTTATTGTTAGTTCATTTTGAAGATTCAATAAATAAAATCGCTTAACAAAAAAAAAAAAAAAAAAAAAACCTGGGCTTCTTGATTAACCTTTCAGTACCCTGTAAAAGAAAAAAACACTTTGAATTATTTTTCTTCACTAATAAAATAAAACACTATTTAATTTAATAAACAAATATGAAATTTAGCAAAACTTTTCACAAGGCACGCTGAACAATATTAGCTGTAAAATACATTTAATTTTGTGGTGTTTCGTTTTGTTCTATTATTCTTACGAATATAGTACAAAGCGCGGAGAGACGCGAATGAGTGCGATGCACAGAATTTCGTCCTATTAGTTGTCTCTTTTCCGCCGTGTGACACCTCTGTTCTACTTTGTGATTTTAACGACGGCAAGCAGCTGTGTTGCTATGTACCTGATAATAGGCAGTAAAACTAACAGCTGATTTCGGTCGAAAGCGAATTTAATTAAATAATATTGCTGAATAACAAAAAGTAACAGAATCGCACTAGAGACCAATTTTGACAAATACGAATTCTAGCTATCAGAACTAGTTTGATAGTCTAATATTATGCTTTTTATACTACAAAAAGGGTTTTATGGCATGAAGACATTCGTAAAGCAGCTCTGGGCTGCAGAACAGCTTTTGCGTCATCTTAATTATTTCTGAAGTGTGGTCAGGCTTGTTGTTGTTGTTTGGTCTTCGAAAGTTTGACGTCTCGTTCTCACTGGTTAACTGTTTATCACAACTAACTCTATTAGTTTACAGTTTTTTGAAGTATTTCTTTGTTGGCCACGTGGCAACTTCTTATGTGACGGCATAAGTTGTTATAGTCAGTTTCAGCGCCGGTGCAAATTACTGTTAATGCCATCGTGGGCATAAGATCTACGTTACTCAACCCATGCTGTGCATCCTATAAATTGGAAATTTATTTGCAATAGTGTAGTTAAGTAAATAAAAATGAAAAGAAAAATTTTTAACTTGGTGGGTTTTTGTTTAAGTAACGCGCTTGGCCCCCATTTTGGTGCGTTTTGAAATTTTAAAGTTGTCAACGCTGAATGTATTTTTTCTCTCGAAAATTTACACGCGTTTTTGTAATAATTGTAAAATACGTATGTAATAAAATTCGGACTTCTTGATTAACCTTTAAAAATAGAAATATAATAAAATTAGATACCGTTATCGGATTTGAGACTCGATTGAATGTTTTATAGTATGGGCGCAGTTTTTGAGTTCGTAGATATATAAATGTTATTTAGCTTTAAGTTCCACTAAAATATATTTTTCACTATAAATTTTAATCAAACTTAAATGCTCAATTTTTTTCGTTTAAGTTATATTTAATCATATGGAGTTTGTGTGCTTGCTTTTGCCTTAGTGCTAAAAAGGTAAACAAAACACACATATGCGATATTGGGATATATTTTCCTAAACAACAGCACAATATGATATTTAGTTAGAACTAACATCACATGAAATACAAATATTAAGTTTTCTATGCCATTGATAAATTAAATTTCTTTTTGGCAGAATTTTTCTATTCTTCAAAAACAAATATCTGTTTTTTGTACGGCACACTTTCCATAATAATTGGAATTTAAGTGAAGCTGCCATAAATAAGAGCAATTATTTAAGACTTAAAAACTGAATTTACAAATTAAACTTAATTGAAAATTAACTAGATTTGTATTTAAATACGAAGTCCAAACCCCCCCTAATATACGTTAATGAAGATAAACGCTGCTTTTGGTAACATTTTTTTCTAAAGCAAGTGTATTGGAATTATAAAAGCAAAAAATATTCCTAAGTTTTATTAAAACAATTGTGCATTTTTAAACAAATTTATATAAATAGGGATTTTAAAGGTTTTTGCATTCTTAAATGTAGCAAGAAGTGCATATGAACTTTTTTACAAAGTTCAGAAAATTATTAAAAAGTTAAACGACTTTTTTTACGTTTTAGGCTTTTATTTATTTATTGAATCTTCACAATGCCTTTTGGGCAAATACTCGTATGTAGGTATTTAATTCTGAGTTTTGCGTTTCAGCTTTAATTGACGTGCTCATTAAAAATAAATGCGATCTGGTATCAGTATTTGTAGGTATAATGTCTACGTAATGGAATGATGAATTGTTTGCTCGAAGAAACTTTGGGATATGAATATAATTATACTACTCTTTTTGAAATACTATGCTTAAACATTATGTTAGATTTTTTTCGTTTTCATATGACAGGTTGGAAATCTCTTCCTTGGCTCATTCACTTGCTCACGTACATATGTATATACGTCATGAACTTTGTACGATAAAAACTTCTAGCTCTTAAAGGTTGCAAGCATTGCTGTTAAAGGACGTTTCGGACTATCTCACAAGTTTTAAAATTTTGATTAGATTTTGCAAAAACTCTAACGCACATTTTGTTTTCACACTATGACAACTAAAATAAAATGAAAAATATGTGTAGAAAATAAGCAGCGAATTTGGTCAATTATGGTTTTAATATTTTTATACCCTTCAAAAAACTGTAAAGGCTATATATAAGTTTGTGAATCCGGTTGTAATTTCTACAGTTTTTATTTGCAACCTTATAAAGTAATAATATTCTGAATCAGAATGAATGGAAAGGTCGATTAAGCGATGTCCGTCTGTCCGCCGTTGAAATACCGGCATATTCCACTCGGCCATATGCCGAGTGGAATATGCCACTTCGATGGGTGTTTCAACATGATAACGATCCGAAACACTCATCGAAGTTGGTGAAGGACTGGATACAATCGAAAGGGATTCAAGTGCTTGATTGGCCGGCTCAATCGCCCGATTTGAACCCAATCGAAAATTTATTTTCCATATTGAAGAGGAATGTTGGATCGAAACGATTTTCCTAGAGAGACGATTTATTTTCGTGTCTGGAGAATGAATGGATACGCATAGATCCAAAAATAATTGATAATTTAATTAAATCTATGCCGCGTCGGTGCGCCGCAGTAATAAAATATAAGGGTTATTATATCAAATATTAAAAGTTTCTTAGGTTTTGCCCAATGATTTTCTGAGTATTTTTTGTTGTTGTACTAAAAGAACCGTTAGATGAGAGATAATTACAAAAATTTTTTTTGGTAATTTTGTATGACACATTTACTAATAAAACTGCATTAAAGCATTGAATTGCAATATGTTCATTTAAATATAATTTTGACTACAAGCTAAAATCAAGCAGCGTTTCTTAGGTTTTGCCCAATACTGTATATATATATATATATATATATATATATATATATATATATATATATATATATATATATATATATATATATATATATATATATATATATATATATATATATATATATATATATATATATATATATATATATATATATATATTGAACTGATGATAAAAGAGATGACGCTTGATGAGAAATATATTCAGTCACAAATTTTTCAAATAATTTATGAATAACGCTTAGTTTAGCAATACCTCTATTATAATATACAATATTAGACTTAGCTCCAGCTTTATACGAGTACAAGGATATAATGAAAGAAATTTTCGAAAAATTTGGGAACTATCCATTTTTTATTGAAACATTGAAAATCTGAGTCAGCGGCTCAGCAAGTGTATTAGCACAATTTATCACTATACAGCT
Organism: Thecocarcelia acutangulata; assembly: GCA_914767995.1. Lineage (NCBI taxonomy): Eukaryota > Metazoa > Arthropoda > Insecta > Diptera > Tachinidae > Thecocarcelia > Thecocarcelia acutangulata. Next base: position 54,904,797 of record OU612098.1, on the reverse strand, counting down.
CGGAACAATATCAGGACCACCATTATAAGAAAATTTCAGTTCTCTCAAATTTTTAGAAATGGTGAGAGTATCAAAAAATGGAAATATTATGATGGGTTGATTGATAGCAAGTTGGAAAGGTAGCATCATTATAAACAGCGTTAGAATAGGTTGTAGAAAAAAAGTCGGCAAACATATTACTTATATTCAAGCTTTCACTGGACTCAAAATTGCCGAACTTCACGACCTTCGGAAAAGCGGTAGCTCTCCTTTTAGAGTTTACAAAATTGTAGAACGATCTAGGATTATTTTTGAAATCCATCTTCATTCGTGATAAATAAGTTGCAGAGCATTATCTTCACGAGCAAGTGCATATTTACAATAATCAAAAGGATGCCCAGACTTCTTATATGTTTAGTAAAGTTTGTTTTTTTTGCGTGCGTGCCCCACAGTGGTCCACTATGAGTATGCAAAGACTGCTTAGGAATGCATAGGTCAAATAATGAATAAATTTTATTATGAAAACGTTTAATAACATGATCTAATGTAGTATATGACGGTAAGAACAGTTCATTCCAGTTAATATCTTTTAGCAAATAGTTAAGCATACTGTAATTTGTTTTTCTAAAGCACAAACCATTATTTGTATTAGTCGACTAATCACTGGATCTAAAAGATATAGGAAAACAGACTTCCATAGTAGAGTGGTACAGATCTTCCGGCATAACTATGAGTATAGCACGTTCAACAACAATATCAATATATTCATTTACAAACATTAAGTCCAGTAATCTACCCTGATGATTAGAAATTCCATTCATCTGGAATAGCATCAAATCCAAAAGGCAATTAAGAAATTGTTCATACACGGAGTTATTAGTTGATAAAACTGGTGTCCAGTAGCCATTCTCCGAGGAGTGATTCCAATTAACAGCAGGCATATTAAAGTCGCCAACAGTGATAAATAAGTCATTTGGTTTACATCTGCTCATTGCACATCTGATGGCATTAAAATGTTCCATATAAGTTGAAAATAATGATGACGGAGGTATATAAGAACAAGTAATGATAATGTCGTTATTATTTAGTTTTATGACTACTCCAATAAATTCAATATCAGATGAAGTTTCATAACATAATGATTCAGCGGAAAAAATGTTAGATACAGCAATTAGTACACCTTCTGATTTCCTATTATTGCCTCGGTCTTTTCTAAAAATTTTCAAATGGTTGCACATAACTTTAGAGTTCAATACGGTATCAACAAAAAGCGATGACAGTTTGTTATTTAATACCCGTACATTTTGATAAGCCAGAGAAATTTTCTCCACCCTGTTAGTAATCAGTTTTTTGGGATAATTGAACGTATTAATAGGCCAAAAATTCGGAACGAGAAAAGTATCAAAATACTGATCAGGAACAGTAATATATACATGTATATATATATATATATATATATGTATATATATATATATATATATATATATATATATATATATATATATATATATATATATATATATATATATATATATATATATATATATATATATATATATATATATATATATATATATATATATATATATATATATATATATATATATATATATATATATATATATATATATATATATATATATATATATATATATATATATATACACTCGTGGACATACAATTAAGTTACTGATGAAATGTATTTCTCAAAGTACTTTTTGAACGGTAAATTTTTTGTTGATACATTAGAATTTTTGTAAATATGTATGTAGGCCCGTTATAATTTTATATAATGCATTAAAAATTTTTGCATATTACTGTTTAGTTTAGTTGCTAAGATGTTATCTCTTTGCACGCTGATAATTTAAAGTGGACACATAATTAAGTTATTGTTATTACTAAAGGTAAGTTTTTGAATTAAAAATAGAAATTTGGATTCAAAGAAATTTTTCTTGTATAATTAGCTATTTTAAAGCATCTTGTTTCCATTTAATCAAATATTTTAAACTATGGGGAAAAATAAGAGCACTACTCCAGCTGAAAGGAAAATCATATGGAATTGTTTCCGAAAAGTTGGTTCTGTTGGTACTGTGGTGAAAATCTTAGGTCTGACACGAGGGAAAATTGTCAATGCTATTAAACATTTCAAAAAGGTTAACGTATTTAACAACTTACCACGAAATAACCCACGGAAAACGACGCAATCAGAAGACCGAATTTTGACCAGAATGAGTATAGCTGACCCGTTTCTGACATCGACGCAAATTCGATCACGTATGGAGGAGGAACACGGTGTTAAAATATCAGCAAGGACGGTAAGAAGACGATTGAGAGAAAAAAATCTGCATGGTCGCATAAGCCGAAAAAAACCCAATGTGTCAAAAAAAAAAAAATATTCAGGACCGGTTGCGATTCGCCAAAAATCACCTAGGCAATAGTCAAAATGTATGGAATTCAATTGTGTGGAGTGATGAATCAAAGTTTAATGTGTTTGGAAACGACGGTAGACCGTATGTACGTCGTCCAGTTAATGCACATTTGGACCCGAAGTATACCAAGAAAACAGTGAAACACGAGGGACCGTCAGTTATGGTATGGGGATGTTTTACCTCATCAGGAGTTGGTCCCATCGTGAAAATTGATGGTAAAATGAATGGTGAAATGTATAAAAACATTCTGCAGAATAACCTTGACAATAACTATGTTGATGATTTGCCACTTTTATGGATGTTTCAGCACGATAACGACCCGAAGCACAAGTCTCGGGTCGTTAAATCTTGGCTCAAAGAAAAAAATATTCGGGTTCTTGACTGGCCGGCGCAAAGCCCCGATTTAAATCCCATAGAAAATCTATGGGGAATCATAAAACGGGAAGTTTTTGCCAAAAAACCAAAAAATAAAAATGCACTCTGGGATATTATTGAATCAGAATGGAATAATATTACTCCTCAGCAATGTTACGACTTGGTTAAAACAATGCCAGACAGATGCACCGAAGTAATTCGCCAAAAAGGGTATCCAACAAAATACTAATGGTAAATAATAATTTCATATGAGAAAAGGAGTGTTGAAATAAATTCTTAGAATTTCCTTTCAGGTAACTTAATTATATGTCCACAGCTGTATATATATATATATATATATATATATATATATATATATATATATATATATATATATATATATATATATATATATATATATATATATATATATATATATATATATATATATATATATATATATATATATATATATATATATATATATATATATATATATATATATATATATATATATATATATATATATATATATATATATATATATATATATATATATATATATATTTCGCTTACCACACTGCTTACAGTCTACCTGGAATTTTTGCTGAGTGTGTTAAATAGTTGTTTTTTAGTCTAGTAGCACATGCCAGGTTCGTTTCAAACAAAAAATTATATTTAATGTTTAGTCAATTGTTTGAAAGTAAATAAGTGTGTTTTAAGATATTTGCTTATTATTAACTCAAAACGTGCCTCAACAAAATGTACATTTTCTTGTTTCAATATGTAGTTACGACGAAAATTGCCAACTCTTGAAAGTTCAGAAATTATGCAAGGAAATAAGTATGTTTTGAGTCTATTTTTATACCCTTCACAAAAATGTTAAGGGTATATATATACAAGTTTGTGGTTTCTACAATTTTCATTTGCGATCCTATAAAGTGCATATATTCTGAATCCGAATTAATATAAAAGACGATTAAGCGATGCCTATCTGTCGGTCGTTGAAATACCGTTTCTGAGAAAACCCTTAGACTTAGAAATGTTTTTCTTTCACCATTCTATTACCACATTGAGTCATGGGTATGCTATTGAACGTCAGCTTACGTATAGCTGAGATATATTCAAAATTCCGAAAATTAAAAAAAAAATTGTTTGTTTTGCTTCAAACTTCACACACTCATTAAGCATGGTGTCTTAAAGGCAAAAAAAACTTTTTCAGATCGGTCCATATATACCCGAGCTATAGCCTAAGCTGGGTTTTTCATGAAAATGTCGCGTAAGCGAACTTAAAAAACTTTTTTTTTGCTTTAAAGCAGTTCTGGTAATAAAATTAGGTTAGATAAATCCGGAAAATGAAAAATTCCGATATTGGTTCATATATACCCGAGATATAGCCTAAACCGGGATTTTCATGAAAACCTTTTTCGGTCAAAAGCAGTTTTGGTAATGAAATAAGGTTATATACACATGGAAAATGAAAATTTCCGATATCGGTCCGATTTTGCCATTAACATTTTTTTTTTTTTTTTTGCTGAAAAGCAATTCTCGTTATTAAAATTCTCGTTATTAAAATTCTCGTTAGTAAAATGCAGAAAATATAAAATTCCGACATCGGTTCATATATAACCGAGCATATTTAGTTCAAATTTTTAAATATACTTTACATATACGAAACTATCGTGAAGGGTATTTTAGATTCGGCTCAGCCGAATATACTACACTCTTACTTGTTTTTTTTATATTTTATTACTAGATTTAATAATTTAGTTACAATTCAATATAAGAACAAAAAAGTAATTAATTCAATTATAATATATATATGGCATACCGTTATTGCTGTAAGCCAGGTTGGCAGTGTATATTTAGTAATGGTGATATTTTACATAATAATAAAAGCAGATAGACTGATAATATAATACTAAACTATTATGAGTTGACATTAACTATTAAATTCATTCAGTATTAGAGATCTGTATTTTAGGCATGTTTCAAGATATTTATGTAGTGCGTGAAAATTAGAGCCGTTTAATATCTTCAATGCATCGTTGTAGCATAGTGTAGACTGGCCAAAGTATGTGACTCGAAATTCTCTATAAACAGAACAAATTCCGAGGAGGTGGTTGGTGTTTTCGGGGGTATCTATATTACAAATTGTACATATACCGTCCGTATTACTTTTAAAGCATCTAGAGTTTAAATCAAGAAGGCCACCTCTGGCTTTAATAATTAGACTTATAGCCCAAGATGAAGGATTAGCCGTGTGCTTGGAAGTTTTGTTGAAGTTAAGTACCGCGTAAAGATCATGAAAATGTGAGTTGGTGGCAAGAACAGCAAAATCATTAGTGTCTTTTGTTTTCAGGAGGTTGATAATTAATATCTTTCCATGATAAACACTTAGGAACGTCGGGACTAACAGGAGTATACTGCAGAGAGTTACATACAAGTTTCCATTGTTTTGCCCAAGATACATATAGTTCTATAATTTTGTCTGTCGATACTTGCGACAGTCTGTTCGGAGCGTATAACAATATCTTATTGACGTAACAAAGATGCATTTTTAATGTTGAGACGCACAAGGAGTTAAATCCAGTTTCTAAATATATCATGTGGTTGGGCGTAGTAGGGGGTGAGTATAACAGTTTTTTAGTAAAGAAGCCGAATAATTTTTCGACATCATCAAACCTTTCGTAACCCCAAACTTTTGCGGCATAAAACATGACAGATTTTGAGCACGCATTGAATATTTTAAGCTTGTTATTTTTCGATATTTTTGGATGGTTAATATATTTCGACCATGTAGAAGCAATAGCTATCTTAGAAATTGACAGCTTATTGTGTAGATGTTTTTTAACTGATATGTTATAACATGGATTGACACCAAGATACGTTTAATTGTTGACAATTTCGATATTTTCATTTCCATAATGCCACTTTAAATCATTTGATATTCTTGGTCCGTTGCGAAACACAACAGCTTTGGATTTCATCAAATTAAGTCTTAAGCCCCAAAACGAACAATATATCTGTAAAGAGTCAATAATTTTCTGAATAGCTTTGGAAGAGTATGTTTAAATTATAATGTCATCTGCGTATAGCAATATTTTAACGTTAACATTCATAAGATCTACTCCACCAGGAAGTGCGTCAGACAAACCATTCATGTATAATGAAAACAGTACTGGACTTAGAATACAACCTTGTTTCACCCCGCATTACACTGGAAAGTATTCAGAAAATGTGGATCCATCCCAAACACGACTCATAGTATTTTCATATAAAAGCATAAGTATTCTTATGAATTTGGACGAAATTCCCAAGCACGATAATTTAAAGAAGAGACTATTTCTCGTATATATGTGTGTTAATTGGTTTATGTTCATAATGTTGACAAGAGTGAAAATATTATCCACTGTCGAAAATTCTTTTCTAAACCCCGCTTGAAATTCAGTTAAAACGCTGTGCCTGGCTAGCCAATCCGACAAACGGTTTAGTAAAATATTATTGAAAATTTTGCAAACAGAATCCATCAACGAAATTCCTCTATAATTTGTCATTTCATTTTGGTCACCCAGAGTAAGAGTCTAGCTTTCATAGTGAACGGACGTATTTCTTTTTAATCGGAGTGTTTTAAAAAAAAGAAAAAACGGTAAAAGTGGAAAACCGCAATAAGTGGAAGGAGTGAATTTATACAAAAGAAAAACTTTGTGACAATTATTTTTATATACTTTTAAAGTAAAACAAATATAAAACAAGTAAGAGTGTAGTATATTCGGCTGGGCCGAATCTAAAATACCCTTCACGATAGTCACGAATATGTATAGTATATTAAAAATGTGACCTAAATATGCTCGGTTATATATGAACCGATATCGGAATTTTCTATTTTCTGTATTTTAGTAACCTTCTTTTATAACAAAAATTGCTTTTCAGCAAAAAAAAAAAAAATTTTTTTTAATGGAAAAATCGGTTTAGGCTATATCTCGGCTATATATGGACCGATATCGAAAATTTTAATTTTCCATATTTATATAACCTTATATCATTACCAGAACTGCTTTTGAGCACAACAAATTGTTTAAGTTCGCTTACGCGATATTTTCATGAAAAACCCGATTTAGGCTATATCTCGGGTATATATGGACCGATATCAGAAATTTTAATTTTCTCTATTTTCGTAACCTTCTTTCATAACAAGAACTGCTTTTCAGCAAAAAAAAAATGTTATTGGAAAAATCGGTTCAGGCTATATCTCGAGTATATATGGACCGATATCGGATATTTTCTTTTTCCATATTTATATGACCCTATTTCATTACCAGAACTGTTTTTAAGCAAAAAAAGATGTCTAAGTTCACTTACGCGACATTTTCATTAAAACCGCAGTTTAGGCTATATCTCGGGTATATATGGACCGATATCGGAAATTTTCATTTTCCATACCTATATAACCTTATTTTGCTATTAGAACTGCTTTTAAGCAAAAAAAGTTGTTTTAGTTCGCTTACGCCGCGTATTCATGAAAAACCCGGTTTAGGCTATATCTCGGGTATATATGGACCGATATCGAAAACTTTCATTTTTCATATTTATGTAACCTAATTTCATTACCAGAACTGCTTTTGAGCACAAAAAAGTTGTTTAAGTTCGCTTACGCGGCATTTTCATGAAAACCCCGGTCTAGGCTATATCTCGGGTATATATGGACCGATATCGAAAATTTTCATTTTTCATATTTATATTCCATTACCAGAACTGCTTTTGAGCACAAAAAAGTTGTTTAAGTTCGCTTACGCGACATTTTCATGAAAAACCCGATTTGGGCTATATCTCGGGTATATATGGACCGACATCGAAAATTTTCATTTTTCATATTTATGTAACCTAATTTTATTACCAGAAGCGCTTTTGAGCACAAAAAAGTTATTTAAGTTCGCTTACGCGGCATTTTCATGAAAACCCCGGTCTAGGCTATATCTCGGGTATATATGGACCGATATCGAAAATTTTCATTTTTCATATTTATATAACCCTATTTCATTACCAGAACTGCTTTTGAGCACAAAAAAGTTGTTTAAGTTCGCTTACGCGACATTTTCATGAAAAACCCGATTTGGGCTATATCTCGGGTATATATGGACCGACATCGAAAACTTTCATTTTTCATATTTATGTAACCTAATTTCATTACCAGAACTGCTTTTGAGCACCAAAAAGTTGTTTAAGTTCGCTTACGCGACATTTTCATGAAAAACCCGATTTGGGCTATATCTCAGGTATATATGAACCGACATCGAAAATTTTCATTTTTCATATTTATGTAACCTAATTTCATTACCAGAACTGCTTTTGAGCACAAAAAAGTTGTTTAAGTTCGCTTACGCGGCATTTTCATGAAAACCCCGGTATAGGCTATATCTCGGGTATATATGGACCGATATCGGAAATTTTCATTTTCCATATTTATGTAACCTAATTTCATTACCAGAACTGCTTTTGGGCACAAAAAAGTTGTTTAAGTTCGCTTACGCGGCATTTTCATGAAAACCCCGGTCTAGGCTATATCTCGGGTATATATGGACCGATATCGAAAATTTTCATTTTTCATATTTATTTAACCCTATTTGATTACCAGAACTGCTTTTGAGCACAAAAAAGTTGTTTAAGTTCGCTTACGCGACATTTTCATGGAAACCCCGGTTAGAGCTATATCTCGGGTATATATGGACCGATATCGGAAATTTTCATTTTCCATATTTATGTTACTTAATTTTATTACCAGAACTGCTTTTGAGCAAAAAAAAGTTATTTAGCTTCGCCTGTGCGACATTTTCATTAAAATCCGATTTGGGCTATATCTCGGGTATATATGGACCGATATCTGAAAAAAAAATTTTTTGTCTTTTAGTCACCATGCTTAATAAGTGTGTGAAGTTTGAAGCAAAACGAACAACTTTTGTTTTCAAAAATTTTCATACAAAAATGCAAAAAAAAATGGCTTTTTTCGGAATTTTGAATATATCTCAGCTATACGTGGACCGATATTACTGAATTTCAATAGCAAACCCATGAATCGATGGGGTAAAAGAATGGTGAAAGAAAAAAGTTTCTAAGTCTTATGGTTTTCTCAGAAACGGTATTTCAACAGCGGACAGACGGACAGACGGACAGACGGACATCGCTTAATCGACTTTTCCATTAATTCTGATTCAGAATATATATACTTTATAGGGTCGCAAAAAAAAACTGTAGAAATTACAAACGGAATCACAAACTTATATATACCCTTTACATTTTTGTGAAGGGTATAAAAATGCATGAGTATATCTAGTAGATGCAATTCTGAGAGAGAGCTTAGCTCCACTAGAAAAAAACCTCTGGATTTCTGAGGAAGAATCTTTGAAAAAATAATTGGTTAATCTTCTGTCTCTAAGAGATAAAAAACGCACGCGTTCATGTTCTCCATACATTGTTGTTACAACAGAAGACAAACCATCTTCCAGTTTAGCTATTGTTGATAAACCGAAAACGCAAGTAGGAATGGATAGGTATATAACCGTGGTTAAACGTCAGTGAATCCCTAAGTCCGCGCAAATATCATCTCAGTCCAAAATACCTAAAGATGATTGTTATAGTACTTCCTGGAGGGTCCCTTAGGATTCGCAGGGAATACTTGTTATTATTATTATTATTATCCTACCGGCTGTGCCAAAATGTTGTAGTATATCCTGGAGAATCTACGAGTATTTAAGGTAAGACAAAGGATATGGCTAAAAAGCCAGCCACGAAAGACCAAATTCTCGCCCTTTTAACGTTAAAATAAAAATTAAAAACGCAGAAAAGGTTTACCGCAACAACTTGGTGAAAGCGGTGGTATAAAAAGAAGCAATTAGAAGATTGAAGCGGCGCAATTACTAACAGATTTGCGGTTCCAATAAATGGATATAACAGGCGTAGCAACAGAAACAACAACCAGGCAATTCGAGTAAAACTAACAAAATTGCGATGGGAAGCGAAATTTTAAAATACAGAAACCTGTTTTGCAAATAGCAACCCTAATGGGAAAGAAAATGATTTGATTAAGCTGAATATAGCTTAAAACAGACAGAATAACTGCGCGCAAAACAATATTAATAACATAACTAGTGCAGACGATACTTCTTTTTGCTTTCCTGAAACAAATTCTGAAGGTGGAAGGCGATTGGTGCAACTAAAAATTAACTAAACCACTAAACGTTGATACAAGGATCACCTAGAGGTCTTAAGCAGCCGCATTCCGATACACCTCTAGAGTCTTTGTTGAAGTGTGAAGCGGTGGCGTCAACAATAACTTGCAGCGGAAGTTGACCGCACTAGAAATACAAAACAGGAAAGCAGAACAAAGTTTTTGAGGTTACGTCCAGCTCCCAGAAGATGACAACTACAGTAAAATTCTCAAATATCAAATCCAAAGAAGCTACGAATTGGCAAAGCAAAGCCTCAACAAGGCTAAGACAGAATCAAAGAAATATTACGACAAGGGAGCAGTAGTCATTGGCAGTACTCATGGGCAGTACTCATGAGCAGTAGTCATGGGCAGTAGTCACGAGCCGTAGTCATGGGCTGTAGGAGCAGTAGTCATTGGCAGTAGTCATGGGCAGTAGAAGTCAGAAGTAGCCAGTTAAGCTATTAACTAATTATAATATATCAGTAAATTAAATTGAGTAATAATAAAAAAGGGGTTTTATTTAAATTTGAGTAGGAATATAATATAATAGTAAATCCTGCGATTCCCAAGCGACCCTCCAGGATAAAATAATAACTACCTATATAATTATAATAATAATAACAAGTATTTCCTGCAACTCCTATGGGACCCTGCAGGAAATACTATAACAATGATAAGATCACCATAACATAGTAATAGGTTTACTATCCTTCAGACTGATGAGCCAAAAATATCTAAAAAAAACTTTAAGCCGCTACCAATATAGTTGCGAGAGCCTACCTCTAGTGAGCTGGTTAAACAACTTATTACGCAAATCGACAAAGACACTTTCAACGTAACGTCGGTTAAGCATGGAAGCATCTATGAAACGAAAATCAAGGTCAACCACGAGAATGAATACCGAAAATTATCTGACGTTCTGGAGAAACGATCGTTTTACACATATCAGCATAAAAGTGCCAAAGATATTCAGGTCGTTATAAAAGGGATTGCCCCCTTTTTAAATACGAATGATGTCAAAACCGGATTAGAAGACAATGGCTTTAAAATTAAAAATATAATAAACATTAGAAACCGTGAAAAAATTCCTCAACCCATGTTTAGGGTTGAACTGGAACCTAGAGATGTTGTCTTGAAAAAGAATAAAGTGCATCCAATTATAACCTTAAATTTCTTTTGCATCGTAAGGTTGCCGTTGAGGAGCCTCATAATCGTTTAGGCATGTTCAATGCCTAAATTGCCAAGAATTTGGCCAAACTAAGGCCTATTGTAAGTTGCCCGCAATTTGCGTTGTGTGTGGAGAACTTCACGGTATGTCACAGTACAAAAAGAATAAGACTGATTCGAGCGTTAAAAAATGCAGAAACTGTGGTAACCATACTGCAAACTACAGGGGTTGCCCTGTCTATACCCACTTCAAGAGGTCAATGACAAATAGGCCATCAATTTTAAATATGCTACCCCAGCAGTCAAACACCATTTCTACAAGCAATTTTCCCCAGGTACGCCAGTGAACCAGCCAGATAAACGTGCAAAACCCCAAACAAATTTCTTATGCGAATGTGGTAAAATCCGATAATCCAAACTTGAGTCAGGAGCCCAAGCCTCAAAACTCCGAACAAAATTTCAGCAATCTTGAAGCAACTCTGCAGACTCTTGTTCAGTCTATAAATACATTTACGGTTTCTATGACAAACATGATGCAGGAAATGCTAAAAATGAAATCCAATATTTTACAGGCAATTTTAAACAAATGAGTTGGTTAAAAATATGTTTCTGGAAGACAAACGGCATCCAACACAAAAATGAACTTGAGCACTTCCTTGTGGAAAAATATATCGATGTAATGTTGATTGCTGAAACCCTCTTGACAACCAACAGTTATTTCAAAATTAATGGCTACACACTATATTTTTTTTTTTTTAAGCATTTTTTTATTTATTGAATCTTCAAAATGAACTAACAATAAGTATTCAAATCTTAATACTAAATTTAAAATTAAAAAATGTAATTCTTAAGTCCGGCCAATGCTAGACAAAAAGTTTTATTATGCGGGAGCTATTTCGGTAAAATCACCTATTGAGCAATCTGATGGTGGCAGCGGTATCCCTTCTTTTAAGCCGAGTGTGGCCGCCAAAATTAAGTATATTGCGAGCAAGAGGGTTTGGATGAAGTTCCAGTTTACTGATATACCTTGTCGCGTACTTAGAAAATTCCTCTTTTACCAGCGGAACACTCAGATCGTTATAAATTCGTGAATTTTTTACGTACCATGGAGCTGCAGTAATCGTTCGTAGAATTTTGTTTTGTCGCCTTTGGATTTTTTCAATGTTTGACGCTGAGGCGGTGCCCCATAACTGAATTCCGTAGCACCATATAGGCTTTAGTATTGCGTTGTATAACAAAAGTTTGCAATCTAATTTCAGTGTCGAATTTCTGCCCATAAGCCAATTTAGCTGCGCTGCTTTTAGTTTTAACTGAGTGACCTTTGCTTCAATGTGAGACTTCCATGTTAGCCTACGGTCCAGGTGAATACCAAGGTACTTGACTTCGTTGTGCTGCGGAATAGGTGAGTTGTTAATTTGGATAGGCGGACATGTTTGCCTACACAGTGTGAATGTAACATGAGTACATTTCTGTTCATTAACTTTGATTTTCCAAAGTTTTAGCCATTTCTCTAATATTGAAGTATATTCCTGTTTCGTGATGCTAAATGGTGGTTTTCATGAGCACTCAAAAACGCTGTGTCATCTGCAAAGGTAGAAGTGTGGATTCCAGATGTCGTTGGCATGTCAGAGGCGTAAATCAAATATAAAGTAGGCCCCAGTATGCTGCCTTGGGGAACTCCTGCCTTGATTGGCTGAGTTGGGCTAATAAAGTCACCTTCTCTGATAACAAACTTCCGCCCGTATAAGTAGCTTTCCAGAAGCTTGTGTGTATTTGCAGGCAAATTTAGCTTTATTTTGTGCATTAAGCCGTCGTGCCACACTTTATCAAACGCTTGAGAAATATCAATGAAAAGAGCTGAGCAGTACTTCTTCGCCTCAAAGGTTTGTCTTATGACATTGACTAGTCTGTGCGTTTGTTCTATGGTGCTATGCTTAGCCCGAAAGCCAAATTGATGATCAGGGATGCATCCCACATTGTTCAATATTGGACTTAACTTCGCCATTAACAATTTTTCGAATAGTTTTGAAATTGTTGGTAAAAGACTTATTGGTCTATATGGTTCTACCTTAGTCAGATCCTTCCCTGGCTTGGGTATCATAGTAATCATTGAGACCTTCCACTCTGCAGGATAATACTCAAGGCGTAAAATGGCGTTAAAAATAAAAAGTAGAACCCTTCTAGCTACACGAGGTAACTGTTCAAGCATTTTACCAGTAATTTGATCAATGCCTGGAGCTTTCCTGGGGTTTGTATTATCGATAACGTTTTCGACATCTTGAAAATTAAATCTCAAAGACACAGGAGGTCTAACAACATATGGTGGTAATTCCGCTGTATTATTCTCTGAATCATTTGTGATAAAAACGTTTCGCAAATGATCGACATACAACATTCCCTTTTCAGAATCGCTTCTTGCCCAGTCGCCAGTTGAATTTCGCAAAGGTGGTGGGTGAAAAAATTGTTATATTCTCGATTTACTCACCACCACGATTTTCAGTAGCAGAAAACAAATATTCACATTTTTTCAAATCACGTGAACCTCCATTTTTAGCGACTGGCGACTATAACGCTAAACACTCTGTTTGGGGATCACGCTTAATTACCTCGAAAGGCCGTGTGCTTTTTGACACCGTTTCCAAACTGGGCTTAGATGTGGTTTCAAGGGGACACCCCACTTATTGGCAGTCAGACCGACGAAAGATCCCAAACGTTATAGATTTTGGAGTTGCGAAAAATTTTCCTTTAGAGTGGATGCAAATGGAGCCTTCATTAGATTTGTCATCAGATCACTCAACCACTAAAAGTTCTGTCCGTTCCCCCAAGAGATTGGCTCCCTGTTGACTGTCAATAGAGGTTATTTGCTAAAGTACAGAAAATTTCTGAGTACACATTGCACTGAAAATATCGCTTTGAGAACGCTTGAGGATATTGATGTGTCGATCTACGAATTTTCTGAACATTTTAATCTAGCCGTACAACATATTACCACTAGTCATATAAGATCCAGAAATGAAAACTATAGATCTTATTCATCTGAAATTGAGCGGCTTCTGTCAGAAAAAAGAAGAATCAGAAGAGAGTTGCTACTTCGCAGCTCTCCCTCGCTTAAAATTAAGCTACGGGAAATCTACAGAACAGCTTCCCTTAAAACATATTTGGAAAGCCTTAGAAAGTGACAAAAGGTTTAAAACGACCCGCAATAGATAAGCCAGCCTTGCGAACTTCAACTGGCAACTGGGCAAGAAGGGATTCTAAAAAGGGGATGTTGCATTTCGATCATTGGAGAAACGTTTTTATTACGAGTACAAATGATTCAGCGAATATTACATCGGAATTGCCACCATATATTGTTAGACCTCCTGTGTGTTTGAGATTTAATTTTCAAGATGTCGCAAACGTTAGCGGCAATACAAACCCCAGGAAAGCTCCTGGCATTGATCTGGTAAAATGCTTGAACAGTTACCTCGTGTAGATAGAAGAGTTCTACTTTTTATTTTTAACGCTAATTTATGCCATGAGTATTATCCTGCAGAGTGGAAGGCCTCAATGATTACTATGATACCCAAGCCAGGGAAGGATCTAACTAAGGTAGAATCATGAGGACCAATAAGTCTACTACCAACAATTTCAAAAACATTCGAAAAATTGTTATTAAAGCCGAAGTTGTTGTTAATGGCGAAATTGAGTCCAATATTGAAGAATGTGGGATGCATCCCTGATCATCAATTTGGTTTTCGGGCTTAAGATAACACCATAGAACAAACGCACAGGCTAGTCAATTTCATAAGACAGACCTTTGAAGAGAAGAAGTATTACTCAGCTCTCTTCATTGACATTTCTCAAGCTTTTGATAGTGTTTCACGATGGCTTGATACACAAAATAAAGTTAAACTTGCCTGCAAATACTAACAACTCACCTATTCCGCAGCACAATGAAATCAAGTACCTTGGTATACACCTCGATGGCTGATGTGGAAATCTCACATTTCACTCAGTTAAAATTAAAAGCACCGCAATTAAATTAGCTTATGGGCAGAAACTGCACATTGAAGTTGAATTGCAAACTTCAGTTATACAATGTAATTCTAAAGCCCATACGGCGCTACGGAATTCAATTATGGGGCACCGCCTCAGGGTCAAATATTGGAAAAATTCAAAGGCGACAAAACTAAATTCTTTGAACGATTACTGCAGCTCCATGGTACGTAAAAAATTCACGAATCCATAAAGATCTGAGTGTTCCGCTCGTAAAAGAGGAATTTTCTAAGTACGCGGGAACATATGTCAGTAAACTGGAACTTCATTCAAACCCTCTTACGCGCAATATATGTAATTTTGGCGGCCACAGTCGGTTGAGAAGAAGGGATACCGTTGCCACCATCAGATTGCTCAATAGCTGATTTTACCGAAATAACTCTGGCATAATAAAACTTTTTGTTTTGCATTGGCTGGAATTAAGTAAAAAGCACATTTTTTAAATTTAAATTTAGTAATAAGATTTGAATACTTATTGTTAGTCATTTTGAAGATTCAAGAAATAAAAATGCTTAAAAAAATGTTTTTGGTCACCCTTTTTGAATAAGGGCATTAATAAAGAACCCTCAGAAGAATCCGGAATTGTTTCTCGTAGAAATATACAATTGAAGACTGACAATAATTCTTCTTTTTATAAAACTCATACGGGATGCCATCTTCTCCCGGTGACTTGTTTGTTTTCAGTTTGTTGAGTACACCATATAATTCGCAGCATTCAATGGGCGAATCTAGAAATTCATCGACATAATACGGAATGAACCAACTTATTTTATCAGCATCCGTGTTTTCTTGAAAGAGAGATTTGAAGTGCAATAAAAAATATCAAGATTCCTTCTAACCATATGAGCACGAGTTTTTAGAGAGTTAGATTAATTCCACCACTTTTTTCTACAGTTTACCCTATCCAGTGGCTTAAAGTTCTTATTGTATAGGTCCATTCCTTTCTCTTGGCATACCTTCAAATATTTGGCTCTTGTTACATAATAGCATGTTCTGCTGAAGTTTGAATGACTTTTTCTAAACGTCTTTAAATTTTTAAGCATGTGCGACCTTAAACGAATACATTTCCAATAAAACCACTTCTGCCTAGGTTCGAAAATAGGTTGATTATGCCCCTATTGCCTTTTTGAGTCTATTAAAATGCTTTAAAAATTGTCTATTATGGATAGGAGAACTCTTAAAAACGGGAAATACGTGTGTTTCAAAAAATTATTGAAGAAAAAAAGATAATAGGATCGGAGTTTGTGATCAAAAAAATAAATTAAAGAGAAAAAATTAATGAGGATTACTCGTACATTTGACTTCTATGGAGATGGTGTGGGAAGTGTTAGAGCTTTGAGAGAAAAAATGTTTAAAGGTGGTTTTTGATGAAAGCCCTTGGGTAAAGGATCTATGGTGTGGTCTTCAGGAGAAAAATATGCGGGCGGGTCTTTCAGAGATGATGGAGCGAAAATTTATGTAACCATTTTTTTTATTGGAGTCCAACTGAAGAGGACAGCGTTGTCAACTCGGTGCGTTTCGCACCGTTTTTGGTGCTTTTTAAAATTATTTGTGCGAAAAATTCTTTAGTTGGTGCGCTTTTTTAAACTTTCGGGGCGTTTTTTAAATTTCGGTGGCACAAAGCCAAATTCAAATCAACTGTTTTCAACTCCAAAATTGTTACGTTTCATTTCGCGTGGAAAACGTGCCATGCTATATGCACAAAGACAATCTTGCTGTTGTATATTATACACACTCTCGAATAAAAACAAAACATTTCGTTTTATAAAATTTTCTACTTTTAGAGAGTATTTTGCTGTTAAACGATCAAGCCAAGTTGGTCAAATATTGCAATAAATGCGGTCTTTGAACAATTCGTTACGGTTTTGGCAATTGAGAAATTACCAAATTATTAAATAAATTATAAAGTTTTTCCAAAACGTTTGCATTAAGTTTTGATTACCCTAAACTTCATCTTTTATTTGCTATAATTCTGGCCAATTTTTTTATATCTTAAGAAATTCTTATAGAGACACCGCTTACGCTGTGTTTGATGGAATTGCTATTAATCGTATTTGAAGGCTTGTAGTGTGATTCTGTAACTTTTAATGATCCGATAACCGTAAAATCGACAGTAATGGTCGTATGCTCCTGAAATATAATTTTGAAGATGGTAAGTAGGTATTTTGGGTCTCTGATAATAGGCTGTAAAATTCACAGCTGATTGCGGTTGACAGCAAATATAATTAAATGATACTGCTTAATAATAAATTTCATAAAATATCTTTATAATTATTATAATTATCTTAATAAAGGCATACTAGAGGCCAAGTTTGACAAACACGAATTATATCTATTGATAGCATGCCATCAGGCGGTGCTATCAGACCCAGTTTGATTGTATAATAGTCGCTTAAAAGGCTTTTTCATTATCATGTTTTTAATATAAAAATATTGTACTTCTTAAAATACAAAACAGGGATTTAAAAATGAAGGAAAAAATTCAAAATTCGATGCTTTTGGTGGAAATAACGTGCTTTTTTTCCCCCCCATTTTGGTGCGTTTTCAAAGTTGATAACGCTGATAGAGGACCGGTATGCTCCGGAGAAACGTGGAGAAGAAAAAATTAACGTGCAAGGGGGGGGGGGGGGGGGGATATATATTTTACTCGTTTAAGGACATTTTCAAACTAGTTATGACGGTGGGTGTTGGAGCTTGGTGTTACATCTTATCTTTCTAGGATCAATTCAAAGCCATTTGTATTTAATTCTTTATCCTTTACGTTAACGATTTATTCCCTACTTTAACCTCGATACGGGGATTATAACGTATGCCTCTTGTTCTTTTCGGTCTTCGTTTAATAATTATGTATATTTTTGAACCACGATTTTGAGTCGAAAATCAACACATATATATATATATATATATATATATATATATATATATATATATATATATATATATATATATATATATATATATATATATATATATATATATATATATATATATATATATATATATATATATATATATATATATATATATATATATATATATATATATATATATATATATATATATATATATATTTAGACGTGGTAGAATTGGTAAACAAGGAGGGAAAGTTTTGCTTGCTATTTCAAGTGTATATACAGCTGAAGAAGTTTTATCAGATAACTCTCAAAATATGGAATTTGTTGCAGTCTTAACTCAAATTTCAAATATTTTCCTATATATTACGTATCCATATATTCCGCCTAATTTTGATCCACAAGTCTATCTATGCCACGCACAGATGATAAAATCAGAGTCCAGTAAACTCAAAGCCACAGACCACTTATTGGTCTTAGGCGATTTCAATATTCCATCTGCTTCATGGTTATCTCCAAATGACTCCAAATTTTTGACAGTGGTCGCTTTACATGATTGTACTCAAGAATTTTTTTTGCTATTAAAGTGTTTTCTTGAAAGATGAGGTGATTCCGGCTGTACATTCCGTAAGGAGACATTTTCGGGGTCCAACTTTAAGAATAATTAACTGCCACAGTTGAACCATGGATAGGGTGGGTATAGAGCCACGGCTCTCTCAAAGAATATCCGAGAGCAGTCACAGTCATTAAAGTCTGAAGATACGTGATCATAGTTTTTAGGGTAGATTTCATTGGGTTTCGTTAAACATAGAAAACCAGAACAAGGGCTTAAAATTAGATTTTTTTTTACAATTGTTCAATTTTTCTTTCTTTTGTTTTTAAGGGAGTCCTCAATTGTATTATTATAATTTAACATGTGCATCACTAAATTAGAACACGAACCTGCCCAGCCCGACTGATTAGCTAGTCTATTAAAGACTCCCCAAGTTCTAATTGCAGGATGCTGTAACGAATTTTTGCCGGAAGTAAAACGTACATTACATCTTGCAATAGGTAGTTATTATCTAGACAGCAGCAAAATCCATTGCCAGTAGGTATATACATGGTAGGTATATACATGGTAGGTATATACATGCCAATAGGTATATACATGGTCTCATCAAAAAATCCCCGTTATTTTCAAATCTCGTGAGTTACGTATCGATTTTCGAATTTCTTTCGGTTATGTTGGTACACATGTCTGTTATATATATTGGCAATATCAGCCATTTTAGATTGTCAGTTTGTTTTTGACAGATAAAAAGATTAGTCGTGTTTTGGTGCGCTCTTTGATGACTATTCAAAAAAATGTTTTTTTTTATTTATTAATTTATGCCTATGGAGAATAACTCCTTACAGGCAGGTACTATATATGTATGTATGTACACGCATATGAATTAAAAAATAATTACAAAAATTAAAAAATTAAAAAAAAAAATTACAAAATTTAAATTACAAAAATTACAAAAATTAAAAAATTAAAAAAAATAAAAAAAATAGCTAATTACTGGAAAAAAAAAATTTATAAGCAATAGAAAAAATTAGTTAATTACTGGAATTTAATACTAAAATTATACTACGCTTAACAAAATTTAAGTTCATCGAAAAGTCGATAACGTGGTACAGTTCATTAATATAACAACATAATCTACGGAAGGGATCTGCATTCGCATAATTCTGACGGTAACAAAGCACTGATAAAGGTTGATATTGACAAAGACTACGCTGGTGAACATCAAAATTTAGTTTGGACACCAGATACTCCGAGAAGATATTGCCGTTAATCAAGTTGAAGACAAAAATGACATTTAACATTTTTCTGCGAATTGTCAAAGAAGGCAGCTTTATTTGTTGCAGTCTGAACTCATAGGATGGTAAGTTGGCTACAGTGTTCGGGTAGATATTGCGCAGGATGAAAAGAAGGAATTGTTTTTGGATAGACTCAATTCGATCTCTATGAACATTATAAAAAGGGTCTCATATAATCGAGCCATATTCCAGTATTGGCCTGACTAAAGATGTATACAATTGCTTCACAACTGTGGAGTCAGCAAATTCTTTAGACCAGCACTTTACAAAACCAAGCACCCCCTTGCTTTACTTGAGTAAAAGCTAATGTGTTGGTTGAATGTAAGTTTTCTATAAAAAAAACACCCAGATCCAAAAATTCTTCAACTGTGTCTAATACATGGCCAAAAAGCCTAAAATGCCCATGAGGGTTAGATTTTCTTGAGAAGTGCATACGCTTGCACTTGCTGAAACTTAACTTTAAAAGGTTATGCTTAGACCAATTAAAGAAATTGTCCAAATATAGTTGGATGCAGTTTTGATTCCAGAGCGAGAGGTTCAAGGAAACTGTATTAAGCTTAGTATAAAAAAAGAAATTAAATACTCAATGGCATTTGGCGAGTCTACTACGAGTATAAGCAGAACAATGTCAATGACGATGCTCGTCCTGGTCGCCCGAGCACAACAACCGATAAAAACATTGAAACAGTGAAGAAAATGATTTTGGACAATCATCGAATCACTTTCAGAGAAATTGCTGATGATGTAGGCATATCGTTCGGCTCATGCCAAGCAATTTTTACGGATGTTTTAGGCATAAAACGAGCGAAGATTGTTACAAAATTGCTAAATGTTGAGCAAAAACAACGTCGCATTGACATCGCTCAGGAGCTGTTGAACATCGGCAACGACGATCCAGAAAAAAGTCATAACTGGTGACGTATCATGGCTATGACATTGAAACCAAATTCTAATCATCCCAATGGAAGCGTATAGAAGAGCCAAGTCCGAAAAAAGCACGTCGAGTTCGGGCAAATATGAAGGTTTTGCTCACTGTTTTCTTCGACTGCAATGACGTTTTTTTTTTTTTTTTTTTTTTTTTTGTTTTTCATAGAATTATTAAATGGTTAATAACAGCTGAGAAGTCAGTATAATAAGGAAATAGATAGAATTAGGCCCAGTTTTTGATTGCGTATTTAAATACAAAATTAATTAATTTTCATTTAAATTTAAGTTGTATTTAAATTAAAGTTCAGTTTATCAGTCTTGAATAATTGTTCTTATTTAAATGTGCTGAAAGTGTGGCAGCTTTATTTAAATTCCAAATATTATGGAAAGTGGAAGAATAGAAAAATTCTTAAAGAAAAATGTTAAATTTATTAACGGCACAAAAAAACTTAATAATTTTATTTCATGCGATGTTATTTTCAATTAACTATCATATTGTGCTGTTGATTAGTGCAAAATTAGCAACTAATTTCCAAATATCTTCTACATGCAATAGCTTGTATGTGTGTTTTGTTTACCATTTTTGCACTAATACAAATGCAAGCATACATAAACCATATGGCATATGGGAAAAACTTAAATAAAACTTAAATGACGAAATTTGGGCGTTTAAGTTTAGTCCAAATTTGTACTGAAAAACTGATTTTCGTTTTTAAATGGAACTTAAAGCTAAATAGTATTTAAATATGAACTCAAAAACTGGGCCTTAATATAACAAAAATTTCATTAGAAACTACCAACAGCTATAAATATAATCACTGGAGTTCAAATACAAAAAAAGTCTTCTCTTAGAAACATGAATATTGTCAGATAAATCGATGAGATCATGTTTACTTCGCCACAAACTCTACGGAAAGCATCAAAACTTAAGAAGTTTGATCGATAAAATTGAAGATACAGTGGAACGTATGATCTTAGCTAGCTATTAGGTATATTGATGTCTATTCTATCGCGAAGATGAATTGAACCAGTATCCCCTTGTAATAACTTTAAAAAGAATAATATATTTGATGTAATTCTTCGGCTTTTCAATGTAGGGAGGTTAATAAGAGCTAGTCGACTGTGGTATAATTGAGAATTCACTGCGGGGTTCCAATGGAGATGATTAAGACAGAATAGCAAGAATTGTTTTTGGACTGCCTCCACCTTTTTTATACCCTTTACAAAAATGTAAAAGGTATATATTAGTTTGTGATTCCGTTTGTAATTTCTACAATTTTCATTTGTGACCCTGTAAAGTATATATATATATATTCTGAATCAGAATTAATGGAAAAGTCGATTAAGCGATGTCCGTCTGTCCGCCGTTGAAATACCGTTTCTGAGAAAACTATTGGACTTAGAAACTTTTTTTTTCACGATTCTTTTACCCCATCGATTCATGGCTTTGTTTTTGAAATTCAGTAATATCGGTTCCAAAAAAAGCAATTTTTTTTTTGCAATTTTGCATGAACATTTTTGAAAAAAAATTTTTTTTGTTTTGCTTCAAACTTCACACATTCAGTAAGTATGGTGAAAGCCCAAAAAAATTTTAGATATCGGTCCATATATGTACATCCGAGATATAGCCCAAATCGAGTTTTTCATGAAAATGTCACGTAAGTGAAATTAAAAAATTTTTTTAGCTTAAAAGAAGTTCTGGTAATAAAATCAGGTTATATAAATATGGAAACTAAAAATTTCCGATATCGGTCCATATATACCCGAGATATAGCCTAAACCGGGTTTTTTTTTTTTTTTTTTTTAGCTTGGACCAGTACTCAGGGGATGACCCCTACATATGCAGTGCATTGTACCAGAACTAGGAAAATAGGTTATGAGAAGGGGGAAAGAGGGAGTAGTGTTTGTGAACATTTGACTTGAACTTTCCAACGTTATAACAGACAGGAAACACGTCTGCAGGCAACTTATTCCATAGACGAAGCGTACGGCTGAAAAACGAATTCTCTCTGTAATGCGTAGTACGATTCCCCGCGCAATCAACCACAAATGGATGAGCTCTAGACGATGAGCGCGTGCTACGTAAAAATGTGCGAGTTTCGGGAACAAGATCCCTAATCTCGTCAGAGCAAAATCCATTGTAGTAACGATAGAACAGAGTAACGCACCCCACACTGCGTCGATGCTCCAGTGAGTCAATAGAGTTGGATACCCTACTGTCACCGATAAGCTTCTTCGCCCTCTCCTGCACACGGTCGAGTAACCCCAAAATAGACTTTGAGGCACCGGCCCAAACATGAGAGTTGTATTCCATTTTCGGTCGGATGTAGGTGGTATAAATAGTAAGGAGGTCGGATGGAGTGAAGTACATCTTACACCGTTTCAAAAAACCGAGGCACTTGAATGCTTCTTTAGAGACATGAAAAATGTGTTCTGTCCAGCGAACGTCACACTGTATCTTCATTCCAAGAACATCAAGAGCATCTGATTCCTCAATATTTATACCATCCATGAGTACAGATGAAGCAGCATCTGCGATCGTTTGCTTGTGTGTTAATAAGCAACATTGGGTCTTACGAGCGTTGAAGGCGACTCTGTTTTTACGACCCCATTCGGAGATTAATAGAAGGTCACTATTCAGTGAATCATTCATATTTAGCCTCTTGGCAGCGATCTCTGATAGGCTGGGCCTATAGCTAAAAGAGTACGAGTGGCAAATGCTGCTGTCATCTGCGAAAGAGTGGATAGGGTTGGAAGTTTGGTAGAGAAGATCATTTAGAAAAATAAGGAATAGGGTAGGAGAAAGAACGGAGCCTTGCGGAACCCCTGAATTAATCTTGAACTCGTTTGATGAGACCCCATCTATAACAACTCGTATAGTGCGGTCTCTGAGAAAACTCGATATAAACCGAGAGAAGTCATCACCGACACCAAAATGTCGCGTTAGCGAACTTATACAACTTTTTTTTTGCTTAAAAGCAGTTCTGGTAATAGAAGAAGGTTGTATAAATATGGAAAATGAAAATTTCCGATATCGGTCCATATATACCCGAGATATAGCCTAAACCGGGGTTTTCATGAAAATGTCGCGTTAGTGAACTTATACAAATTTTTTTTTGCTTAAAAGCAGTTCTGGTAATAGAAGAAGGTTGTATAAATATGGAAAATGAAAATTTCCGATATCGGTCCATATATACACGAGATATAGCCTAAACCGGGGTTTTCATGAAAATGTCGCGTTAGTGAACTTATACAAATTTTTTTTTGCTTAAAAGCAGTTCTGGTAATAGAAGAAGGTTGTATAAATATGGAAAATGAAAATTTCCGATATCGGTCCATATATACCCGAGATATAGCCTAAACCGGGGTTTTCATGAAAATGTCGCGTTAGTGAACTTATACAACTTTTTTTTTGCTTAAAAGCAGTTCTGGTAATAGAAGAAGGTTGTATAAATATGGAAAATGAAAATTTCCGATATCGGTCCATATATACCCGAGATATAGCCTAAACCGTTATCATGAAAATGTCGCGTAAGCAACCTTACACAACTTTGTTGTGCTCAAAAGCAGTTCTGGTAATAAAATCAGGTTATATAAATATGGAAAATGAATTAATTTTGCAATTGCTCTATAATTTGCTGCATTATTTCGGCTACAAGATTTATGTAGGCGAATAATAAAAGAATCTTTCCAACATTTCGGGAATAATTCGATCTTCAATGAAACATTAAATAAATAAGTCAAGGGAATGGCTAATGCTTCGGCACAACTTCTAAAAATACCGCTCGCAACAAAATCAGGGCCAAGTTTGTACGAAACTTTTATCGATTTAAAATTTTGCAAGCACAACTGATGTATCTAATGATGAAAGGCAAATTGGCGACGCTGATTAAATTTCATATGGATATGATGAACAATTAAACGTTTTTCCAGAAAATGTAGAAGCAAAAAATTTTGCAAATGTGTTAGCTATGTCATCGTCATTAGAGTACGTATGACCATTGAATTTTATAGTTGTAGGATAAGATGATACTCGACGTTTAGCATTTTCAAAGTTTAAGAACAATTTTCGATTCCTTGTAATGTTGTTTTTCACATTGCTAATACACCTTTCATAGCATTTTTTGTTTCCAATATGAAAGTGACTACTTGCAACTAGATAAGAGGTGCGGTCTACCAAACTATTACTTTTTTTAAACTTGTTACGAAGACGATTACGTTTATTTTTTAGATAAGATAATGCTTTATTAAACCAAGGAAGACGATTGTCCTTTACTTTTCTCATTACTGGAATACTAGCCGCAACACAATCATTCAGAATTGAGTAAAATTACTCGAAATTACTTTCATCGTTTTTATACACTTGAATCTCAGGCCAATTAATATTATAAAGTAAATGCTTAAGCAAACCAAAATCTGTACGCTTAAAACACAAATATTCGACTATTTTATGCACTGGATTCGTCTTGGGGAAAAATGGAGAAGTTAATAGCGTGGGATGGTGATGGTTTTCAGGAATGCCAAAAGGGCCAGTCCTATTCACCTCATGGATTGGAAGATGGATTGTTTACGAACACTAGATCAAGTAATCTCACATTGCTGTTTCGTATGCAATTAATCTGAAATATATTTATTTCAGATAAGCAATTAAAAAATTCTTGAGTACAATCATGTAAAGCGACCACTGTCAAAAATTTGGAGTCATCTGGAGATAACCATGAAGCAGATGGAATATTGAAATCGCCTAAGACCAATAAGTGGTCTGTGGCTTTGAGTTTACTGGACTCTGATTTTATCATCTGTGCGTGGCATAGATAGACTTGTGGATCAAAATTAGGCGGAATATATGGACACGTAATATATAGGAAAATATTTGAAATTTGAGTTAAGACTGCAACAAATTCCATATTTTGAGAGTTATCTAATAAAACTTCTTCAGCTGTATATACACTTGAAATAGCAAGCAAAACTTTCCCTCCTTGTTTACCAATTCTATCACGTCTAAATATATATATATATATATATATATATATATATATATATATATATATATATATATATATATATATATATATATATATATATATATATATATATATATATATATATATATATATATATATATATATATATATATATATATATATATATATATATATATATATATATATATATATATATATATATATATATATATATATATATATATATATATATATATATATATATATATATATATATATATATATTTAGACGTGATAGAATTGGTAAACAAGGAGGGAAAGTTTTGCTTGCTATTTCAAGTGTATATACAGCTGAAGAAGTTTTATTAGATAACTCTCAAAATATGGAATTTGTTGCAGTCTTAACTCAAATTTCAAATATTTTCCTATATATTACGTGTCCATATATTCCGCCTAATTTTGATCCACAAGTCTATCTATGCCACGCACAGATGATAAAATCAGAGTCCAGTAAACTCAAAGCCACAGACCACTTATTGGTCTTAGGCGATTTCAATATTCCATCTGCTTCATGGTTATCTCCAGATGACTCCAAATTTTTGACAGTGGTCGCTTTACATGATTGTACTCAAGAATTTTTTAATTGCTTATCTGAAATAAATATATTTCAGATTAATTGCATACGAAACAGCAATGTGAGATTACTTGATCTAGTGTTCGTAAACAATCCATCTTCCAATCCATGAGGTGAATAGGACTGGCCCTTTTGGCATTCCTGAAAACCATCACCATCCCACGCTATTAACTTCTACATTTTTCCCCAAGACGAATCCAGTGCATAAAATAGTCGAATATTTGTGTTTTAAGCCTACAGATTTTGGTTTGCTTAAGCATTTACTTTATAATATTAATTGGCCTGAGATTCAAGTGTATAAAAACGATGAAAGTAATTTCGAGTAATTTTACTCAATTCTGAATGATTGTGTTGCGGCTAGTATTCCAGTAATGAGAAAAGTAAAGGACAATCGTCTTCCTTGGTTTAATAAAGCATTATCTTATCTAAAAAATAAACGTAATCGTCTTCGTAACAAGTTTAAAAAAAGTAATAGTTTGGTAGACCGCACCTCTTATCTAGTTGCAAGTAGTCACTTTCATATTGGAAACAAAAAATGCTATGAAAGGTGTATTAGCAATGTGAAAAACAACATTACAAGGAATCGAAAATTGTTCTTAAACTTTGAAAATGCTAAACGTCGAGTATCATCTTATCCTACAACTATAAAATTCAATGGTCATACGTACTCTAATGACGATGACATAGCTAACACATTTGCAAAATTTTTTGCTTCTACATTTTCTGGAAAAACGTTTAATTGTTCATCATATCCATATGAAATTTAATCAGCGTCGCCAATTTGCCTTTCATCATTAGATACATCAGTTGTGCTTGCAAAATTTTAAATCGATAAAAGTTTCGTACAAACTTGGCCCTGATTTTGTTGCGAGCGGTATTTTTAGAAGTTGTGCCGAAGCATTAGCCATTCCCTTGACTTATTTATTTAATGTTTCATTGAAGATCGAATTATTCCCGAAATGTTGGAAAGATTCTTTTATTATTCGCCTACATAAATCTTGTAGCCGAAATAATGCAGCAAATTATAGAGCAATTGCAAAATTAATTCATTTTCCATATTTATATAACCTGATTTTATTACCAGAACTGCTTTTGAGCACAACAAAGTTGTGTAAGGTTGCTTACGCGACATTTTCATGATAACGGTTTAGGCTATATCTCGGGTATATATGGACCGATATCGGAAATTTTCATTTTCCATATTTATACAACCTTCTTCTATTACCAGAACTGCTTTTAAGCAAAAAAAAAGTTGTATAAGTTCACTAACGCGACATTTTCATGAAAACCCCGGTTTAGGCTATATCTCGGGTATATATGGACCGATATCGGAAATTTTCATTTTCCATATTTATACAACCTTCTTCTATTACCAGAACTGCTTTTAAGCAAAAAAAAAGTTGTATAAGTTCGCTAACGCGACATTTTGGTGTCGGTGATGACTTCTCTCGGTTTATATCGAGTTTTCTCAGAGACCGCACTATACGAGTTGTTATAGATGGGGTCTCATCAAACGAGTTCAAGATTAATTCAGGGGTTCCGCAAGGCTCCGTTCTTTCTCCTACCCTATTCCTTATTTTTCTAAATGATCTTCTCTACCAAACTTCCAACCCTATCCACTCTTTCGCAGATGACAGCAGCATTTGCCACTCGTACTCTTTTAGCTATAGGCCCAGCCTATCAGAGATCGCTGCCAAGAGGCTAAATATGAATGATTCACTGAATAGTGACCTTCTATTAATCTCCGAATGGGGTCGTAAAAACAGAGTCGCCTTCAACGCTCGTAAGACCCAATGTTGCTTATTAACACACAAGCAAACGATCGCAGATGCTGCTTCATCTGTACTCATGGATGGTATAAATATTGAGGAATCAGATGCTCTTGATGTTCTTGGAATGAAGATACAGTGTGACGTTCGCTGGACAGAACACATTTTTCATGTCTCTAAAGAAGCATTCAAGTGCCTCGGTTTTTTGAAACGGTGTAAGATGTACTTCACTCCATCCGACCTCCTTACTATTTATACCACCTACATCCGACCGAAAATGGAATACAACTCTCATGTTTGGGCCGGTGCCTCAAAGTCTATTTTGGGGTTACTCGACCGTGTGCAGGAGAGGGCGAAGAAGCTTATCGGTGACAGTAGGGTATCCAACTCTATTGACTCACTGGAGCATCGACGCAGTGTGGGGTGCGTTACTCTGTTCTATCGTTACTACAATGGATTTTGCTCTGACGAGATTAGGGATCTTGTTCCCGAAACTCGCACATTTTTACGTAGCACGCGCTCATCGTCTAGAGCTCATCCATTTGTGGTTGATTGCGCGGGGAATCGTACTACGCATTACAGAGAGAATTCGTTTTTCAGCCGTACGCTTCGTCTATGGAATAAGTTGCCTGCAGACGTGTTTCCTGTCTGTTATAACGTTGGAAAGTTCAAGTCAAATGTTCACAAACACTACTCCCTCTTTCCCCCTTCTCATAACCTATTTTCCTAGTTCTGGTACAATGCACTGCATATGTAGGGGTCATCCCCTGAGTACTGGTCCAAGCTAAAAAAAAAAAAAAAAACCCGGTTTAGGCTATATCTCGGGTATATATGGACCGATATCGGAAATTTTTAGTTTCCATATTTATATAACCTGATTTTATTACCAGAACTTCTTTTAAGCTAAAAAAATTTTTTAATTTCACTTACGTGACATTTTCATGAAAAACTCGATTTGGGCTATATCTCGGATGTACATATATGGTCCGATATCTAAAATTTTTTTGGGCTTTCACCATACTTACTGAATGTGTGAAGTTTGAAGCAAAACAAAAAAATATTTTTTTCAAAAATGTTCATGCAAAATTGCAAAAAAAAATTGCTTTTTTTGGAACCGATATTACTGAATTTCAAAAACAAAGCCATGAGTCGATGGGGTAAAAGAATCGTGAAAAAAAAGTTTCTAAGTCCAATAGTTTTCTCAGAAACGGTATTTCAACGGCGGACAGACGGACATCGCTTAATCGACTTTTCCATTAATTCTGATTCAGAATATATTTATATATATACTTTACAGGGTCACAAATGAAAATTGTAGAAATTACAAACGGAATCACAAACTAATATATACCTTTTACATTTTTGTAAAGGGTATAAAAAAGGTGGAGGCAGTCCAAAAACAATTCTTGCTATTCTGTCTTAATCATCTCCATTGGAACCCCGCAGTGAATTCTCAATTATACCACAGTCGACTAGCTCTTATTAACCTCCCTACATTGAAAAGCCGAAGAATTACATCAAATATATTATTCTTTTTAAAGTTATTACAAGGGGATACTGGTTCAATTCATCTTCGCGATAGAATAGACATCAATATACCTAATAGCTAGCTAAGATCATACGTTCCACTGTATCTTCAATTTTATCGATCAAACTTCTTAAGTTTTGATGCTTTCCGTAGAATTTGTGGCGAAGTAAACATGATCTCATCGATTTATCTGACAATATTCATGTTTCTAAGAGAAGACTTTTTTTGTATTTGAACTCCAGTGATTATATTTATAGCTGTTGGTAGTTTCTAATGAAATTTTTGTTATATTAAGGCCCAGTTTTTGAGTTCATATTTAAATACTATTTAGCTTTAAGTTCCATTTAAAAACGAAAATCAGTTTTTCAGTACAAATTTGGACTAAACTTAAACGCCCAAATTTCGTCATTTAAGTTTTATTTAAGTTTTTCCCATATGCCATATGGTTTATGTATGCTTGCATTTGTATTAGTGCAAAAATGGTAAACAAAACACACATACAAGCTATTGCATGTAGAAGATATTTGGAAATTAGTTGCTAATTTTGCACTAATCAACAGCACAATATGATAGTTAATTGAAAATAACATCGCATGAAATAAAATTATTAAGTTTTTTTGTGCCGTTAATAAATTTAACATTTTTCTTTAAGAATTTTTCTATTCTTCCACTTTCCATAATATTTGGAATTTAAATAAAGCTGCCACACTTTCAGCACATTTAAATAAGAACAATTATTCAAGACTGATAAACTGAACTTTAATTTAAATACAACTTAAATTTAAATGAAAATTAATTAATTTTGTATTTAAATACGCAATCAAAAACTGGGCCTAATTCTATCTATTTCCTTATTATACTGACTTCTCAGCTGTTATTAACCATTTAATAATTCTATGAAAAACAAAAAAAAAAAAAAAAAAAAAAAAAAAAAAACACGTCATTGCAGTCGAAGAAAACAGTGAGCAAAACCTTCATATTTGCCCGAACTCGACGTGCTTTTTTCGGACTTGGCTCTTCTATACGCTTCCATTGGGATGATTAGAATTTGGTTTCAATGTCATAGCCATGATACGTCACCAGTTATGACTTTTTTCTGGATCGTCGTTGCCGATGTTCAACAGCTCCTGAGCGATGTCAATGCGACGTTGTTTTTGCTCAACATTTAGCAATTTTGTAACAATCTTCGCTCGTTTTATGCCTAAAACATCCGTAAAAATTGCTTGGCATGAGCCGAACGATATGCCTACATCATCAGCAATTTCTCTGAAAGTGATTCGATGATTGTCCAAAATCATTTTCTTCACTGTTTCAATGTTTTTATCGGTTGTTGTGCTCGGGCGACCAGGACGAGCATCGTCATTGACATTGTTCTGCTTATACTCGTAGTAGACTCGCCAAATGCCATTGAGTATTTAATTTCTTTTTTTATACTAAACTTAATACAGTTTCCTTGAACCTCTCGCTCTGGAATCAAAACTGCATCCAACTATATTTGGACAATTTCTTTAATTGGTCTAAGCATAACCTTTTAAAGTTAAGTTTCAGCAAGTGCAAGCGTATGCACTTCTCAAGAAAATCTAACCCTCATGGGCATTTTAGGCTTTTTGGCCATGTATTAGACACAGTTGAAGAATTTTTGGATCTGGGTGTTTTTTTATAGAAAACTTACATTCAACCAACACATTAGCTTTTACTCAAGTAAAGCAAGGGGGTGCTTGGTTTTGTAAAGTGCTGGTCTAAAGAATTTGCTGACTCCACAGTTGTGAAGCAATTGTATACATCTTTAGTCAGGCCAATACTGGAATATGGCTCGATTATATGAGACCCTTTTTATAATGTTCATAGAGATCGAATTGAGTCTATCCAAAAACAATTCCTTCTTTTCATCCTGCGCAATATCTACCCGAACACTGTAGCCAACTTACCATCCTATGAGTTCAGACTGCAACAAATAAAGCTGCCTTCTTTGACAATTCGCAGAAAAATGTTAAATGTCATTTTTGTCTTCAACTTGATTAACGGCAATGTCTTCTCGGAGTATCTGGTGTCCAAACTAAATTTTGATGTTCACCAGCGTAGTCTTTGTCAATATCAACCTTTATCAGTGCTTTGTTACCGTCAGAATTATACGAATGCAGATCCCTTCCGTAGATTATGTTGTTATATTAATGAACTGTACCACGTTATCGACTTTTCGATGAACTTAAATTTTGTTAAGCGTAGTATAATTTTAGTATTAAATTCCAGTAATTAACTAATTTTTTCTATTGCTTATAAATTTTTTTTTCCAGTAATTAGCTATTTTTTTTATTTTTTTTATTAATTTTTGTAATTATTTTTTAACTCATATGCGTGTACATACATATATAGTACCTGCCTGTAAGGAGTTATTCTCCATAGGCATAAATTAATAAATAAAAAAAACATTTTTTTGAATAGTAAAAAATCAAAGAGCGCACCAAAACACGACTAATCTTTTTATCTGTCAAAAACAAACTGACAATCTAAAATGGCTGATATTGCCAATATATATAACAGACATGTGTACCAACATAACCGAAAGAAATTCGAAAATCGATACGTAACTCACGAGATTTGAAAATAACGGGGATTTTTTGATGAGACCATGTATATACCTATTGGCATGTATATACCTACCATGTATATACCTACTGGCAATGGATTTTGCTGCTGTCTAGATAATAACTACCTATTGCAAGATGTAATGTACGTTTTACTTCCGGCAAAAACTCGTTACAGCATCCTGCAATTAGAACTTGGGGAGTCTTTAATAGACTAGCTAATCAGTCGGGCTGGGCAGGTTCGTGTTCTAATTTAGTGATGCACATGTTAAATTGTAATAATACAATTGAGGACTCCCTTAAAAACAAAAGAAAGAAAAATTGAACAATTGTAAAAAAAATCTAATTTTAAGCCCTTGTTCTGGTTTTCTATGTTTAACGAAACCCAATGAAATCTACCCTAAAAACTATGATCACGTATCTTCAGACTTTAATGACTGTGACTGCTCTCGGATGTTCTTTGAGAGAGCCGTGGCTCTATACCCACCCTATCCATGGTTCAACTGTGGCAGTTAATTATTCTTAAAGTTGGACCCGGAAAATGTCTCCTTACGGAATGTACAGCCGGAATCACCTCATCTTTCAAGAAAACACTTTAATAGCAAATTTAGCAATCCATGATCAACCTATTTGATTCTTTTTTGTAATTTCATTTATTTACATTTCACTTTGTATAGTTTTACTATTTAGAAAATTATATGGAACTTATTAGCATTATTGTTTGTATATAAATATAAATTGTTAAATTATAGAAAAATTAAGGAATTAGTATATGTGCTGAATAAATTGTTCAAATAGTTAATAAAATATCAACTTTCTGCACTTTTTTGTTTATTTGGATGTATTGTATATTTTTGTTGTTGTTCTTATCCTGTTTTGCAATTGTTACATACCTATACATTTATATAAGCAGGTTACTGCACATTAGCAAAATTGTTTTAACGCAAGAGTTTTCGCCTTGTTATGTACCTATTGTCGGCATATCATTTTTCAGTGAAGAAAATAACTGACAAAGAAGCAATTCGAACTTTAATTTATTTTAAATAAACGTTTAGTAATGAAATTTATGTACAAACAATTATATAATATAATAGTATATAAAATAAAAAGTGAATGCGTTTATTCCTTCAATAACTAGCTTATTTTACTGTGTTCAGATTGAGTATTTCGCGTTATCAGATTGAGTATTTCAATCGCTTTGTGAAAGTCTATTGAAAATAACCTAAGAACAATTCCCAGTATCGCCTCTTACCATTTCTACTATGTAATTTAGTCCAATCCACGAAATCCAAAAAGGCCACACTTTCGAAAACCATACTTAATCGTTTTCTCCATATTATTATCAGAGAAAACCATGTGAAGTAGTGGGCAAAAGGTCGATTTTGATAGAGGTTTGCTGCCATTTTTTGGCTCAGTTTGCCATTTTCTGACGGTTTTTCCATTCTGATTTTACGGACTTAAAACGCTCACATCGGCCAGTTGTGTTAACGAGTTTGGAGTCAGACCATATTATGTAATCCAATTATTGTCCAATGTCATATGAGCCTTGTGATCCTCTACAAACAATATAACCAGACCCTCAACGTTCAACCATTCAGTACGCAATTCGGAACATATTCATAAAAAAAAATTCGGCTTCTATCCACCCAGTCTCCGTTTCTAAGAAACCATCTGTCTGGAAGGCTGCTTAGTAGTTCACACAAACGGAGCGACAACCGCTTGCTGCAAAAACCTGTAATACTGCCACTGTTGTCTTCTCATATTGCGTTATCCATTAGTTACTAGCAATTTTTGAGTTTTAAGAGGGAGCTAACGAGTGTTCCAAAATATTAAAAACATTGAGCTCAGGGCTTGTATCTAGACAAGCCAGTGCTGCTTAATTTGGCAGAATTATCGGAATGTACTGTACTATTCCATGTGCTTCTATAAAGGATAAGCTTGGATGCCGATGCGGTTTAATATAACTGGAAAACTACTTTTTCCCTAGACAGTCGTTTGAAAGTGGTGCGCTTTGTTTATCCTTGATAAACTTCTGAGCTATTCAGTAGATAATCCATTTTCAGTGAAAAGTTTTTCTTCAGCTTTAGTCGAAACTGTTGAGAACTCCCTTCCCGGATCATCAATAACATCGCAATTGAGCCTTATTATATAATGGAACGTGTAATATAATATTTAATGGTGACACCTAACATGGATATCTCGTTTAGCATGTTGCGTTTCGTTTTGCTTACGAGTATTGCGTCTTATAGTGTCGGTGCGGAGTATTTATGGTAATATATTTTTGCTTTGGTGACTATATTGTAGTTTTGAGTTCAAAAAGGGCATTGTTTCTAAAAATTTGCCATTTTTATTTTTTAAAATTAAGAAAAAAACTAGTAATGAAAACAACTGTCGGCTTTAGGACAGCACTTGTCCTAGTACTAAGCAAGTGTAAAGCACTCAATTTAACCGGAACCCACTACTGGGTAAACTGATTTTAAACTTATTTGTTATATACTTAGTAGCATGTATATTGAATATTAAACAATTTTCTCAAACTTGAAGCAAATTGAAGAAAAACATATGTATGTCGTAGTCGAATATGAAGAATTGTCGCAGTCGAATCCGAATTTAAATTCCGTTGGTATTACGTAACACTTTCGGCGTAAGTGTTTTTGTTATAAATTATAAAATGTGCAAAATAGTCTAATATTTTTAAAATTTACGTTGTTACAAAAAAGATCAGCTGATGAAAAATTTCTCCTGTTAAGCAAATTTAAGTAAAAATCAATTAATTAAAATTTTATTCAAAATGTTAAGTGTTGAGCATTTTTCATCTTCTGATGAGGAAGAAGAATCCAGAAATCTTGTCCAGTACTGCAGACAGCTAAAATGCCATTCTAATATATTTGCGCTTCCAAGTTCAATGTGAGTTTTTGTATATTTATAAAGAAATGTTTTCAGATTACTCCGTAACCAGATTTATAAAAAATTTCAGACTGAACAAACCATTATTCTGGTACGTCCTAAATGCGATATCACCTAGACTTCGTGAACCCTCAAGATCAACATGTGTCAGTAAGGTATTACGTTCCGCGGCAACTATGCGAATACTCGCCGAAGAAAGCTATCAAAGGGGTGCTGGAAATGATTTGAACGTTGGTCTTGTACAACCAACAATGAGCAGCGTGTTTCACGAGTGTACTCGTATGGACGCAATGTTTACCGAACTCTGTCCAAAGTGGATTTCATTTAAAATGTGCGAATCACAATAGACTCAAATAAAGGAACATTTTTATTTTTTTTTTTAATTAATTTGGTGTTGTCTCCTTTATCCTTAAATGTACTCGTACGTACATACATACTTCAAAAGCTTTAGGTAAATATTTTATATAGTCAATTGAATTGCACTTGCATTTTTATACTATTCATTTTTAGGTAATATTTTCTGTTTTATTTGTAAATGTCACTTGTAGTGCCATCACTGTTACTACAGAATCATGCAACGCTGGCACTTATTCTCCCCCTAATTTATGTATACCTAGAACCAAGGTGCATTAACATCTACAAGGTGGCAGCGCTACGGCATGTGACAATTTTTTGCTACTGGCAATATAGTAAGCGATTTACGTCATATGTATTGTTTACATTTTTGAAAGTGAATTTAGTGTTTTATTCTGAATTAAACATATAAAAATTATTTTGTAAACATAAAAATAATTTAAATAATAATAATTTATAATTATGAAGAGGTACATTCATAGTTTATAATTGTGAATAAAGTTACAATTATTTTTCATAAACATAGCTTACCAGATCCCTGTTTTTGTTGTATTGTTGTAATTTTGCCCTAGTGGTGCCACCGTGTAGACGTTAATGCACCTTGCCTAGAACAATGAAAGAATAAAGACAGTCGAATAATTAACAGCAAACAACACAGTCGTGTATGAATTTATTCGGCTCGCATAAAACTTATAACATGGCGACCGTGAAAAAAAAAGATTTAAGAAAAACCAATTGTTGCAAAATTGCAACCAACAAGCATTGCCAATTTTGCAATTGCAAAATTGGCAGTGCTTGTTGGTGGAAGTGTGAATAGAGTTGCTCGTAGAAGTAATTGTTTTATTGTGGAGAACATGGAAACAAAGAGGTTTGAAATTGGAGCCGGTAACCTGTTATGAAGTGCTGAAAATTATAAGTTTGGGAAGGTTCAGTGAGCTACGAAATTAAACATAAAAAAGATAATTAAATTTTATAATTTATAAATTAAAAATACACATGGCATACATGTGTGTAACCCCATGTACGGACAGCGTACATACATACATAAATTGTACGGTTATTATAACGGAAAAACAATTAGCAAAAATGTGAAGTGATCGTAAAACAGTTAAAAAAAAAATATAATAAAAATTTGTGCTGAAAATAAAAAAATTAAAAAAAAAAAAATCGTGTAGCTAAAAACCAAAAATATGTATATGAACAAAAGTACATAAGCATAAGAAAATATACAGAAGTCAAATACATAAAGTTAACATTAAAGCAAAATAAAAATAAATAAAATCCCGTTCATAAAACAAGTGAAAATCAATTTTACTACAATACAAACAAAAAAAGAAAAAACAACGAATAATGAAAAAGAGACAAAATAATAAATAAGTCAATAATATACTAAAACTGAAATCTGAGAACAAATAGAAAAACTGAAATACAATATGAAACAATACAAAACAAACTGTGAATAAAACCTGGATAAAACAAAGACAACAACAATAAATCATCATACTTCAAAAACAACAACAACATTTTAACTACAACATGCAGTGGACAAACAGACGAAAAACCATCACCAAATATTTAACATTAGAGAGACAAAAAAACAGAACATCAACAAGTTCCACAATCACAACTATGTAGACAGCGGCGAGCGGCACACCGTAACTATAATGAAAATTTTTATGCATAATTTACAACTATGATTATGAATAGTTTTACTACTTTTATAATTTTTATTGCCTAAACTATATATTTTTATTATTTTTTCAATCAATTCTATTATAACACCAATCAATTTTATTATAAAATTATTTATAAGTAAATTTACATCTAAATTTACAAATACTTACAAACAAACTTATACTTATTTACATTGTACTTATTTACATCAGATAACTATTACATGAATTTTGCAAATGCATATATATATGAATAAATTGGAACATTTTTTTTTTATACCCTTCACAAAAATGTTAAGGGTATATATAAGTTTGTGATTCCGTTTGTAATTTCTACAGTTTTTTTTTTGCGTATATAAGTATATAAGTTCTTGTGTTAATGCTCCATCATATGAACTTTGCAATATGTTTCAAGTATTCTTAAGAAAATTAATGATGATTCAAGATATAATATAAAGGACTCATTACAATTTAAAGATAAAATTAAGAATTTGAATTTAGATAGTGATGATAGATTAATTTCATTAGATGTAGTATCGTTGTTTCCAAGTATACCGGTTGACTTAGCTATACATATAATAGCAGAAA
The DNA here is from genome assembly GCA_914767995.1 of Thecocarcelia acutangulata. NCBI lineage: Eukaryota > Metazoa > Arthropoda > Insecta > Diptera > Tachinidae > Thecocarcelia > Thecocarcelia acutangulata. The sequence continues at coordinate 54,866,994 of OU612098.1, read as the reverse complement.
AATGGGATAAAATAAAGCAACACACAAATATAGATAGAGATTTTTTCTTGCGGACAGTTGGTTTTTGCATAGACGAAAACAGATATTTTCAATATAATAATAAGTTATATAACCAGCAAAGAGGACTTCCAATGGGATCTCCAGCATCGCCGATTGTGGCTGATTTAGTTATGGAAGAATTGCTTGATTGTTGTGTTGAAAAATTGGCTATTAAACCAAAAATAATTACTAAATATGTTGATGACTTATTTTGTGTTATTTTTGAGGATGGGATAGATAATGTTTTAAATATTTTTAATAATTATCACATCAACATTAAGTTTACTATTAAAAGGGAATCTAATTCAAAATTATCATATTTGGACACATTGATAATGAGGAGAAATAATGCTTTAATGATAGATTGGTATCAAAAACCTAACTCATCAGGAAGGATTATAAACTATTTTTCGAAACATCCCAGAAGAATAATTTTCAATACAGCAAAGAATTTAATAAATAGAGTTCTAACAATTAGTGATAATCAGTTTCATTACAAAAATAAAGAGATTATTAAAAAAATTTTGATAGAAAATAGTTTTCCTATCGGAATTGCGAATAAATTAATAGCAAGACAATGGAAGAGAGACATGGCAGACATAACAACGTAAACATAACAGAACCTAAAGTGTATAAATCACTTACATATATCCCAGAGATATCAGAAAAGTTAGAAAGATCTAACATGTTTAATAAGGAAAAGTATATGATGGCCCATAAAGCTTATAAAACAATAGATACATTATATAGTAAAATGAAAGATAAAGTGGACAAATTTGAAATATCAAATGTAGTTTATAGTATCCCATGTGGTGGAAATGATGTAGAAAATTGTAGTGAGGTGTACATAGGAACAACTAAGAATAAGCTTAAAACTAGATTAGCTGGACATAAATCAGATCAGAAGTATAGGTCAACTAATTTGACGCATAAGACTGCATTGACTGCACATTGTGCAAGACTAGATCATTTTCCAAAGTTTAAAGACACAAAGATATTGAATAGGGAAAGTAATTATAAACGTAGATTTACATTAGAAATGTTGCAGATTATTAGTACACCAGCTGATAGAAGGATTAATTATAAGGCAGATATAGATAATATAGCTCAGATATATAAGTATTTAGTTAAGAATTAGAATGTTATCTTGTTATTTTTTGTGTTCACCGTTAATGTTAATAATGTTTTATAATAATTGTATTGTATGTTAATTTAAGTGGGAGGGAAATATTTTTTAATTTTTATTTGTTATTTTTAAAAATTTCAATTTGTATACATACGTTCTTGTTGTTACTTTTTCAAAAATTGTTGTAAAATTATGTGAAAATATGTATTTCAAAAATGATTTTCTTTCATTCATATGTATAGTGGCTTTGTTTGGTTGTTGTTATTTTTTATTGTTTTTTACATTTTTAACATTTTTTCAAAATTGTATATATTGTATGTATGTATGAATTTTCATTCATTGTAGGGTTTTGTATGTTTGGTTATTGTGGTTATTATTGATTTTATATATTTTTCAAAATTGTATTTATATATGTATTTGTATTTTTTCATTCATAAGTATGTATGTTTGTTTGGTTTAATAATTTTTAAAAATTTTTTATTGTTGTTTTTATTGCCTTGTATATTTTTCAAAATTGTATGTATTGTTATGTATGCATGTATGAATTTTCATTCATTGTATGGTTTTGTTTGTTTATTGTGGTTATATATTTCAATATTTGTATGTATGTATGTATATATGTATGTATGTATTTGTATTTTTTCATTTATAAATATGTATGTTTGTTTGTTTGATTGGTTTTAAAAATAGTTGTTCAAAAATTGTTATTGTTTTTATTGGTTTTTTACATTTTTCAAAATTGTATGTATTGTTATGTATGTATGTATGTATGAATTTTCACTCATTGTATGTTTTTGTTTGTTTGATTATTGTAGTTATTATTGTTTTTATATATTTTTCAAAATTGTATGTATGTATGTATTTGTATTTTTTCATTCACATGTATGTATGTTTGTTTGAGTATTTTTAAACATTGTTTCAAAAATTTTTTTAAACAATAACAAATATTATTGCCCTGAAGAAGCTATCCGAAGGAAAGCGAAATATTGGCAGAGATATTGAAATAAAAAAGCTAAAAAGGACCTTAAACTCAACGAAATACTACTTAATTAGTATATAAGTATATATATTCTGATTCAGAATTAATGGAAAAGTCGATTAAGCGATGTCCGTCTGTCCGCTGTTGAAATACAGTTTCTGAGAAAACCATTAGACTTAGAAACTTTTTTCTTCAGTAATATCGGTCCACGTATAGCTGAATTATATTCAAAATTCCGAAAAAAGCCATTTTTTTGCAATTTTGTATGAAAATTTTTGGAAATAAAAGTTGTTTGTTTTGCTTCAAACTTCACACACTTATTAGCATGGTGACTAAAAGGCAAAACATTGTTTTTCCAGATATCGGTCCATATATACCCGAGATATAGCCCAAATCGGATTTTTAATGAAAATGTCGCATAGGCGAAGCTAAACAGCTTTTTTTTTGCTTAAAAGTAGTTCTGGTAATAAAATAAGGTTATATAAATATGGAAAATGAAAATTTCCGATATCGGTCCATATATACTCGAGAAATAGCCTAAACCGGGTTTTCAATGAAAATGTCGCGTAAGCGAACTTACACAATTTTATTTTTGCTTAAAAACAGTTCTAGTAATGAAATAAGGTTAGATAAATATGGAAAATGAAAATACCCGGTCCGTATATACTCGAGATATAGCCTGAGCCGGGGTTTTCTTGAAAATGCCGCGTAAGCGAACTTAAACAACGTTTTTTCATTAAAAGCAGTTCTGGTAATAAAATAAGGTTAGATAAATATGGAAAATGAAAATGCCCGATATCGGTCCATAGATACCCGAGATATAGCCTAAAACGGGGTTTTTATGAAAATGTTGCGTAATTAAACATAAACAACTTTTTTTTGCTTAAAAGCAGTTCTGGTAATAAAATAAGGTTATATAAATAAGGAAAATAAAAAATTCTGATAACGATCCACATATACCCGAAATATAGCCTAAACCGATTTTTCCATGAAAACGTCACGTAAGCCACTTAAACAATTTTTTTTTCTTAGAAGCAGTTCTGATGGTAAAACTAGCCTACTTGAATACAGGAAATAAAAATTTCTGATATCGGTCTATATACACCAGAGATATGGGATAACCGATTTTTTCAAGAATTTTTTTTTACCCTTCACAAAAATGTAAAGGGTGTATATAATTTTTATATTAAAGCAGTTCTGTTTATAAAAGGGGGTTACTAAAATACCAAAAAGTGGACATTTTTGATATCGGTCTACACATCGCTCAAATGAAAATGACGCGTGTGAAAAAACAATCATTTTTCACGGCGCCTTAAATAAATATACACACCCCTAGCATATATTATGGAAATTATTAGTTCATATCAAAGATTTTAATGAACTATCATTATTATAAATTAAAAGAGCATATTTAGTTCAAATTTGTAATATGTACTATACATTTAGGTGACTATTGTGAAGGGTATTTTAGATTCGGCCCAGCCGAATTTACCACACTCTGACTTGTTTTTTTTTTTTTTTTTTTTTTTTTTTTTTTTTTTTTTAATGGAAAAGCTATGTAAATATTTTCAGAACATTTCTGAAGCGACAGCAAAATTTACTAGCGTCGCGATTGACAGCGCAAGTAACCAACAAATTTTTCATGTCAGAACACAAAATAACAATGCCAATAATAGGTATAGAGGCTCAAATTATAGTAGGTACAGAGGTAGAAACCGCAATAACTTTGATAGTAATATCAACAATTCACGTCAAAATAGGAATTACCAAAACACTAACAACAACAGTGGGAATTTTCGCAATAACAATTATAATAATCGTCAGTCACAACATAATAATTTTAGATCAAATAACAGGAATGTAGGCGTTGCGGAACAGAGTTTGTGAAACTAGTTGAACCCCCACAGGGGAGGGGGCTGAAGATACACGAACACGTACAAAATTTTAAAAATACAAATAACGCTAAATATTGCGCCCCTGCAAATGAAACAATTTATAGCTTGAATCAAAATTTTTTCAGTTATATTAAATTAAATTTATCCGGTATTTCAAGAGGCACTTTTCTTCTCGACACTGGCGCAGATATTTCTTTAATCAAAATCAATCAAATATAAAACAGCACAAAGATAAATAGAAATCATGTAGTATCCATAAAAGGCGTGGGAGATGGAGCTTTTGTTCTATCAATTGTGATATTTTTATTGATGGCAGTGTAATTAGCCACAAGTTCTTTGTAGTTGATACTAATTTTCCGATTCCTTGTGATGGTATTATAGGCCTTGATTTTTGGAAGACTAAAAATTGTATTTTAAACTATAGCGAAGAAAATAGTGTTTTAGTAATTCGCACTAGAGAATTATTTAACCATGTCGAAATACCAATCATTGATATGCAGACTGCCCATGAATTCACTGTTCCGTCACGTTGCGAAACTTTTCGAAAAATATATAACATAGACCCCACTCAATCTTATTTCGTGCCAAATCAGGAATTAGAAAATGAAATTTTTATACCAAATTGCATAATTTCAGGATCAAATCCATACATAAAAATTTTAAATACTACAGGCAATAACGTAATAATTGGGAACAAACAAATTAGATTTGAAAACTTAAACGATTACAACATTTTTACAGTACAACAATCTAATGAGCATAGAAATGATGAAGTAATTCACATTTTAGAAAAACATATTCCAAAATTTGTTTCCGACAAATTAACAAAACTATGCAAAGAATATGCAGACATTTTTGCATTAGAGCACGAGAAAAAAATAGCAAACAATTTTTATAGGCAAAGACTTCATGTTAAAGACCCAACACCAACATATATCAAAAATTATCGAATTCCGCAAACTCAAAAGGAAGAAATTGATAGTCAAGTAAATAAACTACTAAGGGACGAAATTATCGAACCATCTGTAGCCGAATATAATAGTCCACTTCTTCTTGTACCGAAAACATCACTTCCTGAAGATGGCGTTTAGTTTTTGATTTTAGGCAAGTTAACAAAAAACTAGCAGCAGACAAATACCTGTTGCCAAGGATGGATGATATCCTTGACCAACTTGGACGAGCTAAATACTTCTCATGGCAGGATTTCACCAGATTGAGCTCGATTTAACGTCTTTTTCAACACAACAAGGATCATATCGATTCAAACGTCTTCCATTTGGTTTAAAAGTCGCACCAAACTCATTCCAAAGAATGATGTCGTTAGCTTTTGCCGGTTTAAAACCCGACCAAGCATTTTTATATATGGATGACTTAACTGTCATAGGATGTTCCGAAAAACACATGATTAACAACTTACGAGATGTTTTTGAAACGTGCAGAAAATATAACTTTTTTTTTTTTTTATCAATTTTTATTTATTTGTTGAATCTTCAAGAAGAACTAACAACAATTATTCAAATCTTAATAACTAAAAAATTTTCTTTAAGTCCAGCCAATGCTAGACAAAAAATTATGATTCAGCGAATGTATCAGAATACCGTGCCACAGGACATCATCTGTTATGCTCCCGAATGGAAGCCAGGGTGTCCCTTCTTTTTAATCGTGTGTGACCACCAAAGGTAAGGATGTCTCGAGCAAGTGGATTTGGGTGGATTTCAAGTTTGGTTTTATACCTTCCAACATATTTGGCAAATTCATCTTTTACTAAAGGTACGTTTAGGTCCTTGCGAATTCGAGAATTTTTTACATACCATGGGGCTGCCTTTGAATTTTTCCAATATTCGATGCGGAGGCGGTGCCCCATAGTTCAATTCCATAGCACCATATTGGCTTTAGGATCGCGTTATACAGCAAAAGTTTGCAATCTAAGCTCAGGGTGGAATTTCTGCCGATGAGCCAATTCAATTGCGCGGCTTTTAATTTCATCTGGGTTGTTTTTGCGTCAATGTGTTTCTTCCAAGTTAGTCGACGGTCGAGGTGAATACCGAGATATTTGACGTCACTGTGTTGTGAAATTATTTGATTATAAATTGTTATTTGTTGTCGACACTCCGTTGTGTGTCTTCTTCAGGAAAATTTTTGTTTTTTGAAAAATTGTGTATACATTTTTTTTTTTTTTTTTTTTTTTTTTTTTTGTATACACAATTTTTCAAAAAACAAAAATTTTCCTGAAGAAGACACACAACGGAGTGTCGAAATATTGAAAAATATAAACCGTACTTTTTACCAAACAAGAAGACCACTAGCTCAACAACAAATAACAATTCAAATTAAAAAAGGGTCGAAAAATTTACGTCCATACAAATAACTTTCAAAAAGTTTGTGGGTGTTCGCAGGAAAGTTTAGTTTTATTTTGTGCATTAAACCGTCATGCCACACTTTGTCAAAAGCTTGGGAAACGTCAATGAAAAGTGCAGAGCAATACTTCTTGTCTTCAAATGATTTTCTTATGACATTAACTAGTCTGTGTGTCTGTTCGATGCTACTATGTTTGGCCCTAAAACCGAACTGATGATCAGGAATACATTCTATTTTTTCCAGTACTGGACTCAACTTCATCATTAGCAATTTCTCAAATACTTTTGAAATTGTTGGCAGTAGACTTATTGGTCTGTACGATTCTACTTTAGTATGGTCCTTCCCCGGCTTAGGTATCATCGTTATCATAGACACTTTCCACTCGACCGGATAATACTCAAGGCGTAAGATAGCGTTGAAAATAAAAAGAAGAATTCTTCTTGCCACACGAGGTAGTTGTACAATCATTGTACCAGTAATTTTATCCATACCTGGAGCTTTCTTAGAGTTTATTTTATTGATAACGTTTTCCACATCTGGAAAACTAAATCTCAAGGACACAGGCGGTCTTACGGCAAATGGCGGAAATACTGCTATGTCGTTTGCTGCATCATCTGTAAAAACATTTCTCAAGTGATTTACATACAACATCCCCTTTTCGGAATCGGTTCTTGCCCAGTCGCCAGTTGGAGTCCGCAAAGGTGGCTTACTTCTAACGGGTCTTTTTAAACCTTTTGCCGCTTTCCACAAAGAATAGTCTGATTGAGGAGTGCCATCAAGGCTTTCCAAGTATGATTTAAGGGAAGCCATTCTTTCTATTTCAAGCAGATTTCTCAATTTAGTTGCACATTCTCGTAGCCTAATTTTAAGCTGGGGAGACCTGCGGAGTTGCCACTCCCTTCTAATTCTTCTTTTTTCTGACAAAAGTTGCTCAATTTCCGACGAATAAGACCTATTGTTCTCGTTTCTGTATCTTATATAGTTAGTGCTAGCATGTTGTACGGCCAGTTTAAGGCTTTTGGAAAAACTATCTTTAGGCGTTCTCAAAGCAATATTCTCCGTACAATGAGAACTCAAATATTTTTTATATTTTAGCCAATTAACTCTAGTGGTCGTCAACTCTAAGTCAGTAGACGGGGAGTAAAACTCTTGGGGGAAAAAACAGATATTATTGTGGGTGAGTGATCTGATGACAAATCTAACGAAGGCTCCACTTGAAACCACTCTAGAGGAAAACTTTTCGAAACTCCAAAATCTATAACATCTGGAATCTTTCGTCTTCCTGACGGCCAATGCGTGGGGTGGGAAAATATAATTTGAAACTGCATCCTAATAAATGTGACTTTTTCTGTACCGAAGTTGTTTTTCTAGGACACAAGTGTACGAATCAAGGAATTCTTCCCGACGAATCAAAATTTAAAATCATTCAGGAATACCCAACCCCTAAAAACTCGGAGGAAACCAGACGTTTTATCGCGTTTTGCAATTATTATAGAAAATTTGTCCCTAATTTTGCGAAATATGCATTATATATTACACAGCTTACTCGTAAAAACGTTGAATTCATTTGGTCCAAAGAATGTGAAAATTCATTACTTAAACCTAAAGTACTGAAATACCCTGATTTTGACAAATTTTTTTACATAACTACAGATGCAAGCAAAATTACTTGTGGAACTATTTTAAGCCAAGAATACAGTGGTATCGCTTTCGCGTCACACGCATTTACAAAAGGAGAAGCGCATAAATCAACAATAGAACAAGAATTGGCGGCAATTCATTGGGCGATAAATCCTTTTCGACCCTAAGTATATGGTATATATAAACCACTTTCGTACCTTTTTTATCTTAAAAATCCTTCTTCTAAATTAACCCGCATGAAACTGGATATAGAAGAATATGACTTCGAAATCCAATACATAAAAGGTTCAGATAATTGCGGTACAGACGCACTTTCAAGAATTGACATTGGATCTATTAAAACGGTAAACGAAGCAAATTTACGTATAGTAACCACAAGAAACCAAGCAAAGAAACAAAATTTGAAACAGTCACACAGAAAAGTGAACGAAAATGAAAATTCTAGGTTTAATACCAAACCGAAAGCGTATGAAATAACTAATTTTAGAGAGGCAAGGAAAGTTCCGCAAATTAAATTTGAGCTCCGTAAAAAACCCCAACAGCAATATTAAGGAAAGGTAATAATATTACATTGCGTAAATTTGATATCGACAATAGTATTTTAAATGATAAAATTGTTCTAAAACAACTATTATTAAAGCTAGAATATGAAGCTAAAAATTCTAAAGACGAAAAAGTCCAAATATCTTTAAACGATGACTTGTTCAACTACGTGTCAGTCGAAGATTTCAAAATTTCAAAAATAACGCAGAAAAGTATCTAGATACATTAATGATTATAATCATACCAAAAATTAAAATTGTCAAGAGTAAAGTTGAAAAAGAAAGGTTATTAAAATTTTACCATAATGCACCTTTAACAGGAGGTCATTCAGGAGTAATGAGAACGCTAAATAAATTACGGAATTATTGTTATTGGAAGAACATGACTAAAGATGTAATAAAATATGTTAAATCTTGTCTTTTTTGCCAGAAAAATAAATCTTTGGCAAAAAATATAGAACCCTTAAGAATAACACAAACGCCAAATAAAGCCTTCGATACCGTCATAATTGATACCATAGGACCGTTTATAACTTCAAATCATGGAAATGAGTACGCCGTGACAATCATGTGCGATCTATCTAAATATTTAATTGCCATACCAGTACCGACAAAGAATGCACAAACAATAGCCAAAGCAATTTTTGAAAACCTTACTTTGACATACGGACCACCAAGAAAAATCCTAACAGATTTAGATACAGAGTACAAAAACCAATTGATGAATAATATGTGCAAACTACTCGGAATCGACCAAGAGACTTCGACAGCATATCATCATCAGCTCTTAGGGACTGTAGAAAGGTCACGTAGAACCTTCAATGAATTTGTCAGAAATTACCTATCTATAGAAAAAGTCGACTGGGACGACTGGTTAAAATACTTTACGTATTGTTTTAACACGACACCATCCACAGTTCATGGATACCGTCCATTTGAGTTAGTTTACGGTAAACTACCGACAACATTTCCATTCACACAATTAGAAGTTGAACCTATCTATAATATAGATGCATACGAAAAAGAAATAAAATTTAGACTTCAGACAGCACAAATCCGAGCAAAAACACTAATAGAAAAAGCCAAAATAAACCAAAAGATTCATTATAATGAAAATGCTAAAAGTAACATAATAAAAATTTGTCCTATTAGAAAACAATGCAAAGCATAAATTAGAATCTTTATACACTGGCCCTTTTAAAATCATTGATATTGATAACTATGGTAATTGTACTTTACAAATTACACAAAATAAATCGCAAAAGGTACACAAGAACAGACTAAGGAAATATAATGATTAACAATTAAAATTTTTGCATGATGCCTGCAAAATTTTTAACTCATGATCAAACAAAAGAAAAATTGCCAAAATTTTTTTTCTCTTTCCATTTGTAAATACTTACGAACAAATACCGTTCGAAAATTACTAAGCAACAAGAAAAACAAAAATTTTGAAAACAAATTTATACATATATTTAAAAATTGTATTATTAAATTTTGAAAGATTTAATTGAAAATTTTAACAAACTATTATTATATCAAAATGAATAAATAAAAATTTAAATCAAAACTCTCTGAAAACGAAGAAAAACAAAATTAATATTCCCGTACATACATAATTATATGTATATATAATATAAATAACAAAAACGAATTCTGAAAATTTATTTCTTTTAAATACGACTAATCTTTACATTTGTTCATCCTTTTTTAAAACTTTTCAAATAATGTAAGATTATCAATAATAAACAAAAAGGTTTTAAATAAACCGACATATGTTGAAAGAAAACAAATATATATATACATATATAATAATAAAAATCAAAAAAAAAGAGGAAGAAATACATATACATACATATGTATATATATACAATTATGAATAATTTTACAATAAGCAAAAGAAGAAACACTAAAAGTCATTGTGAAACAATTTTTTCCTTCACTCTTGCTATATTTATTAAAACTCATAATTTTAAGTTAAAGTTTAATAAACGTTACAATGCAACGTTTATTTGCTCATATTTCATTACTATTAGTTTGTAGTTATTTTATTTACAATTTAACTTTATTATAAGTAAGGCTCTTCTATTTGCTCTTTCGAAGCAAATATAGGACCCTTCTTTAAAAAGAGGGGAGGTGTAGTGCCATCACTGTTACTACAGAATCATGCAACGCTGGCACTTATTCTCCCCCTAATTTATGTATACCTAGAACAATGAAAGAATAAAGATAGTCGAATAATTAACAGCAAACAACACAGTCGCGTATGCATTTATTCGGCTCGTATAAAACTTATAACACACTATCAAAATACACAACGACACTTTTTGTCGAATTTCTCATTAAAAAACGGTATACCCAATACCAGAAATTATAATAGATTTTCTTTGGAGTTGTATTTCTGTTCAAAAGCGACATCTGCAATATGCTTTTTCAAATTCGTAACAAATTCGGCGTGACTGCGACGTACATAATACAGGTGATATATTTTTGAGTTGTCGGCACCCCTATGCCGACTACTAGAAATGTTGAAATTTTTATGTTCCTAATGTCGGCACCATTATAAAATCGGAGAAAATTTATATTTCTTTTTGATTTTTTAAATTTATAACATTATTTGAAAAGTTTTCTATCATCACCAAATAGCTACTTGTCTTACAAAATTGGCTTTACCACTACTTTTTTCCTAAGAAAACAAGCATCACCCCATGTATTGAACACCTCTTCCTGAGCAAAGGTTTAAAACTCTTAAAATACTGTCCAAATATGTTTGGACACATCATATTTTTTATAAAAAATAGTCGCCAAGTTAGGAAAACTGGTAACACTGTTTTTAGTAACTAGTAAGTCTCTGTTGAATTTATAACACTTATATTTAGTACAATAAATCTATGTTGAATTTCAATAATTTAGAGTTATTCTAAATTAGTTGGTTATTTTTAAGAATAATAGCCATTGAGCGCTTGCCTTAGCACCATTCAATTTTTATTCAATTAGAAGTCAACTCTGATTTGTATTCCCTAATAATATAATTGAATATAATTGTAAATAAACACTATTGAAGTACGACTCAGAAGTCTTTTATATTGGTACTAAAAAACGGGTAAGCAGCCAGTCAAGCTCCAAGTCTCAGAACAAGGAAAATAATTCTACCATACAATAAGAGTTATTTCAAATACTAATCATCTAAGCTGGAATTTGTTTTTGCATATAGAGAGTTGACAATATATCTAACATTTTTATGTAATTATATTAATATATAACTACCGTTATTCTTAGTTATTTCTGTTTAAATAAAAAAAGAAAACTGCCGACTACTGGTACATGCCGAGCTTAGGTACACTTACCCTATTAAACACATTATCATAAATAATAATATCGCATCCATTTAATTTTAAAATTGATAAGCGCCAACAATAGAGCTACAGATATGCAAGTGGCATATTTATGTTTGAATAAGCTATAGTTTAATCGATAATAGACTGTTTTCAGCAATAGTTCACAATGTCATAAAGTGAATACTAATGCAGCTGCAACCACATTCCAGCCAGCTTTTTCTTTGCGTGTGTTTTTTTAGATGATATTTTGAATTTAATTGCACCATTAAAGAAATTGTGCAAATTTATTTAGCTTAACAGGCTATTTGTCAAAGCAACTTTTATCTACTTATAACAATAAAAACCTTAACAATACATACGAGTATTTAATTTTTTATCTTACCATAATAACGAATATGTTAATGCATTTCGTAATCAAAACATTTTGTTTTTTTTTTTTTTTTTGTTTGCTCTGCGATTACTATGGAAAGATGGTGAACCCTCTTCACTATCAAGACGATAAAATTTATCATTTCAGCCAAAACGGCCTTGACAAATATGTAGATGCAGGTTATTAACCAAAAATTCGTAGATTTTGGAGAAATTAAGCGAGTAAAAATTCAAGACCACCAATGATTTCTATGGATCAAATAAAGGGGTAACGGTTTCTAATTACATCAACTTTTTTTTACCGCTTTTCAACAGTGTATCTGTAGTTCAATGAATCAATATTTAACGAGCAAAGGCTTCTATTCTCGCGCAAAATAAAATTTTTTTGTCTAGCAGTGGCTGGACTTAAATAACTTTTTACAAGTAGTATTAGGATTTGAATACTTATTGTTAGTTCATATTTTGAAGATTCAATAAATAAATGAATGAAAAAAAAGAAAAAAAAAATATATATATATATATATATATATATATATATATATATATATATATATATATATATATATATATATATATATATATATATAACGAGTGATTTTTTTGCTATTATCTTTTTGGCAACACCAGTTTTGACAGCTCAAGCACGTTTTGTATCTTGTGTCACTGTCAAACATCTTCAGTTTGGTCTATAATTTAATCATGAATCGTCTTACAAACGAACAACGCTTGCAAATTATTGAATTTTATTACCAAAATGCGTGCTCTGTTAAGAAAGTTCATCGCGCGCTTCTTCCATTTTATGGTCAGTTTAATCGACCTACTGAGGCTTCTATTCGGGCTATTGTAAAAAAAATTTCGCACCAAATTTACATTGTTGGACATTAAACCACCAACACGCTTACATAGAGTGCGAACAGAAGAAAATAATGTAGCCGTATCGGCCAGTGTTGGTGATGACCGTGAATTATCGATTCGGCGCCGTTCACAGCAATTGGGCCTCTGTTACTCCACTGCGTGGAAAATTTTGCGGAAGGATTTGGGTGTGAAGCCTTATAAGATACAGCTGGTGCAAGAATTGAAGCCAAACGACCTACCACAACGCCAAATTTTTGGTGAATGGGCTCTTGAAAAGTTAGATGAAGATCCACTTTTTTATCGAAGAATTGTGTTCAGCGACGAGGCTCATTTCTGGTTGAATGGATACGTGAACAAGAAAAACTTACCTTATTTGGAGTGAAGAGCAGCCAGAAGCATTGATACCAATGCATCCACAAAAAACAACCGTTATATATCTATATATATATATATATATATATATATATATATATATATATATATATATATATATATATATATATATATATATATATATATATATATATATATATATATATAAAACTAGCTGAACCGGAAAACGTTGCTTTGCCTTAATATTTTATTTAGATTTTTATAGTTAAAATGCCACAAAAAATAATGTACGAGGGAAGCTACCTAGCGCTAGATGGTAACACAATTATTTTTTTTTCTTTTTGGAATTGCGATTTGTCAAATGTCAGCTGTTAAAATTTCAACCAAATTCATCCATTAGTTTATTTGTTGTAGTCATTTGAAATAGCAAACTTTTGTATTTCTTAAAAAATGGAAAAAGTGAATTTCATGCAGTGATTCAAGACTATTATTTGATAGTGAAAACAACGAAAGAGACAAAAGAAAAGCTTGATAAAAATTACGGTGAGCTTCGTCAGATAACATGGTAAAATATTGAACAAGCACTGCAACAATACCATCAACAGGTAAGCCAATAGAGGTGGTTACTGAAGAAAATATCAAGAAAATCCGAGTTAATTTACGAGAGATTGTCGCAATGGTAAACATATAATATGAAACTGTTTTTAAAATTTTGCATGAACATTTGCATATAACTTAATGTCAACATCTGCGGTAATATCTGAGATGAGAACGTCTAACTCAATCACAGAAAGAATTCTGTTACGTGTAGACTTAAAATCAGTGTAATCGCAGTCTTATAATAATTTTTATGAAAGCGTTCTTATGAGAAATCTCCTAGCAACGATCTTATAATAAGAACAGTCAAAAAAGCGACTGTTTATGTGTTTGTTAACAAAAAGACGCCAATGCAATTTTACCGATTATTAGTTTTGCAAAATATCTTTTGAACCCTTTTAAATGAAAAAAAAATTTTTTTAACAATAAGTATTCAAATCTTAATACTAAATATTAAAGTTATTTAATTCCAGCCACTGCTAGACAAAAAAGTTTTATTTTCCGTTCTGATGGTGGCAGGCGTATCCCTTCTTCTCAATCGAGAGTGGCCGCCAAAATTAAGTATGTTACGTGCAAGTGGATTTGGGTGAAGTTCCAGTTTACTGATAAGTACGAGTAATCGTACGAAGAGTTTGGTTTTGTCGTCTTTGAATTTTTTCAATGTTAGATGTTGAGGCGGTTCCCCATAATTGAACTCCGTAGCACCATATAGGCTTTAAAATTGCGTTATATAACAAAAGTTTGCAATCCAACTTCAATGTCTAATTTCTGCCCATAAGCCAATTTAGTTGCGCTGCTTTTAATTTCAACTGAGTGACTTTCGCATCAATGTGAGGCTTTCACGTTAGCCTACGGTCGAGGTAAATACCAAGGTATTTAACTTCATTATGCTGCGGAATAGGTGTATTGGTAATTTGGATAGCTGAACATGTTTGCTTACGAAGTGTGAATGTAACGTGAGTACATTTTTGTTCATTCGAGTCCAACCATTTCTCGAATAATGAAATATACTGCTGCAAACTTCGTGAAGCTTCTTTATGGTTTTCATGAACGCTGCAAAAAGCTGTGTCATCTGCAAAAGTTGCAGTAGGGATTCCGGATCTCGTTGGCAAGTCAGATGTGTAAATCAAATATAGAGTGGGTCCTAGAATGCTACCTTGGGGAGCTCCTGCTCCGATTGACTGTGACAGACTTATAAAGTCACCTTCTTTGGTAACAAATTTCCGGTCGCATAAATAGCTTTGCAGAAGCTTGTGAGTGTTTGCAGGCAAGTTCAACTTTATTTTGTGCATCAGTCCGTCGTGCCACACTTTATCAAAAGCTTGGGAAATGTCGATGAATAGAGCTGAACAATACTTTTTGTCTTCAAAAGTCTGTCTTATGACATTGACTAGTCTATGTGTTTGTTCTATGGTGCTATGTTTAGCCCGAAAGCCAAATTGATGATCAGGGATACATCCCACTTAATGGAAAATAATTTGTTTTTATACGTTAAACATATATTATAATTGATTAATTTTGTACAAAATGTGCACATAGTCGTATACAAAATTCATATAAGATTGTATTGATCGCAAAGATGTGTTTTCTTCTCTGCTTTCAATGATTTATGAATTTTTATAAGATAATAAAAAATACGTTAAATATTAAGATGGACATAAAGAAATTCATTCTCTAATTCTGTCGTCGTTTTTCTCAGATAATATGTCAGAGTTAAACGCCGTTGTAGACACTAAGTCAGGAAGCTATCGGCAAGATGGGTGGCGTGTTTGCTCAGTGTCGAACAAAACCGAGTTCGACAGACCACATGACAGCGGTATTTGGACATGATAAAGCGCAATTCTGTTGGTGTTTAACGTCGATTAATAACTGTTGATGAAACATGTGTCCACCACTACACACCTACACCTGAAACCAAAAATCAATCGAAACAATGGATAGGTGGTACGAAGAAGGCGAAGACGTGAAATCGGCTGGCAAGGTTATGATCACTGTATTTTGGGATGCAAACGGGATATTGCTTATCGATTATCTTAAAAAAGGATCCAGATCCACAACCATATAGTTGTGCATTATGCGATCAATTGATTGATGCAATCCGGAAAAAACGACCACATTAAAAAAAAGTTATCTTTCTTCAAGACAACGCACCGGTTCATGCAGCATTAGATACGATGTTAAAATTACGTAAAATGCATTTCGAGTTGGTTGATTATTCAACTTATAATCCAGATTTAGCTCCTAATGACTTTTTCCGTTTTCCAAACCTGAAAAAATAGCTCAGAGGAAAAAGATTCATCTCAAACGAAGAAGTGATTACCGAAACTAACTAAAAAGTTGGAATATCGTCTTACTAAATGTATTGAGCTAAAAGAAGACTATGTTGGGAAATGAATGGTTTTGTGAAAAAATTTGCAAACAGTCATTGGAAATGAAGCCGCACTAGTATGTCTATCGAACCACTAGGGCTCTTGATGTCCTATTTATACTTTCCTTTAAGTACTCTTGCTTTGATAATATTGTTCCTCAGTTTTTTCACCGGAAGCCGAGTGTCATTACAAAGACATGGTTGGTTTATAGTTACCGATCCGACTTAAAGTTACAGATTGACAATCCGTTATTCCAGCGAGTTTTAAAACTGGGCGGGCTGTATAGTTGACGACATCATCTCGAAAAGTAAAGAGAGCCACCAATTTTACATCATCAATTCGCGAGCAATTTTACTGTAAGTCCGGAAATTAAGATCGTCGACCCCACGTTGGCTCAACCAGTGATGATTTTTGCAGTTTTGTGAAATGTTTGAGAGCATATTGCGGATGAGGTCAGATTGTTATTCTGTAAAATGGCAGAAAGGTACGGGAGATTGATTACAGCCAGAGTACTGGTGAATTTTACGACATTATTTCATGTTGTGGTTGTTCTTATTTTCCCAAACTATCAGTATGATATGAATAATAGTAAGTTAAACTTACTTTTTAATTAGCTCCGGTACATGTATATAGTTCCGTGTAAATAAAAGGAATTGAAGTGCGTATCCATTGTTTAATTTTTCTTTCCCTATTTTGCTTAGACAGGAAAACTTGTACAGGAAATTCCCCAAGGAATTAAAAAAAGTGGGCTTAAAGTAGGCGTTGACAACTTTCCATAAAAAAGCTTTGATCAACACAATTAGCCAAATCATTCCAACAGTTCTGCGTTTTAGACATATTTTAAAAATGGTTGTAATATAATAAAGTTTTTCTTCCGTAAACAAAATCTTGACGAAAAAAAATTATCCAAAACCGGTACAGACGTCCCATTTAGATTTCAGGCCCATTGCATGTAAAGAAAAAGTGCTCTGTTTTTCATTTTTATATTATTGTGTTATATCAAATAAATTACAAAAATAAAATAAAAGCAACACAGCTGTTCATAGCAGTGATCAGAGTTCATAATATTCAGTACTTATACAAAAAGTATGAATATTGTTTATACGGTACCAATGGATTGGTAATGTTGGAAGCTAATACAGCGAATAAAACTTCCAGAAAAAACTCATTTATTTATAATGTAATATTATTAGTTTATTATACTTAAAAATATTAAAATATTTTTATTATTACATTTTCATTTCATCACAGACCTAATTTTTTTATCTTTAACCAGTACTCAGGGGATGGCCCCTACATGCGCAGTACATTGCACTGGAACTAGCAAAATAGGTTATGATGAGGAGGAAAGAGGGAGTAGTGTTGGTGGAGGTTTAACTTTAACAATAACTACATGAAAGGCTAAAAGTAACACTATTACGAGTACAGCATTTAAAATGTTGGAATTAAATTAATTAAACCTGGTCAATGCCCAGTGTATATACCTTCGACACTGCTCAGATTAGAAAAATTTAGTCCACCACCTTCCACTCTACAATGTAATGAAATGCATTAAGTTAGCTTTAACAGGCCGTCAGCCATTGAAAAGCCAACCCACTTCGGGCCAATTTGGTATCTCAGCAGATCTACATATCATGTTAGTAGACCTCCTGTGCCTTTAAGATTCAATTTTGAAGAAGTTGAAAATGCTATTGGTAATCTAAACCTTAAAAAAGCTCCAGGTATGGATAAAATCAGCAACAAAATGCTCGTAGAGCTGCCTCGTGTAGCTAAAAGAATTGTTCTTTTTATTTTTAATGCTATTTTACGACTCGAGTATTACCCTGCAGAGTGGAAGGTGTCTATGATAACAATGGTTCCTAAGCCAGGGAAGGATCACACGAAAGTAGAATGATACCGTCCAATAAGTCTACTGAAAACTATTTCAAAACTTTTCGAAAAATTGCTAAAGGTGAAGTTGGATCCAATGCTTAATAAGGTTGAATGTATTCCCAATCACCAATTTGGTTTTAGAGCGAAACATGGCACCATTGAGCAAACACACAGGTTACTTAACGTCATAAGAAAGGCATTTGAAGATAAAAAATATTGCTCTGCCTTATTCATTGACGTCTCACAAGCTTTTGATAGAGTGTAGCACGATGGCTTAATGCATAAAATAAAGTTTAACTTACCTGCAAACGTGCATAACCTTTTGGAAAGCTATTTATATTGTCGCCAATTTATAATAAAAGAAGGCGATTTCATAAGCCCCGCCCAGCCTATTAAAGCTGGAGTTCCCCAAGGCAGCATATTAGGGTCTATCTTATATTTGATCTACGCATCTGACATGCCGACAAGCACCAACATTCACACTTCAACATTTGCAGATGATACAGCATTCCTTAGCATACATAGTAACCACCAGCAAGCACCAATAAACTTACAGGAACATATCGACAAACTAGAGAAATGGCTCAAGCTTTGGAAAATCAAGGTTAATGGACAAAAGTGTGCCCATGTTACATTCGCACTGCGTCTAGGAAGATGCTCACCCATTACTATTAACAATAAACTAATACCTCAACGCAGTGAAGTCAAATACCTCGGTATTCACCTTGACCGTAGACTAACATGGAAGACGCACATCGAGGCAAAAGTAACGCAAATGAAATTGAAAGCAGTGCAAATTAACTGGCTAATAGACAGAAATCCGACTTTGAAGCTTGATTGTAAACTTTTGCTGTACAACTCGATTCTAAAGCCAATATGGTGCTAAAGGATTCAATTATGGGGCACAGCCTCTGCACCTAACATTGAAAAAATTCAAAGAAGTCAAAATGGAATTCTCCGTAGAATTACAAATGCTCCATGGTACGTTAAAAACTCACGAATCCACGCAGATCTGAACGTACCTTTTGTGAAATCTGAATTTGTGAAGTACGCGACAAGATATATTAACAAACTTGAAATCCATCCAAATCCACTTGCAGTTAATATCCTTAACTTTGGGGGTCATACCCGTCTGAGAAGGAGGGATACTTTGGCTACCATTAGAGCTCTAAACAGATGACTGAATTCTAAAAAAATATTTGCATAAAAATAAATTTTTCTCCAGCACTGGCAGGACTTTAATTAAAATTTTTTTTAGTATTAAGATTTGAATACTTATTGTCATTACATTTTTTATGTAGATTCAATAAATAAAATAATAAAGTGAAAAAAAAATCTACATATCACTGGCTTAGAACTAAGCCGAGGATCAGATAAAGGAGTCCAATCCATTTACATCACATTCCGATACCTCCGACAAATCGTGCAGCATCGGTCTGCCTATATACAAAGACAAAGGAAGCCCCTAACACTCTCTACTTCCTCCTCGTCTTTGCATCTTCTACAGAAGTTATTAAATGGAAGATTTAACGTCCTCGCCTGCGACCCTATGTGGCAACGACCCATCAGGACCGCCACAGCAGAGCTTAAACTCCTTCGGGGCAGCTCCTAAGGCTAAAAGTCTTCCTGCCGTCATATCAAGGCCATGTTAGCCTTGATATCTGACAGGTGACCTCAGTAGACCATCTCTTTTGTGCGGTATGAAAAAGTTGACGCTGGACCTGTTTCTTACAGCTGCTATGCAGTATTCCAACCATCTCATCTTTGTCCCTTTGTTATAGACAAACGCCGGCTCTTGCCAGCCCGTCCGGTACAACATTTCCAGGCAGTTCACTGTGCCTTCGTACCCAGAAGAGCTCCAGGTTCGAATGTCTCGCTATCTCGTTTAGAGACATCCGGTATTCACGAACCCACCTGGAAGTCGTATAGACCCCAGCTAGTGCAAAAAGTGCAGCCTTACTGTCAGTTCAAATTTGGATATTCTCCTCGAATATCCTGTAGTACCTTAACCAGTTAGCTGCCCTCGTAATGGCCGCAATTTTGGCCTGCCCTACGCTACACTCATTTTGCAGCCTAAAACTCCTCTCATAACCGAGTCCCACCAACTACCGAGTCCGACATGGATCCATCTGTAAAGATTTCAAGCACGTCCCCTTGACGATCTGTGCCAATCATCTCCGAGACTGCGCCTGATAAAGTTACATCAAATCTCCTGTCGGGCAGTACAGCCGGTAAGCAGTAATCAATATTCTCTGGAAGGTTCACTATTCTTCCTATTATTGAGGCAAGACCATATGCCGCCTCCTTCCACGTCCCGCTTGACCACAGCCGGATAGTTGAATTCTTGGCTATTTCTTTCACCATGAGATCAGCCGGCAGCCAATTCAGCGTGGTGAAAAGTGCTTTCGATGGCATAGTACAGGAAGCACCAGTCACCATCTAAGCAGAAGTACAAATTATCTTTTCTACGATTTTCCAATAGGTAATTTTTTCCATGAAATGCATTGAAAAGAAATTAATTATGAACATACATATATAGATGAGGAACCCAGTAAGCGTTCTGATAATAATAGATTTGCTATTCTTCAAACGGATGAGCCAACATCTCCAAAAAAATCGTTTAAACTTCCTCCAATTTATTTGAGAGAGCCTACATCTAAGGAACTGGTAAGCAAATTTATTACGGTAATAGGCGAGAACACCTTTAGCGTAACATCTGTGCAGCATGGAAATATTAAAGAAACAAATTCAGGTTATTCATGAAAGCGATTACCGCAAATTGACGGACGTCTTGGGGAACGAAAATAGAGCTTTTTACACATAAAAAAGTGCGAAAGGCCTTCAAGTTGTTGTTAAAGGCATTGATTCTGGCGTAGATCCTGATGACGTTAAAACTGGTTTGGAGGAGAAAGGGTTTAAAACTAAGAATGTTTTTAACATCAGCAACCGAGGAAAGATACCTCAGCCCTTGTTTAGGGTGGACTTAGAACCAGGAGCTGTCACCTTAAATAAGAATGGGTTCATTCAAATATAATGTTAAATACCTTCTACACCGGAAACTTACTGTAGAGGAGCCGCATAAGCGCTCAGGACCCGTTCAGTGCATGGCCAGGAGTATGGCCACACTAAGACATATTGTAAATTGCCCACCGTTTGTGTTTTGTGTTTCGACCTCCATGGTATATCACAGCACAGAAAACCAAAAACTGACACAAATGTGTCAGTTTTTGATTTGCTCCGTTTATACCCAGTTAAACGCTCAATGCCAAATAAATCATTAGCTTCTCCTAAGCCGTCCCAGCAATCGCAATTCATTTCAAGTAACAATTTTCCTCCAGCAGGTCAGTCAACAATCCAAACCAAGTTTCTTATGCCAATGTGGTTAAGACTAATATACCAAACACGAATCAGAAATCCAAGTCTCAATAGCACGACCCATATTTTAGCAATCTTGAAGCCACATTGCAGACTTTGGTTGAATAAATAAACACTTTTACGGCTTCTATGAAATGCTAAATGCAATCAACTATTATACAGGCTATTAAAAAAAATGATTTATTCAAAAATATGTTCCTGGAACGCAAACGGCATACGCCAACATAAAAATTAACTTGAACACTTCCTGAGGGAAAGGCAAATCGATGTTATGTTGATTGCTGAAACTCAACTGACGCCAAGAAGTTATTTCAGGATAAATGGCTATATACTATATGACACTAAAGATCCACGTGGAAGATCTTGTGGAGGTTCGGCTATTCTAATTAAAAATAGAATTAAACATTACTTGTTAAATGAGACATGTGAAGAATATTTTCAAGCAACAAATATTTGTATTGAACACATTGACAGTAAATTGGTAATTTCATCGATTTTTACCCCCCCCCCCCCCCCCCTCGTCTTTCAGTTACAGAAAACCAATACTCAAATTTTTTACTTCACTTGGATCACGATTTATAGCTGCTGGTGGCTATAATGCTAAACACACATTTTGGAGTTCAAGATTAATCTCCCCGAAAGGAATTGTGTTGTGTTGACTCATTTTTCCCAAAATATTATAAAAGCCGCGCAACATGCTACCACTACAAATTTTAGAAATAGTAACTTATGCCCCAGAAAAGCTCCAGGTATTGTTAAAATTACCAACAAAATGCTTGTGCAGTTACCCCGAGTAGCTAAAATAATCGTCCTTTTTATTTTTAATGCCATTCTACGTCTCGAGTATTTTCCTACAGAGTGGTTTGGGTATCATTACTATGATACCCAAACCAGAAAAAGTTGAGTCATATAGGCTAATAAGTCTATTACCAACAAATTTAAAACTGTTCGAGATGATTAGGATGTATTGCTAACTATCAATTCGGTTTTTGGGCTAAGCATAGCACCATAGAACAGACACACAGGCTGGTGAATGTTATCAAAAACGCGTTCGAAGATAAAAAATATTGCTCAGCTCTATTCATTGACGTTTCCAAAGCTTTTGACAAAGTGTGGCACGATGGCTTAACTCATAAAATTAAATACTTACAACAAACCTTTATTATTGCCAAATTCTTGGCGTTTTAGGCATTGAACGGGTCCTAAACGCTTATGTGGCTCCTCAACGATTACCTTACGATGCATAAGAAATTTGTGGTTATATATTGGATGGATTTAATTTTTCTTTTTTAGTTCAACCCTAAACATGGGTTGAGGGATCTTTTGGCGGTTCATGATGTTTACTACGTTTTTTTATTTTAAAACCTATCGCTTCTCGGCCTTATGGCTAAGATCAAAGTGTAGTATCTGTTCTTATCAGCTTAACATCTGATAGATCCTCCATCGGAGGACAACAGAAAAACCAAATTTGAATCAGGAGCCCAAGCCTCAAAACTCCGACCAACATTTTAGCAATCTTGAGGCAACTCTGCAGACTCTTGTTCAATCTATAAATACATTTACGGTGTCCATGACAAACATGATGCAAGAAATGCTGAAAATGCAATCCACCATTTTGCAGGCAATTTTAACAAAATGAATTGGTTAAAAATATGTTTCTGGAACGCAAACGGCATTCGCCAACATAAAAATGAACTTGAGCACTTCCTTATGGAAAAGCAGATCGATATAATTATGATTGCTGAAACCCATTTGACAACCAACAGTTATTTCAAAATTAATGGCTACACATTATATGACACAAAAGATCCCCGTGGAAGATCTTGCGGCGGTTCGGCAATTTTGATAAAGACCAGAATTAAGCATTATCTAATGAACGGGACACGTGAGGAATATCTCCAAGCTACAAATATATGCCTTGATTATTTTCATGAAAAAATCGTTATATCCTCGATTTACTCACCACCACGATTTTCAATAACAGAAAGCCAATATTCAAATTTTTTCAAATCGCTTGGTTCTCGATTTTTAGCGGCCGGCGACTATAACGCTAAACACACTTTTTGGGGATCACGTTTAATTACCTCGAAAGGCCGTGTGCTTTTTGACACCGTTTCCAAAATGGGCTTAGATGTGGTTTCAAGGGGACACCCCACTTATTGGCCGTTAGACCGACGAAAGGTCCCTGATGTTATAGATTTTGGAGTTGCGAAAAATTTTCCTTTAGAGTGGATGCAAGTGGAGCCTTCATTGGATTTGTCATCAGATCACTCACCCACTATAATCTCTGTTTCGTTCCCCCAAGAGATTGGCTCCCCGTTGACCGTCAATAGAGTTAATTGGCTAAAATACAAAAAATTTTTGAGTACACATTGTAGTGAAAATATCGCCTTGAGAACACCTGAGGATATTGATGCGTCAATTAACGATTTTTCTGAAAACCTCAAACTGGCCGTACAGCATGCTACCACTAGTCATATAAGACACAGAAATGAGAACAATAGAACTTATTCGGCTGAAATTGAACAACTTCTGTCAGAAAAAAGAAGAGTTAGAAGAGAGTG
Source organism: Thecocarcelia acutangulata (assembly GCA_914767995.1). Taxonomy (NCBI): domain Eukaryota; kingdom Metazoa; phylum Arthropoda; class Insecta; order Diptera; family Tachinidae; genus Thecocarcelia; species Thecocarcelia acutangulata. Next base: position 54,842,742 of record OU612098.1, on the reverse strand, counting down.
GCAAACTCGCAGGTCTCCCCAGCTTAAAACTAGGCTACGGGAATGCGTAACTCGACTAAGAAATCTGCTTGAAATCCAGAGAATATCTTCCCTTAAAACATATTTGGAAAGCTTGGATGGTACCCCGCAATCTGACTATTCTCTGTGGAAAGCGACAAAAGGTCTGAAAAGACCCGTAATAGGTAAGCCACCTTTGCGAACTTCAACTGGCGACTGGGCACGAAGCGATTCCGAAAAGGGGATGGTGTACGTTGATCATTTGAGAAATGTTTTTACGACAAATGATTCAGCGGATGCTGCAGCAGAATTTCCGCCGTATGCTGTTAGACAGCCTGTGTCTTTAAGACTTAACTTTCAAGATGTCGAAAACGTTATCAATAACATAAACCCCAGGAAAGCTCCAGGTATAGATCAAATTACTGGTAAAATGCTTGAACAGTTACCTCGTGTAGCTAGAAGAGTTCTACTTTTTATTTTTAACGCTATTTTACGCCTTGAGTATTATCCTGCAGAGTGGAAGGTCTCTATGATTACTATGATACCCAAGCCAGGGAAGGATCCGACTAAAGTAGAGTCATATAGACCAATAAGTCTACTACCAACAATTTCAAAACTGTTCGAAAAATTGTTAATGGCGAAGCTGTCTCCAATACTTAATGATGTGGGATGTATCCCTGATCATCAATTTGGCTTTCGGGCTAAACATAACACCATAGGACAAACACATAGGCTAGTCAATGTCATAAGACAGACTTTTGAAGACAAAAAGTACTGTTCAGCTCTATTCATCGACATGTCCCAAGCGTTTGATAAAGTGTGGCACGACGGACTGATGCACAAAATAAAGTTGAACTTGCCGGCAAATACTCACAAGCTCCTGGAAAGCTACTTATACGAGCGGAAATTTGTTATCAAAGAAGGTGACTTTACAAGTCTCTCACAGTCAATCGGAGCAGGAGTTCCCCAAGGTAGCATCCTAGGACCCACTCTATATTTGATTTACGCATCTGACATGCCAACGAGATCCGAAATCCATACTTCAACTTTTGCAGATGACACAGCTTTCTTAAGCGTTCATGTAAACCATCAAGAAGCTTCACGAAATTTGCAGCAGTATATTTCAATATTAGAGAAATGGTTGAAACTTTGGAAAATAAAAGTTAATGAACGAAAATGTACCCACGTTACATTCACACTGCGTAAGCAAACATGTTCGGCTCTCCAAATTAACAATACACCTATTCCGCAGCATAATGAAGTTAAATACCTTGGTATTTACCTCGACCGTAGGCTAACGTGGAAGCCTCACATTGATGCAAAAGTCACTCAGTTGAAATTAAAAGCAGCGCAACTAAATTGGCTTATGGGCAGAAATTCGACATTGAAGTTGGACTGCAAACTTTTGTTATATAACGCAATTTTAAAGCCTATATGGTGCTATGGAGTTCAATTATGGGGAACCGCCTCAACATCTAACATTGAAAAAATTCAAAGACGACAAAACCAAATTCTTCGTACGATTACTGCAGCTCCATGGTACGTAAGAAACTCACGAATTCACAAGGATCTGTGTGTTCCGTTGGTAACTGACGAGTTCTCTAAGTATGCCACAAGGTATATCAGTAAACTGGAACTTCACCCAAATCCTCTTGCACGCAACATACTTAATTTTGGCGGCCACTCTCGGTTGAGAAGAAGGGATACCCTGGCCACCATCAGAACGTTAAATAGGTGATTCTACCGATATTATTCGCGCGAAATAAAATTCTTTTGTCTAGCAGTGGCTGGACTTAAATAACTTTTGTATTTAGTATTAAGATTTGAATACTTATTGTTAGTTCATATTTTGAAGATTCAATAAATAAATGAATGACAAAAAAAAAAAAAAATTTTAAAACCTTTGTCTTCCAATCCAGTTTTGACATCATCGGTATCTACGCAAGTGTCAATGCCATTAATAACGACCTAAAGACCTTTAGCACTTTTCAGCTGGTAGGTGTAAAATTATCTTTTCCTAAACTTTCACACAATTTTCATTTTCATGGTTTACCTGGATTTTAGTTTCGCTGATGCTGCCATGCCGAAGCCGGCTCTCTCAAATATATTGGTGTTGGTATATATGCTTTTTGAATGTTGTTGGCTCATTAGTCTGAAAGATAGCAAACTTATTATTATCCGTTGTCGCAGTGGTATTATCGTCTTTAGATATTTTGATTTGAGCTAAGTTCTTTCTCAGAATTGCATCCGCTAGGTATCGCATTTTTATACCCTTCACAAAAATGTAAAGGGTATATATAAGTTTGTGATTCCGTTTGTAATTTCTACATTTTTTTTGTGACCCTATAAAGTATATATATTCTGAATCAGAATTAATGAAAAAGTCGATTAAGCGATGTCCGTCTGTCCGCTGTTGAAATACCGTTTCTGAGAAAACCATTAGACTTAGAAACTTTTTTCTTTTACCCCATCGATCAATGGGTTTGCTATTGAAATTCAGTAATATCGGTCCACGTATAGCTGAGATATATTCAAAATTCCGAAAAAACCCTTTTTTTTTTGCAGTTTTGTATGAAAATTTTTGAAAACAAAAGTTGTTTGTTTTGCTTCAAACTTCACACACTTATAAAGCATGAGGACTTAAAGGCAAAAAATTTTTTTTTCAGATATCGGTCCATATATACCCGAGATATAGCCCAAATCGGACTTTTATTGAAAATGTCGCATAGGCGAAGCTAAACAACTTTTTTTTGCTTAAAAGTAGTTCTGGTAATAAAATAAAGTTATATAAATATGAAAAATGAAAATTCCCGATAAGGTTATATAAATATGAAAAATGAAAATTCCCGATATCGGTCCATATATACCCGAGATATAGCCTAAACCGGGTTTTTCATGAACATGCGGCGTAAGCAAGCTTAAATAATTTTTTTTTCTTAAAAGTAGTTCTGGTAATAACATTAGGTTATATAAATATGGAAAATGAAAATTTCCGATATCGGTCCATATATACCCGAGATATAGCCCAAATCGGACTTTTAATGAAAATGACGCATAAGCGAAGATAAACAACTTTTTTTTGCTTAAAAGTAGTTCTGGTAATAAACTTAGGTTATATAAATCTGGAAAATAAAAATTTCCGATATCGGTCCATATATACCCGAGATATAGCCTAGAACGAGTTTTTCATGAAAATGCCACATAAGCGAACTTAAAAAACTTTTTTTTGCTCAAAGGCAGTTCCGGTAATAAAGTAAGGTTATAAAAAAATATGGAAAATGAAAAGTTCCGTTATTGGTCCATATATACCCGAGATATAGCCTAAACCGGGTTTTTCATGAAAATATCACGTAAGCGAATTTAAACAACTTTTTTGTGCTCAAAAGCAGTTCTGGTAATAAAATAAGGTTATATAAGTATGGAAAATGAAAATTTCCGATATCGGTCCATATATACCCGAGATATAGCCCAAATCGGATTTTTAATGAAAATGTCGTATATGCGAAGCTAAACAACTTTTTTTGAATAAAAATAAATAAGAATTTTAATTTTAAATAAAATACAAAAATTAAAATACAGTTATTTCAAAAAAAGCTTCAAAATTGATTTAGTAAATAAATATACATATTAAAATTTATAAGATACTAATATAATAATATTACTAATATGAGAAGAGTTTCCATATTTGCAATTAGGTATTCTTTTAACTTTGTTTTAAAACTAGAAATTCTTTCAATATTTTTTATGTCTTGAGGAAGATTATTAAATTCAAAACTACCCATGTATTCAACACCTTGTTTTGTACATTCCAACCGACATCTTGTTGTCCTAAGATTTGTATTATTTCTGGTTCTAAATGTGGTTTGATTTTGTTGAAAGGAAATTGTGTGGTGACCAATGTTGTTAATTGATTTATAAACATAAAGTAGCAACTGGAATTTATATAACCCGTAGACAGGTAAAATATTTATGGAAATATCCTTGTATAGTGAAACTGTGGAATATGTTAATAGCAAATTGAATACAGCTTTTATAGCTTTGTCTTTGTAGCGACTTTAACTCGCTGCTTTTTTGACTTGCGTATACGATTGGTAAGTAATATAAATGACTATTTATCAAAGATTTATATAAGATCAGCTTTGTTTGTTTGTTGAACTTATTTCTGAATTTGTAGAGTAATCCAAGAGTAGATACTATTTTACTCTTAAGATTTTTAATGTGCAAATCCCATGACAAATTGTTTTGAAGATAAATACCAAGGAATTTTATTGATTCGCTTTCGAAAATTTCTATTCCATCCACAAAGATCCTAAAATTTTTTACATCTTTTAAATACGGACGAAATCTTGAAAGCTTTGTTTTCTGGGTGTTGCGGCTTAAAAACGTATCTCATAATTACCTTTCTGACAACACTGTATAATTTGAGTTTAACTGAACAATGACATTAGTATATCAGCTGTTGTTTAGACAATCAACTCTTCGTTGATTTGTATGCTTTGTAATAGCGGGCAGATCTAATGCTCATTTTCTTTTTTACTATTGGACGCATAACCACGAGGTGGTAAAATTAGAGTAAGGAAATTTTCTTTTTATATCTAAAGAAATTCGGAGGAATATTGAAGGGACAGAATTGAGTAAGATTTTATTTTACTTTTTGCTTATGTTATTATTAATGTGAATTATAAATTGTCTCTGTAGAATAATAAAACACACATACAAATCATAAACCTGACAAATAAAACAGTGTTTGAGTTTACGAGCCTCCATTTATTGGTTTGTAGTTTTTTATTTTCCTGTCCTGACTCGGTTTTATTCCGTAACACCGGGATGCAGTTACAGCCGTAACAAATTTTATTATTTCAATTGCAAGTGCTGCCACTTGTGTTTTGGGTTGTCCAGTTATAAGCCGGTATAGCGACTAGATGCCTCGGCAAAGCGCCCGTTTTAAACAAAACGAAATGGCCGAAAATGAACAAATGGATAATGCCAAATCAGATGGCATGGAATCGGGCAGCTGCAGTGAGGACGAAAAAACAATTGTAGAGCAGCCATCTACAGCCGAATTGCAGGAACAAATCCGACAGCTTAAAGAAGCAATGGGGCTATTACTGGAGAAGAGTCGCAACAACAAGTTACCCATTCATCAACAATCAGCTGAGTCATACTTGTCTAGTAATACAACAGATCCTACACCGCCTGCCGTAGCGAACGCTGAAACTAGAGAGCCACCTCTATTAGTAGCATCAGCGCCATCGATGCAACAGCAATATAATTATTCAAGTGAGTATACAATGCCTTATTCATGTTATTTACCGACCACTACCACCTATCAACCGGTGCAAACAACAAAGCCTATGTCCTTGCCTTCGTCACAACCATTTGCCAATGCTCGATCTCTGCCTACACAGATTTTTACAAGTACAGCTCCACGAATGACATCTGTTTTCGGCAATTACTTGCCAACAAATTCACAAAACGCTGCTGTGTTTGCCTCTCAACCACAGGTTGCAGAAAGACAAGGTTATAGTGAGCTAAGAAAACTGCTGGATTTACCTGAGTTTTCCGGTAAACCCATGTTCAATGTTGCATTCAATGAAACTACAAGAATTTATCGGTACACAAATTTGGAGAATTTAATGAGACTTCAAAAAGCATTGAAAGGTGATGCCAAGGCAAGAGTTGAAACCTTTTTAATCCACCCGGATAGCGTCAGTCAAATAATGAGCACGTTGGAGTTCCACTATGGGCGGCCACAAGTACTCATTCGAAGTCAGATCAGCAAAGTTCGTGCCTATCCGCAAATATCTGGAAGAAAAATGCACGAGCTAGTTAATTTCAGCACAATGGTGTCTAACCTCACAGTTTTCTTAGAGAATGCTGCTGCAATACCGCATTTATCAAATCCTATATTAATTGAAGAATTGGTAGGCAAACTTCCGCCATACAAAAGAGAAGAATGGATGCGGTATTCAGTGCAAAATCTCGGTCCATACCCCACTGTGCGCCAGTTCAGCTCATGGCTGCAAGAAGTTGCTACCTATGTGTCGCTCGCATCTGAGATAGAAAAATCTGATGACCAGCACAATAGAAAAGACAAGATTAGATCATCGTTTACAATTAATACAGAGCATCGTATTACTAAATGCCCTTTGTGCCAACAGGGCCATAAATTGCATCAGTATAAGAAATTCATTGAACTTACCACGACCAATAGATGGAAATTTGTTAAAGAAAAAACACTTTGCTTCTGCTGTTTGTTAGCTGGTCACAGTTTGTTAAAATGCCAGATGAAACGCCAATGTGGTTTATCCGGATGCAGCTAATACCATAATAGATTACTCCATGAGGAGAATAAAAGAATAAACAGAACGAAAACATCTGACAATAATAGGCAAATTTTAGATGGGGATGGAACAAAACCGATAAATGTTGAAAATGAAAACAATGCTGTCAATGCAATTGTAGAGGATTATTTTAATAGGGAAACTTTATTTAAATTTTTGCCGGTTATATTAAGATGCCCTAAAGGTTTTGCTGAAGTTGTAGCCTTTATAGATGAAGGTTCAAAAATATCCCTTTTGGAAGAAAGCGTTGCAACGCAGATTGGTTTGAAAGGCTCGACAAGTAGCTTATGCCTAGGATGGATTGGAGGTAAAACTACAAATGAGTTTTCAATGAGGGTAGCAATGGAAATAAGTGGTGCGCATGGCAATAAATGTTTTAATATGAGGAATGTATGGACAACAGAAAATTTGAAGCTACCGCCACAGAGTTTATATCTAGAGAAATTTAGAACTAGATTCCCAATTCTAAACAAAATTAAAATGGATGACTATTTTAATGCAACGCCGAAATTATTAATAGGCCTACCCCATATTAGACTTGTTCGTCCATACCATATAGTCAATTTGGATGATTGTTTTGCCGTACACAGTACTGATTTGGGTAACGTTTTGTTTGGCTCAAACGAGGATGCGACTGCGGCAATTGTATGCAAAATTGAAGCGGATGTTTTAGAGGAAATTCATCAGCAAGTAGCAGATTATTTCACTGTTGAAAATTTTGGGGTACACAATACAAAATTGTTGATTTCACATGAAGACAAAAGAGCAAAGGATATACTTCAGCGTACAACGCAAAAAATCGGTTCTCGATATGAGACTGGCCTTATATGGAGGTATGATGAATTTGAATTTGTAGACAGTTTTACGGTTGCTATGAGTCGTTTGCGGACTTTGGAGGCGAAAATGGTAAAGGATGATGACCTGGCCAAGTGGTACAAGGAAAAAATAGCAGATTATGTTTCGAAAGCGTACGCCAGAATTTTGTCGCCTGAAGAATTACATAGTAATGGCCATCATATATGGTATCTGTCGCATTTTGCTGTAGCAAACATTAATAAAGGGAACAAACGTCGCCTTGTGTTTGACGCAGCAGCTTCTGTCAATAATGAGTCTTTCAACTCAAGATTACTAAAAGGGCCTTGCATGTACCAACCTAAATCCTTAATATCTATACTTTTCACATTTCGGCAAAGAAAGGTAGGCGTATGTGCAGACATAAGGGAAATGTTCCACCAAGTAAAAATACGTGAACAGGACCAGATTGCGCAACGGTTTCTATGGCGTAATGGTGACGCCACAAGGCCGCCAGACGTATATGTCATGCAGGTGATGATTTTCGGCTCGGCGAGCTCACCCTGCTCGGCTCAATACGTAAAGAACTATAATGCAAAGCTGTATGAAAATAAATATCCACGGGCCGTAAAGGCAATTATCGATTGCCATTATGTCGACGATTATGTTGACTCTTTCGACAGTGCTGAAGAGGCAGTTGCCATCAGTAAGCAGATAATTGAAATTCATGAGCAGGCGAATTTCGAGCTCAGGGGTTTTATATCGAACTCAAGGGAATTTTGTGAGGTAATCAATGGCGCTAAAACCGATATATCTGAGTTATATTCAACAAATTTGAGCAGTGGTGTGGCATCATCAGAGAAAATTTTGGGCATGTTTTGGTTGCCATCAGAGGATAAATTTTGTTTTGTTTTGAAGTTCCATAAGGTGCCCGAAGCGGTTTTGAATGGCTGCCGAAAGCCAACCAAACGTGAAATTTTAAGCCTTACCATGTCTATATTTGATCCTCTGCGATTTCTGGCTAACATTGTCATAGTATCGAAAGTTTTATTGCAAGAATTATGGAGGTATAAATTGGAATGGAGCTCTCCAATACCAGATGTGGTATATAAAAAATGGTTTAAATGGTACATGGAGCTTGAAAAGGTAGAATATATCAAAATTCCTAGATGTTATAGTTCCTTGTTTAGCGATCCTGAGACTTCTATTGACTTACACGTTTTTGCGGATGCAAGTGAACTTGCCTTTGCAGCTGCTGCTTACTGGCGAATTAACACTGGCAATAAAATAGATATTGTATTTGTTGCTGGCAAATCAAGAACCGCTCCAATCAAACCTCTATCAATTCCACGCCTGGAACTTCAAGCCGCGGTACTTGGCGTAAGGCTAAGCAGAATGGTCATAACAAACCACGAGATAAAACCAAAGAATATAATATTCTGGTCAGATTCCAAGACTGTGGTTAACTGGATACGACCAGACTCCAGAAGCTTTAAGCAGTTTGTGGCACATCGCGTTTCTGAGATATTGGAATCTACCAACGAAGATCAATGGCGATGGGTTCCTGGCGGGCAGAATCCCACAGATGAGGCAACTAGAATGAAAACCCCAATAACCTCACACTGGCTTGCTGGTCCTGAGTTCCTGAGATTAGGCGAAGAAAGATGTCCAAAACTGCCCGATGACATACCTGAACACGACTGTAAAGATGAGAAACGAGTTAAGTTTATAGCTACGGTGATTGATGATTCAATTATTCAGTTCAAGAAATTTTCGAGTTACAATAGATTGCTCAGGGTCATCTGCCGAGTTAAACGTGCAGCGAAGTTTTTAAGGCACGCGGAAAATTCGAGGAAACTATATTGAGGCGACATCACTATTTATGCATCGATGAAATCAGAGAAGCCGAATTCTTTTTATGCAAACTAGCTCAGCTTGATGCATTTGCTAATGAGTACAAACAATTGCAGAATAACCAAACTGTATCAAAGTCAAGTTCCATATTCAGACTCAATCCTTATTTAGACAACGACGGTTTAATAAGACTTTCTGGGCGGATTATCAACGCTCAATGCGTTTCGGGAGATACAAGGGAGCCGATTATTCTGCCTAAATGTCATGAGTTGACGAATTTAATTGTAAAACATTATCACGAGAATTTCAAGCACCAGAATCAGGAGTCTGTTTGCGCTGCCATTCGTTTTAAATTTTGGGTGCCAGACCTGAGACGTTTAATAAGATCTGTCAGGGCGAGTTGTCAATTTTGTAAGAACTTAAGTGCTGTTCTGAAACCGCCTTTAATGGGCCAACACCCTATCGACCGGCTTTCCCCGTTCGCAAGACCATTTTCGTACACTAGCGTTGATTACATGGGCCCGTTTTTGGTAACGATTGGTCGAAGAAGTGAGAAGCGCTGGGTAGCCCTTTTCACATGCCTGACCGTTAGGGCAATTCACTAAGAAATTGCCAAGGATCTATCCACAGACGCCGTTATAATATGCCTGAGAAACTTTGTAAACCGTAGGGGCTTGCCGGTACGCATACGGAGTGATAGGGGTACAAACTTTGTTGGCGCAAGTAAGGAGAGCTTGTATATTGACCATGAGAAGATAGCAGATGAATCCAGTAGCCGCGGATTTGAATGGGCTTTCAATACACCAGCTAATCCATCCGCCGGTGGCGCGTGGGAGCGCATGGTTCAATCAGTGAAAAGAGTGTTATCCTTTACCTTAAAGGAGAAGTCACCTCAGCTTGAAACCTTTATTAGTCTGCTAATAGAAGCCGAGAACTTGGTTAATTCACGACCATTAAGGCATATTTCAATAGACAGCTCGGATCATGAGCCTCTTACGCCTAATCATTTTTTGCTCGGCTGTGCGAATACGGTTCAGACTCCAGTAGTGCCTGAAAGAGTCTGTCTAAGGAAACAGTGGTAGATATTGCAGCAACTTAAACAAGCGTTCTGGAAAAGATGGGTATTGGAGTATTTGACAGAATTGACTCGCCGGACGAAATGGCATCAGCCCGTGGAGCCTATTAAACCAGGTGATGTAGTTATAATATGCGACGAAAATGAGGCAAGAGGGCAATGGAAGAAAGGTGTGGTAGAGGAGGTATTTGTAGCTCCAGATAAACAGGTTCGCTCGGCGGTGGTGCGGACATCTTTGGGAAGATTGAGAAGACCTGCATCAAAGTTGGCCGTTCTTGACATTGGTGGTGAGCCTCCCAGATCGACTCACGGGCTGCGGGATGTTGCGGCTTAAAAACGTATCTCATAATTACCTTTCTGACAACACTGTATAATTTGAGTTTAACTGAACAATGACATTAGTATATCAGCTGTTGTTTAGACAATCAACTCTTCGTTGATTTTTATGCTTTGTAATAGCGGGCAGATCTATTGCTCATTTTCTTTTTTACTATTGGACGCATAACCACGAGGTGGTAAAATTAGAGTAAGGAAATTTTCTTTTTATATCTAAAGAAATTCGGAGGAATATTGAAGGGACAGAATTGAGTAAGATTTTATTTTACTTTTGCTTATGTTATTATTAATGTGAATTATAAATTGTCTCTGTAGAATAATAAAACACACATACAAATCATAAACCTGACAAATAAAACAGTGTTTGAGTTTACCAGCCGCCATTTATTGGTTTGTAGTTTTTTATTTTCCTGTCCTGACTCGGTTTTATTCCGTAACACCGGGACGCAGTTACAGCCGTAACACTGGGCATTCAACACGAGTTTGTTAAGTCTAATAAATTCACTGATTATAGCTGCATCTCTTTCCATATACGCTTTCACAGCTGTTTCATATTTATAAGGGTAAAAAAGACATAAATCATCTGCATACATGTACAATTTTCCAAACAGTTCAAGATTATGGATATGGTTTATATATACATTAAACAGAAGTGGACCTAAAACGCTTCCTTGGGGCACTCCGTATTCCATTACATCGGTTTTACGTTTGCATTTCTCAACTGTAACATATTGCTTTCTGTTTGATAAGTAATTAGACAATAAAGCTAATGCTGGTTCACTAACTCCATAATATTTCAACTTCTGAATTAAAATCATATGATCCACTAAATCAAAGGCTTTAGAAAAATCGTAGAAAACTCCAGCAACACTATTACAGCCGCTATCTAAGCCTTGACAAATATTGTTAACCACGTTCACTACAGCTTCCTCCGTTCCACATCCTTTCTTAAATCCATACTGGAATTTACTTAGTAAGTTATTATTTTGTAAGTAAAACGAGAGCTGCTTATGAAGTATCTTTTCAAAAATTTTGTCAATTATAGGTAATAGAGCAATTGGCCTGTAATTATTTAACTCAGTAGCAGTATTCTCCTTAGGTAAAGGTACGATTTTTGCAATTTTCAAATTTTCTGGATATACAGACGTATCTATCACAGAATTGAATATTTTTGAGAGTACAGGGGATAAAATATCTTTGCACTCGAACAACATTTTTGGAGATATACCATCAGAACCGCAACTTTTTGATAAATCAAGCTGCAAAATAGTTTCTTCAACTCCTAAAGCAGTCGTATGTAAAAATGGCGTTAATGGAATCCCCAGGTAAATGTTCAATTTGTTGTCTTAATATTCTGGGAATTTCCAAAAAGTATTGATTAAACATATCACATTTCATCTGATTATCCTGTATAATATTTCCATTGGAATCTTTTAGTTTTATTTGGCATGTAGTATTTCTTCCCAGGTTTTGATTTAAAAATTTCCAGCACTTTTTTGGATCCTGATGAAAACTCTCCAGATTTTTGTTATAATAATCATTCATTGAATCTTTATAAGCTCTCTTTATTATGTTGCTAATTCTTTTTATTCTTGTATTTAAATCTCTTATTTTCTATTTTCTTCTCACTTTTAAAAGTTTGTTTTTGTAAGTTATTAAAGATTCAAGATTTTGGCTTACCCATAGAGTTAATTCAGATTTCACACATTTTTTTTCAATCTTCACTATGGTTGAGTTTGTTGAAGCATTAACAATATGTGTCATTAATTGCGAAACGTCTTCGGTGGGGTTGCCGGATTCTTGAAATATTTGTAAATAATTGTTTAAATTGTCTCTCGCTCTATTGTAATCACAACTTTTTCGGACAATTTCACGAAATTCAGGACTATTTGTTCGTATTTTGAGTTTACATGAAACAATATAGTGATCTGTTAAGGCAGACTGAATTGTATCTATACTAAGACTTTCCGGTATATTACTATAGACGTTATCGATTGATGTTCCAGATTCTGGGCGTGTGATTAAGACATTACAGTTTTTATAGTCATAACTCAACAATATATATAATATATTGGTTTAAGAAATTAATATTTGAGTCACCCAATATTATACTAGGGTTTCTGCCAAATTTCTGGTAATAAAATTAGGTTATATAAATATGGAAAATAAAAATTTTCGATATCGGTCCATATATACGCGAGATATAGCCTAGAACGGGTTTTTCATGAAAATGCCACATAAGCGAACTTAAACAACTTTTGTTTTGCTCAAAGGCAGTTCCGGTAATCAAGTAAGGTTATATAAATATGGAAAATGAAAATTTTCGATATCGGTCCATATATACCCGAGATATAGCCTAAACCGGGTTTTTCTAAAAATGCCGCGTAAGCGAACTTAAACAACTTTTTTTTTTGCTTAGAAGCAGTTCTGGTAATGAAATAAGGTTAGATAAATATGGAAAATGAAAATGCCCGATATCGGTCCATATATACCCGAGATATAGCCTAAACCGGGGTTTTCAAGAAAATGCCGCGTAAGCGAACTTAAACAACGTTTTTTCATTAAAAGCAGTTCTGGTAATAATATAAGGTTAGATAGGAATGGAAAATGAAAATGCCCGATATCGGTCCATAAATGCTTCAGCAAAAATGGTCGAGAACATTATATTGCTAGGGATGAAAACATTCATCCCCTCCAAGCAGATTTCGATTAAACCAAAAGCAAAATCTTGGTTTAATCAGACGTGCAAAAACGCAGTCAGATCCAGAGAGGAAGCATTCAGTAACTGGCGTTTAAACAAAACACCAGACACTGATTTGCTACGCAAAAAGGCAAGATCTTCGTGTGCCAAGGTACTAAGGCGTGAAAAGTCTTTTCACGAACAGCGCCTTCGTGCCAAGGTCCTTGCAGCTCCTCGGGGCAGTAAGACCTTTTGGTCTTTCGTTAAGAGAGTAAAGAACAGTGCTAGTTCATCAATTCCAACTCTTTTAAAGAATCACCAAGCATTCACAGACCCGGTTGACAAAGCTAACCTGTTGGCTGAAATCTTTGCAAGCAATTCCTGCTTGCCGGAAAGCAGTCAGCCACTTCCCGAGCTCGAAAGAGTATCTGTAACTATGCCGAAGATATTCTTCCGGGAGCGAGCAGTTAAAAGGGTTTTGGAAGACCTCGATATAAACAAAACTCCTGGACCGGATGGCATTCCAGCACTGGTCTTGAAGCAGTGTTCTTCTACGCTTGCGCGTCTATTAGCACGCCTTTTCAGCATACTTTACCATACTGGTGAGTTTCCATCGTGCTGGAAGGTTGCTAGTGTAACACCAATACCCAAAAAGGGTATGGCAAATAACCCCGAAAATTACCGCCCAATTGCAATTTGCTCTACACTCTCCAAAGAAATGGAAAACATGGTTAACCATCACCTTATGAGGTATCTGGAGTCGCATAAACTACTTTGTGATCGTCAATATGGATTTCGTAAGGGTGGTTCAACTGGCGATCTTATGGCATATCTCTGAGAGAAATGGTGCCACTCAATCCATCATTTCGGTGAAAGTAGGGTGGTGGCTCTGGATATTTCAAAAGCGTTTGACAGAGTGTGGCATGGTGCACTATTGGCAAAACTTACTGCTTTTGGTGTCGGTGATGACTTCTCTCGGTTTATATCGAGCTTTCTCAGAGACCGCTCTATACGAGTTGTTATAGATGGGGTCTCATCAAACGAGTTCAAGATTAATTCAGGGGTACCGCAAGGCTCCGTTCTTTCTCCTACCCTATTTCTTATTTTCCTCAACGACCTTCTCTACCAAACTTCCAACCCTATCCACTTTTTCGCGGATGACAGCAGCATTTGTCACTCGTGCTATTTTAGTTATAGGCCCAGCCTATCAGAGATCGCTGCCAAGAGACTAAATATGAATGATTCACTGAATAGTGATCTTCTATTGGTCTCTGAATGGGGTCGTAAAAACAGGGTCGCCTTTAATGCTCGTAAGACCCAGTGTTGCTTATTGACGCACAAACAAACGACCGCTAATGCTGCTTTATCTGTACTCATGGATGGTATAAATATTGAACAATCGGATGCTCTTGATGTTCTTGGAATGAAGATACAGTGTGACGTTCGCTGGAATGAGCACATTTTTCATATCTCTAAAGAAGCATTCAAGTGCCTCGGTTTTTTGAAACGGTGTAAGATGTACTTCACTCCATCCGACCTCCTTACTATTTATACCACCTACATCCGACCGAAAATGGAATACAACTCTCATGTTTGGGCCGGTGCCTCAAAGTCTGTTTTGGGATTACTCGACCGTGTGCAGGAGAGGGCGAAGAAGCTCATCGGTGACAGTAGGGTATCCAACTCTATTGACTCACTGGAGCATCGACGCAGTGTGGGATGCGTTACTCTGTTCTATCGATACTACAATGGATTTTGCTCTGACGAGATTAGGGATCTTGTTCCCGAAACGCGCACATTTTTACGTAGCACGCGTTCATCGTCTAGAGCTCACCCATTTGTGGTCGATTGCCCGGGGAATCGTACTACGCATTACAGAGAGAATTCGTTTTTCAGCCGCACGCTTCGTCTGTGGAACAAGTTGCCTGCAGAAGTGTTTCCTGTCTGTTATAACGTTGGAAGATTCAAGTCAAATGTTCACAAACGCTACTCCCGCTTTCCCCCTCCTCACAACCTATTTTCCTAGTTCTGGTACAATGCACTGCATATGTAGGGGTCATCCACTGAGTACTGGTCCAATATAAAAAAAAAATATATATACCCGAGATATAGCCTAAAACGGGGTTTTCATGAAAATGTCCCGTAAGTAAACTTAAACAACTTTTTTGCTCAAAGGCAGTTCCGGTAATCAGATAAGGTTATATAAATATTGAAAATGAAAATTTCCGATATCGGTCCATATATACCCGAGATATAGCCTAAAACGGGGTTTTCATGAAAATGTCGTGTAAGTGAACTTAAACATATTTTTTGCTTAAAAACAGTTCTGATAAGGAAATAAGGTTATATGAATATGGAAAATGGAAATTTCCGATTTCGGTCCATATATACCCGAGATATAGCCTAAACCGCGATTTTCATCAAAATGTCGCGTAAGTGAACTTAAACATCTTTTTTTGCCTAAAAGCAGTTCTGATAAGGAAATAAGGTTATATAAATATGGAAAATGAAAATTTCCGATAACGGTCCATATATACCCGAGATATAACCTGAACGGGGTTTTTCATAAAAATGCCGCGTAAGCGAACTTAAACAACTTTTTTTCCTTAAAAACAGTTCTGGTAATGAAATAAGCTTAGATAAATATGGAAAATGAAAATGCCCGATATCGGTCCATATATACCCGAGACATAGCCTAAACCGGGGTTTTCATGAAAATGCCGCGTAAGCGAACTTATACAACGTTTTTTCATTAAATGCTGGTTATAAAATAAGGTTT
The DNA here is from genome assembly GCA_914767995.1 of Thecocarcelia acutangulata. NCBI lineage: Eukaryota > Metazoa > Arthropoda > Insecta > Diptera > Tachinidae > Thecocarcelia > Thecocarcelia acutangulata. The sequence goes on along the minus strand of OU612098.1, from coordinate 54,826,885 downwards.
GATAAATATGGGAAATGAAAGAGCCTGATATCGGTCCATATATACCCGAGATATAGCCTAAAACGGGTGTTTCATAAAAATGTCCCGTAAGTAAACTTAAACAACTTTTTTTGCTCAAAGGAAGTTCCGTTAATAAAGTAAGGTTATACAAATATGAAAAATAAAAATTTCCGATATCGGTCCATATATACCCCAGATATAGCCTAAACCGCGTTTTTATACGTGACTATTGTGAAGGGTATTTTAGATTCGGCCCAGCTGAATTTACCACACTTACTTGTTTTTCTTTATTTATTTTAAAAAACTTTTTTTTCTTAAAAACAGTTCTGGTAACGAAATAAGGTTATATAAATATGGAAAATGGAGATTTCCGATATCGGTACATATATACCGGAGATATAGCCTAAACCGCGTTTTTATACGTGACTATTGTGAAGGGTATTTTAGATTCGGCCCAGCTGAATTTACCACACTTACTTGTTTTTCTTTATTTATTTTAAAAAGTATATAAAAATAATTTTCACAAAGTTTTTCTTCTGTTTAAATTCACTCTTCCACTTATTGCGGTTTTCTACTTATTCCGGTTGTATTTTATAACACGTCCGTTTACTATCGAAGCCAGTTTAAGTAGGCAAAAAGATTTGGTGTCTTTTAATGAAATAAATTATAGAAAATATGGTAACAAATTGAATATACGAGTATGTACCATGAAGTTGTGAAATTTCTATATACCTTGTTTTTAGTATTATATTATGGCAAAATTTATTAAAATACAGTATTAAAACGTTATCAATAGACATTAAAGACGTTCTTTAGATCATTTGCTTAATAAAAACCATGAAAGCATATGCGTCAATAAACAATTAATTAATTACAATGAAACATATTCTCACTCCTCAAAACATTCATATTATAACATTTTAAAAATTTAGGAAGTGGAAAATTCACTTTCCTGATATTTATTGATAAGAACTTTAAAAACGAATATTATTAAACTATGAGTTTGTTTATATATGTCATAAAATTAATAACAGAAAATCTATAGGAGAACTTTCGCTGTTTACGTAGTTCACTGAAGTGTTGAAATGAGTCCGTTTTGACAGAGCCACATCACTCATTAGATGTATCAAAACTCATAATGAATTATTAAAGTATTAGAATCAATATGTAGCCGTATCACAGCAGGTCACTAAGCCTAGATCCCAAGTACTCGTCTAAGTTATAAATTATATATGTAGTTTCCCAGAAAAGTGTTTGTCTTGACAACCAAAGTCGGGCTTTCACAAAGGAGATTGAATACCGTTTTTTCTCCTTATCACTGCATCTGATAAAAAAAATACATTAAACGGAATGCTACGTCGACTTGCACGTCATTGTCTAGTTATTTCCGCCAGCATTATCAAAAGTTGTCCACATCTACCTGACCACGCTGCCTGGGTCAAGATTTCGCCACCTAGTAGTAGCTTACGAAGAAAGAGTATAATGACTCTATCCTTAATAGATTCCATCGGAATTCTGACATGTATAAAGTAGATCGCGTTTTGACTAGCCTGTCCACCCCCTCACTATCATAAAAGTCCCTATGCAAGAGAACCGAAAACACAGCGATGTCAGATAGATAACTCAGCTTTTCTACCGGAAAATTTGATAATCCTGCACGAAACAACCTTAAGTGAACTATGACTTTGTTCATTTTTCCAAAAGCAAAATGTAATGTAGTATGATGGCTGGTTTAAGAACGGTAGTACAATGGCGGAGTCCTCGCAAGGATGCAAAATAGCTGTATAAATACATACAATAGACTAAGTTCCCTTTTTAAACCAAACATCCTAAGACAAGGGTAGTAGGCCACCATTACCTTACTGACGCTATGTTTAATATAAAATTTCCATGGAAGTTTAAAATCCAGGATCATACCTAGATACCCCACGATGCTGATAAGGGAATTTCTCAATATTTTTACCACGATAGGCTAAAACCTTGGTTTTTGTAGCGAACTGTACGATTTCTTTTTTGTTCTGTTTCACTCCCAGGTCAAGCCCAGTTGCTAGGTAAACCAAGAACCTTGACATAATATTAGAAATTTGCAATTTATGTATATTTAAATAATAATAAAAAAAACACTAGCAAATGTAATTACTTTATACATATGTATTTTAAAATATTCTTACTAATCTATGAGAAACGTTTTTAATTTTTAGAAACTTATTCATAAAAAGCTTTTTATGTATTAAAAAATAAGGCCGTAAAAAAGGCATGGAAGACACACCCTTTCAGATTAAAACTTTTAATTTCAATTATATATTACATTGTTAAAAATATTTTGTCACATCTACTGCTTTTAAAATAAAAACAGTAGTAAACATCAGGAACCGTGAAAAGACCCCTCAACCCATGTTTAGGGTTGAACTAGAACCAGGGGATGTTCTGCTAAAAAAGAGTGAAATTCACCCAATATATAACCTCAAATATCTTTTGCATCGTAAGGTTACCGTTGAGGAGCCACATAAGCGTTCAGGACCCGTTCAGTGCCTAAACTGCCAAGAATTTGGCCACACTAAGGCTTACTGCAAGTTGCTCGCTGTTTGTGTTGTATGTGGCGAACTTCACGGCACAACTCAGTGCAATAAGCCAAAGGCCGACGCAAGTGTTAAAAAATGCAGTAACTGTGGAGGTAACCACACTGCAAATTATAGAGGTTGCCCTGTCTATACTCATTTTAAGCGGTCAATGACAAATAAGTCATCGGTTTCTCCAGCAGCCCAGCAGCCAAATGTCATTGGCAAAAACAATTTTCCCCAGGTAGGCCATCCAACCAACTTCACAAACACGCAGAATACCAAACAATTTTCATATGCTAATGTGGTTAAATCCGCCCAAAACTTGAACCAGCAACCCAAGCCCCAAATTTCCGATCCAAATTTTAGTAACCTAGAGGCAACTCTGCAGACTCTTGTTCAATCCATTAACACTTTTACCGTCTCTATGACCAACATGATGCAGGAAATGCTAAAAATGCAATCCACTATTTTACAGGCAATTTTAAAAAAATGAATTGGTTAAAAATATGTTTCTGGAACGCAAACGGCATTCGCCAACACAAAAATGAACTTGAGCACTTCCTTATGGAAAAGCAGATCGATATAATGATGATTGCTGAAACCCATTTGACAACTAACAGTTTTTTCAAAATTAATGGCTACATACTGTACGACACAAAAGATCCCCGTGGAAGATCTTGCGGAGGATCGGCAATTCTAATAAAATCCAGAATTAAACACTTTTTAATGAACGAGACATGTGAGGAATATCTCCAAGCTACAAATATATGCCTTAATTATTTTCATGAAAAATTGAGTAAATCGAGGATGATTTACTCACCACCACGATTTTCAATAACAGAAAGACAATATTCAATTTTTTTCAAATCCCTTGGTCCTCGATTTTTAGCGGCTGGCGACTATAACGCTAAACACACTTTTTGGGGATCACGTTTAATTACCCCGAAAGGCCGTGTGCTTTTTGACACCGTTACCAAAATGGGCTTAGGCGTGATTTCAAGTGGACACCCCACTTATTGGCCGTCAGACCAACGCAAGATCCCAGACGTTATAGACTTTGGAGTTACAAAAAATTTTCCCTCAGAATGGATGCAAGTGGAGCCTTCATTGGACTTATCCTCAGATCACTCACCAACTATAGTTTCTGTTTCGTTCCCCCAGGGGGTTGGTTCCCCGTTTTGTGACTTGGCGTTGACCGTCACTCGAGTTAATTGGATAAAATATAAGAAATATTTGAGTACACATTGTACGGAAAACATTGCCTTGAGAACGCCTGAGGATATTGATGTGTCGATTAACGAATTTTCTGAACACCTTAATCTAGCCGTACAACATGCCACCACTAGCCATATAAGATCCAGAAATGTGAGCAACAGAACATATTCGTTTGAAATTGAACAACTTCTAACAGAAAAAAGAAGAGTTAGAAGAGAGTGGCAACTTCGCAGGTCTCCCCAGCTTAAAAGCAGGCTACGAGAGTGCATAGCTCAGTTAAGAAATCTGCTCGAAATCCAAAGAATGGCTTCCCTTAAAAATTATCTGGAAGGTCTTGATGGTGCCCCTCAAACCGACTATTCTCTATGGAAAGCGACAAAAGGTCTGAAAAGACCCGTAGTAGGTAAGCCACCTCTGCGAACTTCAACTGGAGATTGGGCAAGAAGCGATTCTGAAAAAGGGATGGTGTATGTTAATCATTTGAAAAACGTTTTTACTGCAAATGATACAGTGGATGATGTTGCTGAATTTCCGCCATATGCTGTTAGACCGCCTGTGCTTTTGAGACTTAGTTTTCAAGATGTTGAAAATGTTATTCGTAACACAAACCCCAGGAAAGCTCCAGGTATTGATAAAATTACTGGTAAAATGCTTGAGCAGCTACCTCGTGTAGCTCGTAGAATTCTTCTTTTTATTTTTAACGCTATTTTACGTCTCGAGTATTATCCTGCAGAGTGGAAGGTGTCCATGATTACTATGATACCCAAACCAGGGAAGGATCCCACTAAAGTAGAATCATACAGACCAATAAGTCTACTGCCAACAATTTCAAAACTGTTCGAAAAATTGTTAATGGCAAAGTTGAGTCCAATGTTGAACAATGTGGGATGCATCCCTGATCATCAATTTGGCTTTCGGGCTAAACACAGCATAACAGAACAAACGCACAGACTAGTCAATGTCATAAGACAGACCTTTGAGGAGAAGAAGTATTGCTCAGCTCTATTCATTGACATTTCTCAAGCTTTTGATAAAGTGTGGCACGAGGGCTTGATACACAAAATAAAGTTGAACTTGCCTGCAAATACACACAAGCTTCTGGAAAGCTACTTATGTGGGCGGAAGTTTGTTATCAGAGAAGGCGACTTTATAAGCCCAACTCAGCCAATCGAGGCAGGAGTTCCCCAAGGCAGCATACTGGGGCCTACCTTTTATTTGATTTACGCCTCTGACATGCCAACGACACCCGGAATCCACACTTCAACTTTTGCAGACGATACAGCATTCTGCAGCGTACATGAAAGCCATCAAGTAGCTTCGCGAAATTTGCAGGAGTATATTTCAATATTAGAGATGTGGTTAAAACTTTGGAAAATTAAAGTTAATGAACAAAAGTGTACTCACGTTACATTCACGCTGCGTAAACAAACATGTTCAGCCATCCAAATCAAGAATACACCTATTTCGCAGCAAAATGAAGTCAAGTACCTTGGTATTCACCTGGACCGGAGGTTAACGTGGAAGTCTCACATAGATGCGAAAGTTACTCAGTTAAAATTAAAAGCAGCGCAACTGAGTTGGCTTATGGGCAGAAATTCTACATTGAAGCTGGATTGCAAACTTTTATTATACAACGCAATTCTAAAGCCTATATGGTGCTATGGAATTCAACTATGGGGCACCGCCTCCGCTTCAAACGTTGAAAAAATTCAAAAGCGACAACACAAAATTCTTCGAACAATTACCGCAGCTCCATGGTACGTAAAAAACTCACGAATTCATAAGGATCTCTGTGTTCCTCTTGTAAAAGACGAATATTCAAAGTACGCAACAAGGCATATCAATAAATTGGAACTTCATCCAAATCGTCTTGCACGCAATATACTTAATTTTGAAGGACACTCTCGGTTGAGAAGGAGGGACACCCTTGCCACCATCAGAACGTTAAATAGGTGATTTCACCGATATTGATCGTGCGAAATAAAACATTTTTGTCTAGCATTGGCTGGACTTAATTAATTTTATGTATTTAGTTTTAAGATTTGAATACTTATTGTTAGTTCACTTTGTGAAGATTCAATAAACAAATGAATGAGAAAAAAAAAATGTCTCTGGTCAGACAGAACGATTTTAATTGCCGAACTTTTTAGCATTTTTTTTTGGAATTGCTTTCTTGTCCACACACAAAAACTTTTTTCGGCAATTCTTGAGCAATTCTCTACCTTTTGTTTTATGCATTACATTGTATATAGACACGTTGGGAGGACGTGCCGAGTTCCACGCGTAAAAGAGCAATAAAAATAAGCTCCTTTCGTATTGAAATCAGTTTTACAACTCCAACTTTTTATTTTTCAAAATCAAATATTCCATTTTCAAATACATAAATATTAAAAACTAATTGTACAGTATGTCAGGGTTAGGTAATTATATAACATTAATACTATTCATGGAGTTAAGACAATACATATATTATATGATTCCTCCCCCCATTAAATACAACAGTCCCTGTTGGTTCATAACTTGTTCAATTACAATTAACAGTAATAAAATTTCATCCCTTGTTACAAAATTATGATAAAATTGATAAACAGAAAACAAAACTATATTAACATTATCTCCTGTTTCTTATACTATACTTTTTATATATTTTTTATTTAGATTTTATCACTTCTCAATTTTTGATTGCAAAAAATTCTATACAAAACTTTTAATATTATTTAATTATCATATTAAATTATTAATATTTCAAAGAATGTATTTCCTATACATATAGTACAAATATTAAAAAGAAAATTCAATAAATAGCAATTTTTACAATATCATATTCTTATTACTTTTTTCTACTGTTATTTTGTTATATTCTGTTTTAAATTACATTATTTGCATTCCTATCTGTTCTTAGATCACCGTATAAATTTCTTTGCACAAATATATTCCTATTTTCCCGTCTATTGTTAAAAGTATCACTAAAATTGTAATTTCGGTTATTGCTTTTCCTTCTATTAAAATTATGCTCATAACGGGTATATGTCTGATGTCGAGCTTCCAGTATAATTTTATAAGCTTCATCTATATTTAATGGGTTTCTAGCGAAAATCATGGTCTTTGTTGGTTCTGGCAAATTCTCCCTGAAAACATTAAGTGCGATTCTGTTAACCTCCTCAGAAGAATAAGTGTCTTCAACATGCGTCCTAATACGATTCAAAATGCGTACAGTTAATTTTGTTAACCTATAAAAATAGTTTTCAATTGTACTATCTAACCGACAAGTTTTTAGCTTATCCATTAACTCACTGCTTGATTCCTTCTCGCCAAAATGTGTTATCAACCGTTCCTTCAAATCTGTCCAATTTACAACGGGACCGTATCTATTAATTGTATCTCTGGCTTCGCCAACGCATTTATTCTTTACAAAATTAAATATAATATCGATGCTATTTGCGTCAAACCGTGCTATCATTGTTACATAAATGCTTTCAATCTGTTGAATAAAATCTGCTAACACGTTTGGATCTGATCCATCAAAGCTTCTAATATCCCTGATGCATGTCATAACAACATTAAACAATGAATTCGAAACTTCCATTGCCATGATTATAATATTACTTCAATCTTTTTTTAAAACTAAACAATATATCTCTTACATATCAATCCTTTCACTAACTGTATAGTTTTTAATTATTGCTCATTATCTGAAAATTGGTACGGGTACAGGGAAAATTTCAACAACTTCAAAAATACTTGAGGAAATCACTCGAATCAATAACAATAGATTAAAGTATTTTCGTTATATCTCCTTTTTTTTAAACTATTTCATTACCTTATTATTGTATTTTCTTTTTAGTTAAACTCAAGTGTAAAATTTGCAAATTATTTCCTGAATTACAAAACTTAAGTAGCTAAAAGAACTTCCATAAAAGTTATTAATATTTAAATAAAAACTTAAACATTAATATGTAATCTTGCAATTGCAAAATCAAAATTTTTTCAATTTAAAATTTTTGGCTCTAAGCTAAATCTTAAAAATCAGTTTTAATTAAAATGTTTCTTTCTTCTACTTAATTGAATCAAGAATTAAAGATAATGCTTTTAAATTATTTCTAAATTATGCAAATATTTTTACGAACCACTAATGCTCGAACATATCCACCTCGTTAACTTTTGATGCCTTGGAATTTGATTCTTGCAGAATTCACTAGATCACTACCTTCCAATGCTCCTTATTTAGATTCCACTTATTTCCTGCTTTTCAAATCTTCTTCTTCAACTTCTTTTTTTCGTCAAGTCACCTTGGCTAAATTTCTATTCAGAAGGGCTTTCGGTAAAACTTACGTCTCTTTTTCTTTCTCCTCTTCTCTCCTTTCTTCTTTCTCTTGCTAGCTTTTCCCAGTTAGTTTTTAGCTTTAATTTTCCATGCTGACAGCTATTTTTCCTTTTTTTGATATTTATTTATTATTATGAAAACTTATTTTTACTTATTATTTTAACGCAATACACATAGCTTTATTTGTCAATCTTTTTCCTTTTTTTCTTCTCAGAAATGAATAAAACAATTTTTAAAATTCCTTTTACCAGGTAATCCGTGGACGAGCTAAGATTTCAGGCGACACGATTCCTCTGACTTGCTAAATGTTTTCTTTAGGCATCCTCTTACTTATTGTTCCTTTGCCAAAAAGATGCCCAAAACTTTCCTAATGCTTCCTTGTCCTTTTTTTTATCTGCTTTGATTGTTTGCTTTTATCTGATTTATTTTTTAAATCTCATCAGTTGATTCGTCTTTTTTTCAATTTTTTTCCTCGTCGCCAGACACGTTGGGAGGACGTGCCGAGTTCCACGCGTAAAAGAGCAATAAAAATAAGCTCCTTTCGTATTGAAATCAGTTTTACAACTCCAACTTTTTATTTTTCAAAATCAAATATTCCATTTTCAAATACATAAATATTAAAAACTAATTGTACAGTATGTCAGGGTTAGGTAATTATATAACATTAATACTATTCATGGAGTTAAGACAATACATATATTATATGATTATATGCACATACACATACACACATGAGAGAAAAGTAAGGAATTGCCGAGTACCGGCAATTCTTTTTCCCTTCTAATTCGCCTCACCGAATGCTTCTATAAAGTCAAGAATTGCCCAACTAAAGTTGCTGTGTGTGACCATACACTATAACCGACTAGAAAATTTATTTCGTTTGTAGAAACTCATAAAGACGTGTATTTAGCTGGTAGGTCGGCTGCTTGCTGCCGAAAGGAAAGCAAAGGAAAGTAAGCAGATCTAGTGTTTTAGTACACCGCAGTAGTAAGTCTAAATAAACCTGTGAATTATTTCATTACTGTAGAACGAACAAGTGTGAGTGTCATTATTTCATTTACAATTAAAGAATCCGCAAAAACGTTTTTAGAGGCAAAAACGTAACAATATGTATGTGTTAGCATTCTTAAATTTTTATATTATAAAGTATACATATTCTGAACCAGCATTAATAGAAAATTCGATTAAGTTTTAAAGAAACCCTTCAGACTTAGAAACTTTTTTCTTTCATCATTTTATTACTCAATCGATTCACGGGCTTGCTATAGAAATTAAGTAAAATCGGTTCACATATAGCTGAGATAAATCAAAGATTCCGAAAAATCAATTTTTTTCAATTTTGTATGAAAATTCTAGAAAAAAATTGTTTGTTCTGCTTCAAATTCGACACAATTATTTGATATGGTGATTAAAAGGCAAAAAAAAAAAAATTTCCGCGATATCGGTTCATATACATATACCCGAGATATAACCTAAACCGATTTTTTCATGAAAATGTCGCTAAAGTACAGAAAATGTAAATTTCTGTTTTCGGTTCATATATACCCGTGATATAGTCTATTTTAATTTCCGATATCGGGCAATACGAGATATAGCCTAAACCGATTTTTCCATTAAAAGTTAAACAACTTTTTTCCCTTAAAAGCAGTTCCGGTAATAAAAAAAGGTTATCGAAATGCAGAAAATAAAAATTTCCGATATGGGCCCACATATACCAGAGATATAGCCTAAAACGGTTTGTCTCGTAACCGAACTTGAACAACTTTTTTTTGCTAAAGAGCAGTTATAAAATACAGCTTCAGGTTATAAAATACAGAAAATTAAAATTTCCGACATCGGTTCACACCGAATATGAAAACCCGGTTCCGATTCGGTTAGCAAAGCGGACCGAGTTTTTTGGGAATTTCCAAAGTCAACTTCAGGAAACGCCAAAATCCCCTTACCTTCCTTATCAGCAATACAACAACTTAAATTTTCGCACTAAAGTGTATGACCGTTTATAATTCAGATGCATGCTCCGCGGCAGAAAAGCGCATATAATATGAAAAACCGGTTTCAAATCAGTTAGCGAAGTGGTTCCGAATTTTGTGGGAGTTCCCAAAATCAGCTTCAAGAGCCCCCAATATCCCCCCTCTTTTCCGGAAGCAATACAAAACTCCAATTTTCGTATTAAAGCAGCTGCACTGTATGTACTGCTTTATATACCTCTACATATGTAAAATTCACTCATATGGCATGCGTTTCGAGTGTTGCAAACATACAAGTGAAACTAATATAAGCGTGTTAAAAATTAACATCCACGTTGCTAAATCTAAGCAAAAAAAAATATTAAAACAATCCGTTGACCATATTGATAAATTGAGCAGTACATTTTTACTCATAATTTAAATTTTCACTACATAACACCTGAAGTTCTCTATTTGCCTAATACAATGGAAATCTGAAGTCTAGTATAATGTTCTGAAACGTACTTAACCTTTCTTTCAGAACGCATGCAATATTTTTTATGTGTTGTATGTCTAAAAATAGTCACCACGTGTCCCAGTTGTTTACGTTTTAGACAGCTACATTCATATATGTATTCTAATTAACATTGTAGTAATTCTGACTGTATGTAAAGAGCTTTTGAGTCTTTTTAGTTGAAAACTAAAAGAGAACACAAATGGAGAATCTTTTCGAATATAAAATTTTTTCGAACATCGTGTAAAAAATAGTATTTTGTTATTCATAATGAGTAATGCTTTACCAGTGGAACAAGATATACATACACACATACATACCAATATATACATATATACCTATATATGTATATGTATATATATATATATATATATATATATATATATATATATATATATATATATATATATATATATATATATATATATATATATATATATATATATATATATATATATATATATATATATATATATATATATATATATATATATATATATATATATATATATATATATATATATATATATATATATATATATATATATATATATATATATAAAGGGTGTTTTTTTAAGCTAGATAGAACTTTAAATTGTAAAAAGTAACACAAAAAATTAAATTTTGATGAAACATTTTTTTTATTTGTTTCAGTATACTCTGACAAATCATCATGAATAGACTCACGCTTGAACAACGCTACGAAATTATCCAAATTTAGCAGTTGGCAACTGACCCGTTGTTTTATCGCAAAATTGTGTTCAGCGATGAGGCGCATTTTTGGCTTAACGGGTTTGTTAATAAGCAAAATTGCCGCATATGGAGTGAGACGAATCCACAAGAGACCCTACAGACTCCATTACATCCAGAAAAATGCACTGTTTGGTGCGGTTTTCATGCTGGTGGCATCATCGGACCTTATTTCTTCAAAAATGAGGCCGGAGCTCGCGTTACGGTCAATGGAGATCGTTACCGCACCATGATCAATGATTTTTTGTTTGAAAATATGGATGACATTGATCCGGAGGAGATGTGGTTTCAACAGGATGGCGCTACGTGCCATACGGCGAACGCAACCATCGACTTACTGAAATCAAAATTTGGCGATAAGTTGATTTCGAGAAATGGACCTGTCAATTGGCCTCCAAGGTCGTGCGATTTGACACCTCTCGATTATTTCCTGTGGGGCTACGTGAAGTCACTGGTTTATGCTGATAAACCAGCAACAATTGACGCCTTGGAGGCCAGCATTGTTCGTGTTGTTCGTGACATACGGCCAGCAGTGCTCGAAAAAGTGGCCCAAAATTGGACGTCCAGAATGCGCTTCGTCAAGAACAGCCGCGGTGCCCATATGCCCGAAATCATTTTCAAATGTTAATGTCACGTATTGATCTTTCGAATAAAAAAAAATTTTGATTACAATTTAATTTTTTGTGTTATTTTTTACAATTTCAAGTTCTATCGGGCTTAAAAAAACACCCTATATATATATATATATATATATATATATATATATATATATATATATATATATATATATATATATATATATATATATATACATATATATATATATATATATATATATATATATATATATATATATATATATATATATATATATATATATATATATATATATATATATATATATATATATATATATATATATATATATGGTGTTTTTAATATACTATACTTTTTTGAAAACTGGTTTTCCTACTCTGACACTACAAACAGACATATGACAATGATAAACATACAAATATTTTTACAATCTTCTTGGGTGAAAGCTTTTCAAAGAAATCCGTCTCCAAAGCTAAAAATATATGAATACCAATGTATATAATTTTTTTATATTACTGTATATGTACCACGAGAGGTATATGTTCGTATGTAAATTATTATTATTTTTTTTTTTGTATAAATTAAAAATTATTTATGTGTTATTAAAGTGGAAATATTTTTATACGCATACATACACAGTCTTACAAAAGTTTACATACGACCATAAAAATTCCAATTTCATAACAAAAAATGCATATAAAATTATTTTTTTTTATCTTATTTTATTTAAAAATATAAAGTATTAAAAAATTAACTTAAAAATAGTTCAATTTCGTAAATTTATATCTAATAACACAAAATATTTCACTTTTTTGTTGAAGGAACTTTTACATAAGTTTACATACGCTAAGTAAATTTAGTACAGAAAATTAAGTTTAATATTTGGTGTGGCCTCCCTTGGCCTTTATTACATCTGCCAGACGAGAAGGCATGGATAACGCCAATTTTTTTGTAATTTCAGGTGTAATTTTACTCCACTCCTCCATTAATGCTTCCTTCAGACCTGCAATTGATGTTATTTTGCGTTTTCTTAAATTCCGCTTCAAAGCATCCCATAAATGTTCAATAACATTTAGATCGGGAGACTGTGGGGGATGTTCCAGCTTATGTTTGACATTATAAAGTAGCCATTCTTTTACTACATTCGAAGAATGCTTCGGGTCGTTGTCTTGAAGAAATATGGAATTTTCCTTCAAGTCTAACATTTCCACACTGGGGAGATAGCTATCTTTTAAAATGTCAATGTACATAGCCTTATTCATAATACCATCGATAATCCTCAGTTTACCGACACCATTTGCGGCCATACATCCCCATACCATAACAGAGCCGCCACCGTGTTTCACGGTTGGATTTATGTTCTGGGGTAGTAAGGCTGTATTCGATTTGCGCCAAACTTTGGCCCGACCATCACCCCCAAAAACCATAAATTTACACTCATCAGTGAATATTACCCTTTCCCAAAACGTTGGGTCACTTAAGTGGATCTTCTCATACTTTTGGGCGTATTCCAAGCGCTTTTGTATATTCACAGCTCTGAGAAGTGGTTTTCTTCTTGCAACTCTGCTGTTGTAACCATTGTTTTTTATTGTTCTGCGGATAGTCTGGTCAGAAACATTTACTCCCAGATCTGATTTTATTTTACGATTTATTTCCACCGCGCTTTGTTTCGGGTTTTCCTTTACTAACCGAATAACGGCTCTATCAGTTCGTTCATCTAAAATTCGGGGGCGGCCGGCTCGTGGCTTACTTTCATAATTTCCACTTTCGTTAAATTTTTTTACGATTGTTTGCACCGTCGCCTTCTTTAAATTTAAAATTCTTCCAATTTCGCTCAGAGAATTACCTTCGTTCCTCAATTTAATTACAGTTTTTCGAATTGGTTCGGGAATTTCCTTTCCTTTGCCCATTTTATTCAGCGAGAAACACTTAATGATTAATGAGTTCTAATTGTGATCCCTTCTTATGAAATTACAAGCTCAACTGATGATTTTAAGCAAATATCAAGAAAATGTGCAGCGGTACTCATAACGGTATATCGTGTTTTTTGCAGGGTATGTATACTTATGTAAATATGATAACTTAAGCATTTTAAGGTTTTTGTTGTTCTTTTAGAAAATACAACAAAATATTCATTACAGAGTGTTTAATATATTATTGCTTTTTGTTTGAAGAAATAAAAACCAGTAAAATATGAGAAATATTTTCAAATTTATGAAAAAATCAATTTTTTTAGGTCGTATGTAAACTTTTGTAAGACTGTGTATGTATGTATATTAAATTCTGTTTTTTTTAAGGTCTTAGGAAAAATAATTTGTCACATGATTTTCTCAAGTATATGCACCTACAATATACATATGTTTATTTTACATAAAAAAGTTTTTTATTATTAGTATGATTCTAGTTAATTTATTGAATAATTGGTTAGTTCCTCAAGTAATTCTCTTTAAAAATTTTTTTTGCTTAGTTCAACACAATTACCAATAATATTTTAAATAGCTTTTCTAGCAAAAACCAAAAAAAAAAATCGTAAAAGGGGATTTATAATTTATTTCCATTTTATTACAAACAGTGTTTGCTGCTTTAAGTTTAATAATAAAAATTATTAAAACTGAACATTTAAAAATATGGGAATTTTAATAAAAATAAAGTTGGGCACTCCTGCTTTAGACAATGAGAATACATATTAAATCATATTAACGTTTATATAGCGAAGCGAATATTTTACATGTAGAAATCTTAGCACATAATATAAACAATTTGCTTTGCTTATATGTTTAAATATGTATGTATGTACGGTTGGTTGGTGTGGAGCGGAAGCAGACGTGCGTTTTATACTAATAAACCGATCATGCCAAAAACCTTAACAGCCCACAAGCAATAACAAAAATAAAAATGCTTGTTTCTGCTTCAAACCAGGTACGGAAAACCATTTAATTATATAATATGGTAGGTCGGTTATAAGAAGTTATGTTTTGATTAAACATATATTAGACATAGATGTTTTTGCCTGCAAGTTGTGTGTAAATAAAATTATCGTATATTACAAAATTGCCGCATAATCGGTAAATAAAGATTCTATTTCTCAATAGCCAACTCACGAAAACAATTACTAATAAGCGTCTAGATGATTACGCTCAAAAGGCATTTGAATATATTCATCAGCGTTGTCAACTCGGTGAGTTTCGCACCGTTTTTGGTGCTTTTTAAAATTATTTGTGCGAAAAATTCTTTAGTCGGTGCGAGGTGCGCTTTTTTACATTTTCGGTGCGTTTTTTTAATTTCGGTGGCACAAAATCAAAGTCAACTCAACTTTTTGTTTTAAGGTAAGAAAAAAGTTTAATCAAGTGTCCAAAATTTATACGTTTCATTTTGCGTGGAAAGCATACCATGTTATCTGCTGCACACAGTAAGACAATCTTGCTGTTTATATTATACACACTCTCGAAAAAAAAGACACATTTCGTTTTATAAAATTTGCTGATTTTAGAGAGTGTTTTGCTATTAAACGATCAAGCTTGTGAAATATTACAATAAATGCAGTCTCTGAACAGTGAAGTTCGTATTTATGATGGCTCGTGAATTTATTAAGTTTGGTAATTGAGAAATTACCAAATATGAAATAAATTCCAAAACGTTTGTATTAAATATTAATTATGGTAAACTTCACCTTTTATTGTTATAATTCTGGCAAACACAAATGAAATGATTTATAGAATTGATATTATTCGAATTTGAAGATTTGTAGTGCGATTTTGAAACTTGTAATGATGCGATAATCGTTAATTCTTTTCACAGTAATGGCTGTATGCTCCTGGAATATAATTTTGACGACGGTAAACAGATGTATTTTTGTGTCCCTGATAATAGGCAGTAAAAGTAACAGATGATTTCGGTCGACAGCGAATATAATTAAATAATATTGCTCAATAATAAATTTGATCAAATATTGCTATAATTATTGTAAAGGTAACATTATCTTAATCAAACTAAAAGAATCGTACTAGAGGCCAAGTTTGACAAACACCAATTCTAGCTATTAAACGAATTTGATTATATGCCGCAGGAGGTGCTATGTTATCAGGTCCAGTTTGATTGTATAATAGTCACTTAAAAGATCGTTTCATTATCCTGTCTTTTATATTAAAAATATTTCTTAAAATACAACATAGGATTTTAAAACTGAAAGAACAAAAATTTAAAATTCGGTGCGTTTTTGTTGAAATAACTTGCTTTTTCCCCCACTTTGGTGTGTTTTGAAATTTCAAAGTTGACGACACTGATATTCATTTGCTTTTTGAATAAATGAAGCTTGGTACCATACACAACTGACTACGATGTGACTCATATTCTATTTTAATAAAATCAGGTAAGAGTGTAGTATATTCAGCTGGGCTGAACCTGAAATAAGATAGAATCAAGATTGTCACGAAAATATACAGTATATATTACAAATTTGAACTAAATATGTTCGGATATATATGGATTAATATCGGAAACTTTAAATTTCTGTAATTTAGTAACCCCTTTATATTACCACAACTGCTTTTAAGCAAAAATAGTTGTTCAAGTTCGCTTACGCGAAATTTTCATGAAAAATCCGTTTAGACTATATCTCGCGTATATATGGACCGATATCGGAAACTTTAATTTTCTGTATTTTAGTAACCTAGTTTTATTACCAGAACCGCTTTTAAGCAAAAAAAGCTGCAAATTATATAAATGTAAACTCATTTCACTTTTTGCTGCTAGAAATAGTATATAGTACGTTCTGATAATATATAATTCGTTTTGCATATGTGCGTATGAAATTCAAAAGGTTAAAATTTTTCTCACCGTTAAACAAAAATACATACAACTGATTTTTAAAAGGAAGTATACAAACTTTAACATCTCTGTGTGACTGGTTAAACAAAGAGTTGAATGTGCGACGACTAAATTAAGCAATGTGAGCAATTTGGGAGATATACTCATGAACATTTTTCGAATTTAAATTCAGTTTCATTTTAAACGTTTCGCGAGTGAGAGCGGATAATCTTTTGGAACGCTAAGAAATAATACGGTGCAAATTGGTTAAAATTTTGTTTTAATATTAATTATTATAAAAGAGCATTTCAGAAAAAAATATCTTCAATAAAAAATACGAGTATATAAAAGATAAATGCTGTAAATTAATATTTAAGTAAAGAAGCTGCAAATTAAGCAATAAAAAAAGTTTCTATGAAATTTAAACAATAAAAAAATTAAGTTGAATGCATTTCACATTGGCATTTGTTTGTATATAGTTTTGTACATAAGAAATAAATTATTTATACTTATACTATAAATTTTTCTCTTGCAGAATTGAACAAAACATATTAAGATTGATTTATGTATGTACATTTCACACAAAACGTAAGAGATACGAACTATTTTACAAATTTTAGCTTAAAGAAAAAGTGTTAAATTTGAATTGTAACTCAATGTGTTATTTTGCAAAGACTATGGCAAAACCGCTATCATTCAATAACATTTTTTACTCCAATATTATGAGATATTTGCCTCTTATTATTATTAATTATATGCAAAACAACGAACAAATATATTTCATTGAGTGAAAAGATTTATTTTCATTCTTGTAAATCCACAAAGATCGATGAAAATCCCCTTAAGCCAGCGATAAGACTCTTCGAAGTAAAAAGTTATTTAAATATCTTAAATTATCAAATGCAAAATTATATGTACATAATTAAATCTGCATTTTGAATTTTTTCGATCACTGTTAAATAAATAAAAACAAAAAAAATCAACAACATTTTTAGTAGCGATCCCTTAAAACTATTGTATGACTTAATAGTGTGAAAAAATAAAAAAAGCATGGAATTTATCGCCAGTTACATACAAAGCGCGGATTGTGAATCATTGGTGCTGATTTCTGGAATTACTTGCGTGATTATATTCGGAATTTTGTTGGCTACTAAATTAAAAAGTAAGTAATTATACAAGAATATGTATATGTACATACACATATTATGCTCATATTGTCACTATAAAGGATTTACTTAGAAAAGTACCTGCAATAAATCTACGCTCATCAGCCTGCAACCCACGTTTAAAAAAAGAAAAACAGCACAAATAGGCTTTTAAATTTTTTTTATTAATAAATTAAATATTTAGATTCTTTGGTTTTTATACGTTTCGTTCTACTGGGCTAAGGTCTAGAGATTGCGTGTAACAAGCATCGTTTTTGGCATATTGTACAATAACCAAAGCTAAACTATTCCAGCAGTACAAGTGTATATATGCTTAGGGACGTTGTCTTTTAGACTTATGACAGCTACTGTACATACTTACATGAATATAAAAGGTGTTTAACTTTCATTATTTCAAATGTATTATTTGATTTTTAACACGTTTATATTACTTTCAATTGTATGTTTGTTTGTTAGTTTGTTTATATGTTTGCAATACTCGAAAACCATGCCATATGAGTGATTATTACATATCTATGTACACTATTGCTACTTTAGTGCGAAAATTGGAATTGCCGTATTGCTTTCGGGAAAATGGTGGGATTTTGGGGATTCACAAAACCATTCGCTAGCCGGTTTGGAATTGCTTTTTCATATTCGGTGCGCGTTTTGGCCGTGGAAGGTGTATCTGAACTATTAATGGTCATTCGATTTAGTGCAAAAATTAAACTTTCCATATGTCTTCCAGGAAAGTGGGGGATTTTGGCGATTCCTGAAGCCGCTTTTATGAATTCGAAAAAAAACTAGGAATGCGTTATACGGATATTTCTTAATTTTTAGTTTGATATTTAAGAAATATAATTTTCAGGATTTTATCAATTTGTCTATCTAAAAAACGTATTGCATATACGAGTATACATAAATATATTTGTATCTGTAATAAGCATTTTTTACTATTAAAACTGGTAAGAATAAAATCGAATGCAAAAAAATTTAAGTTTTGTTTCAAATTTATCATAATTTATGACATTAATAATATTTCTTACATGAATTAATTGTTCAAGTGCATCCTTGTATAGTATTAAAATAAGAACTAATTTATATTATATATTATTTTTCTTCAATTTTGACTATGTAAAAGTAGGTTTCATAAACTCTTTACTCGCGCTTGACGCGATCATGTGTTGCATGCATATTGTGATATGAGTGCACCATGACAACAATGCGTGAATAATTACAATTGCACAAACGTACAATCTGAAATGCAAAAAATTTGTAAAACAAAATATATGCAAAAGTTTGGTTGCCACATTTTTTACCGTGTGCCAAACTAATATTTTGTCCAAAGTCCGGTTTTAACGCATTTTGTATATGTACTCATATATGTATATACTTTTAGCAAAATTTTCTATAAATTTGTGGAAAATTTGGTAACATTTACAATTTATTAACGAGGGTGTTGTTTTTTATATAGGGTGTTTTTTTAAGCTAGATAGAACTTTAAATTGTAAAAAGTAACACAAAAAATTAAATTTTGATGAAACATTTTTTTTTATTTGTATACTCTGACAAATCATTGAATTGAAGCCACGAGACCATTGTATGCGTCGTTCTTTCGCCGATTGGGCTCTAGAGCAGTTGGCAACTGACCCGTTGTTTTATCGCAAAATTGTGTTCAGCGATGAGGCGCATTTTTGGCTTAACGGGTTTGTTAATAAGCAAAATTGCCGCATATGGAGTGAGACCAATCCACAAGAGACCCTACAGACTCCATTACATCCAGAAAAATGCACTGTTTGGTGCGGTTTTCATGCTGGTGGCATCATCGGACCTTATTTCTTCAAAAATGAGGCCGGAGCTCGCGTTACGGTCAATGGAGATCGTTACCGCACCATGATCAATGATTTTTTGTTTGAAAATATGGATGACATTGATCCGGAGGAGATGTGGTTTCAACAGGATGGCGCTACGTGCCATACGGCGAACGCAACCATCGACTTACTGAAATCAAAATTTGGCGATAAGTTGATTTCGAGAAATGGACCTGTCAATTGGCCTCCAAGGTCGTGCGATTTGACACCTCTCGATTATTTCCTGTGGGGCTACGTGAAGTCACTGGTTTATGCTGATAAACCAGCAACAATTGACGCCTTGGAGGCCAGCATTGTTCGTGTTGTTCGTGACATACGGCCAGCAGTGCTCGAAAAAGTGGCCCAAAATTTGACGTCCAGAATGCGCTTCGTCAAGAACAGCCGCGGTGCCCATATGCCCGAAATCATTTTCAAATGTTAATGTCACGTATTGATCTTTCGAATAAAAAAAAATTTTGATTACAATTTAATTTTTTGTGTTATTTTTTACAATTTCAAGTTCTATCGGGCTTAAAAAAACACCCTATATTATAGGTATAACTTCCGATGTGTGACCGCCACGGTTGGCTCGGACATGGTTTAATCTGGAAGTATAATTTTTGGTGATTTTTTCCACCATCCCATAAAGCACATCAAACTCTTAGAGTCTCGGAATGTAACAATGTCTCAACATACACTTGAGTATTTTAGCATCACTCCAAATACGGGAGTTTGATTTATTGATGTATCCATTCATTCCGTAAAATGAACATAGTGCATGATAATGGTTTTCAAAATAAATTTCTACACTTAGGAACCATAGTTCAGGCGTCAGTCAACACACGTTGAAATGCCAAACCGAACTAAACATAAACTACTTACACCCAATTTTCACGATGATTTTTTCAAACGTCTTAAAGTCATGTCTTTCATATTTGTAGGCAAGTTTGATGGAAATCAAAGAGGGGTAAAAAAAAGACACGAACTCTGTTTTTCGTTTTTTTTTCTTAATTGCTTTTTGTTATCATTTGTAATATTGTTATTATTTTTCATTTACCTTCGTTGGGCAAGATGACTACATCGATACTAACAAAAGGATAAAAAGAGACAAACGATATTATTTTGCAACTACAATTGAAAAAAAGACTTGTATTAAAAAATCATGGTGAAAATGTAACATGATTTTGGTAGCAGCTTTAAAATAAAAAAAAACAAACATGTCTTTAAAAGTCGTCGAGAAAATTGGGTGTTAATAGCTGACAAAAAGGTCGCCAGTTAAAAAAGTAGACTTTTTTCTGCAGTAACAAATATATCATTGATGTTCTGTAACTGTTTTCTGTACAAAGGATGTGAATTGTGTTATAATTATCGATTAGTTAAGATTTTTATTAATCTTACAATTTACTTACGGAATATTTTGTTATTTTTAGGTATTAAATCTTTTCTCTACGTATGTATCAGTTTTCGTCTTAAGCAGCTAAATGTGTGAGTCAGCAAATTGCTTTTCCTTCAGTCGCTCTTATTTTGTAAATTTGTTTGTTTATTAATAAAAGTATGCATGCACTTAATCTAATAATAAATTATATATGTAGTCTTTGACAAGTTGTAGATTTCAATTGCTTCTAAAATAATCTTTGAAACAAAACGTCTTTATTGTTTCGCAAAGAACGTGACTTAATGCTATTTCAAATACATATAAAAAGGTGAGAAAGAGAGAAAAACAGAAACAATCTGATCATGACATTTAATCTAATACCTACACAATATTTGTTTTCTCTTTTCCTGTTTTGCTTTAGTTTTCGTTTTATAAAATCAAGACCTTGCCCAATACCGAAGAAAGTGTGGTTTATGTTTACGTAGACAGAGCTCAAATTGGTTTTGTTGTTGTGGTTCAATACTAACGATAATATATTTATCATGACATTTCATTTAAACTTTCAATAGTATTATTTATTACATTTTTTTTATTGGTTTTTAACCGCAAAACAAACATAAATGAATATTGTTTTTTTGGATTTACAAATAAAATGACTTGGATCCTTATGTAATATTTTCAAAAATGTTTAATGGCTGTGATTTGACAACGTTTTCTGCAGATATACATACATATATGTATACATATATATATATATATATATATATATATATATATATATATATATATATATATATATATATATATATATATACATATATATATATATATATATATATATATATATATATATATATATATATATATATATATATATATATATATATATATATATATATATATATATATATATATATATATATATATATATATATATATATATATATATATATATATATATATATATATATATATATATATATATATATATATATATATATATATATATATATATATATATATATATATATATATATATATATATATATATATATATATATATATATATATATATATATATATATATATATATATATATATATATATATATATATATATATATGTATATATACATATTTTGTTGTAGTTGCTGTTGGCCTTCCAAAGACCATAAATGTGATGATTTTTATGGTTGCCGGTACATGTATGTATACATACATATACATATGTGTATGTTTGCACATTGCTTACGTGTACATATGTATGAGGCACACAAGTTTCTGTTGCTTATACAACACATATACAATATGCATGCATATAAAGTTGGCTGATATTGTTTCAAATTTCATAACTTCATATAAAGATTGAACACCTAATAATCTGACATCAAATTTACGTAAAACAAAAAAAAGTATCTCGATTTGATTAACCTTAACGTTATTTCAATACACTAAAGTTAATTGCAGTAGATGCAGTTTGTACTAAATAGCCAGCGTTATCAACTTGGAAATTTCAAAACGCACCAAAATGGAGAAAAACGCGTTATCTCAACAAAACCGCACCAAGTTTAAACTTTTTATTTTTAAAAACCTATTTTGTATTATAAAAAGTATAATAATTAAAAAATTACAAACATCTTGTTTGTTATATTTCCCAATCCCAAAGGGAACGACTACAAGACCCAAGTGAGCTGGACAACCTAGATTATTCCGGGGTATCCAGCGGCCTGCCTACCTAATCTAACCTATATTTCCCAGCTGTCTATATGTCGACATTTCATAGGAGCTACCCTAATCATCAGTAGACTTTAGAAATTTTTGAAAGACATTCTCAAATATCCAACTTTATATCCCAACCATCTAAAAAAAGTATTGAGAATTTAAAAAGAATTATGTTTTAATAATACCTGTCAACACAAAAAAAAAACAATATTTTTCTTTTCTTTACATCTTTCAAACAAATTAACAATATTGGTTGCCTTATTTTTTCAATTGTTTAAAAAAGTAAGATATTTTTTTATTAAAACGCGACTATTAGCTGATCAAACTGGGCCTGATAGCACCGGTCGATGTAATGGCATCAAATTAGTTCAATAAGTTAAACTCCTGTTTGCCAAACTTGGCCTCTAGTGCGATTCTGGTACTTTTATTAAAACAATAATTACAAGGGTGTTTTATCAAATTTGTTATTCAGCAACATTATTTAATTATATTCGTTGTCAACCGAAATCAATTGTTGGCTTTATTGCATATTCGTCGTTAAAATTATATTGTAGGAAAATATACTCATTACTGCATGGGATGAAATATGTCGAAAAATTTACGATTATGGGATCATTAAAAGTTACCGAATCGCACTACAAGCCATCAAACACGTGTAATAGCAATTCTATCAAAATTGAAAAATGTGTCTTAAGCGTTCAATAGCAAAACACTCTATAAAAACAGTAAATTTTATAAACAAAAAAATTTTGGTTATTTGAATAATTTTTTTTTCTTACATTAAAACAAAGAGTTGGGTTGAATTTGATTTGGTGCCACCGAAAATTTAAAAAAAGCACCGAATTTCATTTCAGTGCACCGAATTTCATTTCTCTTTATGTAAGTAAACAATGAAATTCGGGTTGCTTTTAACCCTGCATTTACACATTTGAGTAATCTCATGCGATTGCTGAATATGTATTAAGTAGATAACACACGATATGTTTTTAACAATGTAAAGGGTGGTTAAATTTCAAGGGCCGATGTTGATTTTGAATAAAACACAAACTATTTAGGAAATTATTGTAATTTTACTTTATTATGATATATTGGTATTATTCAATTACGTATGAAACAAAATATCTGCCAAATGGGCGCCGCGACCACGGCGGCACACCTTCATCCGATGGTCCAAATTTTCGATGACCTTGAGGCATAATGGAGGTTCTATGCCGTTAATGTGCCGAATTATCTCATCCTTCAGCTGTTGAATTGTTGCTGGCTTATCGACGTACACCTTTTCTTTCAAATAACCCCAAAGAAAAAAGTCCAACGGTGTCAAATCACATGATCTTGGCGGCCAATTGACATCGCCATTACGTGAGACAACACGGCCATTGAATTTGTTGCGCAAAAGAGCAATTGTTTCGTTAGCTGTGTGGCAAGTGGCACCGTCCTGCTGAAACCACATATCGTCTACATCCATATCTTCCAATTCGGGCCATAAAAAGTTCGTTATCATCTCACGATAGCGAACACCATTCACAGTAACTGCCTGACCGGCCTTATTTTGGCAAAAAATACGGCCCGATGATGCCGCCAGCACATAAACCGCACCAAACAGTCACTCTTTGTGGGTGCGTTTTTCGACAGTCAATCTTGGATTCTCATTCGCCCAAGTGCGGCAATTCTGTTTATTAACGAATCCACTGAGGTGAAAATGTGCCTCATCACTGAAGATGATTTTCTTCGAAAATTGATCATCATTTTCATAATAAGTCTGGATAACTTTAACACGTTGTTAGATTGTGTATCTCTCCATGGTTTAAATTGAGTAAGTCTTAAATAGAGAAATGTCAAATAAAATTCAAAAAACTTGGCGTTTAGGTGTGGTTCACATTCAACATCGGCCCTTGAAATTTAACGAATTCAAAACATGAGCAAAGTCGTCTGACAAAATTTCAAATAGAGTGCGTTTTATTTTGTTATGTTTAACATCTGATTAGAGCTCTATGTTTTGCGAACAATTCAGAGGCCGTTTTTGGTCGGTATAAATAGTTGGCTTGAGGAATTTTAATATGTTTTAAATAATTATTTTTTATAATAATAAAAAGCATAGACAATGTCAGACGTGAATGTATATGTACGTTTGTGAGCAAATTTTCTTAACCGTCTGTAAAAATTTTGACAGACATGAAAAAATACATGAGGAATTACATGTTAAAAAACAGACGTAAAAGCATACCGTCTGTGGGTGCCTCTATCAACGAAAATTTCTTCGAAAAACTCAAATCTTGCAATTTTTTCCCAATGAAATTTTTGTCACACATCTTCGATCTAAGACCATTGACAATGTAAGCACGACCCATTCGAAGTCTGTATACAATTCCTATTTACACTTACACAGCGATGGCCTAGGCCATAAGATGCATCTAACACTGTATGCGAAGTTTGGATAAGTCCAAAATTATATTATTAGCACTTGTTTTCTTCTTTGCTTCTTATGTATCTACACTTAATTTAACAATATTAGTAGAAAAATACTAACCAGAATCGGATGCTAGTTGTATGTAACATGTTTATTTTGATTTTTTCTGTTGACACAATAGCTTTCAATCGGATACTTTGCAAATTGTAATAACTTGTGGACTGCTGGGGCCTAATCACTGCATACGATATCGAATTAACTATCGTATCGAATAACATTACGATACATCTAGATAATGGCAAACGATGCATATTGGATCGTAATTTTAACAAAATGTAATAGATTGAAGACTATACGTTTCCTAAAAGTACGAATATAGAAAATAAATCCTTTAGCTTTTCTATATTATTGCAATACAATTTATTCGATATCGTATGCCATGATACCAAAACGAAAAATTTCGATAATTTTGCTCGATATCGTATGCGGTGATTTGGCCCCTGGGCTGTTTACACATGAGAGTGAGAGTTTATTTTAAATTTGTCGTCAGCACTTGAACTTGAAACAATTTGTTTGCTTTCCATATCTTCTCTTTATTCTCTTTATAAATTGGAGTTGCCGTATTCTTCTCATGAGAATCTTTTTAGGAAATAGTTGGCATTAATTTTTATTATCAATAGTTTATTGATATTAACGCTATATAATTTAAACATTTTCATTTATGGTATTAATTTTAATAAATTATCATAAAATATAACGAACAAACAAACTAGCTAAAACTTAAGTTTTACTTTTGCAGTGATCCAGTTGATTTATTTAAAATTGTAAAACTGTTTGTTTGTTTGACATTTGATTGCATGGAAGTGCAAGCAAATTTAGCTACGAGTAGACCTGCGAGTGCGAAAAATGTGAATGTGGTAGTAAAAATATGTGAGTGTATTGAGCTTTTCAAAATCTACTCGCGTGTCTAAGCACTAGGTAAGGAATTTATTGAAATATAAGAAAATTTGCCAGAATCGTAACGAATAAAAGAAAGATTTCTGTAATTTAAGCCAGAAAATTTTGAAACAATTTTAATAATAATATGGCAATATATCAACTATCAAAGCAGTAACTAAATCACCCGTCATCTTAAATATAAACTTCACTATTCAGTTTCTGCATTTGTTGTAATATTTGAAAAATTTGGCTTAAGCGTTCAATAGCCAAACACTATAAAAACAGCAAATTTTATAAACGAAAAAATTTTGGTTATTTGAATAATTTTTTTTATATCGTGATTCCTACAAGTTTTTTTTTTTGTTTTGTTAAAATTCCTACAACAGAAATTATGCTCAATATGAGGTTTATATGTAACTTTTGCTTTGTTTTGGTGCCCTTGATCCGTGGCGACGAGACTATGCTTTTGAGCTCTTAACTGGGGTATTCTGCTTTCTGGGTCATAGAAGGGATTGTGTTCATGCATTCACACAGAGCTGTTACGCCTTAAGAACGCCTGAAGATATTGATGTGTCTACTAACCATATAAGATTCAGAAATGTGAAATTTAACAACTTCTGTCAGACAAAAAAGAGTTTGAAGAGTGTGGCAATTTCGCAGGTCTTCCCAGCTTAAAAGGCTACGCGAATATTTTTGAGATTAATGATTACCTTCCTTTCTTCTTCGGAGCAACTTGGTATTTTTGCCATGACTGGTTACTAATATTGGTATACAGTTGTGCTGATGTCATTTGAAACATACTTACTTACAAGTTTTGACAAAAAAATGATATTAGATATTAAAATAATGTTGTATAAGCAAAACTGAAAATGTTTTAATTATGTGTCCACTTGAAAAACTACCCTTTCTCTAAATATTACTTGCTTGTCAAGAACGCTGAACAGAAAATGAATGCAAAGAAAGAACCAAATACAAGAGAGAACAAACTTATATTTTCAGTGGGAAAGTTCCATTGCAATAAGAATAGATCATATCGCTCCTTTATTGCAACATAGTCATATCTAAAAAAATGAGCTTTTCGGGTTAACAATGCAGAATTGTTAACAGTGCTACCTTTTATATCGTGCCAAATTTTTATTTAAATTACCTTTAAACTGACTCTTTTAGTAGATATTTTCTAAACGTTTTTTCTAAGACTTGTATGGAAACTAAAAATTTGAAATGTATTTTTCTCGAAACAAGCTTTTTTGCATTATGACTATGTTGCAATAAAGGAGCCAATAGAAAATGCCGAAAGAATGAGAGATCACATTTATGTTTTAATCACATGTCCACCACTGTGTATGCTAGAAATCCTTCAGATAACTAATGTAAAAGGATAAATTTTAAAAAAGGTGTAGCTGAATTAGCCCTAAATTATAGGCATTTAATATGTAAAAACAAAAATAGGAATAGATAGGTTTTTGCCTAAAATGATTTAAAAATTTTTTCATTTCTTTTAAAAATAATTGTATTATGTTCAATTGTTATGAAAATGTAAAATGTTAATATAGTTGAATAGTTTTGTTATTTCAGTTTGTGTTTTCAAATTTATAATATTTTGTATATACAATTTTGAAGTTAATTTTTTGTGTTTAGTATTTCGATTTGAATACTTATTGCTAGTTCACATTGTGAAGATAATAAATAAAACCTAAAAAAAAACCTTTATGTTAAAAAAGAGCTCTCCCTAATGTACTGTCTTCAACCTCACTTAAACCACGTATACTTATACGGTATTGCTCACTTAGTATGTGCTTTTTTTCTCACCAAATATAATTTTTAAAACTTTCACTTTTTTCTCAACCAGTTTTTGTGTTACATGTTGCTTCAAGTGTTGTTTGGCTCTGTAAACGTAATAGTTGTGTCTTTAACGATAATGTACACTTTTTTTTATAAGTTTTATGTATACGAGTACATACACAACTTTGCATGCGTGTCGCCTGTTTCGAGTATTTACCCGTAGCATACCTAAAGAGTTTCTTCTAAAGCGTTGCCATCGTTTCTTTGTTTAATTTTACTATTTCGGTTTTAACCAGTTATGAATTTTATATACCTATGGGCTGAAAAGTCCCGGTCCTAACACATAGATGATGCTAGTTTTATTACAACTGTTGAAAGTTCATAATATTCTATTCATTAGTTTTGAGTTATTGTGCTAAGAGACGCTACTTTTGTTATTTTCAAAAAAATGGATCAAATACAATTTCGTGTTTTAATTTTATGCGGCTTCTTGATGGGGGAAAACAACGTAATATTTTTTTTTCATCAAGATAACGAACCGTGTCACAAGTCAATCAACACAATGGCATGAATTATATATATATATATATATATATATATATATATATATATATATATATATATATATATATATATATATATATATATATATATATATATATATATATATATATATATATATATATATATATATATATATATATATATATATATATATATATATATATATATATATATATATATATATATATATATATATATATATATATATATATGGTAATGCATCTGTATAATTAATAGGCAAACACATGCTACAAAAAATACAAGGTAGTTTTATTCTCTCAATTTTCCTTAACAATCACCATCTGACAAGTATAAGGATTGTGACATTGTATGGTATGCTTTTAGTCAAGCATGTGCAGTCTGCCTTTGAATTCTTCTGATTGTTGCCTGGCTATCTCGTTTACTGGTTTTTCGTGAAAGTCCACCTTTATGTTCTGTAACCAAAGTACCCGAACAACGAAAACGGCTTATAATTCTTGGTGAATTTAAAATTTTTTTTGCAATTGTGGTCGTTATTAAAATCAGCTATTCCGGCATGTTCCAGATTCCACTTTGAAGTAAAAGTAGATTGAAATCACTTCAATTTGACGCTTGGGTGTTCTGAATTTTACTTTTTACTTTTCATTTCTGTGTTGTTTTCGAACATCAATTCGTAGTGAATTGCATTGTTCTAAAAACTACTTGTAGACAAAAAGAAGTGGTTTTGAAAATACTTTTAATTTTTATTGTGAAACAAAAATTTTTGCAAATAAACGTAGGTTAACGTGGAAGTCTCACATAGATGCGAAAGTTACTCAGCTAAAGTTAAAAGCAGCTCAACTGAATTGGCTTATGGGCAGAAATTCTACTTTGAAGCTGGATTGCAAACTTTTATTATACAACGCAATTCTAAAGCCTATATGGTGCTATGGAATTCAATTATGGGGCACCGCCTCCGCTTCAAACGTTGAAAAAATTCAAAGGCGACAAAACAAAATTCTTCGAACAATTACCGCAGCTCCATGGTACGTAAAAAACTCACGAATTCATAAGGATCTCTGTGTTCCTCTTGTAAAAGACGAATTTTCAAAGTACGCAACAAGGCATATCAATAAATTAGAACTTCATCCAAATCATCTTGCACGCAATATACTTAATTTCGAAGGACACTCTCGGTTGAGAAGGAGGGACACCCTTGCCACCATCAGAACGTTAAATAGGTGATTTCACCGATATTGATCGTGCAAAATAAAACATTTTTTCTAGCATTGGCTGGACTTAATTAATTTTATGTATTTAGTTTTAAGATTTGAATACTTATTGTTAGTTCACTTTGTGAAGATTCAAGAAACAAATGAATGAGAAAAAAAAAAAAAAAAAAAAAAAATAAACATGTAAGTATAATAAATAAAAGTGGTCAGATTCTTTTGGTTGAATAAAACTTTTCCTTGTTTGAAGGGGAAAACACAAGAATACTACGCAGGATGCAATAATGCAGACAATCCAGACATGGCAAAAGGATTCGCAAAAGGAGACCGCGTAAAACTGGAAGAATTATGGAAAGATCTTACCGTGGAATTAAATGGTAATGGTCCTCCAACAAAGGAATCGTCTGGATGGAAAAAGGCAAATTACATTATTCAAACAAAATAAATATTTTTTAGTAACTGACAATATTTTATAGGTATGGATGGATTGGAAGGCGTTAGTAAGAAGAAAAATCGCACATAATAGTTCTGAGGCTAGAGCGACTGGTGGAGGACCATTTAATAAATTTGTGCTCACTAAAATGAAGGAAGCTGTTGGTGAATTGTGTGGGATTTTTACAGTCATCGAAGGAGTTGAAAACGCACAGGTTTTCGGTGATGCACCCTCAGAAGGAGAAATCACAGTCTGCTCTAGTGATATTCTTGAAGAAAATGTTGCTTCCACCAGTAAGTCTACTACTCCGACTCCAAGACGCCAGAAAGACGTAAGTTTTAATGACGTTATGAAAGACTGTATGAGAGGTCAGACTGATGCTATGGTATCAATTGCGGAGCAGCTGAAGGGAATTTATAATGATACCGAGCACATAAAGTGTACAAAAGATTTAAATAGAGAACTAAGGAACAATACCCATGAACTGAAGTCAATAAAAAAAGTATTCAAAATCACATTGAAGAAAATAAAAGGCACTATCTGCGAATGGAGCAGCTTAGAGAGGAAGAAATTGAAATAAAAAGAAGAAAACTAGAAATTGAGGAATTAAAGTTCAATTACCAAAGAGGAAATATATGAATTTTAATTATGCTCTTTGTTTACTATTAAAGAATTTTTTTGTTTTAAACTTTTTTAATAATTTATTATTACGTATTAAATTAATTTACATTGATCGTATTAAATTAATTTACATTGATTTATGGCATACAGAATGTGCCAGTCATTTTTGTTTTTTTTTTAAATAAAATGTGATTTATGAAATTAATCTTCAAGTTTTATTAAATTTGCTTACATATATAGGTACTTTAATAACTAAAGACGATTAGCGATATCATCTCTTATTGAAGATGCTTCGTAATTAACTATTAATTTTTCCGAGTCATCGTTGTCAATATCATTTTCATTTCTTGTGTTTGCTTCTTCCATATATTCAACATTAAAATGCCTGCATACATTATGCAGTACGCAGCATACGTTAATTATCCGAATTGCTTTAGGGGCTGATACGGAAGTATTTTGGCAAGGCATCGAAAGCGGCTTTTCAAAACGCCAATAGTCCTTTCAATTACATTCCGTGCTGAGGCATGCCTTTTATTAAAGTTGTGTTGACGTGTGCCAGCCTGAGGATCCCTGTAAGGGGTCAACAAAAATGGTTGGAGAGCGTATCCCGCGTCACCCAACAACCAGCTGCCTCTGTCGCTGTTGTCATAGCAACGAGTAAAATAGCTGCATGGTTTACTGACGCTCCAAATTAGAGAATCGTGACTAGAACCGGGTCGGCAGGCATCGATCGCTTTTATAACCATGTTATAATCATAAATCTATAAGGAATAATAAATACAACGCTTGATTATATAATAAAATTTCTTTGAATACATACTTACAATCATAGCATTTAAACTGTAGTACCCTTTTCTGTTATAAAACAAGTTTCCATCTTTTTGCGGCTTAGTAATTTCCACGTGAGTTCCATCAATGCATCCTACTACACCGGGAATACCAAATTTTTGCATGAAGTGGAGCTTGGACAAATTTTGTTCATCAATTGTCATTTTCAATTTAATCCACTTAGGACAAATATATTTTTCCAGAACAATAAGCACTCGGCTTAAAATTTTGCAGGTGGTGCTCCGTGCTAAGGCCACATTAGTGTCTTTTCCGACTCCTCGTTGAAATCCCCCTTCTGCTAAAAATCTTAATGTGGCAGCAAGCTGTAGTTCGGCCGGAATGGATGACTTGGGCAGTCTCAGTTTAATGCAATGCAAAATGTTACGAAATGCATCTTTGTTAATGCGATAATTTTGTAATAAACTAATAGAGTTTTTATTAAAAGTATATTGAATGTACCTAAGTATATACATATGTGTACTTACGTAGTGTCGCCCATATCCAAAGGATTTGATTGATCCCGTAAAATCCGCCTTTGTAATTTTACTTTTGCGTATTCATTGGTCTGATATATAGTGGACACTAACACCGCATTCATTATTTATTTTTCCTTTACTTATATATTTCAATTTCACACAGTTTTATGCAAAAAATCACAAATAGCAGTTTTAATAAGAAAATTTTATTTTCAAGTCAATATCAGCTGTTTACAATTTTTGTTTTCGAACTTCATTTCGTACGAAAAAATTAAACATCAAACCGCTTCATTTGCAGAACATCCAAAATGAAATGTTTACTTTTCAAATCGTATTTTACCTTAATTCCACTACTTTTTTGGAACATACCTAATTATTTTTTCTTTTAAATGCTCTTAGTTATAGTTATATCGCGCCATTTGTTAGAGAAGTTACAAGTCACGTCAAGAACAAGTTTGGAGGCACGGATACGACGGAAAACTATATGCAAATTTTCGCTATTATGCTTATTTTGATATTTAAATAAATAATGACATCTTTTGGAAGTAGGTTTTTCTTATTGTAAGTAATGAAGAATATTTTAGGTTACGTGCATTAGTTTTACCTACTTACATCAGCTTATTATTTCTAGCTTTTTCTAATATGAACAATGCACTACACATTTCAGAAAAAATCCATTCTAGCAGTAAATTCCCTTATTCAACTGTGTGGCAACGCCTTTTTATATTTCTCTCTAAAACGAAACTTCAAAAATCCTTATTATAAATAATAAAAAGAAAATTAAACTACCTTGTATATTTTATATCATGGGCAAAAATGTTTTTTAAAATTCCTTTTGTAGCCGTACTACTGCACCGATTCAAAAAAATTATACCTATATCGTTTTAAAGTTGGGTTCAGTATTTCAGGAGTAATGCGGCTATTAATTTGTTACTAACACTAACAAATAAAATATGTGTATGTGTATGACTTAATAGCAACCCAGTCGTACATTCAGTTAACTTTAAATTAACTTAAAGCTAACTATTTCTCAAGCAGTGGTGGTTGACACTTGGATTACCTTTATATGGAATTAACTAACTATTTTAACATTGCGATGTCCTAGGAAGTAGTCAATTGTCCAACTCTGCATTACTTTTAATTAACTTAAAGTTAGATACCAAGCCGTTAACTTAAAGTTAACTTATTGTAGCTAGCTATAAACTCACTACTTTCAATTAGCTTTAAGTTGGGTTTTTTAAACTGACTATAAGTTATCTACATTTCAGTCAGTAAAGTCATATTAATTATTCCTAATAAAACAGTTTTTAAAAATTTATATTTTAATAGAAAACAAAAATTTATTTATTTATTTTTTTTTTTTTTGTAAGCATTTTTTTATTTATTGAATCTTCAAAATGAACTAACAATAAGTATTCAAATCTTAATACTAAATTTAAAATTAAAAAAAAATGTGATTCTTAAGTCCGGCCAATGCTAGACAAAAAGTTTTATTATGCGGGAGCTATTTCGGTAAAATCACCTATTGAGCAATCCGATGGTGGCAACGGTATCCCTTCTTTTAAGCCGAGTGTGGACGCCAAAATTAAGTATATTGCGCCCAAGAGGGTTTGGGTGAAGTTCCAGTTTACTGACATACCTTGTCGCGTACTTAGAAAACTCCTCTTTTACCAGCGGAACACTCAGATCTTTATGAATTCGTGAATTTTTTACATACCATGGAGCTGCAGTAATCGTTCGTAGAATTTTGTTTTGTCGCCTTTGGATTTTTTCAATGTTTGACGCTGAGGCGGTGCCCCATAACTGAATTCCGTAGCACCATATAGGCTTTAGTATTGCGTTGTATAACAAAAGTTTGCAATCTAATTTCAGTGTCGAATTTCTGCCCATAAGCCAATTTAGCTGCGCTGCTTTTACTTTTAACTGAGTGACCTTTGCTTCAATGTGAGACTTCCATGTTAGCCTACGGTCCAGGTGAATACCAAGGTACTTGACTTCGTTGTGCTGCGGAATAGGTGAGTTGTTAATTTGGATAGGCGGACATGTTTGCCTACACAGTGTGAATGTAACATGAGTACATTTCTGTTCATTAACTTTAATTTTCCAAAGTTTTAGCCATTTCTCTAATATTGAAGTATATTCCTGTAAATTTCGTGATGCTAAATGGTGGTTTTCATGAACACTCAAAAACGCTGTGTCATCTGCAAAGGTAGAAGTGTGGATTCCGGATGTCGTTGGCATGTCAGAGGCGTAAATCAAATATAAAGTAGGCCCCAGTATGCTGCCTTGGGGAACTCCTGCCTTGATTGGCTGAGTTGGGCTAATAAAGTCGCCTTCTCTGATAACAAACTTCCGCCCGTATAAGTAGCTTTCCAGAAGCTGGTGTGTATTTGCAGGCAAGTTTAGCTTTATTTTGTGCATCAAGCCGTCGTGCCACACTTTATCAAACGCTTGAGAAATATCAATGAAGAGAGCTGAGCAGTACTTCTTCGCCTCAAAGGTTTGTCTTATGACATTGACTAGTCTGTGCGTTTGTTCTATGGTGCTATGTTTAGCCCGAAAGCCAAATTGATGATCAGGGATGCATCCCACGTTGTTCAATATTGGACTCAACTTCGCCATTAACAATTTTTCGAATAGTTTTGAAATTGTTGGTAAAAGACTTATTGGTCTATATGATTCTACCTTAGTCAGATCCTTCCCTGGCTTGGGTATCATAGTAATCATTGAGACCTTCCACTCTGCAGGATAATACTCAAGGCGTAAAATGGCGTTAAAAATAAAAAGTAGAACCCTTCTAGCTACACGAGGTAACTGTTCAAGCATTTTACCAGTAATTTGATCAATGCCTGGAGCTTTCCTGGGGTTTGTATTACCGATAACGTTTTCGACATCTTGAAAATTAAATCTCAAAGATACAGGAGGTCTAACAACATATGGTGGTAATTCCGCTGTATTATTCTCTGAATCATTTGTGATAAAAACGTTTCGCAAATGATCGACATACAACATTCCCTTTTCAGAATCGCTTCTTGCCCAGTCGCCAGTTGAATTTCGCAAAGGTGGCTTACCTATTACGGGTCTTTCTAAACCTTTTGTCGCTTTCCACAAGGAATAATCAGATTGAGGGGTACCATCAAGGCTTTCCAAATATGTTTTAAGGGAAGCCATTCTATGGACTTCAAGCAGATTTCTTAGCTGAGTTATGCATTCCCGTAGCCTAGTTTTAAGCTGGGGCGACCTGCGAAGTTGCCACTCTCTTCTGACTCTTCTTTTTTCCGACAGAAGTTGCTCAATTTCAGATGAATAAGTTCTGTTGCTCTCATTTCTAGGTCTTAAATGACTAGTGGTAGCATGCTGTATGGCCAGTTTGAGGTTTTCAGAAAAATTGTTAATTGACACATCAATATCCTCAGGCGTTCTCAAGGCGATATTTTCAGTACAATGTGTGCTCAAAAATTTTTTGTATTTTAACCAATTAACTCTATTGACAGTCACCGGTGAGCCAATCTCTTGGGGGAACGACACAGAGATTATAGTGGGAGAGTGGTCTGATGACATATCTAATGAAGGCTCCACTTGCATCCACTCTAAAGGAAAATTTTTCGCAACTCCAAAATCTATAACGTCTGGGATCTTTCGTCGGTCTGTCGGCCAGTAAGTGGGGTGTCCGCTTGAAACCACATCTAAGCCCATTTTTGAAATGGTGTCAAAAAGCACACGGCCTTTCGAGGTAATTAAACGTGATCCCCAAAAAGTGTGTTTAGCGTTATAGTCGCCAGCCGCTAGAAATCGAGGACCAAGTGATTTGGAAAAATTCGAGTATTGACTTTCTGTTATTGAAAAGCGTGGCGGTGAGTAGATCGAGGAAATAACGATTTTTTCATGCAAATATTCGATGCATATATTAGTTGCTTGGAGATACTCCTCACATGTCTCGTTCATTAAAAAGTGTTTAATTCTGGATTTTATTAGAATTGCCGATCCTCCGCAAGATCTTCCACGGGGATCTTTTGTGTCGTACAGTATGTAGCCATTAATTTTGAAAAAACTGTTGGTTGTCAAATGAGTTTCAGCAATCAACATTATATCGATTTGCTTTTCCATAAGGAAGTGCTCAAGTTCATTTTTGTGATGGCGGATGCCGTTTGCGTTCCAGAAACATATTTTTAACCCATTCATTTGTTTAAAATTGCCTGTAAAATAGTGGATTGCATTTTTAGCATTTCCTGCATCATGTTTGTCATAGAAACGGTAAAAGTGTTTATGGACTGAACAAGAGTCTGCAGAGTTGCCTCAAGATTGCTAAAATTTGGATCGGATTTTGGAGGCTTGGGCTCCTGATCCAAGTTTGGTTTATCGGATTTTACCACATTTGCATAAGAAATTTGTTTGGGGTTTTGCAAGTTTACATGGCTGGTTGACTGGCGTACCTGGGGAAAATTGTTTGTAGAAGTGGTGTTTGACTGCTGGGGTGGCATATTTGAAATTGGTGACCTATTTGTCATTGACCTCTTGAAGTGAGTGTAGACAGGGCAACCCCTGTAGTTTGCAGTATGGTTACCTCCACAGTTACTGCATTTCTTAACGCTCGCGTCAGTCTTAGGTTTTTTGCACTGTGATGTACCGTGAAGTTCACCGCACACAACGCAAACTGCGGGCAGCTTACAATAGGCCTTAGTATGGCCAAATTCTTGGCAGTTTAGGCATTGAACGGGCCCTAAACGCTTATGAGGCTCCTCAACGGTAACCTTGCGATGCAAAAGATACTTGAGGTTATAAATGGGATGGACTTCATTCTTTTTTAAGGCAACATCTCTAGGTTCCAATTCAACCCTAAACATGGGTTGAGGAATTTTTTCACGGTTTCTAATATTAACCACATTTTTAACTTTGAAGCCATTGTCTTCTAGTCCGGTTTTGACCTCTTTCGTGTCAACAAAAGGGTCAATCCCTTTTATAACGACCTGAATACCTTTGGCACTTTTAAGCTGATATGTGTAAAATGATCGCTTCTCCTTCTCTAGAACGTCAGACAGCTTTCGGTATTCATTTTCACTGTTTACCTGGATTTTCGTTTCACTGATGCCGCCGTGCTTAACCGATGTTACGTTAAAAGTGTCTTTGCCGATTGCCGCAATAAGTTGTTTTACAAGCTCACTAGAGGTAGGTTCTCGCAAATATATTGGTGGCGGCTTAAATGTTTTTTTAGAAATTGTTGGCTCATCTGTTTGCAGTATAGCAAACCTATTGCTATCGGTTGCCGAAGTCCTATTATCGTCTTTAGAAAATTTCGGTTGAGATGATATTTGAGCTGATTTGGGGCTTCGCTGCCTTTTAACCACGGTTATGTACCTGTCCATGCCTACTTGGATTTTTGGCTTATCATCAACAATTAAACTGGAAGATGTTTTGTCTTCAGTTGTAACAACAATATTTGGCGAACACGAATCTCTTAGAGACAGGAAATTTTCCAATGATTTTTTCACCGATTCTTCTTCAGAAATCCAAAGGTTTTTTCTACCGGAGCTAAGCTCTTTTTCAGAATTACATCTGATAGGTACACTCATGCAATTAATTGTTTCTGTTTTTTATTTGCAATTTAAAATGGTATTTAAAAAAAAATGTCACAAGGTTTTTCTTTTAAACAAAAACACTCTGTTCACCTATTACGGTTTTTACTTAATCCCGTTTTATTTATTTATTTTTTTTTTTTTTTTTTTTACTTTGCGATCAAAAAACAAACACGTCCGTTCACTATCGAAGCTAAACAACGATGAAAATTTATTTATATAAATATTAACAGCCGTATTCATAAAAAATATTGTAAACATACAATATTTTTATGAATAAGGCCATGAATTAATAACTTAAAAAATTCACTTTAAACACATATTTTGCAAATTTGTTGATTTCTAAAGAGATAAAAACCAGTTTTTTGCATATAATACATTTTACAATATATACATTTAAAATATTTTAACTTTGTGATTTTATTTTTAATGCACTGAACGTAAATATAACGTTTCTTTATTATTTTTAAGGCGTTGCGTAACTCAGTTTCTATATCCTGAGGGCCGAGAGATCGACAGACATATTTTTAGACTTGGTGCATACTTATGTTTTCCACGGCCCTACAACATTGATTTCATTGTATTTATCTGTAGAGAATAAACATCCAACCACACACAATAATATTATATTAATTTTACTTTTAAAAACACTTTATACCTTTCGAATATCACAAATCGTGTATTTTTTTGATTATTTTACGGAAGCAATATAATTTTAACAAAAACTTTTTAGTCGAAAAGATGACGCTCGGGTTTGTTTACTAATCAAATATCTAAGACGTTAACTAAAATCGACGGCCATTAAAATTGGACGGCGTCAGTGGCCGTTAGTTGATTTAGTCTGAATGAAGCCGATATTTCGCGATATTAATAAAAATAATTTTATTAAAAGAATACAAAAAGTACTAATAAAAACAAAATACTCTTCATATGTTAATTGCTGTATACATTCATATGTTAATACATATATAAAAACGATACTAAGGGCGATTGTTACAAATGCAAAATTATAAGTAAGTCCAACATAATCGAAAAATTTTATGTATTTATTTTTTAATTATACTATAAGGTGACGCTAACCGATTACCAATTTCTACTCCATAAGTTGTAATACTCGTAATGACCCCAAATAAATTAAATCTTTTTATGGGGTTTGGAGCCGTTTCTGTG
This sequence comes from Thecocarcelia acutangulata, assembly GCA_914767995.1. Classification (NCBI taxonomy): domain Eukaryota; kingdom Metazoa; phylum Arthropoda; class Insecta; order Diptera; family Tachinidae; genus Thecocarcelia; species Thecocarcelia acutangulata. Next base: position 54,788,101 of record OU612098.1, on the reverse strand, counting down.
CCAATCGACTTAGTTCTCTCAATACTTCCAAACGTCATTTAAAAGAAACTCTGCAGTGTTTGTATACACTTTGATTAATGTAAATTTTGCATTGCGTAGTAGTTAGCTTTAAGTTAGTCTATACAAGCTAACTTAAAGTTGGTTTTTTTTGTAGTTGGCTACTCATTTGACGGCAGGGAAGTAAAACAAAAACAGTGTGGCGAAATATGAACAAAGAATGTATTTGTATGTACATTGTATATACGAATACATATGTGGGGTTTCACGGTTTTATTGGTTTCAACATTGAATTTTATGTAATTGTATTTAAAAGCGTTAAAAAATGATGCGGTATTATATAAATGTTTGAAATGACTATGATTATTCAATGCGTGCACAGCCAAAAGTTTACAATTTTTAAATATGAAGACGGCAATTCCCGAAGAATTTTTTTATAAAAAATATTGTATTCAGTATTGTGAAGTTATTTAAATTCAATATCATGGGCTTTTTTCTCTGGAATAATAGCTGAAAAATACCGTATAATTTTTGCCCATCACTGTACAATATCTTATTTTTAATACTCTGTCGAAAACACGCGGTTTTGTATTAAAAGAATTCGTGCATGGAATGATTTTATTTTGCCAAGTATATAAAGAAAACATATTTTTTACATATATTGGATTCAACTAAAGTTTTTTTTTACAAAAAATACATTTTAACTTCATATTTTCAGGAACATAAATACAAATTTATTGAAATTAAATGACTTAATATTTGTTTATTTCAAATAACTGGCTGACACCAAGTTTCATTCAACCGTAAGGTCTTTATTATTCGGCTGCTTGCTTTATTAATGGAAATCTTTACTTGTCGTCATTATTTTCAAAATTGCAATAAAAAAAAAACAAAAACAAAAAAAAAATACTAAACAATAGCGGCACACATACGAGGTACAAACTGGTACCGAAACATTAAAAAATTTAAGCAAGTTTTATTGGCTTTATTGTGTATATAGTGAGGCAGGTTTTTTCCTTTTTAAATATTTCATTAACTCAAAACGATTTTTGATTCCCTGACAATTTGTTTTTCAATTCAATAATAGTATGTTGTTGTTATTATTATGCCATGCTTCAACTGGAGCTTGAATTACTTAATTCGACATTTGAATCGTTTTAACAAATTACCTTGTTTCCAATACGTCATTATATTATGTATGATGCATATACGAGTATATATGTATGTTATTATGCATGAAAGTCTAACTTACATGTATTTTTTGTTCATGACTTGTGAAAGTCTGCGGAACGACACAAAAAGAAAATTCATATTTACGCAGCTTGCATGTAGGTTTATTATAGCTTTTATTAAGCTGGCATATTTATTACATTAATGTTGGCTCACCTTTTGAAAACTTTGAAACTATCTTTATTTTAAAATTGTGCTTCTATTAATTTTTCTACTTGCTGCACAGAACAAAAGCACTTTTCGTATTCAAAACGAAATGCGCTTAATAAAACAATGTTTTAAAATTATTTTATTTTGATCACGTCCACTTTTTCACAGCATTTTATTGGTTTATTACATATTTTAATTATTTCTTTAATATCGTTATTTCTGTAAGTGGACTTGGAAATTATCAGCCATGTGAAACGCGCGATCTGAAATAGCAAAGCGCTATGAAAAACGCTTAATTCATTCTTTAGTGTTCTAAGGAACGCGCGTTTTAGTGGCGTTTCCGAGTTTTATACGAAAAAATACAACATGCGTTTTACATACGTACATACATATGTATGTGGTAGTTATATACTCGTAAAACGAAAAAAATTGTACAACAAATAGACATTTTTAATTTGGTTTCTTCTAATTGAAAATGTGTAAAATTCTTTCAACTCTGTATTGAAATAAAAAGAAACCAAAAACTGAACTTTGGCAAGTTCAGTTTTAGCAAATACAATTAGTTCACTTCAATATACGCATGCGAGTTGAAGTCGCCAATTTCAAGCGATATGCGATTCCACATATTTGGCGATTTCAAATCGCAATACTATGCTTTCTGCTTTTAAGCAAAAAAAAAAACTCCTTTCATCGAAAATTCGATTAAGGATGTATATCTCGTGTTATATAGTATATATTACAAATTTGAACTAAATATGCTCTGATATATATGGCCCGATATCGGAAATTTTCATTTTCTACATTTTAGCAGCCTCCTTTTTTACCAGAACTGCTTTTAAGAAAAAAAAATTGCTTAAGGAAAAATCGGTTTGTGCTGTATCTCGGGTATGGGTATGGACTGAAATAAAATTTTAAGGTTCTGTATATTAGTAACCTCCTTTTATTACCAGCACTTCTTTTAAACAAGAAAAAAGTTGTTTAAGTTTGCTTACGCTTGGAAAAATCAGTTTTGGGTTTATATAAGCCAATATCGGGTATTTACATTTTCTTTTGTTTTAGTAACCTCCTTTTATTACCAGAACAGCCTTTAAGCAAAAAAAAGTTGTTTAAGCTTTTTATTAAAAAAAATCGGTTTATATGGAACGATTTCGAAAATTTTCATTTTCTGCTTTTATTACGAGAACTGCAAAAAAAAGTTATGTTCGCGCCCGACAAAATTTTCTTGAAAAAATCGGTTTAGGCTATATCTTGGGTATATATAGGATCGATATCAGAAATTTAAATTTTCTATATTTATGTAACCTCCTTTTATTACCAAAACTAATTTTAAGCAACAAAAAGTCCCAAGGGTGTGAAGATAAATTCGTAAGTTAAATACGTGCCACACCTCTGTTAGCTAAGTTCCACCCCAATGTTAAAAAACAAACTTTTTAAAATTTTCTTTTTCTTAACCATATATAAAATTATTAATTTTTTTTTTAGAATTTGGAAGAAAACACTTCAAAATAGAGAAAAATATAAAAAGTATGCAAAAATATGATATTATTCTTAGACTTTTACCATACTCAATATGACAGCTTCCTTGACAGGATAAAAGGTCCTTCCAACAGACCTGCACGCGTTTGACCCATATTTTTAAAAAAGAATAAAGGAAAAAGATTCTAGAACAATCAAATTAATATTCAGTTCTTTCTCAGGCTCCACAGTAGATGCAAAATTGGGTCTTCATGAAATAGAGATATAAGGGAGATGTTTAAAGCGTTCTGGGGTCCTTATGGAACAAATTTTGAAAAAATTTAAAACACTTATTCAAAGATCCTTCGAAGAATATTTCATATGCGAAAAAATATGACCATCAACCCATTGGTGAAGTTGCAGTGCATCACGAAATGTAGTAGAAAAATTTTAAAATTCCTAGAAAAAATGTTAAGCGTAAAATGGGCAAAACTAAGAGACCTATTTAAATCCGTTGAGACTTTACTCAGTTATTTCTCTGGAAGCTTGTTATCCGTGATGGAATTTATGTGCACCTCATATACGAGTATGAGCATTGAAGTATATATATTTTTTTTATAGAACTATCCAACACAAACCTGCCAGGTATATCAAATTATAGGCCAAACTTGGAGCTACTAGACTCTTGTTTCTCAGGAAAAATTTTACGGTGGGTGGAATTTGGATAATACGCAAAAAATGAGCACATTTGAGCTATTTGGAACACCTGCCAGGTGTTGTTGTGCATCAAATTAGAGGCATATATGAGTGCTATTAGAATATGGAAGAGATATGGTGAATTGTTTCTCAGGGAAAATTTTACAGTGGGTGGAAGTTGGGTGATACGCAAAAAATATGCGTGGGAGTCAATTCATGGACACATTTACGGCTATTTGGAACAGACCTGCCAGATACTGTTGTACAACAAATCAAAGGCATTAATGAGGACTATTGGAATTTGTAAGTGCTGTAGTAGATTGTTTCTCCGGGAAAATTTTACAGTGGGTGGAAGTTGGGTGATACGCAAAAAATATGCGTAGGAGTCACTTCATTGGCACATTTGGGCTATTTGTAACAGACCTGCCAGGTACTGTTGTACAACAAATTAAAGGCATTAATGAGGACTATTGAAATCTGGAAGTGCTGTTGTAGATTGTTTCTCAGGGTTTCTTCCAATTTGATCTTTATTATGTATGTCCAAATAGTTTCAAATCTGGGTTTTACTTTAAATGTTTCAATTTACACCATTAATAATTTGCACATAATTACCACAGTCACTAAGAATTATAGAATTAACTACAATTATAAAAAACTTGTTATGGGTAAAAAACTCGCTATCTGCTCGCTTCGATTAATGTTATTATTAGCCACGATAGATGTTTTGATTATGGTAAAACGATGATTGCCTTTTGTCAATGTTTTGACAGGACTATGGTGGGCATTGATCACACACATCAGGGATGGGGAATTCGATACCGTGTTCACATAAGTGAACAGGCACATTTGGGCTATTTGGAACAGACCTGCCCGCCACTGTTGTACATCACATTAAAGGCATAAATGAGAACTATTGAAATTTGTAAGTGCTGTAGTAGATTGTTTTTCAGCGAAAATTGTACAGTGGCTGGAAGTTGGGTGATACGCAAAAAATATGCGTGGGAGTCATTTCATTGTCATATTTGGGCTATTTGGAACAGACCTACCACTGTTGTACATCAAATTCAAGGTATAAATGAGGACTATTGAAATCTGGAAGTGCTGTAGTAGATTGTTTCTCAGGAAAAATTTTACAGTGGGTGAAAGTTGGGTGATACGCAAAAAATATGCGTAGCAGTTACTTTATATGTGTATTTGAGCTGTTTGGAACATACCTGCCAGACATTGTTGTACATCAAGTTAAAGACAAAAATAAGTGCTATTGAAATCTGAAAGTGTTATAGTGCATTGTTTCTCAGGGAAAATTTTACAGTGGGTGGAACTTGGGTGTTACGCAAAAGATATGCGTGACAATTTCTGAAAACTTGAATATTTTAACGAGTTTCATGCATATTATAAACGGGACTAAAATATACCAATATACTATAGTCGCGTAATAGGTTAACAAAAAGTATTCCGAAAACAGTTTATTCAAGATGCTAAGCATTATTTGCAAAACGGAGAAAACTGTATTGTATTAAACTTTACTCTAACTAACTCACTCTTATCAAATAAAAGGCTGCATATAATGCTCTATAGAACACATCTCAATACTATACAGTAGTTCCAAACAGTATATTTTAGAACAATTTTTAAAACAAGGCAGTAGAACATTTGGAAATAGAACAAAATAGTGTTAAAAAAATTTAAGTGCTAAAACATAGTGCTAAAATTTATATATTTTAGTTTCAAGTAAATATTTCCTTTGAAAATTTATAGTTTTGTCATTTATACTTATGTGACTTTTAGAAATTTTTATTTCTATTGAACAAAACGAAATTTCTTACAAAAAAAATTTTTTAACATAAAAAGTTTTAAAAACACAACAAAAATAATAATTCACCCCCTAAATTAAATATCACATATGTACACATACAAATGTTGCAACGAAATCAAACATTTGACTTTAAAATTTGATATTAAACATAATTTTCAAATCTCTTTATGGTTTGATTTTAACATTTGAATTTAAATTAAGAATCATTTGAAAATATACATTTGGTATTTTATCAATTTTCTTTTGAGTGTAACTACCAATCGTAAAACAAATGTGTCAGCAATTACTAAAAAACCATCAACATTTTAGATTCATTTTTAAAAAAATTTAAGAATTTGGCAAAAGATTAATAAATGTGATTTGTTTCTGAGCAATATGCAATTAAATGTGAGGTTTGTTTTGATAAGAAAAAACGCTTGAAGCAAAACATAAAAAAGTGAAACATTAAGAAATAATGAGATTGTCTGTTTTGAGCACGATTTAAAGACAACTACTTTGTCCTTTCGAGAACTTCAAGACTAGGAAAAATAATAATAAAATAAATAATAATAGAAAACTTTAATTAAAAATCACAAAGAAATCAAAATGAATTTGTAAAGCAATCAATCACAACAATCCACATTTGAGCATAAATGAATTCATCAATGTGTTTTTTGTTGAGAACACTATGTTTATAAATTTGGATTCAAATCAGTACCAAACGTTTGTCGTTAGAGAAAACGTTTGATTTCAAATCATTCTCAATTTTAAATCAAACTTTAGTGTTTGTTGGGTATATTCTCTGGCGCATAGTCTAGTATTTCTTCCTTAATTTCGTTTTTAAGCGTTTTTTATTTATTGAATCTTCAAAATGAACTAACAATAAGTTTTCAAATCTTAACATTAAACATAAAAATAACAAGTAAGAGCGTGGTATATTCGGCTGGGCCGAATCTAAAATACCCTTCACGAGAGTCACGTATATGTATAGTATATGACACTAAAGATCCCGGTGGAAGATTTTGTGGAAGCTCAGAAATTTTGATTAAAACCTGAACTAAGCACTATTTGTTACACGACACACCTGATTTATTCATCGCCCCGATTTTCAGTAACAGAAAGAAAATATTCAAATTTCTGCTTTAAAGCAGTTCTAGTAATAAAATAAGGTTATCTAAAGATGAAAAATCAAAATATCGGCCCATATACCCCAGTCAGAGTCTAGCTTTGATAGTGAACGGACGTATTTGTTTTTAATCGGAGTGCTATAATAAAAAAAAAGCAAGTAAGAGTGTAGTATATTCGGCTGGGCCGAATCTAAAATACCCTTCACGAGAGTCACGTATATGTATAGTGTTTAAAAATGTGAAATAAATATACTCGGTTATATGTGAAGCGATATCGGAATTTTCTGTATTTTAGTAACCTTTTTTATAACAAGAATTGCTTTTCAGCAAAAAAAAAAAAATTTAATACAAAAATCGGTTCAGGCTATATCTCGGGTATATAAGGACCGATATTGGAGATTTTCATTTTCCATATTTATATAACCTTATTTCATTACCAAAACTGGTTTTGAGCACATAAAAGGTGTTTAAGTTCGCCTGCGAGACATTTTCAATAAAAACCAAGTCTAGATCATATATACCCGAGATATGGACCGATGTCAGAAATGTTCATTTTCCATATTTATATAACCGAATTTTATTACCAGAACTGCTTAAAAATTAAAAGAAAGCTAAAACGCATTTCTATAAATTAAATACAAATGTGTTTGTTTAAATTTTTCTTTATTCTAAAAGCAAATGATTCCGTACAGAAAGTGCGTTCAGTTTCGTTTTTTGCTTAAGGAACTGATATTAAACGAAACTTAACGAAAAGTTTCATTAAGTATATTACAGTTATATACATTTGATTGCATGCATTCGCACAGTTGCTTAAACTGGCTTGAGCCAGTCTATGCACATTATGGTTTGGCATTTAATTTTAGCGGTCACACTCGGTTGAGAAGAACGGATAGCCTTGCCACCATCACGCGTAAAATAGGTGATTTTACCGATATAATTGGCGCAAAATAAAACTACCATAGGCTGGATTTTATTTTTTTTGTATTTAGTATTAAGTTTTGAATACTTATTGTTAGTCCATATTGGGAAGATTCAATATTTAAAAAAAAGCTAAAAAAAATCATTTGTAAAATACAAGCGTATTTTTGGAAATCTAATAATACTTTAGTTGGAAATATTTCGATAAATTTATTGTGCTGTAACATTTGTTCTCTTTAAAACCAAAATAGAACACATTTACGTCTTTCAAATCTTTATCAAATAAAATAATGAAAATTTGTAACGAAAAATGTTTATTACCCCAAAGAAAATATGTAGTCCCATACCTGCACATGTGTTTGCTACTCAATTTACGTTCACAATTACATTCAAAACGAGAACAATATGCAAAATATTGATCTTGTTGTAAATCTAATCATATGAACAATCGAATACAGATTGTGGACAACCGTAAACTGGAGGCTAATTCTGTCATTCGCTTACGAGCGAGTTTTTATTCGAATGTGCGAGTTTTTACACTTTTGGGATTATCTCATTCGATATCGAGTAAAAGGCTTCGAAATTTCTAATGATGCCATTCGATAGCGAGTAACCATTCGAATGCAACCGTGCAACTTTTTACTCGTAAGCAAAAGTACTGTCGAAAACCAGCCAAACAGAAAAACACAAAAGAAATGTAAATTAAAAATTTGTTTTGAATAGCAATAATAGTTAAATTAAATTGAGCATTTTTGGTTCTTAAAACTTTTTTTTAATTTATGACTAATATATACAGGTATATGTGTATAAAGATGAGTATTTGCCAAGAACACAAATACTTAAATTTGAAGTCACATGTTATTATATTCAAGAATATTTTTTTGTTTTTTAAATGTTTGTTTTTATATACATATTTATTGTTATTTCTATTTACTTATTTTTTAATGTCCAAACACGCATACATGACAGATTTAAATGAACTGTTATTGTGAAGGTATGTGTGTTTATTTTTTAATGTAAAACATGTATGCAAAGTATGCAAATACATACCATTTTCGGCAGTGTTATAAAACACATTTTGTCAGTATTTTGCAACACTGAAGTGATAACTCGATTCGTTACGTAACGAGTCACATCATTAGAAATTTACACGATATCGAAATTATTTTCTACTCGATAGTAATTTCGATCACGAATGACTGAATTAGCCCCCTGGTAGTAAATGTGTTTAAAGTCTCAACCTTTCTGTCTTTTGTTCGAATTATGCGAAGAAGAATAATTAAACACGAGTATTTTAGATGTGTATTTTAGAAAATTTTTGTCATCTCTATTTTAATTGCGTTAAAATTTTTTTCTATTATTTATTACTGTAAATATTAATACAAATAGATTTTTTTTTTCATTCATTTATATATTGAATCTTCACAAAGTGAACTAACAATAAGTATTCAAATCTTAATACTAAATACATAAAATTAATTAAGTCCAGCCAATGCTAGACAAAAATAACTGAATTCCATAGCACCATATAGGCTTTAGTATCGCGATGTGTAACAAAAGTTTGCAATCTAATTTCAATGTAGAATTTCTGCCCATTAGCCAATTTAGCTGAGCTGCTTTTAGTTTTAACTGTGTGACCTTGGCTTCAATTTGAGACTTCCATGTTAGCCTACGGTCCAGGTGAACACCAAGGTACTTTACTTCATTGTGCTGCGGAATAGGTGAGTTGTTAATTTGGATATGCGCACATGTTTGCTTACGCAGTGTGAATGTAACGTGAGTACATTTTTGTTCATTAACCCTGTCTTTCCAAAGCTTCAGCCATTTTTCCAATATTAAAATAAATTCCTGTAAATTTCGTGAAGCTAATTGGTGGTTTTAATGAACGTGTGGATTCCAGATGTCGTTGGCATGTCAGAGGCGTAAATCAAATATAAAGTAGGCCCAAGTATGCTACCTTGGGGAACTCCTGTCTCGATAGGTTAAGTTGGGCTTATTAAACCGCCTTCTCTGATAACAAATTTCCGCCCATATAAGTAGCTTTCCAGAAGCTTGTGAGTATTTGCAGGCAAGTTCAACTTTATTTTGTGCATCAAGCTGTCGTGCCACACTTTATCAAAAGCTTGAGAAATGTCAATGAATAGAGCTGAATAATACTTCTTCTCCTCAAAGGTCAGTGTTATGACATTGACTAGTCTATGTGTTTATTCTATGGTGCTATGTTTAGCCCGAAACCCAAATTGTTCAATATTGGACTCAACTTAACCATTAAAAATTTTTTGAATAATTTTGAAATTGTTGGTAAAAGACTTATTGGTCTATATGATTCTACCTTTGTCAGATCCTTCCCTGGCTTGGGAATCATGGTAATCATTGAGAGCTTCCACTCTGCAGGATAATACTCAAGGCGTAAAATAGCGGTAAAAATAAAAAGTAGAATTCTTTTAGCTACACGAGGTAACTGTTCAAGCATTTTGCCAGTAATTTGATCAGCAGGCAATTTTAACAAAATGAATTGGTTTAAAGTATGTTTCTGGAACGCAAACGGCATCCGCCGACACAAAAATGAACTTGAGCACTTCCTTATGGAAAAGCAAATCGATATAATGATGATTGCTGAAACTCATTTGACAAGCAATAGTCATTTCAAAATTAATGGCTACATACTGTATGACACTAAAGATCCTCGTGGAAGGTCTTGTGGAGGCTCAGCAATTCTAACAAAAAATAGAATTAAGCACTATTTTCTGCATGAGACACGTGAGGAGTATCTCCAAGCAACTAATATATGCATGAAAGAATCGTTATTTCTTCGATTTACTCACCGCCACGATTTTCAATAACAGAAAATCAGTATTCACTTTTTTTCAAATCACTTGGTTCTCGATTTTTAGCGGCTGGTGACTATAACGCTAAGCACACTTTTTGGGGATCACGTTTAATTTCCCCAAAAGGCCGTGTGCTTTTTGACACAGTTTCCAAACTGGGCTTAGACGTGATTTCAAGCGGACACCCCACTTATTGGCCCTCAGACCGGCGAAAGATTCCAGATGTTATAGATTTTGAAGTTGCAAAAAATGTTCCTTTGGAATGGATGCAAGTAGAGTCTTCATTAGATTTGCCATCGGACCACTCACCCACTATAATATCCGTTTCGTTCCCCCAGGAGGTTGGCTCCCCGTATAGTGACTTGGCGTTCACCATCACTAGAGTTAATTGGCTAAAATAAAATAAATATTTGAGTAGTCATTGTACAGAAAATATTGCCTTGAGAACTCCTGAGGATGTTGATATATCAATTAAAGATTTTTCTGAAGACCTTAAACTGGCCGAGCAACATGTTACCACTGCCCATACGAGTTCCAGAAATTAGAACAATAGAACTTAATCGTCTGAAATTGAGCAACTTTTGTCAGAAAAAAGAAGAGTTAGAAGAGAGTGGCATCTTCGCAGGTCTCCCCAGCTTAAAAGCAGGCTACGGGAGCGCATAACTCAGTTAAGAAATCTGCTTCAAATCCAAAGAATGGCTTCCCTTAAAAATTATCTAGAAGGTCTTGATGGTAGCCCGCAAAGCGACTATTCTCTATGGAAAGCGACAAAAGGTCTGAAAAGACCCGTAATAGGTAAACCACCTTTGCGAACTTCATCTGGCGACTGGGCAAGAAGTGATTCTGAAAAAGGGATGGTGTATGTTAATCATTTGAGAAATGGTTTTGCCACAAATGATACAGCGAATAATTCAGCTGAACTATCGTCATACGCTGTTAGACCTCCTGTGTCTTTGAGACTTAGTTTTCAAGATGTTGAAAATGTTATCTGTAACACAAACCCCAGGAAAGCTCCAGGTATTGATAAAATTACTGGTAAAATGCTTGAGCAGCTATCTCGTGTAGCTAGAAGAATTCTTCTTTATACTTCTTTTAACGCTATTTTACGTCTCGAGTATTATCCTGCAGAGTGGAAGGTGTCCATGATTACTATGATACCCAAACCAGGGAAGGTTCCCACTAAAGTAGGATCATACAGACCAATAAGTCTATTGCCAACAATTTCAAAACTGTTCGAAAAATTGTTAATGGCGAAGTTAAGTCCAATATTGAACAATGTGGGATGCATCCCTGACCATCAATTTGGCTTTCGGGCTAAACATAGCACCATAGAAACAAACGCACAGACTAGTCAATGTCATAAGACAGACTTTTGAAGACAAAAAATATTGTTCAGCTCAATTCATCGAAATTTCCCAAGCTTTTGATAAGGTGTGGCACGACGGACTGATGCACAAAATAAAGTTGAACTTGCCTGCAAACACTCACAAGCTTCTGGAAAGCAGCACACTGGGGCCTACTTTATATTTGATTTACGCCTCAGACATGCCAACGACACCCGGAATTCACACTTCAACTTTTGCAGACGATACAGCACTCTGCAGCGTACATGAAAACCATCAAGTAGCTTCGCGAAATTTGCAGGAGTATATTTCAAGATTAGAGATGTGGTTAAAACTTTGTTAAAATTAAAGTTAATGAACAAAAGTGTACTCACGTTACATTCACACTGTGTGAACAAACATGTTCAGCTATCCAAATTAACAATTCACCTATTACGCAGCAAAATGAAGTCAAGTACCTTGGTATTCATCTCGACCGTAGGTTAACGTGGAAGCCTCACATTGGCGCGAAAGTCACTCAGCTAAAATTAAAAGCCGCGCAATTAAATTATGGGCAGAAATTCTACCTTGAAATTAGATTGCAAACTTTTGTTATACAACGCAATACTAAAGCCTATATGGCGCTATGGATTTCAATTATGGGGCACCGCCTCAACGTCAAACATTGAAAAAATTCAAAGGCGACAAAACAAAATTCTTCGAACAATTACTGCAGCTCCATGGTACGTAAAAAACTCCCGAATTCACAAGGATCTGTGTATTCCACTGGTAAAAGATGAGTTTTCAAAGCATGCGACAAGGTATATCAGCAAATTGGAACTTCACCCAAACCCTCTTGCACAAAACATACTTAATGTTAGTGGTCACACTTGGTTGAGAAGAAGGGATACCATCATCAGAGCGTTAAGTAGGTGATTTTACCGATATAATATGCGCATAATAAAACTTTTTGTCTAGCATTGGCTGGACTTAGTTAATTTATTGTATTTAGTAATAAGATTTGAATACTTATTGTTAGTTCACATTGTGAAGATTCAATAAATAACAAAAAAAGCTAAAAAAAACAAAATAAAAAAAAAATTTGATCAATACCTGGAGCTTTCCTGGGGTTTATGTTCTGATACTTTGTTCTACATCTTGAAATGTGAATCGGAAAGACACAGGCGGTCTAACTACATATGGTGGTAATTCAGATGCATCATTTGTTATATCATTTGTAATAAAAACTTTTCTCAAATGGTTAACTTACACGATCCCCTTTTTTGAATCGCTTCTTGCCCAGTCGCCAGTTGAAGTTCGCAAAGGTGGCTTACCTATTACGGGTCTTTTCAGACCTTTTGTCGCTTTCCACAGAGAATAGTCAGATTGCGGAGTACCACCCAGGCTTTCCAAATATGTTTTAAGGGAAGCCATTCTGTGGATTTCAAGCAGATTTCTAAACTGAGTTATGCATTCCCGTAGCCTAGTCTTAAGCTGGGGAGACCTGCGAAGCTGCCACTCTCTTCTGACTTTTTTTTCTGACAGAAGTCAGAATAAGTTCTATTGTTCTCATTTCTGGATCTTATATGACTAGTGGTAGCATGCTGTACGGCCACTTTGAGGTTTTCAGAGAAATCATTAATTGACACATCAATATCCTCAGGCGTTCTCAAGGGGATATTTTCAGTACAATGTGTACTCAAAAATGTTTTTGTTTTTTAGCCAATTAACTCTATTGACGGCCAACGGGGAGCCAATCTCTTGGGGAAACGAAACAGGGATTATATTGGGTGAGTGATCTGATGACAAATCTAATGAAGGTTCCACTTGCATCCACTCTAGAGGAAAATTTTTCTCAACTCCAAAATCTATAACATCTGGGATCTTTCGTCGGTCTGACGGCCAATAAGTGGGGTGTCCGCTTGAAACCACATCTAAGCCCATTTTGGAAATGGTATCAAAAAGCACACGGCCTTTCGAGGTAATTATCCGTGATCCCCAAAAAGTGTGGTTTGCGTTATAATCGCCAGCCGCTAAAAATCGAGGCCTAAATGAATTGAAAAAATTTGTATATTGATTTTCTGTTACTGAAAACCGGGGTGGGGATTGAACAAGAGGCTGCAGAGTTGCCTCCAGATTTTTAAAATTTTGATCGGAATTTTGGGGCTTGGGCTCCTGATTCAAGTTTTGTATATCGGTTTTGACCACATTAGCTTATGAAACTTGTTTGGGGTTTTGCATAATTATTTGGCTGGTTGACTGGCCTACCTGAGGAAAATTGTTTGCAGAAATAATGTTTGACTCTGGGGTTGGTTGAAGGTAATTGGATACTTATTTGCCATTGATTGTTTAAAATGAGTATAGACAGGACAGCCCCTATAATTTGCAGTGTGGATAGCTCCACAGTTATTGCATTTTTTGACGCTCGATTCAGTCTTTGATTTTTTGCACTGTGAAGTGCCGTGTAGTTCTCCACATACAACACAAACTGCGGGCAGTTTACAATAGGCCTTAGTATGGCCAAATTTCTGGCAGTTTGGGCATTGAACGGGACCTAAAACCTTATGCGGCTCCTCTTTACGCTGCAAGAGGGTACAAATTGGGTGAGTTTCATTCCGTTTCAGGACAATATCTCTTGGTTCCAGTTCAACCCTAAACATGGGTTGAGGGATCTTCTCACGGTTCCTGATGTTCACTACACTTTTGATTTTAAACCCTTTGTCGTCTAACCAATCTTAACATCATCCGTGGCTACACATGGGTCAATACCTTTTATAACGACCTGAATACGTTTAGCACTTTTAAGCTGATTAGTGTAAAAAGATCTTTTCTCCTTTTCCAAAACGTCAGACAATTATCTGCAATAACTGAACTGGTAGATGGTTGGTTTTCTGTTGTAACAACAATGTTTGGCGAACACGGACGCGTGCGATTTTATCTCCTAGAGACAGGAGATTATCCAATGACTTTTTCGAAGATTCTTCCTCAGAAATCCAGAGGTTTTTTCTAGTGGAGCTAAGCTCCCTCTCAGAATTGCATCTACTAGGTACACTCACGCAATTTTGGTTTTTTTATTTACTTTAAAAGTACATAAAAATAATTGTCACAAAGTTTTCTTTTGTATATGCACTCTTCCACTTATTGCGGTTTTCTACCTGTACCGTTTCTTTTTTTTTATTTATTTATTTTTTTTTTTTACAGCACTCCGGTTAAAAACAAATACGTCTGTTCACTATCAAAGCTAGACTCTGACTGATCATCATATAATATGAGATATTTTACTTTACACAACTATTCAATTATATAATCTTTACATAAAATTTATCTTTACATCCTTTTTAGATATCAAAACACTTCCAGTAACAAAATTGCACAATTGCGATAACGATACGGCGATGGATATTAATGTATCTGAGCAAAATTATCGTCGGAATAATTCCAGCACGGGTGGTAAACAAAGCCGATTACGTAGAGTCAATAACAGAAAAGGTTTAAAGAATAAAAACACTGTTCCACACGCAAAGAATGACAACAATCATATGTGTTTAAAAGATTCTGCTGTAAAAAATTGGCTACAAGGTGACTTGTATTGTTACGAAGAAAACTTTGCATATTCCAATAAAGAAGGTAAGAAATAAAAAATATAAGAAAGAGAAAGCTACTCGTTTTGTTTCGTGTACCGGAAAGTAAAGTGCCATATATATATATATGTATATATATATATATATATATATATATATATATATATATATATATATATATATATATATATATATATATATATATATATATATATATATATATATATATATATATATATATATATATATATATATATATATATATATATATATATATATATATATATATATATATATATATATATGTATATGTATATATATATATATATATATATATATATATATATATATATATATATATATATATATATATATATATATATATATATATATATATATATATATATATATATATATATATATATATATATTGGGCAAAACCTAAGAAACTTTTAATATTTGGTATAATACCCCTTATATTTTATTACTGCGGCGCACCGACGCGGCATAGATTTGATTAAATTATCAATTATTTTTGGATCTATGCGTATCCATTCATTCTCCAGACACGAAAATAAATCGTCTCTCTAGGAAAATCGTTTCGATCCAACATTCCTCTTCAATATGGAAAATAAAATTTCTATTGGGTTCAAATCGGGTGATAGAGCCGGCCAATCAAGCACTTGAATCCCTTTCGATTGTATCCAGTCCTTCACTAACTTCGATGAGTGTTTCGGATCGTTATCATGTTGAAACACCCATCGAAGTGGCATATTCCACTCGGCATATGGCAACATCTTATTTTCGAAAATGTCCATTTTGTTACAAATTCTGTGGAACGGCCCTAGACCATGACCTGAAAAACACGTCCACACCATCACACTGCTACCCCAATGCTTGATAGTGGTTTTTACAATATCGGGGCTTAAGCCTTTCACCTGTAACCTGTATAATGGTTATCAGCCATTTCGGATTGTCAGTTTGTTTTTGACAGATAAAAAAGTTAGTGGTGTATTGATGTGCAATTCGAATTTTACTAAATTTAATAAATTTTGAGCAAAAGCAACGTCGCATTGACATACGTCAGGAGCTGTTGAGCATCGTCAACGACGATCCAGATTTCCTCAAAAAGGTCATAACTGGTGACGATTTATGGGTGTATGCCTATGACATTGAAACCAAAGCCCAATATTCCAATAGAAGCGTCCAGAAGAGCCAAGACGGCCAAATCCACGTCAAGCTCGGTCAAATGTGAAGGTTTTGCTCACTTGTTTTTTTCAACTGCAATGGCGTGACGTATCATAAATTCTTGCCACAAGGTCGTACGGGCAATTGAAAATATAACTGGAAGTTATGCGCCGTTTGCGCGAAGCAATTCGTCAGAAACGCACAGAATCGTGGAGGAAACAATCATGGATTTTGCACGATGATAACGCACCAGCTCCACAGATCGATGCTTGTGCGTGAGTTTTTGTTCAAAAACAAAACCGTTATCATGCCTCAACCACCGTATTCATCAGACTTGGCCCCCGATGATTTTTCCTCTTCAAAAAACTGAAGACAACGATGAAAGGAAAGCGTTTTTCTACGATAAGATAAGATACGAGGAGATAAAAGACAAATCGAAACAGGCATTTCAGAAGTGTTTCGAGGTTTGAAAAAACGCTGTCAAAAGTGTATTATATCTTAGGAGGACTACTTTGAAGGGGACAAGATAGTTATTGATGAATAAATAAATACTTTTTGAAAAAGTTGAAAATAACGGTTATTTTTTGATCACTCGAATGTGTGTACAAACATATGTCTTTTCAAAAAAAAACATTTACATTTGCGTACGATTTTTTGTTTTCTCATTCGCAATTTCGTTTTTCTCTTTATTAACGTTTGTCTGGAAATGTGTCTGTACTGATACTAAAAAAATGATAAAAAAGACAAACCATATTATTTTGCAACAACAATTAAAAAAAGACATATGTATCTTAAAAATCATGGTGTGATGTAATATGATTTTGGTAGCATTTTGAAAAGAAAAAAAGGTCGTCTGAAAAGTCATCGTCGTGAAAAATTGCTACACGCAGCAAGTAAATGTTGAAGTAGCAATCTTGTGCAGCCGTATTGGCGCTTAAAAAGCGCGCACATTATATCAGTTATATGTGTACTAATAGGTTGCATGAATATATTCGTTTGTTCAAATATTGAAAATGAAGTAAAACGTGTGAAAACAGAAAAGAGAATGAATTGCGTTTTAAGGTTGATCGTAATAAATAGATTCTTTTATATCCCCTTTTTAATTCGAATATTCATTTTGTAATCGCAAAAGTCACAAATATACCATTACAGTTTGGATGAGTACAAAAAATATCAAATGAATGAATGAATAAAGTAAATATTATTCGGATGTTCGCTTTTTTAAACTTCATATATGTAGGTATAAATATTAAATTAGTAAATTTTTATTTAAACACATACACATACAGTCTCAGTTTCTCATTCTTAAATGATTACTCTAATTTAATTACGAACACAATATGTTTATTAAACTTATTTATTGTACGATATTAGTCGTAAGTTATTGAGCCATCCGTGCCTAAAATGAATTAGAATAAGTTAGGCAAGTTGTCAATGATAATACATATGTGCTTGTATGCCATGTGTACATACGTGCATACGTACATACATACATACATACATACATACATAAATACATACATACATACATTTAAGCAAAGCGTTCGAGATATAAGTGTAGATGTCGCTATTCTAAGTGAGCCATATCGGAACATGGCATCTGTAAACTGGGTTTCCGATAACACGGGCACATCGGCAATATGGAACACCAGCACGCTAACCATATGCGATAGAATAACAACGCAATGTGGATATGCTCGAGCGGTTATATCTGGCATCACTATTTACAGCTGTTATATACCCCCTAGGTATTCTATAGAAGACTTTCGGGTAATAGTTGACAGTATTGTAACGGATGCAGTTGGAAGAACCCCCGTAATAATAGCAGGTGATTTCAATGCGTGGGCTGTTGAATGGGGCTGTCCCTCAGCAAACACAAGAGGAAGAATACTCTTGGAAGCCTTTTCTGTACTGGGTGTTGTACTCATCAATAATGGAGTTGAACACACCTTCAGAAGGGGTGATGCTGGCTCGGTAATTGACATTACATTCGTCAGTGCCAGTATCGCAACCCAAGTGAACTGGAGAATATCTGACATCTATACACATAGCGATCATAGCGCTATAATAATAGATGTGCAAGACGCACAGCCCCGTGCTATTGTACAAGCACGTGTCTTGACAGGATGGAAGGTAAATACCTTTGATAAGGATAGCTTCGCAGCCTGCATGGAGAACATGGAAATGGCTGGTTCAGCAGAAGACATGGCAGTGCAATTAGTGCGCAATATCACTAGTGCCTGCAATAAGCCTCCAGTGTATTGGTGGAATGATGAAATTGCTAGCTTGCGTTCAGAGTGTATTAGCGCCCGAAGGCGGTATACACGAACGAGGGGTCGGTTAGAGAATAACGTGCAGCACCAGTTGTATAGGGATAAAAGAAAGGCATTGAAGATTGCAATTCGTAGGAGCAAGCGTAGGTGTTTCCTGGATGCTTGTGATGAAATAGATAGTAATCCTTGGGGCTTAGCATATAAGCTAGCAACCAGGAAACTTAAATGTCTTGGCCCATCACCGCCAAGAGAAGAGAATATCCTCAACGGAATTGTAGACCATCTTTTTCCTCAACAGGAAGCTCCGACATGGCAACACAGCTATCCAGCTGAATTATTCGACATTCCTCCGGTTACGGTCGTCGAGATAGAAGGTGCTGTCTCAAAATTCAAAGACAAGAAGGCACTAGGCTTAGATTGCATTCCAAATATGGTACTGAAGGAGGCTGTTAAGCTCCATCCTGATTATTTCCTGAAAATAATAAGCGCATGCTTGATTCAGGGAACTTTTCCAACAATCTGGAAGAGGCAGAAATTGGTGTTGTTACCTAAGGATAACAAGCCGCTAGACGACCCTTCCTCCTATCGTCCGCTCTGTATGATAGATACAAGTGCAAACTTCTGGAGAACATAATCTGCAGAAGATTGGAAGATTGCGTACAAGCTAACCTAGGCTAACCTTCAGGAAAGCAAAGTCAGCGGTGGACGCTATCAAAGTTGTAGTAGAAACCGCTGCTCAAGCTATCCAAGGGAAGAGGTGGAGGAATGGAACAAAAGGGTATTGTGTGGTTATAACCCTAGATGTAAAAAACGCCTTCAATACGGCAAACTGGGAGCATATAGTTAATGCATAGCTCCGTATAGACATCCCAGGGTATCTACTAGCAATTGTACGGGACTATTTCTGGGATAGAGAGCTAGTTTATGATACCGATAAAGGTACTAAGAGGCGCAAGATCATTGGTGGGGTGCCTCAAGGTTCAGTTCTTGGGCCTAACTCTAGCTGATCATAAAACGGAAGCGGTTCTGATTAGTAGTAGGAAAATTAGGGAAACTGTCAGGCTAAATATTGGCACGTGTAGCATAGAATCCAAGGAATGTTTAAAATACCTTGGGGTCATGATTGACACTCGTCTGTCTTTTCAAGAGCACTTGAAGTACATAGGCAGTAAAGCATCAAAAACATGCACAGCGCTATGCCGGATCATGCCGAATACAAGAGGTCCAAAATATCTTCAGAGGAGATTACTCTCTAGTGTAGTAAGAAGCATTATCTTATATGCATCGCCTATATGGTCAGGCTCACTTAGATATCCTACTTATGTGAACCTGATATCTCCTGTGTATAGGCTGATCGCCTTGCGTGTATGTAGCACATTCCGAACTGTATCGGACCTGGCCGCTTTTGTCATTGCCGGCATGATACCGATCGAGCTAGAGGCCGCTTCGGACAGCTCGGTTGGGTTGAGAGAATCGTGTCTGCAAAAATGGCAAGAAAGATGGGCGACAGCTGACAAGGGAAGATGGACCTACTTACTGATACCAGACATCACAGCATGGCTATCAAGAAAGCATGGCGATTTGAACTGCTATATTACACAGTTTCTAACTGGGCATGGTTGTTTTAGGTCGTACTTGTACCGTTTTGGACATGACAGTACTCCGTTCTGTACGAGTTGTGATGGTAATGTCTTGGAAGATGCTGAGCATGTGTTCTTCATCTGTCCACGGTTTAATAGTGATAGGGAATATTTAGAAACAGTCCTAGGACGTAGCATCAATCCGAGCAGTATCGTTCCAATCATGTTGGAATCTTTGTGCAACTGGACGTAAGTCTGTAGTTTTGTAAAATTGGTTTTGTTGGAACTTCGTAGGTTAGAACAGATTCGCAGCAGAATCAATGTCAAGAAAAAAAGTTTAGATGTAGGGTGTATCACCTTTCCCACCCCGAGACGTAAAGCCTTGCGGCAGTCCCTCGGGGAGCATCTGGGTCAGGGCGAAGGGGTGTTTTTTAGCGTGTTAAAGTCTCGCACTACTGGCAACCACCATCACTGCCAGTGTCTTTCGATGGTTTTTCACTCCACGAATAAAAAAAAAACATACATACATACATACATACATCTATGTATGTAAAAATTATAAACAGCTTGTTTTCTATGTTTCCCAGCTATCTATATTTCGAAATTTCATAGGAGCTACCCTAATCTTCAGTAGACTTTGGAAATTTTTGAAAGATATCCGCAAACATTCAACTTTATATCCCAAATTGCTAAATTTTGAGCAAAAACAACGTCGTATGGACATCGCTCACGAGTTGTTGGACATCGTCAACAATAATCCAGATTTCCTCAAAAGGGTCATAACTGGTGACGAATCATGGGCTCTGACATTGAAACCAAAGCCTAATCATCTCTTTCCGTCCAGAGGAGCCAAGACCGAAAAATCCACGTCAAGCTCGGTCCATTGTGAAGGTTTTGGTCACTATTTTCTTCCACTGCAATGGCGTGGTGCACTATGAATTCTTGCCACAAGTTCGTACGGTCAATAAGGAATACAACCGTATTCACCAGACTTGGTCCCCGCCTACTACTTCCTCTTCCCAAACCTGAAGATACCGATGAAAGGAAAACCTTTTGGTATGATTGAGGAGATAAAAGAAAAATCGAAACAGGAGCTATAGGCGATACCTATAAAAAGCGCATTACAGAAGTGATTCGAGGATTGGAAAAAAACGCTGTCATAAGTGTATATCTGAGGAGGATTACTTTAAAGGGGACAGAATAGTTATTGATGAGTAAATAAATACTTTGTGGAAAAATTTAAAATAACGGCTTTTTTTAGTAGACCTCACATTGTTTAATTAATAATTTAGTAATTTGTTAATTACTAAAACAGTATACATATGTGTCTGCGTTTATTGTAATATTTGACAAACTTGGCTTGATCGTAAAGCACGATAATTCAATATGCTTATTTTTCTTTCGATAACATGTAAATTAGAGTAATAGTGCGTTTCCACATAGGTGTTTTGCTCGAAACAAGTGTTTTGCTCAAAACATGTATAAATAAACATGTTTTGCCATACATTTTTGAAATGAGCAAAACACAGCAAGCTACATGTTTTGAAGCAAAACACTTCGAAAATGTTCCGTACAATACTGCTTGTACTGAATAAGAAAAAACAAAACATTGAACTATCAATTTAAAGTCATTGATAAATTCGAAAAAATTAAATTTTGTTTTCCATCTACAAAAAACAAAACATTTACATAAAAAAAACTGCTTTTTTAAATTTTAATAAGTTTTTCATGCAGCTGTGATTCCCGGTTAGCATATCCAAGATATTTATTTAAGATAGAAAGCACAATGCAACAGCAAATATTTTCCTATGAAAAATTACTTTGTTGTTGCTCTGAGTGCTATATTCTCAGCTATATCTATATAATCTAAAATATATATATATATATATATATATATATATATATATATATATATATATATATATATATATATATATATATATATATATATATATATATATATATATATATATATATATATATATATATATATATATATATATATATAATTTCTCTTTTAGTTGTTCATATCCACTTACTATCTCAGTTTTAACAAATATTTTTGCAACACCACTGATTTTATTTCTTGCATGCTCATACATTTGCTTTTCATTCAACTCATATGCACACGCGTTTTCTTCAAAAATTTCAAACCACTTCTTTACGGGTATACTTTTCCCGTCAAATTCACTAATAATTTTTGCAAATGTTTCGACTGTTACGTTACTTCGAATAAACTCTTTTTCTTCTTGCACTTTAACAGTGAGCGCTTTTATTAATTCTGGTTCCACTGGCATATTTATCATTGGATCAGCTACTGCACTGTTGTTCTCTTTAAAATTCTCAGAACTTATGACGTCACCACTTTTTAATTGCACCTGCTTTGCTCCTAACCGTGTTAAATATTTTTTGTCCTCTGAGTCTTCGCTTTTAGTCAATAATTTATCTTTGTCATTCATTTATTCCGTTATTTTCTTATTTTACATACATTATGTACACATTTAATTGCGTGATCGTTTGTCAAAAACTTTTAATAATTTTTTTTTCTTTTGTACACTTTCGTCTTTATAATTACATATGTATTACACTTTTTATTTTATACACATATGCGAACTACGGAATTTAACAACTTTTTTTTCCTTTTTTACTCCTTTAATCAAGAAGTACTTCACTTTTAAAACCTTAAACAAAGGTTGAGCCCCCAAATATAAACTATTGGTATTTATGGTAAAACCAGTAATTATTTGAATAGTTAATAATATTCTTTATTAATTTCAATATATTTGTTTTAAAAAAATGTTAATTCAAATGATGTTAATTTTAAAAAAGATTTGTAAAAAGTGAAATGAAAATGTTAATTTTATAAACTTTACACTTGGTAACCACTTTTGCAACTTTCGGCTTCAACTTCTACTTTACTACTGCCGCTACGTACTACTATTTTACTTGACAACCTTCTAGATGATGTCACCTGTCTTGATGTTAACCCTCTACCGCATTTACATATATATATATATATATATATATATATATATATATATATATATATATATATATATATATATATATATATATATATATATATATATATATATATATATATATATATATATATATATATATATATATATATATATATATATATATATATATATATATATATATATATATATATATATATATATATATATATATATATATATATATATATATATATATATATAGATGTAAGAAGATACTACTGCGATCTTTCAGTTATGGGAATTTACACCGAAAAAACTTAGCAGCTAGTTAGTTAGCATAGGGATTTTAATTATTCATAAGACCGGTGCAGTCCACAATTTATTTCAGCATCTTCAAAGAAAAGGTGTTCCAGAGTGCAAGATAACTAGCCAAAACAAATCTAAGGCTGCTCGATCCAAGAACTATTCCCATATGATCGAACCAATTGAGCAAATTTCGCATTTGAATAATACATAATATCAGCAGAAATCAAACAGAAATTTAATGAAGGTATGCAGAAGCCAAAATATTTATCTACCAATTTACTCTGGTAATGACTTTGAGAGACCAAATTATAATTATGATGGAATCAGACTCTCTAGAATATCAGAATACTGTTAACAACTGGAAACAGAACCAAGATATTGAATGCGCTGCTGTCCTGGCAAATACACCGAGAGATTGTTTCTCAATATACGCCATTTTATGATAGTCTCCTACCCCTACCATCGCCACTAGTGTCTTCTAAATTAGCTTTTTCCTAAATTTTGAAGTTTAAATACTCATTTCAGGTTTATTTTTGTTTTATTTTATAATAGTTTTGGTTTTATAATATAAACAATATTTAAATTAAACTAAATACACTTCGAATCAATTTCGAAAATAAAAACACTTTACATCATAATGGAAACACTTCGACATGTTTTCCTCAAAACACGTGTTTTTCTTTGTAGTGGAAACATGGTATAATATTGTCTTACTATGTGCATATAATAGGGTGCGTTTTCTACACTGTAACTCCGTGTTCTGATTGTGCTCTACAAAATGAAATGTAAAAATTTTGGGCATTTGAATAAACTTTTTTCTTAGATTAAAACAAAATGGTGAGTTGAATTTGATTTGGTGCCACCGAAATTTAAAAAGCCCGCCGCGCAGTTAGTAATATGCAATTATTGGGGTTATGGCGTAAAACCAAGAGATAAAAGTTATTACAAATGAATCAAAATAATATAAACGGAATTTAATGAAAATGTGCTTTATTTGTTTTACCAATTTTGTACTAAAAATGTTCAAATCAAATATGTGTGTATATTTTCTTCAAAACGCGATCGCCAAAACATATTTTTTTTTTTCAAAACCTTCTGGCAACGCCGCTCTTAGTTTACCGAGTATGAGTGAGTAAATACATCAAACTGAACACACACACTCTCATGGGTAAGGTAAATGTGTGACTGCAAATTCCTACATACAAATATTATTTTCGTTGTTAAAAAGAAGCACGAGTACGATTGCCGAATGTGGAAAAAATAATTACGAAACTAATGGTGTTTTCTTTTCTGATAAAAATGTTACACCTATGCTACATATAGTGGTTCAACACGTTATTTTCTAAAAAATTTTATACACTATTTTCAAAACATGTTGCACTTAAAACTGGCAAAACATGTAGCATGTCCTACACTGTACTTCGAGTAAGATGGAGATACTGCCCTTTTTTACATCTTTGTTTCATACGTGTTTATGCAAATATGAAATTCTTTTGTTATTGTAGATGAGTAAACGGTGCTGTTGATGATAGCTTTTATAAGATAAAAATAGTGATTAAAACGTTGGTATATTAAAAGTAGTCATGATATATTTGAAACGCTAAGTGTACATTATTATTAAATGCCACTTTGTTAGCGTTTTTTGTTCTTTTGTGCTAATAACACATGTACAACTTTTTAAGGGTGATGGTAATCGGAAAAAAAGGATAAAAATTTAAAGGGCAGCATTTTTTATCAGAAAAGGAAACACCATAAGTTATACACTCTAGTTTCCAGACACAAGCTCAAACGAGTAGAAAACATACTTGTGCAAATAGTATGGGGTGGCCAAACACACCACGAGTGTACTTAGATCATTAAAATATGCACCGGTTGCAGATCTCTGATACAAATGTTGTTAGTTGATTTTTGAAAAAGTGATTTTAACTTTTGTAAACAAATATAAAGCTTAAGTTTGTGATTTCTACAGTTTTTATTTGCGACCCTATAAATTATATATATTCTGAATCAGAATTTATGGAAAATCGATTAAGCGATGTCCGTCTGTCCGCTGTTGAAATACCGTTTCTGAGAAAACCATTAGACTTAGAAACTTTTTTCTTTCACCATTCTTTTACTCCATCGGTTCATGGGTTTGATATTGAAATTAAGTAATATCGCAATTTTGTATGAAAATTTTTGAATAAGAGTTTTGTCTTTTGCTTCAAACTTCAGCATGGCGATCGAAGAGCAAAAACTAAAACTAAACTGGGTTTTTCATGAAAATGTCGGTAAGCGAAATTAAATTTTTTTTTTTTGCTTAAAAGTAGTTTTGGTAATAAACGTAGGTTATATAAATATGGAAAATTAAAATTTTCGATATCAATCCTTATGGACCCGAGATATAGCCTAAACCGGGGTTTTCATGAAAATGTCGCGTAAGCGAACTGAAACAATTTTTTTGCTTAAAAGCAGTTTTGGTAATGAAATGAGGTTATATAAATATGGAAAATGTAAATTTCCGATATCGGTCCATACATACCCGAGATATAGCCTGAACCGATTTTTCCATTAACTTTTTTTTTGCTGAAAAGCAATCCTCGTTATAAAAAAAGGTTACTTAAATACAGAAAGTATAAAATTCCGATATCGGTTCATACATGACCGAGAAATAGCTTAAACAAAATATTCCATGAAAATGTTCATGAAAGATTTCTTTTTCGGAATGGTGATTATAAGGCAAACATATTTTTTCCCCGATATCGGTCCATATATATCCGAGCATATTCAGTTCAAATTTGTAATATATACTATACATATACGTGGCTATCGTGAAGGGTATTTTTATTCGGCCCAGCTGAATATACCACACTCTTACTTGTTACACTTCCGCTTGTGCTTACAAACAAAAATTTCCAGTCACGTTATTCATTGTACGCTCTTCCGGGGTTTTAATAAGTTGTGATTCAAACACACATACATAGACATATTTGCAGGTGGAAAAAATACATCTTACCCTCATGACTGTTACTTGTTGGGGTTGTTGCTTACAAACTATTTGTGGTCATTTTACAAATTTCAATTAAACTTGTATGTTTATATATTTAAGGGAAAAGTGTTATATAGAGAGATTTGCAATACCGATTTAATTGTGTAAACGTTAATTATTTATGTATATATGTATTTATAATAAAAAAATCAAGGAGCATTTAAAAAGCTCTTTTAAATTATGATAGCCCCGTATGTACACATCTGTAAAAAGTGAAAGTTCTCAAGTAAAATAAACACGTACACACAAAAACAAAATTCACTACCTTCGCAAAAAAATAATTGGCACTTACGATCGTTTTTTTCACACAAGCAAATAAAAAATAAAAGAAAGTGGTCAAGTAGGAGCGCTAACGTTTGTTAACTAAATAAGTAACTTGAATATGTCTGAAACACATAATATGTTTTATATACAGGGTGTCTCAGAACTCAACATCAAGCCGTCAAGGTGATAGGATTGATTGTAACAATCAGCGTTGTCAACTCGGCGCATATCGCACCGTTTTTGGTGATTTTTTGAAATTATTTGAGCGAAAAATTCTTTAGTCGGTGCGGTGTCCATTTTTTTTGTTTTTAAATCTTAGGTATGTTTTTTAAATTTCTGTAGCACAAAATCAAATTCAACTCAACTTTTTGTTTTAATGCAAGGAAAAAGTGTAATCAAGTGTCCAAAATTTTTACGTTTCATTTTGGGTGAAAAACGTACCATGTTGTATGCACAAAGTAAGACAATCTTGCTGTTGTAAACGCTGGTTAAATTTCAAGGGCCGATGTTGATTTTGAATAAAACACAAACTATTTAGGAAATTATTGTAATTTTACTTTATTATGATATATTGGTATTATTCAATTATGTATGGAATAAAATATCGGCCAAATGGGTGCCGCGACCACGGCGGCACACCTCCATCCGATGGTCCAAATTTTCGATGACCCTGAGGCATAATGGAGGTTCTATGCCGTTAATGTGCCGAATTATCTCATCCTTTAGCTGTTGAATTGTTGCTGGCTTATCGACTTACACCTTTTCTTTCAAATAACCCCAAAGAAAAAAGTCCAACGGTGTCAAATCACATGATCTTGGCGGCCAATTGACATCGCCATTACGTGAGATAACACGGCCATTGAATTTGTTACGCAAAAGAGCAAGTGTTTCGTGAGCTGTGTGGCAAGTGGCACCGTCCTGCTGAAACCACATATCGTCTACATCCATATCTTCCAATTCGGGTCATAAAAAGTTCGTTATCACCTCGCGATTGCGAACACCATTCACAGTAACTGCCTGACCGGCCTCATTTTGGAAAAAATACGGCCCGATGATGCCGCCAGCACATAAACCGCACCAAATAGTCACTCTTTGTGGGTGCATTGGTTTTTCGACAGTCACTCTTGGATTCTCATTCGCCCAAATGCGGCAATTCTGTTTATTGACGTATCCACTGAGGTGAAAATGTGCCTCATCACTGAAGATGATTTTCTTCGAAAATTGATCATCATTTTCATAATAAGTCTGGATAACTTTAACACGTTGTTGGATAGTGTGTCTCTCCATGGTTCAAATTGAGTAAGTCTGAAATAGAGAAATGTCAAATAAAATTCGGAAAAAAAATTGGCGTTTAGGTGTGGTTCATATTCAACATCGGCCCTTGAAATTTAACCACCCGATATATTATACACACTCTCGAAGAAGAACGAAACATTTCGTTTTATAAAATTTGCTGCTTTTAGAGAGTGTTTTGCTATTAAACGATCAAGCCAACTTTGTCAAATATTGTAATAAATGCATCAGAGAATGCAAACAGAGAAATTCGTATTATGATGGCTCGTGAATTCGTTACGGTTTTGGTTATTGAGAAATTACCAAATTGTTAAATAAATTATAAAGTTTTTTCAAAATGTTTGCATTAAATATTAATTATGGTAAACTTAATCTTTTATTTGCTATAATTCTGGCAAATGTTCGTATATTTTAATAAATTCTTTTACAGACACCGCTTACGCTGTTTTTGATAGAATTGCTATTAATCGAATTTGAAGGCTTATAGTACGATTCTGTAACTATTAATGATGCAATAAACGTAAATTCTTTCGACGGTAATGGTTGGATGATCCTGAAATATAATTTTGACGACGGTAAGTAGGTATTTTGGGTCCTTGATAATAGGCAGTTAAAGTAACAAGTGATTTCGGTAGATAGCAAATATAATTAATGATATTGCTTAAAAATAAATTTGATAAAATATCGTTATAGTTATTGTAAATATAACATTCAGGTATGTGATAGAAATCGATCGCTTTCAAAAGTTGCGATGGAAAACGATCGCTTTCGAAAAAGGGTTTTATACGATATTTCTATGACTGCCTTTTGAAATCCACTTAAATATATAAAGTATGATTACAGGTAAATGAATAATCAAAAATATCTCAAAAAAAATGAAGAAAATTGATTATTTGTGAGTTTTGCAACATATTCAAAACTAATAAATTTTGCCCATCACATCTATTTTCTCTCTTATATTGAATCGTTTTGAGTATTAATTTCTATCACACACCTGATTTTCTTAATAAAACTAACGGAGTCGTACTAGAGGCCAAGTTTGGCAAACAGGAATTCTAGCTAATGAAAGAATTTGAAGGTATGGAATCAGGCGGTGCTGTCAGATCTAATTTGATTGTATAATAGTCGCTTAAACTGATGTTTCAGCATCGTGTTTTTAATATAAAAATATTGTATCTAACAGGGCTTTTGAATCTTTTTGTCGCTTTCTACGAGAAATAGTCAGATTGTGGAGTGCCATCTGGGCTTTCCAAGTATATTCTAAAGAAAGCCATTCTCTCGATTTTAAGCATAATTCTCAATTGCTTCATTCATTATTCCCGTAGCCTAATTTTAAGCTGGAGAGACGAAGGGAGTTGCCACTCTCTTCTAGCTCTCCCGTTTTCTGACAGAAGTTGCTCAATTTCAGACAAATAAGTTCTATTGTTCTCATTTCTTGGTCTTGGCTATTGGTAGCATGCTGTACGGCTAGTCTAAGGTTTTCAGAAAAATCGGTAATTGATACTTCTATATCTTCAGGCGTTCTCAAGGCAATATTTTCGTCCAATGAATATTCAAATATTTCTTATATTTTATGTAAATGATCACACAAATTTCTTGACATATCTTTCTTTGCAGTTAAAATATATATCAATATACTATTTTGAAATCAACGATTCAAGCTTAAAAGTATACTTATTTCTTCCTTACATACATCCTTAATATAAAAAATATAATAATTGTCCCGCATTACAATTAGTATATTCAATTATTTTTTCACGCCTTCTTCGATCAAGAGTTATTGATCGTGACAACTGCAAAGTATATAAAAATATCCGTATATGTGAAGGAGTGAATTACTGTTTTACAGATGCGCGTTGAATGAATGCTGCTGTGATTGAAACTATTATCGTTGGTGTATAGCGCGTGTCCCTTCTCTGTAAACTTTGCATTATTTATCTGAGTTACTTATGTTTCAAGACTTGATTCCGTATTGCACTAATATAACAAGGAACTCCATGAATAAAATAAGACATATTTTTTATGCAATGGAATTATTGATTAAATCCTGATAGCTTTTGCTGAAATTCTGTGAATTCTTAAAAACTTAACAAATTTTGTGAAGGAACTCAAATTTTTATCATAGCAGGAAATTTTCTTCTATGGTTCTCTTGTCTTACGTTCACACAAAAAACTATTTTCAATGTACAAACTGGCATGCATGGATATATGAAAATTTTTTTGTAAAAAGTAATGCAAATGCAGTAAACATTATACGTGTATTATTGAACAACATACCAAAACATATGTACTAAAATTTTAATTATAAGCGCCAAATTTGCGTCAATTCAAAAAATACGTGACAAAGTTTTGTTTATATAAACTGTAAAATCTACAAACAGAATGAAAATTTACATTAAAACACGTCGACTTTAAAATAGAGAAAACTTTATAAAAAAACTACTAGCTGTTTTAACTTTTCCAGCTATGTCACAGAGTTCAATTCCGTTCGAAAATGGAAACTAATCTGTTTTTTTTTGGTGCATCAGAACACGGAAAGTTTTTCCGAACGAAATTATTTTTAATGTCAATAATAAAGTTCATGTATTCTGTTAAAAATTATGTCACTCCAATTATAATTTTTTTAGTTTTCTGCGGACATTTTTGAGTGGAACAGAGATCTATGACATGCCTCTCTACGGCTATTCAAATGATGAAACTGAACTTTTAGTCTCGTTGAGACTAAAAATGACCTATCAGAGAGTCAAAATATCAATTTGTTCGTTCTGCTTAATCTACATGTACTCGTAAATCATGCTAAAGACAATTATCCTTTACCTAGTGTCCTGCGATTAACTCTGACATAATAACATAATAACTGAGAAACCAGAGAACGACTTTCTTTATGCCCATCTTAGTATCTAACAAGGAGTGCACGTGTTTTTGTTAATCTTATAAGAATTCATAAATCATTGAAAGCCGAGAAGAAAACACATCTTTGCGATCAACACAATCTTATAAGAATTTTGTATACGAGTATGGGCACAATTTGTACAAAATTAATCACTTATAATATATATTTAATGCATAAAAACAAATTATTTTCCATTTAAAAGGGTTCAAAAGATATTTTGCAAAACTAATAATCGGTAAAATTGCAATGGCGTCTTTTTGTAAACAAACACACATACAATCGCTTTTTTGATAGCTCTTATTATAAGATCGTTGCTAGGAGATTTCTCATAAGATCGCTTTCATAAAAATTATTCTAAGGCTGCGATAACACTGATTTTAAGTCTACACGTAACAGAATTCTTTCTGTGATTGAAATTGATGTTCTCATCTCAGATATTACCGCAGATGTTGACACTAACGCTGCCATTACACAAGAAATTACTTTCATGAAATTTTTGTATACGTATTACAAATAAAAATTTCAGTGAAATAGACGACTTTCATGAAAATTTCTTGTTCGCCTACACAGGAAAGTGAAAGTTCATTTTACAAATGTCGCCGAGGCAAAGAGTTGCAAAATTTGCCTCTATTTCTCTCCACTCTTATTTTGTCTGCTTACTAATCAGAGTTGCCGAACTTATTACATATACAAATTTATGGGGCAATAGTTAAAAATACTCATCATTATAAACTTTTCTATGATGTTATTTTTATAAAAAGACTTTAATTGTTTTCTTTACGTGTTAAATATGCAATACAATGACAAATGATCATAATTATTTTCATAGACTTGCAAAAAAAGTTAATTTTACTACAATACTGCAACTTTGTATAATTCTTTCTATGTGGCAACAATGTTTAGCAATTTGTCATTTTACTTTCAGAAAACGTGAAAAATTTTGTTTCATGAAATTTTTAATGAAAGCTGAGTGGAAAGTAAGCAAAATGAGAGTGTGTTAGTAAAAAAATGTGAGTGTATTGCAACTTTCATGAAATTACTTTCCTGTCTAAACGATACGTAAGTTAACCAAGTATAATAAAGCTGGATCCACCCATTGTTTCCGCACAAAATTTTTGTCCGGACAAAATTTTTTTTATATGTAGTTTGACGCCTCTCTTCTTGAGAGAGAGAGAGAGAGAGAAAATATTTTTTACAGTTACTTGAATTGGTTTAATTTTATATTTTGTCCGGACAAAATTGAACTGAGATGCCAATTGGATATATTTTTTAATACAAAATTGTATTGAGTTGCCCCATCGATTAAAACATTTACATAGTAATTTTATTCTGATGAAATTTCAATTGTGGCTGGCATTTGCTATATGTACATAGTTTTAATAGTTATTAAAAAATAAGTAATAATTTTAATATGGAAATAAATGAATTGATTGCCCATAAACTTATATAATGTTATATAATGTGTAAAAATAACCGATTGCTCTTCTTTGCATTAAAAGGCTTTTCACTGCAACTCTTTTTAATTTTTTTTTATATATACGTACTTGGCTAATAATAATGCTTTATGTATTTCAATGTCCATAAGCAAAAGCAGTTTTCTATTTTCCATTATTATCACACAATATTTACTAACAATTTAGAATATGTAAAATGCGCCAGGAAAATAAACCAAAATAATAACAAGCAGTACTACCACCTTGTTTACATATGGCAGCTCTGATTTTCCGAAACATTTTTTTGCAATGGGTGAATCGTGCTGCAGAAAACTCTCAGTAAAAAATTTTTGTCCGGACAAAAATTTTGTTCGGAAAAAATGGGTGAATCCAGCTTAAGAAGAAAACGTATTGTTGCACCCAGCGTTGCCGGGTGATTTTGTATAAAATCCCTACCATAGTGTACAAAAATCGCTTTTACCCCCTACAATAAAACAAATATTTTAGCCCGAAAACCAAATTGATGATTAGGCAACACATCCCACACCACTCAATATTGGAGTCAACTTCGTCATTAACAATTTTTCGAACAGTTTTGAAATTGTTGGCAGTAGACGTATTTGTCTATATAATTCTACTTTCTCTCTCTCCCTGGCTTGGGTATCATAGTAATCAAAAACACCTTCCACGAGAACGTAGAATGGCGTCAAATATAGAAAAAGAATTCTTTTAGCTACACATGCTCAAACATATTACCAATAATTTTATCAATACATGGAGCTTTCCTGGGGTTTGTGCTACTGTTATCGTTTTATACGTCTTGAAAATTAGGCCCTAAGGACCTAGACTGTTAGGCCGCTTACGTGGTCTGATTAAAAAATAACCGTTATTTTCAGATTTCGTGAGCTACGTATGTTCGATTTTCGCATTTTTTATTCAGTTAAGTTGGTACATATGTAAGCCATTTCGGTTTGTCAGTAAAAACGGTTAGTCGTCTTTTGGTGTACTCTTTGATTCAATATGGATATCGTTTTCAACGTCTTGAAAATTAGGCCTCAAGGACAAAGGCTGCCAAACAGCTTACATGGTCTGATTAAGTTAACTAAATTTTAGTTAACTTAGTCTATCGCTCAGGAGCTGTTGAACATCGTCAACGGCGATCAAGATTTAATCAAAAAGGTCATAAGTGGTGACGAATCATGGGTGTATAGATATAACATTGAAACCAAAGCTGTAAAAAGCACGTCAAGCACGTGAGGTTCTTCTCACTATTTTCTTCGACTGCAATGGCGTGGTGCATCATGAATTTTTCCAAAAGGTCGTACGGTCAATAAGAAATATAAAGTGAAGTTATGCGGTGTTTTTGCGAAGCAATTCGTCAGAAACGCACATAATTGTGGAAAAAAAATCATGGATTTTGTACAGTGATAGCGCACCAGCTCACACATCGATGCTTGTGCGTGAGTATTTGTTCAAAAACAAAACCGTTATCATGCCTCAACCACCGTATTCATCAGACTTGGCCCCCGCTGACTTTTTCCTCTTCAAAAAACTGAAGACAACGATGAAAGGAAAGTGTTTTTCTACGATAAGATAAGATAAAAGACAAATCGAAACAGGTATTTCAGAAGTGTTTAGAGGATTGAAAAAACGCTGTCAAAAGTGTATTATATCTTAGGAGGACTACTTTGAAGGGGACAAGATAGTTATTGATGAATAAATAAATACTTTTTGAAAAAGTTGAATTTTTTTTTTTTTTTAGCATTTTTTTATTTATTGAATCTTCAAAATGAACTAACAATAAGTATTCAAATCTTAATACTAAATTTAAAAAATGTGATTCTTAAGTCCGGCCAATGCTAGACAAAAAGTTTTATTATGCGGGAGCTATTTCGGTAAAATCACCTATTGAGCAATCTGATGGTGGCAGCGGTATCCCTTCTTTTAAGGCGAGTGTGGCCGCCAAAATTAAGTATATTGCGCGCAAGAGGGTTTGGATGAAGTTCCAGTTTACTGACATACCTTGTCGCGTACTTAGAAAATTCCTCTTTTACCAGCGGAACACTCAGATCTTTACGAATTCGTGAATTTTTTACGTACCATGGAGCTGAAGCAATCATTCAAAGAATTTTGTTTTGTCGCCTTTGAATTTTTTGACGCTGAGGCGGTGCCCCATAACTGAATTCATTGTTAATTGTATAACAAAAGTTTGCAATCTAGTTTCAATAGAGAATTTCTGCCCATAAGCCAATTTAGCTGCGCTGCTTTTAGTTCTTACTGAGTGACTTTTGCTTCAATGTGAGACTTCCACGTTAGCCTACGGTCGAAGTGTATACCAAGGTACTTGAAATCACTGTGCTGCGGAATAAGTGAGTTGTTTGGATAGGCGCACATGTTTGCTTACACAGAGTGAATGTGACATGAGTACATTTCTGTTCATTAACTTTGATTTTCCAAAGTTTTAGCCATTTCTCTAATATTGAAATATATTCCTGTAAATTTCGTGAAGCTAATTGGTGGTTTTCATGAACACTCAAAAACGCTGTGTCATCTGCAAAGGTAGAAGTGTGCGTCAGAAGCGTAAATCAAATATAAAGTAGGCCCCAGTATGCTGCCTTGGGGAACTCCTGCCTTGATTGGCTGAGTTGGGCTTATAAAGTCGCCTTCTCTGATAACAAACTTCCGCCCATATAAGTAGCTTTCTAGAAGCTTGTGTGTATTTGCAGGCAAGTTTAGCTTTATTTTGTGCATCAAGCCGTCGTGCCACACTTTATCAAAAGCTTGAGAAATATCAATGAATAGAGCTGAGCAATACTTCTTCTCCTCAAAGGTCTGTCTTATGACGTTGACTAGTCTGTGCGTTCTATGGTGCTATGTTTAGCCCGAAAACCAAATTGATGATCAGGGATACATCCCACAGTGTTCAATATTGGACTCAACTTCGCCATTAACAATTTTTCGAATAGTTTTGAAATTGTTGGTAAAAGACTTATTGGTCTATATGATTCTACCTTTGTCAGGTCCTTCCCTGGCTTGGGAATCATGGTAATCATTGAGACCTTCCACTCTGCAGGATAATACTCAAGGCGTAAAATAGCGTTAAAAATAAAAAGTAGAACTCTTCTTGCTACACGAGGTAACTGCTCAAGCATTTTACCAGTAATTTGATCAATGCCTGGAGCTTTCCTGGGCTTTGTATTGCCGATACCATTTTCGGCATCTTGAAAATTAAGTCTCAAAGGCACAGGCGGTCTAGTAGCATATGACTGTAATTCCGCTGTATTATTCGTTGAATCATTTGTAATAAAAACGTTCCTCAAATGATCGACATACAACATCCCCTTTTCAGAATCGCTTCTTGCCCAGTCGCCAGTTGAAGTTCGCAAAGATGGCTTACCTATTACGGGTCTTTTTAAACCTTTTGTCGCTTTCCACAAAGAATAATCAGATTGAGGAGTACCATCAAGGCTTTCCAGATATGTTTTAAGGGAAGCCATTCTGTGGATTTCGAGCAGATTTCTTAGCTGAGACCTGCGAAGTTGCCACTCTCTTCTGACTCTTCTTTTTTCTGACAGTAGTTGCTCAGTTTCAGACGAATAAGTTCTATTGTTCTGATTTCTGGATCTTATATGACTAGTGTCATATTATGCTGTACAGCCAGTTTGAGGTTTTCAGAAAAATCGTTAATTGACACATCAATATCCTCAGGCGTTCTCAAGGCGATATTTTCAGTACAATGTGTACTAAAAAATTTTTTGTATTTTAGCCAATTAACTTTATTGATGGTCAACGGGGAGCCAATCTCTTGGGGAAACGAAACAGAGATTATAGTGGGTGAGTGATCTGATGACAAATCTAATGAAGGCTCCACTTGCATCCATTCTAAAAGAAAATTTTTCGCAACTCCAAAATCTATAACGTCTGGGATCTTTCGTCGGTCTGTCGGCCAATAAGTGGGGTGTCCGCTTGAAACCACATCTAAGCCCATTTTGGAAACGGTTTCAAAAAGCACACGAGGCCCAAGTGAATTGAAAAAATTTGTATATTGATTTTCTGTTACTGAAAATCGCGGTGGTGAGTAAATCGAGGATGTAACGATTTTATCATGAAAATGTTCAATACATATGTTTGTTGCATTCATCCTGTGATTCTTCAACCGCACAGTCGTGTTTTTAAAAAGTGAAAAAAAAAACAAACCAAAAATCATTGTGCTAACATATTTTTAAACTCACATACAAAAACAATAATATATTGTATTAAATTGCAAAAACAATAACAAATTATTTAAAAAAACAACGGGAAAATAAATTCCTTACATTTCATTAACTAAACAATAAAATAAATTTCAATAAAACAAGTGCGGTGGCAGTGCATTGTTATTGTTGTTATTGTGCGCGAAGATTAACTACCCAGTGGGAAAAAAAACTATACATTAAAATTTTGTTTTCTTGCAAAACCGAAAATCTTTATGACAATTATTTTTGTATACTTTTAAATTTAAAAAAATATAAATAAAAAAAAAAAATTGCATGAGTGTACCTAGTAGATGCAATTCTGAGAGGGAGCTTAGCTCCACTAGAAAAAACCTCTGGATTTCTGAAGAGGAATCATTGAAAAAATCGTTGGACAATCTCCTGTCTCTAAGAGATAAAAAACGCACGCAGTCGTGTTCGCCAAACATTGTTGTTACAACAGAAGACAAACCATCTACCAGTTCAGTTATTGCAGATAAGCCGAAAACACAAGTAGGCATGGACAGGTATGTAACCGTGGTTAAACGTCAGCGAAGCCCGAAATCCGCTCAGATATCATCACAACCAAAGATATCCAAAGAGGATAATACCGCTACAGCAACGCAAAGTAATAGATTTGCAATCCTCCAGACTGATGAGCCAAATACAGCAAAAAAAACATTTAAACCGCCACCAATATATTTGAGAGAATCTACTTCTAATGAGCTGGTAAAACAACTTATTACGGTAATCGGTAAGGACAATTTCAACGTGACATCAGTTAAGCGCGGAAACATCAATGAAACAAAAATTCAGGTAAACCATGAAAACGACTACCGAAAATTGTCTGATGTCTTAGAAAAACAGAAAAGATCATTTTACACTTACCAGCTCAAAAGTGCCAAAGGTCTTCAGGTCGTTATTAAAGGGATTGACCCATGCGTAGATACTGATGATGTAAAAACCGGATTGGAAGATAAGGGTTTTAAAATAAAAACAGTAGTAAACATCAGGAACCGTGAAAAGACCCCTCAACCCATGTTTAGGGTTGAACTAGAACCAGGGGATGTTCTGCTAAAAAAGAGTGAAATTCACCCAATATATAACCTCAAATATCTTTTGCACCGTAAGGTTACCGTTGAGGAGCCACATAAGCGTTCAGGACCCGTTCAGTGCCTAAACTGCCAAGAATTTGGCCACACTAAGGCTTACTGCAAGTTGCCCGCTGTTTGTGTTGTATGTGGCGAACTTCACGGCACAACTCAGTGCAATAAGCCAAAGGCCGACGCAAGTGTTAAAAAATGCAGTAACTGTGGAGGTAACCACACTGCAAATTATAGAGGTTGCCCTGTCTATACTCATTTTAAGCGGTCAATGACAAATAAGTCATCGGTTTCTCCAGCAGCCCAGCAGCCAAATGTCATTGGCAAAAACAATTTTCCCCAGGTAGGCCATCCAACCAACTTCACAAACACGCAGAATACCAAACAATTTTCATATGCTAATGTGGTTAAATCCGACCAAAACTTGAACCAGCAACCCAAGCCCCAAATTTCCGATCCAAATTTTAGTAACCTAGAGGCAACTCTGCAGACTCTTGTTCAATCCATTAACACTTTTACCGTCTCTATGACCAACATGATGCAGGAAATGCTAAAAATGCAATCCACTATTTTACAGGCAATTTTAAAAAAATGAATTGGTTAAAAATATGTTTCTGGAACGCAAACGGCATTCGCCAACACAAAAATGAACTTGAGCACTTCCTTATGGAAAAGCAGATCGATATAATGATGATTGCTGAAACCCATTTGACAACTAACAGTTTTTTCAAAATTAATGGCTACATACTGTATGACACAAAAGATCCCCGTGGAAGATCTTGCGGAGGATCGGCAATTCTAATAAAATCCAGAATTAAACACTTTTTAATGAACGAGACATGTGAGGAATATCTCCAAGCTACAAATATATGCCTTAATTATTTTCATGAAAAAATTGTTATATCCTCGATTTACTCACCACCACGATTTTCAATAACAGAAAGACAATATTCAATTTTTTTCAAATCACTTGGTCCTCGATTTTTAGCGGCTGGCGACTATAACGCTAAACACACTTTTTGGGGATCACGTTTAATTACCCCGAAAGGCCGTGTGCTTTTTGACACCGTTTCCAAAATGGGCTTAGGTGTGATTTCAAGTGGACACCCCACTTATTGGCCGTCAGACCAACGCAAGATCCCAGACGTTATAGACTTTGGAGTTACAAAAAATTTTCCCTCTGAATGGATGCAAGTGGAGCCTTCATTGGACTTGTCATCAGATCACTCACCAACTATAGTTTCTGTTTCGTTCCCCCAGGGGGTTGGTTCCCCGTTTTGTGACTTGGCATTGACTGTCACTCGAGTTAATTGGTTAAAATATAAAAAATATTTGAGTACTCATTGTACAGAAAATATTGCCTTGAGAACCCCTGAGGATGTTGATATATCCATTAAAGATTTTTCTGAAGACCTTAAACTTGCCGTACAACATGCTACCACTAGCCATACAAGATCTAGAAATGTGAGCAATGGAACGTATTCGTCTGAAATAGAGCAACTTCTGTCAGAAAAAAGAAGAGTTAGAAGAGAGTGGCAACTTCGAAGGTCTCCCCAGCTTAAAAGCAGACTACGGGAGTGCGTAACTCAATTAAGAAATCTGCTTGAAATCCAAAGAATGGCTTCCCTCAAAAATTATCTAGAAGGTCTTGATGGTAGCCTGCAAACCGACTATTCTCTATGGAAAGCGACAAAAGGTCTGAAAAGACCCGTAATAGGTAAGCCACCTCTGCGAACGTCAACTGGAGATTGGGCAAGAAGCGATTCTGAAAAAGGGATGGTGTATGTTAATCATTTGAAAAACGTTTTTACTGCAAATGATACAGTGGATGATGTTGCTGAATTTCCGCCATATGCTGTTAGACCGCCTGTGCCTTTGAGACTTAGTTTTCAAGATGTTGAAAATGTTATTCGTAACACAAACCCCAGGAAAGCTCCAGGTATTGATCAAATTACTGGTAAAATGCTTGAGCAGCTACCTCGTGTAGCCCGTAGAATTCTTCTTTTTATTTTTAACGCTATTTTACGTCTCGAGTATTATCCTGCAGAGTGGAAGGTGTCCATGATTACTATGATACCCAAACCAGGGAAGGATCCCACTAAAGTAGAATCATACAGACCAATAAGTCTACTGCCAACAATTTCAAAACTGTTCGAAAAATTGTTAATGGCAAAGTTGAGTCCAATGTTGAACACTGTGGGATGCATCCCTGATCATCAATTTGGCTTTCGGGCTAAACACAGCACAATAGAACAAACGCACAGACTAGTCAATGTCATAAGACAGACCTTTGAGGAGAAGAAGTATTGCTCAGCACTATTCATTGACATTTCTCAAGCTTTTGATAAAGTGTGGCACGAGGGCTTGATACACAAAATAAAGTTGAACTTGCCTGCAAATACACACAAGCTTCTGGAAAGCTACTTATGTGGGCGGAAGTTTGTTATCAGAGAAGGCGACTTTATAAGCCCAACTCAGCCAATCGAGGCAGGAGTTCCCCAAGGCAGCATACTGGGGCCTACTTTATATTTGATTTATGCCTCTGACATGCCAACGACACCCGGAATCCACACTTCAACTTTTGCAGACGATACAGCATTCTGCAGCGTACATGAAAGCCATCAAGTAGCTTCGCGAAATTTGCAGGAGTATATTTCAATGTTAGAGATGTGGTTAAAACTTTGGAAAATTAAAGTTAATGAACAAAAGTGTACTCACGTTACATTCACGCTGCGTAAACAAACATGTTCAGCCATCCAAATCAACAATTCACCTATTCCGCAGCAAAATGAAGTCAAGTACCTTGGTATTCACCTGGACCGTAGGTTAACGTGGAAGTCTCACATAGATGCGAAAGTTACTCAGTTTAAGTTAAAAGCAGCT
The DNA here is from genome assembly GCA_914767995.1 of Thecocarcelia acutangulata. Taxonomy (NCBI): domain Eukaryota; kingdom Metazoa; phylum Arthropoda; class Insecta; order Diptera; family Tachinidae; genus Thecocarcelia; species Thecocarcelia acutangulata. The sequence continues at coordinate 54,747,563 of OU612098.1, read as the reverse complement.
CAACTGAATTGGCTTATGGGCAGAAATTCTACATTGAAGCTGGATTGCAAACTTTTATTATACAACGCAATTCTAAAGCCTATATGGTGCTATGGAATTCAACTATGGGGCACCGCCTCCGCTTCAAACGTTGAAAAAATTCAAAGGCGACAAAACAAAATTCTTCGAACAATTACCGCAGCTCCATGGTACGTAAAAAACTCACGAATTCATAAGGATCTCTGTGTTCCTCTTGTAAAAGACGAATTTTCAAAGTACGCAACAAGGCATATCAATAAATTGGAACTTCACCCAAATCGTCTTGCACGCAATATACTTAATTTTGCAGGCCACTCTCGGCTGAGAAGGAGGGATACACTTGCCACCATCAGAACGTTAAATTGGTGATTTTACCGATATTGACCGTGCAAAATAAAACATTTTTGTCTAGCATTGGCTGGACTTAATTAATTTTATGTATTTAGTTTTAAGATTTGAATACTTATTGTTAGTTCACTTTGTGAAGATTCAATAAACAAATGAATGAGAAAAAAAAAAAAAAAAAAAAAAAAAAAAAAATATGTTTGTTGCTTGGAGATACTCCTCACATGTCTCGTTTAGCAAATAGTGCTTAATTCTAGTTTTTATCAAAATTGCCGAGGCTCCGCAAGATCTGCCACGGGGATCCTTAGTATCATATAGTGTGTAATTACAAATTGGTTATCTCATCGATTTATTCGCCGCCTCGATTTTCAGTAATGGAATCACAATATTCAAGTTTTTTCACCTCATTAGGACCTCGTTTTATAGCAGCTGGAGATTACAACGCAAAACATAATTTTTGGGGCTCACGTTTAATCACCCCGAAGGGTAGGATGCTTTTCGATACAATTTCTAAAATGGGCTTAGACGTAATATCAAGCGGACATCCCACTTACTGGCCAACAGACCGACGAAAGATTCCTGATGTGATTGATTTTGGAGTGGTAAAGAGGGGTTCCCTGTGGAATGGATGCAAGCTTGTCTTCGGATCATTCACCTACTATTATTTCAGTGCGTTTTCCCTAGGGGACTTGGTCCCCGATTAACAATTTGCAGATGACCGTCACCCGAGTGAATTGGCTAAAATATAAAAAATTTTTGAGTACCCATTGCACTGAGAATATTGTTTTGCGTCACTAAGCAACTTTAGCCAAAACCTTAAACAAGCCGCTGAACTTGGTTCTAGGGTTATTTAACACGCAGAAACCTTCAAAATAGAACATATTCTTCAGAAATCGAGCAACTTGTGTTAGAAAAAAGAAGAGTTCGACGAGAGTTGCAACTTCGCAGGTCTCCGCAACTAAAAACAAGGCTCCGTGAGTGCACAAATCAACTAAGAAATTTGCTTGGAAACCAAAAAACGGCTTCTCTACAAACGTATTTAGAAAGTCTGGATGGTACTCCTCAGTCCGACTTTTCTTTATGGCGGGCGACTAAGGGTTTAAAAAGGCCAGTTAGAGGTAAGCCGCCCTTGCGAGAACCGTCTGGTGACTGGGCTAGAGATGACGCGGAAAAGGGTAATTTATTTGGTAACCATTTGAAAAACGTTTTTTCCACAAATAGGTCTGATAATGCAAATGAGTTGCCGCCTACTGTTAGTAGACCTCCTGTACCTTTAAGATTGAATTTTCAAGAAGTTGAAAATGCTATTGGTAATCTAAACTTTAAAAAAGCTCCAGGAATGAATAAAATCAGCAACAAAATGCTCGTAGAGCTGCCTCGTGTAGCTAAAAGAATTGTTCTTTTTATTTTTAATGCTATTTTACGACTGTGGAGTGGAAGGTGTCCCTGATAACAATGGCTCCTAAGCCAGGGAAGGATCACACGAAAGTAGAATCATACCGTCCAATAAGTCTACTGACAACTATTTCAAAACTTTTCGAAAAATTGCTAAAGGCGAAGTTGGATCCAATGCTTCATAAGGTTGAATGTATTCCTGATCACCAATTTGGTTTTAGAGCGAAACATGGCACCATTGAGCAAACACACAGGTTAGTTAACGTCATAAGAAAGGCATTTGAAGATAAAAAATATTGCTCTGCCTTATTCATCGACGTCTCACAGGCTTTTGATAAAGTGTGGCACGATGGTTTAATGCATAAAATAAAATTTAACTTACCTGCAAACATACATAACCTTTTGGAAAGCTATTTATATTGTCGCCAATTTACAGTTAAAGAAGGCGATTTCGTAAGGCTCGCCCAGTCTATTGAAGCTGGAGTTTCCCAAGGCAGCATATTAGGGCCTATCTTATATTTGATCTACGCATCTGACATGCCGACAAGCACCAACATTCACACTTCAACATTTGCAGTTGCTACAGCATTTCTTAGCATACATAGTAACTACCAGCAAGCATCAATAAATCTACAGGAACATATCGACAAACTAGAGAAATGGCTCAAGCTTTGGAAAATCAAGGTTAATGAACAAAAGTGTGCCCATGTTGCATTCGCACTGCGTCTAGGAACATGCTCACCCATTACTATTAACAATAAACTAATACCTCAACACAGTGAAGTCAGATAGCTCGGTATTCATCTTGACCGTAGACTAACATGGAAGTCGCATATCGAGGCAAAAGTAACGCAGATGAAATTGAAAGCAGTGCAAATTAACTGGCTAATAGACAGAAATCCGACCTTGAAGCTTGATTGTAAACTCTTGCTGTACAACTCGATTCTAAAGCCAATATGGTGCTATGGGATTCAATTATAGGACACAGCCTCGGCATCCAACATTGAAAAAATTCAAAGAAGTCAAAATAGAATTCTCAGTAGAATTACAAATGCTCCATGGCACGTTAAAAACTCACGAATCCACGCAGATCTGAACGTACTTTTGTGAAATCTGAATTTGTGAAGTACGCGACAAGATATATTAACAAACTTGAATTCCATCCAAATCCTCTTGCAGTTAATATTCTTAACTTTGGTGGTCATACCCGTCTAAAAAGGAGGGATACTTTGCCTACCATTAGAGCTCTAAACAGATGACTGAATTCTGAAATAATATTCGTATAAAAAATAAATTTTTGTCCAGCACTGGCAGGACTTTAATCACAATTTTTTTTTTAGTATTAAGAATTGAATACTTATTGTCATTACATGTCTTATGTAGATTCAATAAATAAAATAATAAAGTTAAAAAAAAAATATAGTGTGTACCCATTAATTTTGAAATAACTGTTGGTTGTCAAATGGTTTTCAGCAATCAACATTATGTCGATTTGCTTTTCCATAAGGAAGTGCTCAAGTTCATTTTTGTGTTGGCGGATGCCGCTTGCGTTCCAGAAACATATTTTTCACCAACTTATTTTTTTAAAATTGCCTGCAAAATAGTGGATTGCATTTTCAGCATTTCCTGCATCATGTTCGTCATGGAAACCGTAAATGTATTTATAGATTGAACAAAAGTCTGCAGAGTTGCCTCAAGATTGCTAAAATTTTGATCGGAGTTTTGAGGCTTGGGCTCCTGGTTCAAATTTGATTTATCGGATTTTACCACATTCGCATAATAATTTTGTAGGGGGTTTTGCACGTGTATATGGCTAGTTGGCTGGCGTACCTGGGGGAAATTGGTTGTAGAAATGGTGTTTGACTGCTGGGGTGGCATATTTAAAATCAATGGCTTATTTGTCATTGACCTCTTGAAGTGAGTGTAGACAGGTCAACCCCTGTAGTTTGCAGTATGGTTACCTCCACAGTTACTGAATTTTTTAACGCTCGCGTCAGTCTTAGGTTTTTTGCACTGTAATGTACCGTGAAGTTCACCACACACAACGCAACCTGCGGGCAACTTACAATAGGCCTTAGTATGGCCAAACTCTTGGCAGTTTAGGCATTGAACGGGCCCTAAACGCTTATGAGGCTCCTCAACGGTAACCTTACGATGCAAAAGATATTTAAGGTTGTAAATTGGATGCACTTCATTCTTTTTTAACACAACATCTCTTGGTTCCAATTCAACCCTAAACATGGGTTGAGGAATTTTTTCACGGTTTCTGATGTTTAATACATTTTTAATTTTAAATCCATTGTCTTCTAATCCGGTTTTGACATCATTCGTATTTACAAAAGGGTCAATCCCTTTTATAACGACCTGAATACCTTTGGCACTTTTAAGCTGATATGTGTAAAATGATCGTTTCTCCTTCTCCAGAACGTCAGACAATTTTCGGTATTCATTCTCGTGGTTGACCTGGATTTTGGTTTCATTAATGCTGCCGTGCTTAACCGATGTTACTTTAAAACTGTCTGTGCCGATTGCCGTAATAAGTTGTTTTACCAACTCACTAGAGGTAGGCTCTCGCAAATATATTGGTGGCGGCTTAAAGGTTTTTTTAGGTATTGCTGGTTCATCAGTCTGAAGGATAGCAAACCTATTACTATCCATTGTCGTGGTGGTCTTATCATCTTTGGGGATTTTGGACTGAGATGACATTTGAGCGGATTTGGGGCTTCGCTGCCGTTTAACCACGGTTACATACCTGTCCATGCCTACTTGTGTTTTCGGCTTATCTGCAATAACTGAACTGTTAGATGGCCTGTCGTCTGTTGTAACAACTATATGTGGCGAACACGAGCGCGTGCGGTTTCTTTCTCTTAGCGACTACAGATTTTCCAATGATTTTTTCAAAGACTCCTCCTCAGAAATCCAAGGACTTTTTCTAGTGGAGCTGAGCTCTTTCTCAGAATTACATCTGATAGGTACACTCATGCAGTTTTTATTTAATTTTTTTATTTTCACTTTAAAATATATAACGGTAAAGGTCACAAAGTTTTTTTAGTATAAAATCACTCTTTTTCAATTATTCCCGTTATTATTTATTCCGGTTTAATTTTAAACACTCCGATCAAAAACAACACGTCCGTTCACTATCGAAGCTAGACTCCGACTGTTGAAAATAACGGTTATTTTTTGATCACTCGAATGTGTGTACGAACATATGTCTGTTTGAAAAAAACCATTTACATTTGCGTACGATTTTTTGTTTTCTCATTCTTTATTTGTCTGGCAATGTGTCTGTACTGATACTAAAAAAATGATAAAAAAGACAAACCATATTATTTTGCAACAACAATTAAAAAAAGACATATGTATCTTAAAAATCATGGTGTGATGTAATATGATTTTGGTAGCATTTTGAAAAGAAAAAAAAGGTCGTCTGAAAAGTCGTCGTCGTGATAAATTGCTGTTACTCTGCTGAAGTGTTTCGAGGATCGAAAAAACGCTGTCAGAAGTGTATTATATCTGAAAAATAAGTTTTCAAATGAAAAAGTTTTTTATATGGATAGTCCAGATTCGTACTCATGGTATTGACATGGTTTAAGATCGAATGATAATCGAATGTCGACACGGACAGCAGTCTTTTCGCATTTGGAAAAATAAGTTTTTGTTTTGTTCCTAAAAAAAAAAAAAAAAAAAAACGGCACTAACCACACTGAACTATGGGAAGGAACTCGTATCTGATTTATGGATTGCATATTGCAGCAAGACAGTATGCCAATACACCTTTCAAAAGAGTAACGATCGTGGTACTAACAACAGAGGAATACTACTCTGTTAGACTGGCTGGTTTACTCTTCATATTTAAACTCGATGGAAAACTTATGGGAATACATGGCATGTAAAGGTTACAGTAATGGAGCTTAAACTAAGAAATTAACATGTTTGGAATGAAATCGATAACGATTTATTGAAAGTAAATAAAAAACGGATCAGCTACTCTTAATTAACAGATCTTAATTAATTGCATTAGGTATTAAAATAATAAATTAATATTACAGTATTAAAACTTTTAAGTTAATACAACGAATTTATAGATCTTTAATGGTGTTTTCTTTTCTGATAAAAAATGCTGCCCTTTACATTTTTTTCCGATTACCATCACCCTTAAAAAGTTGTACATGTGTTATTAGCACAAAAGAACAAAAAATGCTAACAAAGTGGCATTTAATAATAATGTACACTTAGCGTTTCAAATATATCATGACTACTTTTAACATAACAACGTTTTAATCACTACTTTTATCTTATAAAAGCTATCATCAGCAGCACCGTTTACTCATCTACAATAACAAAAGAATTTCATACTTGCATAAACACGTATGAAACAAAGATGTAAAAAAGGGCAGTATCTTCACCTTACTCGAAGTACATTGTGGGAGATGCTACATGTTTTGCCAGTTTTAAGTGCAACATGTTTTGAAAAGAACATTATACCCTTTAATAGTGTATCAAATTTTTTAGAAAAGAACGTGTTGAATCACTACATGGAGCATAGGTGTAACATTTTGATAAGAAAAGAAAACACCATAAGTGATTTTGGTTTTTATAATGTTGTTTCAAAAAACAAATGTGCGTTAATAGGAGGATGCATCAGTGTGTTTCCCTATGATTTTCTTTGAAGCAAATTTTTTACAGATTTTAACAAAAAATGTCGAAATCTTTGATGGATTAGTATTGAAATTGTTGAGGCTTCTCCTGATTTGATTCAGATATAATCAAGTGATGAGAAAAAGTTTAATTAAAATAAAAACTTGTATGCATATAGGGATAAATGCTGTTTGAAAAGAAAAATTTCGCAGGACCCGTAGATAATTTAATTAATATGTTTAATTTTTGATCATGTTTTCCTGAGTCTGTACTCAGTTGTATTTTAGATAAAAGATCTAATCATTTATTTTTACCGTTCCAGATGCGTTGGTGTCATGCAGTCATATGGAACAGAATGATAATACTTTAACTCAAGCCGCCGGAATTGATGAAACTTTAATTTCTTGTTCGAGTAAAGAAATCCTATCCTTAACATGTTCTGAAAATGTAAGTTCTTCAAATAAGGAAATTTTGTTAAGACAAAAGAGAAAACAGAAACGAAAAGATCGTTCCAAATATCTGGTAAATATCGAAAGCGTTCCGAAAACGGATGTAGAAGAAGAAGTAAAGAAAAATGCTAAACCTAGTGGAGTGTTACTCATGTCATCAAAAAACGTTCTAAGCCTGAGAAAGCAATGCACTAAAGCAGCCGCCCTAAAAGTGGCTTTTAATAACACTCAAATTTCAAGAAGCTCAATACAAGAGTACAGTAATTTGGGATCATATATGTCTGTCAAAAGTTCTCTATCATGTTCTTCGTCCTCAATAACATCTAACGCTTCTTCAATTTCATCATCTGCCTCGAGTTCACCAACACAATCGGTTAATTCTTCGCCCACAGCATCTCCCATCAATAAACGTTACGCAGAAAATTTAAAAAGGAAATCATTGATACCACCTCTACGGCAATATACAAAACTGGATATGAAGGAACACGAATTTATTCAGCAAATGAAGCGTTATATTATCGACCCAAGCCTGCTAAGAATATATGGTTTTCCCATCGAATCCGTCCACTTCGAGGATTGTGTTGATATATACAAATGTTTACCAAAACATTTGGCTGAGGAAGCTGTTACTAAAGACAATCAACGTCATCACTGCCATTTTTATGGTCGCAGAAAGGGTGATTTCATTAATGAATCCGATGGTTTGTATTCCAGCTGCAATGGTCAAATAAGTTATGCTAACAGATTGACGGATTCAGGAAATGTTTCTGGCGAATCTAGTCCACGCTGTATTGATTCCGACTCAAGTGAAGTTTCCGAAGAGTACACTACCTCTCCATTAATGGCCTTCTATACCCCCGATGGTGTTTACCAAATATTTTCAGATTATTGCAAATCAACAGAGAAACAATGTGTGCGCTGTTTCAAAACTTTTGAGGTCAACGAAAACGGCGAATATTTGTCATTTGATTCGTGCACTTACCACTGGGGAAAACTCAACAACGTTTACGACGGTAAATGCTATATTAATATTTATTCTTGCTGTCAAGCCGAAGAACATAGTGAAGGCTGCTCCAAGCATCCTTTGCATGTATGGAATGGTGTCGAAGTGGGCTTAAATGGTCCATATAAAGGTTTTTTTCACACACAGAGTTCAAAACAACAAAACCAAAAGCATACAAAATTATATGCCATCGACTGTGAGATGTCATACACAGGTTTGGGCTTGGAAGTAACCAAAGTCACTGTCGTTGGATACGACGGGTCTCTGGTATATGAACATTTCGTGCAACCACGAGCAGAAATAGTAGATTTTAATACACGTTTTTCGGGTGTATCTGAGAAAGATTTCTTACATGACTCGAATAGTTCCACAAAAACTTTTACCCAGGTACAAAATGACTTATTAAATCTTTTCGATTCCGAAACAATACTTGTGGGCCATGGGCTGGATAACGATTTGAAGGCTTTGCGCTTAGTACATAAAACAATCGTGGACACCTCAGTGATCTTCAGTCATTCAACTGGATACCCATACAAACGATCTCTGAAGAATTTAACAAAATCGTTTTTAAAACGTGACATACAGTGCAGCGATATGGGTCATAGTAGTTTTGAAGATTCACGAGCTTGCTTAGAGCTAATGATGTGGAGAATTCGTAAAGATTTGCGTCACTGGAGCTACAATTGAAGATACCACTGTGTTCTGTCGATTTTAAAAAATACTATTGTGATTATTTTCGTTTATTTTATATCCATTGTAAATAGTTTTCTTTAGGTTGTAAATATTTATATATGCTAAAATGTTAGTGTGTATTCGTCATGTGTGAATGTATTTATAATTCGTCTTTTGAATTTTTTGCATCTTTCCGGTGTAAATAGTTTTGATGATATGAATGTATAAAGATAATTAAAAGACTAGTATTTATATCAGTTTTCAACTTATCAGTTTAGCGTTTGGTTCAAAAAGAACTTATATGTTAAATCCTTTAAATATTTTTAAGTATTTTCCAATTTCTTGATTGCATGAAATAGTTACTTATATCTTGCGATATATTCTTCCCACACATTTTTCTGGGAAAGAATTAAATTTTGCTTGCTATTGCAATAGGGTTGGCTACAATCCGGTCGACAGAAGAATTTAATCCCAAAATCGAAATTAGTCGCAGAATAAAATTGGGTATTTAGAGTATAAACATGCTGCAATACTTCATGCTAATTATAAACAGCAATACTTCAGAGTATAAACATACTGCAATACTGAGTTCTGAAAAAAGTTATGGATCTTTTTGTAATGTGATTAACTCATAGTTATTTTCGATCTGTGAAGTTTTCTTATATAATTAATTTATTTCATGCTTTTTCTTGAGCGGTTCTATTTTTTGTTAAATATTATAGTTTTTTTTTCTAACGAAACGTTTTTTAATTTGATAGTTAATTTTACAAGCAGTTTGCATTCTTGTTTAAATTTAAAGTACTGAACTTTTGCTGTGATTTTTATTCCATTTCTATGCGTATTGTTCTAATTTTTAAAGTTCAATGCATAAAGAAAGAAAACAAATTTTTTTTAAAGGACTTTATAAGGACCCTAATTTTTAATTCTTTTATACACTTATTATAAGTTCAATTATTTTAACAATGCATTTCAATTAACGACTTACATATGTACAATTAATGTATGTAGTACATATGTGTATATACAACTTTCTTTTATGAAAATAAATTAAAATATATGTTAAATACATATTCTTTTTCAAAAAACAGCTTTCTACATATTTTCTTTTTATTACAAGGTACAACTTGTTTCTTCATCCTTCGTTTACTTCAATTAAGATAATTATTATTATAGATATTTTAAAAACAAATTTCCAATAATACAACAAAAATTTTCAGCAAATACATACATATAAATTTATGTTCCTATCGCCAAACAAGCTACCAGATAATGTTTCTAGTTAATAAAACAAATATTTTGAGCAGATAATTTTTCCAAAGTGTAAAAAAAAATTATTTTTGAATAAAATTAATGAAAACTTATAAAGATTGTTTACTTTTTTATGAAAATAAGAACAAGTAAGAGTGTAGTATATTCGGCAGGGCCGAATCTGAAATACCCTTCACGATAGTCACGTATACGTATACACAGTACATATTACAAATTTGAATTAAATGTGCTCGGACAACTTAGGTGGCGGAGAAATTTCCCACGGGGTAATGAGATTTCCACTTGTGCTGGCTTTTTCCTCTACTTTTTGTAACATATTGACAAGAAAATAAAAAGTGAAATAACTTTCGGGTTCCTGCAGTTTTGGAGTTCGTAGTTGTAACGAAGCCTACATTTTTGCTTCGTACATAATATTCCTTATTTACAATTAGCATCAAGTGATCACGATGGTTAAAGTGGATAAATAAATAAAATACAACACCACCGACGGAGAATAATGATTGTTGTAACAAAGCATACATTTTTTTATTACATACCATGATTAATATGCATGAGGTATACACACACACAAACTGAGAAAAATACAACAACACCAACAGAATATGATGTTTTTTTTGTTAAATTGATTGAATTTACATTTCCTTCAGTTGATTGAATTAAACCGTAGTTAATATTAATTCTCATACAGTTCGTGCACTGAGAAATATAAGATGACAAAGAAAGAAGGAAGTCATCGGTGATCACCAGGTGGAGATATTGAAAGATATCTATACCGCGAATATTCTAAAGCATTTTTCCCCTTCAGGGCATACATTGTACCCAGCGGTCTTCGGACTAGACTGTTCAACAGCAGCTTCGGCTGATTTTACATAACCAGCAGTTTCGACTGACTGTTCCCCCAGCGGCCTTCGGGCTAGACTGTTCCCGCGGCAGTTTCGGCTGCCTGTATACCCAGCAGCTTCGGCTGACTGTTCCCCAGCGGTCTTCGGGCTAGACTGTTCCTACAGCGGCTTCGGCTGCCTGTGTACACAGCAGCTTCGGCTGACTGTCCCCCCAGCGGCATTCGGGCTAGACTGTTCCCGCAGCAGCTTCGGCAGACTGCTCCGCCAACGGCCTTCGGGCTAGACTGTTCGCACAATTGCTTTGTTATCCCTTTCGTAGGTACCCAGATTGTGGCGAGATACACACGACCGGCCCTAAGAGGAAACTATTACCAGTGATCGCTGTTATACCGAACCTGAGAGATTTCCTACCATACCCGATTCCAGTGTATGCCGAGTACGACTGCGATACCGAATCCGAAGCCTGTCCGTACGAAGATACATCCGACCCGAAAGGAACTCTCACCAGCAGCCGTTGTTGTACCGAACCCGAGGTGTGCCAATACGAAGGTATACATCCAACAAGGCCACAAGTAATCATCACCGCAGATTAAATCCGCACGAAGGGCAGACGAAATAAAAGCCGAACCGCAAGCATCCTGAGCCTAAACCTATCATTGTTATTATTATTGTAAATACTGAATAAATAAAAATTGGATTATTGTAAGCCTCAAAGAGGAAAACCCTGTCTTGTTAATTACTTAAGGTTCGTGGATCCGTAAGTAGACCCTGGACGTCGCTTTGCTACTTCAGCCGACGATAAAACCACGTTACATGGGTCTTCTGAAAAAAAGGTTTGTAATGATGATAGATAATCATATTAAAAATGCTAGAATGTCAGATAGGGACAAATTTGTATTAGATAGAGTTAAGAAAGCAAAAAAATTTTTAAAAGAAAATAAAGATGTGCTTATTCTTAATTCAGACAAAGGTAATAAAACGGTAGCCTTGAACAGAATTGATTATGAATCCAGAATGGATCATATTATTAATGATACTACTGGATACTCTCTTATTAATAGAGATCCGACGAATAAATTACAAAAGCAGAATAATGAAATTGTAGAAAAACTATTTAAAACTGGAATCATCACAAGGGAGGATAAGTTCAGGCTTAAAACTAATGTAGCTATTGCACCAAAGTTGTATGGAGTTCCAAAAGTTCATAAGGAGGATTTTCCATTGAGGCCTATTTGTTCTTGTGTTAATGCTCCATCATATGAACTTTGCAAATATGTTTCAAGTATTCTTAAGAAAATTAATGATGATTCAAGATATAATATAAAGGACTCATTACAATTTAAAGATAAAATTAAGAATTTGAATTTAGATAGTGATGATAGATTAATTTCATTAGATGTAGTATCGTTGTTTCCAAGTATACCGGTTGACTTAGCTATACATATAATAGCAGAAAAATGGGATAAAATAAATCAACACACAAATATAGATAGAGATTTTTTCTTGCGGATAGTTGGTTTTTGCATAGACGAAAACAGATATTTTCAATATAATAATAAGTTATATAACCAGCAAAGAGGACTTCCAATGGGATCTCCAGCATCGCCGATTGTGGCTGATTTAGTTATGGAAGAATTGCTTGATTGTTGTGTTGAAAAATTGGCTATTAAACCAAAAATAATTACTAAATATGTTGATGACTTATTTTGTGTTATTTTTGAGGATGGGATAGATAATGTTTCAAATATTTTTAATAATTATCACATCAACATTAAGTTTACTATTGAAAGGGAATCTAATTCAAAATTATCATATTTGGACACATTGATAATGAGGAGAAATAATGCTTTAATGATAGATTGGTATCAAAAACCTAACTCATCAGGAAGGATTATAAACTATTTTTCGAAACATCCCAGAAGAATAATTTTCAATACAGCAAAGAATTTAATAAATAGAGTTCTAACAATTAGTGATAATCAGTTTCATTACAAAAATAAAGAGATTATTAAAAAAATTTTGATAGAAAATAGTTTTCCTATCGGAATTGCGAATAAATTAATAGCAAGACATAGAATGGAAGAGAGACATGGCAGACATAACAACGTAAACATAACAGAACCTAAAGTGTATAAATCACTTACATATATCCCAGAGATATCAGAAAAGTTAGAAAGATCTAACATGTTTAATAAGGAAAAGTATATGATGGCCCATAAAGCTTATAAAACAATAGATACATTATATAGTAAAATGAAAGATAAAGTGGACAAATTTGAAATATCAAATGTAGTTTATAGTATCCCATGTGGTGGAAATGATGTAGAAAATTGTAGTGAGGTGTACATAGGAACAACTAAGAATAAGCTTAAAACTAGATTAGCTGGACATAAATCAGATCAGAAGTATAGGTCAACTAATTTGACGCATAAGACTGCATTGACTGCACATTGTGCAAGACTAGATCATTTTCCAAAGTTTAAAGACACAAAGATATTGAATAGGGAAAGTAATTATAAACGTAGATTTACATTAGAAATGTTGCAGATTATTAGTACACCAGCTGATAGAAGGATTAATTATAAGGCAGATATAGATAATATAGCTCAGATATATAAGTATTTAGCTAAGAATTAGAATGTTATCTTGTTATTTTTTTGTGTTCACCGTTAATGTTGATAATGTTTTATAATAATTGTATTGTATGTTAATTTAAGTGGGAGGGAAATATTTTTTAATTTTTATTTGTTATTTTTAAAAATTTCAATTTGTATACGTTCTTGTTGTTACTTTTTCAAAAATTGTTGTAAAATTATGTGAAAATATGTATTTCAAAAATGATTTTCTTTCATTCATATGTATAGTGGCTTTGTTTGGTTGTTGTTATTTTTTATTGTTTTTTACATTTTTAACATTTTTTCAAAATTGTATATATTGTATGTATGTATGAATTTTCATTCATTGTAGGGTTTTGTATGTTTGGTTATTGTGGTTATTATTGATTTTATATATTTTTCAAAATTGTATTTATATATGTATTTGTATTTTTTCATTCATAAGTATGTATGTTTGTTTGGTTTAATAATTTTTAAAAATTTTTTATTGTTGTTTTTATTGCCTTGTATATTTTTCAAAATTGTATGTATTGTTATGTATGCATGTATGAATTTTCATTCATTGTATGGTTTTGTTTGTTTATTGTGGTTATATTTTTCAATATTTGTATGTACCCTGTCGGAAACTGAGTTAATTTTAAACTAACTTTAAGTTAACTATTCCTCAACTAGTGCTGACTGACACTTGGATCACTTTTCAATGGAGGCAACTAACTATTTTAACATTGTGATGTCCTAAGAGGTAGTCAATTGTCCGACTTTACACTACTTTTCAGCTAACTTAAAGTTAACCTGCTAAATGTTAACTTTCAGTTAACTTTTTGAAGCTAGCAATATTTTCACTATTCTACAAATAAGGTATTTTTAAATCAACCATAATTTTGTTAGTTTAAAATCAACGAAAAGTTAATTGTTGACACTATAGATAAAAAAAATTTTTTTTTGTAACTAGCTGACATCTAACAATTATTCAATTGTTATATTTTTTCGAAATAAAATAAATTAGTCAACATTTTTAACGCATTTATTTGTAATTTTATTTGTAATTTATATTACGTATTATACACAAACTGAAAATATTACATTGTATGCAAAAAAATTTCAAAAATAATTTAAATAAATATTGGATCAAATGTTTGTTTTTTGGCGTATGCACTAGTTCTTTTTTTAAAGAGCCTTCTCAAATGACCCTCATTCTTGCACTTTTTATTAAAATTAAAACAATCACATACAATTGATATCTTTATTATCAGACATATGAACTCATAAAAAACTTTATTTTAGAAAAACATTCACAGAATTGAAACATTTATATGTATATAAAAAAAACTTCAATATCACGCAGTAGTATTGAAAATAAAACTGAAATCTGCGGCGCCTACTAAGTGGCGACATTGGAAATACATTTTTGTTAAACGAAATTTTGCATTGTATACAATTGGTTTATAAAAAAAATTAATTGAAAGTTGGCTATTTTTGTAGTCAGCTACTCATTTTCCGACAGGGTATGTATGTATATATGTATGTATTTGTATTTTTTCATTTATAAATATGTATGTTTGTTTGTTTGATTGGTTTTAAAAAAAAGTTGTTCAAAAATTGTTATTGTTTTTATTGGTTTTTTACATTTTTCAAAATTGTATGTATTGTTATGTATGTATGTATGTATTTGTATTTTTTCATTCACATGTATGTATGTTTGTTTGAGTATTTTTAAACATTGTTTCAAAAATTTTTTAAACAATAACAAATATTATTGCCCTGAAGAAGCTATCCGAAGAAAAGCGAAATATTGGCAGAGATATTGAAATAAATAAGCTAAAAAGGACCTTAAACTCAAGGAAATACTACTTAATTGAAAAAAATAAATTTTTTTTTGTTGAAATAAAGAAACTAATTGTATTTACCTGACAAATTGTCCGCAATGAAATCAGCATCGGTGAGTATGTTTCTATTAAACGAATCAATGCCAGTGGCTTTAAAGCCATTTATTGCTATTTGGCCAGTCTGAACTTTCAAGTAGGCTTTGGTAAATATGGTAGTAATATCAAAGTGTGTCAATTTTCTTATTTCATCAGTATAATACTTTTTTAAAGGCCCCATAAATGTTTTGTCCAAGGGTTGAAATTTGCGTGTTGCATGAGGGGGCAGAGATATGATGGTGACATTGTGTTCTAGAATCAGTAAAACTGGTTCGGCTACAGACGGCTTTGTTTCCTATAAAAATGATTGAACCATTCTGCAAAAATAGGAATTTGGACCCACTAAAATAAATTTTTTTTTTTTGAGATTTTTTTTATTTACTGAATCCTTACAAAGTGAACTTACAATAAGTATTCAAATATTAATACTAAATACAAAAAACTAATTAAGTCCAGCCAATGCTATCAGTCAAATCACCTATTTAACGCTCTGAAAGAAAGTTTGAGTGAAGTTCCAGTTTGCTGATATACCTTGTCGCATACTTTTTATCAAGCAAAAGGGGTAGAAGATAGAATATATTCAGTAGTGGATACATATACATACATAAACACATTTCTTTTAATTTGTTGTATACATATATATTTCTTTTATTGTAGAAACTTAAACGATTCGTTTAAAAGATTAAGCTTAAACATTTTTTTTTAGCTTTTATTTGTTTATTGAATCTTCACAATGTGAACTAACAATAAGTATTCAAATCTTAATACTAAATACAATAAATTAACTAAGTCCAGCCAATGCTAGACAAAAAGTTTTATTATGCGCATATTATATCGGTAAAATCACCTACTTAACGCTCTGATGATGGCAACGGTATCCCTTCTTCTCAAACGAGTGTGACCACTAAAATTAAGTATGTTTTGTGCAAGAGGGTTTGGGTGAAGTTTCAATTTGCTGATATACCTTGTCGCATGGTTTGAAAACTCATCTTTTACCAGTGGAATACACAGATCCTTGTGAATTCGGGATTTTTTTACGTACCATGGAGCTACAGTAATTGTTCGAAGAATTTTGTTTTGTCGCCTTTGAATTTTTTCAATGTTTAACGCTGAGGCGGTGCCCCATAATTGGATTCCGTAGCGCCATATAGGCTTTAGTATTGCGTTGTATAACAAAAGTTTGCAATCTAATTTCAAGGTAGAATTTCTGCCCATAAGCCAATTTAATTGCGCTGCTTTTAATTTTAGCTGAGTGACTTTCGCGCCAATGTGAGGCTTCCACGTTAACCTACAGTCGAGATGAATACCAAGGTACTTGACTTCATTTTGCTGCGTAATAGGTGAATTGTTAATTTGGATAGCTGAACATGTTTGTTCACACAGTGTGAATGTAACGTGAGTACACTTTTGTTCATTAACTTTAATTTTCCAAAGTTTTAACCACATCTCTAATCTTGAAATATACTCCTGCAAATTTCGCGAGTACGCTGCAGAGTGCTGTATCGTCTGCAAAAGTTGAAGTGTGAATTTCGGGTGTCGTTGGCATGTCTGAGGCGTAAATCAAATATAAAGTAGGCACCAGTGTGCTGCTTTTCAGAAGCTTGTGAGTGTTTGCAGGCAAGTTCAACTTTATTTTGTGCATCAGTCCGTCGTGCCACACCTTATCAAATAAAAGTGCACCGGAAGAGGTAGCAGTATGTGTGCACGTGTTTCTTCTTTTTTTATCTTCTTTTTTTTTACCGTTGTCCGTGTTTTCTTTTATGTTCAATATTAATATTATTTTTAATGAATTTCATTACCTTGTAGTGTGAAAGGTGTTGGACTAAATTTTGCTAATCTGAGCAGGGTCGAAGGTATATACACTGGGCAGTGATCAGTTTTAACTAATTTAATTCCAACATTTTAAATGCTGCAATAGAGTTTGTTTCAGTCTTTCGTGTTGTTATCGTTAACATTTCGCGAACACTACTCACTCTTTCCTCATTATCATACCCTATTTTACCAGTTCCAGTACAATGCGCTGCATATGCATATGTAAAGGTTGGGAAATTTCGATGAATTGAGCTGAACAATATTTTTTGTCTTCAAAAGTCTGTCTTATGACATTGACTAGTCTATTTGTTTGTTCTATGGTGTTATGCTTAGCCCGAAAGCCAAATTGATGATCAGGGATACATCCCACATCATTAAGCATTGGAGACAACTTCGCCATTAACAATTTTTCGAAAAGTTTTGAAATTGTTGGCAGTAGACTTATTCGTCTATATGACTCTACTTTCGTGGGATCCTTCCCTGGCTTGGGTATCATAGTAACCATAGACACCTTCCACTCTGTAGGATAGTATTCTAGGCGCAAAATAGCGTTAAAAATGAAAAGAAGAATTCTTCAGTAATTTTGTCAAAACCTGGAGCTTTTTTTGAGTTTACTTTATTTATAACGTTTTCGACATCTTGAAAACTAAGTCCCAAATGCACAGGCGGTCTACCAGCATATGGTGGAAATTCAGCAACATCATCCACTGTATCATTTGCAGTAAAAACGTTTTTCAAATGATTACACCATCCCTTTTTCAGAATCACTTCTTGCCCAATCGCCAACTGAAGTTCGCAAAGGTGGCTTATCTATTACGGGTCTTTTCAGTCCTTTTGTCGCTTTCCATAAAGAATAGTCGGTTTGCGGGCTACCATCAAGACCTTCTAGATAATTTTTAATGGAAACCATTCTTTGGATTTGAAGCAGATTTCTTAACTGAGTTATGCACTCCCGTAGCCTGCTTTTAAGCTGGGGAGACCTGCGAACACAAAAAGTGTGTTTCGCGTTATAGTCGCCAGCCGCAAAAAATCGAGGCCCAATTGTGTTGAAAAAATGTGAATACTGATTTTCTGTTATTGAAAATCGGGGCGGTGAGTAAATTGATGATATAAATATTTTTCCATTAAAATGTTCAATGCATTTATTTGTTGCTTGGAGATACTCCTCACGTGTCTCATGTAGAAAATAGTGCTTAACTCTATTTTTTATTAGAATTGCTGAGCCTCCACAAGAACTCCCACGGGGATATTTAGTGTCATACAGCGTGTAGCCATTAATTTTGAAATAACTGTTGCTTGTCAAGTGAGTTTCAGCAATCATCATGATGTCGATTTGTTTTTCCATAAGGAAGTGCTCAAGTTCATTTTTGTGTTGGCGGATGCCGTTTGCGTTCCAGAAACATATTTTAAACCAATTCATTTTGTTAAAATTGCCTGCAAAATAGTGGATTGCATTTTCAGCATTTCCTGCATCATGTTCGTCATAGAAACCGTAAATGTGTTTATGGATTGAACAAGAGTCTGGAGAGTTGCCTCAAGGTTGGTAAAATTTTGATCGGAATTTCGGCGCTTGGGCTCCTGATTCAAGTTTTGTATATCGGTTTTGACCACACTAGCATATGAAACTTGTTTGGGGTTTTGCATGATTATGTTTGACTGGCCTATCTGCGGAAAATTGTTTGTAGGAATTATGTTTGGCTGCTGGGGTTGTTTATAGGTGATTGTTGACTTATTTGTCATTGACTGCTTAAAGTGGGTATAGACAGGGCAGCCCCTGTAATTTGCAGTGTGGTTGCCTTCACAGTTACTGCATTTTTTAACACTTGAAACAGTTTTTGACTTTTTGCACTGTGATGTGCTGTGCAGTTCACCACACACAACGCAAACTGCGGGCAACTTACAATAGGCCTTAGTATGAGCGAATTCCTGGCAGTTTAGGCATTGAATGGGCCATAAACGCTTGTGCGGCTCCTCAACGGCGATGAAGAAGAAATTTGAGGTTATAAATTGGGGGAGTTTCATTCTTTTTGAGAAGAACATGCCCAGTTCAACCCTTAACATAGGTTGAGGCATCTTTTCACGGTTCCGCATATTTACCACATTTTTTATTTTAAAGCCTTTATCTAGCAGTGCAATCTTAACCTCATCTGTGTCTACATAAGGGTCAATACCTTTTATTACAACTTGGAGGCCTTTAACACTTTTAAGTTGATAAGTGTAAAAAGATCTTTTCTCTTTTTCCAGAGCGGGAGAAAGTTTTCGGTAATCATTTTCACAGTTGATTTGGATTTTTGTTTCACTTATTTGTCCGTGCTTCACTGATGTTACGTTGAAGGTGTCTTTACCAATTGCCGTAATAAGTGCGTTTACCAGCTCACTAGAAGTAGGTTCTCTCAAGTATATTAGTGGCGGTTTAAATTTTTTTTTTTGATGTAGTTGGCTTGTCAGTCTGAAGGATAGCAAACCTGTTATTATCCATTGCCGTAGTCCTATTATCATCTTTGGAAATTTTCGGATTTGATGATATTTGAACATAAAAATAATTGTCACAAAGTTTTTCTTTTTTATAAATTCACTCTTCCACTTATTGCGGTTTTCTACTTATACCGTTGCTTTTTTTTTATAGCACTCCGATTAAAAACAGATACGTCCGTTCACTATCAAAGCTAGACTCTGAATGAAAACTTAAACATGTTTCTTCTAAAAAGACTTAAATATAGAACACTTTAACATAAGATATTTACCAAAAATCTAAGGTTAAATTTGTATCCACTTTTATCCGGTTTTGTCCATGCTCTTAATTTAAGAAAAGTTTTAAATTCCTAATATTTTGACCAAAGTCATTTGTTCTTTAAAACTTTTTTTATGCGCGTAGGCATGCTCTCCACAAGATGTTTTACTGTTTCAGGAGAAATCTTTGCCCATTCCGGTGCAGCTCTTAACCAAAGATCTTCCAAGTTGGTCGGTCTTTGTTCGTATGGGGAGAGTCTTCTTTTGACAATTGCCCACAAATTCTCGATGGGATTCAAATCGGGGCTTTGAGCTGGCCAATTTAGAGTTTGAAAATCTTGTTCAGCTAGTCATTTTTGCACCACTTTGGCAGTGTGCTTAGGATCCTCATCTTGCTGAAAAATTATTTCTGTTGCAGGGAAAGCGCACTTTTCAATAAAACTAGATAAATTGTCGCGAAGAATAGTCAAATAGGACTCCTTATTCATAATACCATTTATTTTGATAAGAGAACTGATGCCCCACCAGGTGAAACATCCCCAGGCCATTACACTTCCACCACCGTGTTTTACTGTTTTTTTTGACATGATGGCGCTGGATAGTTTCACCGGATCTCTTCCAGAAATATTGTATTACATCGGACTGCAAACGATTAAATTTTGTCTCATCTGGCAATATTTTTATTTTTATATTGGACCAGTACTCAGGGGATGACCCCTACATATGCAGTGTATTGTACCAGAACTAGGAAAATATGTTGTGAGGAGGGGGAAAGAGGGAATAGTGTTTGTGAACATTTGACGTGAGCCTTCCAACGCTATAAAAGACAGGAAACACGTCTGCAGGCAACTTATTCCACAGACGAAGAGTACGGCTGAAAAACGAATTCTCTCTGTAATGCGTAGTGCGATTCCCCGGGCAATCGACCACAAATGGATGAGCTTTAGACGATGAACGCGTGCTACGTAATCTCATCAGAGCAAAATCCATTGTAGTAACGATGGAACAGAGTAACGTACTCCACACTGCGTCGATGCTCCAGTTAGTCAATAGAGTTTGATACCCTACTGTCACCGATGAGCTTCTTCGCCCTCTCCTGCACACGGTCGAGTAACCCCCAAATAGACTTTGAGGCACCGTCCCAAACACGAGAGTTGTATTCCATTTTCGGTCGAATGTAGGTGGAATAAATAGTAAGGAGGTCGGATGAAGTGAAGTATATCTTACACCGTTTCAAAAAACTAAGGAACTTGAATGCTTCTTTAGAGACATGAAAAATGTGTTTAGTCCAGCGAACATCACACTGTATCTTTATTCCAAGCACATCAAAAGCATCCGATTCCTCAATATTTATACCATCCATGAATACAGATGAAGCAGCATTTGCGGTCGTTTGTTTGTGTGTTAATAGGCAACATTGGGTTTTTACGATCCCATTCGGAGATTAATAGAAGATCACTATTCAGTGAATCATTCATATTTAGCCTCTTGGCAGCGATCTCTGATAGCCTGGGCCTATAACTAAAAGAGTACGAATGGCAAATGCTGCTGTCATCTGAGAAAGAGTGGATAGGATTGGAAGTTTGATAGAGAAGGTCGTTGAGGAAAATAAGAAATAGAGTAGGAGACCCCTGAATTAATCTTATATATATATACATATATATATATATATATATATATATATATATATATATATATATATATATATATATATATATATATATATATATATATATATATATATATATATATATATATATATATATATATATATATATATATATATATATATATATATATATATATATATATATATATATATATATATATATATATATATATATATATATATATATATATATATATATATGTATATATATATATATAACATATGCCATCGAACTGTCAGCCTGTTGGCGTGTTTGGTGGCACTAGGAAAAAACGTGTGTGATCGTACGGTAAGGAGAGCCTTAAATAGAATTGGATTTGTGTCTGTCGTGAAAAAGAAGAAACGCGCACTGTCTGCCAAAAACCTTAAGTCTCGAATGGATTTTTGCAAAACGCACAAAAACTGGATAGCTGATGTCTGGAGGCGAGAGAGAGTAAAGAACAGTACTAGTTCATCAATCCCAACTCTCTTAAAGAACGACCAAGCGTTCACCGACCCGGTTGAAAAAGCTAACCTGTTAACAGAAATCTTTGCAAGCAATTCCGGCTTGCCGGAAAGCAGTCAACCACTTCCCGAGCTCGAAAGGGTATCTGCAACGATGCCTAAGATATTTTTCCGGGTTCGAGCAGTTAAAAGGTTTTGGCCGACCTCTACATAAATAAGACTCTTGGACCGGATGGCATCCCAGCACTGGTCTTGAAGCAGTGCTTTTCTACGCTTGCGCGTCCCTTAGCACACCTCTTCAGCAAACTTTACCATGTTGGTGAGTTTCCATCGTGCTGGAAGGTTGCTAATGTAACGCAAATCCCCAAAAAGGCTGAGGCAAATAACCCCGAAAATTACCGCCCAATTGCAATTTGCTCTGCGCTTTCCAAAGTGATGGAAAGTATGGTGAACTATCTATCCCCTTATGAAATATCTAGAGTCACATAAATTACTTTGTGACTGCCAATATGAATTTCGCGATCTTATGGCATATCTGTCAGAGGAATGGTGCCACTCAATGCATCATTTCGGTGAAAGCAAGGTGGTGGCTCCGGATGTTTCCCAAGCGTTTGACGGAGTATGGCATGGTGCGCTACTGGCAAAACACACTGCTTTTGGTGTCGGTGATGACTTCTCTCGGTGTATATCGAGCTTTCTCAGAGACTGTTATAGATGGGGTCTCATCAAATGAGTTCAAGATTAATTCAGGGGTCTCCTACTCTATTTCTTATTTTCCTCAACGACCTTCTCTATCAAACTTCCAATCCTATCCACTCTTTCTCAGATGACAGCAGCATTTGCCATTCGTACTCTTTTAGTTATAGGCCCAGGCTATCAGAGATCGCTGCCAAGAGGCTAAATATGAATGATTCACTGAATAGTGATCTTCTATTAATCTCCGAATGGGATCGTAAAAACCCAATGTTGCCTATTAACACACAAACAAACGACCGCAAATGCTGCTTCATCTGCATTCATGGATGGTATAAATATTGAGGAATCGGATGCTTTTGATGTGCTTGGAATAAAGATACAGTGTGATGTTCGCTGGACTAAACACATTTTTCATGTCTCCAAAGAAGCATTCAAGTTCCTTAGTTTTTTGAAACGGTGTAAGATATACTTCACTTCATCCGACCTCCTTACTATTTATTCCACCTACATTCGACCGAAAATGGAATACAACTCTCGTGTTTGGGACGGTGCCTCAAAGTCTATTTGGGGGTTACTCGACCGTGTGCAGGAGAGGGCGAAGAAGCTCATCGGTGACAGTAGGGTATCAAACTCTATTGACTAACTGGAGCATCGACGCAGTGTGGAGTACGTTACTCTGTTCCATCGTTACTACAATGGATTTTGCTCTGATGAGATTACGTAGCACGCGTTCATCGTCTAGAGCTTATCCATTTGTGGTCGATTGCCCGGGGAATCGCACTACGCATTACAGAGAGAATTCGTTTTTCAGCCGTACTCTTCGTCTGTGGAATAAGTTGCCTGCAGACGTGTTTCCTGTCTTTTGTAGCGTTGGAAGGCTCAAGTTAAATGTTCACAAACACTACTCCCTCTTTCCCCCTCCTCACAACATATTTTCCTAGTTCTGGTACAATACACTGCATATGTAGGGGTCATCCCCTGAGTACTGGTCCAATATAAAAATAAAAATATTGCCAGATGAGACAAAATTTAATCGTTTGCAGTCCGATGTAATACAATATTTCTGGAAGAGATCCGGTGAAACTATCCAGCACCATCATGTCAAAAAAAAACAGTAAAACACGGTGGTGGAAGTGTAATGGCCTGGGGATGTTTCACCTGGTGGGGCATCAGTTCTCTTATCAAAATAAATGGTATTATGAATAAGGAGTCCTATTTGACTATTCTTCGCGACAATTTATCTAGTTTTATTGAAAAGTGCGCTTTCCCTGCAACAGAAATAATTTTTCAGCAAGATGAGAATCCTAAGCACACTGCCAAAGTGGTGCAAAAATGACTAGCTGAACAAGATTTTCAAACTCTAAATTGGCCAGCTCAAAGCCCCGATTTGAATCCCATCGAGAATTTGTGGGCAATTGTCAAAAGAAGACTCTCCCCATACGAACAAAGACCGACCAACTTGGAAAATCTTTGGTTAAGAGCTGCACCGGAATGGGCAAAGATTTCTCCTGAAACAGTAAAACATCTTGTGGAGAGCATGCCTACGCGCATAAAAAAAATTTTAAAGAACAAATGACTTTGGTCAAAATATTAGGAATTTAAAACTTTTCTTAAATTAAGAGCATGGACAAAACCGGATAAAAGTGGATACAAATTTAACCTTAGATTTTTGGTAAATATCTTATGTTAAAGTGTTCTATATTTAAGTCTTTTTAGAAGAAACATGTTTAAGTTTTCATTCAGAGTCTAGCTTTGATAGTGAACGGACGTATCTGTTTTTAATCGGAGTGCTATAAAAAAAAAGCAACGGTATAAGTAGAAAACCGCAATAAGTGGAAGAGTGAATTTATAAAAAAGAAAAACTTTGTGACAATTATTTTTATGTTCAAATATCATCAAATCCGAAAATTTCCAAAGATGATAATAGGACTACGGCAATGGATAATAACAGGTTTGCTATCCTTCAGACTGACAAGCCAACTACATCAAAAAAAAAATTTAAACCGCCACTAATATACTTGAGAGAACCTACTTCTAGTGAGCTGGTAAACGCACTTATTACGGCAATTGGTAAAGACACCTTCAACGTAACATCAGTGAAGCACGGACAAATAAGTGAAACAAAAATCCAAATCAACTGTGAAAATGATTACCGAAAACTTTCTCCCGCTCTGGAAAAAGAGAAAAGATCTTTTTACACTTATCAACTTAAAAGTGTTAAAGGCCTCCAAGTTGTAATAAAAGGTATTGACCCTTATGTAGACACAGATGAGGTTAAGATTGCACTGCTAGATAAAGGCTTTAAAATAAAAAATGTGGTAAATATGCGGAACCGTGAAAAGATGCCTCAACCTATGTTAAGGGTTGAACTGGGCATGTTATTCTCAAAAAGAATGAAACTCCCCCAATTTATAACCTCAAATTTCTTCTTCATCGCCGTTGAGGAGCCGCACAAGCGTTTATGGCCCATTCAATGCCTAAACTGCCAGGAATTCGCTCATACTAAGGCCTATTGTAAGTTGCCCGCAGTTTGCGTTGTGTGTGGTGAACTGCACAGCACATCACAGTGCAAAAAGTCAAAAACTGTTTCAAGTGTTAAAAAATGCAGTAACTGTGAAGGCAACCACACTGCAAATTACAGGGGCTGCCCTGTCTATACCCACTTTAAGCAGTCAATGACAAATAAGTCAACAATCACCTATAAACAACCCCAGCAGCCAAACATAATTCCTACAAACAATTTTCCGCAGATAGGCCAGTCAAACATAATCATGCAAAACCCCAAACAAGTTTCATATGCTAGTGTGGTCAAAACCGATATACAAAACTTGAATCAGGAGCCCAAGCGCCGAAATTCCGATCAAAATTTTACCAACCTTGAGGCAACTCTCCAGACTCTTGTTCAATCCATAAACACATTTACGGTTTCTATGACGAACATGATGCAGGAAATGCTGAAAATGCAATCCACTATTTTGCAGGCAATTTTAACAAAATGAATTGGTTTAAAATATGTTTCTGGAACGCAAACGGCATCCGCCAACACAAAAATGAACTTGAGCACTTCCTTATGGAAAAACAAATCGACATCATGATGATTGCTGAAACTCACTTGACAAGCAACAGTTATTTCAAAATTAATGGCTACACGCTGTATGACACTAAATATCCCCGTGGGAGTTCTTGTGGAGGCTCAGCAATTCTAATAAAAAATAGAGTTAAGCACTATTTTCTACATGAGACACGTGAGGAGTATCTCCAAGCAACAAATAAATGCATTGAACATTTTAATGGAAAAATATTTATATCATCAATTTACTCACCGCCCCGATTTTCAATAACAGAAAATCAGTATTCACATTTTTTCAACACAATTGGGCCTCGATTTTTTGCGGCTGGCGACTATAACGCGAAACACACTTTTTGTGTTCGCAGGTCTCCCCAGCTTAAAAGCAGGCTACGGGAGTGCATAACTCAGTTAAGAAATCTGCTTCAAATCCAAAGAATGGTTTCCATTAAAAATTATCTAGAAGGTCTTGATGGTAGCCCGCAAACCGACTATTCTTTATGGAAAGCGACAAAAGGACTGAAAAGACCCGTAATAGATAAGCCACCTTTGCGAACTTCAGTTGGCGATTGGGCAAGAAGTGATTCTGAAAAAGGGATGGTGTAATCATTTGAAAAACGTTTTTACTGCAAATGATACAGTGGATGATGTTGCTGAATTTCCACCATATGCTGGTAGACCGCCTGTGCATTTGGGACTTAGTTTTCAAGATGTCGAAAACGTTATAAATAAAGTAAACTCAAAAAAAGCTCCAGGTTTTGACAAAATTACTGAAGAATTCTTCTTTTCATTTTTAACGCTATTTTGCGCCTAGAATACTATCCTACAGAGTGGAAGGTGTCTATGGTTACTATGATACCCAAGCCAGGGAAGGATCCCACGAAAGTAGAGTCATATAGACGAATAAGTCTACTGCCAACAATTTCAAAACTTTTCGAAAAATTGTTAATGGCGAAGTTGTCTCCAATGCTTAATGATGTGGGATGTATCCCTGATCATCAATTTGGCTTTCGGGCTAAGCATAACACCATAGAACAAACAAATAGACTAGTCAATGTCATAAGACAGACTTTTGAAGACAAAAAATATTGTTCAGCTCAATTCATCGAAATTTCCCAACCTTTTGATAAGGTGTGGCACGACGGACTGATGCACAAAATAAAGTTGAACTTGCCTGCAAACACTCACAAGCTTCTGGAAAGCAGCACACTGGTGCCTACTTTATATTTGATTTACGCCTCAGACATGCCAACGACACCCGAAATTCACACTTCAACTTTTGCAGACGATACAGCACTCTGCAGCGTACATGAAAACCATCAAGTAGCTTCGCGAAATTTGCAGGAGTATATTTCAAGATTAGAGATGTGGTTAAAACTTTGGAAAATTAAAGTTAATGAACAAAAGTGTACTCACGTTACATTCACACTGTGTGAACAAACATGTTCAGCTATCCAAATTAACAATTCACCTATTACGCAGCAAAATGAAGTCAAGTACCTTGGTATTCATCTCGACTGTAGGTTAACGTGGAAGCCTCACATTGGCGCGAAAGTCACTCAGCTAAAATTAAAAGCAGCGCAATTAAATTGGCTTATGGGCAGAAATTCTACCTTGAAATTAGATTGCAAACTTTTGTTATACAACGCAATACTAAAGCCTATATGGCGCTACGGAATCCAATTATGGGGCACCGCCTCAGCGTTAAACATTGAAAAAATTCAAAGGCGACAAAACAAAATTCTTCGAACAATTACTGTAGCTCCATGGTACGTAAAAAAATCCCGAATTCACAAGGATCTGTGTATTCCACTGGTAAAAGATGAGTTTTCAAACCATGCGACAAGGTATATCAGCAAATTGAAACTTCACCCAAACCCTCTTGCACAAAACATACTTAATTTTAGTGGTCACACTCGTTTGAGAAGAAGGGATACCGTTGCCATCATCAGAGCGTTAAGTAGGTGATTTTACCGATATAATATGCGCATAATAAAACTTTTTGTCTAGCATTGGCTGGACTTAGTTAATTTATTGTATTTAGTATTAAGATTTGAATACTTATTGTTAGTTCACATTGTGAAGATTCAATAAACAAATAAAAGCTAAAAAAAAAATGTTTAAGCTTAATCTTTTAAACGAATCGTTTAAGTTTCTACAATAAAAGAAATATATATGTATACAACAAATTAAAAGAAATGTGTTTATGTATGTATATGTATCCACTACTGAATATATTCTATCTTCTACCCCTTTTGCTTGATAAAAAGTATGCGACAAGGTATATCAGCAAACTGGAACTTCACTCAAACTTTCTTTCAGAGCGTTAAATAGGTGATTTGACTGATAGCATTGGCTGGACTTAATTAGTTTTTTGTATTTAGTATTAATATTTGAATACTTATTGTAAGTTCACTTTGTAAGGATTCAGTAAATAAAAAAAATCTCAAAAAAAAAAATTTATTTTAGTGGGTCCAAATTCCTATTTTTGCAGAATGGTTCAATCATTTTTATAGGAAACAAAGCCGTCTGTAGCCGAACCAGTTTTACTGATTCTAGAACACAATGTCACCATCATATCTCTGCCCCCTCATGCAACACGCAAATTTCAACCCTTGGACAAAACATTTATGGGGCCTTTAAAAAAGTATTATACTGATGAAATAAGAAAATTGACACACTTTGATATTACTACCATATTTACCAAAGCCTACTTGAAAGTTCAGACTGGCCAAATAGCAATAAATGGCTTTAAAGCCACTGGCATTGATTCGTTTAATAGAAACATACTCACCGATGCTGATTTCATTGCGGACAATTTGTCAGGTAAATACAATTAGTTTCTTTATTTCAACAAAAAAAAATTTATTTTTTTCAATTAAGTAGTATTTCCTTGAGTTTAAGGTCCTTTTTAGCTTATTTATTTCAATATCTCTGCCAATATTTCGCTTTTCTTCGGATAGCTTCTTCAGGGCAATAATATTTGTTATTGTTTAAAAAATTTTTGAAACAATGTTTAAAAATACTCAAACAAACATACATACATGTGAATGAAAAAATACAAATACATACATACATACATAACAATACATACAATTTTGAAAAATGTAAAAAACCAATAAAAACAATAACAATTTTTGAACAACTTTTTTTTAAAACCAATCAAACAAACAAACATACATATTTATAAATGAAAAAATACAAATACATACATATATACATACATACCCTGTCGGAAAATGAGTAGCTGACTACAAAAATACCCAACTTTCAATTAATTTTTTTTATAAACCAATTGTATACAATGCAAAATTTCGTTTAACAAAAATGTATTTCCAATGTCGCCACTTAGTAGGCGCCGCAGATTTCAGTTTTATTTTCAATACTACTGCGTGATATTGAAGTTTTTTTTATATACATATAAATGTTTCAATTCTGTGAATGTTTTTCTAAAATAAAGTTTTTTATGAGTTCATATGTCTGATAATAAAGATATAAATTGTATGTGATTGTTTTAATTTTAATAAAAAGTGCAAGAATGAGGGTCATTTGAGAAGGCTCTTTAAAAAAAGAACTAGTGCATACGCCAAAAAACAAACATTTGATCCAATATTTATTTAAATTATTTTTGAAATTTTTTTGCATACAATGTAATATTTTCAGTTTGTGTATAATACGTAATATAAATTACAAATAAAATTACAAATAAATGCGTTAAAAATGTTGACTAATTTATTTTATTTCGAAAAAATATAACAATTGAATAATTGTTAGATGTCAGCTAGTTACAAAAAAAAATTTTTTTTATCTATAGTGTCAACAATTAACTTTTCGTTGATTTTAAACTAACAAAATTATGGTTGATTTAAAAATACCTTATTTGTAGAATAGTGAAAATATTGCTAGCTTCAAAAAGTTAACTGAAAGTTAACATTTAGCAGGTTAACTTTAAGTTAGCTGAAAAGTAGTGTAAAGTCGGACAATTGACTACCTCTTAGGACATCACAATGTTAAAATAGTTAGTTGCCTCCATTGAAAAGTGATCCAAGTGTCAGTCAGCACTAGTTGAGGAATAGTTAACTTAAAGTTAGTTTAAAATTAACTCAGTTTCCGACAGGGTACATACAAATATTGAAAAATATAACCACAATAAACAAACAAAACCATACAATGAATGAAAATTCATACATGCATACATAACAATACATACAATTTTGAAAAATATACAAGGCAATAAAAACAACAATAAAAAATTTTTAAAAATTATTAAACCAAACAAACATACATACTTATGAATGAAAAAATACAAATACATATATAAATACAATTTTGAAAAATATATAAAATCAATAATAACCACAATAACCAAACATACAAAACCCTACAATGAATGAAAATTCATACATACATACAATATATACAATTTTGAAAAAATGTTAAAAATGTAAAAAACAATAAAAAATAACAACAACCAAACAAAGCCACTATACATATGAATGAAAGAAAATCATTTTTGAAATACATATTTTCACATAATTTTACAACAATTTTTGAAAAAGTAACAACAAGAACGTATACAAATTGAAATTTTTAAAAATAACAAATAAAAATTAAAAAATATTTCCCTCCCACTTAAATTAACATACAATACAATTATTATAAAACATTATCAACATTAACGGTGAACACAAAAAAATAACAAGATAACATTCTAATTCTTAGCTAAATACTTATATATCTGAGCTATATTATCTATATCTGCCTTATAATTAATCCTTCTATCAGCTGGTGTACTAATAATCTGCAACATTTCTAATGTAAATCTACGTTTATAATTACTTTCCCTATTCAATATCTTTGTGTCTTTAAACTTTGGAAAATGATCTAGTCTTGCACAATGTGCAGTCAATGCAGTCTTATGCGTCAAATTAGTTGACCTATACTTCTGATCTGATTTATGTCCAGCTAATCTAGTTTTAAGCTTATTCTTAGTTGTTCCTATGTACACCTCACTACAATTTTCTACATCATTTCCACCACATGGGATACTATAAACTACATTTGATATTTCAAATTTGTCCACTTTATCTTTCATTTTACTATATAATGTATCTATTGTTTTATAAGCTTTATGGGCCATCATATACTTTTCCTTATTAAACATGTTAGATCTTTCTAACTTTTCTGATATCTCTGGGATATATGTAAGTGATTTATACACTTTAGGTTCTGTTATGTTTACGTTGTTATGTCTGCCATGTCTCTCTTCCATTCTATGTCTTGCTATTAATTTATTCGCAATTCCGATAGGAAAACTATTTTCTATCAAAATTTTTTTAATAATCTCTTTATTTTTGTAATGAAACTGATTATCACTAATTGTTAGAACTCTATTTATTAAATTCTTTGCTGTATTGAAAATTATTCTTCTGGGATGTTTCGAAAAATAGTTTATAATCCTTCCTGATGAGTTAGGTTTTTGATACCAATCTATCATTAAAGCATTATTTCTCCTCATTATCAATGTGTCCAAATATGATAATTTTGAATTAGATTCCCTTTCAATAGTAAACTTAATGTTGATGTGATAATTATTAAAAATATTTGAAACATTATCTATCCCATCCTCAAAAATAACACAAAATAAGTCATCAACATATTTAGTAATTATTTTTGGTTTAATAGCCAATTTTTCAACACAACCATCAAGCAATTCTTCCATAACTAAATCAGCCACAATCGGCGATGCTGGAGATCCCATTGGAAGTCCTCTTTGCTGGTTATATAACTTATTATTATATTGAAAATATCTGTTTTCGTCTATGCAAAAACCAACTATCCGCAAGAAAAAATCTCTATCTATATTTGTGTGTTGATTTATTTTATCCCATTTTTCTGCTATTATATGTATAGCTAAGTCAACCGGTATACTTGGAAACAACGATACTACATCTAATGAAATTAATCTATCATCACTATCTAAATTCAAATTCTTAATTTTATCTTTAAATTGTAATGAGTCCTTTATATTATATCTTGAATCATCATTAATTTTCTTAAGAATACTTGAAACATATTTGCAAAGTTCATATGATGGAGCATTAACACAAGAACAAATAGGCCTCAATGGAAAATCCTCCTTATGAACTTTTGGAACTCCATACAACTTTGGTGCAATAGCTACATTAGTTTTAAGCCTGAACTTATCCTCCATTGTGATGATTCCAGTTTTAAATAGTTTTTCTACAATTTCATTATTCTGCTTTTGTAATTTATTCGTCGGATCTCTATTAATAAGAGAGTATCCAGTAGTATCATTAATAATATGATCCATTCTGGATTCATAATCAATTCTGTTCAAGGCTACCGTTTTATTACCTTTGTCTGAATTAAGAATAAGCACATCTTTATTTTCTTTTAAAAATTTTTTTGCTTTCTTAACTCTATCTAATACAAATTTGTCCCTATCTGACATTCTAGCATTTTTAATATGATTATCTATCATCATTACAAACCTTTTTTTCAGAAGACCCATGTAACGTGGTTTTATCGTCGGCTGAAGTAGCAAAGCGACGTCCAGGGTCTACTTACGGATCCACGAACCTTAAGTAATTAACAAGACAGGGTTTTCCTCTTTGAGGCTTACAATAATCCAATTTTTATTTATTCAGTATTTACAATAATAATAACAATGATAGGTTTAGGCTCAGGATGCTTGCGGTTCGGCTTTTATTTCGTCTGCCCTTCGTGCGGATTTAATCTGCGGTGATGATTACTTGTGGCCTTGTTGGATGTATACCTTCGTATTGGCACACCTCGGGTTCGGTACAACAACGGCTGCTGGTGAGAGTTCCTTTCGGGTCGGATGTATCTTCGTACGGACAGGCTTCGGATTCGGTATCGCAGTCGTACTCGGCATACACTGGAATCGGGTATGGTAGGAAATCTCTCAGGTTCGGTATAACAGCGATCACTGGTAATAGTTTCCTCTTAGGGCCGGTCGTGTGTATCTCGCCACAATCTGGGTACCTACGAAAGGGATAACAAAGCAATTGTGCGAACAGTCTAGCCCGAAGGCCGTTGGCGGAGCAGTCTGCCGAAGCTGCTGCGGGAACAGTCTAGCCCGAATGCCGCTGGGGGGACAGTCAGCCGAAGCTGCTGTGTACACAGGCAGCCGAAGCCGCTGTAGGAACAGTCTAGCCCGAAGACCGCTGGGGAACAGTCAGCCGAAGCTGCTGGGTATACAGGCAGCCGAAACTGCCGCGGGAACAGTCTAGCCCGAAGGCCGCTGGGGGAACAGTCAGTCGAAACTGCTGGTTATGTAAAATCAGCCGAAGCTGCTGTTGAACAGTCTAGTCCGAAGACCGCTGGGTACAATGTATGCCCTGAAGGGGAAAAATGCTTTAGAATATTCGCGGTATAGATATCTTTCAATATCTCCACCTGGTGATCACCGATGACTTCCTTCTTTCTTTGTCATCTTATATTTCTCAGTGCACGAACTGTATGAGAATTATTATTAACTACGGTTTAATTCAATCAACTGAAGGAAATGTAAATTCAATCAATTTAACAAAAAAAACATCATATTCTGTTGGTGTTGTTGTATTTTTCTCAGTTTGTGTGTGTGTATACCTCATGCATATTAATCATGGTATGTAATAAAAAAATGTATGCTTTGTTACAACAATCATTATTCTCCGTCGGTGGTGTTGTATTTTATTTATTTATCCACTTTAACCATCGTGATCACTTGATGCTAATTGTAAATAAGGAATATTATGTACGAAGCAAAAATGTAGGCTTCGTTACAACTACGAACTCCAAAACTGCAGGAACCCGAAAGTTATTTCACTTTTTATTTTCTTGTCAATATGTTACAAAAAGTAGAGGAAAAAGCCAGCACAAGTGGAAATCTCATTACCCCGTGGGAAATTTCTCCGCCACCTAAGTTGTCCGAGCACATTTAATTCAAATTTGTAATATGTACTGTGTATACGTATACGTGACTATCGTGAAGGGTATTTCAGATTCGGCCCTGCCGAATATACTACACTCTTACTTGTTCTTATTTTCATAAAAAAGTAAACAATCTTTATAAGTTTTCATTAATTTTATTCAAAAATAATTTTTTTTTACACTTTGGAAAAATTATCTGCTCAAAATATTTGTTTTATTAACTAGAAACATTATCTGGTAGCTTGTTTGGCGATAGGAACATAAATTTATATGTATGTATTTGCTGAAAATTTTTGTTGTATTATTGGAAATTTGTTTTTAAAATATCTATAATAATAATTATCTTAATTGAAGTAAACGAAGGATGAAGAAACAAGTTGTACCTTGTAATAAAAAGAAAATATGTAGAAAGCTGTTTTTTGAAAAAGAATATGTATTTAACATATATTTTAATTTATTTTCATAAAAGAAAGTTGTATATACACATATGTACTACATACATTAATTGTACATATGTAAGTCGTTAATTGAAATGCATTGTTAAAATAATTGAACTTATAATAAGTGTATAAAAGAATTAAAAATTAGGGTCCTTATAAAGTCCTTTAAAAAAAATTTGTTTTCTTTCTTTATGCATTGAACTTTAAAAATTAGAACAATACGCATAGAAATGGAATAAAAATCACAGCAAAAGTTCAGTACTTTAAATTTAAACAAGAATGCAAACTGCTTGTAAAATTAACTATCAAATTAAAAAACGTTTCGTTAGAAAAAAAAACTATAATATTTAACAAAAAATAGAACCGCTCAAGAAAAAGCATGAAATAAATTAATTATATAAGAAAACTTCACAGATCGAAAATAACTATGAGTTAATCACATTACAAAAAGATCCATAACTTTTTTCAGAACTCAGTATTGCAGTATGTTTATACTCTGAAGTATTGCTGTTTATAATTAGCATGAAGTATTGCAGCATGTTTATACTCTAAATACCCAATTTTATTCTGCGACTAATTTCGATTTTGGGATTAAATTCTTCTGTCGACCGGATTGTAGCCAACCCTATTGCAATAGCAAGCAAAATTTAATTCTTTCCCAGAAAAATGTGCGGGAAGAATATATCGCAAGATATAAGTAACTATTTCATGCAATCAAGAAATTGGAAAATACTTAAAAATATTTAAAGGATTTAACATATAAGTTCTTTTTGAACCAAACGCTAAACTGATAAGTTGAAAACTGATATAAATACTAGTCTTTTAATTATCTTTATACATTCATATCATCAAAACTATTTACACCGGAAAGATGCAAAAAATTCAAAAGACGAATTATAAATACATTCACACATGACGAATACACACTAACATTTTAGCATATATAAATATTTACAACCTAAAGAAAACTATTTACAATGGATATAAAATAAACGAAAATAATCACAATAGTATTTTTTAAAATCGACAGAACACAGTGGTATCTTCAATTGTAGCTCCAGTGACGCAAATCTTTACGAATTCTTCACATCATTAGCTCTAAGCAAGCTCGTGAATCTTCAAAACTACTATGACCCATATCGCTGCACTGTATGTCACGTTTTAAAAACGATTTTGTTAAATTCTTCAGAGATCGTTTGTATGGGTATCCAGTTGAATGACTGAAGATCATTGAGGTGTCC
Source organism: Thecocarcelia acutangulata (assembly GCA_914767995.1). Lineage (NCBI taxonomy): Eukaryota > Metazoa > Arthropoda > Insecta > Diptera > Tachinidae > Thecocarcelia > Thecocarcelia acutangulata. The sequence continues at coordinate 54,712,334 of OU612098.1, read as the reverse complement.
ACGATTGTTTTATGTACTAAGCGCAAAGCCTTCAAATCGTTATCCAGCCCATGGCCCACAAGTATTGTTTATATATATATATATATATATATATATATATATATATATATATATATATATATATATATATATATATATATATATATATATATATATATATATATATATATATATATATATATATATATATATATATATATATATATATATATATATATATATATATATATATATATATATATATATATATATGTATAACATATGCCATCGAACTATTTTATAAAACTTTTGAAGTTCAAGTGCGCATAACTTTTTTGGTTTTATATATTTTTGTAAAATTTTTTTTCTTCACACAATATCATTTCCTAACTTATAAAATAGTTTAAAAAAAATCGTGCCTTACTTTGCAATACAGGTCTAAAATATACCCAAATCTCGATGTTCAGTGAAACGCAACTTTTTTTTGCGAAAGACTTCGTAAAATGATGCTGATTTCTTAAATTTATATTTGCGGCTCTAGGAACTACAATGATTTTACTGCTTGCATGTCGGATATTTTAGGTATGGGAGTGCGGCATATCTACTTCTTTTTTTCGAAGAAGTTTTATTAATGAAAAGGGTATAATAAAAATAATTATTATAATATATTAAATACATTTTTGTAATTTAGGCCATTAAAAAATTTGTAGTTATATATAAGCGGGGGTAGGTACTTGAGTTATTATATTTGGACTGATACATTCGACTTTATTGTGTACTCAGATAGCTGCTGCTCATATAAAGGTTAAAATACGATAGACACATTAAGTTTTCTTGAAGCAGGTCTTTTTAATTCTCTTTTAAACCTGCCCGGTTGTTTAGACACAGACAGTTTGTGGTCAAGTTTTTAATGAGTTTTGAATATGGGAATGAAATAACAAAAGAGAATTGACTTGATACAAGCATGTCTGGATTCCTCTTCTTTCTTCTTTCCTCTCTCTCGTTTAAACACATACATATCTGCTTCAAGAAAACTTTTTTTTTTGTAACAATTTAATTATTAATTGTATCTTCTAAAAGAACTAACAATAAGAACGCAAATCTTAAAATTAAAAATGTATTAATTAATATAGAAAAAAAAATTATAAATAGCTTGTTTTCTATGTTTCCCAGCTATCTATATGTCGACATTTCATAGGAACTACCCTAATCATCAGTAGACTTTGGAAATTCTTGAAAGATATTCTCAAACATTCAACTTTATATCCCAGCAATATAAATAAATTGCTGAGAATTTAAAAGAAAAATGCTCTAATAATACCTGTCAAAACACAAAAACAAGCCTTTTCATTTATTCACCTCTCTCACATTTCTTTACACCTTTCAAACAAATGAACAACCGTTGGTTGCTACGATTTGCTTTTTGAAAGTATCGAAAAGCAGAGAACAAAAATTCAAACAATTAAGTTTTTTATTCGCTATTTTTAGCTTCTACCATTTATACCAATAAAAATTATAAATAGCTTGTTTTCTATGTTTCCCAGCTATCTATATGTCGACATTTCATAGGAACTACCCTAATCATCAGTAGACTTTGGAAATTCTTGAAAGATATTCTCAAACATTCAACTTTATATCCCAGCAATATAAATAAATTGCTGAGAATTTAAAAGAAAAATGCTCTAATAATACCTGTCAAAACACAAAAAACAAGCCTTTTCATTTATTCACCTCTCTCACATTTCTTTACACCTTTCAAACAAATGAACAACCGTTGGTTGCTACGATTTGCTTTTTGAAAGTATCGAAAAGCAGAGAACAAAAATTCAAACAATTAAGTTTTTTATTCGCTATTTTTAGCTTCTACCATTTATACCAATAAAAATTATAAATAGCTTGTTTTCTATGTTTCCCAGCTATCTATATGTCGACATTTCATAGGAACTACCCTAATCATCAGTAGACTTTGGAAATTCTTGAAAGATATTCTCAAACATTCAACTTTATATCCCAGCAATATAAATAAATTGCTGAGAATTTAAAAGAAAAATGCTCTAATAATACCTGTCAAAACACAAAAAACAAGCCTTTTCATTTATTCACCTCTCTCACATTTCTTTACACCTTTCAAACAAATGAACAACCGTTGGTTGCTACGATTTGCTTTTTGAAAGTATCGAAAAGCAGAGAACAAAAATTCAAACAATTAAGTTTTTTATTCGCTATTTTTAGCTTCTACCATTTATACCAATAAAAATTATAAATAGCTTGTTTTCTATGTTTCCCAGCTATCTATATGTCGACATTTCATAGGAACTACCCTAATCATCAGTAGACTTTGGAAATTCTTGAAAGATATTCTCAAACATTCAACTTTATATCCCAGCAATATAAATAAATTGCTGAGAATTTAAAAGAAAAATGCTCTAATAATACCTGTCAAGACACAAAAAACAAGCCTTTTCATTTATTCACCTCTCTCACATTTCTTTACACCTTTCAAACAAATGAACAACCGTTGGTTGCTACGATTTGCTTTTTGAAAGTATCGAAAAGCAGAGAACAAAAATTCAAACAATTAAGTTTTTTATTCGCTATTTTTAGCTTCTACCATTTATACCAATAAAAATTATAAATAGCTTGTTTTCTATGTTTCCCAGCTATCTATATGTCGACATTTCATAGGAACTACCCTAATCATCAGTAGACTTTGTTTGAATTTTTGTTCTCTGCTTTTCGATACTTTCAAAAAGCAAATCGTAGCAACCAACGGTTGTTCATTTGTTTGAAAGGTGTAAAGAAATGTGAGAGAGGTGAATAGATGAAAAGGCTTGTTTTTTGTGTTTTGACAGGTATTATTAGAGCATTTTTCTTTTAAATTCTCAGCAATTTATTTATATTGCTGGGATATAAAGTTGAATGTTTGAGAATATCTTTCAAGAATTTCCAAAGTCTACTGATGATTAGGGTAGTTCCTATGAAATGTCGACATATAGATAGCTGGGAAACATAGAAAACAAGCTATTTATAATTTTTATTGGTATAAATGGTAGAAGCTAAAAATAGCGAATAAAAAACTTAATTGTTTGAATTTTTGTTCTCTGCTTTTCGATACTTTCAAAAAGCAAATCGTAGCAACCAACGGTTGTTCATTTGTTTGAAAGGTGTAAAGAAATGTGAGAGAGGTGAATAAATGAAAAGGCTTGTTTTTTGTGTTTTGACAGGTATTATTAGAGCATTTTTCTTTTAAATTCTCAGCAATTTATTTATATTGCTGGGATATAAAGTTGAATGTTTGAGAATATCTTTCAAGAATTTCCAAAGTCTACTGATGATTAGGGTAGTTCCTATGAAATGTCGACATATAGATAGCTGGGAAACATAGAAAACAAGCTATTTATAATTTTTATTGGTATAAATGGTAGAAGCTAAAAATAGCGAATAAAAAACTTAATTGTTTGAATTTTTGTTCTCTGCTTTTCGATACTTTCAAAAAGCAAATCGTAGCAACCAACGGTTGTTCATTTGTTTGAAAGGTGTAAAGAAATGTGAGAGAGGTGAATAAATGAAAAGGCTTGTTTTTTGTGTTTTGACAGGTATTATTAGAGCATTTTTCTTTTAAATTCTCAGCAATTTATTTATATTGCTGGGATATAAAGTTGAATGTTTGAGAATATCTTTCAAGAATTTCCAAAGTCTACTGATGATTAGGGTAGTTCCTATGAAATGTCGACATATAGATAGCTGGGAAACATAGAAAACAAGCTATTTATAATTTTTATTGGTATAAATGGTAGAAGCTAAAAATAGCGAATAAAAAACTTAATTGTTTGAATTTTTGTTCTCTGCTTTTCGATACTTTCAAAAAGCAAATCGTAGCAACCAACGGTTGTTCATTTGTTTGAAAGGTGTAAAGAAATGTGAGAGAGGTGAATAAATGAAAAGGCTTGTTTTTTGTGTTTTGACAGGTATTATTAGAGCATTTTTCTTTTAAATTCTCAGCAATTTATTTATATTGCTGGGATATAAAGTTGAATGTTTGAGAATATCTTTCAAGAATTTCCAAAGTCTACTGATGATTAGGGTAGTTCCTATGAAATGTCGACATATAGATAGCTGGGAAACATAGAAAACAAGCTATTTATAATTTTTATTGGTATAAATGGTAGAAGCTAAAAATAGCGAATAAAAAACTTAATTGTTTGAATTTTTGTTCTCTGCTTTTCGATACTTTCAAAAAGCAAATCGTAGCAACCAACGGTTGTTCATTTGTTTGAAAGGTGTAAAGAAATGTGAGAGAGGTGAATAAATGAAAAGGCTTGTTTTTTGTGTTTTGACAGGTATTATTAGAGCATTTTTCTTTTAAATTCTCAGCAATTTATTTATATTGCTGGGATATAAAGTTGAATGTTTGAGAATATCTTTCAAGAATTTCCAAAGTCTACTGATGATTAGGGTAGTTCCTATGAAATGTCGACATATAGATAGCTGGGAAACATAGAAAACAAGCTATTTATAATTTTTATTGGTATAAATGTTAGAAGCTAAAAATAGCGAATAAAAAACTTAATTGTTTGAATTTTTGTTCTCTGCTTTTCGATACTTTCAAAAAGCAAATCGTAGCAACCAACGGTTGTTCATTTGTTTGAAAGGTGTAAAGAAATGTGAGAGAGGTGAATAAATGAAAAGGCTTGTTTTTTGTGTTTTGACAGGTATTATTAGAGCATTTTTCTTTTAAATTCTCAGCAATTTATTTATATTGCTGGGATATAAAGTTGAATGTTTGAGAATATCTTTCAAGAATTTCCAAAGTCTACTGATGATTAGGGTAGTTCCTATGAAATGTCGACATATAGATAGCTGGGAAACATAGAAAACAAGCTATTTATAATTTTTATTGGTATAAATGGTAGAAGCTAAAAATAGCGAATAAAAAACTTAATTGTTTGAATTTTTGTTCTCTGCTTTTCGATACTTTCAAAAAGCAAATCGTAGCAACCAACGGTTGTTCATTTGTTTGAAAGGTGTAAAGAAATGTGAGAGAGGTGAATAAATGAAAAGGCTTGTTTTTTGTGTTTTGACAGGTATTATTAGAGCATTTTTCTTTTAAATTCTCAGCAATTTATTTATATTGCTGGGATATAAAGTTGAATGTTTGAGAATATCTTTCAAGAATTTCCAAAGTCTACTGATGATTAGGGTAGTTCCTATGAAATGTCGACATATAGATAGCTGGGAAACATAGAAAACAAGCTATTTATAATTTTTATTGGTATAAATGGTAGAAGCTAAAAATAGCGAATAAAAAACTTAATTGTTTGAATTTTTGTTCTCTGCTTTTCGATACTTTCAAAAAGCAAATCGTAGCAACCAACGGTTGTTCATTTGTTTGAAAGGTGTAAAGAAATGTGAGAGAGGTGAATAAATGAAAAGGCTTGTTTTTTGTGTTTTGACAGGTATTATTAGAGCATTTTTCTTTTAAATTCTCAGCAATTTATTTATATTGCTGGGATATAAAGTTGAATGTTTGAGAATATCTTTCAAGAATTTCCAAAGTCTACTGATGATTAGGGTAGTTCCTATGAAATGTCGACATATAGATAGCTGGGAAACATAGAAAACAAGCTATTTATAATTTTTATTGGTATAAATGGTAGAAGCTAAAAATAGCGAATAAAAAACTTAATTGTTTGAATTTTTGTTCTCTGCTTTTCGATACTTTCAAAAAGCAAATCGTAGCAACCAACGGTTGTTGATTTGTTTGAAAGGTGTAAAGAAATGTGAGAGAGGTGAATAAATGAAAAGGCTTGTTTTTTGTGTTTTGACAGGTATTATTAGAGCATTTTTCTTTTAAATTCTCAGCAATTTATTTATATTGCTGGGATATAAAGTTGAATGTTTGAGAATATCTTTCAAGAATTTCCAAAGTCTACTGATGATTAGGGTAGTTCCTATGAAATGTCGACATATAGATAGCTGGGAAACATAGAAAACAAGCTATTTATAATTTTTATTGGTATAAATGGTAGAAGCTAAAAATAGCGAATAAAAAACTTAATTGTTTGAATTTTTGTTCTCTGCTTTTCGATACTTTCAAAAAGCAAATCGTAGCAACCAACGGTTGTTCATTTGTTTGAAAGGTGTAAAGAAATGTGAGAGAGGTGAATAAATGAAAAGGCTTGTTTTTTGTGTTTTGACAGGTATTATTAGAGCATTTTTCTTTTAAATTCTCAGCAATTTATTTATATTGCTGGGATATAAAGTTGAATGTTTGAGAATATCTTTCAAGAATTTCCAAAGTCTACTGATGATTAGGGTAGTTCCTATGAAATGTCGACATATAGATAGCTGGGAAACATAGAAAACAAGCTATTTATAATTTTTATTGGTATAAATGGTAGAAGCTAAAAATAGCGAATAAAAAACTTAATTGTTTGAATTTTTGTTCTCTGCTTTTCGATACTTTCAAAAAGCAAATCGTAGCAACCAACGGTTGTTCATTTGTTTGAAAGGTGTAAAGAAATGTGAGAGAGGTGAATAAATGAAAAGGCTTGTTTTTTGTGTTTTGACAGGTATTATTAGAGCATTTTTCTTTTAAATTCTCAGCAATTTATTTATATTGCTGGGATATAAAGTTGAATGTTTGAGAATATCTTTCAAGAATTTCCAAAGTCTACTGATGATTAGGGTAGTTCCTACGAAATGTCGACATATAGATAGCTGGGAAACATAGAAAACAAGCTATTTATAATTTTTATTGGTATAAATGGTAGAAGCTAAAAATAGCGAATAAAAAACTTAATTGTTTGAATTTTTGTTCTCTGCTTTTCGATACTTTCAAAAAGCAAATCGTAGCAACCAACGGTTGTTCATTTGTTTGAAAGGTGTAAAGAAATGTGAGAGAGGTGAATAAATGAAAAGGCTTGTTTTTTGTGTTTTGACAGGTATTATTAGAGCATTTTTCTTTTAAATTCTCAGCAATTTATTTATATTGCTGGGATATAAAGTTGAATGTTTGAGAATATCTTTCAAGAATTTCCAAAGTCTACTGATGATTAGGGTAGTTCCTATGAAATGTCGACATATAGATAGCTGGGAAACATAGAAAACAAGCTATTTATAATTTTTATTGGTATAAATGGTAGAAGCTAAAAATAGCGAATAAAAAACTTAATTGTTTGAATTTTTGTTCTCTGCTTTTCGATACTTTCAAAAAGCAAATCGTAGCAACCAACGGTTGTTCATTTGTTTGAAAGGTGTAAAGAAATGTGAGAGAGGTGAATAAATGAAAAGGCTTGTTTTTTGTGTTTTGACAGGTATTATTAGAGCATTTTTCTTTTAAATTCTCAGCAATTTATTTATATTGCTGGGATATAAAGTTGAATGTTTGAGAATATCTTTCAAGAATTTCCAAAGTCTACTGATGATTAGGGTAGTTCCTATGAAATGTCGACATATAGATAGCTGGGAAACATAGAAAACAAGCTATTTATAATTTTTATTGGTATAAATGGTAGAAGCTAAAAATAGCGAATAAAAAACTTAATTGTTTGAATTTTTGTTCTCTGCTTTTCGATACTTTCAAAAAGCAAATCGTAGCAACCAACGGTTGTTCATTTGTTTGAAAGGTGTAAAGAAATGTGAGAGAGGTGAATAAATGAAAAGGCTTGTTTTTTGTGTTTTGACAGGTATTATTAGAGCATTTTTCTTTTAAATTCTCAGCAATTTATTTATATTGCTGGGATATAAAGTTGAATGTTTGAGAATATCTTTCAAGAATTTCCAAAGTCTACTGATGATTAGGGTAGTTCCTATGAAATGTCGACATATAGATAGCTGGGAAACATAGAAAACAAGCTATTTATAATTTTTATTGGTATAAATGGTAGAAGCTAAAAATAGCGAATAAAAAACTTAATTGTTTGAATTTTTGTTCTCTGCTTTTCGATACTTTCAAAAAGCAAATCGTAGCAACCAACGGTTGTTCATTTGTTTGAAAGGTGTAAAGAAATGTGAGAGAGGTGAATAAATGAAAAGGCTTGTTTTTTGTGTTTTGACAGGTATTATTAGAGCATTTTTCTTTTAAATTCTCAGCAATTTATTTATATTGCTGGGATATAAAGTTGAATGTTTGAGAATATCTTTCAAGAATTTCCAAAGTCTACTGATGATTAGGGTAGTTCCTATGAAATGTCGACATATAGATAGCTGGGAAACATAGAAAACAAGCTATTTATAATTTTTATTGGTATAAATGGTAGAAGCTAAAAATAGCGAATAAAAAACTTAATTGTTTGAATTTTTGTTCTCTGCTTTTCGATACTTTCAAAAAGCAAATCGTAGCAACCAACGGTTGTTCATTTGTTTGAAAGGTGTAAAGAAATGTGAGAGAGGTGAATAAATGAAAAGGCTTGTTTTTTGTGTTTTGACAGGTATTATTAGAGCATTTTTCTTTTAAATTCTCAGCAATTTATTTATATTGCTGGGATATAAAGTTGAATGTTTGAGAATATCTTTCAAGAATTTCCAAAGTCTACTGATGATTAGGGTAGTTCCTATGAAATGTCGACATATAGATAGCTGGGAAACATAGAAAACAAGCTATTTATAATTTTTATTGGTATAAATGGTAGAAGCTAAAAATAGCGAATAAAAAACTTAATTGTTTGAATTTTTGTTCTCTGCTTTTCGATACTTTCAAAAAGCAAATCGTAGCAACCAACGGTTGTTCATTTGTTTGAAAGGTGTAAAGAAATGTGAGAGAGGTGAATAAATGAAAAGGCTAGTTTTTTGTGTTTTGACAGGTATTATTAGAGCATTTTTCTTTTAAATTCTCAGCAATTTATTTATATTGCTGGGATATAAAGTTGAATGTTTGAGAATATCTTTCAAGAATTTCCAAAGTCTACTGATGATTAGGGTAGTTCCTATGAAATGTCGACATATAGATAGCTGGGAAACATAGAAAACAAGCTATTTATAATTTTTATTGGTATAAATGGTAGAAGCTAAAAATAGCGAATAAAAAACTTAATTGTTTGAATTTTTGTTCTCTGCTTTTCGATACTTTCAAAAAGCAAATCGTAGCAACCAACGGTTGTTGATTTGTTTGAAAGGTGTAAAAAAATGTGAGAGAGGTGAATAAATGAAAAGGCTTGTTTTTTGTGTTTTGACAGGTATTATTAGAGCATTTTTCTTTTAAATTCTCAGCAATTTATTTATATTGCTGGGATATAAAGTTGAATGTTTGAGAATATCTTTCAAGAATTTCCAAAGTCTACTGATGATTAGGGTAGTTCCTATGAAATGTCGACATATAGATAGCTGGGAAACATAGAAAACAAGCTATTTATAATTTTTATTGGTATAAATGGTAGAAGCTAAAAATAGCGAATAAAAAACTTAATTGTTTGAATTTTTGTTCTCTGCTTTTCGATACTTTCAAAAAGCAAATCGTAGCAACCAACGGTTGTTCATTTGTTTGAAAGGTGTAAAGAAATGTGAGAGAGGTGAATAAATGAAAAGGCTTGTTTTTTGTGTTTTGACAGGTATTATTAGAGCATTTTTCTTTTAAATTCTCAGCAATTTATTTATATTGCTGGGATATAAAGTTGAATGTTTGAGAATATCTTTCAAGAATTTCCAAAGTCTACTGATGATTAGGGTAGTTCCTATGAAATGTCGACATATAGATAGCTGGGAAACATAGAAAACAAGCTATTTATAATTTTTATTGGTATAAATGGTAGAAGCTAAAAATAGCGAATAAAAAACTTAATTGTTTGAATTTTTGTTCTCTGCTTTTCGATACTTTCAAAAAGCAAATCGTAGCAACCAACGGTTGTTCATTTGTTTGAAAGGTGTAAAGAAATGTGAGAGAGGTGAATAAATGAAAAGGCTTGTTTTTTGTGTTTTGACAGGTATTATTAGAGCATTTTTCTTTTAAATTCTCAGCAATTTATTTATATTGCTGGGATATAAAGTTGAATGTTTGAGAATATCTTTCAAGAATTTCCAAAGTCTACTGATGATTAGGGTAGTTCCTATGAAATGTCGACATATAGATAGCTGGGAAACATAGAAAACAAGCTATTTATAATTTTTATTGGTATAAATGGTAGAAGCTAAAAATAGCGAATAAAAAACTTAATTGTTTGAATTTTTGTTCTCTGCTTTTCGATACTTTCAAAAAGCAAATCGTAGCAACCAACGGTTGTTCATTTGTTTGAAAGGTGTAAAGAAATGTGAGAGAGGTGAATAAATGAAAAGGCTTGTTTTTTGTGTTTTGACAGGTATTATTAGAGCATTTTTCTTTTAAATTCTCAGCAATTTATTTATATTGCTGGGATATAAAGTTGAATGTTTGAGAATATCTTTCAAGAATTTCCAAAGTCTACTGATGATTAGGGTAGTTCCTATGAAATGTCGACATATAGATAGCTGGGAAACATAGAAAACAAGCTATTTATAATTTTTATTGGTATAAATGGTAGAAGCTAAAAATAGCGAATAAAAAACTTAATTGTTTGAATATAGAAAAAAATTAATTAATATTGAAAAAGTTATTTACTTAGGTCCAGCCAATGCTAGACGAAAAGTTGCTTCTTGCATGTATTTTGTTGGTAAATCACCTTTCCAACGCTCTGATGGTTGCAAGGGTGTCCATTAGGGTGGGTCACTTATGTATGGGAAAAAATAAAAGTGAATTAATAAAGTTCTAATAGTAATATTTTGCTGTCTGAGGCCTACTTGAAAAAAAATGTTCAATTAAGTGATATCTTTAGCCCGCGCATGCGGCTTAAAGTTTCTGCAATTTTCATAAAACCACTTTTTTTTAAAAACTTTAATATGTTAAAAATTTTATGATTTTGTTATTAAAAATTAATACATTTTCGCAAGAAATTGCAACACTACAGTCACTATTTTTAATGTGGGTTTAGAGCTTGCGTATGACATGGTAGTTTTGGGAAATTAATATTTTTCCATCTAGAGTGTTAGTAAATACGTTTAACTCTTCATTAGCGACATATCGAAGAACTGGAGGATCAAAAAACGTTTGCTACCAATTTATTAGGTCAGTATAGTTATTCGAATTAAAATCTATTTTAGGTACTTGAAATACACATGATTGCTTTCCAGTACATGAAGAGTTTCGAGCTTTTAGAATTCTCTTTATTGCGAGCTCTCTCACTTTTTTAGTTTCGTCCGACAACATTGACAGGAGCAAATTTTCTGAATGGGCAAAATAGATGTTGTGTGGAATTACGGGGTCTATTATTTGATTCTGCTAACAGATATCGAGAACTTTTAACCAATTTCCAAAAAATTTTAAACCCATCTTTGCAAGTTGGATTGGTTTTTATTTTGAACCAGACTGGGGCATACATTTTTACGCAATATTCAGCTAATACTTTTAGATTATTCGATCGATGGGTTTGATGTGGAAATGTAGTGGCTCAAAATTCTGTTTGCTTTTGTTAACCATCTTGCGTGGGACATTTTTCCTGGGGATCTGTTAGCTAAATAATAGGGACATTGTCCAGTAACAACGGATATATGTAGTTATGTCATATAAATATTTTTGATCTGAACTTAAATCTTCCATCTTTACTTTCTTTACCTTTGTATCTTTTCATATTTAACGATTGGAAAGTCTGCAATTTCCTAATAAATTACCAATAGGGCGAAAAGAGCCTGTAGTAGCACCATCCATACTACGCTTATTAAAAAGATGCCTTAGAGATAATTCATTTAAGCGAAGCATGCAAATGACCCACAGCAATAGGCGCTGAAGCCTTTCTTCGAAAAGTTTAATTACGCCACTAAATTTGACGACAGTACCATCGCAGCCAATAGCCATCAAATTATCAAGTTTAATGTCCTTTGACAAAAGCAGGCCAAAAATCACTTTTTCAATACTTTTAGACGTGACATTTAGAGGTACTGCGTAACTAATGTAAAGTTAATTTGTGTTTAGGTCCTAGAGAACTTAAAAGCCCTTAGGATACAGTTATTATTATGTTGCCTCTACAACATCTGCAATGAACAGACACAGAAAAGAGTATTTACAGTACAAGCAATGAGTGGACTAATGTATTAAACTTTGAGGTCAATGCGCGGGCTGTTACACTAAAAATAATTATACAATATTTTACAGGTTTGTTATTGACGAAGACGGCTTTGTTTTGCTATTAGAAGTTGATTTGAAGAAAAAAATTTTTGGACCCAGCCTAGTGTCCATCCTTCTCAGTCGAGTGTGGCAGCCAAAGTTAAGGATGCTGCGTGCGAGAGGATTCGAATGAGACTCAAATCTGTTAATATACCGCGTATTTTGAAAATTCATCTTTCACTAATGGTACACTTAGATCTTTGTGAATTCTAGAGCTTTTAACATACCATGGAGCTGCAGTAATTCTACGGAGAATTTTGTTCTGGCGCTTTGGAATTTACTCAATGTTGGATGCAGAGGCGGTACCCCACAGTTGAATTCCATAGCTCCATATTGACTTTAGGATTGCGTTATACAACAAAAGTTTGCAATCTAACTTCAAGGTAGAATTTCTGCCGATGAGCCAATTAAGTTGCACCGCTTTTAATTTCATCTGAGTGAATTTAGCGACAATGTGAGACTTCCACGTGAGCCTACGGTCGATGTGTACACAAAGCTACTGGATTTCATTGTGCTGCGGAACAATATGGTTGTTAATTTTAATAGCCGAACAGATTTTTCTACGTAGTGTGAATGTAACATGGGTACATTTTTGTTCATTTACTTTGATTTTCCAAAGTTTCAGCCATTTCTCCAATATAAGAATATGTTCTTGCAAAATTTGTGATGCTATAAATAGTCTTCATGGACACTGATGAATGCTGTATCATCTGCAAAAGTTGAAGTGTGAATTTTGCAGCTCGTTGGCATCTCTGAAGCATAAATCAAATATAAAATATCAGCATATCAGCTTCATCATTCAGCCCGTCAATGGCAAACACGATTCTCAAGTGGTTAGCGTACAGCAATCCCTTTTCGGAATCACTTCTGGCCCGGTCATCAATTGGAGTACGGAAGGGTGGCCTAGCTCTAACGGGTCTTTTTAACCCTCTTGCTGCTTTCCACAAAGAATAATCGGATTGAGGACTACCATCGAGGCTTTCCAAATAAGTTGCGAGGAAAGCCATATTTTGGACTTCAAGCAAATTTCTTAGTTGACTTATGCTACCTCGAAGTCTAGTTTTAAGCTGGGAAGACCTGCGAAGTTGCCATTCTCTTCTGATTTTTTTTTTAAGACAAGGTGTTCGATTTCAGAAGGACAAGTTCTGCTATTCATATTTCTAAAATTTGTAGTGGTAGCATCTTGCACGGCTTTTATAATATTTTGGGAAAAATCATTAACTGACCCATCAATATCCTCTGGAGTTCCCAATGATATATTTTCCGTACAATGAGTATTTAGATATTTTTTTTATATTTTAGCCAATTCACTTCAGACTGGAATACACCTATGTCATCAAGTGGATCTCCAATGTCCTAGGGGAAACATATAGAGAGAATAGTAGGTGAGTGGTCGGAGGACAAATCCAATGAAGGCTCCACATGCATCCAATCTAAGGAGACGTTTTTTACTCTTCCAAAATCAATAACATCTGGGATGTTTCGCTGGTCAGATGGCCAATAGGTGGGATACCCGCTGGAGATTACATCTAAATCCAGGCTACGGGAGTGCATAACTCAATTAAGATATCTGCTTGAAATCCAAAGAATGGCTTCCCTTAAAAATTATCTGGAAGGTCTTGATGGTACCCCTAATTCCGACTATTCTCTATGGAAAGCGATAAAAGGTCTAAAAGACATGTAATAGGTAATCCACCGTTGCGAACTTCAACAGGCGACTGGGTAAGAAGCGACTTTACTGCAAATAATACAGTGGGTGATGTTGCTGAATTTCCACCATATGCTGTTGGACCGTCTTTGAGACTTAGTTTTCAAGATGTCGAAAACGTTATAAATAAAGTAAACTCTAAAAAAGCTCCAGCTTTTGATAAAATTACTGGCAAAATGCTTGCACAGTTACCTCGTGTTGCTAGAAGAATTCTTCTTTTTATTTTTAACGCTATTTTACGTCTTGAGTGTTATCCTGCAGAGTGGACGGTCCCTATGATTATCATGATACCCAACCCAGGGAAGGATCCCACTAAAGTAGAGTCATATAGACCAATAAGTCTACTGCCAACAATTTCAAAACTTTTCGAAAAATTGTTAATGGCGAAGTTGACTCCAATATTGAAAGATGTAGGATGCATCCCTGATCATCAATTTGGTTTTCGGGCTAAACACAGCACCATAGAACAAACGCATAGGTTAGTTAATGTTATAAGAAAGACTTTTGAGGACAAAAAGTATTGCTCAGCTCTATTCACTGATATTTCTCAAGCTTTTGATAAACTGTGGAACGACGGACTGATGCACAAAATAAAGTTGAACTTGCCTACAAACGCTCACAAGCTTCTGGAAAGCTATTTATGTGGCCGGAAGTTTGTTATCAGAGAAGGCGACTTTATAAGCCCAACTCAGCCAATCGAGGCAGGAGTTCCCCAAGGTAGCATTCTGGGACCCACTTTATATTTAATTTACACTTCTGACATGCCAACCAGATGTGGTATTCACACTTCAACTTTTGCTGTGTCATCTGCAGCGTACATGAAAACCATCAAGCAGCTTCGCGAAATTTGCAGGAGTATATTTCAATATTAGAGAAATGGTTAAAACTTTGGAAAATTTAAGTTAATGAACATAAGTGTACTCACGTTACATTCACACTGCGTAGACAAACATGTTCAGCTATCCAAATTAACATTTCACCTATTACGCAGCAAAATGAAGTCAAGTACCTTGATATTCATCTCGATCGGAGTCAGAGTCTAGCTTTGATAGTGAACGGACGTATTTGTTTTCAATCGGAGTGCTATAAAAAAAAAAATTAAAAAAAGAAACGGTATAAGTAGAAAACCGCAATAAGTGAAGAGTGAATTTACACAAAAGAAAAACTTTGTGACAATTATTTTTATATACTTTTAAAATAATAAAATAAAAAAAAAAAACAAAATTTGCATGAGTGTACCTAGAAGCTGCAATTCTGTGAGGGAGCTTAGCTCCACTAGAAAAAACCTCTGGATCTCTGAGGAAGAATCACTAAAAAGATCATTGGAAAATCTTCTGTCTCTAAGAGATAAAAACGCACGCGTTCGTGTTCGCCAAACATTGTTGTTACAACAGAAGACAAACCATCTTCCAGTTTAACTATTCTTGATAAACCAAAAAAACGCAATTAGGAATGGATAGGTATATAACCGTGGTTAAACGTCAGCGAAGCCCTAAATCCGCGCAAATATCTTCAAAATCAAAAATGTCTAAAGACGATACACCCACTGCGATAACGGATAGTAATAGGTTTGCTATCCTTCAGACAGATGAGCCAACAACATCCAAAAAAACATATAAGCCACCACCAATTTATTTGAGAGAGCCGACTTGTAGTGAACTGGTGGAACAACTTATTACGGCAATCGGCAAAGATAATTTTAACGTCACATCAGTGAAGCGCGGCAGCATCAGTGAAACTAAAATTCAGGTAAACCATGAAAAAGGCTACTGAAAATTGTCTGATGCTTTAGAAAAAAAGATGCTAAAGGTCTTCAAGTCATTATTAAAGGTATTGACCCTTGCGTAGATACTGATGATGTCAAAATTGGATTGGAAGACAAAGGTTTCAAAATAAAAGCCGTAGTAAATATCAGGAAGCGTGAAAAGATCCCCCAACCCATGTTTAGGGTTGACCTGGAACCAGGGGATGTTGTGCTAAAAAAGAATGAAATTCATCTAATATATAACCTTGAATTTCTTTTGCATCGTAAAGTTACCATTGTCATTGGTAAAAACAATTTTCCCCAGGTAGGCCATTCAACCAAATACACGAATACGCAGAACTCCAAAAAATTTTCATATGCTAATGTGGTTAAATCCGACCAGAAATTGAACCAAGAACCCAAGCCGCAACATTCCGATCCAAACTTGAGTAATCTAGAGGCAACTCTGCAGACTCTTGTTCAATCCATTAACACTTTTACCGTTTCTATGACAAACGTGATGCAGGAAAAGCTAAAAATGCAATCCAATAGTTTGCAGGCAATTAAAAAAAATGAATTGATTACAAATATGTTTCTGGAACGCAAACGGCATCCGCCAACATAAAAATGAACTTGAGCACTTCCTTATGGAAAAGCAGATCGATATATAAAGATCTTGCGGCGGTTCGGCGATTTTGATAAAGATCAGAATTAAGCACTATCTAATCAACGAGACAAGTGGGGAATATCTCCAAGCTACAAATATATGCATGGGTTATTTTCATGGAAAAATTGTTATATCCTCGATTTACTCACCACCACGATTTTCAATAACAGAAAGATAATATTCAAATTTTTTCAAAACACTTGGTACTCGATTTTTATCGGCTGACGACTATAACGCTAAACACACTTTTTGGGGATCACGTTTAATTACGCCGAAAGGCCGTGTGCTTTTTGACACCGTTTCCAAAATGGGCTTAGATGTGGTTTCAAGGGGACACCCCACTTATTGGCCGTTAGACCGACGAAAGGTCCCTGATGTTATAGATTTTGGAGTTGCGAAAAATTTTCCTTTAGCGCGGATGCAAGTGGAGCCTTCATTAGATTTGTCATCAGATCACTCACCCACTATAATCTCTGTTTCGTTTCCCTAAGAGATTGGCTCCCCGTTGACCGTCAATAGAGTTAATTGGCTAAAATGCAAAAAAATTTTGAGTACACATTGTACAGAAAATATCGCCTGAGCATATTGATGTGTCAATTAAAGATTTTGCTGAAAACCTCAAACTGGCCGTACAGCATACTACCACTAGTCATATAAGATCCAGTAATGAGAACAATAGAACTTATTCGGCTGAAATTGAGCAACTTCTGTCAGAAAAAAGAAGAGTTAGAAGAGACTGGCTTAAAACTAGGCTACGGGAATGCGTGACTGGACTGAGAAATCTGCTTGAAATCCAGAGAATATCTTCCCTTAAAACATATTTGGAAAGCTTGGATGGTACTCCGCAATCTGACTATTCTCTGTGGAAAGCGACAAAAGGTCTGAAAAAACCCGTAATAGGTAAGCCACTTTTGCGAACTTCAACTGGGCACGAAGCGATTCCGAAAAGGGGATGGTGTACGTTGATCATTTGAGAAATGTTTTTACGACAAAAAATTCAGCGGATGCTGCAGCAGAATTTCCGCCGTATGCTGTTAGACAGCCTGTATCTTTGAGACCTAACTTTCAAGATGTCGAAAACGTTATCGATAACATAAACCCCAGGAAAGCTCCAGGTATACATCAAATTACTGGTAAAATGCTTGAACAGTTACCTCGTGTAGCTAGAAGAGTTCTACTTTTTATTTTTAACGCTATTTTACACCTTGAGTATTATCCTGCAGAGTGGAAGTTCTCTATGATTACTATGATACCCAAGCCAGGGAAGGATCTGACAAAGGTAGAATCATATAGACCAATAAGTCTACTACCAACAATTTCAAAACTGTTCGAAAAATTGTTAATGGCGAAGTTGTCTCCAATACTTAATAATGTGGGATGTATCCCTGATCATCAATTTGGCTTTCGGGCTAAACATAACACCATAGAATAAACACATAGACTAGTCAATGTCATAAGACAGACTTTTGAAGACAAAAAGTATTGTTCAGCTCTATTCATTGACATTTCCCAAGCTTTTGATAAAGTGTGGCACGGCGGACTGATGCAAAAAATAAAGTTGAACTTGCCTGCAAACACTCACAAGCTTCTGGAAAGCTATTTATTTGGAAATTTTCTATCAAAGAAGGTGACTTTACAAGTCTCTCACAGTCAATCGGAGCAGGAGTTCCCCAAGGTAGCATTCTAGGACCCACTCTATTTGATTTACGCATCTGACATGCCAACGATATCCGGAATCCATACTTCAACTTTTGCAGATGACACAGCTTTTTTTAGCGTTGATGTAAACCATCAAGAAGCTTCACGAAATTTGCAGCAGTATATTTCAATATTAGAGAAATGGTTGAAACTTTGGAAAATAAAAGTTAATGAACAAAAACGTACTCACGTTATATTCACACTGCGTAAGCAAACATGTTCGGCTATCCAAATTAACAATACACACATTCCGCGGCATAATGAAGTTAAATACCTTGGTATTTACCTCGACCGTAGGCTAACGTGGAAGCCTCACATTGATGCGAAAGTCACTCAGTTGAAATTAAAAGCAGCGCAACTAAATTGGCTTACGGGCAGGAATTCGACATTGAAGCTGGATTGCAAACTTTTATTACACAACGCAATTCTAAAGCCTATATGGTGCTATGGAATTTAATTATGGGGCACCGCCTCCACTTCTAACATTGAAAAAATTCAAAGGCGACAAAACCAAATTCTTCGTACGATTACTGTAGCTCCATGGTACGTAAAAAACTCACGAATTCACAAGGATCTGTGTGTTCCGCTGGTAACTGACGAGTTCTCTAAGTATGCCACAAGGTATATCAGTAAACTGGAACTTCACCCAAATCCTCTTGCACGCAACATACTTAATTTTGGCGGCCACTCTCGGTTAAGAAGAAGGGATACCGTTGCCACCATAAGAACGTTAAATAGGTGATTCTACCGATATTATTCGCGCAATATGAGACTTTTTTGTCTAGCAGCGGCTGGATTTAAATAACTTTGTTTTTTGTGTTTTGACGGATATTATTAGAGCATTTTTCTTTTTAAAATCTCAACAATTTATTTGGACTGTTGGGATATAAAGTTGAATGTTTGAGAATATCTTTCAAAAATTTCCAAAGTCTACTGGTGATTAGGGTAGTTCCTATGAAATGACGACATGTAGATAGCTGGGAAACATAGAAAACAAGCTATTTATAATTTTTTATTGGTATAACTTTTATATTTAATATTAAAATTTGAATACTTATTGTTAGTTCATATTTTGAAGATTCAATAAATAAATGAATGACAAAAAAAAAAAATCTCGATCGTAGGTTAACGTGGAAGTCTCACATTGACGCAAAAGTCACTCTGTTAAAATTAAAAGCAGCGCAATTAAATTGGCTTATAGGCAGAAATTCTACGTGGAAATTAGATTGCAAACTTTTGTTATACAACGCAATACTAAAGCCTATATGGTGCTATGGAATTCAGTTATGGGGCACCGCCTCAGCGTCAAATATTAAAAAACTTCAAAGGCGACAAGACAAAATTCTTTGAACAATTGCTGCAGCTCCATGGTACGTAAAAAACTCCCGAATTCACAAGGATCTGTGCGTTCCACTGGTAAAAGATATTTTCAAAGCATGCGACAAGGTATATCAGCAAATTGGAACTTCACCCAAACCCTCTTGCACCAAACATACTTAATTTTATTGGTCACTCTCGTTGCCACCATCAGAGCGTTAAGTTGTTGACTTTACCGATATAATATGCGCATAATAAAACTTTTTGTCTAGCATTGGCTGGACTTAGTTAATTTATTGTATTTAGTATTAAGATTTGAATACTCATTGTTAGTTCACATTGGAAAGATTCAATAAATAAATAAAAGCTAAAAAGAACATCTAAATCGAATTTTTATATAGTATCAAAAACCACAACTCCTTTCGGGGAAATTAACCTTGAGCACCAAAATGTGTGTTTAGCATTATACCCACCAGCACATATTTGTTGCTTGAAAATATTCTTCACATGTCTCATTTCGCAAGTAATGTTTAATTCTATTTTTAATTAGAATAGCCGAAACTGCACAACATCTTCCACGTGGATCTTTAGTGTCATATAGTATGTAGCCATTTATCCTGAAATAACTTCTTGGCGTCAGGTGAGTTTCAGCAATCAACATCACATCGATTTGCCTTTCCCTCAGGAAGTGTTCAAGTTCATTTTTAAGTTGGCGTATGCCGGTTGCGTTCCAGAAACATATTTTTAAATAAATCATTTTTTTAAGATAGCCTGTAAAATAGTTGATTGCATTTTTAGCATTTCCTGCATCATGGTGGTCATAGAAGCCGTAAAAGCGTTTATTGATTGAACCAAAGTCTGCAATGTGGCTTCAAGATTGCTAAAATATGGGTCGGGCTGTTGAGACTTGGACTTCTGATTCGTGTTTGGTATATTAGTCTTAACCACATTGGCATAAGAAACTTGGTCAGAGCTTGGAACATTTATTTGGGTTGCTGACTGACCGGCTTGAAGAAAATTGTTGCTTGAAATGAATTGCGATTACAGGGACGGCTTGAGAGGAGCTAATGATTTTTTTGGCATTGAGCGTTTGAAGTGGATATAAACGGGGCAAACCCTGTAATTAGCAGTATGATTGCCTTCACAATTACAATATTTTTTTATATTTGTCTCAGTTTTTGATTTGGTGCACTGTGATGTATCATTACTTTTTATGTATGTAATTGTTATACCGTTGCAGTTATGTGAAATAAAAGACGTTGTTCTTAAGTGATGGTCGATTAGCAACTCTCGTCATTTTATTATTCTTAAGGCCCATTTAGCCGACTGTAGAAATTGTAACTGTAACGTAAATGTAAATGTAGTAGCACTTATAGAACACGTAAAACCGTATCATGTGTTTTTGATACAAACAAAAAAACAAAAGTGCATGTGAAGAAAGTGTTCACTTCTTAATGATTTACAGAAAAAGTGTTCTGTTTTTTATTTTTATATCATAGTATGTTAAAGAAAATAATTAATTTTTCATTGCTCATATCTTTATATCAAATAATTTACAAAAATAAAATAAAAGCAATACAGCTGTTCATAGCAGTGATGAGAGTTCATAGTATTCAGTATATACAAAAGGTACGAAAATTGTTTAAATGGTACCTAAAATTTTTAATATTTCTTTTTCTGTCTATTGTCGACATTTCATATGAGCTACAGCTGGAAAATATAAAAAACAAGCTTTTTATAATTTTTTTATTAGTACCAATGTTGGATGCTACTATAGCGAATAAATTTCAAATGTTTAAATTTTTGTTCTCTGCTCTTTGGTACTTCTAAAAAAAAACAAATTTAACTGCTTATAATATATAATAATATTAATATATAACAGGAGCGTAGTACATTCGCCTGGGCCGAATCTAAAAGAACCTCCACGATAGTCACTAAATATGCTTGGATATATATGGACCGACATCGGGCAAAAAATATGTTTGCCTTGTAATCACCATTCCACAAAGGAAATCTTTCATTGAAATCATCATGCAAAAATTGATTAAGGCTATATCTCGGTTAAATGTGAACCGATAACGGAATTTTCCCTTTTTTGTATTTTACTAGTAATTAATTACCTCGTTTTATAATCAGAACTGATTTCAAGCAAAAGAAATTTTTCACTAAAACATTGGTTTAGACTATATCTCGGGTATATATGGACCGATATCGGAAATTTTCATTTTCTCTATTTGGTAACCTGCTTATGTTATCACAAGTTCTTTTAAGCAAAAACAAACATTTATAGAAAAATCGGTTTAGGCTATATCTTTTTCGGAATTTCGAACATATCTCAGCTATATGTGAACCGATATTACTGAATTTCAATAGCAATCCCATGACTCGATGGGGTAATAGAATGGTGAAAGAAAAACGTTTTAAGTTTTTTTTTTTTTTTTTTTTTCATTCATTTGTTTATTGAATCTTCACAAAGTGAACTAACAATAAGTATTCAAATCTTAAAACTAAATACATAAAATTAATTAAGTCCAGCCAATGCTAGACAAAAATGTTTTATTTTGCACGATCGATATCGGTGAAATCACCTATTTAACGTTCTGATGGTGGCAAGGGTGTCCCTCCTTCTCAACCGAGAGTGGCCTTCGAAATTAAGTATATTGCGTGCAAGACGATTTGGATGAAGTTCCAATTTACTGATATACCTTGTCGCGTATTTTGAAAATTCGTCTTTTACAAGAGGAACACAGAGATCCTTATGAATTCGTGAGTTTTTTACGTACCATGGAGCTGCAGTAATTGTTCGAAGAATTTTGTTTTGTCGCCTTTGAATTTTTTCTATGTTTGAAGTGGAGGCGGTGCCCCATAATTGAATTCCATGGCACCATATAGGCTTTAGAATTGCGTTGTATAATAAAAGTTTGCAATCCAACTTCAATGTCGAATTTCTGCCCATAAGCCAATTCAGTTGAGCTGCTTTTAACTTTAACTGAGTAACTTTCGCATCTATGTGAGACTTCCACGTTAACCTACGGTCCAGGTGAATACCAAGGTACTTGACTTCATTTTTCTGCGGAATAGGTGAATTGTTGATTTGGATGGCTGAACATGTTTGTTTACGCAGCGTGAATGTAACGTGAGTACACTTTTGTTCATTAACTTTAATTTTCCAAAGTTTTAACCACATCTCTAATATTGAAATATACTCCTGCAAATTTCGCGAGGCTACTTGATGGCTTTCATGTACGCTGCAGAATGCTGTATCGTCTGCAAAAGTTGAAGTGTGGATTCCGGGTGTCGTTGGCATGTCAGAGGCGTAAATCAAATATAAAGTAGGCCCCAGTGTGCTGCCTTGGGGAACTCCTGCCTCGATTGGCTGAGTTGGGCTTATAAAGTCGCCTTCTCTGATAACAAACTTCCGCCCACATAAGTAGCTTTCCAAAAGCTTGTGTGTATTTGCAGGCAAGTTCAACTTTATTTTGTGTATCAAGCCGTCGTGCCACACTTTATCAAAAGCTTGAGAAATGTCAATGAATAGAGCTGAGCAATTTTGTTTTGCCGCCTTCTCCTCAAAGGTCTGTCTTATGACATTGACTAGTCTGTGCGTTTGTTCTATTGTGCTGTGTTTAGCCCGAAAGCCAAATTGATGATCAGGGATGCATCCCACAGTGTTCAACATTGGACTCAACTTTGCCATTAACAATTTTTCGAACAGTTTTGAAATTGTTGGCAGTAGACTTATTGGTCTGTATGATTCTACTTTAGTGGGATCCTTCCCTGGTTTGGGTATCATAGTAATCATGGACACCTTCCACTCTGCAGGATAATACTCGAGACGTAAAATAGCGTTAAAAATAAAAAGAAGAATTCTACGAGCTACACGAGGTAGCTGCTCAAGCATTTTACCAGTAATTTGATCAATACCTGGAGCTTTCCTGGGGTTTGTGTTACGAATAACATTTTCAACATCTTGAAAACTAAGTCTCAAAGGCACAGGCGGTCTAACAGCGTATGACGGAAATTCAGCAACATCATCGACTGTATAATTTGCAGTAAAAACGTTTTTCAAATGATTAACATACACCATCCCTTTTTCAGAATCGCTTCTTGCCCAATCTCCAGTTGAAGTTCGCAGAGGTGGCTTACCTACTACGGGTCTTTTCAGACCTTTTGTCGCTTTCCATAGAGAATAGTCGGTTTGAGGGGTACCATCAAGACCTTCCAGATAATTTTTAAGGGAAGCCATTCTTTGGACTTCGAGCAGATTTCTTAACTGAGCTATGCACTCTCGTAGCCTGCTTTTAAGCTGGGGAGACCTGCGAAGTTGCCACTCTCTTCTAACTCTTCTTTTTTCTGTTAGAAGTTGTTCAATTTCAAACGAATATGTTCTGTTGCTCACATTTCTGGATCTTATATGGCTAGTGGTGGCATGTTGTACGGCTAGATTAAGGTGTTCAGAAAATTCGTTAATCGACACATCAATATCCTCAGGCGTTCTCAAGGCTATGTTTTCCGTACAATGTGTACTCAAATATTTCTTATATTTTATCCAATTAACTCGAGTGACGGTCAATGCCAAGTCACAAAACGGGGAACCAACCCCCTGGGGGAACGAAACAGAAACTATAGTTGGTGAGTGATCTGAGGACAAGTCCAATGAAGGCTCCACTTGCATCCATTCTGAGGGAAAATTTTTTGTAACTCCAAAGTCTATAACGTCTGGGATCTTGCGTTGGTCTGACGGCCAATAAGTGGGGTGTCCACTTGAAATCACGCCTAAGCCCATTTTGGTAACGGTGTCAAAAAGTACACGGCCTTTCGGGGTAATTAAACGTGATCCCCAATAAGTGTGTTTAGCGTTATATTCGCCAGCCGCTAAAAATCGAGGACCAAGGGATTTGAAAAAAATTCAATATTTTCTTTCTGTTATTGAAAATCGTGGTGGTGAGTAAATCGAGGATATAACAATTTTTCATGAAAATAATTAAGGCATATATTTGTAGCTTGGAAATATTCCTCACATGTCTCGTTCATTAAAAAGTGTTTAATTCTGGATTTTATTAGAATTGCCGATCCTCCGCACGATCTTCCACGGGGATCTTTTGTTTCGTACAGTATGTAGCCATTAATTTTGAAAAAACTGTTAGTTGTCAAATGGGTTTCAGCAATCATCATTATATCGATCTGCTTTTCCATAAGGAAGTGCTCAAGTTCATTTTTGTGTTGGCGAATGCCGTTTGCGTTCCAGAAACATATTTTTAACCAATTCATTTTTTTAAAATTGCCTGTAAAATAGTGGATTGCATTTTTAGCATTTCCTGCATCATCTTGGTCATAGAAACGGTAAAAGTGTTAATGGATTGAACAAGAGTCTGCAGAGTTGCCTCTAGGTTACTAAAATTTGGATCGGAAATTTGGGGCTTGGGTTGCTGGTTCAAGTTTTGGTCGGATTTAACCACATTAGCATATGAAAATTGTTTGGTATTCTGCGTGTTTGTGAAGTTGATTGGATGGCCTACCTGGGGAAAATTGTTTTTGCCAATGATATTTGGCTGCTGGGCTGCTGGAGAAACCGATGACTTATTTGTCATTGACCGCTTAAAATGAGTATAGACAGGGCAACCTCTATAATTTGCAGTGTGGTTACCTCCACAGTTACTGCATTTTTTAACACTTGCATCGGCCTTTGGCTTATTGCACTGAGTTGTGCCGTGAAGTTCGCCACATACAACACAAACAGCGGGCAACTTGCAGTAAGCCTTAGTATGGCCAAATTCTTGGCAGTTTAGGCACTGAACGGGTCCTGAACGCTTATGTGGCTCCTCAACGGTAACCTTACGATGCAAAAGATATTTGAGGTTATATATTGGGTGAATTTCACTCTTTTTTAGCAGAACATCCCCTGGTTCTAGTTCAACCCTAAACATGGGTTGAGGGGTCTTTTCACGGTTCCTGATGTTTACTACTGTTTTTATTTTAAAACCCTTATCTTCCAATCCGGTTTTTACATCATCGGTATCTACGCATGGGTCAATCCCTTTAATAACGACCTGAAGACCTTTGGCACTTTTGAGCTGGTAAGTGTAAAATGATCTTTTCTGTTTTTCTAAGATATCAGACAATTTTCGGTAGTCGTTTTCATGGTTTACCTGAATTTTTGTTTCATTGATGTTTCCACGCTTAACTGATGTCATTAGAAGTAGGTTCTCTCAAATATATTGGTGGCGGTTTAAATGTTTTTTTTGCTGTACTTGGCTCATCAGTCTGGAGGATTGCAAATCTATTACTTTTCGTTGCGGTAGCGGTATTATCCTCTTTGGATATCTTTGGTTGTGATGATATCTGAGCGGATTTCGGGCTTCGCTGACGTTTAACCACGGTAACATACCTGTCCATGCCTACTTGTGTTTTCGGCTTATCTGCAATTACTGAACTGGTGGATGGTTGGTCTTCTGTTGCAACAGCAATGTTTGGCGAACACGAACGCGTGCGTTTTTTATCTCTTAGAGACAGGAGATTGTCCAATGACTTTTTCAATGATTCCTCTTCAGAAATCCAGAGGTTTTTTCTAGTGGAGCTAAGCTCCCTCTCAGAATTGCATCTACTAGGTACACTCATGCAATTTTTTTTTTTTTTTATATTTTTTTAAATTTAAAAGTATATAAAAATAATTGTCATAAAGATTTTCGGTTTTGCAAGAAAACAAAACTTTAGTGTATAGTTTTTTTCCCACTGAGTAGGTAATCTTCACGCACAACAACAACAACAATGCACTGCCACCGCACTTGTTTTATTGAAATTGATTTTATTGTTTAGTTAATGAAATGTAAGGAATTTATTTTCCCGTTGTTTTTTTTTAAATGATTTGTTATTGTTTTTACTATTTAATACAATATATTATTGTTTTTGTATGTAAGTTTAAAAGTATGTATGTTAGCACAATGAAATGGTTTGTTTTTTTTTTCACTTTTTAAAAACACGACTGTGCGGTTGAAGAATCACAGAGTCTTATGGTTTTCACAGAAACGGTATTTCAACAACCGACGGATGGACAGACGGACATCGCTTAATCGACTTTTCTATTAATTCTGATTCTTGAGAATATACATATATACTTTATACGGTCGCAAATAAAAATTGCAGAAATTATAAACGGAATCACAAACTTATATATACCCTTTACATTTTTGTGAAAGGTATAACAGTACTAAAATTCTAGTTATATATAATTATTAGCTTATTATACTTAAAAAGTATTAAAACTTTTTAATTTTACATTTTCATTTCATCACAGACCAAAATTTATATATAATTTATATTTATATATTATAAACCAATTTTTAAAATTCATTTTATCGTTGAAAGATTGTGTTTGAGGAATATATTTTGAAAATCGGGCTAATAAATGTGGAGGTTACAAATAATGTGAAAGATGCAAAAATTGTGCGCAGTGTATAAATTATGCTACCAATGTATGTATATCCATCTTGCGTATTTTACAGAAAATTCCAAAATTTGTTAAAATATATTATGTGTGTATACAAATTTAACTACTTAAACAGTTCAATTATCAAATAAACAAAAAGTACTAAAACAGGTTTTTTGTGCCACTCTCCCATTCACAATAATATATACCATCACTGACAACATTTGTCACGTAAACACGTAATGAAATTCTATTTTCTACAGGTTGAGACGTTACGGTTACATTTCATTACAGTCAGATAAGCATTTACATTGTTTCTCGTATAACAAAAACGATCAGCTGTTCCGACTACATTTACATTTCTACATTTACGGTCGGCTAAATGGGCCTTTATTCTTATTATACCTATTTCTACCATGTGTGTAGAGTTGAGATAAGTGCCAGCGTTGTAGTAAAGAGTATTACCAGTGATGGCACTACACCTCCCCCCTTTTAAAGATGGATCTTATATTCGCTTACAAAAGGGCGAATAGAAGAACCTTATTTTTGTTATAGTTAAACAATAAATAAAATTATGAATAATTAATTAAAGCAAATAAATATTCAATTTAACATTGAGGTTAGTTAATCAAAATTAAATATAAATATAATTCATAGTTTTTATAATATGTATATATAAATATATATATATTTTTTTTCAAAATGTTTTATGGAATTACATCAAATTAAACTAAAATAAATGTTATTCAAAACTGAATTCAAAATTATTCACAAATCTCGTGCATTTGTCGTTTCCTTCCTTATCGCGGAGAAAAAAAAATATATATATGTGTATGTTTATTTACATATAGTTTGTCCAAAGTAATTTGGACAATTACCATCAACATTAGTTTCCATACACTTGAACTTGAATTTTTAATTTAGATTAAGCTGATTTGTTAAATTATATTAATATATATGAATTATTTTGCATGAATTTATATTTATACTTACCATTTACATTGATTTTCTTAATAGTTACACACCTAATACTTACCTGATACTTACCACTTATTCATTTGAATTGCTTATATTTATACTCACCATTCTGTAACGTTGTAAAAGTTGTAAAAACTTGCAAAGCATTGGCAAGTCGCACCAATTGGAAATTTTCCAATTGTCAATTTTCTTTTCCGCTATATGCATTTTTCATTATATATAAAAGAGAATTCTTACAATCACCGCCGAAGGAAGACTGCCCATTCTTCAATTATCAATTTGTTAATAATTGTATTTCAGTTTATATAATTAAATCTCAACCAACCCTGTAATTAAGGTGAAAAGCTTAATAAATATTTTTGATTTATTGAAAAGAAATAATAACATCATTTTTTATTTCTTTTCCCCCAATTCGTTATAATTAACCAATCCCGAGTTAACTATAATCCCAATTCTGGGTTATCGAAACCAGAATTGGTTAGCACAAATTTGCTTATTTTTTAACCCAGGAAATTTGCATCTTTGTTCATGGTCCTCTAAGAGCCCTGCATAAAAGAGAGAATATACACAGTGCCAAGAACTCACCACCGAAAACAATGAGGTAAAGATCAACAAGTACATTTAGTTGCAGTTAAACCGTGAGTACGATACAGGTGAAAAAAATTAAATTAAATAAATGTAATAGTTGCACATATTGATAAAAGTGCAGGAAAAATATAAAATTATATATCTATATAAAACAAAAAATCCATTAAAAAAAAAAAATAAAATAAAAATTTTTTATACCTATCTATTGGAATGTAAAAATGTGTGAAAAGGCATATGTATGTGACAAATGTGTATAAACGTAGAATATATAACGGAAAACAATATACATAGGTATGGTTGCGCATACAAATAGAGGTATAAGAGTGGAAATATGTGATTACAGAAAAAACGCGGAAAAATAGATTTTGGGAAAAACACATTGGAAAATTGGATGAAACCGGTAAATTAAATAGGAAAAAAACTGTAAACTTAACTACAAAGTGCACAAATGAAAATACTTATATGTATATATATGTATATGTAGATATATAAATACCGCTTGGCCTACAATAAATTAAATACATACATCTACATATATATGCAGCTATATACATACAAACATACATAACAACTGTATACTTACATAAATAAAGATCTACATATCGGAACACATAAATCCTACAAGGATCAACACTACATCATATGCCCAGGTATTTTTTAATGGTTTATAGATATATATCGGTATGTGCGATTGCATGAATACATTTCTCATGAACAATTTATTAAATAGATTAAATTAACGTTATTGGAATTAGAGAAATAGTGCTTATAGAAATATAAGTACATACATATATACAGTTAATGGTTCACGCTCTAAAA
Organism: Thecocarcelia acutangulata; assembly: GCA_914767995.1. NCBI lineage: Eukaryota > Metazoa > Arthropoda > Insecta > Diptera > Tachinidae > Thecocarcelia > Thecocarcelia acutangulata. Next base: position 54,683,241 of record OU612098.1, on the reverse strand, counting down.
AAGAAATAATTATATAAAAATATATACACATCGACATAAAAACATACATATGCACACACATATGTATTGTTAATTTACTTCTTGTGTCCCAAGTTGAAACTTTTTATATATTGACGCTTATACATAACGAAAAAACTTAATTACAGTCCACTAAAAAAGATAGAAACAAAATATTTATAAGTTGATATATTTATATACTCGGCAAAGAGAATGCTAATATATAAAAATATTTAAACAAATTGGGAGCTAAAACGAACAAAAATCTAAATTCGTTATATATATGTATGTATATATACATATACATATGCTCATAAAAAGATAATCAAAACAAAAAAGTTTGCTTACTTGAAAATATTAAATCAAACATAATTGGCAGGGACGGAAAGTTAACCTCTATTCAAATAAGATTGTTTCAAATACCGAAATAAAATTTGAATAATATATATATATATATATATATATATATATATATATATAAAGATAATATTGTCTTAACTAAAAATAAAATATTTTAACCAAATTTGATTTAACTTGTTTAACAACTTATATATACATTTTATTACACATAACTCAGTGTGATATAATAAATTAATCCTTAGTTGTGAGAAAATATTTTACAGTGGTTACTCCTTTTCCCACAACAACTAAGTAAAAAATATTACAACCAAGTATAACATCTAGGTTGAAAATTATTTCCCTAATAGCTCCTGGGTTGTTCGGTACTTAGGTCGAAAAAAAAACTAGCCGAAGAAAATTTCAAACAACCTTAATATATATAAAACTCTTTTTGTCAGTTTATGAACGCTACTAAATTAAATTATTCAAATAATAGATTACTATTCTCATTTGAAAAGTATTAAGTTTCACATACCTGAAGCACTAAAGACACATCAGGGCTACCAGTGGACACTTTTCATAAATCGGGGTGACCGTAGTGCATATGCCCAGCAGTACGGCGAAAAATTTTGCTACATTTAAAAATATTGAATAAAGTATATTTTCATCTCTCGTTGTATATTACTATCTTTTCATCGTTGTTAAATACATTAAAGTAAATTATCTCGATTTTCAAAAAAAAAAAAAAAATTTGCAAAATTTATAGCGATTTTAATTTGAAAAATTAAAGTGGTTGTTGAAATAACGTTATATTCTCGATTTATTGAATAACTTCATTGATAATAAAATAAATTTTATTTATTATTTAAAAAATTTCAAAAAAAAAAAAAAAAAAAAAAAAATTGAAAGCCCTGAACCCTAAAACTTTTCCCTCAGATACCAATAGTTTCTCTAGGTATTCTCATACAGCTCTAGTAGCAATTCGCACGCTGCTTATCCTCACTCAAATCATTTCTCCTACTCAAACCTTGATAATATATTTCGAGCGTTATTCTGTAGAATCTCATCTACAGTAAGTATTTTAAATCTAGATTTCAAGTCTATTGCTACATTTATAGCCCCCTTCTCTAATCTCATTTGAAAATAGAACGAAATTTAGCCCTATAATTCATATCTCTGAACTATTCCCGTGCTCGATAACATGAATCCCGAAAACTCAGATACACCCTCGGTCATGGATCACTTTGAGTTTGACTATGAACACATGCTCAAATTTTGCGATCGCTTACATAGATCACCGATTGAAGAGCAGGGTGAAGCGCTACTCGAAGTCAAGCTCAAAGAGCTGGAATCGAGGTGGGCAAGGTTTGACACTTCTTATGAAGCAGTTATGTTGTCAAAGGGAAGAGACGTAACTGCTGAATATAGAGAAGATGCCAATAAAAGGTTTGAAGAGACTATGGAGCTGTATTACGGCTGCACTGCTCAAATATTAGATGTGTTGAAAAGCTTCAGATTGGACAACATATCTTTCCCAAGAGGCCAATCAACATCTAGATATGGTGCACAGAATCAACACCAAACTCAGATAGTTATGCAAGACAACTCAGATTACATAAAACTTCCTCCCTGTGATACTGAAGTGTTTAAAGGAAGTTATGAGCAGTGGCCCTCGTTTCGTGATATGTTCACAGCAGTGTACATTAATCATTCTAAACTCACGCCCGTCACAAAGCTATACCATCTACGTAACAAAACGAGGGGTGAAGCAGGTGATATTGTAAAACGATATCCGCTTTCCCACGAGAATTTCGATCTGGCATGGAACGCCCTGAAAACTCGATACGAGAATAAACGGGTTTTGGTCGACAACCAAATTAAAATTCAAAAAAAATTTAAATTTTTCTTCCTGCAAACTATGCAATGAAAACCATTCTTTGAGAATTTGCCCAAGGTTCAAGAATTTTAGTGTTCAGCAAAGAGTTGATTTTGTATTTAAAAACAAGATCTGCAATAATTGTCTTGCGACATCCCACATCAAATCAAGTTGCACAAGCAAACATACATGCTTCCACTGCAAAAAGAATCACCACACTCTATTGCATATGAAGCAAAGCTCTCAACCCAATACCCATAGCTCAAACCAACCTCAGGCTAATAAGCGAGTAACCGAAAACCCTGCATTCGGTCAAAAATCGTTTCCAGTTAAAGCTCAAACAGCTAAACCCGGTAACGATGACCTCCCACAAACCTCTAGGCAAGTTCAGGCCAATTATTCCGCAGGTAGCGAGAATATTTTATTACGAACAGCTTTAGCTCAAATTGAGCATAGAGGTGAACTGTTTACAGTACGAGCTCTGATAGATCCCGGTTCTCAAAGGACATTTTTGACCGAAAGGATAAGATCTCGATTACAGCTACGCTATAAAACATCACATTTCGAGATTGTGGGCATTGGGGGTCAAACACAATCCGCCAGTAAAGAATGCGAATGCATTTTGTATGCCAAACGGTATAATTTGCGAGTTCCAATAAAAGCGATTGTACTACCCAAAGTCACGAAACGACTTCCAGCATGCAATTTTGAAATCCCAGCCTCACAGGAACTCGCAGAATTAGATTTGGCAGACCCGACATTCAATAAGGCGTCTCAAATAGACCTTATTTTGGGTAACGATTACGAACACTTACTCAGCATGGAAGGCATAAAGAAAAATATTTGTGGCCAAACCTCAGCATACAACACAATTTTCGGTTGGGTTCTCAGTGGTCCTATAAGATCTCAACAAGTCCAAACGTTCACAACTTCAGTTGTCGTATCTGAAACAGCGGAGCTCAATAAAATTTTAAAGCAGTTTTGGGAACAAGAAGAAGTCCAAATTGCTAAGCCCAAGTCCGAAGAAGATGAGTTCTGCGAAAAATTATATACGCAAACTACTACCCGCAGTGTAAATGGGAGATATATAGTTAGACTCCCATTTAAAGAAGAATATCCCGAAAATATATTCCTAGGCTCATCACGGTTCACTGCTCTAGCTCAATACTCGAGCATGGAAAGAAATTTGGCCAAAAATCCAGAACTTCAGGCTCAATACAAAGAAGTTTTGGAAGAATATATCTCGCTCGACCACATGGAAGAAGTTCCACCAACCGAACTAGTTTCTGACGGGAAATATAGCTCATTTTATTTACCCCATCACGCGGTTGTTCGCCCTGAACATAAAACGACCAAAGTTAGAGTGGTTTTCAATGCCTCTAGAAAATCAAAATCCCAATATTCGCTCAATGATATCCTACACACTGGCCCTACATTACAAAATGATCTCATCTCAATTATAATCAATTGGAGGAAATATCAGTACGTTTTTAGTGGCGATATTCAAAAAATGTATCGCCAAATACTGGTACACCCGGCTGATAGAGCGTTTCAGAGAATTGTATTCCAACCCAAAGCAGACGGCCCAATAAAAGATTACCAGTTAAAAACTGTAACTTTTGGCGTTAACTGTGCCCCATATCTTGCAATTCGGACCCTTTTACAGCTCGCTTCCGACTCCGAATCCAAGTGCCCTAAAGCAGCATCAATTCTGCGCACAGAAACGTATGTCGACGATATACTCACTGGAAGTCACTCAATTGAGGAAACTCTGTCTGCTCAAACTCAGTTAAAAGAAACGCTAGAATCAGCCGGGTTCCCATTAAAAAAAATAACTGCTAACGATCAGCGGTTACTTGCCCATGTCTCAAACGAAGATCTTTATGATTCAGAATTTCTCCGCTTCCACGATACTAGCTCTACCAAAACTCTTGGTATAAAGTGGAACACTCTCACAGATGCATTTTCATACAATTTCACTCCAATTGTACAATCCGAAAAGGTCACAAAGCGACAGATTCTCTCATCTGTTGCCAAACTGTTTGATCCAGCTGGATGGCTAGCTCCTATAGTCATCAGAGCAAAAATTCTTATGCAGCAGCTATGGTTGGAAGGGTTAGACTGGGATGACGAGGTTTCAACCGAATCTCTTCATAATTGGAACATTCTCGTGCAAGAGTTTCAACACATAGAGAAGATATCAATTCCACGTTGGCTACAGTACAATCCGTCAGATTCGGTATCCATTCATGGGTTTTCTGACGCATCGAAGGTAGCATACTGTGCAGCGCTCTACGTGCGATGTCAAACTAAGTCTCATGTGACGTTCACAAATTTGCTAGTAGCGAAAAGTAAAGTCGCCCCAGTACAGACAGTTTGTCTCCCGCGCTTAGAACTCAATGGCGCAGTTTTACTGGCAAATCTTGTGAGCTCTGTGGTAAAATCGCTCGGACTTAATGTTAGTGAAATCAGTCTGTGGACCGATTCTTCCATAGTGTTAGGTTGGCTCTCGAAACCTCCTTCCACATGGGAAACCTATGTGGCGAATCGGATTGCTCAGATCCACAGATTAGTTCCTAACACGGCATGGCGACATGTTCCAACACACGATAACCCTGCCGACCTCGGTACCCGCGGCTGTGGATCACAGGAACTTGCTCAAAACTCTCTCTGGTGGTATGGACCATCATGGCTGACCAAACCAGCATCTGAATGGCCAAACCGAAAATCTCTGCAATGTATGGTAGAACCCAAACAAGTGCAAGCACATCACGCAGATGTACAAGAAAATAGCGAGAATGATGTTCTGGATAGGTTTTCTTCGTATGGAAAAGCTTTACGAGTACTATGCTATGTTTTCCGATTCTCCAACAAATGTTTACGGAAAATAAGGAATAATAGCTGCATTTTTCAAAAGGACTTGACGGTTTTAGAAATGAATTCTGTAAAAATAAAACTGATAATATTTGCTCAGAGAACCTACTTCCCCGAAGAGTATAAAATGCTATTATCCTCAAAGCCTATTTCAATAAAGAGTTCCCTCAAACCGCTAAACCCTTTCCTGGATAATAACTCTATAGCTCAATCATCGTTACCTTACAATGAACGCTTTCCTATAATATTGCCCGGTAATTCTCGTTTCTGTCACTTGTATTTGACCCATTTGCACGAATTTCTTTGTCACGCAGAATGTAATCAAATGTGCCGAATGACACAAACTGAATACTTCATATTCAGACTCAAAGCCCGTGTCAAGAAAATAATTAGACACTGCAAACCTTGCATTATATACAAACAAAAGGTTTGTACACAGATAATGGCATCTTTGCCAGCAGATAGGTGTAACTTAACTATTCCTTTCCAAGCTACAGGCATTGATTTTGCAGGCCCATTTGATTTAAAGACATCTCCTTTACGAAAGTCACCCACAGTAAAAGGTTATATATGTGTATTTGTCTGCTTCAGTACAAAAGCAATTCATTTGGAAGTCTGCTCAGATTTATCCACAGCTTCTTTTCAAGCTGCATTTACTCGATTTGTTGGGAGGCGGGGGCTACCCCAAAGGGTCACTACTTATAACGGTAGAAACTTTTTGGGTGCCAGTAAGGTCTTGCACCGTGAGTTCTCGAAGTTTATTAAAACGGCTGCTCAAGATGTTGCTCAGAAATATTCAGCTCATGGGTTCGAGTGGAAGTTTATACCACCGCATGCACCACACATGGGGGGACTGTGGGAAGCCGCTGTCAAAAGTGTAAAGTTTCATTTGAAGCGTGTGTCAGGCTCTCATAGATTAAGCTTTGAGGAACTCTCAACCATATTAGCTAAGATTGAAGGTGTTCTCAACTCTAGACCGATTTCCGAGCTCTCTGAAGATCCATTAGATTTGACGGCTCTCACCCCTGGACATTTCTTGAGAGGTGCTCCCATCATGGCGTTCCCCGAACCTAAAGTTCAGAACATCTCGGTTCTCAACAGATGGGAAAAGTTGAAAGCATTTCAGCATCAAATCGCCATTAGATGGAAAAACGACTATTTAAAGTCTTTACAAAAGCGCTACAAATGGAGAACACCTTCCCCCAATATTCAACAGGGAGACCTCGTGGTAGTAAAAGATGATTTACTGCCACCTCACGAGTGGCGACTAGGCCGGATAGAGAAAACTCATCCCGGGGCCGATGGAAATGTCAGAACTGCAGACGTTCGTATCGCAACAGGGCTAATAACGCGCCCAATCGTAAAGCTATGCTACCTTCCATTGCTAGAGAGTACGGAGTCCAATTAGGTTTCAGTAGCTGCCTCTAACATTAATATATTTCCTATTTGCTGCCATATAGTAATTATTTCCGCTACCAAGAATTGCTCATACTGGAATTACATTAAGTAACCTTCATTTTAATCTTTCACTATAGCTCAGCTTCAATCTGTTGACATTTTATCTATAATTTTAGTTTACTAATTCTGCCTTTTTTACCATCATAGACCAAATCGCAGATTAACGGCCGAACGCAGAATCGAAGTCCGCACAAGCCATTATAGTCCACGGCGTTCTGAGCTGCATCGGTGCGTGTTGTGCAACAAATTTCATGGCCTGCGACGGTGTCGCCAATTCTTAGCAATGTCAGTGAAGGCACGGAAAAGGGCAGTCGAGCGGTGTCGCTGTTGTGTCAATTGCCTGGCAAGAAGCCATGATTTGCGGGCTTGCGCGTCCAACGACACCTGCAGAAAGTGTGGCGAGTTTCATCATACGCTGTTGCATCCAGTTCGTCAACGGGTGCCGAAACCCAAACCCAAAACCACAAAGAAGCCAGAGAAACCCACCAAATCTAAGACAGTGCCTCAGCCGCATACCGTAGCAGAACCTACAATACCATCTACAGCCAACCCGGTCCCCACTAGCCTCATTATCGAGGCAATTAGGTCATTGGCAAATGTTTTGTGTAATAATCCGGCATCCGTGGCCTAACGCCTGGGCGGGCGGCATGTCCAAAGTAATTTGGACAATTACCATCAACATTAGTTTCCATACACTTGAACTTGAATTTTTAATTTAGATTAAGCTGATTTGTTAAATTATATTAATATATATGAATTATTTTGCATGAATTTATATTTATACTTACCATTTACATTGATTTTCTTAATAGTTACACACCAAATACTTACCTGATACTTACCACTTATTCATTTGAATTGCTTATATTTAGACTCACCATTCTGTAACGTTGTAAAAGTTGTAAAAACTTGCAAAGCATTGGCAAGTCGCACCAATTGGAAATTTTCCAATTGTCAATTTTCTTTTCCGCTATATGCATTTTTCATTATATATAAAAGAGAATTCTTACAATCACCGCCGAAGGAAGACTGCCCATTCTTCAATTATCAATTTGTTAATAATTGTATTTCAGTTTATATAATTAAATCTCAACCAACCCTGTAATTAAGGTGAAAAGCTTAATAAATATTTTTGATTTATTGAAAAGAAATAATAACATCATTTTTTATTTCTTTTCCCCCAATTCGTTATAATTAACCAATCCCGAGTTAACTATAATCCCAATTCTGGGTTATCGAAACCAGAATTGGTTAGCACAAATTTGCTTATTTTTTAACCCAGGAAATTTGCATCTTTGTTCATAGTTAAATATATGTATAAAAAAATATTCATTGGTATGGTTACTTAAAAATTTAATTTTTTTTTTTTTTGATTTTCCGTTATTGATTACAATAAAAAAACAATTTTTGTTTCATTGTGTAATGTTTTTATAAATAAACATGTGAATAATAGAAATTCTTATTTTGAAAATTTCATTTTAAATTTCTTTTTTTTTTTTTATATTAAATGTCTTAAATTTAGAGATATTTTGAAAAATTGATATTAAAATTGTTAAATACATAAGTATGTAAATATTTTGAAATTTTTCATTCTTGGGTTTTTATAATTCCGTTTTTGTATTGAAAAATCAACATTTTCTAACAAAATTGTTAAGTATTTGTAAATGGAAAATTAAAGGTTTGAAAATTATGTTTGAATTAAAAATTTGTTCAAGACTCGTGTGGTTAGTTGATATTATCAATCATTATATTTCTTCAATCTATTTTTATGTACACTCTGTGATTTATTCTCCGAAATCTGTAAAATACAGTTGCCATATTTGTCAATATCAGTGATTCTAAATGGGCCTGTGTATAATGACTCCAATTTATGTCCTGCATTGTTCTCTATTAAAACCAAATCTCCAATTTTCATTACTTTACTATTGTTTACTTTCTTATCGTATTGTTCCTTTTGCCTTAATTTAGCTTTATGAATTGATTCCCTGGCTCTAGCCTGTGCTGTTTGAAGCCTAAATTTTATTTCCTTTTCGTATGCATCTATATTATATATAGGATCTATTGTTTTTGATTGCATAAATGGAAATGTTGTTGGCAGCTTGCCATAAACTAATTCAAATGTACAGTAGCCATGCACTGTGGATAGTGTTGTGTTGAAACAATACGTGAAATACTTTAACCAATCATCCCAGTCAACCTTTTCTGTAGATAAGTAACTTCTAACAAATTCGTTGAATGTCCTGTGTGATCTTTCTACAGTCCCTAGTGTCTGATGGTGGTATGCTGTAGACGTTTCTTGGTCAATTGCTAATAGTTTACACAAGTTATTCATCAACTGATTTTTGTATTCGGTGCCTAAATCTGTTAGAATTTTCTTTGGTAGGCCGTATGTCAAAATGAGGTTTTCAAAAATGGCTTTGGCTATGGTTTGTGCATTCTTTGTTGGTACCGGTATTGCTATCAAATATTTAGAGAGATCGCACATGATGGTTACAGCGTATTCATTTCCGTGATTTGAGGGTATAAATGGGCCTATGGTGTCAATTATGACAGTATCAAAGGCTTTATTTGGTGTGTTGGTTATATATAATGGTTCTATATGTTTAGGAATCGATTTATTCTTCTGACAAAGTGGACAGGATTTAACATATTTTATTATATCTCTAGTCATATTCTTCCAATGACAATAATTCCGTAATTTGTTAAGCGTTCTCGTTACTCCTGAATGACCTCCTGTTAAAGCTTCATTATGATAAAATTTTAACAACTTTTCTTTTTCATTTTTATTTGTAATATACCTTATTTTTGGCGTGATTAAAATCATTAATGTATCTAGATACTTTGTTGCGTTACTTTTGAAATCTTCGACTGACACGTAGTTGAACAAGTCGTCGTTTAAAGATATTTGGGCTTTTTCGACTTTAGAAATTTTAGCCTCATATTCTAGCTTTAATAATAATTGTTTTAGAACAATTTTATCATTTAAAATACTATTGTCGATGTCAAATTTACGCAATTTAATATTACCTTTCCTTAAGATTGCTATTGGGGTTTGTTTACGGAGTTCAAATTTAATTTTTGGAATTTTTCTTGCCTCTCTAAAATTAGTTATTTCATACGCTTTCGGTTTGGTATTAAGCCTAGAACTTACATTTTCGTTCACTTTTCCGGGTAACTGCTTCAAATTTTGTCTTGTTGCTTGGTTTCTTGTGGTTACTATGCGTACATTCGCTTCACTTATCGTTTTCATAGATTCAATGTCAATTCTTGATAGTGCGTCTGCACCGCAATTATCTGAACCTTTTATGTAATGGATTTCAAAATCGTACTCCTCTATATCCAATTTCATACGAGTTAACTTTGAGGATGGATCTTTCAACGAAAAAAGGTATGAGAGTGGTTTATGGTCGCTACGAACTATAAATTTTCTGCCATAAACATAAGGCCGAAAATGGTTAAGTGCCCAGTGAATAGCCGTCAATTCCTGCTCTATTGTGGACTTATTTGACTCTCCTTTCGTAAATGCGCGCGACGCGAAAGCTATTGGCATTTGTTTGCCATTGTATTCTTGGCTTAAAATAGCACCACAAGCAGTTTTACTTGCGTCTGTAGTAATATAAAAAAGTTTGTCAAAATCAGGATATGCTAATATTTTGGGGTTCAATAACGCATTTTTTAAATATTGAATAGCTTTTTCGCAATCTTTTGACCAAATAAATTTTACGTTTTTACGGGTGAGCTGTGTGATGTGCAGTGCATATTTTGCAAAATTTGGGACGAATTTTCTATAATAATTGCAGAATGCAATGAATCGTTTCGCTTCTTCAGGGTTTTTTGGAGTTGGATATTCTTGAATGATTTTGTATTTTGATTCGTCAGGTAAAATTCCCTGGTTGGTGCACTTATGTCCCAAAAAAACTACTTCGGTACAGAAAAAATAACATTTACGAGGGTGTAGTTTTAAATTATATTTTCTACAAGTTTCAAAAACATCACGTAAATTATTAATCATATGCTTTTCTGAACACCCTATGACAATCAAATCGTCCATATATAAAAATGCTTGGTCCGGTTTGAGACCAGCGAAAGCTAGTGACATCATTCGCTGAAATGAATTTGGAGCGACTTTTAACCCGTAGGGTAGGCGTTTAAAGCGATATGAGCCTTGTTGTGTTGAGAATGATATTAAGTCTCTGGATTCCTCATCCAGCTCAATCTGGTGAAATCCTGACATGAGGTCCAGGCAAGAAAAATATTTTGCTCGACCTAATTGGTCGAGGATATCATCTATCCTTGGCAGCGGATATTTGTCTGCTGCCAACTTTCTGTTGATTTGTCTAAAATCGAAAACTAAACGCCACCTCTTGCTACTATCATTTGGGAGCGATTTCTTCGGTACAAGAAGAACTGGACTATTATGTTCCGATAAAGATGGTTCGATTATATCATCCTTTAGCAGTCTATCCACTTGTTTCTCTATTTCCTGCTTTTGAGTTTGGGGAATGCGATAATTTTTTATATAAGTTGGTGTTGGGTCTTTAACGTATAGTTTTTGTTTGTAAATTATTTGCTGTAATTTTCTCATGCTTTAGAGCAAAAATGTCCGTATAGTCTTGACATAATTTTAATAATTTGTCTGATACGAATTCTGGAAAATTTTTTTTTAATGTATGAATTACTTCATCATTTCTATGTCCGTTGGACTGTTGTAGCGTAAAAATATTGTAATCGATTAAGCTTTCAAATCGTATTTGTTTATTTTCGATTATTACAAGCAATAACGTGTTGTATTTAAAATTTTAATATATGGGTTTGTTCCCGAAATTATACAATTTGGTACAAAGATACCAGATTCTAATTCCTGATTTGGAATGAAATAAGATTGATTGGAATCTAAACCATAAATTTTGCGGAAAGTTTCACAACGTGCAGGGATAGTAAATTTGTGAGGGGTTTGCATGTCAACAATTGGTATTTCGACCTCATTGGGTAACTCTTTGGCGCGAATTACTAAAAGGCTATTGTCATTATTATAATCCAAAATGCAATTTTTTGCTTTTATAAAATCTAAACCAATAATACCATCACAAGGAATTGGGAAATTACTGTCAACAACTAAAAACTTGTGACTAATTGCAAAGCCAGTAAAGAAAATATTGCAATAAATTGTTCCAATGCTACGAAAAACTCCATCTCCAACAACTTCTATGGATACTATTTGATTTTTGTCTATTTTTGTGCTATTTTTCAGTCTATTTATTTTGATTAAAGAAATATCAGCGCCAGTGTCGAGTAGAAAAGTGCTTGATGAAATGCCTGATATTGTGCTTAGTTGTACATAACTGCAAAAGTTCAAATTTAAACTATAAATTCTTTCATTAGTGGGAGTATTATGTTCATTATTTTTCATATTCCTGTCAAAATTTCGTATATTTTCGCACGTTTGTTGCCCCCTCCCCTCTGGGGGTTCTATTGGTTTTCCGATACTTGTTCTACAACGCGTACGTTTCTACCACCTGTTCTTGAATTATTTTGTTGTATAGGACGATTACTATTATAGGTGTTATAAGAATTTCTACTATTGTTAGAATTTTGCCGATATCTATTCTGATATGAGCCATTGCTATGATTGTTGTTATTACTATTTACGTTAGTTCTATTTCTGCCTCTATATCTGTTATAGTTGGTGCCACGATATCTATTATTGGCATTATTTTGTGCTCTGACGTGCAATACTTGCTGCGTACCTGTGCTATCGTTTGCCACGCTAATAAACTTGGATGTCGCTTCCGAAATATTTTCAAATTTTCCTACTTCCATAATGAGCTTAACTTTCTCATTGTTAGCATTTTTAGCCATTGATTGCACAGCAATTTGCGTTGAGTATTTGTTCGCCGTTTCTGGCCCTAAACCGTCTGCCAGATACGCGTTATTAAGTGCTTTCGTTAGCTGCTCTATTTCCTTAGTATAATCAGATGTATTTTTATTTACCTGCTTTGTGTTTAAAATCTTGCAGGTGATCGACTCTGCACTTTCGCCTTTGATTGAGGAACGAAGTTTGGTTATAATTTGCTCGATTGCTGTTTCATTAGTTATGTAATTCCTTGCAGTACCTACTAATTTTGTTTTTATTAGTTGGATTGCCAATGCTTCATGCGTGCCTTTCAATGTATTTAATAAAGTTAACGCATCTACAAAACGTTACAAATTTTCTATTTTTCCATCAAAATCAGGCAATATTTTGCAAGCTCTATGAATTTCAATTGGTCTGCCATTGCTAATTTAGTAGAAATATTGTCTGGTTTCCCTAAAAAATTACTCTCTTCCTCGCTGTCGTCTTCTAGATTGATTTCGAAAGATGTATGTAAGTCTGTTGGAACTTTGTCGTCAATATTCAAATTCAAAAGAATATGGTTCAATTTTGATTTAACAACAGAAATAAGTTCTTCTACCTGTTTTCTCTTATTTTGTTCTAATATATGTTCTAAATTCCTGAAAGTGTTTACAATATGATTGTGGTAGATTACCATCAAACTCAAATGTTTATTTTGTGTTGCTATGCTTGGTAAGTTAGATTTATTCAAACACTTATATGATTTTTCGAATAGCTTTTTATCTTCTTGCAATTGTAAAAATAGATCTGTTCCTATAGCCTCTTTTTCTTCAGTCATTCGATCTAAAAAGTATTAGAGCTAAACCAAAATAAGAAAAATGGAATCAAACGATAAACCAATGGTACGATATTTGTAGGATAAAACCAATGTTGTTGATAAAAATTGTTTTATTTTCAAAAACAAAAAAAAAAAAATGTTTTCGTAAGCGTTTATACGCTGTAATAAACAGTAATGTTAGGCAAAAATGTATTATGAAAAATTCATGAATAATTATAAATTTATAAATTTTATTTCAGATTTCATGAGTTCTAAGTCAAAGATAGTTCAAATAAGTAAATCATTTATTTGAAACCATAACAAAAATATTTCGATTTGGCTATCATAGATACGTAGGTATAAACAAAAAGTTTAGTTCAAATAAATAATTTATTTGTAAATTATTTATTTTGTAACGGTATTTATTAAAATTATTCCTGACATGTAAATTTAATTTTGTTTTTAAAAGGTTAAAGAGCAGTAATATTTGCCATGCCATATCCAATCTAATTTCATGTCGTTCATCATTAATTTTTATTCATATGTTTTGTTATTTTAGAATTTTCAGAAAACAATAATTGATTTTTCGCATGCGGTAACACTTGTGAGCAATCCCTTTATGTATATCCATTTTCACATACTTTTCAATAATCTCTTATATATGATCATCGGTGCAAACAGTAATCTCTTTTTAATATTTCTCTTTAAAAAATATTATACGTTCTCCGTCTTTACTTTTATATTTTACTTTTATGCATTTTCTTGTTTCTTTTATGTTCAAATTTATAAGATATCTCTTAAATTTTATTCACTCTGTTGTATGCATGTGCAAAAACATAATTAATTATATGAAAATAATTTTCTTTTTACTTTAAGGCACATGATTGTATATATGTAAATTATAAAAAAGTATTATCTGGTTAACAATTAAAATAAATTGATATGTTTATGTATGTTAGTAACAAATCAAAATATTTATATGTGTATTAACAAAAATAAATATGTGACTGTTACCTTTTCTACTTCCATTGACTTCATGTTCTGTAGGTATGACAAATGAGAATTAAAAAAATAATGTTTATGTGCATGTATTAAGAGAAAAAAAAATGTTTTGAAATTATATAAGTATTTTCTATTTTTGTTTAGTTATTTTTTTTTTTTTTTAATTTTGCTTAATTTTATTGTATTGTATTTATTTTTTTTTTTATATACATATATGTATATATATAAATAGATACGCAAATTATATGAATGTATATGTAATTGAAATATATAAATATTCTATATATAAACATATAATGTAGTAAAAGGAGTAGTAAAAAAAAACTATTTATAAATCAATGAACATATATATAATGTAGCTTTTTGTTTTTACGCCTTATCGTTGATCGCTGTAGCCGTAGTTGTGGTTGTTAAATTAATTGTTGATGACAAGGGCATCGTTTTCACACATGCATGTTGTTAATAAAGTTGGTTTGTTGTTGTTTTTCTGACGTCACAATTGGTATTATTTGATAATATACGCATATATTATTTAATATATATATCATTCATATCATTATTTAATATATAGTTTATCATTGTCTTTTCTTTTGTTGTTTTGTTTTGCTCACTTAGTTTCTTTCTTTGTCAAATTTTATGCTTTCTATATTGCTTTACGATGTATTGTTGTTTTTGTTTAGAAAAATGTTGTTCTTTTGCAAGCAAATGTGTTCTCATCTCTTTCTATTTTCAATTTTTTCCTTTTTTTTCACAAGCGAGACACACTATTTTCTTATATTTTCCATTTTCTTTTTGCCTTTAGCTTCACACTTTTTAGTTGCGTATACTTTAACTGTTTTATATTATCTTCCTCTAACGGGAATTGTACTTATCTTTTTTATTGAAATTATCACATTTCTTCTTTGTGATCCATATTTATGCCTATTTTATTAACCACTAATGCACAATTTCATACAAAATTCTCTTGTTTTTCTTTTCAATTTTTTATGTTCCAAGTATGTATATCAGTTTCACAATTTTAGAAAAGCCTTAAAGCTTGGTATTGAAGTTTTTCTTAAAAAAAAAATAATGTTTTTATAGTTTTTATAACGTTAGCTCTCTGCTAAAGCACAATTAAAATCGTTCAACACTATTCGGCATATTCATTAATGCATGTACCTAAGTACATCCTTTTCCAATATTGTAAAATTTTCTTTATTATACACGTAATGGTTTTTCCCTTTTTTTTTTGGTAATTATTTTTTTTCTTTGCATTTTTTTTTTTTTTTGTTTTTTACTTCACCATATAATAACTTTAAAAATGAAACCTTTCCCGAGTGCCACGGTCGCCATATCATTACTTTTTATGTAATTGTTATACCGTTGCAGTTATGTGAAATAAAAGACGTTGTTCTTAAGTGATGGTCGATTAGCAACTCTCGTCATTTTATTATTCTTATTATACCTATTTCTACCATGTGTGTAGAGTTGAGATAAGTGCCAGCGTTGTAGTAAAGAGTATTACCAGTGATGGCACTACAGATGTGCCATGGAGATCACCACACACAACACAGACAGTGGGAAATTTACAATATGTCTTAGTGTGGCCATACTCCTGGCAGTTCATGCGCTGAACGCGTCCTGAGCGCTTATATAATATTAGCATTATATATTGGATGAACCTCATTCTTCTTTAACATGGGCTGAGGTATCTTTTCTCGGTTGCCGATGTTAAAAACATTATTAATTTTAAACCATTTCTTCTCCAAACCAGTTTTAACGTCATCAGAATCTACGCCAGAATCAATGCCTTTAACAACAACTTGAAGGCCTTTCGCACTTTTTTATGTGTAAAAAGCTCTATTTTCGTTCCCCAAGACGTGCGTCAATTTGCGGTAATCATTTTCATGAATAACCTGAATTTGTTTCTTTAATATTTCCATGCTGCACAAATGTTACGCTAAAGGTATTTTCACCGATTACCGTAATAAGTTTGCTTACCAGTTCCTTAGATGTAGTTTCTCTCAAATAAATTGGCGGAGGTTTAAACGATTTTTGGAGTTGTTGGCTCATAGCAAATCTATTATTATCAGAAGGCTTACCGGGGTTCTCATCTTTAGATATTTTAGACTTTGATGATAATTGGGCAGATTTAGGGCTTCGTTTCACAACGGTGATGTATTTATCCATGCCTACTTGGGTTTTCGGTTTATTGGCGCCAGTTGATCTAAAAGATCCAGAAAACTTGATGTGTATAAAAAGAGGCAGAATTAATAAAGATGAACAGTATTGTCAAATGATGGCTAAGTTCAGTTATAACGATCTTGCTAAAATTTATTTTGAGCAAAAAAACAAAAACGATGTTATTATACATTTTAAAAGACCCTTATTTTCAGTTGTGCGGCCATTAAAAAAAAGTTATAATTTTTTAACGCGATTAAATAAATGGTATAATGAATGTTATAGAAATGAGGAAAAAATGTTTAACTGCAACAAACACTGGATTACAAGCGAACTTGTATTTGAAAGCCAACCAAAACCAGCGAATTTGGACCGACATCCCAGACCAGTTGAGGAGTGTAGTGGAAGGTCCCGAAGGCGAAAGCTGCAAAGCATTAATGAAGAATTTTCTCAAGAAATAATTAAAGATACGTTTTTCCATCAACTAGGACCAACAAAAAATAAAATTAAAAAAATTGATGTAATATAAAATGTAATGAAAGCGAGCTCCAAGCGTGTAAAAAGGATTTTAAAGAGCATTCAAACACCAACCGGTGATAAAAAATTTAAATCTGAATGGGGAACTCTTGCCTTGATTGGCTGAGTTGGGCTTATAAAATCGATTTCTCTGATAACAAATTTCCGCCCATATAAGTAGCTTTCCAGACGCTTGTGAGTATTTACAGGCATGCTTAACTTTATTTTGTGCATCAACCCGTCGTGCCACACTTTATCGAAAGTTTGAGAAATGTCAATGAATAGAGCTGAGCAATACTTCTTCTGCAGGATAATACTCAAGGCGTAAAATAGCGTTAAAAATCGAAAGTAGAATTCTTTTAGCTACACGAGGTAACTGTTTAAGCATTTTGCCAGTAATTTGACCAATGTCTGGAGCTTTCCTGGGGTTTGTATAGCCGATAACGTTTTCGACATCTTGAAAATTAAATCTCAAAGACACAGGAGGTCTAACAACATATGGTGGTAATTCCGTTGTATTATTCGCTGAATTATTTGTAATAAAAACGTTTCTTAAATGATCGACATACAGCATTCCTTTTTCAGAATCGCTTCTTGCCCAGTCGCCAGTTGAAGTTCGCAAAGGTGACTTACCTATTACGGGTCTTTTTAAGCCTTTTGTCGCTTTCCACAAGGAATAATCAGATTGAGGAGTACCATCAAGGGTTTCCAAATATGTCTTAAGAGAAGCCATTCTGTGGATTTCAAGCAGATCTCTTAACTGAGTTATGCATTTCCGTAGCCTACTTTTAAGCTTGGGAGACCTGCGAAGCTACCACTCTCTTCTGACTCTTCTTTTTTCTGACAGAAGTTGCTCAATTTCAGACGAATAAGTTCTATTGTTCTCATTTCTGGATCTTATATGACTAGTGGTAGCATTCTGTACGGCCAGTTTAAGGTTTTCAGAAAAATCGTTAATTGACACATCAATATGCTCAGGCGATATTTTCAGTACAATGTGTACTCAAAAATTTTTTGTATTTTAGCCAATTTACTCCATTGACGGTCAACGGGGAGCCAATCTCTTGGGAAAACGAAACAGAGATTATAGTGGGTGAGTGATCTGATGGCAAATCTAATGAAGGCTCCACTTGCATCCACTCTAAAGGAAAATTTTTCGCAACTCCAAAATCTATAACATCAGGGACCTTTCGTCGGTCTAACGGCCAATAAGTGGGGTGTCCGCTTGAAACCACATCTAAGCCCATTTTGGAAACGGTGTCAAAAAGCACACGGCCTTTCGGCGTAATTAAACGTGATCCCCAAAAAGTGTGTTTATCGTTATAGTCTTCAGCCGCTAAAAATCGAAGACCAAGTGGTTTGAAAAAATTTGAATATTGGCTTTCTGTTATTGAAAATCGTGGTGGTAAGTAAATCGAGGATATAACAATTTTTTATGAAAATAACCAAGGCATATATTTATAACTTATAGCTATTCCTCCCATACCCCGTTCATTAGATAGTGCTTAATTCTGGTCTTTATCAATATTGCCGAACAGCCGCAAGATCTTCCACGGAGATCTTTTGTGTCATATAATGTGTAGCCATTAATTTTGAAATAACTGTTGGTTGTCAAATGGGTTTCAGCAATCATCATTATATCGATCTGCTTTTCCAGAAGGAAGTGCTCAAGTTCATTTTTATGTTGGCGGATGCCGTTTGCGTTCCAGAAACATATTTGTAATCAATTCATTTTTTTTTAATTGCCTGTAAACTATTGGATTGCATTTTTAGCTTCTCCTGCATCACGTTTGTCATAGAAACGGTAAAAGTGTTAATGGATTGAACAAGAGTCTGCAGAGTTGCCTCTAGATTACTCAAGTTTGGATCGGAATGTTGGGGCTTGGGTTCTTGGTTCAATTTCTTGTCGGATTTAACCACATTAGCATATGAAAATTTTTTGGAGTTCTGCGTATTCGTGTATTTGGTTGAATGGCCTACCTGGGGAAAATTGTTTTTACCAATGACAATGGTAACTTTACGATGCAAAAGAAATTCAAGGTTATATATTAGATGAATTTTATTCTTTTTTAGCACAACATCCCCTGGTTCCAGGTCAACCCTAAACATGGGTTGGGGGATCTTTTCACGGTTCCTGATGTTTACTACGGTTTTTATTTTAAAACCTTTGTCTTCCAATCCAATTTTGACATCATCAGTATCTACGCAAGAGTCAATACCTTTAATAATGACTTGAAGACCTTTAGCACTTCATCTTTTTTCTAAAGCATCAGACAATTTTCAGTAGTCTTTTTCATGGTTTACCTGAATTTTAGTTTCACTAATGCTGCCGAGCTTCATTGATGTGATGTTGAAAGTATATTGGCGATTGCCGTAATAAGTTTGCTTACCAGTCCTCCAGAAGTCGGCTCCCTCAAATAAATTGGTGGTGGCTTATATGTTTTTTTGGATGGCTCATCTGTCTGAAGGATAGCAAACCTATTACTATCCGTTGTCGCAGTGGGATTATCGGCTTTAGACATTTTTTATTTTGATGATATTTGCGCAGATTTAGGGCTCCAGAGACGTTTAACCAATGTTACATACCTGTCCATGCCTACTTGCGTTTTTGGTTTATCAACAATAGCTAAACTGTAAGATGGTGTGTCTTCTGTTGTAACAACAATGTTTGGCGAACACGAACGCGTGCGTTTTTTATCTCTTAGAGACAGAAGATTATCCAATGATTTTTTCAAAGATTATTCCTCTGAAGTCCATAGGTTTTTCTAGTGGAGCTAAGCTCTATCCTAGAATTGAATTACTGGGTACAGTCATGAATTTTTTTTTTTTTTATTTATATTTGTTTTGCTTTAAAAGTATGTAAATACAGGTAAGAGTATGGTATATTCGGCTGGGCTGAATCTAAAATACCCTTCACGATAGTCACGTTTTAAAAGAAGGTTACTAAAATACAGAAAATAGAAAATTCCGATATCGGTTCATATATAACCGAGCATATTTTGTTCAAGTTTTTAAATATTAAATTAAATATTAAATAAAATTTAGCTAATTTTTTTTTTGGTCAAAACGTTATGGTTTTAACGCGTTCGGTGAAGAGTCATCTAGGTGCAGCCAGTAACGCAGATTTAGATATGGAGGACAATTTGCCTCAATCTGTGGTGCCAACAGTAGCTGGTGTAAATAGGCCATTAGCTTTGGTATCTGGGCGAAGTGTAGCCGCTTCGAATGCAGGCGCAGCAGTTGACCCTTCCGTTCAGCAGTTTTTGACATTGGCACATGATAGGTCAGGTTTTTCTCAGAGAGCAAATATATCAAATAGCTCAATTGCTTCTCCTGAATACAGTGCAATCACGCGTAGAAATAGCGGTCAGCAGCGAGTAGGAGCTGAAGCAACAACCATGCAAACTCCACTGCCAGCGGGCAATTCAAACGATTTGGCAGGGCTGATTCGAGGAGAATTGTCACGGCAGCTGCAAGACTTGCAAGTCACCTTGCGGCAGGAGATTGCGCAAACAGTGAGCAGAGCCATGGTACCGCAAACGAGCTCGAACCTGAATGCAGGTGACAATCGGTTGAGAGCGTCTGAACGGCCACCGGAAGTTGCTTCCGGACTTTCACCGTGTCCTTTAGCCAAGAGGTCCTACCATGAGTCAGCATCATGTCCGTATGGACAGCAGTCACAAAATCGCGTTGGTGTAAATTCACAGCCAAGGCAGCAAAATTTTCAAGCTGGCAATCAACAGCCAACCGCAACCTTTCAGCAAGCGACTCGTACGCTACCTGAATTGCCTGGTGAGTGTCCATCATTTGTATCATCAGGGCAGCCGACAAATAGAATTTTTGAAAATGTTTATCCAGGTTCGAACAAAACTGATTTATCCAGATGGGGGTTGAAGTTTGATGGTAGTACACGATCTGTCAGCGCTGAAGACTTCATTTTTCGTGTAGGAGTTCTATGCCAAGATTATAATCTTTCCGCAGCAGAGATTCATCGTAGTTTTCATTCGTTGTTGGAAGGCCAAGCTTTAGACTGGTATTGGAACTGGCGAAAATTAAATCCAATACAAACTTGGGACGATTTAGTAGCAGCTTTTCTGACGCAGTATCGACGTTATGAAAACGAATTTCAGCTGCAGAAGAAAATCATGGATTGTCGCCAAGGTCCACATGAATCCTTTGAAGATTTCTACAATACCATTCTGAAGCTGAGGAACCAACAGAGATCGCCTTACTCTGAAAGAGATCTAATCGAAATAATGAAAAGTAATTTGAAACCTGCGTTGTCACATTTATTGTTTTCTTCTCGGTTTGAGGGACTCAATGATTTTTTTCAACAGGCTAAAAAAGCCGAAAGTCTTATCGCGAGTCAGCGAATGCAATATCAGCATCGACCACATGCTCCGCCAAGGGTACATGAAATTAACTATGAACCAGAAGAATGGTCTAGTGAGAATGTAGAGGTTGAGGCAGTTTCAGCTAATACTAGATATATTTGCTGGAATTGCAAGCAACTTGGTCACAGCTATATAGACTGTCCTTCAACCGAAAGGAGAATTTTTTGTTATAAGTGTGGCCGAGATAATGTCATCACACCACAGTGTCCGAATTGTCGGGGAAACCTGAGAAGGAACCCGTCTACAGCTGGGCAGGCGCGTTCAACTCAAACTTAGACCCAGGTGAAAGTAAGTCCACATCCATAGTTAGTAAGCCTGTAGTAATTTTGCAAAATTTAGATAGAGAAAAGCTAGAGATAGAAAAACCCAGAGAGAGGCCCTTAAAACCACTACATCAGCGTTTAGCCGAATATATTGAAGCAAAGCGCCGAATATTCGGTCAAATATCAAAACGCATAAAGAAGGCCAGAGAAAGGTATAAAAAGCGGAAAAATGAACGAAAGGAAATAATGTCGGCTTCGCTTTATGAAGGGCGTGATTGTCGCTATTACGCAAAAATAGAAATTAATGGTTACAAAATCGAGGGGCTAATCGATAGTGGCGCTACAGTGTCCTGCCTCGGTAAAAATTGTATGGAGGTTGTGGATAAGACAGGCTTACAAGTTTTCAATTTTTTTTTCTTATATAAAGACTGCGGATGGCAGCCCACACAAAATCGTAGGCCGTGTAAAAGCCAATATATTCTTCAATGACACATTTAAAGAAGTGACTTTTTATTTAGTGCCCACATTACATAGGGAACTGTTTTTGGGCGTAGATTTTATTCGAATGTTTGGTTTCTTTGCTCATGTCAGCAGCATAACAACCAATGGCGTCAGTTTGTGCGCCGAAGCTAAGAACTCACCGGACCAAGTCGAGGTCCATGTTTTGTCAGCAGAGCAGAAGATGTGTCTGGAGAGGGTGGTGGATAAGTTTCCATGCTTTACGCGAAAAGGTCTAGGGAAAACCAGCCTGGAGGTCCATTCAATCGTCACTGGCTCTGCAACCCCGGTGAAAGATCGACACTATCCGGTATCACCGGCTGTGCAGAGGCTAATGTATGCAGAGTTAGATCGGATGCTTGACCTGGGGGTTATCGAACCGAGCGAAAGCCGTGGAGCCATCCAGTGACACTGGTCCGCAAGGGTGAAAAAAATCGTTTGTGCCTGGATGCGCGTAAGTTAAATGCCCTCACGGTCAAGGATGCCTATCCTCTGCCACATATAGAGGGTCTGCTCAGCCGGTTGGGCGACACGTATTTTATATCGAGTGTCGATCTGAAAGATGCATTCTGGCAGATACCTTTAGATTCGTCCAGTAGGGAAAAGACCGCTTTCACGGTGCCTGGCAGGCCACTTTACCATTTTACGGTAATGCCTTTTGGGACGATCTATTGATTGTATCTCCAGACTTCGCTACCCACCTCAGGTTGTTAGAGCAAGTGTCCGATTGTTTGGATAAGGCTGGTTTGACCATAAATGTCGCTAAGTCGAAATTTTGCTTCCAAGAGCTGCGATATTTGGGATATATCGTGGGCAAAGGGAAATTGCGACCAGACCCGAGCAAAATAGAAACTATCCTCAAGTGCAGCTACCCGAAAACTGCGAAGCAGGTGAGAAGTTTCATGGGTGCTACAGGCTGGTACCGCCGCTTCATACCAGATTACGCAGTAATAGCGACTCCCATTTTTAACACGCTTAAAAAAGCTAAAAAGTTCGAATTTCCAGCTGAAGCTAAAGATGCTTTTGACAAATTGAAGAAGGCCTTAACCACCAGTCCGGTGCTCGTACACCCCGATTTCTCTCGGCATTTCTATGTGCAATGCGATACATCTGACATAGGCGTTGGAGCCGTATTATTTCAAAAAGACGAAGAGGATGGCGAACATCCAGTAGCATTTTTCTCGCACAAGCTGACAAACGCTCAGAAAAATTATTCGGTTACCGAAAGAGAATGCTTGGCCGTAGTATGAAGCATTAAGAAGTTCGGACCTTATATTGAGCTGATGCCATTTACTGTAATTACTGATCACAGTAGTTTGAAATGGCTAATGTCACATAAGGACCTGAGCGGACGGCTAGCGCGATGGAGCTTGCATTTGCAATCCTACTCTTTCTTTATAGAGCACAGACCAGGTGCGTAAAACGTAGTGCCTGACACACTTTCAAGGTATGACATGGAAGAAATTTCGTCAAACGTGGGCAACCTTATTGATCTAAACTCTGAATATTTTAAAACAGCAAGTTATCAAGAGCTAATAAACGTGATAAACGAAAAAGCCGAGCAGTTACCCGACGTAAAAGTTGTAGACAACTTAGTATATAAACGCGTACGCCCTTATGATGGCGTAGAGCTAAATGAAGATTTTTCGTGGAAACTTTGGGTTTCGTTAGAGTTGACAGCTCAAATAATTGAGAACTGTCATAGTCCACCACAAGCATCGCATGGTGGGGTTGGAAAAACTCTGCATAGGGTAAAAGAGTATTTTTATTGGCCCAATCAAAATGCGCAAGTGAGGGCAATGGTAGCCAACTGTCAAGTTTGTCGGGAAACCAAACCTTTAAATGTTACGCTAAGGCCACCTATGGGAGCCGAAACCAACACACAACGACCGTTTCAGCAGATTTTTGTAGATTTTTTAGGGCCCTACCCAAGGTCTAAAAACGGTAACAGTTACATATTTATTGTTCTTGATCACTTGACCAAATTTGTTTTGTTAAAAGCAATGGCTAAAGCTAGTACCAAGAACGTTATAGAATTTTTAGTGGCTGAAGTTTTTCATAAGTTCGGTACACCCGAAACAATAGTTTCAGACAACGGCAAGCAATTTGTTAGTCAGGAGTTCAAAAACCTCATAGAAAATTTTGGTGTAAACCACGTCAGAACGGCCATACATTCTCCGCAGGCAAATGCTTCGGAGCGGGTTAACCAATCGGTTTTGGCAGCCATACGAGCTTATTTGCAGGACAATAGAATTTTCACTACGCTCATCTGTCCAAACATCGATTGGTGTCACCCCATATTTTGCTCTGTTTGGAGTTAATATGATCGGGCATGGGGGAATGTATAAATTGGCTCGAAAACTAGGAAGTTTAGAAGATCCTGAGCTTAACATTTTGCAAAACTCAGAGAAAATCGATTTGGTAAGACAAAGGATTAGAGAAAATTTGCATAAAGCATATACACGCGGTAAAGAAGTTTACAACATCAGGTGCCGTCAGGTTAAATTCATACCTGGGCAAGAAGTTTTTCGCCGGAATTTCCGGCAAAGCGACTTTAAAAACAATTTTAATGCTAAGCTGGCTAGAAAATTTTTAAAATGTAGAATTATACGACCTATAGGGAATTGCCTCTATGAAATTGAGGACCTCAAAGGAAAACCGTTGGGGGTATTTCACGCCAAAGACTTAAAGCAGTAGCTCTAAGTTCTTTGGTGTACTTAGTCCCAACGGCTTTCACGCAAACAGCACCAAACGCATTGCTTGATTCGGTGAAGACAAGTTCTAATATTTTGAATTTTTATTTTTCCATCAACATTTTTTTTATTGTCGATTCAATCGTATTGTATTTGTATATATTTTTATTTTCTGGAAAACCCGTTCAAAATGGAATCAGGGCTCAAGGAACGAGTTTTGCTTTATAAACAGGAACATTTTTTATTTATCTATCATCGTAACATGTTCTTGAGTTGGCGTGACACATGAAAAACAATTAGGTTTTTAAACCCATCTTAAGCTTACGTTTCTAGCAGGTTACATGTGTAACCGATCACTGACTCGAATGCCTCCCCATTTGCTCTAGCGGAATTATGCCATTAAGTAGCTAGGGGTGGTTAGCCATCTGAGCAAGTGATGCTATGCTGAGTCCGATCTTACAGCGAGATGAGTTTATATAAGGTTAATTAGTTTACTCAGCGGTGCCACGAACCCTCAAGTAACTTAGTTTTGAGGACAGTTTTTTTTATTGGTATATATATATTAAGCAAATCGCGTCCTACCAGCCTTGATTTCGGCTTGACTCAAAACAGCATGAGGCCTAATACGAGTAAAAGCTATTACTGACGTACTAGTCTTAAAACTACTTTAAGAGCAAAAGTTAACGAAAAGCATACTTGTTATAAATAACTACATATCTATACCTGAACGCACTTTAACACAAAAACCGATCAAGTAGCTAAATGGTTTTTCCCCTTTAAAAACCCGGTTTCAAATTTGTTAGGGGCTGACAAAGCAACCAAAATTCAATTTTCATGTAATGCTAACACCGCACGATAGCAATTAACAAGAGAGTGTATAAGCTCGTTAATTAAAATTAGCAAAATGTAAAGGCTTATATGTAGGTATGAAAAGTGTAAACGCATACTTATAGAAATCAAAATGTATTTAACATGGAGCTTGTCATGATTTGGTTTCGGCTTTTGATTTTTATAAATATGCTTAGCATTATAGTTAGATTAGTAACAATAAAAAAAAATGATAATAATAGTTAAACGAAGTTTAATTACTATATATATATATATATATATATATATATATATATATATATATATATATATATATATATATATATATATATATATATATATATATATATATATATATATATATATATATATATATATATATATATATATATATATATATATATATATATATATATATATATATATATATATATATATATATATAGGATAAAAATTGCAAATTAGAATAAAATCACTTACCTAATATTCGCAGACAAAACAGTTACCCAGTCCTGAGGAGATATAGTTGGGGAAACATATAATTTAAGAACCTAAAGTGAATTAAAATGAATTAGTTTTTTTAATTACAGTAGTTATAAAATGTTTGTATGAGCTTTTATTGAAAATGAAGTTTAAAATTAAAGTATTTACCTGTTATTTTATTAATCAACAGCAATTTTGGTTAAGTCTTCAAGACAAATGAATTATGCGGGAACCTATAAATAGATGGAATTAAAATGTGTTGATAGCCAATTAAGATTCAAAGAGTAATTTGGTTTAGTATTGAGTTGACGAATAAGTTTTAGTAGAAATTAAATTTAACAGAAATTTTGTTTTGGGAACTCACCTTCTTTATCCACTGAACCTCCTGTTATCTAGGGTATCGTCTAGAAACACCCACTTGCTGCTGAGAATAGAAACCATAATTGGATTAGAAGGAAATATTACATTCATATTTTAAACTAAACTTACGGTTTCCGTTAGTTTTTCACAGTGCTGACAATGTTGACCAAAGGGTAAAGCCAAGGTTATCTGGAAATAACGGAGATGCTAATCCTAGATGGACCTTCAAAAAAAAAAAAAAAAAAAAATAATAATAATAAAATAAAAGATTATTGGAATTTAGATCGTGTGTTAATATTATATAGTAAGGTGTAAAGAGATGTTAGAGAGGTGAATAAATGAAAAGGCTTGTTTTTTGTGTTTTGACAGGTATTATTAGAGCATTTTTCTTTTAAATTCTCAACAATTTATTTATATTGCTGGGATATAAAGTTGAATGTTTGAGAATATCTTTCAAGAATTTCCAAAGTCTACTGATGATTAGGGTAGTTCCTATGAAATGTCGACATATAGATAGCTGGGAAACATAGAAAACAAGCTATTTATAATTTTTATTGGTATTATATAGTAATATAATTTTGTAAATTACAAATATTTACCCAAAACACTCAATGCCAGGACGGCCAAAAATCGGCGTCAAAATTCAAATTAGAACTCACTTTTTCTGCGGTTATTCTAATACACTTACCTGTATTTCCCATCTACCTGTGGATTGAACTGCCTGTTTACCTGAAAATTTAATGATAAAATTAAAGATATAAGTCATAATTTTAAAAAATATATTTTTTCATTCATAAACTTACCTCCTGTTGTTCGGCATTCTCCTGTAGTAGTAGACGCTTGGTTTTTGTTGTTCTGGGAACAGTTGGCTAAAATAGTAAGTTACTTTTTAGATTGAGGTGGCCAGATGGGCAGAATGTGTTTGTGGTGAATTCAGCGTAAAATAGACAAGCTAACTTTCTCGCTAAAGGAAGCAAATAATCTCCAAAATCCCAGAGTGGGGAAACATTATTGTTTTTGTTAAATAGAATTATAGGTCAATTTTCCCTCCCATTCCGAGTCCATGGAAGGACTTCGGAATGGTTGGGTTTGTCATGTGTAAACACGGTGCCGATAAGGCAGTATGCCGGTCGGTGTGTTAGGGTGGCAGCACAAATATAGGGTGTTTTTTTAAGCTAGATAGAACTTTAAATTGTAAAAAGTAACACAAAAAATTAAATTTTGATGAAACATTTTTTTTATTTGTTTCAGTATACTCTGACAAATCATCATGAATAGACTCACGCTTGAACAACGCTACGAAATTATCCAAATTTACTTTGAAAATCAGTCGTCGATTCGCGCGTTGTTTTATCGCAAAATTGTGTTCAGCGATGAGGCGCATTTTTGGCTTAACGGGTTTGTTAATAAGCAAAATTGCCGCATATGGAGTGAGACCAATCCACAAGAGACCCTACAGACTCCATTACATCCAGAAAAATGCACTGTTTGGTGCGGTTTTCATGCTGGTGGCATCATCGGACCTTATTTCTTCAAAAATGAGGCCGGAGCTCGCGTTACGGTCAATGGAGATCGTTACCGCACCATGATCAATGATTTTTTGTTTGAAAATATGGATGACATTGATCCGGAGGAGATGTGGTTTCAACAGGATGGCGCTACGTGCCATACGGCGAACGCAACCATCGACTTACTGAAATCAAAATTTGGCGATAAGTTGATTTCGAGAAATGGACCTGTCAATTGGCCTCCAAGGTCGTGCGGTTTGACACCTCTCGATTATTTCCTGTGGGGCTACGTGAAGTCACTGGTTTATGCTGATAAACCAGCAACAATTGACGCCTTGGAGGCCAGCATTGTTCGTGTTGTTCGTGACATACGGCCAGCAGTGCTCGAAAAAGTGGCCCAAAATTGGACGTCCAGAATGCGCTTCGTCAAGAACAGCCGCGGTGCCCATATGCCCGAAATCATTTTTAAATGTTAATGTCACGTATTGATCTTTCGAATAAAAAAAAATTTTGATTACAATTTAATTTTTTGTGTTATTTTTTACAATTTCAAGTTCTATCGGGCTTAAAAAAACACCCTATATTAACAGCTGAACCTGTGATAGCGTATAGGCCAAGCAAAAACAAAATAAATGCAAAAAAAAATTACAGATGGCTGGTTTTGGGGAGATATATGGCTGAAAATCCTGGAAGGGTCAGGAAAAATGGCGACAAAAAATGAAGGAAATTTTGAAGCGCCAAGGAGAAATTGAAGATGGGGAATTTGAGGTTGGTTTTGGAAAAGAAAAAGGTGGACGTATGCCGGAGTTTTCGGGGAAAAAAGAAAAAAAAGTTTTGGCAAGTTTGGTGATAAAAAAAAGAAAAGAAACAAAATCAAAACTTATAATTTTAAACTTTTATTCAAAGAAATAATAAAAAGAACATTTTAATAAGAAGTTTTAAAGAGAAAATACTAATTTTAATACAACAGCTAAACAAAATTTGCATAGCTAATGCAAATAAAATAAAACATAAGATCTAAATTTTAAACATTATTACTTGAGCATTCAAAAGGAGTAGCCAAAAGTAATCGAAGCCAAGTAAAATTGCTATTAAATCGCCAGTCTTGTGTGTCCACTGGAATCCACCAAAAGGAAATAGTTCCTAAAAGAGACAGCCGCCAACTTAGTAAGAAGCAGGGGAAGCTTAGCTGCAAATATAATGGAATCATCAGCCGCAAGTCCCGTTTTTCCCGCCCAAACCATTGCAGGACTCAGCAAGTTTCCCGCAAGAAGCCTCAGCAGCCACATCATTACGTTTTTTTTTGCACCGAGGAAGATGTTTGTATTTTATTTTGGCCACAAACAGGTATTTTGCCATAAGGACCTATAAGTAGACCGACGAACAGACAGACAAAATTGTAAATAAAAACTCATAAAAATATATATATATAGCATTTTACCAGTGTTATATATGCTTTTTGTTTGGCGGAGGGGTAACGCCCTATTAGTAAAACTTACCCGCTATTTGTGTTGGTTGTGTCTGCGCGTTGTGATAGCGCAACGACCCGAAAAGTGAGCTCATTTTTTAGGGATTTAGAGTAGCTTTTTGGGCCCATTGCCCTAGGGTAAGCCTTTTAGGCAAGCAAAAGGGGTAAAAGCTAGAAATATATATATATATATATATATATATATATATATATATATATATATATATATATATATATATATATATATATATATATATATATATATATATATATATATATATATATATATATATATATATATATATATATATATATATATATATATATATATATATATATATATATATATATAGGATTTAGTTAGCAATGAAACCAGCGGTCTATTAAATTTCAATTCATTTATTACAAAATTCAAAAAAGTAAAGTTAATTAATTCATTAAGTTTTCATAAGAATATTGTTTTTACTAGATTAGGTTGATAATTTAAGTATTAGGTTTAGTTCAACTTTAGAGGTAAGTATTTTAATTATTACATATAAATCATAGGTGTAAGTATTTCAATTGTTTTAATAATTATGATCACTTTCACAATTGTGACTCTTTAGATTTACACATCAACTTTAGTTTGGGTTTAACGACCGCTTTTCGTCCGTTTGGTTTCACGTCTTAATACCAACTGCCTTCTTTTTACTCTTTTCTATTCGTTCTCGTTGTCTGTATACGTCTGTCTTGTGTTTATTATTTATGTCATTCTATTTAACCCTTGAAGGCTATTATGGGTCATTTATACCGTTCCTACATTCGGCCCTCCTGACCTCACATTCGCCCCGAATGTGGTTCCCAACGTTTCATGTGCTCGGTTACTGTGATTGTCTTATTCGGACCTTCGCACCTACCAACCTTTTCCACATCGTAACGGCCGTGTTGCAACTTTCGCATAATCTTATAGGGACCTAGGAATTTCGGTCTCAACTTCATTCCTGCGCCAAATTGTGTGCGCTTTATGGCGACCAATTCTCCAACTACGTAGTCCGTGTCTGGGACCCTATTCATATCAAACGTTTTTCTATTCTCTTGTTGTATGCGAAGTATGTTTTCCCTGGCTTCTTCCCTTATTTTCACACGTTCTTCGTCCAATTCTTGGATCCATAAATCATTCAACAATAGTCGTAAATCGGGATCTTCACTATGTCGCATATCTAAACCAGTGAGTAGTCTGAAAGGGGTTATGCCTGTGCTTCTTGGTGGTGTATTATTTAGGATTCGTTGCACGCGGTCTACATATTTATACCAGCTTGCCGGTTTCTCTAAACAAAGTTTGGTAAGCATTGGGATGATGGTTTTGTGTACTCTTTCAACCTGCCCATTACCCCTTGGCACTCCCGTGGCAATCAAAAGATGGTGTATGTTTTCTGTCTCGCAAAACGATTTGAAGCTGTTCGACGTGAAAGCTACCCCTCTGTCCGTTATTATTCTTGCAGGGTTTCCGAATATTGCGGCCTGTTTTGTTAACCGGTCAATGACTTCATCGCTGCCCGTGCTTTTTGTCGGATACAACCATACAAATTTCGAAAAGGCGTCTATAATTACTAGGATGTGGTTGTATTTTTTGCGAGTGTCTTCCATTGGTCCTACGTGATCGATATGATATGTGACTAGCGGTCTATCGGCTTTATCTATGGGATTTAGTAACCCTACTTTCCGCCCTTTTTTCGCCTCAGCTGCAATACATTCTACGCACCCCTTCACTATGTTTTCGATCTTATTCCCTAAGTTTGGAATGTAAAATGATTTTTCTATCAGCTCTCGTGTTTTCCGTGTTGCAAAGTGTCCTTGGCGGTGAGCAATTTGCATAATTTCCTTTTCCATGGATTCTGGCACGACGATTAATTCTTTTTGTGGATCCTTGTGAAGTATATCGAATTTCATATAAAAGTCTTCGTACTGATTGTTTTCTAAAACTGTTCGCACTGCTTTTGTCCAATCGTCACGTAACTGTGCCTCTCTGATACGGTGCCTTAACGGGTCTTCGATCATCATGCATGTTAAACGACTTAGGGCATCAACGTGCCTCATTTTTGAGCCTGACCTATGTTCGACAACGTAGTCAAACTCCTGTAAGAACAATGTCCAACGCGATACTTTTGGAGGGACATCATGTTTCCGCATAGTTAGCGCAAATGCGTTACAATCTGTCACTATCTTTAGTTTCAATCCCAATACGTATACTCTCCATTTTCTGAGTGCCTCTACAATAGCCAAAACCTCTAATTCATAAGAATGATATTTTTGTTCGGTTTCTGTGGTTTTTCGACTCATGTACTCAATGGGGTGGAGTTGTGAATCTTCGCTGTCCTGTTGCAGCAGCACTGCCCCATACCCGTGCATGCTGGCATCTGTGTGTATTTCTGTCCTTGCCCCTGGGTCAAAAAGTTTGAGAACTGGAGCAGAAGTGAGTGAGTTCTTCAACTGCTCAAACGCGATTGTTTCTTCATGTCCAAATCTAAATTTCGTGTTCTTACGCAGAAGGTCGCTTAACGGTTTTGCTGTTAGGGCATACCCTGGGATAAACCTTCTGAAGTAGGATGTTAGTCCCAAAAATCTTTGTAAAGCTTTCTGACTCGTTGGTAACGGAAAATTTGATACCGCCCTAGTTTTTTCACTTGAAGGTTTGATCGTTGAATCCTCAACGATATATCCCAAAAAATTTATTTTCTTCTTTAAAAATTGGCATTTTTTCCACCTTATCTTAAGTCCGTTTAACTCCGCGACTTTTAGTAATTTTTTCAGTTTGACCATGCCTTCCTCTTCATCCTTTGACGGAATAACTACATCATCCATATAAGTTATAACCGTACCATCTTTTATTAAATCTCTGAGAACCACTGAAATATATCTACAGAACACTGCCGGCGAATTCGTTATACCAAAAGGTACATAGTTAAATTCATATACACCGTTGTGAGTTACAAATGCTGTAAATTTTTTGGAATTTGGTTCGACGGGTACGTGAAAAAATCCGTTTTTGAGATCGATAGTCGTAAAAACCTTTGCGCTCTGGAGTCTTTGTATGACCTCATCTATCACTGCCCTCGGAAAGTTGTCCCTAATAATCTTTTCGTTTAGTTTGCGATAGTCGCAGCAAAGCCTCTTTGTCCCGTCCTTTTTCGCTGCTAGAACTATTGGAGCACTGTAATTTGAACAACTTGGCCGAATTATACCTTCTTTTAGCCAATCGCTAATTTGTTCGTCTACTAAACATTGGTCGATGCGTGACATTCTCCTTGGTGGTTGACTGACTGGTTGTTCATCTGTTAAAATAATTTTCATTTTTACAGGGTACGATTTGGGTTTTATTGGTTTATATGAGTCTATCAATCTTTGCAATTCACTCTGCAATCCCTTCCCCAAATGCTCTACTTCCAGCTGATTTTCGCAATCCCGCTCTGCTGTCATCGAGTGAAGCAGATTTCCTAATTCGGACTGTAGGTCGGCTATCGGATTGACTTCGTCGGCCGCCTTGACATCTTTAGCTGTGTTATTTTCGTTTCTGTCAACTATATCCTGTTCTATGCCAGTTTTCCCCTTCTTCTTTTTCTTAAATATCGCCTCTTGATTATCAATAACCATATCTACTTGCTCGAAAATATCATTTCCTAAAATGGCTGAATATAATATACCTCTTTCCTTGAATACATGGAATGTTGTTTGTAACACCAGTCCATCTACTTCGATATCGCACGTGAAATTTCCGATCGTTTTTATGGTTTTTCCCCCGATCCCAACTAAAGTTCTTATTTCTGGGTTTAAATCGAAATCGCCTAACAATAAAAGCATATCGTACCTGATAGCACATATGTCGCTCCCTGTGTCGACCAGCGTTGATAAATTTTTATCAAAGATTCTTATTTCCTTAAAAATTCTCCTAGAGGGCGAATAGATTTCATTCGCTAAAGCGTGTATGTTCCGGTTTCCTTTATTGCTTACTTCATTATGCCCACTTTGCATCTCCTTTCTAGGCTCTGTCCTGCACTGGAAAGATTTATGGCCTACGTTGTTACATTTAAAACATTTGACTAACGTTGATCTGCACAAATTAGCTAAATGCCCGTCTTCCCCACATTTATAACATCGTCTCTCTATTTTCCTATACGATGCATTCGGTATAAACGTTTTTGATTTCGTAGCTACAGAATTGGAATATTCAGTTGAGCGTATTTTCTCATAGATGTCAATATTGTCGTTAAGCTCAGCCAACGTTTTAGACTGATACAGAATCAATTTGTTTGACTTAGAGTCTCCTATACCATCAATGAAATACTGAATGAGGCTTTCCGCATCTAGATTTATTGGTTGACCTATCTCTTGCAATATATACAAATATTCTCTACAAGTTTCTGTTAGCCTTTTTTTTCGATCGTTTAATTTCTTATGTATCTCCAATGAGGAAAGTTTTCTGCCAAATTCTAGTTTTAAATGCAATTTCAGAGAATCCCAGTCTTTTATGCCAGATTGACTTCTCGCAAAAATTTTTGCTGCCCCTGTTAGTAACTGTTTCGCATATATGAACTTTTGCAGGTTGCTCCATTTCACCGCGACTGCGCAGTCTTCGAATTCTTCTAACCATTGCCCTATTTCTGGCAATCCAGTTCCCGAAAAAGTCGAAACCGAATCTCGCACGTCCCTTAATGTGAAAGTGCTGGCCGGTACGTAAACAAGATTGGCTGGTGTCTCTACCTCTACCTCCCCGTATTCTGACTTTTCTTCTTCTTTATCTACTTTAAAGTGCTCGAAAAGTCTTTCCCTTAAAGCGTCTTTACTTCCTGTTTTTGAAAGTCCCAGTTCGTCCAAAGTTGACCGTAACGTTTCTACGTTGAGCGCAATAATTTGTTCTCTATTCATTTTTAAACTGTGTTGTCTGCGGTTTACAAAATTAAATTAAGAGAAAACTGTTTTTATTTTCAATAACAATTATATAAACTGAAGAAGTTGATTAGAATTCACTATTGTGTTTAAATTTTTATTATAATTTAATAATAACGCATTAAATATTAAATTTAAGTTGCCTTATACTATTCGTTTAGTATAATAATAATATCAGTATATTTTCCGTAAGATTAAAATTTTGTGGTGTTGTGCGAAATTCTTACTAAAAATCCCTTTTATCTGCAAATCTAGGTATTGTTGGTAACCCTATTTACCAGCAATTTTCCACTCTTCTCTTAACCAGAAACAAAATAAATTCCACTTTTTAATGCTAAATATGAAAATGACTCTCTAATATTTCATACTATCTAGCTCTCACTATCAAACCATCTTTCCAAATCCTTCCAATTATTCACTGATAAAAATTTATTTGTTTCTTTATTCACCTTCTTACACCACAAAATTTACAATCAAATCTTCAATATTATTGAAAAACGGTGAACCAGAATATAATTAAAACATTCTTAAAGGAATTTCTTGTTTTTTTTTATATTTTGATTCATCCCACTTCAACAATACATATACATTTCTCTTCTTCACTCTTTTCTTCTATTTTATATATTCATCCATCTACTGGAATATTTTCTCTTCTTCTCTTAAATCACCCTTAAAATTTATGCAAAAAAAAACACTCAAGAGAAAATATTCCCAGTTTAGTAGCTTACAATGTTTTATGTTCTTTAACTATGTGTATACTCTTGTTCTACTTTTTAAATATATACATAAACATATTCTACTTATCTACTCTACGATCTTCTTTGGCCGACTCTCAATACTGCTTGCTGTTTTTGTGTTGCATCGTTTCGTCTACTCTGTGGCATCTGTAGGTGTAACCTCTTGTTGTAAAGCTATGTACACACGGTTGTCAGATGTCACAATATTGTAAGACCTGGCAACATGCTGACAATTTAGTGACAATGAAAAATTGTCCCGCATAAGTAAATTGTATGTTCAGACGATCGTAAGAAAATCTTAGAATTTCATTGTCAGACTATTTTCTGACAAATAATTCATCTGACAACAAAAATTGTCGGTTCACACGGTTGTCAGATTGTTAGATGAAAAAAATTGCCAGACATGTTGTAAGGCATTGCCACTTATGTATATCAACAACGATCTGTTTGGCAGTGTTGCCCATCAAACTTTTTTCTGACAATGATGCCATTGTCAGGTGCATTACTTTTATACATCTGACAATTAAAACAGAGCTTACAATACTACCCAATTATCTGGCAATGCCGACGAAGAGTGTTCTCACGATTGTCAGATGCCTGACAACATTGTCGTCTTACAATTGATTGACAATGGTTTTTCTGACAACGTTGTAAGTTAAAAATTGCCAGTTTACACGATTGTAATACATTATCAGACAATTTTACTGGCAATATTGTAAGATCTGACAACCGTGTGTACGTAGCTTAAGCTCCTTCGTTGTTAACCACGAGTCTCAGGCTGTTGTTGTAGTTTGATTTGTTGAAATTCACTTTTCTTGGCTTCGGTTTTGTTGGACTGATTGTCTCTTTGACTCAATTCGTTGTTTTATTTAAAGTTGGTTTGTTGTTGTTTTTTTTTTTTTTGGGTTTTGCAGCAAAAACTAAAAAAAATTGTCTTCTTTTTTGCTGTTTGTGTGCTGTTTATGGAAAGTCTTGTCTTTATTACTTGAAGGGTATGTAATTTTCTTAATAATTTTACGTGTGAATAGAATATTTAGTAATGGGGATTGTTTCTGTGTTTTTCTTTCACCTATAGTCTTTTGTTGCTGGGTAGGCTTTTTCTTCACTTTACAACACTTTTTAACCGTTCACCGATTCAACTGTTTTCTTTATATGTATGTTGTGGTTTAGCGGTTTTTTTTTTTCTTTCTCTTTTACCTCAACCGTTACAGTTCTTGATTTTTCTGTATATCTGTATACATAGCTGAAATACCGTTCGGCGATTTCTACTGAAACACCACAATTTTTTGCTTTGACAAGTTTGTATGATATTAAAATCACTTTTTTTTTCTTAATGCTTAATTTACACTTTCCGCACGTTTCTATTCACATTTATGCCTGGAAACGGTTTATTTTTTCACACACCAAACTAAGATTTTCTTCTTGTCTTTCGATTGCTTTGGTTAGCAACCAATCTAATTTAAACACTTTATAAAGTTTTTTCTTAAACTTCTCCGTAACTTTATTTAATTTTTTAATTTAAGCACTTTTTGTCTCCAACTTGTGCCGTCCTTTTGTTTGACGCTTGATGAATATTTTTCACAAAAAACCCAACTCGTTTAAAAATGTTCACTTTTCGTCTTTTTGCTTTAGACGAGCCCCCAAATTGTAGGATTTAGTTAGCAATGAAACCAGCGGTCTATTAAATTTCAATTCATTTATTACAAAATTCAAAAAAGTAAAGTTAATTAATTCATTAAGTTTTCATAAGAATATTGTTTTTACTAGATTAGGTTGATAATTTAAGTATTAGGTTTAGTTCAACTTTAGAGGTAAGTATTTTAATTATTACATATAAATCATAGGTGTAAGTATTTCAATTGTTTTAATAATTATGATCACTTTCACAATTGTGACTCTTTAGATTTACACATCAACTTTAGTTTGGGTTTAACGACCGCTTTTCGTCCGTTTGGTTTCACGTCTTAATACCAACTGCCTTCTTTTTACTCTTTTCTATTCGTTCTCGTTGTCTGTATACGTCTGTCTTGTGTTTATTATTTATGTCATTCTATTTAACCCTTGAAGGCTATTATGGGTCATTTATACCGTTCCTACATATATATATATATATATATATATATATATATATATATATATATATATATATATATATATATATATATATATATATATATATATATATATATATATATATATATATATATATATATATATATATATATATATATATATATATATATATATATATATATATATATATATATAGAGTTATTTTATAGAGCCACTAGGACAACGCACCTTGCGTGAAGTACGGCAGAATTCCTGTTTGGTAATAATATTTTATGGAAAGAAGTTTTTGTTAGAAAGTTATACAAAATTGGTATTTTAAATTGTTTCAAATTGGTAAAAAGAATTTTTAAATATTAAATTGTTTCCCATGTTTTTGCGATATTGAAGTATAAACTCATTTCTTTTTTTTAGTTTACAATAAATTTTATAATGTTGATATTGAATTTAATTTTCTTGTAATTTGAAAATAAACATGTTTGAATAAGATCCAACATAGGTAAGGTTATAGGAAGGCGGTAGCCGGGAGAAGGGTGAGAGAAGCTTTTTTAGGGATGACTTTGAAATAAAATCGTCGCCACAAGTCATCATGGCGGAGTTTAGAAGTAGGTAAACTCCATGAGGGTGGGCAGCGACCTAGGGCACAACATCAGCCCAAATGTTGGAGAGATGTCACGAGCTATTGGCTGCAGCAAGTCGTTTAAAACCCGTTTTTTTATAACACCAATTGGAACAAAGATCGTTCTTCTTCGGGCCCCTTCTTTTTCTTTTGTGTAGCATGAGTGGTTCAATACACCCTAAGCTGGCATGAACTTTTTATTCATGAACATACCGAGCCAACGGTAGGACTGCTGGCAAGGACACCACCCCCAAGACGGCGAGCTTCTAGCCGGAGCATTACGCCAGCGCCGCCAACAGTCTGGCCACCCCGTAAATTGTACGGGCGACATCTGGATCATTAATGTTGAAAGACAAACAAAAGGTATGTATGTGCATGTAATATTGTGGCTGGCGCTTTCATTTTTAAAATTGCATGTCGGCATCGTTTTGTATTTTCAGACATTTCTAACGTAACGACGTAATTGCTTTGGGTAGTTTTCGACATGAGTTACAGGCGCATTTTTTCTCACTTTTCGAGAAACAATGGAATAATTTGTTTCACAAGTTTTCGACGCGAGAACTTCTCGCCAAAGTTACAGAACACAGCCACTGATAAAATTTTTCAAACGATGTATTGAAAATTTAAACAAATTAAAAACAACCCATAAGGCCTTAAAAGCTGAACAAATTTATTGCACGTAATTGAAATATTGGGTATGTTCTCGATTCTATTCTGAAGTGCAAATAAGTTAAATCGCTTCGCTTTCAAACTTTATTAAGTGTTCTACATTTTATTCTTTACTTTTCATTTATGTTTTATGTTCCAACATTTATTCTAATTACTTTGCTTGGTTTAAGAACCACAAAAATCCACAAAAAGTAGTAGTTCTAATTACTTTTAAATGCTATTGTATAACTGAGAACTTTTGTGAAAAAATGGAGCATAATTACAATTACATTGAACTAAGATGTTTAGATGACTAAATATTTATTTGAGATATAATTGTATATAATCATAGGGGAATAGAACAATACAAAAATTTTGAAATCAATTAAATAAACAAATTTTCATAGAAAAAAATAAGTACAACAAACAAAACTGTTTAGAAAATCGCAGTAACCCTAAAGTAACTTGGCAAATAATTAACATCAATGGCAAAACTAGAAACAATATTGATTATACTCTACTAAAAAATTTTAAAAACAAAAATATCGAATGTGTTTTGAAAATATTTACTACAAATTCCACGAAAATGAGGTAAAAATAATTCTGCTCAAATGGGTGTCAGCAGACAGTCACTGCCGACAATTTTGCACCAAGATTTAAACTTATTTCCATATAAGATCCAATTAACAAACAAACTGAACCCTAGAGACTTCCTGATTCACTTGGAATTTTGTGAGAAGATCATTCAAATGGTGTCAGAGGACGAAAACATCTTGAACTGCATTTTCATGACTGACGAGGCACATTTTGATTTAAACGGCAATGTTAGCAAACAAAATAGTCGAATATGGAGTAATTTTAACCCACAGTTACTCAGTCAGATGCAATTACATCTACTTCGCATCACAGTGTGGTGTGCAGTTTCTTCAAGGTTCGTTGTCAGGCCTTAATTTTTTGAAGAGAACGGTCTTACTGTTACGATCAATGGATACCATTACTTAAAGATGTTGAAAGAGTTTTTCTTTTCAGAATTGCACCGAAAGAGAATCTCTTTCAACACTGTTTGGTTTCAACAAAATGGGGCAACTTGTCACATTGCCACGCCTGTTATGACAGAATTGAGGCAAACATTTCCCAATAAACTGATTTCAAGAAACTCCACATTCCGTCTGACTTAAGCTACTGAAGAGACAAGTCGTTACTAAAAATCAGCTCTCTAAAACTCTTTTGCTTAAATTATCTTTCGCTTGAACTTTTTTTTGTCAGAATGGACAAACCACCAGGCGCTTGCCATCCACCAACTTCAAACAACAATATAAAAAGTTTAAAATTAACATCACCCGGTCCAAAATATCTGGTTATGACTAGAAAAAATTGCACGGAATCGCTTTCGAAGGTGTCCCCTTTTCTAAAAAAAGTGATCGACGCAACATGCGTATGTGAAGTTGTGTCCTGTAACAAATTGAGAAATGGAGCAATTTTGATAAAAACGAAGAATTTAATCCAAGCAAGTAAGTTAATAAATTTAACATCACTTTCACCAGAAATCGAAGTAGAAACGTCCGAACACAATTCCCTTAACTACTCAAAAGGTTTAATTTACTCTAATGACTTGCGAGGCATAACAGAAAACGAAATTCTTGATGAATTTAAAACGCAAAACGTTAGCAAAGTTGAGAAAATAATGAAAAAAAATTATGAAGGCAATTTAGAAGAGACCGGTTTGGTTATTTAAACATTTAACTCTACATCTCTTCCATCCGAATTGAATTGGCTATGAGAGAGTGAGAATTCCTACCTACATTCCATTACCCCTTAGATGCAAAACATCCTATCGCTATGATCACATAGCCAAGAATTGTAAAAATAACAAACTCTGCCCAAACTGCTCGCAAGAATTTCATCTGGTTGAAAACGAACAGAGCACGCTTACGAAATTATGTATTAATTGTAAAGTAGAGGATCTCGCTTATAACCACTCGACCACCGATAAAAAGTGCCCAATATTCCTAAAGGAAAAAGAAATTCAGGCAATAATTACTCTAGAAAAAGTAAGTAAGAAAAAAGCCACAAGCATCTGCAAACAACGTCACCACTTAAATTATGCAACATACTCTACTGTTTTAAAAGATCATCCTAAAATTAACAGCGAAACCCAACAACAAACACCAAAACCAACTATTAACGCTACAAACGCCACGTCATCACAAAGAAGTATAACAGATTACTCTACTGTAATATCTGATATTGACATCTCAAAGAGTGAAGCTGTTAATATGGAAACACAAAGTATTTCTTAACTGTCAGGAGCAGAAACTCCATCAACATCAGATAACGAAGCATTTCTCGTGCCAAAAAATATTTCGAACAAAACTAAAAGCAAACTTAAGAAAAAGTTAGTAACTGGCAGTAAGAAAAAATAAACTTTTATTATCGTATTTGTATATAATACCCTACTCTTTCGATTCTCTTCATTATTAACCTATAAAATATTTAATTACTGTATAATTATTAAACGAACAGTCTACACTTTCATATCAACCTCAAGCTCTGTCACAAGATTAAAGATAAGTTCTCACAACCTCTCATTGCAGTCTATCACTCTTTATTATTACTCTTAAAAAATTTTTAATATTACATCATTTTCTCTTTTATTGTATTACAAAGTCATACCTTTTAATTCATTTTTCTTATTTTTTATAATTTACACTGCTAAAAACAGGCCAATTTTTAATATGCTAACAAAACTATGACATTTAACATTATTCAGTGGAATATAAATGGTTACATTAACAATTATAATGAATTGTCGATGTTAATAAAAAAAAAATACTACCCCAAAATCATAACACTACAAGAAACCCATATCCATTCCCCAACAAATATACCCATTCCAATAAATTATAACCTTTATCTTGAAAACTCTTCGCCTACCAGGTATGATGGTCCACAAATCAGTTGAACACAAACTTATAGCGCTAAACAAAGATTTCGATACCATTTGTTTAGAAATAAAATCCGCCTTGAAGTTTAATGTGGTTAGTGCTTACATCCCTCCTCAGATAAAGATACGGATACAAAATTTACAAAGCGTTTTTGGAAACTTGGCATCCCAAACAATTGTAACGGGTGATTTCAATGCTTGGCATAATATTTGGGGATCAAACAAAACAACCAAAGAGGAAAAATAGTTGAGAACTTTATTAATCAATCCCAGTTCATGGAGAACGATTGAAAACTTTAACGCAAGTGACCATTTTCCAATAACTACCTCCTTAAACTTTTACCAAAGCGCTAGTGAAATACTAGTTAAGCTAAAATTTATTTTTCAAAAAGCCGACTGGGCAAAATTTTATAATAACTGTTCAGCGTTTACGGCTGAAAAACCAATAGTTGATAATACAAACATAGAGGCTTCAAACATCCGCAAAATTATATTAAAAGCCGCAAACACATCTATTCCCCAATCAGCATCAAACATTCTGTCACGTAGAGACCCCTGGTGGAACCACAACCTCGAGCAACTTAAGAGAAAAAAGAACACCGCGTGGAATAAATTCAAAAGAAGAATTAGTACAGAAAATCTTCTAAATTTTAAGAAGCTGAGCTAAAAAGAGAAATAAAAAGGCTAAGCTTAATTCTTTGATGATTTTACGTCTACAATTAGTCCAACCACATTAATAGATCGACTGTGGAAAAATATTTCCAACTTTTCTGGCTACAAAACTTTTCAATCCATTCATAGTTTACATACAGACAGTAATTATTAACTGCAGATAGGTATGAGATAGCTAACAGTCTAGGAAAATTTTGGTCTGATAACGCTGCAGATAACAATTTTCCTCAGCAATTCAGAAACAGCAAAGCTGCATCATTTACTATAATACCACCAACAACCCCTTCTACTGTAGCCCTTGCAATCGAAGAGGACATACGCGCAACTGAGTTTAACTTCGTTCTTCAGAGTTTGAAAGGAAAAACTCCCGGCTTGGATAGAATAACAGAATGTTGAAACAATTACCACAAGTGTTAAAGAAACGGGTTTTATATTTCTTCAATAACATTTTCAAAAGCGTCATACCCCAACAATATAAAACAAGCCTTATAGTTCCAATAGTAAAGCCGAGAGCAGATAAAACGCTACCAAACTCCTATCGACCTATATCACTGAACCCATGCCTATCGAAAGTAATGGATAAAGTAATAGCAAACAGGCTATGGTGGCTTGTTACTGTCAACAAGCTTCTCGATAGTCGTCAACTTGGTTTTAAGAAAGGCAAATCACCAATTGACGCTCTACTCTACGTAGATTATCAAATTGCAAATTGCCTTTCCCTAAAATAACACATGACGATTATATCTCTAAATTTTGAGAAAGCGTTTGACAAAATAGGCATGCACGCATTTATCGATCAGCTAGTGGAATCAAAAGCAGGCCCAAGAATAATAAATTATATAAAAAATGTTATGACAAACAGGAAAATTATCGTTAGGGCAAATAAAATCGTTTCAAAATATATGCCTCTTCAAAATGGAATTCCCCAAGGATCACCATTATCAGTGATTTTGTTTTTTATAACCTATAACAAACTTTGCTTTAAAATATCCCTATTTAAGGAAGTCGACTACATTGCGTACGCCGATGACTTTCATATTTTAATCAGATCAGGCAAGATTAAAAATCCTACAATCAACCTGAAGGGTCTTTCTAACACCATTAAAGAATGGGGTATCTACTCTGGAGCTGTTTTATCGACTTCTAAATGTAAAAGTATACATATACGTAGGAAGAAAAACTGCTCTAGCACAATTTTAAGTAATAATCAACTTATTACAGTTGATAACCTTAAAATTCTTGGGCTATCCATCAACAAAAAGTATAACTGGAAAACACAGATAGATAATTTGGCAACTTCCCTAACGCAAACTCTTAACCTTATCAAACATTTATCCTGCT
Source organism: Thecocarcelia acutangulata (assembly GCA_914767995.1). Lineage (NCBI taxonomy): Eukaryota > Metazoa > Arthropoda > Insecta > Diptera > Tachinidae > Thecocarcelia > Thecocarcelia acutangulata. Next base: position 54,639,920 of record OU612098.1, on the reverse strand, counting down.
CTAAATTCAATTGTAATACCTTAACTTTAGTATCAATCGAAAACTAACTACGCCCTACCCTTTTTTGGAAATGCACCTAACTCTAATCTTAGAAAAATTAAAACAAAAATTAATGCAGCACTACGTAGCGCACTTGGCGCTTTTTGTTCAACACCCGTTTCAAACATGTTCTATGAGTGTAACATTTTGCCTTTAGAACAACAGAAAGAAATTGCAACTTCTCGTTTAATAAGGTCTATATATAATAGCGCAGACACACCACTTAACAATAGAACTAACAAGGTTTATAAATCAAAAAAAAAAAAACCCCCAAAAGTACCTTCAGTCATTTACAATATTATCCAGATCAGTAGGAATCTGGAAATATCAACTCAATTACCTCTAACCAACCAAAAATAAAGCTGCAATGGCATTTTTGTCCCGATTCTATTAATACCAGCATTAGTATATTTCCGAAACACATGCATAACCCACAAATATTCAAGCAAATGTTTCAAGAAATCATAGATAAAAACAACAATTATTCTTTTTCGTATACTGATGCCTCCAAAACGAACAACGCAGTGGGTTACGCTATAACAACAAACAATACCATTATTAAAAATTCGTTAGTTCCAATTCAATTTTTACAGCAGAAATAATAGCCATTTTTGAAGCTATCAAACAATTTCGTAACAAAAATGGGTTCTTTGCGATTTTCACGGATTCATTGTCATCGCTAAAAGCTATTTCAAATCTTTCTAAGCAAATATTGAAAAAATTCAAAGGCAACAAAACCAAGTTCTTCGAACGATTACTGCGGCTCCATGGTACGTAAAAAATCACGAATTCATAAAGATCTGAGTGTTCCGCTGGCTAAAGAGGAATTTTCTAAGTACGCGACAAGGTATGTCAGTAAACTGGAACTTCATCTAAAACCTCTTGCGCGCAATATTCTTAATTTTGGCGGTCACACTCGGCTCAGATTGCTCAATAGGTGATTTTACCGAAATAGCTCCCGCAAAATAAAACTTTTTGTCTAGCATTGGCCTGACTTAAGTATAAAGCACATTTTGTTTTTAATTTTAAAGCACATCTTTTTTAATTTTAAATTTAGTATTAAGATTTTAATACTTATTGTTAGTTCATTTTGAAGATTCAATAAATAAAAAATGCTACAAAAAAAAAGAAAAATATTTCTAATAGTAATTATTATGCCTTTCAAATAAGAAACATTCTTATTGAAAAATTTCCAAAACTAATTCTTATCTGGACCCTAGGCCTTTGCGGCATTGCTGGGATTGAATTCGCTGATAAGTCAGCGAATACCCAATACTAACACAAAAGACATCAACAACTATGCAAAAACCTTTTTTCCCCATGAAAGGGATTTATTCAACTTGACGTCTTATTGGTATAAGACAAGTAATTTCGAAAGAGTAACCATCGACGAATACCTTAGGAATACTTCAGATAAATTAAGTAGAAAAGATACAATAAAATTTATAAGACTCCGTCTAGGAGACACGAAACTCTCCCACGGTGCACTAATAAACATAACAGAATCACAAGTATGTACGTGCAACGTTGCTCCTCATCTTAGAATCACACACATACTCACTCCCTGTCCGAAATATCAAAAACAACGTGAACAAATATTATTGAAACATTTAAACCCAACAACCCTGACACACATAATTTCGAATCCAACTCCTGAATCCAACCTTTTTAAAAGAATGTAACTATATAATTATATTTAATAAATAAACCGATTATATAAGTATTTTTGAGCCTAAGGTCTTGTAACCATGGCCCTTTATCATTGGTCTATAATTTTGTAATTATTTTCTAATGCTTTATAAATAAATAAATAAATTTAAATGATTTAAAGCAATCCATTCGAACGGTAATTTAGACAATTCCCGCTGCAACACTGCAGGCAGTAATGAATAACTTCTTGATAAGATGTCGTATATGTGTCAATGAGGGTAGAGGCCATTTGAATTCAATTATTTTCAAAACTTAATGAATTACTTTAATAAGAACGTATTATTTTTCAAATGAATTTCTAAAAAATATATTACATATACTTTACAAAAAGTTATTTGAGTTTCTTAATGTGGCAAAGTTGATCAGCCACCCTGTACAATACAAAACACAACTGCCTTAGAACAAACAAATGAATATGAAATCTATAATTTATTAACAAAAATAAATAAAAAAAACAAGAGTTCAGGTATTGACGGTATAGGACCCAAAGGCATTAAAAGTAATGCAATAAAGCTTACACAAATAATTACAAAAGTAACTAATCAAAGTATTAATCAGTCTGCCATACCGAAAATATTAAAAATAATTAATCAAAATAAAATTGGCTTTCAAAAAGAGAAAAATATAAAAAACCTTCTAGGGAAGTTCACCGATCAAATAAATAGCGCACTTAGTAGAAATGAACAAAGCATGGTTTTATTTATTGATTTCAGCGAAGCATTCGACACTCTGTCACATTCAAAACTTCTGTCAACAGTGGAGAGAAACGGAATAAGAGAAAATACCTTCTCATGGTTTAAAGACTATTCAAATTGCATAAGAATTGGAAATAAACTAAGCAATGAAATGAAATGACAGTACGGAGTGCCGCAAGAATCTAAATTAGGTCCACTTCTCTATTTACTATACGCAATTGAAATGCTTAATTCCTTAGAAAATTGCGATACGTATGCATATGCGGATGACACAGCAATTGTGGTAATTAAGAAAAACATGGAAGTAGACACAACATTTACACAAACACAACTAAATAATACATCCAACTGGTGTCACGATAACGGTCTGGTTATTATTATTATGCGTCCAACATCAAACTGATGCATATTAGACGTCGCACATGAAGCAAATGAATATAAAACTGAAACTTCATGATATTGAATTCATTCATAATAAAAGAGTTGATAGCCTCAACAACGATAAGTGCAATACCACAATTGAAGTAGTAAATACATATAAATATCTAGGAATACACATAGATAGCAGCTTCAAATCGAAAAAAAACAATAAGCGAATTGCAAAAAAAAAAAACTTATGCCGATTACTCACTGTACCACCTCAGCCATGTTGCTACCAAAACTGTACTTAGGCAAGCATACTTTTTGTTAGTCGAATCATGCACAAGACACGACATATCAGCCTGGGGAAAGTCTTCGCATTGCAAGAAGCTCCAACAGACAGAAAACTGTCTTCTTAAAATATTGTACAAAAACCAAAATCAAAACAACAGACACCGAAATATACAATTTAATAACAATAACCCACAAGTGTTTCATACATGGCGTATACGCTTCTAACATGCAAACAACTGCACCAAGCAGCCAGTTAATATTCAATCAACCAGAAACCAACGCAGGATCATCTATTAACAACACTAACATAGCCATTAAAAACCTACCAAGCATTAAAACCTACTAAGCATTAAAAGTATATATGTATGTATCAACTTAGCTCATCAATGCAACAGTAGACTCCGATCAGAAGGCCGGCTTAAAATCGCAACTACAAAAAATAGCTGTGATGCAGTACTACAAGTAATACTGAATTATGAATATAGCAAATATCTCATATATGAAAAAAGCTTATAAAAAATACCTACTATTCTCGCAATAATATTTTATAATCTTAAAATTATTATCCCGAATATGTATTGTCCTGCAGACAGGCCACGAGGCTTCGCAGGTTTTTTATATATTAAGAATCAGACATTTTTAATTTAATATGAAATGTATAAATTTTTAATTAAATTAAATATAGACGAATAGACTTGAGTAAAAAAAAAATAACGCAAGAAAAATATTATGCTGTTTAAAAAAATATTTGTTATTTTGTTAACTAAAGTCGATCGGCGATATTATCTCTTATTCCAGCAGCTACGGCACCTCTTGATAACTCATTCATCGTCAGGACTTTCATGTCATGAGTTTACACCGGCCATATAATTTTTTTTGCATATTCCTTGCTCTACGTTGTTCATGGCGAATTTAATACCACTAGTTTAATTAAGCTCTAATAAACTAAAAAAAAAAGATCCTAAAAAACTAAAACTAAAAACTTTGCAGGTCGCTTTTCGCGCCAAAAATATATAACTAACTAACTAACTATATATTTTTGACTAAAATGAAAAATGTGGTTCATTTCAGTACTGATTTGTAAAAAATACAATTTAAAATGTTGTTGATGTCAGTACTAGTTATTTTGTAAATTTACCCAAGTTTTGTTTTCGAAGTTCAAAGAATAGAACACACAAACTAGTTTTAAACAACACCAAAAAATGAAAAGTTAACTTTTCAAACCAGTTTTTACTTTGACGCTACTACTTTTCTAGAAAATGTATGTACGAGTACGTTTACTTTTTCGTATATCAACAACCCAAACGTATTTATATACAAAATCAAAATAGTCCCGATTGTTTTAATTAGTAAAAATACTGAAGAAAGTGTGTATCTTAAAGCAACGGGCACCATGTGTGCGAAGTAAGAGTTATGGAATATAACATATACTTTTAACATTTTATACTGTTTTCTAACCGTCGCCGAGAAATATATATATCAACTGCCGCCGCCGCCGACAAAAATAGACGGCGCAGGTCTCTGGTTGTATACTACACCTGAATATTTGGCAATCGCAGTATTATTCAATGGTTTAAAATACTAATAAACACAATATGAAAGATAAAGTTATCAACATGTAACTTTTTTGTAGTTGCTTTTAAGGCCGTTATTGTTATGAAACTTTTCCATTAAATCTGCAAAAATCTGCCTTTGCAAAAAAGATAACAAGAAACTTTGGCCAATTTAACTTTTTGTATAACTGTCATTCGCAACCGCAAATGCAAATTTTAAGTACAGTTTGCTTGTTTGCCTTGATTCTTTTTATACCCTTCACACAAATAAAAAGGGTATATATAAGTTTGTGATTCCGTTTGTAATTTCTACGATTTTCATTTGCGCCCCTATAAAGTATATATGTATATTCTGAATCAGAATTAATTAAAAAGATGATTAAGTAATGTCCTCTGTTGAAATACCGTTTCTGAGAAAACCATTAGACTTAAGCTATGTACACACGATTGTCAGGTGTTACAATATTTCAAGATCTGGCAACATGCTGACAATGTAGTGACACTGAAAAATTGTCCGGCAGAAGTAAATTGTGTGCTCAGACGATCGTAAGAAAACCTGATAATTTCAGTATCAGACTATGGTCTGACAAATAATTCATCTGACAACAAAAATTGTCAGTTCACACGGTTGTCAGATTGTTAGATAAAAAAAATTACCAGACATGTTGTAAAGCATTGCCACTTATGTATATCAACAGCCATCTGTTTGACAGTGTTGCCCATCAAACTTTTTTCTGACAATGATGCCATTGTCAGGTGCATTAATTTTATACATGTGACAACTAAAACTGAGCTTACAATACCAGCCGGCAATGACGACGAAGAGTGTTCTCACGATTGTCAGATGCCTGACAACATTGTCGTCTTACAACTGATTGACAATAATTTTTCTAACAACGTTGTAAGTTAAAAATTGGCAGTTCACACGATTTTCAGACAATTTTACTGGCAATATTGAAAGATCTGATAATCTTTTGTACGTAGCTTTAGAAACTTTTTTCTTTCACCATTCTTTTACTCCATCGATTCATGGGTTTGCTAGTGAAATTCAGTAATATCGGTTCACGTGTAGGTGATATATATTCAAAACTCCGAAAAAAGCCTTTTTTGTTATTTTGTATGAAATTTTTTTAAAAAAATCTATTGTTTGTTTTGCTTAAAACTTCACACACATATTGCATGGTGACTAAAAGGCAAAAAAAAAAAAAATTGTCAGATATTGGTCCATATGTACCAAAACACAATTCGGGATTTTCATGAAAACGTCGCGTAAGCGAACTGAAGCAACTTTTTTTTTGCTTAAAAGCAGTTTTGGTAATGAGATAAGGTTATATAAATATGGAAAATTAAAATTTTCGATATCGGTCCATATATAACCGGATATAGCCTAAATCGCGTTTTTCATGAAAATGACTTAATCAACTTTTTTTTCCTTAAAACCAGTTTTGGTAATAAAATAAGGTTATATAAATATGGAAAATTAAAATTTCCGATATCGGTCCATATATACCCCAGATATAGCCTAGAACGGGGTTTTCATGAAATTATCGCGTAAGCGAATTTACACAATTTTTTTTTTGCTCAAAGGCAGTTTTGGTAATGAAATGAGGCTATATAAATATGGAAAATGAAAATTTCTCAAAATGTCGCGTAAGCAACTGAAACAACTTTTTTTTTTGCTTTAAAGCAGTTCTGGTAATAAAATAAGGTTATATAAATATGGAAAATTAAAATTTCCGATATCGGCCCATATATACCCGAGATATAGCCCAAACCGGGGTTTTCATGAAAATGTCGAGTAAGCGAATTTAAACAAATTTTTTGTGCTCAAAAGCAGTTCTGGTAGTGAAATAAGGTTATATAAATATGGAAAAAGAAAATATCCGATATCGGTCCATATATACTCGAGATATAGCCTGAACCGATTTTTCCAATAACATTTTTTTTTTGCTGAAATGCAGTTCTTGTTATAAAAAAAGGTTACGAAAATAGAGAAAATGAAAATTTCTGATTTCGGTCCATATATACCCGAGATATAGCCCAAACCGGGTTTTTCATGAAATGAGGTTATATAAATATGGAAAATTAAAACTTCCAATATCGGTCCTTATATACCCGAGATATAGCCTGGACCGATTTTTCCATTAACATATTTTTTTTTTTTTGCTGAAAAGCAATTCTCGTTATAAAAGAAGGTTTCTAAAATACATAAATAAGAAAATACGGATATCGGTTCACATATAACCGAGCAAATTCAGTTAAAATTTGTGATATATACTTTACATATATGCAACTATGATGAAGGGTACTTTAGATTCGGCCCAGCCGAATATACCACACTCTTACTTGTTCTTTATAAGAAAGGAAAATAGTAGCTCGTCATGATCTCAAAAAACAAAAAAGTAATCAGGCACATTTTTTAATATGTCAAAAAATTTTTGTTTAATATATTCTTTTTTTGCTACCTAAAACAATGCAATACCAACCACTTCATTCTGCAAATATGTATGTAGTTAAAAGCTTGTTGTTTATTTTAATGTTGCTGGTAAGAATGGTGATAATTATTTCTTATTGTGCCTGGCAATTTGTCTTCATTAAAAGACTGCACAACACATACAATGCATGCAAAGGGTGATCCAACAATAATGCGCCATTTTAATTGTGAGTCACATCTTGATATAAAATTTTTTTCGTAATCAAAATGCATTTCGTGCACAAGCAGAATTGCGACAAATGGGAATACACGAGTAAATGTTGATAAGCCAGTGCATATACAGGGTGCCCACTTGGAAGGTATACTACTTTGTTTTGCTGCCATTTTGATAAACATTTGTCTTGACAGTTCATATGTGGCAGTCGCGAAGTAGATATGTGGATAAATACTCGATAAACCAACGTTAAAACATTTTATCAAAATCAGTCATTGCTTACTGTGACGATGAGAAAGTTACGTGAAATTTTTGGAAGAATCAACGTGCCAACAAAACACACTATTTATGTTGTAGCGCATGATTTCGAAGAAAGAGGTGATAAGCCTAAGCATGGGCACCCGATATAAAGAGTACCTGTTTGGTGCGGTACATGGGCTGCGGCGTGATTGGCCGCACTTCTTCGAAAATGAGGTCGGCCGAGCAGTTAACAGGAATAGTATTCGCAATCGCGAGGTAATAACGGCCTTATTGTGGCCAAGCGACAAATCACGACATAATTCGGTACATTAACAACATTGAACCTCAGTTATATGTCGGAGTCATTGAAAACATATAGAAATAGATTCAGGTATGCCACCGAGGCTGTTTCGAGCACTTTGCCAATTTTTTTTTCACACACAGATAATTGTCATATATTCATCCTTAAGGAAAAGCAAATCGATGTAATGAGTTGTTAAAACTCAATGGACGCTTACAAGTTATTTCAAAATTAGTGGCTACACACTATATGACACTAAAGATCCCCGTGGAAGTTCTTGTGGTGGCTCACCAAGTTTGATTAAAACTTGAACGCTATTTGTTACACGACACACCTGAGGAGTATCTCCATGCAACATATATATGCTTTTACCATTTTCGCGGAAAATTAGTTACTTCCTCGATTTATTCCCCGTCCCGATTTTCAGTAACAGGAAAAAATATTAAAACGCTGAACACACTTTTTGGGGATCTGCTTTAATTTCCCCGAAAGGCCGTGTGCTTTTCGACAAAGTTTCCAAAATGGGTTTAGATGTGATTTCAATTTCCCACTTATTGGCCGTCAGACCAACGAAAGTTTCCAAGTGTTATAGAGTTGCCAAAAAAAAAAAAAAAAAAAAAAAATATATATATATATATATATATATATATATATATATATATATATATATATATATATATATATATATATATATATATATATATATATATATATATATATATATATATATATATATATATATATATATATATATATATATATATATATATATATATATATATATATATATATATATATATATATATATATATATATATATATATATATATATATGTATACCAGAGATATAGCCTAAACATATTTTTCCGTGATAAATAGATTATGGGAGGGTGGAAAGGGGGAGTAATGTTTGTGAACTTAACACACGGAACGTTCAAAACAAGGTGCATTAATGTATACACGGTGGCAGCACTAGAGCAAAATTACAACAATACAACAAAAACCGGCATGTGGTAAGCTATGTTTATCAAAAATATTTGTGACTATTTTCACAATTATAAACTATGAATGTACCTTTTCATAATTATAAATTATATTTTTTGAATTATTTTTATGTTCACAAAATAATTTGTATATGTTTAATTCAGAATAAAACACTAAATTCACTTACAAAAATGTAAACAATGTATTTGACGCAAATAGCTTCCTATATTGCCAGTAGCAAAAAATTATCACATGCCGTAGTGCTGCCACCGTGTATACATTAATGCACCTTGGTTCAAAACGAACGTTAGACAGCATTTAAAATGTTGAAATTAAATTAGTTAAAACTGATCAGTGCCCAGTGTACATACCTTCGACACTGCTCAGATTAAGCAAAAATTAGTTCAACACCGCGCATACCGTAAGATAATAAAATACATAGGAGGAACATAAAAAAGGAATAAATAATAACAAATAGAGATAAAACAAACGACAGTACAAAAAGATAATATAAAAAAATAAAAAAAAAAACGCCATTAGACAAAAAAACGCCACTCTCAAATTACAGTCTAAATTTAATCATGTCAACATATGTATTTATTTCGTTTTCACGTACGTAACGCGATATACATACATATGTATTTGATTAATATAAGTTAATTTAATTCAGTAAAAGCTAAATTTAAGTTTCAAAAACTTAAAATTTTCTTAGCAGAAAGTGATGCCAATGCTTTTTATTATTCAGTAAGTTTTTTCAAATGTCGTTTTCCTTTCAAATGCGGCTACAAAACAGGCATGATTGACATAGAGGTGTACAAGTCTTGCAATAATATTGAGCGCTAGGTGTACGAAACATGGACATATCCGTGAAGTTTGATTTAACTTCCTCTTTTATAGCTGATAAAAGTACATTATCCGTATCGGAGGTCGGCTGTTGGACATCTGATTTTGGGTTACAATGGTTATCATCAGTTGATGTTGATATTTCAAGACCAGTTAACTTTAACTTTTTCATATGTTTGGATCCTGAAATATGTGTAGTCATTTGAACAGCTAATGCTACGCTGATAGAGCAAACAAATGCCGGATCTTGATTGGAATTAGTATTTGTTGTGGACTTCTTCTTAGTAATATTAGAACTTACAGTTTTAACTTCGCTATCAGTGTTTGTAGTAGTATCAGCTATGCTTGTTGTAATAGTTTCTGTGACAGCTGAAGATGATTTTTCATTGCAAATCAAATCTGCATTTAAAAACAAAATTTCGGCTATTATATGTTCATCGCCGATACCAAAGCGACGATCTTTGGTTGCTTTGGGAGCTGCTTTCGTTCCGGTAATATTTTTTTGATTAAAGGCAGTTCTGGTTAAAAAAAGGTTACTAAAGTACACAAAATCAAAATTTCCGATATCGGTCCATTTATACCGGAGATATAGCCTGAACCGATTTCCCCAAATTTTTTTTTTAAACCAGTTCTGCTAATAAAACGTGGTTATTAAAATACAGTTAATGAAAATTTTCGATATCGGTCCATATATAACCATGAAAATGCACATGAAAGATTTCTTTTTTGGAATGGTGATTATAAGACAAAAATATTTTTTCCCCGATATCGGCCCATATATATCCGATCATATTTAGTTCAAATTAGTAATATATACTACACATATACGTGACTCTCGTGAAGGGTATTTTAGATTCGGCCCAGCCGAATATACCACACTCTTACTTGTTAAGAGTGAAAATAAGAAAGTAAATAATATTATAAGAGACTGATTCAACGTGCCATCGTGGTTCGAAACTTTTATACTTCTTTATTATGCAGACCACTAATGTCTCCTCTGACTGCTCAATATATCATTGTATTTAATATCTGTTTAGCCACTTTTTGCATAGCAGCTGCATCGATTTTGTCTGAATAGTTATAATTAAAATGTATATAATGCAAGAAAGATGCCTTACCAATTTCATTTATTTATGCAATTCACTACAAACGGCACAAAGTGAACTTGAGCACTTCCTTATGGAAAAGCAGATCGATGTAATGACGATTGCTGAAACTCATTAGACAACTAATAGATATTTCCAAATTAACGGGTACATATTATATGACATCCCCGTGGAAAATCTTGTGGAGGTTCAGCAATTCTAATAAAAACCAGAATTTAGTGGAAGGCCAAAAAATATTTTTTTAGATATCGGTCCATATATACCCGAGATATAGCCCAAATCGGGGTTTTCATGAAAATGTCACATAAGCGAATTTAAACAACTTTTTTTGCTTAAAAACATTTCCGGAAATTTCCGATATCGGTCCATATATACCCGAGATATAGCCTAGACCGTGTTTTTCATGAAAATGTTGCATAAGCGAACTTAAACAACTTTTTTTTGCTCAAAAGCAGTTTTGGTAATGAAATAAGGTTATATAAATGTGGAAAATGAAAATTTCCGATATCGGTCCGAGATATATTCTCAACCGTGTTTTTCATGAAAATGTCGCGTAACTGAACTTAAACAAAAAATTTTTTTTTGCTTAAAATCAGTTCTGGTAATAAAATAGGTTTATATAAATATGGAAAATGAAAATTTTCGATAGCGGTCCATATATACCCCAGATATAGCCTAAACCGTGGTTTTCATGAAAATGTCGCGTAACCAAACTTAAACAACTTTTTTTTGCTTAAAATCAGTTCTGGTAATAAGGTTATATAAATATGGAAAATTTCCGATATGGTTCCATGTATACCCGAGATAAGCCTAAGCTAGGGTTTGCTTGAAAATAGAAGATTCCGATATCGGTTCATATGTAACCGAGATATAGCTTAAACAAACTTTTCCATGAAAATGTTCATGAAGTATTTCTTTTTTGCAACGATGATTACAAGGCCACTGGCGACTATATTGATAAGCACACTTTTTGGGGATCACGTTTAATTTCCCCAAAAGGTCGTGTGGTTTTTGACATTATGTCCAAAATGTGCTTAGATGCGATTTCAAGCGGAAACCCCGCTTATTAGTCGTCAGACCGATGAAAGATTCTAGATGTTATCGATTTTGGAGTTGAAAAAAATTTTTCTTTAGACTGGATGCAAGTCGAGTCTTCATTAGATCTGACATGGGACTATTGGCTTCTCGTTTAGTGACCTAGCATTGATTGTCACTAGAGTTAATTATCTAACATTAGTGCGAAAGTCGCTCAGAAAAAATTGATGGCAGCGCAACTAAGTTGGATTGCAAACTTTTGTTATATAACGCAAATATGGTGCTATGGAATTTAATTATGCCGCACCGGCTCAACAACAAACATTGAGAAAATTCAGAAGCGACAAATCCAAATTCTCCATGGTACCATACTTGGTTGAGAAGAAGGAGATACCCTTGCCACCATCAGATTGCTCAATAGGTAATTTTACCGATACAGTTCCCGCATAATAAAATTTTTTTCTGGCATTGGCCGGACATTTTTTTATTTTTATGTTTAGTATTAAGATTTGAATACTTATTGTTAGTTCATTTTGAAGATTCAATAAATAAAAAACGCTTAAAATAATTTCATTTATAAAATGTTTTAATCTCTTGCGGTGTCCAGTTTCTAATATCTCACGTCCAACACCTTCAAATAAAAGAGGTTGTGATTATATCGACTGTACTTGTACCTCTGAGAGACTAAGTTCTTCATGTCTAGGCTTTGAAGTCACATTAACTAATTTCCTCTTCGCAAACAAAAAAAGGAGCTGTGTTCGTTTCAATTAAGAGGCAGAAAATGCAAAAAGTCACGAGTTTATTAAATTATTCTTGTAAGAATAAATGGCGGAAGTAAAACCTTTTATCATGCGAAATCTCAAAACCATAATATTTTCCTTTTTACATAGAAAACTCTTATATATTTAAACAGCCAAATGAATCATTTTTGTTATACAGAACTCTCTTCATCTACAAACTATTCGCTAAAAATTTATATGTATGTGTATAAATTTGTATACTCGTATAAGTTTCCATGTAATTTTTCTAACCAAAAAACAAACTAGCAAACAATAAAAACCATAGAATATATTTATACGTTATGTTTAGAAATAGAACGAAAAAAATAAAACTTTATACAATAAAGAATGTCCTTTTCGTTGAAATGTTTTATTTTGCGCTCCATTTAGGTGATGATGCAGCCAGTGATGCATTACGAGCACAACAAGATTTTTGCATTTCCTTTAACTTCTCGTAGACATTATTTTACGTCCTGGTCGGCAAGAATGCAGGATAACGAAAGCAAGATAAACAGTTCAAAAACAGTTGCACAAAAAAGTCCATTATTATTTAACAAGCATCTTATTAGATTAAAATATCTGTGCCTACTTATGCACACACAATCAAACAAAGAAGCATACATACATATACATATACTTATATGTATGTATGTGTAAAGAAAAGTACCCAACAAACACGAAATCAAATCTTTGATATCAAATAACTATTATTTGATATCAAACATAATTTTTAAGGCCCATTTAGCCAACGGTTGAAACCGTAAATGTAACTGTAAGTGTGATTATAAAATACCTAATATCGTGTCATTTGTTTTTGAAATTTTCTTCTAAATTATTTTTATGTCTGGATTTCTATATACCGGAGAATATTTTTATACCCTCCCGTATGATTCCGTTTGCAATTTCTACAGTTTTAATTTGCGACCCTATAAAGTAATAATATTCTGAATCAGAATTAATGGAAAAGTCGATTAAGCGATGTCCGTCTGTCCGCTGTTGAAATACAGTTTCTGAGAAAACCATTAGACTTAGAAACTTTTTCTTTCATTATTCTATTACCCCATCGATTCATGGGTTTGCTATTGAAATTCAGTAATATCGGTCCACGTATAGCTGAGATATATTCAAAATTCCGAAAAAAGCCATTTTTTTAGAAACAAAAGTTGTTTGTTTTGCTGTTGTTTATTTTCCATATTTAAATAACCTGATTTAATTATCAGAATTGGTTTTAAGCAAAAAAAAAGTTGTTTAAGTTCGTTTACTCGATATTTTCATGAAAAAACCGGTTGAGGCTATATCTCGGGTATATATGGACCGATATCGGGAATTTTCATTTTCCATATATATATAACCTTACTTTATTACAGGAACTGCCTTTGAGCAAAAAAAAAGTTTTTTAAGTTCGCGTATGTGGCATTTTCATGAAAACCGCGGTTTAGGCTATATCGCGGGTATATATGGACCGATATCGAAAATTTTCATTTTCCATATTCATATAACCTGATTTCATTACCAGAACTGCTTTTAAGCAAAAAAAGTATTTTAAGTTTACTTACGGGACATTTTCATGAAAACCCCGATTCAGGATATATATGGATCGATATCGGAAATTTTCATTTTCCATATGTATATAACCTTACTTTATTACCGGAACTGCCTTTGAGCAAAAAAAAGTTTTTTTTGTTCGCGTATGTGGCATTTTCATGAAAACCCCGTTCTAGGCTATATCTTGGGTATATATGGACCGATATCGGAAATTTTTAAACTGAACGGGACAAAATATACTGTGTTCTTTGCAACAAGTATGGTCATCCTGCCACTTACAAAGGATGCGAAAAAAAAGAGTTGCAGAAAAGAATTAAAGCCAAAGAACTAGACACGACTCAAAAAAGAACTCTAACATCTATTAGCACTGCTAATAACCTAAGTTTTGCTGATGTTCTAAGAAATGACGGTATAAATATTAATAATACTAACAATTCTCTAAATAACAACTTTTTTGTTGATCTCCAAAATTCTATCCAACTCTTATCCAATCAAATCGAGAGGAGGCGGTACTGGTATTCTCATAAGAGATGAATTAAAATTTAAAAAGTGTAGCAACGAAAAAATTAGTTCGTTTAAACTCTTAGAGACATGTATTATAAAAATCCCTTTTCTTTCAAACAAAAATGTTTACTTTATATCAGCGTATTATTCGTCTGGAAATAATTTATTTATAATTTAGCATTGACCTACAACATCGTTTTGAAACATTGCAATTAAATAATGAAAGCAATTTTTATATAATGGGTGGAGACCTAAACTGCAAACGCACTAGTTGGGGAAATACAACAATAATCAAAAAAGGCTTTCACTTGCTAATTGGATGTATGAAAACGAAGCTCGATAGAAGCATTGTATGCTTCTATCTCACCATCATACCCGCGAAGCGCTTCATATTTAGATTTGTCTTTAGTAGACAACAGATCATATATTTATAAAGAAAACGACACTATAAATTGCCTAAAGACGTTAGACTGTTGTGGAAAATGTTTACCGTTTCCTAGTTTTCACTCCATTTTTGGCGAAGTTACCGGCCTGCTCTTGATCTCAGGAGAATTCCAACCCTGCCGCCAGTGGTTTGGGGAGTATTTTCCAACACACAAAAAAAATATTTATACGAGTTGGATGTAATATTTCTGGAGTGAAACTGAAATTTTTGTGAGAATTTTGCGGTAAAAAAACAGTTGGTAGCATTCGTTATATGCAGCAATTCATTTGTGATCTTGTGGAGTTGTATGTGCAAAAAAAGATTTGTCCTCAATCGTATGTTTTTATTAATTGTTGTTAATTATTTGTTTGCTTCCATTTAAAACAACAACAACATATTAAAAATTGAAATTTGTTTGCTGCCTTCTGTAACACGAACAACTGCAAAGGGCATTTTATACGGTGAATATTACAAGAGTTGCATTTCGTAGTAATACACCACTTTCTCCGCCTAGTGCATATTAGACACACTACAAAAAAGGCTTTTCTTGATTCAAATCAAGAAAATCATAGCATACCTTAAGGGATACATAATTAGTTAAAGACTGTACCCGGCATAAGTTAACACATTATAATTATAATGTATCAGCTAAGAAATAACGCGAAAAAGAATTCATCTGAGTTGAATGATAAAATGACTGACTTAACCAACACGCCAACACACACTCGTTTACGTAGTTTAAGTCAGACCTCTGCAGAATCACCTTTTAAACTAATAAACTTAATGGACAAGATATTTGATAAACTTTCCGATCAAGTTTTATATATGATGGAAAACAAATTTAGCGAGTACAAAAAGGATTTGTTAAATGATTTAGAGCATAAGTTTAAAGCGATGCAAAATGAGATTTGCGTTCTCAATAAGAGGGTAACCAAATTGGAAGTGGAAGTAAACGAGGTCTCAACATTAGAAGATGAAATTAAGGTGTTGAAAAGCAAGATACAACATCATGAGGACCTAACGAAGGTTTTTCATGATATATGTCAAAAAATAAATGTCCCAACACTTAGCTTAAAACACATTCACCGCCTATTAAATCACAGCAACAAGCAGAAACAAACTTCTAAAAATGCAGTGATAATTGTAAAGATGTGGTCTGCCTATGATAATAACTTTTTTCTCAAGTCTTTAGCGAATTACAAGAAACTTAATAAAGGATTTGTTTTTCTACTCAGCGATGTCGGCTTAAATTCTGATAGTAAGTTCTATTTGAAAGATAACTTAACTCAATCAAACTTTAACATCCTTCGCACTGCGCTCCAGTTAAAAAAGAAGAAATTAATTCACAGTGCCTTTACTATGCGTGGTTTTGTGCATATTAGAATACGGCCAGATCAAAACTTGATTCGGTTAGACGATATTGAGCGCCTCACTTTGTTTTTTCCGAATCACGAAATTCAAGCTGATGTGTCCAACGTACCACCTATTGATGAATGAAGTTACCAGCATACTAGTATGTTCACCATTTCATTTATTACTATTCATTATATTATTTAGAAATATTACCTTTATACTTTTCACACATCAATTAGCGCCGAATAATTTCACCAATATATTAGCATACTTTTTTTTGTATTTTTTACGGTATTCATCAAAAGAAACCATTTTATAAACTTCTATTACCAAATTTCTATATCATTAACTGAATGTTCATTTACTATTATTTTTGGACACTCTGTTTTGAATTTAGCAAAACTGTCTTTCTCTTGATTTATTATGAGTTTCCCTAATAATAGAGTTGGCGTTGCTGAAAATCAATCTGTGTTGCTAAATATTTTGTGTAAGCAACACTCTGGTCTACATATTGTGCACTTCAATGCAAGAAGTTTAACTTATCTAAAGTGCGGTCTCCACCTGACACGAAAACACTAACTTTAACGCTAACTTCAAGTTAAAGTTAAATGTGGACCGCTCATGTTGAAGTTTGGTTAAAGTTATAACTCGGTTGTTAAAACATTTCATTTGGAAACTCTGTTATAACTTAAATTGACAACAGCCTGCTATTTGTAGTTGTTTTTCGCCATTTTTATTGTTTTACTATGGAAAGTTATAACTCTAACATCACTACGAGTACGCCGACTTTAACATATAGATATTTAAACAGCAAGTTTTAACTTCATGCTTTAACTGGTTTCAAGTTAGGTGTAGACTGCATGTAAAGCTAGATTATGTTAGAAAAATTTTCGAGAATTCTGCAGTTGACATAATATGTGTGACTGAAACCTGGTTTAATAATGAGGTATCTGAAACTCACTATAATATATATGGTTACAATTTTTTGCAATGTAGTAGTGTTAATAGAAGAGGTGGTGGTGTCGCTATATATTGTAAAAACTATCTTAACAGTAAACTTCTTAGCGTGTCAGCTGATCCTAATATTGAGTTCATCAAGATTGAAATTTCGAATAATGCTAGAAAAATTCTTATCTCTTGCGTGTATAATCCTAATAAATCACAGCAGATTTGTATTGTAAAAAATCCTTCTTAAGGAAAAAACTTAAGAAAGGAAAAAAACCTGAACTATAATCCGTTGTACAAATGTACAAACTAAAAATTTAATTTAAAAAATTCTAAAAGTTCAACAAAAATTCAATAAATTAGTATTTACATCTCTGGGTACGGAGAATATTAAAATACAAAAATATGTATGTTAATAAATAAAAATAAATACCGCTAGTTTAGAGACAGCAAACGCTGTACAAACAATGTGGGCAATTAACAAAATGCATATGTGATTCAATATGAGATGAATATAGATAGAAAATAATTAAATGCTCGGTGGCTGAGTGGTTAAAGCAGCAGATCTTGATACGTCATGACCCGAGTTCAAATCCCAGTGGGTGCTGATGAGTAGTGTAGCGACTACGAAACAGCTAGTTGTCCCCCAGCTAAAGATTTGATTATTATTTTTCTTGTCTTCTTCAATCAAAATTATTGATCATAGCAGATTTGTATTGTAAAAAATCCTTCTTAAAAAAAAAAAACTTAAGAAAGGAATAAACTTGAACTATAACCTGTTGTACAAATGTACAAACCAAAAATTTAATTTAAAAAATTATAAAAGTTCAACAAAAATTCAATAAATTAATAAATGATTATAATTTGTTGCAATGTACTAGAGTTAATAGAAGAAGTGGTAAACTTGAGCAAATTTCTTAGCGTTTTTCATCAACATTGAAATTTCAAATAATGCTAGCAAAATTCTTATCTCTTGCGTGTATAATCCTAATAAATCATTCAGTTTGGAGCCATTTTTCAGTGAGATAAAAGACTATTCTATAAACTATGATTTTTATTTTGTTTGTGGTGATTTCAATGTTAACTTGCTAAAAAAAGATAATCTGTGTGAGGATTTATGTGACCTGGTCAGTTCTGTTGGAATGGAGATTGTGAATGAAAAATTGCCTACGCGTTTTTTTCCTAATAATGCCCCAAGTTTGCTGGATTTAATTTTACTATCTGTTTCGGATCTGTTGCTTTTATACGATCAAATCTCTTTTATCTCTGACCATGATATACTTTTTTGTACATTTAATTTGAATCTCAGCAGAGTCAATGCATCTAATGTTATAACCTATAAACTATGTGTCTTTGTACTTTGAACTGTCATTGATTGATTGGGCAGACAGCTGGTATGATCCTTCGGTTGATGGTAAAGTGGATATTTTCGTATCTAAGGTTAAAAATGTTTTCGAAAGACATGTTCCTTTGCGTAGCTTTCGTGTAAAGAAAAACTCGGTATATTCAGGTAGCGGAGCAATCATTTCGATATCGTAATCGAATGTATAATTATTGGAAACGTGACCCTACCCCTCTGTCCAGAACTGCTTACACTAGAGCTAGAAATCAAGCTAACCTGTTCGTCAGGCAGGCAAAAAAGGCTTATTTTGAACGGAAACTAAATGTGTTCTTACCAACAAAAGAGTTATGAAAGAATGTAAAAAAGTTAGGTGCCCATTCTCGTTGCTCTAGTACAACTTCTTTAGATCCGAATGAATTAAATAATTTTTTTTGTGATAATAACGTTGTATGTAACAGTGGTTACAACCAATTACCTGGTACTGCAAATAATTGTGTTTTCTATTTTTCGGCAGTTTCCGAATCTGATGTTCTCAATACGTTAATGAAGATCCGGTCTAATGCAATTGGCGAAGATGATTTACCCCTGAAGTTCTTGAAAATTGTTGCTTCTTTTATCGTTGGAGCACTTACCCATATATATAATCACATAATAACTACATCAACCTTCCCTAAATTGTGGAAAATTGCACGTATTATTCCGATTCAGATTACAAATTTGAATCGAATTTCGAATCAGATTACAAATTATTTTAAAGTAAATTCTCTGATAAATCCATTACAGTCTTGATTTCGTGAAGCCCATAGCTGTACTACAGCTGTGTTAAAAGTTATGGATGATATTAGGCCAGAATATGATGATAGTAATATAACGCTTATGTGCTTTTTAGATTTTTCTAAAGCTTTTGATAGGGTGGATCATTCCATCTTATGTTTCAAGCTCAAACACTATTTTGGATTCAGTTGTACTGCGTTAAGACTTTTGGAAAACTACCTTTCTGGGCGTCTACAGAAAGTTGTTGTTGGTGATAAGGTATCGGACATGAGGATAGTTATATCTGGTGCACCTCAGGGGTCTGTTCTTGATCCCCTTATGTTCAGCATGTTTGTCAATGATATTTTTATGCTGATGACATTTAGTTATATTTATCTGATCATGTAGGTCTTCTAGAGGATGTGTGTCGTAAATTGAATGATGACCTGAATTCTATTGTTGGCTGGGATAGACTTAATAATCTAATGCTTAATCCACAAAAATCATTTGTTTTGCCAGTCAGTAGAGCTAAAATTGACTTCCTAGATTTCCCGGAAATTTACGTTAGTGACACGGTGCTAAAGTATGTTGAAAAAGTAAAGTACTTGGGATTCTACATTAATTTGACCTTAATGTGTGAAGACCATATAAATGTTGTTGTGAGAAATATTTATCTTACTTTGCGTAATTTAAGGATGTCCTCCGAGTTTGTCCCAATTGCCGTGAAAAAGAAATTAGTGATTCAGCTTATACTACCACTAATAACTTATTTCGCTGAAGTTTATAGTAATATTGACTCTCAATCATTACATAAGATTCAAGTGGCTTTTAACAATGCAACCCGCTATGTCTGTGGCATAGATCGTTACAGTAGTGTTTCTTCCTGGCGTAGGATGATCCTAGGCTGTGATTTATTGGACTATTTGAGTATAAGAAATTTATTATTTTTGCATGGTTTATTGATAAGAAAAACACCATCATACTTGGATGAAAAACTCAATTTTGGAACTTCAACCCGTTGCATGACACTACTGGTACCAAGACACTTACATCTCAATGCATCCAGATTTTTTTTCATTAACGCCATTAAATTGTGGAACTCTTTACCCATAAGATTTAAACGTATACAAGCGAAAAAAAGTTTTGCTAAAGCTATCGTTGACTATTATTCAAAAAATTGACTATGATTCAAAAATGATTAACTTTAAATTTCTCTTCATTTTATTTGTTATGCTCAAGTGTGTTATATGTATGTATTTATATTTTTTAACTTAATAAAAACAGGATTATTGCTTTATTATTTCAACCCCTATTCTATAATAATATTTTGGCATATGTACATTTGTTTTTCCCTTTATCGATAATGTTATGGAACTATAAAAGAATAGTATTCTTAATGTTCTTATGATGAAATAAAATTACTAATAAATAAAAGTACTATTGTTATCACAACACCTACAAACACTACACATCTCGCACACCACAATCACGGTCATCATATGAGGGAATAGATGTTCACCCTCACTATGCCCACCCTACCATATCACAGAAGGATCCTAGAATATGTATTTTTTCTGTGACCCAAAAATCCACCCGATCACTTACCGATCTACCAATGCCAAAACACTCTTTAATTTACTCTTTCATGGTTTAATTTAACTTTTTTCTTTCAAACATAATATTTCCTTATCTTGTTACTAACACCATAAAAATATTTAACACAATTTGTACAATAATCTAAAAAAAAATCACTAACACCAATAAACGAATTTAACCAATATTTAGATAAGGAAACAAAATCTCTTGAAAGCTATACGTTAATATCCTATTTTTTTGTCGCAGTGTCTTGTAAAAGGTATTTATTATTTGTTAAATCAATTTTCAAACTTGATACAACCACTTTTCTATATTTCTTTCTTTCTAGCGCTTATTTCTATTACCTTGAAGGAGCTCCCTAAAGATCATTTTCTCTTCTTGTCGATAACTAGCAACTTTCACCCGCTTAGAATCTTTTAAATTCTTTTTTTTTTCTTGTAGACACCGCACAAACACCAAGATATCAGTTATCTTAGTCTTAATATTAATTTCCTTAGCTATACATTCACTAAACTACAAACACTCTCGGTATCACGCAAAAGTTGTCCACAAACTCACAACTTTTATATATACATATATATAAAAAAAAATAAGAATCTTAATAAAATTAATTTTGAAGATTATTAACAAAGAAGTATTAGTAATATTATATGATGATGATGGGTTGGAATCATTCGTCTAGCTCGAGTTCAATCCTGGCGAAAGCCAATAAATATTTTTATTTATAATTATAACAATAATTGCCGCGATCAATAACTCTTGATCAAAGAAGACAGGAAAAAATAGTTGAATACACTAAAGAAGTATTAGATTTGTTTTTCTTCTTATTCTGCAGTGCTGGATTACTTATTTTTTTCAGATAACTCTTGAGGACTTCCACAGTTTATATTTATTCAAATCTATCGTGCTTCTGATTTTATGAATCTTCTACTTTAATTTCTTTATTATCTCTTGCGTCTTGTTTGCTTAGGATCTGGTGAAACCAATATCTACAAACAGAAATGAATTGTTACTTTCGCTACCTCTCGTCTATGAGCTTCCGCTCCGGGATACACAAATTCCTATATCTATCATTACCTGGTACTGCGTTTTACTTCTCCTGAGGGACTTCTTAATCGCCTCCTCCTAAGCTAGTACTCAGCCAGGTCTTCTATGCTAAGCACACACCAATTGTATATTTAGTCCTGATACCTTTACTATAAAATTAAAATCACTTACGTTTATTATATTTGTTCTTCTTTTTTTGCGCGTTGTTAAAAAATTTTCTGTTCTGGTACTCATCTTCTATATTGCCCTTCTTCCTGGCACTACTTGACACCTTCTTGTTCAATTTATCTTTCTTTATTATTTTTTTTTTTATTCTCCAATCTACATACGTACATATATATTAATTTGTCTTCACCCGGCACAGTTTTTTTTTTATAATGATGATGTTTCGATTTTTTACACTTTTTTTGATTTAAAAAAAATCCGGAGATTTTTCCGTCGACATTTACTACTATGAGTCGCACCAACAAAATCTTAAGTCGAACGGACGCACACACATCTTCCAAAAAAACACACCTACACAACCTGAATACATACATATGCACAGGATTAATTTTTTCCTGTTACATTTATATCAATCCCATTAGATCAAAAAGGCCATATCTCTAATTTTTATTTTTCTTCTATTTGTTTTTTTTCTATCTACTACCATTATTTTCACTTCCTTTATTTCTCGTTCTTTATACTTATTCATTTCCTTCTGCGTAGCTACGGGTTTCCCCCTGAACTCCGGAAGTTTCCCTTTCCAAACACTCGTATAAAATTTAAATCATAGCATGGCCATCCCCACCCGAAATACACAATATCTAATTTTCTTTATGGCAATACTATGTTTGGGTTCAGTACCCCAACGCTAAGTATGTTATTCGATCAGCTGTCCTTGATATTTTATTTTACTTATATACCGCATGCACGTAAGAATCACTTCATTATAATTATTTCTTTCTTTTTATATCTTTTTTCTATTCCTCAGGCAGACTCTAAGCATTCCTGGATCTGGGTGGTAATTCTGTATCGTTCCGAACCTTATTTAACATTTTTAATACTAATATTTCTTTATTTTTCAGGATAATCCGGACTCCCACATGTGTACGTATGTACCTATGCATGAACATATATACATATGTATGTTCTTACATGGGCACATGCACCTGTATGGATGTATTTATCCAACCATTATATTAGTTTGGTCAAGGTTAGGGAAAACACCGAGACATGGGCCGGAGTAGGTGTCTCCATAGCCGATACGTACCTCTCTATCAAACAATTTTGGTAAAAAAAAACATCATTGAGCTGTGAGGCTACGCTCAAAAAAATTTCTTTACCAGAGACGTCCTTTTCGAAGGGGAATCGTTCTCTTTTCCCATCACACGCAACAAGACTATGACAGCTCTTCAAACACAAATAGCAAAGAATTCGAGCATTGAACCCTTTCAGTTTTTGACAGCAGATTCTGAGTGTTTTTTTTAATTATAGGAAAACAAAATGAAATAAATTTTCTAAATTAGTTACTGCTGCTTAGAGATTCGTTAACACCAAACAATAGGAATTTAGCAAATGAAGAAATTGAAATTGAAATCCTTACGGATGTAATTTCCAAAACTGTGCCAATATATGAGGACAGAAATAATCTACAGCATATTATCTCCCCCAATTTTCAAAAAATTACATAAGAAACATAATCGACTAGAGCAAATGCTATCAATAACTGACTTTCAATTTACTAAAATCAAATTGAAACTAGTGAAAAAACTATTACAAGATAATTTTCGAAACGCTATTAATGAGTTTTACAGGTGAAAACTTTCGAAATGGAGTACAAAAAATTGTTGAGATACATTCTCATTGTGTGACTTCGATAGTGAGCGGACGTGTTAGTTTTTGATCGGAAAGTAATAAAATAAAACCGTAATAGGTAAAAAGAAAGATCTTATATAAAAGAAATATTTTGTG
Organism: Thecocarcelia acutangulata; assembly: GCA_914767995.1. Classification (NCBI taxonomy): domain Eukaryota; kingdom Metazoa; phylum Arthropoda; class Insecta; order Diptera; family Tachinidae; genus Thecocarcelia; species Thecocarcelia acutangulata. Next base: position 54,615,871 of record OU612098.1, on the reverse strand, counting down.
ACATTATTTTTTAAATTCATTTTTAAATTGCAAATAAAAATTAAAAAAAAAAAACTGCATGAGTTTACCTAGCAGATGCAATTCTGAGAAAAAGCTTAGTTCAATTAGTAAAAACATTTAGATTTCTGAAGAGGAATCTTTAAAAAAATCGTTAGAAATATTCTTTCTGCAAGAGAAAGAAACCGCGCGCATTCGTGTTCGCTAAATATATTTGCCACATCTGAAGAAAAAACATCTTCTAGTTCAACTAGCACCAATAAGCCGAAAACCCAAGTAGGCATGGATAAATACTAAACGTCTGCATTATTACGCTGAAACGGCATTTGAACATATTCGTTTCCTTTTTGAATGAGTAAAGCTTCGTATCACACACAACGGACTACGAAGTGATTCATATTCTATTTTAATAAAAACAAATATATGAATACACAAGTCGAACGAATAATGATAATAACTCGACTCGCGAAGAAATATATACAACCTCATTCAAAGAAAACGAAAACAAGAAAAAAAACTTTCAAATATATTATCATTCGAATGAATCGAAGTAGCATTCGATTGTATTTATACGTATGAGTATATGTATACATATTTCTATGAGACATGTAAGCATATATCGCTCCTTTATTGCAACATAGTTGTTGACGTGAGAACGAACACACGTATATTTTACAAAAACGATGAATATCAAATCTCCCGTGAAATCGAACACACGGTCAATAAATTTAATAAAAACAACTTATTTCAAATTCAAATGTTTGTTGGGAAAAAATCAATTTATTTTTTACAACTTATGCACTGAGCAAACGCAAATGCCTGTTATGCGAATAACTGGATTAACAAGGAATAAGAAATATTTTAAGCTGAGCTCATTATAAATGCAATTACAAAAGCTTTAAGCCCCGTGGTAACTCAGTTATGTATCAACAACAAAATTTAATATTTTACTTACAATTTACGATATTAAAATTTACTGAGAGAATGAGCATGATTTTATGATGGCAAATATTGTACAATAGTTGTGTTCAAAAATATAGCGGAACCATTTATAACTTTGCAAGATATTACAATAAGTTAAATATTCTATATATGTTTTATATTCTGTTATGATGTATCTGAACATTCTCCCCCCTTTGAAAGCTCGCAGGTTTCAAGTCCATCAACAGGAAGGGGACAAACCTATGCTGCAGCTCTTTGTATAATGCCATTTGACGCAAACGACACCATCTTCACCTTCAAATACGCCCACAACTCTCCCCATCAGCCATTTTAAGGGTGGTTGGTTTTTATCCTCCAAGTGCATCTACAAAAATGTTTTTTGATGTAGACTGTCACTTTGTGCGTTGCTGCAAAATGGTTAAATACTCTGTGCTCCACTTCTTCCAAAATAATTGTTGCATATATCACACCTTTTGTCAGCCATCCAGCCGGTGAATGTTCAACATTGATATGTTGGGCTCAACAACTGCTGTCAGTGGGGCTCCAATTAAAAAATGTTCTGGGGTCAGAATTTCAAGATCATCAGGATTTTCTGAAATAGGACAAAGAGGCCGTGAGTTCATTATAGCAGAAATTTGAGAAATTAGCGTTCGAAGTTCATCAAAATCTAGAATAGAAAGACCGATTATGCGCAAGATATGTAGTTTAGCTACTTCAACTGCGGCCTCCCACAGACCACCAAAGTGTGGGGAGCGAGGAGGTATGAATTTCCAATCAATTCCATCGTCTAAACACTGCATGCGGACAGCTTCTTTGTGTTGCTGATTTAAAAATAGCCCTTATAGCTCTGCTAGTTCGTTTTTTGCTCCCAAAAAGTTTGTTGCGTTATCAGACCATATTTGCTTTGGTTTTTCGCATATACTGATAAAACGTTTTAAATCAGCTAAGAATGTTTCCGTCGATAGATTTTTTACTAATTCCAGGTGAACTGCCTTTGTCGCAAAGCAAACAAATACACTTATATAATATTTTATAGGTGCTCCGGTTCGAATTTCAGATCGATAATACAATGGATCGCAAAAATCAACGGCGGAGACTAAGAAAGCACGATAGCCTTGAACTCTCTCCTTTGGGAGGTTTCACATAATATGGCTAATGACTTGAGGACGCAATCGAAAACATTTGATGCATTTACTGCAAATTCTGCTCACTTCTTTTCTGCCACCTATTGGCCAATATTGTAATCTAATAGTTGCCAGCAGCGATTGCGGACCAGCATGCATATTTTTGTAGTGAAAATGTCTGATGATAGATTCAGTTAACGGGTGACCTTTCGGAATAATTATTGGATGTTGTGCACTAAACTCAAAGTTTGATTTTTGAAGACGTCCGCCAACCCTAATTAAGCCAAATTGGTCTACGAATGGATTTAAAGAAGTTAATTTGCTTGATGACTTTATTTCTTTATTTTCAGTTAGCATTTTATATTCTGTAGGAAACCAAGCCTTTTGAACCATTCGTATAAGCAATTGGACTCCACGTTCTACATCAACACATGTGAGTGGCGCCTTTCTGAACGAAACGTTTGGAGCTCCAAATTTATAAATGTAGCCATATATTCTAGAAAGTTTTCCAAAGGATGCAATATATTTGCAGTCGAGAGATAAATCACAGTGTTTGTCGACAGATGAAACCAACAGTGCATGTTTTTTCCTTTCAGGTAAATTTTCTAGAGCAAGAGGTTGTTGTGGCCAAATATTGCAATCACCTTTTAAAAAATTAGGTCCAAATAACCATAAATTTGATGATGAAATCTCTTGAGCTGAGGCACTTCTTGATAACAAATCAGCAGGGTTCATGCTTGTTGGTATATATTTCCAGCACATTTTTGCAGTCAACGATTGAATGTGGCTAATACGATTGGCGACAAATATTTGGTAGTTAGATGACTGTTCACGAATCCGCGATAACATAATAGTTGAATCTGACCAACAAAAAATATTTGCAGGAAAAATTTTCATTTGTCATTTGTCATACGTGACCTCCGCTAGGAGTAACGCAGCACCTAGCTCTAATCGTGGTATAGTCAGAACTTGAGTTGGAGCAATACGCGACTTAGAACAGAGTAAATTTACATCATAAATTCCAAATTTTTCACTTAGAATGTGAACACAAACTCCGTATGCCGTTAAGCTGGCGTCGCAAAATGCGTGAATTTCGTAGCGGAATTCAGGGACCATAACTTTTCTTGGAAATTTACATTCTTCAATAAATTTGAACTCATCACATAACGAAAACCAAACGTTTTTTTGACAGGAAGAAATATCATCATCCCAATTAACCTTTTCCGTCCACAACCTCTGGATAAAAGCCTTTGCTTTAACAATAATTAGCGCAACAAGTTCTAAAGGATCATATATTGCGATAGTAGATAAAATCAATCGTTTTGTTATTTTATCACTGCTTGAAAAGGGAGCGATTGTGAAAAGAAATTTATCGCTTTTTGGTTCCCATATTAGACCCAATGTTTTAGTAACATCAGTACCATCTCGGAATTTTAAAAATGGTTCTTTTTCTTCATCAGGTAAACCCTTCATTCACTCTGTGATTCTTCAACCGCACAGTCGTGTTTTTAAAAAGTGAAAAAAAAAACAAACCAAAAATCATTGTGCCAACATATTTTTTAACTTATATACATACAAAAACAATAATATATTGTATTAAATTGCAAAAACAATAACAAATTATTAAAAAAAAACAACGGGAAAATAAATTCCTTACATTTCATTAACTAAACAATAAAATAAATTTCAATAAAACAAGTGCGGTGGCAGTGCATTGTTGTTGTTGTTATTGTGCGTGAAGATTACCTACCCAGTGGGAAAAAAAACTTGCAAAACCGAAAATCTTTATGACAATTATTTTTATATACTTTTAAATTTAAAAAAATATAAATTAAAAATAAAAAATTGCATGAGTGTACCTAGTAGATGCAATTCTGAGAGGGAGCTTAGCTCCACTAGAAAAAACCTCTGGATTTCTGAAGAGGAATCATTGAAAAAATCGTTGGACAATCTCCTGTCTCTAAGAGATAAAAAACGCACGCGTTCGTGTTCGCCACACATTGCTGTTACAACAGAAGGCCAACCATCTACCAGTTCAGTTATTGCAGATAAGCCGAAAACACAAGTAGGCATGGACAGGTATGTAACCGTGGTTAAACGTCAGCGAAGCCCGAAATCCGCTCAGATATCATCACAACCAAAGATATCCAAAGAGGATAATACCGCTACAGCAACGCAAAGTAATAGATTTGCAATCCTCCAGACTGATGAGCCAAATACAGCAAAAAAAATATTTAAACCGCCACCAATATATTTGAGAGAATCTACTTCTAATGAGCTGGTAAAACAACTTATTACGGTAATCGGTAAGGAACATTTCAACGTGACATTAGTTAAGCGCGGAAACATCAATGAAACAAAAATTCAGGTAAACCATGAAAACGACTACCGAAAATTGTCTGATGTCTTAGAAAAACAGAAAAGATCATTTTACACTTACCAGCTCAAAAGTGCCAAAAGTCTTCAGGTCGTTATTAAAGGGATTGACCCATGCGTAGATACTGATGATGTAAAAACCGGATTGGAAGATAAGGGTTTTAAAATAAAAACAGTGGTAAACATCAGGAACCGTGAAAAGACCCCTCAACCCATGTTTAGGGTTGAACTAGAACCAGGGGATGTTCTGCTAAAAAAGAGTGAAATTCACCCAATATACAACCTCAAATATCTTTTGCATCGTAAGGTTACCGTTGAGGAGCCACATAAGCGTTCAGGACCCGTTCAGTGCCTAAACTGCCAAGAATTTGGCCACACTAAGGCTTACTGCAAGTTGCCCGCTGTTTGTGTTGTATGTGGCGAACTTCACGGCACAACTCAGTGCAATAAGCCAAAGGCCGACGCAAGTGTTAAAAAATGCAGTAACTGTGGAGGTAACCACACTGCAAATTATAGAGGTTGCCCTGTCTATACTCATTTTAAGCGGTCAATGACAAATAAGTCATCGGTTTCTCCAGCAGCCCAGCAGCCAAATGTCATTGGCAAAAACAATTTTCCCCAGGTAGGCCATCCAACCAATTTCACAAACACGCAGAATACCAAACAATTTTCATATGCTAATGTGGTTAAATCCGACCAAAACTTGAACCAGCAACCCGAGCCCCAAATTTCCGATCCAAATTTTAGTAACCTAGAGGCAACTCTGCAGACTCTTGTTCAATCCATTAACACTTTTACCGTCTCTACGACCAACATGATGCAGGAAATGCTAAAAATGCAATCCACTATTTTACAGGCAATTTTAAAAAAATGAATTGGTTAAAAATATGTTTCTGGAACGCAAACGGCATTCGCCAACACAAAAATGAACTTGAGCACTTCCTTATGGAAAAGCAGATCGATATAATGATGATTGATGAAACCCATTTGACAGCTAACACTTTTTTCAAAATTAATGGCTACATACTGTACGACACAAAAGATCCCCGTGGAAGATCTTGCGGAGGATCGGCAATTCTAATAAAATCCAGAATTAAACATTTTTTAATGAACGAGACATGTGAGGAATATCTCCAAGCTACAAATATATGCCTTAATTATTTTCATGAAAAAATTGTTATATCCTCGATTTACTCACCACCACGATTTGCAATAACAGAAAGACAATATTCAATTTTTTTCAAATCACTTGGTCCTCGATTTTTAGCGGCTGGCGACTATAACGCTAAACACACTTTTTGGGGATCACGTTTAATTACCCCGAAAGGCCGTGTGCTTTTTGACACCGTTTCCAAAATGGGCTTAGGTGTGATTTCAAGTGGACACCCCACTTATTGGCCCTCAGACCAACGCAAGATCCCAGACGTTATAGACTTTGGAGTTACAAAAAATTTTCCCTCAGAATGGATGCAAGTGGAGCCTTCATTGGACTTGTCCTCAGATCACTCACCAACTATAGTTTCTGTTTCGTTCCCCCAGGGGGTTGGTTCCCCGTTTTGTGACTTGGCATTGACCGTCACTCGAGTTAATTGGATAAAATATAAGAAAGATTTGAGTACACATTGTACGGAAAACATTGCCTTGAGAACGCCTGAGGATATTGATGTGTCGATTAACGAATTTTCTGAACACCTTAATCTAGCCGTACAACATGCCACCACTAGCCATATAAGATCCAGAAATGTGAGCAACATAACATATTCGTTTGAAATTGAACAACTTCTAACAGAAAAAAGAAGAGTTAGAAGAGAGTGGCAACTTCGCAGGTCTCCCCAGCTTAAAAGCAGGCTACGAGAGTGCATAGCTCAGTTAAGAAATCTGCTCGAAATCCAAAAAATGGCTTCTCTTAAAAATTATCTGGAAGGTCTTGATGGTACCCCTCAAACCGACTATTCTCTTTGGAAAGCGACAAAAGGTCTGAAAAGACCCGTAGTAGGTAAGCCACCTCTGCGAACTTCAACTGGAGATTGGGCAAGAAGCGATTCTGAAAAAGGGATAGTGTATGTTAATCATTTGAAAAACGTTTTTACTGCAAATGATACAGTGGATGATATTGCTGAATTTCCGCCATATGCTGTTAGACCGCCTGTGCCTTTGAGACTTAGTTTTCAAGATGTTGAAAATGTTATTCGTAACACAAACCCTAGGAAAGCTTCAGGTATTGATCAAATTACTGGTAAAATGCTTGAGCAGCTACCTCGTGTAGCTCGTAGAATTCTTCTTTTTATTTTTAACGCTATTTTACGTCTCGAGTATTATCCTGCAGAGTGGAAGGTGTCCATGATTACTATGATACCCAAACCAGGGAAGGATCCCTCTAAAGTAGAATCATACAGACCAATAAGTCTACTGCCAACAATTTCAAAACTGTTCGAAAAATTGTTAATGGCAAAGTTGAGTCCAGTGTTGAACACTGTGGGATGCATCCCTGATCATCAATTTGGCTTTCGGGCTAAACACAGCACAATAGAACAAACGCACAGACTAGTCAATGTCATAAGACAGACCTTTGAGGAGAAGAAGTATTGCTCAGCTCTATTCATTGACATTTCTCAAGCTTTTGATAAAGTGTGGCACGAGGGCTTGATACACAAAATAAAGTTGAACTTGCCTGCAAATACACACAAGCTTCTGGAAAGCTACTTATGTGGGCGGAAGTTTGTTATCAGAGAAGGCGACTTTATAAGCCCAACTCAGCCAATCGAGGCAGGAGTTCCCCAAGGCAGCATACTGGGGCCTACTTTATATTTGATTTATGCCTCTGACATGCCAACGACACCCGGAATCCACACTTCAACTTTTGCAGACGATACAGCATTCTGCAGCGTACATGAAAGCCATCAAGTAGCTTCGCGAAATTTGCAGGAGTATATTTCAATATTAGAGATGTGGTTAAAACTTTGGAAGATTAAAGTTAATGAACAAAAGTGTACTCACGTTACATTCACGCTGCGTAAACAAACATGTTCAGCCATCCAAATCAACAATTCACCTATTCCGCAGCAAAATGAATTCAAGTACCTTGGTATTCACCTGGACCGTAGGTTAACGTGGAAGTCTCACATAGATGCGAAAGTTACTCAGTTAAAGTTAAAAGCAGGTCAACTGACTTGGCTTATGGGCAGAAATTCTACATTGAAGCTGGATTGCAAACTTTTATTATACAACGCAATTCTAAAGCCTATATGGTGCTATGGAATTCAACTATGGGGCACCGCCTCCGCTTCAAACGTTGAAAAAATTCAAAGGCGACAAAACAAAATTCTTCGAACAATTACCGCAGCTCCATGGTACGTAAAAAACTCACGAATTCATAAGGATCTCTGTGTTCCTCTTGTAAAAGACGAATTTTCAAAGTACGCAACAAGGCATATCAATAAATTGGAACTTCATCCAAATCGTCTTGCACGCAATATACTTAATTTCGAAGGACACTCTCGGTTGAGAAGGAGGGACACCCTTGCCACCATCAGAACGTTAAATAGGTGATTTCACCGATATTGATCATGCAAAATAAACATTTTTGTCTAGCATTGGCTGGACTTAATTAATTTTATGTATTTAGTTTTAAGATTTGAATACTTATTGTTAGTTCACTTTGTGAAGATTCAATAAACAAATGAATGAGAAAAAAAAAAAAAAAAAGGTAAACCCTTCAAAATAAGTGGATCGCAAGAACACCACTTTTGAATTTAAAAACCACCATTTTGTAAAAGCGTTGATGTTTCTCTCTGAATATTTTCAACTTCTTCTATAGAATTTCCGCCGGACATAAGATCACCAAAGTCTCGGAGAACTATTTTTGAACCAAGTTGATAGTTGTGTTTTTCATCCATTGCTAGCTGATGCATTGAGCGAATAGAAAAGAAAGATGCAGGCTTTGTGCCGTATGTAACCGTATCAAGTTTATAAACTTTTAAAACCTTCTCAGGATGGTCACGCCAAAGAATACATTGCATGAAATTATCGGGATAAACAACCTTTACACAACGGCACATTTTACATATGTCGCCGGCTAAAGCAATATTGAACGATCTGAAACAAAGTATGATATTGAAAAGATTCTCCTGTATAGTTATAAGTATGTCATTTAATGAGTCTCCCGTTGATGTTCGAGCAGACCCATCAAACACCACACGCAATCTTTTAGTGGAGCTATCCATTTTTGTCACACAGTGATGTGTCAGGAAATATGTCGATACACCATCCGGAAAAGTTTTAACTAAAGACATGTGGCCTATGTGCTCATACTCCTTTATAAAAGCAGAATACTGTTGCTGTAACTTGTGGCATTTGACCACTCTAGTTTTTTAAAACGACGTAACGTAGATTGATACGAATCACCAAGTGAACTGGGAGATTTTTTAAATGGGAGGCGAACCGAAAATTTTCCAGACCCTAAACGATAATAGTTCTCAACAAAATGTCTTTCACAAGCGAGTTCTTCCTTTGATCTTTTAGGAACAATTTCTGTGTTGTTTTCAATCTCCCAAAATTTACGAATTAATAAATCTAAATTTTCATTCACAGTTTCATGTTGATTGGCTTTCGAAATTAAAAGACACTTTTTTTTAGCATTTTTTATTTATTGAATCTTCAAAATGAACTAACAATAAGTATTCAAATCTTAATACTAAATTTAAAATTAAAAAATGTGATTCTTAAGTCCGGCCAATGCTAGACAAAAAGTTTAATTATGTTATTTCGGTAAAATCACCTATTGAGCAATCTGATGGTGGCAGCGGTATCCCTTCTTTTAAGCCAAGTGTGGCCGCCAAAATTAAGTATATTGCGTGCAAGAGGGTTTGGATGAAGTTCCAGGTTACTGACATACCTTGTCGCGTACTTAGAAAATTCCTCTTTTACCAGCGGAACACTCAGATCGTTATGAATTCGTGAATTTTTGACGTACCATGGAGCTGCAGTAATCGTTCGAAGAACTTTGTTTTGTCGCCTTTGGATTTTTTCAATGTTTGACGCCGAGGCGGTGCCCCATAACTGAATTCCGTAGCACCATATAGGCTTTAGTATTGCGTTGTATAACAAAAGTTTGCAATCTAATTTCAGTGTCGAATTTCTGCCCATAAGCCAATTTAGCTGCGCTGCTTTTAGTTTTAACTGAGTGACCTTTGCTTCAATGTGGGACTTCCACGTTAGCCTACGGTCCAGGTGAATACCAAGGTACTTGACTTCGTTGTGCTGCGGAATAGGTGAGTTGTTAATTTGGATAGGCGGACATGCTTGCTTACACAGTGTGAATGTAACATGAGTATATTTCCGTTCATTAACTTTGATTTTCCAAAGTTTTAGCCATTTCTCTAATATTGAAGTATATTCCTGTGAATTTCGCGAAGCTACTTGATGGTTTTCATGAACACTCAAAAACGCTGTGTCATCTGCAAAGGTTGAAGTGTGGATTCCGGATGTCGTTGGCATGTCAGAGGCGTAAATAAAGTATAAAGTAGGCCCCAGTATGCTGCCTCGGGGAACACCTGCCTCGATTGGCTGAGTTGGGCTTATAAAACCGCCTTTTTTCTAACAAATTTCCACCCATATAAGTAGCTTTCCAGAAGCTTGTGTGTATTTGCAGGCAAGTTTAACTTTATTTTGTGCATCAAGCCGTCGTGCCACACTCTTTTTCAAAAGCTTGAGAAATGTCAATGAAAAGAGCTGAGCAATACTCTTCTCCTCAAAGGTCTGTCTTATGACATTGACTAGTCTGTGCGTTTGTTCTATGGTGCTATGTTTAGCCCGAAAACCAAATTGATGATTAGGGATACATCCCACATTGTTCAATATTGGACTCAACTTCGCCATTAACAATTTTTCGAATAGTTTTGAAATTGTTGGTAAAAGACTTATTGGCGTATATGATTCTACCTTTGTCAGATCCTTCCCTGGCTTGGGTATCATAGTAATCATTGAAACCTTTCACTCTATAGGATAATACTCAAGGCGTAATACAGCGTTAAAAACAAAAAGTAGAAGCCTTCTAGCTGCACGAGGTAATTGTTCAAGCATTTTACCAGTAATTTGATCAATGTCTGGAGCTTTCCTGGGGTGTGTATTACCGATAACGTTATCGACATCTTGAAAATTGAATCTCAAAGACACAGGAGGTCTAACAACATATGGTGGTAATTCCGCTGTATTATTCTCTGAATCATTTGTCGTAAAAACATTTCTCAAATGATCAACGTACACCATCCCCTTTTCAGAATCGCTTCGTGCCCGGTCGCCAGTTGAAGTTCGCAAAGGTGGCTTACCTATTACGGGTCTTTTCAGACCTTTTGTCGATTTCCACAGAGAATAGTCAGATTGCGGAGTACCATCCAAGCTTTCCAAATATGTTTTAAGGGAAGATATTCTCTGGATTTCAAGCAGATTTCTCAGTCCAGTCACGCATTCCCGTAGCCTAGTTTTTAGCTGGGGAGTTCTGCGAGTTTGCCACTCTCTTCTAACTCTTCTTTTTTCTGACAGGAGTTGCTCAATTTCGGCCGAATAAGTTCTATTGTTCTCATTTCTGGATCTTATATGACTAGTGGTAGCATGCTGTACGGCCAGTTTGAGGTTTTCAGAAAAATTGTTAATTGACGCATCAATATCCTCAGGTGTTCTCAAGGCGATATTTTCACTACAAAGTGTACTCAAAAATTTTTTGTATTTTAGCCAATTAACTCTATTGACGGTCAATGGGGAGCCAATCTCTTGGGGGAACGAAACAGAGATTATAGTGGGTGAGTGATCTGATGACAAATCTAATGAAGGCTCCACTTGCATCCACTCTAAAGGAAAATTTTTCGCAACTCCAAAATCTATAACGTCTGGAATCTTTCGTCGGTCTGTCGGCCAATAAGTGGGGTGTCCGCTTGAAACCACATCTAAGCCCATTTTGGAAACGGTATCAAAAAGCACACGGCCTTTCGAGGTAATTAAACGTGATCCCCAAAAAGTGTGTTTAGCGTTATAGTCGCCAGCCGCTAAAAATCGAGGCCCAAGTGATTTGAAAAAATTGGAATATTGGCTTTCTGTTATTGAAAATCGGGGCGGTGAGTAAATCGAGGAAATAACGATTTTTTCATGAAAATATTCAATGCATATATTTGTAGCTTGGAGATACTCCTCACATGTCTCGTTCATTAAAAAGTATTTAATTCTGGATTTTATTAGAATTGCCGATCCTCCGCAAGATCTTCCACGGGGATCTTTAGTGTCATATAATTCGTACCCATTAATTTTGAAATAACTGTTGGTTGTCAACTGGGTTTCAGCAATCAACATTATATCGATTTGCTTTTCCATAAGGAAGTGCTCAAGTTCATTTTTGTGTTGGCGAATGCCGTTTGCGTTCCAGAAACATATTTTTAACCAATTCATTTGTTTAAAATTGCCTGTAAAATAGTGGATTGCATTTTTAGCGTTTCCCGCATCATGTTTGTCATGGAAACCGTAAATGTATTTATAGATTTTAACATGAGTCTGCAGAGTTGCCTCAAGATTGCTAAAATTTTGGTCGGAGTTTTGAGGCTTGGGCTCCTGATTCAAATTTGGTTTATCGGATTTTACCACATTCGCATAAGAAATTTGTTGGGGATTTTGCACGTGTATATGGCTGGTTGGCTCGCGTACCTGGGGAAAATTGGTTGTAGAAATGGTGTTTGACTGCTGGTGTGGCATATTTAAAATTGATGGCCTGTTTGAAGTGAGCATAGACAGGGCAACCCCTGTAGTTTGCAGTGTGGTTACCTCCACAGTTACTGCATTTTTTAACGCTCGCGTCAGTATTAGGTTTTTTGCACTGTGATGTACCGTGAAGTTCACCACACACAACGCAAGCTGCGGGCAACTTACAATAGGCCTTAGTATGGCCAAATTCTTAGCAGTTTAGGCATTGAACGTGCCCTAAACGCTTATGAGGCTCCTCAACGGTAACATTACGATGCAAAAGATATTTGAAATCACACCTAAGCCCACACACACAGTTTATAAATTGGATGCACTTCATTCTTTTTTAACACAACATCTCTTGGTTCCAATTCAACCGTAAACACGGGTTGAGGAATTTTTTCACGGTTTTTAATATTAACCACATTTTTAATTTTGAAGCCATTGTCTTCTAGTCCGGTTTTGACCTCATTTGTGTCAACAAAGGGTATATACCTTTTATAACGACCTGAATACCTTTGGCACTTTTAAGCTGATATGTGTAAAATGATCGTTTCTCCTTCTCTAGAACGTCAGACAACTTTCGGTATTCATTTTCACTCTTTACCTGGATTTTCGTTTCATTGATGCCGCTGTGCTTAACCGATGTTACGTTAAAAGTGTCTTTGCCGATTGCCGCAATAAGTTGTTTTACCAGCTCACTAGAGGTAGGCTCTCGCAAATATATTGGTGGCGGCTTAAAGGTTTTTTTTAGATATTGTTGGCTCATCTGTTTGCAATATAGCAAACCTATTACTATCCGTTGCCGAAGTCCTATTATCATCTTTAGAAATTTTCGGTTAAGATGATATTTGAGCTGATTTGGGGCTTCGCTGCCTTTTAACCACGGTTATGTACCTGTCCATGCCTACTTGTGTTTTTGGCTAATCATCAACAATTAAACTGGAAGATGTTTTGTCTTCAGTTGTAACAACAATATTTATCTCTTAGAGACAGGAAATTTTCCAATGATTTTTTCACCGATTCTTCTTCAGAAATCCAAAGGTTTTTTCTACCGGAGCTAAGCTCTTTTTCAGAATTACATCTGATAGGTGCACTCATGCAATTAATTGTTTCTATTTTTTATTTACAATTTAAAACGGTATTTAAAAAATGTCACTAAGTCTTTCTTTTAAACAAAAACACTCTGTTCACCTATTACGGTTTTTAGTTAATCCCGTTTTATTTTTTTTTTTTACTTTGCGATCAAAAAACAAACACGTCCGTTCACTATCGAAGCTAAACAACGCCGCCAGCGACGATCCAACCCAATGATGTGTTTTGTAATATGGGCACCCTGGTCCCAACACTAAATTTTTCAGCCTTTAAAAATTCAAAAAACAAGTCACCTCCGATTAGCATATCAATGCGCTGAGGCTTAAAAAACAATGGATCTGCCAATTGAACCTCATGTGGAATATTCCATTTGGAAATGTTAATTGTTACGGGCGGCTGATAATCAATAACAGACGGTACAACAACAGCAGACAGATTAGCTGATTCACTGCTTAGACGGGATTTAACGATTTTTCAGCACGAAAATTTGACTGCCCTATGCCCGAAACAAGCGTTGTAGTTCTGTGTTGTTTAAGTTGTAGTTTGCTTACCAAATCAGATGTTATAAAGTTTACTTGAGAAGCAGAATCAATAATTACTCTGCATGGAATTAAAGAATTCGCTCTATTTTTTACAAAAATTACTGCTGTTGCCAAAATTTTCATTTTCAGTAACGTGGTTTGAAACAACCAGAGACGTTTGTGACAAGTGTTTTGAGGTAGACGCGGCTTGCTGCGAAATTTGGAGCGAAGGCAAACATGCATTTTGAAAACCGCCAGAATTATTTATTTCTTTAACACCCTTATCCGGATTAGATAACTGCTTCAAATGAGAGATACTATTTTCAATATGCAAGAGGCTATGATGTTTAGAAGAACAGTGTCGACAATCATTCGACATACAAGATTTTGCGTCGTGGTCTTTTCTTAGGCAATTAATACACAAGCCTAAACGCTTTGCTTCTTTAAATTGTGCAAAAGGCGTCTGGGAAATAAAATGAGGGCAAGTGTACATTTTATGGGATTGGTTATCGCACATTTGGCAACATTTTATTGTGTTTTTTGAGATGATCAAAGATTTTTTACGACTATCAATATTAGCATGTATTTTATAGCCCACCTGTTTTCCTGAGTTTTTATATATTACCGGCGAAGCACACTCCACATTTTCCATCATCTGGCACCGCCGTTGAAGAAATTTATCCATTGCATCCCAGGTTGGAATTTCATTTACGGGAGCTAAGTCTTCCCACTTTCTCTGAGTTTCAATATCCAATTTCTGTCCAACAATTTGTATGAGTAAACAATCTGATATTTGCTCCTTAGTTCCCATTGAAAATAAAGCACGAAGATGCGAGTTAACCGCATCACTCAAATTCCTAAGCTTTGCCACTGATCCTACCTCAACACTGTCCAATGCAACTATATATTTAATGTGAGCCTAAAACCTTGATTTCAAAATACTTAGGGCCTTTTCATAATTTGTATCACTTATCTCCAGAGATCGAATTGAATCCAGAGCGGGGACAGCCAAACTAGATGGTAAATGCTGAAACTTTTCAATTTTTGTTAATTCGTCGTCGCTTCCAACAATCGGTGAAAACATTGAATAAAAATCGGGCCAATCAGTATATGCGCCACTAAACATAGGAGTTTGGATAACAGGCAGTCGATTGCGGTGTTGTTGTATCACAATTGAATGCTGATTTTCATCAACTGTTGATTGCTTTGCTAATGGGTAGCGAACATTGCTAACATTTGTTTGATAGGCTATGAGCCTTCTTTTTAAAATAGTTTTTATAGATGCATATGATGCTGCTGCCTCAACAGGAACGTTGCTCACAATTTCGCTTACGTCTTCTTGTTCAAGCTGTTCATGAATAGCTTCGACATTGCCAAATATTTTCTCAACTATGTCAAACTTTACTATCAAAGCAGCTTCGTCCAAGTCATCTAAATCATCTGATTTGAGCTCTTGTTCAATGCTCGCCAAGCTTTTCGTCAACTTCAATGACTTAAGCTTTAAAAACGATTCCTGTACACCAGTTTCTTCGGAGGATGCCATTTTGCATCACGTCGGGGTCAACAAAATGTTGACGTTAGAACGAACACACGTATATTTTATAAAAACGATGAATATCAAATCTCCCGTGAAATCGAACACACGGTCAATAAATTTAATAAAAACAACTTATTTCAAATTCAAATGTTTGTTGGGAAAAAATCAATTTATTTTTTACAACTTATGCACTGAGCAAACTCAAATGCATGTTATGCGAATAACTGGATTAACAAGGAATAAGAAATATTTTAAGCTGAGTCCCCGAGGGACTGCCGCAAGGCTTTACGTCTCGGGGTGGGAAAGGTGATACACCCTACATCTAAACTTTTTTTCTTGACATTGATTCTGCTGCGAATCTGTTCTAACCTACGAAGTTCCAACAAAACCAATTTTACAAAACTACAGACGTACGTCCAGTTGCACAAAGATTCCAACATGATTGGAACGATACTGCTCGGACTGATGCTACGTCCTAGGACTGTTTCTAAATATTCCCTATCACTATTAAGCCGTGGATAGATGAAGAACACATGCTCAGCATCTTCCAAGACATTACCATCACAACTCGGACAGAACGGAGTACTGTCATGTTCAAAACGGTACAAGTACGACCTAAAACAACCACGCCCAGTTGGAAACTGTGTAATATAGTAGTTCAAATCGCCATGCTTTCTTGATAGCCATGCTCTGATGTCTGGTATCAGTAAGTAGGTCCATCTTCCCTTGTCAGCTGTCGCCCATCTTTCTTGCCATTTTCGCAGACACGATTCTCTCAACCCAACCGTGATGTCCGAAGCGGCCTCTAGCTCGATCGGTATCATGCCGGCAATGACAAAAGCGGCCAGGTCCGATACAGTTCGGAATGCGCTACATACACGCAAGGCGATCAGCCTATACACAGGAGATATCAGGTTCACATAAGTAGGATATCTAAATGAGCCTGACCATATAGGCGATGCATATAAGATAATGCTTCTTACTACACTAGAGAGTAATTTTCTCTGCAGATATTTTGGACCTCTTGTATTCGGCATGATCCGGCATAGCGCTGTGCATGTTTTTGATGCTTTACTGCCTACGTACTTCAAGTGCTCTTGAAAAGACAGACGAGTGTCAATCATGACCCCAAGGTATTTTAAACATTCCTTAGATTCTATGCTACACGTGCCAATATTTAGCCTGACAGTTTCCCTAATTTTCCTACTACTAATCAGAACCGCTTCCGTTTTATGGTCAGCTAGAGTTAGGCCCATTGATCTTAGCCAAGATCTTACGATCTGAATACTGGCGTTTGCAATGGTTTCCACCTCTAGTAACTCTTTCCCTTCACACACTAACGCTATGTCGTCTGCGAATCCAACTATCTTCACCTTTTCCGGTAGATCCAATCTTAATACTCCGTCGTACATGACGTTCCACAATAGTGGGCCAAGAACTGAACCTTGAGGCACCCCACCAATGATCTTGCGCCTCTTAGTACCTTTATCGGTATCATAAACTAGCTCTCTATCCCGGAAATAGTCCCGTACAATTGCTAGTAAATACCCTGGGATGTCTATACGGACCAAAGCATTAACTATATGCTCCCAGTTTGCCGTATTGAAGGCGTTTTTTACATCTAGGGTTATAACCACACAATACCCTTTTGTTCCATTCCTCCACCTCTTCCCTTGGATAGCTTGAGCAGCGGTTTCTACTACAACTTTGATAGCGTCCACCGCTGACTTTGCTTTCCTGAAGCCAAATTGGTTATCTGATAAACCTAGGTTAGCTTGTACGCAATCTTCCAATCTTCTGCAGATTATACTCTCCAGAAGTTTTCCACTTGTATCTATCATACAGAGCGGACGATAGGAGGAAGGGTCGTCTAGCGGCTTTTTATCCTTAGGTAACAACACCAATTTCTGCCTCTTCCAGATTGTTGGAAAAGTTCCCTGAATCAAGCATGCGCTTATTACTTTCAGGAAATAATCAGGATGGAGCTTAACAGCCTCCTTCAGTACCATATTTGGGATGCAATCTAAGCCTGGTGCCTTCTTGTCTTCGAATTTTGAGACAGCACCTTCTATCTCGACGACCGTAACCGGAGGAATGTCGAATAATTCAGCTGGATAGCTGTGTTGCCATGTCGGAGCTTCCTGTTGAGGAAAAAGATGGTCTACAATTCCGTTGAGGATATTCTCTTCTCTTGGCGGTGATGGGCCAAGACATTTAAGTTTCCTGGTTACTAGCTTATATGCTAAGCCCCAAGGATTACTACCTATTTCATCACAAGCATCCAGGAAACACCTACGCTTGCTCCTACGAATTGCAATCTTCAATGCCTTTCTGTTATCCCTATACAACTGGTGCTGCACGTTATTCTCTAACCGACCCCTCGTTCGTGTATACCGCCTTCGGGCGCTAATACACTCTGAACGCAAGCTAGCAATTTCATCATTCCACCAATACACTGGAGGCTTATTTGGCGATCTTTTTCGCCTTATCATAGCTACATTGCAGGCACTAGTGATATTGCGCACTAATTGCACTGCCATGTCTTCTGCTGAACCAGCCATTTGCATGTTCTCCATGCAGGCTGCGAAGCTATCCTTATCAAAGGTATTTACCTTCCATCCTGTCAAGACACGTGCTTGTACAATAGCACGGGGCTGTGCGTCTTGCACATCTATTATTATAGCGCTATGATCGCTATGTGTATAGATGTCAGATATTCTCCAGTTCACTTGGGTTGCGATACTGGCACTGACGAATGTAATGTCAATTACTGAGCCAGCATCAGCCCTTCTGAAGGTGTGTTCAACTCCATTATTGATGAGTACAACACCCAGTACAGAAAAGGCTTCCAAGAGTATTCTTCCTCTTGTGTTTGCTGAGGGACAGCCCCATTCAACAGCCCACGCATTGAAATCACCTGCTATTATTACGGGAGTTCATCCAACTGCATCCGTTACAATACTGTCAACTATTACCCGAAAGTCTTCTATAGAATACCTAGAGGGTATATAACAGCTGGAAATAGTGATGCCAGATATAACCGCTCGAGCATATCCACATTGCGTTGTTATTCTATCGCGTATGGTTAGCGTGCTGGTGTTCCATATTGCCGATGTACCCGTGTTATCGGAAACCCAGTTTACAGATGCCATGGTCCGATATGGCTCACTTAGAATAGCGACATCTACACTTATATCTCGAACGCTTTGCTTAAGAAGCTCCAGGACTGCCTGGCAATGGTTGAGATTTTACTGTAATATACGCATTTTGGTGACTTAGGTTCTACTCTACTCCCTCTGTAGAGCTCTTTTATAAAACGGGCAAACTGCACCTCCGGTGACATGGTCACTAGCGGTGTCTGCTCCCTTCTTACAGAGCAAGCAGGATGGTTTATTGGAACAGGTTCCAATTTTGTGGATGCAAGCAGGATGGTTTATTGGAACAGGTTCCAATTTTGTGGCCCGTTTTGCCACACCGTAGGCAATTCCCTGAAAGGTCTTGCCCCTTACAGTTCCCTGCTACGTGTCCATAATCCAGACATTTAAAGCATCTTTTTGGTGCTACCTTTTCGCGTATTCGGCAAACCACCCAGCCAATACGTATCTTTGCCATCTCTATAAGGCGGCGAGCTATCAGTGTACTCACGCCAATTGTGGCGGTCTGTGTCGTATGCTCTTCTTAGCGACTTAACTGCCGTAAGGTGCAAAGCTTTAAATTCGTCAGATATTTTGCCGAGAGCTTCATAAATATCTTACTTAGAGGTTACTTCGTCTATATCCCTAATCTCAAGCCTGACCTCATGAGATAGTGATCTAACCTTAGCAGCATCACCTAGCACCTCTTCTATAGCCGACCTAAATTCGCCCGTATTCTGGTGCGAGGGTCTATTCAGCTCAAACAACAGTTCACCCTTCCCTGTCTTCCTAATGCTCTTCACATTTTGACCCAGGTTGTTTAGCTTAGGGTCCCCCTTCACCTGTCTGAGAATATCCGCATAGGAAGTATCTCCACAGGTTTTAATCACTATAGCATCTGGTTTAACGGACGCTTTCTTTGTTTTAGCCCTTGGGCCAACCTTAACCCAGCCAGGATCTTTAGCACTTAGATCCGGTGTGCCAGCCAAGTTTAAGTTTATAGCCTTGGGTATAGTGTGTCCACCTACCCTGACTACTTTATTAGGGGTTGTTCCCCTATTCTTTTTAGCTCTGTTACCTTTTGGGCTTAAGTCCTCCCTTCTACGCTTTGGAGTTCCGCCCATCACAGGATTGAGCCTTGGTGGTTCGTCTGTTTGAGTATGCGTACTAGTCTGTGTTTTCTTTATACTACTAGCACTTCCACTACTCAATTCATCTGAGACCTGCATGTACAATGCCTGTATCTCACGTGACATTGTCACTATTTCCATGTGCACGTTTGAACGTGCCTTTAGGAAAGCTACGAGCTTTGAGATCTTCTCTCCTAGCCTCTGGACGTTATTTTGTCCATTTTCACTATTTTCAACGGTGCCTGGCACCGGAACGGTCCTACTCACCGCTGTAGGAGGTGATCTGGTTATCACCGATTTCTTAGCAAAAGGGTTTACAATTTCACCCATGCTCAACTCATTTATACTCTCAGTATTATTATTATTTTTATTCATTTTTTCAATTGGGTCCCCGCTTAAAGCTGTAGTCTCCGTTTGCCGCACACTCAATAAAAAGTTTTTTCTTTGTCCAAAACATTCCCGCATTTCCGGGCTAAGTTAATTTTATTAAAATTTAGTTCACTTTTTGTTGAGTGAATGCGCAGTTACCCTTGTAGTGACCCCGAGGGTGGCTATGCAAGCAGTGAGTTCCTCGCGAGGGTTGACACAAGGCCTTATGAGACTTGTGTACAGAGCCAGGTCGGGAGCTGATTAGGAGTCATCTCAACTAACCCTGCACAGCAAAAAACTATTGGCTACAAACTTTGATCATACTTTAAGCCCCTGCCAGGGTTTTACCGGGACGGAGGTAGCTTCCGCATTAGCCCGTAAGCCATTTCAGCACGATGTCACTCGTGCTTAATCAGGTCACGGAATACGTCAGCTCCCAGCCCACAATCGTCTGCGTCAGGTCGTCATCCAATCCATTATCGCTGTCACACAGTTAGTTCATTCTCAACTTTTGTTGAGAACTATTCAGTAGCGCCACGAGAAGGCCGTGTGACAACTTGGTTTGAGCAGGGACAAGGATCGCTAACTGGCTACACCCAATGGGAAGCGCTTTACCTTGAACGCTCGCACCCACGCCACCATGTATGTATGCATGTATGCTTATATGTATGTACGTATGTATGTATGTACGTACGTATGAAATATGTATGCATGTATGTATATTTGTATGTATATAAATGTGTACAATAACATACCATCAAAGTTGTTTTAAATTTAAAATTATCAAACCTTATTGCGCACATTTCTTAAAAGCAAATTACGTCTTAACAAAATGTTTTTCTTTGTAGTATAACGAATGTAATGTGCATTCGAAATATAATCGTTCTATTCATTCATTCATTCGATATTTCTTGCACTTTATCAAACAGTTATATTGTATTTGCGTGCTTTTGCTCTTACAAATAAGAGAAACTATATATTTGAATTAGAAAGAGCATACGAGAGAATCTATTTATTACGACCAACTAAAAAACGCAATTCATTCTCTTTTCTGTTTTTTCTCGTTTTACTTTTTTAATCTCTTTTAAAGTATTCGATATTTGAATGAATATTGTATTTTCAGTATGCATACAAACAAATGAATGTATTCTTGCAGCCAATTAATAAATACATCACCGTTGTGAAACGGCAGCGAAGCCCTAAATCTGCCCAATTATCATCAAAATCTAAAATATCTAAAGATGAGGACCTCGGTAAGCCTTCTGATAATAGTAAATTTGCTATTCTTCAAATGGATGAGCCAACAACTTCAAAAAAATCGTTTAAACCTCCTCCAATTTATTTGAGAGAGCCTACATCTAAGGAACTGGAAAGCAAACTTATTACGGTAATAGGTGAAAATACCTTTAGCGTAACATCTGTGCAGCATGGAAATATTAAAGAAACAAATTCAGGTAATCATGAAAATGATTACCGCAAATTGACGGACGTCCTGGAGAAAGAAAATATAGCTTTTTACACCTATCAGCTTAAAAGTGCGAAAGGCCTTCAAGTTGTTGTTAAAGGCATTGATTCTGGCGTAGATCCTGATGACGTTAAAACTGGTTTGGATGAGAAAGGGCTTAAAATTAATAATGTTTTTAATATCAGAAACCGAGAAAGGATACCTCAGCCCATGTTTAGGGTGGAATTAGAACCAGGAGATGTCACCTTAAAGAAGAATGAGGTTCTTCCAATATATAATATTAAATACCTTCTACACCGAAAAGTTACTGTAGAGGAGCCGCATAAGCGCTCAGGACCCGTTCACTGCATGAACTGCCAAGAGTATGGCCACAATAAGACATATTGTAAATTGCCCACCGTCTGTGTTGTATGTGGCGATCTCCATGGCATATCACAGTGCAGCAAATCAAAAACTGACACAAATGTAAATAAATGTAGTAATTGTGGAGGCAATCATACTGCTAATTACAGGTGTTGCCCCGTTTATACCCACTTCAAACGATCAATGCCAAATAATCATTAGCTCCTTCCAAGCCGTCCCAACAATTGCAATTAATTTCAAGCAACAATTTTCCTCAAGCAGGTCAGTCAACAACCCAAATAAATGTTCCAAGCTCTAACCAAGTTTCTTATGCCGACTTTGGTTCAATCAATAAACACTTTTACGGCTTCTATGACCACCATGACGCAGGAAATGCTAAAAATGCAATCAACTATTTTACAGGCTATTTAAAAAAAATGATATATTAAAAAATATGGTTCTGGAACGCAAACGGCATACGCCAACATAAAAATAAACTTGAACACTTCCTGAGGGAAAGGCAAATCGATGTTATGTTGATTGCTGAAACTCACCTAACGTTAAGAAGTTATTTCAGGATAAATGGCTATATACTATATGACACAAAACATACACGTGGACGATCTTGTGCAGGTTCGGCTATTAAAAATAAAATTAAACATTACTTGTTAAATAAGATATGTGAAGAATATTTTCAAGCAACAAATATTTGTATTGAACACATTCGCAGTAAATTGGTAATTTCATCAATTTATTCCCCGCCTCGGCTTTCAGTTACAGAAAACCATTACTCAAACGTTTTTACTTCACTTGGATTACGATTTATAGCTGCTGGTGGCTATAATGCTAAACACACATTTTGGGGCTCAAGATTAATCTCCCAGAAAGGTCGTGTGCTTTTTGATACTATATCAAAATTGGGTTTAGACTTCATCTCCAGTGGGTGTCCCACCTATTGGCCATCTGACCAGCGAAAGATTCCAGCTTTTATTGATTTTGGAATCGTAAAAAACACCCCCTTAGATTGGATGCATGTGGAGCCTTCATTGGATTTGTCCTCCGATCACTCACCTACTATTCTCTCTATATGTTTCCCCCAGGAGATTGGATCCCCATTTAATGACATAGGTGTATTCCAGTCCAAAGTAAATTGGCTAAAATATAAAAAATATTTAAGCACTCATTGTACGAAAAATATATCTTTGAGAACTCCACAGGATATTGATGAGACAATTAATGATTTTTCGCAAAATATAATAAAGGCCGCGCAAATTGCTACCACTAAAAATTTTAGAAATATGAATAGCCGAACTTGTTCTTCTGAAATCGCAGACCTTGTCTCAGAAAAAACAAGAATCAGAAGAGAAGGGCAACTTCGCAGGTCCCCTCAGCTTAAAACTAGGCTTCGAGAATGCATTACTCAACTAAGAAATTTGCTTGAAGTCCAAAGAATGGCTTCCCTCACAACTTATTTGGAAAGCCTCGATGGTAGTCCTCAATCCGATTATTCTTTGTGGAAAGCAGCAAGAGGGTTAAAAAGACCCGTTAGAGCTAGGCCACCCTTGTGTACTCCAACTGGGGACCGGGCCAAAAGTGATTCCGAAAATTGACGGACTGAATGATGAAGCTGATATTATTAAATTAAACTTACCTGCAACCACTCACAAGCCACAGGAGTAGTGTTTTGTCTTTCGTTCTGTACACACGTGTTTTTCATTGTCGTCCGTGTTTTCTATACTTATACTTATGTTTATTATCAATTTCTAAAAAAAACGAAATTATACCGGAATAGGTGAGAGTTTTGTTTTGCATCATGTTTGCACGTGTTTTTTTTATTATTTTATTTTTTTACTGCCATTTGTTTTTTTCTCTATTATTATTAATTTCTTTTTTATGTTCCTTGTATGCATTTTACTACCTTACGGTGTATACACTGGGCACTGATCAGTTTTAACCAATTTAATTTCAACACTTTAAATGCTGTGATAACGTTAGTTTTGGTCGTTCCGTGGGTTAGGTTTACAAACATTACTCCCCCTTTCCACCTTCTCATAATCTATTTTCCTAGTTCCAGTACAATGCACTGCATATGTAGAGGCTATCCCCTGAGTACTGATCCAAGATAAAAAAAGCTGTTAGAGAGCTACTTATATGACCGGAAATTCGTCGTTAAGGAAGGTGATTTCAAAAGCTCGGATCAGTCAATCGAAGCTGGAGTTCCCCAGGGTAGCATATTGGGTCCAACTTTATATTTGATTTATGCTTCAGAGGTGCCAACGAGCTGCAAAATTCACACTTCAACTTTTGCAGATGATACAGCATTCATCAGTGTCCATGAAGACTATAAATTAGCATCACGAAATTTGCAAGAACATATTCTTATATTGGAGAAATGGCTGAAACTTTGGAAAATCAAAGTAAATGAACAAAAATGTACCCATGTTACATTCACACTACGTAGAAAGCTGTTCGGTTATTAAAAACAAACATATTGTTCCGCAACATAGTGAAGTCAAATACCTCGGTATTCATCTCGACCGTAGGCTCACGTGGAAGTCTCACATTGACGCTCAGATGAAATTAAAAGCGGTGCAACTTAATTGGCTCATCGTCAGAAATTCTACCTTGAAGTTAGATTGCAAACTTCTGTTGTATAACGCAATCCTAAGGCCAATATGGAGCTATGGAATTCAATTGTGGGGTACCTGTATCTGTATCCAACATTGAGAAAATTCAAAAGCGCCAGAATAAAATTCTCCGTACAATTACTGCGGCTCCATGGTACATTAACAACTCTCGAATTCACAAAGATCTAGGTGTACCCTTAGTGAAAGATGAATTTTCAAAATACGCGATAAGGTACATTAACAGACTTGAGTCTCACCCGAATCCTCTCACACGTAGCATTCTTAACTTTGGCGACCACACTCAAGAATCAACTTTTCGTACTTTCGTAAACAACTTCGGAATCAAACTCCATTGGAACTTTTAAAGAGCCAATATCGACCCCAGTACATGCAAAAAGATTTACCTTCTAGGAAGTTCATAATAAGAGATCATGAACACATACTAAATGTCACCGGAGCATATTTGTCTATGCTACAAAAAAATATTGACAAAAGAAATAACATCCATACACGGGTTAGCAATTGCTTCACTTCGTTTTTAGATAATAGACGCACAAACCAAACAACATTAATAGAGTTTAGCGACTGTAAAAAAGCAAATAGTTTGAACCAGACTGATGCTAGTGATTACTTTGTTACACGAGAGGATATATTATACATATCTGCAAAACTAAAGGCGAAGTTATCGTCAGGTATCTATAATATACCAAATATTATTTTAAAAAGGTTTCCAAGCATATTGTTGACACTTTTCAATAATATGCTCAATAATGCATACTTTCCACACTCATGGAAATGTGCAAAAGTAGCTATAATACCTAAAAAAGGGAAAGATAACAGCGACCTAAAAAATTTCAGAGCGATTTGCTTGTTTCCAAACATAAGTAAAGTTTTCGAAATATGTACGAATAACATCATAGTTACGACCATGGAAATTAAGAACATTGTATGTGAAAAGCAACTGCAACTTCAACTTCTTATTCAGTCATTTGGATATTTTCCCCACGAACTTGGGTTCCGAAAGCAATAAACAAGGTGAAAGGTTTCACCAGAAAATGGAAGAAATCGAGACACTTTACAAAGGTTGGTGGGGTAAACAAATGATGGCGGGCTATTGTTCGTTCCTCATTCGCGGAGATCCATCTATGTGAATACAGTGTGTGAGCAATAAAAATGAAAATATTTTCGTTCCACAAAATCCGTAATAAAAACTTTATTTTTCATCAATTTTTTTCAAATTGGTAATTAAATAAACTATTTGGCAAAAAAAATAAAACATTCCAGATCTTTACTACAGCGTGGAAAAAAAAGAAAAATTTCGAAATAAACCTAAAAAATAGGGAAATTTTGAATTTCTTGTCGGGTAACAATTCGCATTATATTGGAGGGAAAGGCATTCAATTACCTTTCCAACGATATGCCATTTATTTCGATCGGACTTTTTGGTTGCGCTCCACAAGGGTATGAGTGGGACCATACACTGAAAAACACAAAAGTACCGTTATCTAAAAAACGGTACTTAAGAAAAAAAGTCCCAATTAACTTATCGAGGCATATGGCGTTATTGGTATTTTTCCGAATTTAAAATTTGTAAAGCAATCCGATAGCGGTATAAAAAAAATTAACGGAAAATTGCAAAATCTGTATAACAGAGTAAAAAATACGCCTATGTGAATGTATCCAATTTCGGCCGCCCATTAATAACTGTAGTTTTAATGTGAGAACTAATTGGAAAAAATCCGCAATAACATCTAATCAAAACTTAAAAAAAATCGCTTCCGATGAGGTTGTTAAATATTTAGGTATTCACATGGATAAATTTTTATACTTCAATACGCACGTCAATAAACAACTAGAGAAAGCTAGAAAATCCTTCTTTTGCTATAAATCACTATTTTATTCAAAAAATATTCAAAACGATGTGAAGCTCTTGTTATATACATAAGTCTTTAATCCGTCCTATCATAACATAAGGATTCCCAATTTGGTTTAATGTCTCTCCTTCTCATATGGGAAAAATTAGAAAATTTGAGAGAAGTTGTTTAAGAATTTGTAACTCACTGCACAGATCTCCTCATAGCAACTACATGAAATTTGTTTTTTTTTTGCTTTTATTTATTTATTGAATCTTTACAATGTGAACTAACAATAAGTATTCAAATCTTAATACTAAAATATACAATAAATTAACTAAGTCCAGCCAATGCTAGACAAAAAGTATTATTATGCGCATATTATATCGTTAAAATCATCTACTTAACGCTCTGATGGTGGCAATAGTATCCCTTCTTCTCAACCGAGTGTGACCAACAATCTATAAGGTTTTTAACATGTTTGTTGATTGTTTCGTCCCTTGTATCTCTGTTGCCATTAAGGCATTTATAAGATTTTAGGAATTCTTCCCTAATCAATCTCGCTTTATGTACAATGTTTTCGCATTCCATAAAGTCTACTTGGGTTAGAACTGGAAGAATTGCGTTTAAATCAACGACTTGAGGAAGGTTTACGTCAGGAAGAACACACAAAGGAATGAAACAAATATCCGAAATTACGTTTAAAATGTGCTTAAAATGTGCTCAGCAATTCTAAATATTAAATTAAATCAAATTGAAATAAAAATATTCCAAAATTAAAAAGAATATAAATTCAAAAGGTATTTTCTCTAGATGGCGGCTAAACTTTATTTAGGTCAGTTGCTAAAGAGGCTGCACGTGCTTAGTTCTTTTTATAGATCTCTTATGTAGTTAAATAAGGCTATGAGAATTTGCAAGACGATAATAATTATGAGATACATTATCGGGTTCTCTATTTTTACAGTAATGTCATTAATGACGTTTGCATTAGGATTATCAATTTTTGACTCGTGTCCACCCATATTTGGGCGTGACACAAACTAAATTTTATTTAGGTATGTAAATAAATTATGATGTTATATGTGGATTAATTACGCACATTAAGAATTCGGAAGAATTGAATTTCTTTTTATTCGATTACAATTTTATCATGCTGTGGCTGAACTTTTCAAAATCATTGGAATTTCGTCAACCGGGGAATGACTATAATATTGTAAAACAAGAGAGCTTGAATCATAAATTCAAGGATGAATTGATGATCAAAGATCGCAATCGGGGAATAATTATAATTAAAAATGCAGTTTTGGATTTAGCAAAACAATGGTTTGCACAAGAATTTGTGTATAGATAGTAATACAGTAACGTCAGTGTTTCATACAATTGTTTACACTGACAAAAATCAAGTTTACAAACCTTTTACTTAAAGATAAGTTTAAGACAATCTTATGAATGTTGATAAGTATTCTACAGGTCTTGGGCGTGTTAGTTCTTACAAATTAAGGGAGACCATGTCACAGACGCCGTGACCGTTTTTTGATGGTCAATGGAGTACTATGGCATGACCAGATATCGCTATTTGATATCTGTCAAGCTGTACCCTTAACATTAATTAAGCGTTACTGAGAGACTCGTAAGTGCCGCAGTAATGCTAGTTTAGTGAATATAAAAAAATGTTTTTCACAAATTTTATTTCATTATAGCTATATTAATATTAAAAAAATTTTTTTTTTCATTGCCGTTAGGAGGCTATGATTAAAATTTATAATTTGTAAAAATTTAAACACATTCTTTAGTTACTTTAAGTTTCAGAAATAGCAAACTTATCATTATATTTGTAGCAGTTGAGGTTGTTGTTTTGTTGACATTGTTGTTGCTCCTGTTATTGCTGGTTGATGTTTAGAAGGGTTTGTTGATGATGATGATGACGTTATAATTGTTTATGTTAATTGTTGTTTGCCATTAAAAATTTCAGGTTCCTGTTATTATTGCTTTCGAAACAGTCTGGTTATCGCTGGAATTTTCATTGGTTACGGAATCAGATTCACTGGATCTTATAGGCATATAGGCATAGAACTAATTGATGATGTAGAAAAATAGTCGCTCGGCTTCCTTAAAGAAAGTTTTCACACAACTGTATGTCCTCTAGATAAGAGCCTTCAGACGCCTAGATTAGTCTTTTTAAATTAATTTATTTTAAATTCAATAAAATTATATTGAATATTTATTTTTGGCTTTATATTTAGATTGCTGATCAGCCGCTTATAGGACTGATCAACTTAGTTCTCTGTTTTGTAATGATTTTTAATTCTATCTAAAATACTATTCACATTTTCTTATGTTTAATCTAAGCGTGAGAAAATGCTTGGTCGACATAAATACCTATCGACCAGCTGCATGGAATGTGTGGGTAAATACCCAGCAATGCATATATATCATGTGTCATGCTGACGGCATGACGACTTACAGTCAAACACATATAATGTGGACAATGCAAATTAAACGTGCTGTTACTAACTACTTACACTATAACACAAAACTACAGAGTATAGGAAGAGAAGAACAATAGAAAGAAACTTAACTTACCATAAAAATAGAACATTAAAACATAAATTAAAAGAAAAGTGAACATAAAACAAAAGAAGAAAATTTATAAAATCATTGAAATATCAGATAAAAGAAAACTGAGGAAAAAAGTGAAAAGGACAAATCTTTATACAAGTGGAAATAATACAAAGCATATAATAATACATAAAAAAAGGAAACAGAAAACAAAATTAAAAATTTAAAGCACTTATCAAACTACTAAAATACCATTGAAAGATGACCAACAACAACATAAGAACAAAAAAGCATGCAACAGCAGCAACAACATCATCGAAATGATACCGCCACCCCAAATACGTGCCCATCAGATGAAACAACACATTAGAACAACAATTATATAAATATATATAAATACCTAGCAGTAGTAAGTTAAAATAAGTATATACCTAAATACAGAGTTATACATAAGAATACTAGTTAGAACCTTTATAAGTACACATATAAACATTTTTTTTTTTATTCATTTATTTATCGAATCTTCACAAAGTGAACTAACAATAAGTATTCAAATCTTAATACTAAATACATAAAATTAATTAAGTCCAGCCAATGCTAGACAAAAAAATCTTTTATTTTGCACGGTACAGTATCGGTAAAATCACCTATTGAACGTTCTGATGGTGGCAAGGGTATCCCTTCTTCTCAACCGAGAGTGGCCTTCAAAATTAAGTATCTTGCGTGCAAGATGATTTGGGTGAAGCTCCAATTTACTGATATACCTTGTGGCGTACTTTGAAAATTCGTCTTTTACAAGAGGAACACAGAGATCCTTATGAATTCGGGAGTTTTTTACGTACCATGGAGCTGCGGTAATTGTTCGAAGAATTTTGTTTTGTCGCCTTTGAATTTTTTCAACGGTTGAAACAGAGGCGGTATCCCATAGTTGAATTCAATAGCACCATATAGCCTTCAGAATGTTGTATAATAAAAGTTAGCAATCCAGCTTCAATGTCGAATTTCTGCCCATAAGCCAATTCAGTTGCGCTGCTTTTAACCTTAACTGAGTAACTTTCGCATCAATGTGAGACATGTTTGTTTACGCAATGTGAATGTAACGTGAGTACATTTTTGTTCATTAACTTTAATTTTCCAAAGTTTTAACCATTTCTTTAATATTGAAATATACTCCTGCAAATTTCGGGAAGCTACTTGATGGTTTTCATGTACGCTGCAGAATGCTGTGCCATCTGCAAAATTTGAAGTGTGGATTCCGGCTCTCGTTGGCATGTCAGAGGCGTAAATCAAGTATAAAGTATGCCCCATTATGCTGCCTTGGGGAACTCCTGCCTCGATAGGTTGAGTTGGGCTTATAAAATCACCTTCTCTGATAACAAATTTCCGCCCATATAGGTAGCTTTCCAGAAGCTTGTGAGTATTTGCAGGCAAGTTCATCAAGCCGTCGTGCCACACTCTTTTTCAAAAGCTTGAGAAATGACAATGAATAGAGCTGAGCAATACTTCTTCTCCTCAATGGTCAGTCTTATGACATTGACTAGTCTGTGCGTTTGTTCTATGGTGCTATGTTTAGCCCGAAAACCAAATTGATGATCAGGAATGCATCCCACATTGTTCAACACTGGACTCAACTTTGCCATTAACAATTTTTCGAACAATTTTGAAATTGTTGGCAGTAGAAATTCGTTAATCGATATATCAATACATATAAACATGAAAAACATTTGTTTAAGTTATATGTACATACATAATATAAACTATCAGCCATGTCACAGAGCTTAATTCCGTTCGGAAGCGTAATTGAAGACTTTTCTTACTTTTTCGAAAAACGAAAAACTAAAAAACTTTTCGGAATGAAATTATTTTTAATTGCAACGATGATACTAGTTACTACTAGATACTAGTTACTACTAGATACTAGTTTCTTAATATATAAAATTGAATGTGTGTTTGTACGTTTCCTTAAGATCTGCCAGACCGCCGGACCAATTTTCTTGAAATTTTCACAGTGATTAACTGGAACACCTGTGTGAATTATAGGCTACTGTTTTTAAACCACGCCTTCTTTTACGCCTCCTATTTTAAATTATGTTATTTCTATCACAAAATTTTTAACAGATTTTTTAATATAAATGGTCATAACTTCTCCATTTTTTAACCAAATTTCAAAATTTTTTGTGCATATGCAAAACGACCAAAACGACTGAGATTATGTTGGAGTGATGAAATTATTGCCAATTGCCAACCCCAATAATTGATTGTCAAATAACTTCAGTATTTATGGAGTAATTTTCAAAATTCCTCTTGTGTATGGAAGAGGTAAAAAATTTTTTTAATTATAATTATTATTATTTTTTTTTTTTTTTTGAAAATTGGGGGCGTGTACCAAATTGTCCTCCCCATAATTGATTATCAAATAACTTCGTTACTTGTAGACCAATTTAACAATTTTTTTTTTCATATAAAAGATATCTCATCAAAATTGAACACGCCCCAAAAATTAATTTGCAAATAACTTCGCAATTTGTGGACCAGTTTTTAAAACTCTTTTTGGATACAGAAAGCATCTACTATTTTTTCTTTTTTTTTTTTGGCAAAAAGAGGGAGGGGAGGAAAATTGCTAGCTCCAATAATTTATTATCAAGCAACTTCATTTTTGAACCAATTTTCACAATTTATCTTGCATATACAAAACGACTAAGATTACTTTTGCGGGTTATCGCAAAGTTATCGCAAATTGGCCATCTCAATTGTTAAGTAACTTCATCATTTATTATTCCTTTTGTATATGGAAAAGGTCAATAATTTTTTTTCTGTTTTGGAATATTTGTGGCTTGATTGCCCTTCCCATAATTAATTCTCAACTAACTTCGTTGTGGAGCAATTTTGAAAATTCTTTTTTAATATAAAAAATATCGAAAAACTGTGTTCTTTAAAACTCAAGGTGACGGAGGTTGTCGCAACACGCCCGCCTCAAAAATTCATTATTAAAGAACTTCGGCGTTTGTGGTCCAATATTTAAAATTCTCTTTGGATGCAGAAAAACTGTACTATTTTTTTGTTTTGTTTGTTAATTGATTATCAAGCAACTTCGTCAAATGTGGACCAATTTTGAAAATTATTCTTGCATATGGAAAAGGTGGGGAGGGCGGGTCAGAATGAGGATAGAATCGCTAATGGATTTTATTGTTCAGTTACGTGTTTTTGGAGAACGTGATGCTGGATATATTTTATTGAATGGCAGACGCGTGGAATGCCTCATTTCCATATTCGGTATTGTTGGTTGACAAAATTACGTCAGATGAAATTTATGAAATTATACTGATACTAATATTGATCCACACTTACATAAAGTTGTGGTTAAAAACATGCTTTATGGTATTTATTCAAATTCGTGATTCGTGGTCGATGGGAAATATATGAAAAACTATCCTATAGAATTGCTTCAAGAAACAATCTCTGGTGTTGATGGCTACATCCGCTTTATCGTCATAGAGCAACGGTGGTGGACAATCAATTACAAACAGGTAAATTAAATGTGCAAAACAATGAAATTGATGGTGAAAATCGTTCGATAGTGCTATATTGCCCAGTGCTTTCAAAAACGTACAAAACGTACATATGTATATTAATGTCGAGTATTATAATTTCGTCAAATCAATTAAGTATATCTGCAAATACGTAACCAAACGATAGTGCTATATTGTCCAGTGCTTTCAAAAACGTACAAAACGTACATATATTAATGTCGAGTATTATAATTTCGTCAAATCAATTAAGTATATCTGCAAATACGTAACCAAACGATGAAATTACACAATATCCAATGGCACGATACATTAGTAGCAATGAAGCTGTTTGGAGAATTTTGGGATTCCCAAATCTTTGAGCGTCATCCAACTGCTGTGCATTTATCTGATGTTTAGTCTTAAGACTTGAATACTTATTGTAAGCTACCTTTTTGAAGATTCAATAAATAAATAAATGCTTAAAAAACACAACAAGGGCTGCAATGGTACCAGCTACAACGTAAACTTCCTTTTTCGATACATGCACAAATGATTCTTTTGCTCAAACTTTGCTTTATGATCAAATTCTACACACAAACAAATTCATATGCAACTTATCGGGATGCGTGCCAAAAGCTAAATTTGTTAGAAAACGATTCACAACGCAACTATATCTAATCATCTAGAGCTAGAAGAGTACTATTTGCTATCATATTGGTAAATTGCTTTTCATCCGAAACAAATCAACTTTGGAATACATATGAAGCACATATCGAAAGAGAATTACCTGCAACAACATAACAATTGAATTTCCAGATGAAACTTATAATGAGGCATTGATTCCAAATCAAATAAATGTTTGCAAATAAACAATAAGGCACTCTCGGAAGTTGTTATGATAAGTCCTAATCAAGCAGGCAATGATGACGATCTGACCCACACGACTTATTTATGGCTGAAAATCTACTACATTTACAGCAGGTGCAACTCTCGGTATACAATATTTTAATGTGGATGGAACAGAAAAATTTTTATGATTTCGTTAATATTGGCTAAAGTTCAATCACAAAATAATACTGCAATAGCCTTAGCATCGTCCGGCCACCTTACATTTGTATGGTGGCAGAACACCGTATTTGTAACTTAAGCCACAATTCTGAGATACGCACACTTACAATATAAAACAAGTAAGAGTGTAGTATATTCGGCTGGGCCGAATCTAAAATACCCTTCACGATAGTCACGAATATGTATAGTATATTAAAAATGTGACCTAAATATGCTCGGTTATATATGAACCGATATCGGAATTTTCTATTTTCTGTATTTTAGCAACCTTCTTTTATAACGAGAATTGCTTTTCAGCAAAAAAAAAAAAATTTTTTTAATGGAAAAATCGGTTCAGGCTATATCTCGGGTATATATGGACCGATACCGAAAATTTTAATTTTCCACATAACCTTATATCATTACCAGAACTACTTTTGAGCACAACAAATTGTTTAAGTTCGCTTACGCGATATTTTCATGAAAACCCGCTTTAGGCAATAACTCGAGTATATATGGACCGATATCAGAAATTTTAATTTTCGCAACCTTCTTTTATAACAAGAACTGCTTTTCAGCAAAAAAAAAATGTTATTGGAAAAATCGGTTCAGGCTATATCTCGAGTATATATGGACCGATGTCGGATATTTTCTTTTTCCATATATATATAACCTTATTTTATTACCAGAACTGTTTTAAGGTGAAAAAAGTTGTTTAAGTTCGCTTACGCAACATTTTCATGAAAAACCCGGTTTGGGCTATATCTCGGGTATATATGGACCGATATCGGAAATTTTCATTTTTCATACCTATATAACCTTATTTTATTATTAGAACTGCTTTTAAGCAAAAAATATTGTTTGAGTTCGCTTACGCCGCGTGTTCATGAAAACCCCGGTTTAGGCTATATCTCGGGTATATATGGACCGATATCGAAAACTTTCATTTTCCATATTTATATCACCTTATTTTATTACCAGAACTGCTTTTAAGCAAAAAAAGTTGTTTAAGTTCGCTTACGCGGCATTTTCATGAAAACCCCGTTCCAGGCTATATCTCGGGTATATATGGACCGATATCGGAAATTTTCATTTTCCACATTTATGTAACCTAATTTCATTACCAAAACTGCTTTTGAGCACAAAAAAGTTGTTTAAGTTCACTTACGCGGCATTTTCATTAAAACCGCAGTTTAGGCTATATCTCGGGTATATATGGACCGATATCGGAAATTTTCATTTTCCACATTTATGTAACCTAATTTCATTACCAGAACTGCTTTTGAGCAAAAAAAAGTTGTTTAAGTTCGCTTACGCGACATTTTCATGAAAAGCCCGATTTGGGCTACATATGGACCGGGTACATATGGACCGATATCGGAAATTTTCATTTTCCATATTTATGTAACCTAATTTCATTATCAGAACTGCTTTTGAGCACAAAAAAGTTGTTTAAGTTCGCTTACGCGACATTTTCATGAAAAACCCGATTTGGGCTATATCTCGGGTATATATGGACCGATATCGGAAATTTTCATTTTCCATATTTATGTAACCTAATTTCATTACCAGAACTGCTTTTGAGCACAAAAAAGTTGTTTAAGGTCGCTTACGCGGCATTTTCATGAAAAACCCGATTTGGGCTATATCTCGGGTATATATGGACCGATATGGGAAATTTTCATTTTTCATATTTATGTGACCCTATTTCATTACCAGAACTGCTCTTGAGCACAAAAAAGTTGTTTAAGTTCGCTTACGCGACATTTTCATGAAAAACCCGATTTGGGCTATATCTCGGGTATATATGGACCGATATCGGAAATTTTCATTTTCCATATTTATGTAACCTAATTTCATTACCAGAACTGCTTTTGAGCACAAAAAAGTTGTTTAAGTTCGCTTACGCGGCATTTTCATGAAAACCCCGGTCTAGGCTATATCTCGGGTACATATGGACCGATATCTGCCTTTTAGTCACAATGCTTAATAAGTGTGTGAAGTTTGAAGCAAAACGAACAACTTTTGTTTTCAAAAATTTTCATACAAAACTGCAAAAAAATGGCTTTTTTCGGAATTTTGAATATATCTCAGCTATACGTGGACCGATATTACTGAATTTCAATAGCAAACCCATGAATCGATGGGGTAAAAGAATGGTGAAAGAAAAAAGTTTCTAAGTCCAATGGTTTTCTCAGAAACGGTATCTCAACAGCGGACAGACGGACATCGCTTAATCGACTTTTCCATTAATTCTGATTCAGAATATATATACTTTATAGGGTCGCAAAAAAAAACTGTAGAAATTACAAACGGAATCACAAACTTATATATACCCTTTACATTTTTGTGAAGGGTATAAAAAAACAAAAACACTCCTCAAAAGGTAAAGTGCACCAAATTTGTAAGATCATAGTATGGGATAAATGCACAATGGCCCAAAAAAAAAAAAAAAAAACTTTAGAGGCCCTTGATCGCATGTTACAAGATTTTAGAAGCAACAAAAAATTATTTGGAGGAGCACTATTCGTGGTAGCCGGTGATTTCCAACGAAAATTGCCTGCAATTTCACTAATGATGAGCTTAGGGCGTGTCTCAAATCATATCTTCTTTGGCGTATTCAAATTAACAACAAATATGCGAGCTGTAATATGATGCTCAAACTGCATTATTTTTCCATCGAACTTTTGTAATTTGACACAATGCATTGAAGAGTTACTTAATTGTGTATTTCCAAATGTCGAACGTTATTTCAAAAATGAACAGTGGTTACGTGAGCAAGCGTTACTTACTGCCAAAAACAAAGATGTCAATTCAATAAACAATAGAATTCTAAATAAAATCAGCGAAAGTTACACAAAAATCTATCGATGCCGTGATAAGAGATGAGGAAACTGTCAATTAACCTTTTGAGTTGTTTAACTCACTTGATGTTTCCGGACTTCCACCATATGTGCTGCACTCAAAATTGGAAGTACCAATTATTCTACTGCGCACCAGCTATCCACTATAACTTTGCAATGGCACTCTACTTGCAGTAAAAAAAAAAAAACTGCGACACAACATAATCGAAGGGATCATTATAATGAGCAAAAACAAATATCCAAATATGCTATTGCCACAAATTTCAATTATTCCAACCGACTTGCCATCTGATTTCAAAAGATTGCAGTTTTCTGTTCGTTTAGTGTTTGCAAAGACAATTAGTAAAGTGCAAGTTTGTGGCTTGAATTTGTCAAGTCCATGTTTCTCCCACTGACTGCTTTACGTTGCGTATTCCCATGTAGGAAAACCTAAAGACTTATTTGTTTATGTTTCATACAGACAAGCTAGAATAATTGTATATCCCAGCGCGCTATAATGGTTGACAAAATCATCATCAGTACAGCAAATAAAATATTTTTTAAACTATATAAGCACTTTTTATTTCACTGCAATTATGGGGTAGCAACGCACACCGGGTTAAGCTAGTATATATGTATATAATTAAAAACTCTAATAACTTTAACAAAGTTATTGGAGTTTACATGTGTAAATAAACAAATATATAAAAATCGCGCTTAGTATATGAAAAAACTCGATCATATATATATATATATATATATATATATATATATATATATATATATATATATATATATATATATATATATATATATATATATATATATATATATATATATATATATATATATATATATATATATATGGACATACGTACTTATATTCTCATAAACATATGTACATATGTATATATTAGACATTGGATTTAATGCCAGAGATAGTATATCGGAATAAATCACACCCCAATCTTTTTTTCTATATACATATATAAATATTTTGCAAATTTTCTTTAAAACACTAAAATATATATTAATATGTCCCATATTAATAAATAAAATTATTATTTAATGTAGAGTCAGAGTGTAGCTTTGTTAGTGAACGGACGTATTTGTTTTTGATCGGAATGATACATAAAAAAAAGATAACAGTATAAGTAGAAAACCGCAATAAGTGAAGAGTGAACAGTGTTGTCACCTCGGTGCGTTTCGCGCCGTTTTTGGTGCTTTTTAAAAATATTTGTGCGAAAAATTCTTTAGTCGTTGCGGGGTGCGTTTTTTTTTTAATATTCGGTGCGTTTTTTAAATTTGGGTGGCTTAAAATCAAATTCAATTAAACTTTTTGTTTTTATGTAAGAAAAAAGTTTAATCAAGCGTGGAAAACGTATCGTGTTGTATGCAGAAAGTAAAACAATTCTTTCTTACACACGAAAGAAAGAAAGGGAAACATTTGATTTGATAAAATTTGCTGCTTTTATAGAGTTTTGCTATTAAAACATTAGGCCAAGTTTGTCAAATATTGCAATAAATGCAGTCTCTGAACAATGAAGTTCGTATTTACTTCTCGTTTTCACGTGCCATCGACTTGAACATGACATGAACATAACGTCGGCAGAGCGAAGGTCAAAATAGCAGACATATGTTCTGATTAACCGTAGAATTTACCATATAAAATTGTTCAGTTAGGCTTGAGCATCGATGTCAGAGCATGAACGAAACATGG
Organism: Thecocarcelia acutangulata; assembly: GCA_914767995.1. Classification (NCBI taxonomy): domain Eukaryota; kingdom Metazoa; phylum Arthropoda; class Insecta; order Diptera; family Tachinidae; genus Thecocarcelia; species Thecocarcelia acutangulata. Next base: position 54,577,956 of record OU612098.1, on the reverse strand, counting down.
ACATGAGCGATCCACATTAGCCATTTGCGATGTTCGACACGATGCTCGTACAATGTTCATGGCTTATGAAGACACCCAGTTATGATGGCTCGTGAATTCGTTACGGTTTTGGTAATTCAGAAATTTCCAAATTATTAAATAAACTATAAAGTGTTTCCAAAACGTTCGCATTAAATATTGATTATGGTAAACTTTAGCTTTTATTTATTACGTACTAGAACGAATTTGATGACATGCTATCAGGTGGTGCTATCAGATACAGCTTGATTGTATAATAGTCACTTAAAAGGCTGTTTAATAATCGGGGTTTTAATATAAAAATATTGTATTTATTAAAATACAAAATAGGGTTTTAAAAATGAAAGGAAAAAATTTAAAGTTCAATGCGTTTTTGTTGAAAAAACGCGCTTTTTTCCCCGTTTTGATGCGTTTTGAAATTTCAAAGTTGACAACGCTGAGAGTGAATTAATACAAAATAAAAACTTTGTGACAATTATTTTTATATACTTTTAAAGCAACAAAAATATAAATAAACAAGTAAGAGTGTAGTATATTCGGCTGGGCCGAAACTAAAATACCCTTCACGATAGTCACGAATATGTATAGTATATTAAAAATGTGACTTGAATATGCTCGGTTATATATGAACCGATATCGGAATGTTCTATTTTCTGTATTGTAGTAACATTCTTTTATAACGAGAATTGCTTTTCAGCAAAAAAAAAAAAAAATTTTAATGAAAAAATCGGATTAGGCTATATCTCGGGTATATATGAACCGATATCGAAAATTTTAATTTTCCATATTTATATAACCTTATTTCATTACCAGAACTGCTTTGGAGCACAAACATGTTGTTTTAGTTTGCTTACGCGACACTTTTATGTAAAACCCGGTCTAGGCTATATCTCGGGTATATATGGACCGATATCGGAAATTTTCATTTTCCATATTTATGTAACCTAATTTCATTACCAGAACTGCTTTTGAGCACAAAAAAGTTGTTTAAGTTCGATTACGCGGCATTTTTATGAAAACCCCGTTCTAGGCTATATCTCGGGTATATATGGACCGATATCGGACATTTTCATTTTCCATATTTATATCACCTTATTTTATTACCAGAACCGCTTTTAAGCAAAAAAAATTATTTCATTTCGGTTACGCGATATTTTTATGAAAAACCCGATTTGGGCTATATCTCGGGTATATAGGGACCGATATCTGAAAAAAAAATTTTTTGCCTTTTAGTCACCTTGCTTAATGAGTGTGTGAAGTTTGAAGCAAAACAAACAACTTTTTTTGTCAAAAATTTCCATACAAAATTTCAAAAATTCATGGCTTTTTTCGGAATTTTGAATATATCTCAGCTATACGTGGACCGATATTAATGAATTTCAATAACAAACACATGGCAATGTGGAGTAATAGAATGGTGAAAGAAAAAAATTTCTATGTCTTCTAATGGTTTTCTCAGAAACGGTATTTCAACGACGGACAGACGGACATCGCTTAATCGACTTTTCCATTAATTCTGAATCAGAATATATATACTTTATAGGGTCGCAAATAAAACGAAATTACAAACGGAATCACAAACTTATATATACCCTTTACATTTTTGGGAAGGGTATAAAAAAATTGCATGAGTGTACCCAGTAGGTGCAATTCTGAGATAAAAAACGCACGCGTTCGTGCTCGCCTAACATTATTGTTACAACAGACGACAAACCATCTTCCAGTCTAGCTAGTGTTGATAAACCGAAAACGCAAGTGGGTATGGATAGGTATGTAACCGTGGTTAAACGGCAGCGAAGCCCCAAATCCTCTCAAATGTCATCTCAGTCCAAAATCCCCAAAGATGATGAGACCACCACGACAATGGATAGTAATAGGTTTGCTATCCTTAGAATGATAAACCAGCAATACCAAAAAAAACCTTTAAGCCGCCACCAATATATTTGCGAGAGCCTACCTCTAGTGAGTTGGTAAAACAACTTATTACGGCAATCGGCAAAGACACTTTTAATGTAACATCGGTTAAGCATGGCAGTATCAGTGAAACAAAAATCCAGGTAAATAATGAAAGTGAATACCGAAAACTGTCTGACGTTCTGGAGAAGGAGAAAATATGTTTTTACACTTATCAGCTTAAAAGTGCTAAAGGTCTTCAGGTCGTTATAAAAGGAATTGACCCTTGTGTAGACACGGATGATATTAAGACTGGATTGCAAGAGGAAGGCTTTAAAATAAAAAATGTAACCAACATAAGGAACCGTGAAAAGATTCCTCAATCCATGTTTAGGGTTGAAATGGAACCAGGGGATGTCGTTCTGAAAAAAAATGAGGTTCATCCAATTTACAACCTTAAATTTCTTTTGCATCGTAGGGTCACTATAGAGGAGCCGCATAAACGTTTAGGTCCCGTTCAATGCGTAAACTGCCAAGAATTTGGCCACACTAAGGCATATTGTAAATTGCCCGCAGTTTGTGTTGTGTGTGGAGAGCTTCACGGCACATCACAGTGCAAAAAATCAAAAACTGATTCGAGCGTTAAAAAATGCAGTAATTGTGGAGGTAACCACACTGCAAATTACAGAGGGTGCCCAGTGTATGCTCACTTTAAACAGTCAATGACAAATAAGACTTCTATACCTCCTAAGCAGCCACCGCAGTCAAATATCATTGTTGCAAATAGTATTCCCCAGGCAGGCCAGGCAACTAGCCATATTAACTTGCAAAACGACCAACAAATTTCATATGCTAATGTGGTTAAAGCTGATACTCCAAATTTAAATCAGCAACCCAAGTCCCAAAACTGCGATCCTAATGTTCTCAATCTTGAGGCAACGCTGCAGACTCTTGTTCAATCAATAAACACTTTTACGGCTTCTATGACGAGCATGATGCAAGAAATGCTGAAAATGCAAACCATAATTTTGCAGGCTATTTTAAACAAATAAAAAAATGATTTGTTTGAAAATATGTTTCTGGAACGCAAACGGCATCCGCCAGCATAAAAATGAACTTGAGCACTTCCTTATGGAAAAGCAAATCGATATAATGTTAATCGCTGAAACTCACCTGACGTCAACAAGTTATTTCAGGATTAATGGCTACATACTATATGACACCAAAGATCCCCGTGAAAGATCTTGTGGGGGATCGGCAATTTTGATAAAAGCCAGAATTAAGCACTATTGGTTCAACGAAACACGTGAGGAATATCTGCAAGCAACTAATGTATGCATTGAATTTTGTAATGAGGAAATTGTTATTTCCTCGATTTATATATTCGGATTTTTTCAAATCACTTGGGCCTCGATTTATAGCGGCTGGTGACTATAACGCTAAACACACTTTTTGGGGTTCACGTTTAATTTCTCCGAAAGGCCGTGTACTTTTTGATACCATTTCTAAAATGGGCTTAGATGTGATTTCAAGTGGTCACCAGATGTTATAAATTTTGGAGTTTCGAAAATTTTTCCTTTAGAGTGGTTTCAAGTGGATCCTTCGTTAGATTTGTCATCAGATCACTCACCCACAATAATATCTGTTTTGTTCCCCCAAGAGTTTTACTCCCCGTCTACTGCCTTAGAGTTGACGACCACTAGAGTTAATTGGCTAAAATATAAAAAATATTTGAGTACTCATTGTACGGAGAATATTGGTTTGAGAACGCCTAAAGATATTGACGTGTCCATTAATAGTTTTTCTAAAAGCCTTAAACTGGCCATACAACATGCTAGCACTAACTATATAAGATACAGAAACGAGAACAATAGATCTTATTCGTCGGAAATTGAGCAACTCTTGTCAGAAAAAAGAAGAGTTAGAAGGGAGTGGCAACTCCGCAGGTCTCCCCAGCTTAAAATTAGGCTACGAGAGTGTGTAATCAAATTGAGAAATCTGCTTGAAATAGAAAGAATGGCTTCCCTTAAATCATATTTAGAAAGCCTTGATGGCACTCCTCAATCAGATTATTCTTTGTGGAAAGCGGCAAAAGGTTTAAAAAGACCCGTTAGAGGTAAGCCACCTTTGCGGACTCCAACTGGCGACTGGGCAAGAACCGATTCTGAAAAGGGGATGTTGTATGTAAATCACTTGAGAAATGTTTTTACAGATAATGCAGCAAACGACATAGAGATTTAGTTTTCCAGATGTGGAAAACGTTATCAATAAAATAAACTCTAAGAAAGCTCCAGGTATGGATAAAATTACTAGTACAATGCTTGTACAACTACCTCGTGTGGCTAGAAGAATTCTTCTTATTATTTTCAACGCTATCTTGCGCCTTGAGTATTATCCGGTCGAGTGGAAAGTGTCTATGATAACGATGATACCTAAGCCGGGGAAGGATCATACTAAAGTAGAATCCTACAGACCAATAAGTCTACTGCCAACAATTTCAAAACTATTTGAGAAATTGCTAATGATGAAGTTGAGTCCAGTACTGGAAAAAATAGAATGTATTCCTGATCATCAGTTCGGTTTTAGGGCCAAACATAGTACCATCGAACAGACACACAGATTAGTTAATGTCATAAGAAAATCATTTGAAGACAAGAAGTATTGCTCTGCACTTTTCATTGACGTTTCCCAAGCTTTTGACAAAGTGTGGCATGACGGTTTAATGCACAAAATAAAACTAAACTTTCCTGCGAACACCCACAAACTTTTTGAAAGTTATTTGTATGGACGTAAATTTATCGTTAAGGAAGGTGACTTTTATAGCCCCATTCAAGCAATCCGTCCCACAAGGTAGCATACTGGGCCCTACCTTATACACGATTTATGCTTCTGACATGCCAACAAGCGATAAAATTCATACATCCACGTTTGCAGACGATACGGCTTTTTTCAGTGTACATGAAAACCACCAAACAGCATCACAAAATTTGCAGGAACATATTTACAATTTAGAGAAATGGTTAAAACTCTGGAAAATCAAAGTCAATGAACAAATATGTGTCCATATCACGTTCACACTGCGTAAAATACATGCCCGTCAATAAAAATTAATAATCAAATAATTTCACAACACAGTGACGTCAAATATCTCGGTATTCACCTCGACCGTCGACTAACTTGGAAGAAACACATTGACGCAAAAACAACCCAGATGAAATTAAAAGCCGCGCAATTGAATTGGCTCATCGGCAGAAATTCCACCCTGAGCTTAGACTGCAAACTTTTGCTGTATAACGCGATCCTAAAGCCAATATGGTGCTATGGAATTTAACTATGGGGCACCGCCTCCGCATCGAATATTGGAAAAATTCAAAGGCGTCAAAACAGCGTTCTACGTACGATTACAGCAGCCCCATGGTATGTAAAAAGTTCTCGAATTCACAAGGACCTCAACGTGCCTTTAGTAAAAGATGAATTTGCCAAATATGCTGGAAGGTATATAACCAAACTTGAAATCCACCCAAATCCACTTGCTCGAGACATTCTTACCTTTGGTGGTCACACACGAATAAAAAGAATGGACACCCTGGCTTCCATTCGGGAGCATAACAGATGATGTCCTGTGGCACGGTATTCTGATACATTCGCTGAATCATAATTTTTTGTCTAGCATTGGCTGGACTTAAAAAAAATTTTTTTAGTTATTAGGATTTGAATAATTGTTGTTAGTTCTTCTTGAAGATTCAACAAATAAATAAAAATTGATAAAAAAAAGCAGTGTTGGTAATGAAATAATTTTATATAATTATGGAAATCTAAAATATCCGATATCGGTCCATAAATACCAGAGACATAGTCTACACCGGGTAGTTCATTAAATTTTCGCGTAAGCGAACTTAAACAACTTTTTTTTTGTAGCGTTTTTTATTTATTGAATCTTCAAAATGAACTAACAATAAGTATTCAAATCTTAATACTTAATTTAAAATTAAAAAATGCTTTAAAATTAAAAAAAAGTGCTTTATACTTAAGCCCGGCCAATGCTAGACAAAAAGTTTTATTTTGCGGGAGCTATTTCGGCAAAATCACATATTAAGCAATCTGATGGTGGCAACGGTATCCCTTCTTCTAAGCCGAGTGTGACCGCCAAAATTAAGTATATTGCACGCAAGAGGGTTTGGATGTAGTTCCAATGTACTGACATACCTTGTCGCGTACTTAGAAAATTCCTCTTTAACCAGCGGAACACTCAGATCTTTATGAATTCGTGAATTTTTTACGTACCATAGAGCCGCTGTAATCGTTCGAAGAACTTGGTTTTGTCGCCTTTGAATTTTTTTTAATATTTGACGCTGAGGCGGTGCCCCATAATTGCATTGTTTGCTTACACAGTGTGAATGTGACGTGAGTACATTTTTGTTCATTAACTTTGATTTTCCAAACCTTCAGCCGTTATTCCAATATTGAAATATATTCCTGTAAATTTCGTGTAGCTAATTGGTGGTTTTCATGAACACTCAATAACGCTGTGTCATCTGCAAAGGTTGAAGTGTGGATTCCGGATATCGTTGGCATGTCAGAGGCGTAAATCAAATATAAAGTAGGTCCCAGTATGCTGCCTTGGGGAACTCCTGCCTCGATTGACTGAGTTGGGCTTATAAAGTCGCCTTCTCTGATAACAAACTTTCGCCCATATAAGTAGCTTTCCAGAAGCTTGTGAGTATTTACAGGCAAGTTTAACTTTATTTTGTACATCAACCCGTCGTGCCACACTTTATCAAAAGCTTGAGAAATATCAATGAATAGAGTTGAGCAATACTTCTTCTCCTCAAAGGTCTGTCTTATGACATTGACTAGTCTGTGCGTTTGTTCTATGGTGCTATGTTTAGCCCGAAAACCAAGTTGATGATTAGGGATACATACATCCCACATTGTCCAATATTGGACTCAACTTCGTCATTAACAATTTTTCGAACAGTTTTGAAATTGTTGGTAGTAGACTTATTGGTCTATATGATTCTTACTTTAGTGGGATCCTTCCCTGGCTTGGGTACCATAGTAATTATTGAAACCTTTCACTCTATAGGATAATACTCAAGGCGTAATACAGCGTTAAAAACAAAAAGTAGAAGCCTTCTAGCTGCACGAGGTAATTGTTCAAGCATTTTACCAGTAATTTGATCAATGCCTGGAGCTTTTCTTGGGTTTGTATAAGCGATAACGTTTTCGACATCTTGAAAATTAAGTCTCAAAGACACAGGAGGTCTAACAACATATGGTGGTAATTCCGCTGTAATATGCGCTGAATCATTTGTAATAAAAACGTTTCTCAAATGATCGACATACAACAGAATCAGAATCGCTTCTTGCCCAGTCGCCAGTTGAAGTTCGCAAAGGTGGTTTACCTATTACGGGTCTTTTCAGACTTTGTGTCGCTTTCCACAGAGAATAGTCAGATTGAGGGGTACCATCAAGGCTTTCCAAATATGTTTTTCGGGAAGCCAATCTGTGGATTTCGAGCAGATTTCTAAGCTGAGTTATGCATTCCCGTAGCCTAGTTTTAAGCTGGGGAGACCTGCGAGTTTGCCACTCTCTTCTGACTCTTCTTTTCTCTGACAGAATTTGCTCAATTTCAGACGAATAAGTGCTATTGGTTTCATTGCTGGATCTTATATGACTAGTGGTTACATGCTGTACGGCCAGTTTGAGGTTTTCAGAAAAATCGTTAATTGACACATCAATATCCTCAGGCGTTCTCAAGGCGATATTTTCAGTACAATGTGTACTCAGAAGTTTTTTGTATTTTAGCCAATTAACTCTATTGATGGTCAACGGTTAGCCAATCTCTTGGGGGAAAGAAACAGAGATTATAGTGCGAGAGTGATCTGATGACAAATCTAATTAAGGCTCCACTTGCATCCACTCTAAATGAAAATTTTTCGCAACTCCAAAATCTATAACATCTGGGATCTTTCGTCGGTCTAACGGCCAATAAGTGGGGTGTCTGCTTGAAACCACATCTAAGCCCATTTTGCAAACGGTGTCAAGAAGCACTCGGCCTTTCGAGGTAATTAAACGTGATCCCCAAAAAGTGTGTTTCACGTTATAGTCGCCAGCCGCTAAAAATCGAGGCCCAAGTGATTTGAAAAAATGTGAATATTGGTTTCCTGTTACTAAAAATCGTGGTGGTGAGTAAATCGAGGATATAACAATTTGTTCATGAAAACAATCAATGCATATATTTTTAGCTTAGAGATATTCTTTACGAGTCTCGCTCATTAGATAGTGCTTAATTCTGGTCTTTATCAAAATCGCCGAACCGCCGCAAGATCATTTTTTTAAAATTGCCTGTAAAATAGTGGATTGCATTTTTAGCACTTCCTGTATCATGTTGGTCATAAAGACGGTTAAAGTGTTAATGGATTGAACAAGAGTCTGCAGAGTTCCTCTAGGTTACTAAAATTTGGATCGGAATTTTGGGGCTTGCAAAAATTCATGGCTTTTTTCAGAATTTTCAATATATCTCAGCTATACGTGAACCGATATTACTGAATTTCAATAGCAAACACATGACACGATGGAGTAATGGAATGGTGGATGTAATGAACGAAACCCATTTAAATTTTAAAATGTGTTTTCTGAATACAAATTTTAATAACAGAGTGTTAAGCTGTACTCATTGGGTAACAAATATGTACATGAAACCAAAAGTATTTTTTTTTTTACGAAATATAAGTTCAAAAAAAAAAAAAATTCGGTGGTACACAGAGTCGCAATTGAAGGTAGCGTAACGAAAGTAACTTTACCTAGAAATGCAACCCATCACATTTTTACCATACATTGCTGAATTGTCAAGAACCTATCAATTTCCTTTTTTCTGAAAACAGCACGAATTAAAGTTCTTTTGCTTAAAGCTTCATATAATAATCAAAGTGTAACTTCTTCATCAAGGTTAAAAATAAAGTAATTTGTGCAGAATAATTATTCTGACTATATAGGTATCACACCTAAATAATATTTAGAGAAATACATTATTGTTATGGTGGAAGGATGTGAAGTTGCATGAAATTATGCGTGTTGGTAAGTGCTAAGAACATGGATTTTTTTTCGTGTGTGGGTTTTTCCAATAATCTATGATCCTCTAACCATAGATTAGTTTACGGGGCCAATTTCCTTGCCACCAGCCCAATTTTTTTATGTAAGTGCCTGTAACTTGAAGCAACGACTTTTTTGCATTTGTGAAATATTAAACGTGTTTGCCACTGAACGGAAGTTTGGTCAATACTCCGGAAAGTTAATACAATCCTTAATAACCGGAAAAAGCGGAATCTTTTTTTTACTCACTAGTTTTGACATCAAACTATAAAATATCTAGCTGTACTTTGGTTGGTGAAGAGGTAAAACATTCATACATTTCTGTAGGTATGGGTACAATCCCTAGGACTCATTTTCCCTCCACCTGCCTGATTGGATAACTGGAATCAACATTGTTCTTATAATATCTAAGTATGTGAAATCCAAACTATCACATTAAATTACGATAAATATTTTTAAACAGCTAAACCACCAGTGATCGAGGAGGCCTCAACGTTCATCTAAAGTGTGGTGAGTGAAAACCTAAATTTTGTATCCATCTTTTCTTGCTTGTACACACCTAGTCTAAAACCCATCCCAATAATAGTAAAAAAAAACTAGCTATATACATACATATATGTATATGCATGTGCCTACTTGTACATACTTGCCATCTAAGCTCAGTGTTGAAAGTATAAAAGTTTAACAAATTTTTTTGTACATAAAACATTTTATTATCTTACTAGATTCTATGTAGTAATAGTAATATCTATAAAATCCATTTGAAGATCTTCCTTGTAATGTAACCTGAAATTCCAAACAAAACAAAACTATTTGCTTTTTTATTAATTACCAAGAAGGTCAAGTAAATCATATTTTTCAGTTTGCTAAATATTTCTTTCTCTATAATTAATTATTAGTAGAATAATTATTTCTCGATTATTTATAATCGGAACCGGAACCGGTTAACTCATAGGATGTTGTTTGTTAATAATAAATTATATCAAATTCATGATGAATTTGTAGATTAACGTTCCGTATTTTCGAATGGGCTGATAAGCTAGAGAGTGCATCAGAAAAGGGATCTTCGGCTTTAGTTAATGGCGCTGCCAAGATCAAGGTTGGGTGGGCTAAGAAGCGCATTTTCCCTTAACACCTCGGGAAAGCTGAAACCATTGTAGTAGTCAATACCATTTGTAATGCCTTTTTGAAATAGCGTTTACGGGGATTTATTTGTTTTTTTTTTTTTTTTTTCACTATTCTGGTCCATTTTAAAGTTAATTTTCTTGTAAAATAGGGAGTCTATATAAAATTATATGTACAATTGGAGTCAAGTGAGAGAAGGTCGCGAACCTCCCCATCCGACTGATTGCTAGTGATATAAGGCTCCCACAGACTTTTTTTCTCTCTTTTCTTAGCAGTGATCGTCTCTATTGAAAACGCATCACAATCACAATTAACATCACGGTAGTTTTTGCAGTTTGTGAACAATTACTTACCGAACATTACATGGAAGAAGAAGGTTTCTATGTCCAATGGTTTTCTCAGAAACGGTATTTCAACAGCGGACAGACGGACATCGCTTAATCGATTTTTCCATTAATTCTGATTCATAGGGTCGCAAAAAAAAACTGTAGAAATTACAAACGGAGTCACAAACTTATATCTACCCTTTACATTTTTGTGAAGGGTATAAAAAATCAGTAGCATTTTCTAAAGCTAAGAATTCCTGGTGATTTCCATATCCAAAAAGTATGTCCCTCAGTTCTATACTTTAGATTGAATTAATTATTATAATTTCTAAATTGTTACATATAATATAGGAATTTTCATATAAATCGAATTGTGTATTTTATTTAAGACTCCTGTGGGAGTCACTAGGACTTGTGGCTGGCATGCCTTGTTTACACCATTGTTGCACAACTTCGAAATACTTGTGTCTTTTCTGAGTAGATTATATAAAACAAGTAAGAGTGTGGTATATTCGGCTGGGCCGAATCTAAAATACCCTTCACGATAATCACGTATATGTATAGTATATATTACAAATTTAAACTTAATATGCTCGGATATATATGGACTGATATCGGCAGAAAAATATTGTTGCCTTGTAATCACTATTCCAAAAAAGAGATCTTTCATGGACAAGTTTGTTTAAGTTGTATCTAAGTTATATATGAACCGATATGGGAATTTTCTATTTTCTGTATTTTAGTAGCCTGCTTTTATAGCGAGAATTTCTCTTCTCTTCAGAAAAAAAATTGTAATAGAAAACTCGGTTCAGGCTATATCTCGGGTATATATGGTCCGATACCGGAAACTTTTAATTTCCATATATATATATTTCCATATTCATATATATTTTATTATCAGAACTGCTTTTGAGCAAAAAAAGTTGTTTAAGTTCGCTTTCGCGGCAAATTAATGAAAAGCCCGTTCTGGACTATATCTCGGGTAAATATGGGCTGATATTGGAAATTGTACTGTATGCAATTATATTCTCTTGTATTAATTTTTTGTTCACGTACATATGCATAAACTTAAGTTTGCCTTTTTGTGAACAGATTTTCTAAATTCGACTTAATATTCAAAATATTCGGCACACTAAACAAATGTGTGAATAGAAACCCTTTCAAAGTAAAAAAAAAAGGTTTAAACTAATACCATTCTGCGTTTAAATTTCGGCATTGTATAAAGATTCAGAGCGATAGAAAAACCTTTTTTTAATATTTCCAATAGTTTCCCTTATTCAAAACTTAAAATTTTTATATATTCTCTATTTTAGGCTACACTTTAAGAAAGTTTCAAGTTTGTTACTTTTTAATAACTTTTATTAACAGAACAAATTAAAAGGTATCTTTGTTCTTCAAGGGGGTAGGGATTTCAAAACTTGTTAGCTGACTCCACATTTTATTGTTAAGCTCTTGTATTTGCCTCAACTTATTATTTGGTTGCGTGGGTTTTACCTTCTGTTTTTTAAGCCCTTGGGGAAATTATTTTTAAAGTGGGGTGGTTCTTCAACTAACCAATTGTGTATAATAACCGTTAAAAGAGGTGGGGCAAAGAGTCGTTTACATAATTTTCTAGCATTTTTCACGAATTTTTAACAACAGCTAACAACATTTAAAAGTGTCAAGAGTTCACAAGACTGCCAAACTGAATGAAACAATAGTACTGACGTTATTTACGTGTGTTTGTGCAGACGAGCATTTTTAAATTAACATATACAGATGGCAATGAACTAGATCTTGTTATAAAAGAAATGGTTCATAAAATTGCATAAATATACATATATACCTATATGAATGAGTCGTTGAAAATCTGAATTTCCCATGCTCGCGAGCGTAAGACCCAAAATTTGGCTGCTGTGACGCACTAATATGTACACTACAAAAATCTTGGTGTACATTAATAGGCTGCAAGAATTCATTCATGTGTTTGTATACACACTGAAAATACTTCGCAAATATTTTATAGCTTAAGAGAGATTAATAGAGCAAAATGATGAAAAAAAGAAAAGAGAATGAATTACGTTTTATACAATAGTTGGTCGCAGGTCGCCAAATGTGGTGAATTTTTATCTACTATGGCGACTAAATTTTTGGTTTGGCGATTTATAAATCATGTGGCGAAATAGTTAGCTATTTTTACATACTTTGTAATTTAAATCTGGCTTCCTATTTTATCCAATGCAGGTATTGCTAGATCGGACTGTTTCCTACCATTATATGTAATATATTATAGCTCTGAATATGAAACTCAGCAACGGAATACAGGATACTTATTCTGAATTGCGATGCACAAATGAATTGCGATGCGAAAGATATTTGGTATTCTGTAAGTTTTTTGCATTTGCAATTAATTTCAAAATGTGGCAATACTCTTCCAAAGTTAACAAATAAACGTCAAATTTATTTCTTATTCGATAAGTTTTACAAGTAAAAATTGTTTGTTTATAACATTTTTTTTTTAGCTATCTAACTAACAATAAGTATTCAAATATTAATACTAAATACAATAAATTAACTAAGTCCAGCCAATGCTAGACAAAAAGTTTTATTTTGCGCCAATTAAGTATATCTGTAGAATCACCTACTTAACGCTCTGATGGTGGCAACGGTATCCCTTCTTCTCAACCGAGTGTGACCACTAAAATTAAGTATGTTTCGTGCAAGAGGGTTTGGGTGAAGTTCCAATTTGCTGATATACCTTGTCGCATGCTTTGAAAACTCATCTTTTACCAGTGGAACACACAGATCCTTGTGAATTCGGGAGGTTTTTACGTACCATGGAGCTGCAGTAATTGTTCGAAGAATTTTGTTTTGTCGCCTTTGAATTTTTTCAATGTTTGACGCTGAGGCGGTGCCCCATAATTGAATTCCGTAGCGCTATATAGGCTTTTGTATTACGTTGTATAACAAAAACTTGGAATCTAATTTCAATGTAGAATTTCTGCCCATAAGCCAATTTAATTGCGCTGCTTTTAATTTTAGCTGAGTGACTTTTGCGTCAATGTGAAGGCCCATTTAGCCGACCGTAGAAATTGTAAATGTAACGTAAATGTAAATGTAACGTAAATGTAAATGTAGTAGCACTTAAGGCCCATTAAGCCGACCGTATATGTAGAAATGTAGTCATAACAGCTGATCGTTTTTGTTATACGAGTAACAAAGAAAACGCTTGCTTCTTAGGTGAGGTGATTTTTCACAAAAAAATCTGTTTAGACTCTATCTCGGGTATATATGGGCCGATATCGGAAATTTTCATTTTCCCTTTGTGGTAACCTCCTTATATTATCAGAACTTCGTTTAAGCAAAAAAAAAAAAAAAACATTTATGGAAAAATCGGTTTAGGCTATATCTTGGGTATACGAGTATATGGACCGATATTGGAATTTCTCTTTTTCTATATTTTAGTCACCTCCTTTTATTACTCTAATAAGTGTGTGAAGTTTGAAGCAAAACAATATTTTTTCCAAAAATTTTCATACAAAATTGCAAAAAATAAAGTAATGGCCTTTTTCGGAATTTTAAACATATCTCAGCTATATGTGAAGCGGTATTGCTGAATTTCAATAGCAATGCCATGACTCGATGGGGTAATAGAATGGTGAAAGAAAAACGTTTCTAAGTCTAATGGTTTTATTAGCTTATTATACTTAAAAAATATTAAAAATTTTTTGTTATTACATATTCATTTCACCACAGACCTAAATTTATACTGTATTGCTTTCTTACATTTATTTCAGCATAACTCTATATTATAACCCAATTTTTAAAATTCATTTTATCGTTGGAAGATTGTACTTAATATATTTTTGAAAATCGGGCGAATAAATGTTGTGGTTACATATAATGTGACAGTTGCAAAAATTGTGCGCTTTGTATAAATTTGGCTACCATGTATATCCATTTTGCGTATTTCACAGAAAAGTCTTAAATTTATTAAAATATATTATGTGTGTATACAAATATAACTATTTAAATATTGCAATTATCAAATAAAACAAGTAAGAGTGTAGTATATTCGGCTGGGCCGAATCTAAAATACCCTTCACGATAGTCACGAATATGTATAGTATATTAAAAATGTGGCCTGAATATGCTCGGTTATATATGGACCGATATCGGAATTTTCTATTTTCTGTATTTAAGTAACCTTCTTTTATAACAAGAATTGCTTTTCAGCAAAAAAAAAAAAAAAATTTTTAATGAAAAAATCGGTTCAGACTATATCTCGGGTATATATGGACCGATATCGAAAATTTTAATTTTCCATATTTATATAACCTTATTTCATTACCAGAACTGCTTTTGAGCACAACAAATTGTTTAAGTTCGCTTACGCGACATTTTCATGAAAAACCCGGTTTGGGCTATATCTCGGGTATATATGGACCGACATCGAAAATTTTCATTTTTCATATTTATATGACCCTATTTCATTACCAGAACTGCTTTTAAGCAAAAAAAGTTGTTTAAGTTCACTTACGCGACATTTTCATTAAAACCGCAGTTTAGGCTATATCTCGGGTATATATGGACCGATTTCGGAAATTTTCATTTTCCATATTTAGGTAACCTAATTTCATTACCGGAACTGCTTTTGAGCACAAAAAAGCTGTTTAAGTTCGCTTACGCGGCATTTTCATTAAAAATCCGATTTGGGCTATATCTCGGGCATATATGGACCGATATCTGAAAAAAAATTTTTTTGCCTTTAAGTCACCATGATTAATAAATGTGTGAAGTTTGAAGCAAAACGAACAACTTTTGTTTTCAAAAATTTTCATACAAAACTGCAAAAAAAAATGGCTTTTTTCGGAATTTTGAATATATCTCAGCTATACGTGGACCGATATTACTGAATTTCAATAGCAAACCCATGAATCGATGGGGTAAAAGAATAATGAAAGAAAAAAGTTTCTAAGTCTAATGGTTTTCTCAGAAACGGTATTTCAACAGCGGACAAACGGACATCGCTTAATCGACTTTTCCATTAATTCTGATTCAGAATATATATACTTTATAGGGTCGCAACAAAAAAACTGTAGAAATTACAAACGGAATCACAAACTTATATATACCCTTTACATTTTTGTGAAGGGTATAAAAAAGTACGAAAACAGGGTTTTTGGGCCATCCGGCCATTCACAATAATGTATACCATCACTGACTACATTTGTCACGTAAACACGTAATGAAATTCTATTTTCTACAGGTTGAGACGTTACGGTTACATTTCACTACAGTTGGATAAGCGTTTTCATGGTTTCGCGTATAACAAAAACGATCAGCTGTTACGACTACATGTACGGTCGGCTAAATGGGCCTTGAGGCTTCTAAGTTAACCTACGATCGAGATGAATACCAAGGTACTTGACTTCATTTTGCTGCGGAGTAGGTGAATTGTTAATTGGGATAGCTGAACATGTTTGTTTACGCAATGTTAATGTAACGTGAGTACACTTTTATTCATTAACTTTAATTTTCCAAAGTTTTAACAACCTCTCTAATATTGAAATATACTCCTGCAAATTTCGCGAAGCTACTTGATAGTTTTCATTTACGCTGCAGAATACTGTGTCATCTGCAAAAGTTGAAGTGTGAATACCACATCTGGTTGGCATGTCAGAAGTGTAAATTAAATATAAAGTAGGTCCCAGAATGCCACCTTGGGGAATGCAACTCCAAAATATATAACTTCTGCCTCGATTGGCTGAGTTGGGCTTATAAAGTCGGCTTCTCTGATAACAAACTTCCGGTCGCATAAATAGCTTTCCAGAAGCTAGTGAGTGTTTATAGGCAAGTTCAACTTGATTTTGTAAATTAATCCCTCGTACCACACTTTATCAAAAGCTTGGGAAATGTCAATGAATAAAGCTGAACAATACTTTTTGACTTCAAAAGTCTGTCTTATGACGTTGACTAGTCTGTGCGTTTGTTCTATGGTGCTATGTTTAGCCCGAAAGCCAAATTGATGATCAGGGATGCAACCCATATTGTTTAATATTGGTGTCAACTTCGCCATTAACAATTTTTCGAAAAGTTTTGAAATTATTGGCAGTAGACTTAGACTTATTGGTCTATATGACTCTACTTTAGTGGGATCCTTCCATGGTTTGGGTATCATAGTAACCATAGACACCCTCCACTCTGCAGGATAGTATTCTAGGCGCAAAATAACCTTAAAAATGAAAAGAAGAATTCTTCCAGCAACATGAGGTAACTGTACAATAATTTTGCCAGTAATTTTGTCAAAACCTGGAGCTTTTTTTGAGTTTACTTTACTTATACGTTTTTCAAATGATTAATATATGTACACCATCCCTTTTTCAGAATCACTACTTGCCCAGTCGCCAGCTGAAGTTCGCAAAGGTGGCTTACCTATTACGGGTCTTTTCAGACCTTTTGTCGCTTTCCACAGAGAATAGTCGCTTTGCGGGCTACCATCAAGACCTTCTAGGTAATTTTTAAGGGAAGCCATTCTTTGGATTTCAAACACATTTCTTAATTGAGTTATGCACTCCCGTAGCCTGCTTTTAAGCTAGGGAGACCTGCGAAGATGCCACTCTCTTCTAACTCTTCTTTTTTCTGACAAAAGTTGCTCAATTTCAGACGATTAAGTTCTATTGTTCTAATTTCTGGAACTCGTATGGGCAGTGGTAACATGTTGCTCGGCCAGTTTAAGGTCTTCAGAAAAATCTTTAATTGATATATCAACATCCTCAGGAGTTCTCAAGGCAATATTTTCTGTACAATGAGTACTCAAATATTTCTTATATTTTAGCCAATTAACTCTAGTGATGGCGAACGCAAAGTCAATATACGGGGAGCCGACCTCCTGGGGGAACGAAACGGATATTATAGTGGGTGAGTGGTCCGATGACAAATCTATTGAAGACTCTACTTGCATCCATTCTAAAGGAACATTTTTTGCAACTCCAAAATCTATAACGTCTGGGATCTTTCGCCGGTCTGAGGGCCAATAAGTGGGATGTCCGCTTGAAATCACATCTAAACCCATTTTGGAAACTGTGTCAAAAAGCACACGGCCTTTTTTGGAAATTAACCGTGATCCCCAAAAAGTGTGCTTAGCGTTATAGTCACCAGCCGCTAAAAATCGAGAACCAAGTGATTTGAAAACAAGTAAGAGTGTAGTATATTCGGCTGGGCCGAATCTAAAATACCCGTCACGATAGTCACGAATATGTATAGTATATTAAAAATGTGGCCTGAATATGCTCGGTTATATATGAACCGATATCGGAATTTTCTATTTTCTGTATTTTAGTAACCTTCTTTTATAACAAGAATTGCTTTTCAGCAAAAAAAAAAAAAAAAAAACAAATTTTTAAATGAAAAAACATCGGGTATATATGGACCGATATCGAAATTTAATTTTCATTATTTATATAACTTTATTTCAATATCAGAACTGCTTCTGAGCACAACAAATTGTTTAAGTTCGCTTACGCGACATTTTCATGAAAACCCCGGTTTAGGCTATATCTCGGGAATATATGGACCGATATCAAAAATTTTAATTTTCTCTATTTTGGTAACCTTCTTTTATA
Organism: Thecocarcelia acutangulata; assembly: GCA_914767995.1. Classification (NCBI taxonomy): domain Eukaryota; kingdom Metazoa; phylum Arthropoda; class Insecta; order Diptera; family Tachinidae; genus Thecocarcelia; species Thecocarcelia acutangulata. The sequence goes on along the minus strand of OU612098.1, from coordinate 54,559,895 downwards.
ACAAGAACTGCAAAAAAAAAAGTTATTGGAAAAATCGGTTCAGGCTATATCTCGAGTATATATGGACCGATGTCGGATATTTTCTTTTTCCATATTTATATAACTTTATTTTATTACCAGAACTGCTTTAAGGTGAAAAAAGTTGTTTAAGTTCGCTTACGCGACATTTTCATGAAAAATTCGGTTTGGGCTATATCTCGGGTATATATGGACCGATATCGGAAACTTTTATCTTCCATATTTATATAACCTCATATTATTACCAGAACTGTTTTTAAGCAAAAAAAAGTTGTTTAAGTTCGCTTACGCGACATTTTCATGAAAAACCCGGTTTGGGCTATATCTCGGGTATATATGGACCGATATCGGAAATGTTCATTTTCCATACCTATATAACCTTATTTTACTATTAGAACTGCTTTTAAGCAAAAAAAGTTGTTATAGTTCGCTTACGCCGCGTATTCATGAAAAACCCGATTTAGGCTATATCTCGGGTATATATGGACCGATATCGAAAACTTTCATTTTCCATATTTTTATGACCCTATTTCATTACCAGAACTGCTTTTAAGCAAAAAAAAGTTGTTTAAGTTCACTTACGCGACATTTTCATTAAAACCGCTGTTTAGGCTATATCTCGGGTATATATGGACCGATATCAGAAATTTTCATTTTCCATATTTATGTAATCTTATTTCATTATCAGAACTGCTTTTGAGCAAAAAAAAGTTGTTTAAGTTCGCTTACGCGACATTTTCATGAAAAACCCGATTTGGGCTATATCTTGGGTACATATGGACCGATATCGGAAATTTTCATTTTCCATATTTGCGTAACCTAATTTCATTACCAGATTTGCTTTTGAGCACAAAAAAGTTGTTTAAGTTCGCTTACGCGGTTTTTCATGAAAACCCCGGTCTAGGCTATATCTCGGGTATATATGGACCGATATCGAAAATTTTCATTTTTCATATTTATATGACCCTATTTTATTACCAGAACTGCTTTCGAGCACAAAAAAGTTGTTTAAGTTCGCTTACGCGACATTTTCATGAAAAACCCGATTTGGGCTATATCTCGGGTATATATGGACCGACATCGAAAATTTTCATTTTTCATATTTATATGACCCTATTTCATTACTAGAACTGCTTTTGAGCACAAAAAAGTTGTTTAAGTTCGCTTACGCGACATTTTCATGAAAACCCGATTTGGGCTATATCTCGGGTATATATGGACCGATATCGGAAATTTTCATTTTTCATATTTATGTAATCTAATTTCATTACCAGAACTGCTTTTGAGCACAAAAAAGTTGTTTAAGTTCGCTTACGCGGCATTTTCATGAAAAACCCGGTTTGGGCTATATCTCGGGTATATATGGACCGATATCGGAAATTTTCATTTTCCATATTTATGTAACCTAATTTTATTACCAGAACTGCTTTTGAGCAAAAAAAGTTATTTAGCTTTGCCTATGCGACATTTTTATTAAAAATCCGATTTGGGCTATATCTCGGGTATATATGGACTGATATCTGGAAAAAAAATTTTTTCCTTTAAGTCACCATGCTTAATAAGTGTGTAAAGTTTGAAGCAAAACGAACAACTTTTGTTTTCAAAAATTTTCATACAAAACTGCAAAAAAAATGGCTTTTTTCGGAATTTTGAATATATCTCAGCTATACGTGGACCGATATTACTGAATTTCAATAGCAAACCCATGAATCGATGGGGTAATAGAATGGTGAAAGAAAAAAGTTTCTAAGTCTAATGGTTTTCTCAGAAACGGTATTTCAACAGCGGACAGACGGACATCGTTTAATCGACTTTTCCATTAATATATATATACTTTATAGGGTCGCAGAAAAAAACTGTAGAAATTACAAACGGAATCACAAACTTATATATACCCTTTACATTTTTGTGAAGGGTATAAAAAGTGAATACTGATTTTCTGTTATTGAAAATCGTGGCGGTGAGTAGATCGAAGAAATAACGATTTTTTCATGCAAATATTCAATGCATATATTAGTTGCTTGGAGATACTCCTCACGTGTCTCATGCAGAAAATATTGCTTAATTCTATTTTTTTATTAGAATTGCTGAGCCTCCACAAGACCTTCCACGAGGATAATTAGTGTCATACAGTGTGTAGCCATTAATTTTGAAATAACTATTGCTTGTCAAATGAGCTTCAGCAATCATCATTATATCGATTTGCTTTTCCATAAGGAAGTGCTCAAAATTTATAAAAAATAAAAAATGTTTAATTAAAAAAAAATTTGTGTTATTTTAAAAAATGGACTGTGTTGCACTATGATTTGATGACGAAGATGGAAATGCGAAAAATGAAAGAATAGACAGACTAATGCTTAGCAGCAAATCCGACATTCTAAGTTTGAGTGAAAAAATGTAATTTATTTTGAAACTGGCAAAAAATGTTTAATGAGGTCTGCAAAATATTTATTTTTCAACTTCATAAAAAACTTTAGGTTGAATTGCATTCATGTATGTGTTAAATAACATTAGCTTGGAGTGCATGGCAGCGAAATCAAGCGCGATTCCGTCCATTATAAAATTAGCTGCTGCTTTAAAATTTCCTGCAGCATCTTTTATTGCTTGCATTTAGTTCTTCGGCTAATGCATCCCACAAAGCACTTGCTGTCTGTCGAGCATTTGGTGTTTTCAAGTGGCTTTTCGCCAAATAACTATGTTTTTTCATGAATTCCACCATTACTTCGAATTGTCGCGTCGTAGTAGTCTTCTTGTTAGTTTCCCTAAGTGAAATATTATTAAAAACAATTACTCTACTAGTTACCGCAACGAATTATTATTACATTTAATAATTTATTGTAATTTTTCTTTATCCCAATTTTTCGACCTTTTTCTTAAATTAAGATGTAATGATCGGCAAGCTTGAGATCTTTTTTATAAACTTTTTTTTAAGTTTTTATTTAATTCAAAATTTCGTCTTCAGTAATTTTTTTTTTTTATTTTTGTTTATAAATTATTTGAAAGGATATGAAAATAATATTAACATACATACATACATAAATACATTCTCCATAAAGTGTCACAAAAAATTAATATACACAAAAAACATATTAAACATAATGTTATTAACATAATAATAGATTTCTTAATATGCTAATTTATTACTTTGTTTAATATAAATTAGATGCCTATAATTCTGAGCTAAACTTTCCGTATCTTTTCTAAAATTAGTTCTATTTGCTAATGGTACATTAACTATCTGCAGCATCTCAAACATATAACGTTTCCTATAATTATTTTCTGTATTCAATATGGAAACACTATTAAAATCTGGATTATGATTTAAATCCCGACAATGAATAGAAGAAGCAGTATTCTGAGACGAATTAATATCGCTACATATATTTCTGATCTGTCTTATGTCCTGCTAGTCTAGTCTTCAATTTATTCTTCGTTGTTCCTTTATATACCTTGTTACATTGTTCACTATCATTACTGCTACAAGGTATTTTGTGCACTAAATTCAACTTATCTAGCTAACTAATTCTATCTTTTGTTTTACTAAATAATCTTTCAACTGTTTTATAAATCTTGTGTGCTATTTTATATCTTCTTTTATCAAATATACTAGAATTCTGTAACCTTTCAGACATTCCAGGGTGCTTATTCTGTCATTCGCTTACGACCGAGTTTTTACTCGAATGTGCGAGTTTTTACACTTTCGGGATTATCTCATTCGATATCGAGTAAAAGGTTTCGAAATTTCTAATGATGGCATTCGATAGGGAGTAACCGTTCGAATGCAACCGTGCAACTTTTTACTCGTAAGCAAAAGTACTATCGGAAACCAGCCAAACAGAAAAACACAAAAGAAATATAAATTAAAAATTTGTTTTGAATAGCAATAGTAAGTAGTTAAATTAAATTGAGAATTTTTGGTTCTTAAGGCTTTTTCAATTCATATGATGATGTATATGACGTATATATACAGGTATATGTATATAAAGATGCTAAGAACACAAAAACTTATATTTGAACTCACATGTTATTATATTCAAGTGTAGCTTTGATATTGAGCGGACGTATTTGTTTTTGATCGGAGTGTTACAAAAAAAAAAAAAAAAAAAAAAAATAATAATAATAACGGTATATGTAGACAACCGTAATAAGTGAAGAGTGAATTAATACAAAATAAAAACTTTGTGACAATTATTTTTATATAATTTCAAAGTTAAAAAAATTTAAATAAAAAAAAAAAAAGAATTGCATGAGTGTACCAGAGGTTCAATTCGTGTGGCTGACTGATTCGAGCCGCCGCCGGTCTTGGTTTACTTTGTCCAGCCGCCGCCGTTATGGCGGCTGAAATCGGCTTATTTTCAGCAGCCGTATTTACATAATCGACAGCTTGAGCCGATTTTTTTCCGAACTTTTTAGCAATTTTCTTTTGGAATTACTTTCTTGTCGACACAAAAAACTTTTTTCGGCAATTCTTGAGCTTTCTCTATCTTTTATTTCATACAATTTACATTGTATATGCACATACACCCATGAGAGAAAACTAAGGAACTGCTGAGTACCGGCAATTCTTTTTCCCTTCTTATTCCCCTCACCGAAAGCTTTTTTTTTTTTTTTTTTTTTTTTGTAGCATTTTTTATTTATTGAATCTTCCAAATGAACTAACAATAAGTATTCAAATCTTAACACTAAATTTAAAAAATGGGATTCTTAAGTCCGGCCAATGCTAGACAAAAAGTTTTATTATGCGGGAGCTATTTCGGTAAAATCACCTATTGAGCAATCTGATGGTGGCAGCGGTATCCCTTCTTTTAAGCCGAGTGTGGCCGCCAAAATTAAGTATATTGCGCGCAAGAGGGTTTGGATGAAGTTCCAGTTTACTGACATACCTTGTCGCGTACTTGGAAAATTCCTCTTTTACCAGCGGAACACTCAGATCGTTATGAATTCGTGAATTTTTGACGTACCATGGAGCTGCAGTAATCGTTCGAAGAATTTGGTTTTGTCGCCTTTGAATTTTTTCAATATTTGACGCTGAGGCGGTGCCCCATAATTGAATTCCGTAGCACCATATAGGTTTTAGAATTGCATTGTATAACAGAAGTTTGCAATCCAACTTCAATGTCGAGTTTCTGCTCATAAGCCAATTTAGTTGCGCTGCTTTTAGTTTCATCTGAGTGACTTTTGCTTCAATGTGAGACTTCCACGTTAGCCTACGGTCGAGGTGTATACCAAGGTACTTGACTTCACTGTGTTGCGGAATAGGTGAGTTGTTTATTTGGATAGGCCCACATGTTTGCTTACACAGAGTGAATGTGACATGAGTACATTTTTGTTCATTAACTTTGATTTTCCAAAGTTTTAGCCATTTCTCTAATATTGAAATGTATTCCTGTAAATTTCGTGAAGCTAATTGGTGGTTTTCATGAACACTCAAAAACGCTGTGTCATCTGCAAAGGTTGAAGTATGGATTCCGGATGTCGTTGGCATGTCAGAGGCGTAAATCAAGTATAAAGTAGGCCCCAGTATGCTGACTTGGGGAACACCTGCTTCGATTGGCTGAGTTGGGCTTATAAAATCGCCTTCTCTGATAATAAACTTCCGCCCATATAAGTAGCTTTCCAGAAGCTTGTGAGTATTTACAGGCAAGTTTAACTTTATTTTATGCATCAACCCGTCGTGCCACACTTTATCGAAAGCTTGAGAAATGTCGATGAATAGAGCTGAGCAATACTTCTTCTCCTCAAAGGTCTGTCTTATGACATTGACTAGTCTGTGCGTTTGTTCTATGGTGCTATGTTTAGCCCGAAAACCAAATTGATGATCAGGGATACACCCCACATTGTTCAATATTGGACTCAACTTCGCCATTAACAATTTTTCGAACAGTTTTGAAATTGTTGGTAGTAGACTTATTGGCCTATATGATTCTACCTTTGTCAGATCCTTCCCTGGCTTGGGTATCATAGTAATCATTGAGACCTTCCACTCTACAGGATAATACTCAAGGCGTAAAACGGCGTTAAAAATAAAAAGTAGAACCCTTCTAGCTACACGAGGTAACTGTTCAAGCATTTTACCAGTAATTTGATCAATGCCTGGAGCTTTTCTTGGGTTTGTATTTGCGATAACGTTTTCGAAATCTTGAAAATTAAGTCTCAAAGACACAGGGGGTCTAACAACATATGGTGGTAATTCCGCTGTAATATTCGCTGAATCATTTGTAATAAAAACGTTTCTCAAATGATCGACATACAACATCCCCTTTTCAGAGTCGCTTCTTGCCCAGTCGCCAGTTGAAGTTCGCAAAGGTGGCTTACCTATTACGGGTCTTTTTAAACCTTTTGTCGCTTTCCACAAGGAATAATCAGATTGAGGAGTACCATCAAGGCTTTCCAAATATGTTTTAAGGGAAGCAATTCTATGGACTTCAAGCAGATTTCTTAACTGAGTTATGCATTCCCGTAGCCTAGTTTTAAGCTGGGGAGATCTGCGAAGTTGCCATTCTCTTCTGACTCTTCTTTTTTCTGACAGAAGTTGCTCAATTTCAGACGAATAAGTTCTATTGGTTTCATTTCTGGATCTTATATGGCTAGTGGTAGCATGCTGTACGGCCAGTTTGAGGTTTTCAGAAAAATCGTTAATTGACACAGGCGTTCTCAAGGCGATATTTTCAGTACAATGTGTACTCAAAAATTTTTTGTATTTTAACCAATTAACTCTATTGACAGTTAACGGTGAGTCAATCTCGTGGGGGAACGAAACAGAGATTATAGTGGGAGAGTGATCTGATGACAAATCTAATGAAGGCTCCACTTGCATCCACTCTAAGGGAAAATTTTTCGCAACTCCAAAATCTATAACATCTGGGATCTTTCGTCGGTCTGACGGCCAATAAGTGGGATGTCCGCTTGAAACCACATCTAAACCCATTTTGGAAACGGTGTTAAAAAGCACACCGCCTTTCGAGGTAATTAAACGTGATCCCCAAAAAGTGTGTTTTGCGTTATAGTCGCCAGCCGCTAAAAATCTAGGACCAAGTGATTTGAAAAAATTTGAGTATTGGCTTTCTGCTATTGAAAAGCGTGGCGGTGAGTAGATTGAGGAAATAACGATTTTTTCATGCAAATATTCAATGCCTATATTAGTTGCTTGGAGATACTCCTCACATGTCTCGTTCATTAAAAAGTGTTTAATTCTGGATTTTATTAGAATTGCCGATCCTCCGCAAGATCTTCCACGGGGATCTTTTGTGTCGTACAGTATGTAGCCATTAATTTTGAAATAACTGTTGCTTGTCAAGTGGGTTTCAGCAATCAGCATTATGTCAATTTGTTTTTCCATAAGGAAGTGCTCAAGTTCATTTTTGTGTTGGCGGATGCCGTTTGCGTTCCAGAAACATATTTTTAACCAATTCATTTTGTTAAAATTGCCTGCAAAATAGTGGATTGCATTTTCAGCATTTCCTGCATCATGTTCGTCATAGAAACCGTAAATGTGTTTATGGACTGAACAAGAGTCTGAAGAGTTGCCTCAAGATTGGTAAAATTTTGATCGGAATTTTGGGGCTTGGGCTCCTGATTCAAGTTTTGTGTATCGGTTTTGACCACACTAGCATATGAAACTTATTTGGGGTTTTGCATAATTATTTGGCTGGTTGACTGGCCTATCTGCGGAAAATTGTTTGTATGAATTATGTTTGGCTGCTGGGGTTGTTTATAGGTGATTGATGACTTATTTGTCATTGACTGCTTAAAGTGGGTATAGACAGGGCAGCCCCTGTAATTTGCAGTGTGGTTGCCTCCACAGTTACTGCATTTTTTAACACTTGAGTCAGTTTTTGACTTTTGGCACTGTGATGTGCCGTGCAGTTCTCCACACACCACACAAACTGTGGGCAGTTTACAATAGGCCTTAGTATGGCCAAATTCCTGGCAGTTTAGGCATTGAACGGGCCCTAAACGCTTGTGCGGCTCCTCAACGGTAACTCTGCGATGAAGAAGAAATTTAAGGTTATAAATTGGGTGAGTTTCATTCTTTTTGAGAATAACATCCCCCGGTACCAGTTCAACCCTAAACATGGGTTGAGGAATTTTTTCACGGTTTCTAATATTAACCACATTTTTTATTTTAAAGCCTTTATCTAGCAGTGCAGTTTTAACCTCATCCGTGTCTACATAAGGGTCAATACCTTTTATAACAACCTGAAGGCCTTTAGCACTTTTAAGTTGATAAGTATAAAAAGATTTTTTCTCTTTTTCCAGAGCGGCAGAAAGTTTTCGGTAATTATTTTCGCAGTAGACTTGGATTTTTGTTTCACTTATTTGTCCGTGCTTCACTGATGTTACGTTGAAGGTGTCTTTACCAATTGCCGTAATAAGTGCTTTTACCAGCTCATTTGATGTAGGTTCCCTCAAGTATATTGGTGGCGGTTTAAATGTTTTTTTTGATGTAGTTGGCTCGTCAGTCTGAAGGATAGCAAACCTATTACTATCCGTTGTCGCAGAGGTAATATCGCCCTTAGACATTTTTGGTTGCGATGATATTTGCGCGGATTTAGGGCTTCGCTGACGTTTAACCACGGTTATATACCTATCCATACCCACTTGAATTTTCGGTTTATCAACAATAGCTACACTTGCAGATGGTTTGTCGTCTGTTGCAACAACAATATTTGGCGAGCACGAACGCGTGCGTTTTTTATCTCTTAGAGACAGAAGATTGTCCAATGATTTTTTCAATGATTCCTCTTCAGAAATCCAGAGGTTTTTTCTAGTGGAGCTAAGCTCCCTCTCAGAATTGCATCTACTAGGTGCACTCATGCAATTTTTTTTTTTTTTATTTATATTTTTTTTTTAATTTAAAAGTATATAAAAATAATTGTCATAAAGTTTTTCTTTTGTATAAATTCGCTCTTCCTTTTATTGCGGTTTTGTAAGAAAACAAAAAATTTTAATGTATAGTTTTTTTCCCACTGGGTAGTTAATCTTCACGCACAATAACAACAATAACAATGCACTGCCACCGCACTTGTTTTATTGAAATTGATTTTATTGTTTAGTTATTGAAATGTAAGGAATTTATTTTCCCGTTGTTTTTTTTAAATAATTTGTTATTGTTTTTACAATTTAAATTTAAAGGCGTTTAAGCAATGATTTTATTTTATTTTTTTGTTCACTTTTTACGACCGATTGGTTGGAGAGTCACAAGAGAACTGAACCGAAAGCTTCTATAAAGTCAAGAATTGCCCAACTAAAGTTGCTTTGTTTGGCCTGGCACTTAGCTCTACATGTTTCAGTCATATTCGTAGCAGCATAATGACTTTTTGTCACTGTAAAATCTATGACTTTAAACTTTTCTTTAAGTACTTTATACAATTTTTTATATTACATGTAAGAGTTTGACAGTACAATCATACCACAAGCTGTTCCTTGTTACAACATATTTAGTGTCACCTTGGAAATTATTTGCTTTTATGGTATTTTATTAGAAAAGATCCGATATTTTTCAGGTGACAGATTGCTATAAGCTTACCTTTTCTAAAATCTTAATTAATTTGAGCCACATATTGTTATTTAAAATCAGTTTTATCTAAATAAATTGAGCCACGTAATGTTCTTTATTTCTTTTCCAAAATATTTGTTTCTTAATAAGTGAAAAAACCCCATAACTCAAAAACCATAGTTTCAAATAAAAGAAACACATTTTACATTTGTAATTTCCATACTCGTCTTAGAAAATATGTATGTTTACAAAATAGCTCCTAAAGGTTTGAATGAGTTTATGGAACACTACAAAGGATAGTATTGTTAACAAATTTGCATTGTTGACTCGAAATAATTATGTTTATATATTGAATTATGACGTCGTTTGAGTAAATCAGCGATATTTAGTAAATTTGTACAACAAGAGTTTTTATATAATTAGCTTAACATTTTTATGAATTTAGATGAAAAATAGTGAAGAAGGTATTTGTCTAAGTGCGTACTTTTTTAAACAATATTTTGACATAATAAATTAGAATATTACCACATGTATGCAAAAAAAAGCACAGCCCAGCCGCCGCCGCCGACAACTATGCGACGAATTGAACCTCTGGAGTGTACCTAGTAGATGCAATTCTGAGAGGGAGCTTAGCTTCACTAAAAAAAAAAAACTCTGGATTTCTGAGGAAGAATCTTTCAAAAAGTCATTGGATAATCTCCTGTCTCTAAGAGATAAAAAACGCACGCGCCAAACATTGTTGTTGCAACAGAAGACCATCTTCCAGTTTAATTGTTGCAGATAAGCCGAAAACACAAGTAGGCATTGACAGGTACATAACCGTGGGTAAAATGCAGCGAAGCCTCAAATCAGCTCAAATATCATCTCAACTGAAAATTTGTAAAGATGATAATTGGACTTCGGCAACGGATAGTAGCAGATGTGCTATCCTTTAGACTGATGAGCCAACAACATCAAACAAAACATTTAAGCCGCCACCAATATACTTAAGAGAACCTACTTCTAGTGAGCTGGTAAAAGCACTTATTTCGGCAATTGGTAAGGACACCTTCAACGTAACATCAGTGAAGCACGGACAAATAAGTGAAACGAAAATCCAAGTCAACTGCGAAAATGATTACCGAAAACTTTCTGCCGATCTGGAAAAAGAGAAAAGATCTTTTTATACATATCAATTTAAAAGTGCTAAGGGTCTTCAGGTTGTTATAAAAGGTATTGGCCCTTATGTAGACACAGATGAGGTTAACACTGCACTGCACTGCTTTAAAATAAAAAATGTGGTAAATATGCGGAGCCGTGAAAATATTCCTCAACCCATGTTTAGGATTGAACTGGAACCAGGGGATGTTATTCTCAAAAAGAATAAAACTCACCCAATTTATAACCTTAAATTTCTTCTTCATCGTAGGTTTACCGTTGAGGAGCCACACAAGCGTTAAGGGCCGTTTCAATGTCTAAACTTCCAGCAATTCGATTATACTACGGCATATTGTAAACTGCCCGCAGTTTGTGTTGTGTGTAGCGAACTGCACGGCACATCACAGTGCAAAAAGCCAAAAATTGACTAAATTGACTGTTAAAAAATGCAGTAACTGTGGAGGTAACCACACTGCAAATTATAGAGGTTGCCCTGTCTATACTCATTTTAAGCGGTCAATGACAAATAAGCCATTGATTTTAAATAAGCCACCCCAGCAGTCAAACACCATTTCTACAACCAATTTTCCCCAGGTACGCCAGCCAACCAGCCATATACACGTGCAAAACCCCCAACAAATTTCTTATGCGAATGTGGTAAAATCCGATAAACTAAATTTGAATCAGGAGCCCACGCCTCAAAACTCCGACCAAAATTTTAGCAATCTTGAGGCAACTCTGCAGACTCTTGTTCAATCTATAAATACATTTACGATTTTCATGACAAACATGATGCAGGAAATGCTGAAAATGCAATCCACTATTTTGCAGGCAATTTAAAAAAAATGAGTTGGTTAAAAATATGCTTCTGGAACGCAAACGGCATTCGCCAACGAAAAAATGAACTTGAGCATTTGCGAAAAGCAAATTGACATAATGTTGATTGCTGAAACCCATTTGACAACTAACAGCTGTTTCAAAATTAATGGCTACACAATATATGACACAAAAGATCCCCGTGGAAGATCTTGCGGAGGCTCGGCAATTTTGATAAAAACTAGAAATAAGCACTATGTGCTAAACGAGACATGTGAGGAGTATCCCCAAGCAACAAACATATGTATTGAACATTTTCATGATAAAATCGTTATAACCTCGATTTACTCACTGTTCATGCCAGAAGTCTTGGTTTTACCTAAATTTTAACATTTCGGTTTTTATTCGAATATTATTGTATCGTTCATATAAATAAAAGCTGAATAGTACGCAACGATTCCCAACACTGTTTTCGTGCCGTTATATCTTTAATAACGTTTTACGATATTGTCACAAATATTCATTTCCGCTAAGTTCATGGTCTTCTGTTCCCTACCGTCAAACCACATGGTAATGAATTATATCGAAATAAAGATTTATTTATAAGAAAAACCTATTCGTCTTTCTTTTCATCACATTTCATCATCCCAATCCTGGTTTTCTACTTCACTGAGAATTTACGAGTTTCCAGATCTGCCAGCCTATTCAGCCATTCCATACAGTCCACTACATTCCATCTTTACATTGTTCCATCGACCGGATTCAACATTTGGAGATTTTGATTCTCAGTGTCCTTCCATTGGTTTCCAAAATTGTCAACAACATCAACAGGTTTGTTGTAATTTGCTTATTTCTATATTTGGGTTTGATAGTGAAGAAAGAGTGCAGAAAAGTTAAGTACCAATCTGTGCTTTACATGAACAACATGCATGGTTTTTTTTATAGATAAAAATACATATGTATGTATGTACGATTATTTGGCCAAAATTTTCTAAAAATAGTAAAAAGATACATATATATGTTCTTATTATGGTTATGTAAAAAATTTAAGGAAAATAGAGTTTAAAGAAGTGCATAAAGTAAAAAAAACATAAAGAAATTCGTATTATATTTCAGAAGAAAAATTTAAGAAGAAGAAGAGAAAAAAGTGATAAAGTGGCATTATTCATACATATATACAAACATATATTCAGAACTTTTTATTGAATATAATAATTTCGGTGAGTGGAAAATCTTTAGGAAAATATATGTGCATACATACGAGCAAATTTCACATATGTACACATATAAATACACATTAAAATATTTCAAAAAGATTTAATAAATTCTTTCCTTTTACCGGTTCATTTTGTTGTACATATATACATTCGTACATATATACATACATATATGCATGTATATATATTTGTGTATACATATCTATATACATACATAGTCAAAAATCCAGTTAAGATTATGTAAAGTATCACTCTCTTACATTGGTTTTCTCCTAAAGTATAATAATTTCCAGTTCAATCGTTAGTATCATCGATAATCTCTTTGTTCTTTTTCGCAAGTTTCTCTTAATTCTGACTTATTAAAGTTAGGAAAAAATTAAACTTGTATATTATTCATATTAAAATAATTTCAATAAATAAAATTAACAAATAATTTTAAATAATTAATAAATAAATTTGAAATAATTTATATACGTAATTTAAATCGACGAAAGTTTCTTTGTGTTCAAACAAATTTACATACATAAATTCTATTAATTATCTCATGCACTTTTATTAACGAGTTATTTCTCTTACATGTAATTATTCTTATAATTACTCTTTTCAACGTTTCCCCTTTAATATTTCCAACTTTCCAAATATTTCAATTTATTCTTTTGGAAGCAGTTAACAATTGCGGGAATACTTATAGCACACCAAAAAATAATGGCGTACAAACATAAAAATGTTTGATTAGAACATCCATAAAGAAATAAAGTGTATTTAGACGTTCAAGAATATCGCGCTATATATACTTAAACCATTTGACTTCTAATTCACAACATTTTCATTTCCTTTTTTTTCTTTCAAACCTATTTCGAAAATAAAATATTTGCACGTAGCTGTTCAAATTATTAATTGTCAGCTAGAATTATTCTAAGCTTTAATAAAAAGATTAGTGTTCATTATTTTTCATCACATTTTATATACATTATATGCAAACCGTCGGTTCTTAACGGGTTAAACTTAATAATTTCCAAATACTTCCAGTAATTTTTTCAATAATTCCATTGGCATATATATTTAAAGTTCATTGAACTCTAGTGATCACAGCTGTTTCTAGAGTTGTGAATTTTGTTCTTTTCATTTCATCGAATACAGTATTCGAATAAAAAGCTCTTTTTGTTTTTCAAACAAATTAGTTTACATTTTTTCTATAAAAATATTTTGTATACCATTCTGCAATACAAAATTAAAACTTTATTTCATAAAAGTTTTAATTCTTGCGCGGTGAAAAAACTATTTTTGTTCATTATTTCCTTTAAAGTTACTTGGATTTTATCATAAATCAATTCAAAATGTCACTTGATAAGTTTATTCGACTGGCCGATGAATTAGTTGAATTCAATTCAGATTTGAACGAAAATCGAATTCCTATCACCTCAATTCATGCGGTTAATATTCAAAAAGATGAGGTCAAATCTACTTGGTCAGAAATTAAGGCTACTTATGACAAATATATATTTGAAAAAAACAGTGAAGCGGACGAGGAGAAAGAGGAGGATCAAGTTGATTTAGAAATTTTTCGAAACAAATACAAAAATAGTTACGTTACATACACTACTATTTTAACAAAATTATCTGAACTTGCAGAACTTTTTCGACAAAAAGAGTCTGTGAAACCTGGTTTACCAGATACTCAAAATTTAAAAAATAAAGTTCAAGATAATCTGGAATCTCATAGCTTTAATCTCCCTCCATGCGATATTGAGATTTTCAAAGGTGATTATATAGCTTGGCCCACTTTCCGAGATTTATTTACTGCTGTTTACATCAAAAATTCTAGGCTGAGTCCTGTTGAAAAGCTTTTCCATTTGACCCAAAAAACAAGAGGCGAAGCACGGGATATAGTTCAAAACAGCCCCTTGACAAATAGCGGATTTGAGCTGGCTTGTCTAGCCTTTGCATGCGTTACGAAAATCGCCGAGTACTAGTCAACGGGCAATTAAAAACTCTTTTTAATCTCCCGACAATAACCTCCGAATCAGGAACTGCCCTGAAACACCTTCAAAGAAGTATCAATTCTTGCATTTCAGTGCTCAGATTATATGATATTGATGTTGAAGGGTGGGACCCAATTTTTGTCTTCTTATGCTCAAATCGGCTGCCAGATGTTACTCTTACCTTGTGGGAGCAAGGTCTAGAAAGTAAAACAACCATTCCAATGTGGTCAGAGTTTGACGCATTTTTAACAGGTACAGGACTTTAGAGTCTGTTTCTGAAATCCGCAAAATTCCTTGTACGCAACCAAAATCCAAAAAAGATATAATCTCAACAAAGAAGATTAATGCATTTCAAAATAAAGTTGCCCTTCCAAATTGCCCATTATGTCCAAAGGAAACTCATATTATAAGGAAATGTCCACGTTTCATAAAAATGGACTATTCTCAAAAATATAATGAAATTAAAAAATTAAATTTATGCCTGAACTGTTTTTCCAAAACTCACTCTGTTCAAAACTGTTCAAGTAAAAATAGTTGTTTTCATTGTAAAAAAAGACATAATACCCTACTTCATAGGGAAACAACTTTCCACACATCACAAAATCCACGTGCTAGTACGTCTTCTAGTTTAAATATAAATTCTGTTCCATTTCAAAGTAATTCTGGTAGTCCATCTGGGTGTTAAATAATAACATTATACAGAATTGCTTTACTTCAAATTCAAAGGGCGTGTTGTTGGGTACAGCAATAGTCAACATTATCCATTTAGGTATGGAATATAGGGCTCGTGTACTTATTGACTCAGGGTCTGAAGGAACATTTATTTCCGAACGTATGTTTAACCGTCTAAAATTGCCGTTTGAAAAGACAAATGCGAAAATTTCTGGGCTTAACAAAACACTTGCGGCTACTGTACAGAAAAAGTGTTTATTATGTTTAAGCTCTCGCCTAGATTCTCAGAAGATTTCAATAAATGCTCTAGTTGTTCCCCATTTAGCTGAACGCATTCCTTCGCAAAACTTCAAATTTTCGTCATTCTCAGATTTACCTAAAATTGCACTCGCTGACCCTTCTTTTCATAACAGTTCAATGATTGACATTTTAATCGGTGGTGATGTTATTCCTTCTATTATGTGTTCTGGTTTCAAACAAGCTGTTTGTGGGTCCTTACTAGCCCAAGAGACAATCTTTGGGTGGATTCTCACAGGTCCAGTTACTACCAATTCTAGAAAGCAGAGCTCTAATATCGTTTCGTATTTCAGTGAAATTTCTCTGGACAAAGAAATTTCAAAGTTTTGGGAGGTGGAAGACCTTTCAAAAGAAAAAGTATTATCCTCTTCAGACAAATTTTGCGAAAATTTGTATAGAGCAACAACCCGGAGAAGTTCAGAGGGAAGATACATTGTCTCTCTTCCATTTAAAGAGGGATATCCTCATGAATCGTGCTTAGGCGAATCAAGATCAAGTGCTTTAGCACAATTCTTCAGAAATGAATCCAGACTGCTTCGAAATCCGGACTTAAAACCTACATATGACAACGTCGTGCAAGAATACAAGGATTTAAATCACATGTCAGAAGTTTCAAGTGAGTGTTTAAACGATCCGTTTCACTACTATCTTCCGCATCATGCCGTGATAAAACCGGAAAGTACGACTACCAAAGTACGAGTCGTATTTAATGCATCATTTCCAAGTAACAATGGGCTAAGTTTAAATGATATTTTATATCAGGGTCCAATTCTTCAAAGTGACTTAACTCTTCTAATTCTAAATTGGCGTTTTTTTCGTTTTGTGTTCAACGCAGATATTCAAAAAATGTATCGTCAGATTCTGGTTGATCCAAAGCACACGCCATTCCAAAGAATTTTATTCCGAAAAGATACGAACGATTCAGTTAAAGACTTCGAATTAAAAACCGTCACATTTGGGGTTAATTGTGCTCCATACTTAGCCATACGAACAATGATTCAACTAGCTGATGACATTCAAGACAAATATTCAATCGCAAGTCAAATACTTAAAAGAAATATGTACGTAGATGATGTTTTAGCGGGCGAACATACAATTTCAGCAGCCAACAGAGCCAAAAATGAGCTTATCCATGCTCTTGAAACAGCAGGATTCTCTTTGCGCAAATGGACAGCAAATTCGAAGAAACTCCTCTCGGATTTCCCTCCAAGCTATTTACTTCGAGAAGATTTTTTAGAGTTCGATGACAGAAGCACAGCCAAAACTCTAGGCATAAGATGGAATGCTAACTCCGATACTTTCTTTTTTGTGCCCACTGTATTTTTCGAACCTTGTAAGTATACAAAAAGAGAAGTTTTTTCACAGATCGCTCGCTTATTCGATCCAGCTGGGTGGCTGGCTCCATGCGTAATTCTGGCAAAAATCCTTATGCAAAGAATTTGGATTGAAGGTACTGCTTGGGACGAAGTCATCTCCGACAAAGCGCTTACTCAATGGAAATTATTTCAATCTAACTATCCGTACATTAAAGATATTCATGTTCCAAGATGGATTAACTTTGTGCCAAATAGTGTTGTTCAATTTCACGGTTTCTGCGATGCTTCCGAGAAAGCATACGCTGCCGTTTTGTACATTAGAATAACATATAACAACAAAATACATACACATTTGGTTACTTCAAAGACCAGAGTTGCTCCTGTCAAAACTCTTTCAATTCCACGTCTAGAGCTTTGTGGGGCAGTACTACTAGCAGAAATGATTGATTCAATTCTTCCAAAGTTAGAACTCAAGACGTACGAAGTATACTGCTGGACAGATTCCACTATTGTCTTATCTTGGTTAGCCAAGTCTCCGTGTACGTGGTTAACTTTTGTAGCTAACAGAATTTCTAAAATAGTACAAATAACTGATCCAACTCATTGCGTCACGTTTCTTCCGAAAATAACCCAGCTGATATAGCTAGTCGTGGAATATTCCCACCAGATCTTATCAATAATGATTTATGGTGGAAGGGACCTAAATTTATTCAAGAAATGGATATCGTGCATATTTTTCAGGAGAATCTTATTGCAGATACTAATCTAGAGCAAAAACCAATAAGAGTTAATTTTTCATATTTTCAAAACTTTGAAGATGTCATGCAAAGATTCTCTTCATTTGCAAGAGCTATTCGTGTGTTCGCGTATATTTACAGATTTTTCAACCGCACTCATCCCAACTATAAAACAAGCTTTTCGAAAACTTGCTTAACTCTATCTGCGTTTGAAATCAAGCAAGTTCGTGACCAACTTATTAAAATGTATCAAAAAGCTTTCTACCCAGATGAATATAAATGCCTATCTGCCAAAGAAGCTGTTTTATCAACCAGTAAACTCCTAAACTTGAATCCTTTTCTAGATTCAGAGGGCATAATCCGATCATGCGGCAGATTAGAGACGTCTCCCGGCCTTTCATACAATGAGAGGCATCCAATTCTTTTACCTTACGACTGCCAATACTCCAGGCTACTTGTCAGATTTGTCCATACTATAACACTACATGGAGGTAATCAGTTAGTTTTACGGCTCATTCGGACACAATACTGAATACCAAAAGTTAAAAATTTAATAAAATGTACTATTCGCACATGCAAACCCTGCATTATCTATAAAAAGAGGTGCCAAAGGCAGATCATGGCAGCTTTACCTCCAGAGCGATCATCCTTTTCGAGACCTTTTACGCATACAGGTCTTTATTTCGCCGGCCCGTTTGACATAAAAAGTTATTCGGGAAGGAATTGTCGAATTTCAAAAGGGTATGTATGTGTATTCGTTTGTTTTTCGACTAAAGCTATACACTTGGAAGCTACATCCGATTTGTCAACTCCCGCTTTCCTTGCGGCTTTTCATCGTTTTGTGTCTCGACGCGGTTGTCCCATCCATATGTATTCTGATAATGGTACAACATTTATCGGGGCATCGAAAATTCTGGCTAAGAACTTTCTTCAGACTTCTCACCAACTCATTTCTACTCAGTTTCAGCATCAAAATATTACATGGCATTTCATACCACCAGGTGCGGCACATATGGGAGGGTTATGGGAGGCTGGAGTAAAAAGTTTCAAAACACATTTTCGGAAAACCGTTAGAGATTTTAAATTCACGTTCGAAGAGTTCTGTACCATATTATCTAGAATTGAAGCCTGTCTGAACTCTCGACCGCTGTCTCCTGCGTCTCATGACCCTACCGACCTAAGCGCCCTTACGCCTGGACATTTCCTAATTGGCACGCCTAACCTAGCTCCCATTGATCCTACGGTTCAAGAAACTAGACTTTCGCTTATAAATCGATGGGAGAAAATAAAGCTAGTTCAGCAACACTTTTGCAGAAGATGGAAAAACGAATATCTGAAAGAACTTCAAAAGCGCTCCAAATGGCAGAAACCGGAAGAAAATCTCAAAGAAAATACTCTTGTGGTCATTAAAGATGAGAATCTGCCTCCCAACGCATGGCGACTTGGTCGTATTAAGAAAACTTACTTTGGTTCCGATAACAGAGTCCGAGTCGCTGATATTTTGACTCAGAAAAGAATAATCACACGTCCCATAGTTAAGCTCGTAGTTCTATGTTCTGAATAAAACTCCCTGCATCCAATCAAATGATATATTTTGATCAATGCATATTTCTTCAAAAATTTACTCACTATCAGACACCAAATTAAGCAAATTTTACAACTTGTTAATTCATCCGCAAATCGAACATTAAAAAAAAAAAAAAAACCAAATTCATTATTTCTTCCATTTTACGGCTTGAGTTTTTATACTTGGCCAACAACATGCAATATTTTTTCATTATAGCTCATCATGCCAGGCAAATCCTCACATAAGAAGAAATACTTCTCTGCGAGACAAGCCAGACGGACTTCTTTAAAATTACCAACATATTATGGATCATACTTGTGCAGACTATGCAAGAAACCACACGGTCTAAAAAAGTGCAAACAGTTTTTGAGAATGAATATGAAAGAAAGGCTAGAAACAGTTCGTAAACATCGCTATTGTTCAAATTGCTTGGCTCATAATCATTCGCACGGAACTTGTTTTACAAAACACTGTTGCAGGCTTTGTGAAAAATTTCATCACACTCTGCTGCACGTTCATCCTCGTTTACTCAACAATTTCGATTTACCGTCAGTCTCACCTCGATCACCCATTCCTGAGGCAAATCACACTGTTAACGTAGAGCAGCATTCATCAACGAGAAATTGCCAAAAATCCAAAACAATCGCTCTCTCCGCTGTTATTCGCCAAAACACTCCAGTCTTGTTACCAACAGTACTCGCAAAGCTAGGCTCAAAAACTTCATATGCTCGTTGTCTCTTAGACTCGGGATCAGCAGTAAGCCGCGTCTCGAAACAACTTGTTGACAAGCTAAATTTAACCTGCTATTCGGTGAAAGAAGAGACCATTTGTCAGTTAACTCTTAAATCAAGATTTGATGCGGATTTAAAAATTGAAGGAACCCTAAGAGTTGATAATCGAATCATGATGCAGACTCCAGTACAATCCCTGTCAATCAAAAATCATTTTCGAGACCTATTTCTAGGTGATCCTACATTTTACGAATGCTCTGGAATAGACATTATCATTGGAGTAGATTTATATACAAGGGTGATTGAAGAAGGTATATTCACCAGAGTAGGCTTACCAACGGCGCAAAGAACTATTTTCGGATGGACTATTTACGGTCCTTGTTCCATGTAATATTTTTTAAATATCCTTATTCTATTTTTTTATTTTTTATCTCATTTCATTATCTAAACTAATTTGAATTATCTTTTTTTGCATTATAAAAAAAAAAACAATCTGTACCTATAGAAATTTTGATTGAATTTTATCACATTTAATTTAAGTTTAATCGCATTAAGTTTAAGTTTGTTTGAACTTGGAAGAATTTTTGTGACAATTCAATATTTTTTCGTTCTGTTGCACGTATCCTGCAAGGCGGGCGGTAATGTTCATGCCAGAAGTCTTGGTTTTACCTAAATTTTAACATTTCGGTTTTTATTCGAATATTATTGTAACGTTCATATAAATAAAAGCTGAATAGTACGCAACGATTCCCAACACTGTTTTCGTGCCGTTATATCTTTAATAACGTTTTACGATATTGTCACAAATATTCATTTCCGCTAAGTTCATGGTCTTCTGTTCCCTACCGTCAAACCACATGGTAATGAATTATATCGAAATAAAGATTTATTTATAAGAAAAACCTATTAGTCTTTCTTTTCATCACATTTCATCATCCCAATCCTGGTTTTCTACTTCACTGAGAATTTACGAGTTTCCAGATCTGCCAGCCTATTCAGCCATTCCATACAGTCCACTACATTCCATCTTTACACTCACCACCACGATTTTCAGTAACAGAAAATCAGTATTCACATTTTTTCAAATCACTTGGTCCTCGATTTTTAGCGGCTGGCGACTATAACGCTAAACACACCTTTTGGGGATCACGTTTAATTACGCCGAAAGGCCGTGTGCCTTTTGACACCGTTTCCAAAATGGGCTTAGATGTGGTTTCAAGCGGACACCCCACTTATTGGCCGTCAGACCGAAGAAAGATCCCAGATGTTATAGATTTTGGAGTTGTGAAAAAATTTCCTTTAGAGTGGATGCAAGTGGGGCCTTCATTAGATTTGTCATCAGATCACTCACCCACTATAATATCTGTTTCGTTCCCCCAGGGGGTTGGTTCCCCGTTTTGTGACTTGGCGTTGACCGTCACTCGAGTTAATGGGCTAAAATACAAAACATTTTGGAGTACACATTGTACTGAAAATATCGTTTTGAGAACGCCTGAGGATATTGATGTGTCAATTAATGATTTTTCTGAAAACCTCAAACTGGCCGTACAGCATGCTACCACTAGTCATATAAGATCCAGAAATGAGAACAATAGAACTTATTCGTCTGAAATTGAGCAACTACTGTCAGAACAAAGAAGAGTCAGAAGAGAGTGGCAACTTCGCAGGTCTCCCCAGCTTAAGACTAGGCTACGGGAATGCATAACTCAGCTAAGAAATCTGCTCGAAATCCACAGAATGGCTTCCCTTAAAACATATTTGGAAAGCCTTGACGGCACTCCTCAATCTGACTATCCCTTGTGGAAAGCGACAAAAGGTTTAAAAAGACCCGTAATAGGTAAGCCACCTTTGCGAACTTCAACTGGCGACTGGGCAAGAAGCGATTCTGTTTCTGTTGTATGTCGATCATTTGAGAAACGTTTTTATTACAAATGATTCAACGAATAACACAGCGGAATTACCGTCATATGCTACTAGACCGACTGTGCCTTTAAGACTTAATTTTCAAGATGTTGAAAATGTTATCGGTAATACAAACCCCAGGAAAGCTCTAGGCATTGATCAAATTACTGGTAAAATTCTTGAGCAGTTACCTCGTGTAGCAAGAAGACTTCTACTTTTTATTTTTAACGCTATTTTACGCCTTGAGTATTATCCTGCAGAGTGGAAGGTCTCAATGATTACCATGATTCCCAAGCCAGGGAAGGATCTTACAAAGGTAGAATCATATAGACCAATAAGTCTTTTACCAACAATTTCAAAACTATTCGAAAAATGTATAGTGACGAAGTTGAGTCCAATATTGAACAATGTAGGATGTATCTATGATCATCAATTTGGCTTTCGCACTAAACACAGCACCATAGAACAAACACATAGACTAGTCAATGTCATAAGACAGACTTTTGAAGACAAAAAGTATTGTTCAGCTCTATTCATCGACATTTCCCAAGCTTTTGATAAAGTGTGGCTAGTGATACTGTTTTGTTCGTCGTTCGCTGACGAAACAATTAGAAATAAATATATTTCAATTTTCGCTGAGTGCGACGAATTTCGACCAGGATTGTGTGCATTTTCATATACACCAATGTGTTTTATTTTTGACGACGAATATACGCGACCAAATATTTGTCGTTCGTCGCAGTTGTGTGCCTAGCATAAATTTGAATTTTGAATGACAAAAAATTACACACGCAAAAGTGATGTACAAAAAAGTAATAGTAAAGTTGTTCGAGTTCCTTTTATTCGTAATGAAAAAAGTACATCTCATTCGCCTTCGAAAATCTACTCAATTTGGTTTTTTTAAATAAATTTTTTAACTTTATTTATTAACACTTTTCACTAAAAGATAAAAACAAAGAAATGTTTATTGTACGCAAATGTTTTTTTTATTATTTTACAACCACAAATTATTCGAAAATTCGGTTACCGATTAATGTAATACATATTTTTTGCATCATTCGAACATAAGCCACAATTTTTTGGAACTTTTATGTATACTGTTACCAGTTCAAAATTGCTTAAATTATTTATCAGTTAATATGTGTTTTCTGAATACAAATTTTTAATAACAGTTTCTTAAGCTTTACTCATTTGGTAACAAATATGTACATGAAACCAAAAGTAAATTTTTTTTTGAATAAGGCTGAAAATCTTTACGTTTTTTTATTCTATGATAAAAAATATAACTTTTAAATACTTTTATTTTTATTTTTATATCCTTCACAAAAATGTAAAGGGTATATATAAGTTTGTGAATCCGTTTGTAATTTCTACAGTTTTTTTTTTGCGACCCTATAAAGTATATATATTCTGAATCAGAATTAATCGAAAAGTCGATTAAGCGATGTCCGTCTGTCCGTCTGTCCGCTGTTGAAATACAGTTTCTGAGAAAACCATTAGACTTAGAAACTTGTTTCTTTCACCCCATCGATTCATGGGTTTGCTATTGAAATTCAGTAATATCGGTCCACGTAAAGCTGAGATATATTCAAAATTCCGAAAAAAGCCATTTTTTTTTGCAGTTTTGTATGAAAATTTTTGAAAACAAAAGTTGTTCGTTTTGCTTCAAACTTCACACACTTATTAAGCATGGTGACTAAAAGACAAAAAATTTTTTTTTCAGATATGGGTCCATATATACCCGAGATATAGCCCAAATCGGATTTTAATGAAAATGTCGCATAGGCGAAGCTAAATAACTTTTTTTTGCTCAAAAGCAGTTCTGGTAATAAAATTAGGTTACATAAATATGGAAACTGAAAATTTCCGATATCGGTCCATATATACCCGAGATATAGCCCAAACCGGGTTTTTCATGAAAATGTCGCGTAAGCGAACTTAAACAACGTTTTTGTGCTCAAAAGCAGTTCTGGTAATGAAATTAGGTTACATAAATATGAAAAATGAAAATTTTCGATGTCGGTCCATATATACCCGAGATATAGCCCAAATCGGGTTTTTCATGAAAATGTCGCGTAAGCGAACTTAAACAACGTTTTTGTGCTCAAAAGCAGTTCTGGTAATGAAATTAGGTTACATAAATATGAAAAATGAAAATTTTCAATGTCGGTCCATATATACCCGAGATATAGCCCAAATCGGGTTTTTCATGAAAATGTCGCGTAAGCGAACTTAAACAACGTTTTTGTGCTTAAAAGCAGTTCTGGTAATGAAATTAGGTTACATAAATATGAAAAATGAAAATTTCCGATATCGGTCCATATATACCCAAGATATAGCCCAAATCGCATTTTAATGAAAATGTCGCATAGGCGAAGCTAAATAACTTTTTTTTGCTCAAAAGCAGTTCTGGTAATAAAATTAGGTTACATAAATATGAAAAATGAAAATTTTCGATATCGGTCCATATATACCCGAGATATAGCCTAGACCGGGGTTTTCATGAAAATGTCGCGTAAGCGAATTTAAACAACTTTTTTGTGCTCAAAAGCAGTTCTGGTAATGAAATTAGGTTACATAAATATGAAAAATGAAAATTTCCGATATCGGTCCATATATACCCGAGATATGGCCCAAATCGGGTTTTTCATGAAAATGTCGCGTAAGCGAACTTAAACAACTTGTTTGTGCTCAAAAGCAGTTCTGGTAATGAAATTAGGTTACATAAATATGAAAAATGAAAATTTTCGATGTCGGTCCATATACTTATACCCGAGATATAGCCCAAATCGGGTTTTTCATGAAAATGTCGCGTAAGCGAACTTAAACAACGTTTTTGTGCTTAAAAGCAGTTCTGGTAATGAAATTAGGTTACATAAATATGAAAAATGAAAATTTCCGATATCGGTCCATATATACCCAAGATATAGCCCAAATCGGATTTTAATGAAAATGTCGCATAGGCGAAGCTAAATAACTTTTTTTTGCTCAAAAGCAGTTCTGGTAATAAAATTAGGTTACATAAATATGGAAAATGAAAATTTCCGATATCGGTCCATATATACCCGAGATATAGCCCAAACCGGGTTTTTCATGAAAATGTCGCGTAAGCGAACTTAAACAACTTTTTTGTGCTCAAAAGCAGTTCTGGTAATGAAATTAGGTTACATAAATATGAAAAATGAAAATTTCCGATATCGGTCCATATATACCCGAGATATGGCCCAAATCGGGTTTTTCATGAAAATGTCGCGTAAGCGAACTTAAACAACTTGTTTGTGCTCAAAAGCAGTTCTGGTAATGAAATTAGGTTACATAAATATGAAAAATGAAAATTTTCGATGTCGGTCCATATATACCCGAGATATAGCCCAAATCGGGTTTTTCATGAATATGTCGCGTAAGCGATCTTAAACAACTTTTTTTTGCTCAAAAGCAGTTCTGATAATGAAATAAGATTACATAAATATGAAAAATGAAAATTTCCGATATCGGTCCACATATACCCGAGGTATAGCCTAAACTGCGGTTTTAATGAAAATGTCGCGTAAGTGAACTTAAACATATTTTTTTGCTTAAAAACAGTTCTGGTAATGAAATAGGGTCATATAAATATGACAAACGAAAATTTTCGACGTCGGTCCATATATGTATACCCGAGATATAGCCTAGACCGGGTTTTACATAAAAGTGTCGCGTAAGCAAACTAAAACAACATTTTTGTGCTCAAAAGCAGTTCTAGTAATGAAATGAAGTTATATAAATATGAAAAATGCAAATTTCCAATATCGGTCCATATATACCCGAGATATAGCCTAGAACGGGTTTTTCATGAAAATGCCGCGTCACCGAAATTAAACAACTTTTTTTGTTTAAAAGCGGTTCTGGTAATAAAATAAGGTGATATAAATATGAAAAATGAAAATTTCCGATATCGGTCCATATATACCGCAGATATAGCCCGGAACGTGGTTCTCATGAAAATGCCGCGTAAGCGAACTTAAACAACTTTTTTTTGCTTAAAAGCAGTTCTGGTAATCAAATAAGGTTATATAAGTATGGAAAATGAAAATTTCCGATATCGGTCCATATATACCCGAGATATAGCCCAAACCGTGTTTTTCATGAAAATGCCGCGTAAGCGAACTTAAACAATTTTTTCGCCTTAAAGCAGTTCTGGTAATAAAATAAGGTGATATAAATATGGAAAATGAAAGTTTTCGATATCGGTCCATATATACCCGAGATATAGCCTAAACCGGGTTTTTCATGAATACGCGGCGTAAGCGAACTAAAACAACTTTTTTTGCTTAAAAGCAGTTCTAATAGCAAAATAAGGTTATATAGGTATGGAAAATGAAAATTTCCGATATCGGTCCATTTATACCCGAGATATAGCCCAAACCGGGTTTTTCATGAAAATGTCGCGTAAGCGAACTTAAACAACAATTTTTTTTTCCTTAAAAACAGTTCTGGTAATAAGATGAGGTTATATAAATGTGGAAGGTAAAAATTTCCGATATCGGTCCATATATACCCGAGATATAGCCTAGACCAGGGTTTTCATGAAAATGCCGCGTAAGCGAACTTAAACAGCTTTTTTGTGCTCAAAAGCAGTTCTGGTAATGAAATTAGGTTACCTAAATATTGAAAATGAAAATTTCCGATGTCGGTCCATATGTACCCGAGATATAGCCCAAATCGGGTTTTTCATGAAAATGTCGCGTAAGCGAACTTAAACAATTTGTTGTGCTCAAAAGCAGTTCTGGTAATGAAATAAGGTTATATAAATATGGAAAATTAAAATTTTCGATATCGGTCCATATATAGCCTGAACCGATTTTTTCATTAAATTTTTTTTTTTTGCTGAAAAGCAATTCTGGTTATAAAAGAAGGTTACTAAAATACAGAAAATAGAAAATTCCGATATCGGTTCATATATAACCGAGCATATTCAGGCCACATTTTTAATATACTATACATATTCGTGACTATCGTGAAGGGTATTTTAGATTCGGCCCAGCCGAATATACTACACTCTTACTTGTTGATAAACACTTTGAGCTGCAGCGTCACCTGTATGCAAAGAGAACAAAGTTTTTTAAGTTGCAGTTAACATTAGCCGCAGCCGCCAGATATAAGTTGCCATGTTTAACTAACTTTTTTTACTCGTATATAAAAAATATTTTTTTTTTATTTGAGATAAAAGTAATAAATTATATAATACACTTTACGAGTACTTTGATATATAATATGATTTATATAATATATTTTCATTTGTAAATTACGCTATAACTATAAAAATGTAAAGGCGGGTAAGAACCTTCCTGAAGAAATGGCCAGAAACGTTATGCCGGCTACATGTAACCGGCTTCGCATATACTTTGAAAAATTGTCGATAGTATCACTATCGAACGAAAACAATCGATAGTTAGTTAAAAATAAAACTATCGATAGTGCTATCGATTGTTTTGCAGCTCTATTCAACAGACGTTGGCAAATGCACATGTCAGCTGGAAGCTTAGCGCTTTTTTTCCATGTACAGTAGCTTTTTTTCCACTTACAGTTGACAATATAAATGACGCTGCAAAATTATTTCATGATCAACAATGCGTTTGGAAATGTTCAATGCCTTTCAAACATTTAAAATGTATAGAGAAGAGGCATTATGATTCCTTCCATTCTAATATGAATAAATATACTGAAGTTGAAAAAAAGATCTTTTTAATAGACATAAGAAATTTTTTTTACAAAATTTAAGGGAATGGTTAGAATTTGAAGAAAACAATGAAAACAGAAAGGATTTTAATTTAAAAAGAGAAGTTTCAAGCGTGGTGGCTTTAGATATTGTCAGGCAGGGCAGACTTTTTTTTTTTGATGGAGTTTTCATTGAAGAACTATTTAATCAAATTCTTCGAAGACTAAATTGCACATTAGTACAATCAGTGCCTTTGGGCCGAAAAACAATTGCATGGCGAACTGCGCAATTGGGAGCATCAGTAGAGTTGGCTATAAATGAAAAGCTCAGGAAATGTGAATTTTTTTCTGTTTGCTTGGATGAGAGCACTGATATAAACGACTTGTCACAACTCATTATTTGTATTCGTATCGTGGATAAAGAATACGACGATTTTGAAACAATCTGTCTATTGTAGACACTAACAAAATTTGTTAGCTATTGTTCCGCAATGAAGATAGTGGAAAGAATAATTAACAAAATTCGAGGGGACATCATTCGCTTACCCATAGAAAATTTGTAGCTTTTTTTAAAAGCAAACACGCGTTACACCACGATTTCAAAATGTTTACCGAAGTTCGGTGGTTAAGTAGAGGGCAATGTCTTAACAGATTGTTTGATTTAAGAAAAGAAGTTCTTGAGTTTATTGACATTGGAAAAATTTACGACTGCTTATCGTAGTACCTTAAAAACTATCAGTTTATTTCAGGTTAAGCATTTTTAATAATTTTAACTTAGAATTACAGGGCAAGGAAAATAGGATTTATATAAAAAAAATTTCAATTTCAAAACTAAATTATATTTGCTTTTATTGCAAATTAGGTTAGGGGATTTCAAAGAATTCCCGAAAACTTTCTTAATTATGAACCAGCAGAAAAATGTCACATCCCTGGAATATATTAATATATTGAAAACGTTTTCTTTAATTTTGAAGATAGGTTTGAGGATATAAATAATTATAATCCACTTCTTGAACTTTCTGAAACCCCTTTAAAAGCTGACATTACCAACTGTGAGTTCCAAATACAAACAGAACTTATCATATTAGGAAGCGAGTTAAAAGCTCCACCAGAAATGGACAATCTGTTATTTTGGAAAACTTTGGATGGGTCGGCTTACCCTGAACTCAAAAAAATTCTTTACAAATCCTTTAATTTTTCCCGTCCACATACTTATGTGAAAAAATTTTTTCGGACTTAAAGTTTATTTGTACTAAGCAACGCAACAAAATTAGTTCTACGTCAGAAACATATATTGCTCTTACGAAACGGTCATAATAGCATTAACGTAGACGATTTCGTTTCATATACATAATTCTTCATACGAAATTTATTGTGGCTAGTTTTGCTTGTCACAGTACTTTAAATTACTCTCAAATTATCTCACTAACACAAGTGCAAAACAAATTTGTCCACCAATTATGTATGTTCATTACTAATTTCGTATGAAATAAAAGTGCACCAGAATGGGTAGCAGTATGTGTACACGTGTTTCTTATTTTTTTGTATTTTTTCACCGTTGTCCGTGTTTTCTTTATATGTTCAATATTAATTTATTTTCAATGCATTTCATTACCTTGTACTGTGGAAGGTGTTGGACTAAATTTTGCTAATCTGAGCAGTGTCGAAGGTATATACACTGGGCACTGATCAGTTTTAACTAATTTAATTCCAACATTTTAAATTGTTTTAGTCTTTCGTGTTGCTATTGTTAACACTCCGCGAACACTACTCCCTCTTTCATCTACTTCATAATATATTTTCCTAGTTCCAGCACAATGCGCTGCATATGTAGGGGTCATCCCCTGAGCACTGGTCCAAGATAAAAAAAACGCAATAAGGTATATCAGTAAACTGGAACTTCACCCTCTAAAGGTGCAAAGAAATACCAATAAAAATTATAAATAGCTTGTTTTCTATGTTTCCCAGCTATCTATATGTCGACATTTCATAGGAACTACTCTAATCATCAGTAGACTTTGGAAATTTTTGAAAGATATTCTCAAACATTCAACTTTATATCCCAACAATATAAATAAATTGTTGAGAATATAAAAGAAAAATGCTCTAATAATACCTGTCAAAACACAAAAAACAAGCTTTTTCATTTATACACGTCTCTATCATTTCTTTACACCTTTCAAACAAATGAACAACCGTTGGTTGCTACGATTTGTTTTTTGAAAGTATCGAAAAGCAGAGAACAAAAATTCAAACAATTAAGTTTTTTATTCGCTATTTTTAGCTTCTACCATTTATACCAATAAAAATTATAAATAGCTTGTTTTCTATGTTTCCCAGCTATCTATATGTCGACATTTCATAGGAACTATCCTAATCATCAGTAGACTTTGGAAATTTTTGAAAGATATTCTCAAACATTCAACTTTATATCCCAACAATATAAATAAATTGTTGAGAATTTAAAAGAAAAATGCTCTAATAATACCTGTCTCTACATAATAATACACGTCTCTATCATTTGTTTGAAAGGTGTAAAGAAAGGTGTAAAAAAAGCTTGTTTTTTGTGTTTTGACAGGTATTATTAGAGCATTTTTCTTTTAAATTCTCAACAATTTATTTATATTGTTGGGATATAAAGTTGAATGTTTGAAAATATCTTTCAAAAATTTCCAAAGTCTACTGATGATTAGGGTAGTTCCTATGAAATGTCGACATATAGATAGCTGGGAAACATAGAAAACAAGCTATTTATAATTTTTATTGGTATAAATGGTAGAAGCTAAAAATAGCGAATAAAAAACTTAATTGGTGCAAAGAAATGTTAGATATAATTATATAATTATAATATTTTTTTTTACATTCATTTATTTATTGAATCTTCACACAGTGAACTAACAATAAGTATTCAAATCTTAATACTAAGTAAATAAAATTAATTAAGTCCAGCCAATGCTAGACAAAAATGTTTTATTTTGCACGGTCAATATCGGTAAAATAACCTATTTAACGTTCTGATGGTGGCAAGGGTGTCCCTCCTTCGCAACCGAGAGTGGCCTTCGAAGTTAAGTATATTGCGTGCAAGACGATTTGGATGAAGTTCCAATTTACTGATATACCTTGTCGCGTATTTTGAAAATTCGTCTTTTACAAGAGGAACACACAGATCCTTGTGAATTCGTGAGTTTCTTACGTACAATGGAGCTGCAGTAATCGTTCGAAGAATTTGATTTTGTCGCCTTTGAATTTTTTCAATGTTAGAAGTTGAGGCGGTGCCCCATAATTGAATTCCATAGCCCCATATAAGCTTTAGAATTGCGCTGTATAATAAAGGTTTGCAATCCAGCTTCAAAGTCGAATTTCTGCCGAAGAGATAGGTTAAACTCTACTAGAGGTGGGGGTACAGCTATTTTAATAAAAAGAGGTATTGAATTCAAAAATTGCACATATATTATTAGCAATTCGCTTAAATGTTTGGAAGCTTGTGTTATTAAAATACCCTTGTTGACAAATAGAACCCTATATATAATATCTGCTTATTATCCCTCGGGTAATAACCAAAATTTTTTAATACCCGATTTAAACACTATTTTTAATTCTTTAAACTTACAAAATCCTGATATATATTATATATTATCGGGTGACTTAAATTGTAAACACCCGGATTGGGGAAATGCTACAAATAATACTAAAGGAAATTATTTGAAGGAATGGTTAGAGAATAATGGAATCATATTTAAGTGTAGCCTTTATACCTCCACCACCACTTCTTATCCAAGATGTGGTTCGTATTTAGATTTGTGTATAGCAGACTCTCGTCTACCTATTCTTAAAACCAATAATTCTACTAACTGTCTAAAATGCCTAGATTATGATAGCGATCACAATGCACTGTTAATTGTACTTCTTAATGAACAAAATGAGCACACGTTTTCTTTCTTTGTAAAATGTTCTAATCTAAAGTTTAATTATAAAAAAACAAATTGGAATAAATTTAAAAAGAATATATCAAATGCATATAAAAATATTGACGCAGTTCCGAACAACAAAAATCTGTCTAATGCTGAAATTGACTATTACTTAAAAAGATTAAACGATGTTATTATAGATTCAACTAATAAGGTAGTACCAAAATTCAAAAATAATGACGCTATAAGCAAATTTGAAAATCCAATTATAAAAAAACTGCAAATAGAAAAAAGTAAGCTGTTAACTATAATTAAGAAACATAATAGATTCGAAATTATATGTACCCCGCAGGTAATAAACCATTGCAAAACTAAATTAAAACTAATAAAAAAACTAATTACTGATAACTTCAGAGTGTTAGTCAATACATATTATAAAGACAAACTAAGTAAGTGGAATAAAAAAGATGCATCAAGTATGTTCAGCGAAGCCAAAAAGTTTTTTAAGCCTAAGCCACCACTGGATATAGATATGATAAAAATAAGACAGGATGAAGAAAACTTACTTAGACATGTCGGAATTAATCCGCTTGACACTGAGAAAGATGATGACAGTTTCATAATTAGGGAGAAGCAACAAATTTTAGAAATAATAGGAGCTTCTTTTGAAAAGGCATATGGTTTTAAATTGACTTTAGCAACGCATTGCAGGTTGAGGTTGACAATTGCTTCACCAGATTTCTACATAGTAAATCTGCTTATGAATGTAGTCAGTCATCCTATATAACATTTAGTAGGCACAAACGGGCAAATCAATTGAAAGATTCACAAGCTGATGATTTTTTTTATTACCAAAGAAAAACTAATCTATATTTTTAAAAACTTAAGAAACAAATTATCAGCGGGTATCGATAATATTCCCAATATTGTTTTAAAGAATATCCCAGATGAATTAATTCTTGAATATTGCACCTTATTCAATAATATGCTTAACAACTCTTACTTCCCCCGTGCGTGGAAAATTGCAAAAGTAATTGTTTTACCCAAAAAAGAAAAAAGCACAAGTGATCCAAATAATTTGAGAGCTATAAGTTTATTACCAAACATAAGTAAAATCTTTGAAGTCTGCGTAAATATTATAATAACAAATTTTTGCCAGAGAAATAAACTTGTGAATGATAAGCAATTTGGATTTAAATATAAACATTCTACGATACATGGAATTCATTTACTAATATCTGACATTAATTGGAACTTAAATAACTCTTTTTGTACAGGAGCATGTCTAGTTGACTTCGAAAAAGCCTTCGATAACATTTGGACAGCTGGGCTAATATATAAACTTTTAAAATACAAATTCCCATTTCAACTGGTTTTTCTAATTCACAACATGCTATCGAATAAATCATTTGTGGTTAGTAATGGTAGTGAAGTAAGCCAAAGAAATTTTAGTATAGTTAATGGACTACAACAAGGAACGGTTAATTCACCTATACTTTTTAATTTATTTATACATGATCTCTTGCATAGTATCAATAATATTATTGGTTTCGCAGACGATATTGTCGTATATCACGCTGATAAAAAAATTGAGAAAATTATAGAAAAGTTACAAAATAATTTTAATATTATAGAAAAATATGCCACTGATTGGAAAATGAAAATAAACATAGATAAATGTGAAACTATACTTTTCCGGCCTCCTGTAGCCAAGTGCAACAATAATATTAGACATAATTGGAAATCATTCTGCATAAGATCTTGTAACAACAACGTGAACATCCATAATAAACAAACGGTGAAGTATTTAGGAATCAACTTGGACAAATTCCTGTACTTTAACGAACATATAAACATACAAATTTCAAAAGCTAGAAAAGCTTACTTTATGTATAAACGACTATTTTTTTCTAAATATATTAAACCAGAGATAAAGATTCTACTATATCAAACTTTAATAAGGCCGATCTTAACATATGGTTGCCAAATTTGGTATAATATTTCACCATCTTATATGGAAAAACAACGAAAGTTCGAAAGAAAATGTTTAAGAGCATGTACTTCCCTGTTCAGATCAGCAAACACGAATTACACAAAATACATAAGTAATCAGAAACTTTACAATGCAGCTAAAATAAGTCGAATTGATAACTTCATTATACATTTAATCAGAAATCATATAAGAGATTGTTGTAACTGTTACCATAATAATTTAATAATGGCTCCATATTATGCCAATGAAGAATATATAGCTCAAACATTACAAAAGGGCTATGTACCACTTGAAGCTTTTGTCTATCTAGACAAAAACGGCTATATACAAGACGAAACAGGTGTCCCTATATTTTCTCACATTAATAGAAGGGCCAATATAAAAGCTGTCTCCAGCAACCAAATGACAACAGAAAATAAAAGATTCGATACTAGTTTTTTTCGTGAGGATAAAAATATTTTTCCAAACTTAAATTTCAATAAATATTGGTGGCTTAGTTAAGTACTAGAATTTCCCGTTTTTTATTTCTTTGACCTTTTTTTTATCTTATCTAAATAAAAAAGTAAGGTTTTTTCCATAGCTTTTTCTTTACATTGCATTCTTTTTTTTTCTATACAGATAGTACTTGTATGTATATATTTTGTAAATAAATTATAATTAGATTTAAAAAATGTATATAATGTATAGTTTTACACATATATATTGTACTAGAGAGCTCGTTTACGGGACAGTGTATACACAGAATTATGTTAACTAAACTATTGTTTTGTTTATTTCTAAGTCTAACTTAAAAAAAAAATTTGCTGAAATAAACGTTGAAAAAAAAAATCGAATGGCCCATAAGCCAATTTAGTTGCGCTGCTTTTAACTTTAACTGAGTAACTTTCGCATCAATGTGATACTTCCACGCCAACCTACGGTCGAGATGAATACCAAGGTACTTGACTACATTTTGCTGCGGAATAGGTGAATTATTAATTTGGATAGCTGAACATGTTTGTTTACACAGTGTGAATGTAATGTGAGTACACTTTTGTTCATTAACTTTAATTTTCCAACGTTTTAACCACATCTCTAATATTGAAATATACTCCTGCAAATCTCGCGAAGCTACTTGATGGTTTTCATGTACGCTGCAGAGTGCTGTATCGTCTGCAAAAGTTGAAGTGTGAATTTCGGGTGTCGTTGGCATGTCTGAGGCGTAAATCAAATATAAAGTAGGCACCAGTGTGCTGCTTTCCAGAAGCTTGTGAGTGTTTGCAGGCAAGTTCAACTTTATTTTGTGCATCAGTCCGTCGTGCCACACCTTATCAAAAGGTTGGGAAATTTCGATGAATTGAGCTGAACAATATTTTTTGTCTTCAAAAGTCTGTCTTATGACATTGACTAGTCTATTTGTTTGTTCTATGGTGTTATGCTTAGCCCGAAAGCCAAATTGATGACAATATGGGATGCATCCCTGATCCCATATTGTTTAATATTGGTGTCAACTTCGCCATTAACAATTTTTCGAACAGTTTTGAAATTGTTGGCAGTAGACTTATTGGTCTGTATGATTCTACTTTAGTGGGATCCTTCTCTGGCTTGGGTATCATAGTAACCGTAGACATCTTTCACCCTGCAGGATAGTATTGTAGGCGCAAAATAGCGTTAAAAATGAAAAGAATAATTCTTCCAGCAACACGAGGTAACTGTACAAGCATTTTACCAGTAATTTTAGCAATACCTGGAGCTTTCCTGGGGTTTGTGTTACGAATAACCTTTTCAACATCTTGAAAACTAAGTCTCAAAGGCACAGGCGGTCTAACAGCGTATGACGGTAGTTCAGCTGAATTATTCGCTGTATCATTTGTGGTAAAAACATTTCTCAAATGATCGACATACAACATTCCCTTTTCAGAATCGCTTCTTGCCCAATCTCCAGTTGAAGTTCGCAAAGGTAGCTTACCTATTACGGGTCTTTTTAGACATTTTGTCGCTTTCCATAGAGAATAGTCAGATTGAGGGGTACCATCAAGACCTTCCAGATAATTTTTAAGGAAAGCCATTCTTTGGATTTCAAGCAGATTTCTTAACTGAGTTATACATTCCCGTAGCCTAGTTTTAAGCTGGGGAGACCTGCGAAGTTGCCACTCTCTTTTAACTCTCCTTTTCTCTGACAGTAGTTGATCAATTTCAGGTGAATAAGTTCTATTGCTCACATTTCTGGATCTTATATGGCTAGTGGTAGCGTGTTGTATGGCTGGATTAAGGTGTTCAGAAAATTCGTTAATCGACACATCAATATCCTCAGGCGTTCTCAAGGCAATGTTTTCCGTACAATGTGTACTCAAATATTTTTTATATTTTAACCAGTTAACTCTAGTGACGGTCAACGCCAAGTCACAAAACGGGGAACCAACCCCCTGTGGAAACGGAACAGAAACTATAGTTGGTGAGTGATCTGATGACAAGTCCAATGAAGGCTCCACTTGCATCCATTCTGAGGGACAATTTTTTGCAACTCCAAAATCTATAACGTCTGGGATCTTTCGTTGGTCTGACGGCCAATAAGTGGGGTGTCCACTTGAAATCACACCTAAGCCCATTTTGGAAAATGTGTCAAAAAGCACACGGCTTTTCGGGGTAATTAAACGTGATCCCCAAAAAGTGTGTTTAGCGTTATAGTCGCCAGCTGCTAAAAATCGAGGACCAAGTGATTTGAAAAAAGTTGAATACTGGCTTTCTGTTATTGAAAATCGTGGCGGTAAGTAAATCGAGGAAATAACGATTTTTTCATGAAAATATTCAATGTTCATTAAAAAGTGCTTAATTCTGGATTTTATTAGAATTGCCGATCCTCCGCAAGATCGTCCGCGGGGATCTTTTGTGTCGTACAGTATGTAGCCATTGATTTTGAAAAGACTGTTGGTTGTCAAATGAGTGTCAGCAATCAACATTATATCGATTTGCTTATCCTTAAGGAAGTGCTCAAGTTCATTTTTGTGTTGGCGGATGCCGTTTGCGTTCCAGAAACATATTTTTAACCAACTCATTTTTTAAAATTGCCTGCAAAATAGAGGTGCATCATGTTTGTCATGGAAACCGTAAATGTATTTATAGATTGAACAAGAGTCTGCAGAGTTGCCTCAAGATTGCTAGAATTTTGGTCGGAGTTTTGAGGTTTGGCCTCCTGATTCAAATTTGGTTCATCGGATTTTACCACATTCGCATAAGAAATTTGTTTGGGGTTTTGCAAGTTTATATGGCTGGTTAACTGGCGTGCCTGGGGAAAATTTTTTATAGAAGTGGTGTTTGACTGATGTGGCATGTTTAAAATTAATGGCCTATTTGTCATTGACCGCTTAAAGTGATTGTAGACAGGACAGCCCCTGTAATTTGCACTATGATTACCTCCACAGTTACTGCACATTTTAACACTTGCGTCGGCCTTTGGCTTGTTGCACTGAGTTGTGCCACATACAACGCAAACTGCGGACAACTTACAATAGGCCTTAGTGTGGCCAAATTCTTGGCAGTTAAGGCATTGAACGGGTCCTAGACGCTTATGTGGCTCCTCAACGGTAACCTTACGATGCAAAAGAAATTTAAGGTTATAAATTGGATGAATTTAACTTTTTTTTAGGACAACATCCCTGGGTTCTAGTTCAACCCTAAACATGGGTTGAGGGATTTTTTCACGGTGCCTAATATTAACAACATTTTTTATTTTAAATCCTTTTTTTCCAGTCCAGTCTTAATGTCATCCGTATCTACACAAGGGTCAACACCTTTAATAACTACCTGAAGGCCTTTAGCACTTTTAAGTTGATAGGTGTAAAAAGATCTTTTCTCCTTCTTCAGAACATCAGACAATTTTCGGTACTCATTTTCACTGTTTTTACCTGGATTTTCGTTTCATTGATGCTGCCATGCTTAACCGATGTTACATTAAAAGTGTCTTTGCCGATTGCCGCAATAAGTTGTTTTACCAGCTCACTAGAGGTAGGTTCTCGCAAATATATTGGTGGCGGCTTAAAGGTTTTTGTAGGTATTGCTGGTTCATCATTCTAAGGATAGCAAACCTATTACTATCCATTGTCGTGGTGGTCTTATCATCTTTGAGTATTTTGGACTGAGATGACATTTGAGCGGATTTGGGGCTTCGCTGCCGTTTAACCACGGTTACATACCTGTCCATGCCTACTTGTGTTTTCGGCTTATCTGCAATAACTGAACTGGTAGATGGTTTGTTCGTCTGTTGTAATAACTATATGTGGCGAACATGAGCGCGTGCGGTTTCTGTCTCTAAGCGACAACAGATTTTCCAGTGATTTTTTCAAAGACTCCTCCTCAGAAATCCAAGGACGTTTTCTACCGGAGCTAAGCTCTTTTTCAGAATTACATCTGAGAGGTACACTCATGCAATTAATTGCTTCTATTTTTTATTTACAATTTAAAACGATATTAAAAAAAAAATGTCACAATATTTTTCTTTTAAATAAAATCACTCTGTTCACCTATTACGGTTTTTACTTAATCCCGTTTTATTTGTTTACTTTGCGATCAAAAAACAAACACGTCCGTTCACTATCGAAGCTAAACAACGACATGTATAAATGAAAAAGCTTGTTTTTTGTGTTTTGTTACTAGAGCATTTTTCTTACTGGTATCAATGTTGGAAGCAAGGCGACTTTATACAGGTGAATGCAAGCGGAAAGGCGAATTCAGTACTATGTATTTTGTTATTGTAAAACATATCGTGAATGTCATAATCTAAATTCGCCTAAGATTGCTCAGCAGAGAAAAAAATTTATATAAACGTTAAATATAAGCTTTTATAATTGTTTGTAATTAAAATCACAGATTATATTAGTTTTTCACTTTTAAATTCACACAAATTTCTTGAAATTGCACTAAATCACACAAAAAAACCTTCAGATTAAAATGGCGCGAAAAAGTTTGTAAACAAAAGAAACAAAATTTGACAGTCTCATTGGAAAAAACGCGAGAAGCAAAAAATAATCACCTGTGCTGTTAAGTTCACCTGGTAATGAATTCGCATTGGTTGGAAGCTAATATAGTAAAGAAAACTCAATTGTTTAAATAAACTTTTTTTTTTAATTTTTGAATACTGGCAGTTTTGTATATAAAGAGAGGTTATTTATGTTAAAAAACAAAATAAAGGGTGTCCGACGGGAAGGTGTACTACTGTTTTGCCTTTATTTTGGTAAACATTAGTCTGTGCAGTTCAGATTTGGCAGTAGATACGAGGCAAATTTATTATGGAAAAATATTCCATAAACCAACGTGTCTTAATCGTTAAAACATTTTATCAAACTCAATCATAGATTTTTATGACAAAATCATAATGAGTTAGGAGGCACATTTTCATTTAAATGAAAATTGTGAATAGTACGTTCTGATCAATTTTAACCCCTCAAATTATTCATTCACCTTTGCATTCATTAAAAGTGACTTGTGTGCAATTTGGTCAGGATGAATCATTGCGTAACGGTAATTGTGAATGGAGAGTGATATCGTGATATGATTGAAAAGTTTGTAACGCCACAACTGCATGTTTCGGGCTTGATAAACATGTTTTTTTTTTTTTTTTTTTTGTTAAGCGTTTTTATTTATTGAATCTTCAAAATGAACTAACAATAAGTATTCAAATCTTAATACTAAATATAAAAATAAAAGAATTAATAAAAACAATAAGAGTGTGGTAAATTCGGCTGGGCCGAATCTAAAATACCCTTCACAGTAGTCACGTATAAAAACGCGGTTTAGGCTATATCTCCGGTATATATGTACCGATATTGGAAATTTCCATTTTCCGTAACCTTATTTCGTTACCAGAACTGTTTTTAAGCAAAAAAAAGATGTTTAAGTTCATTTACGCGACATTTTCATGAAAACCGCGGTTTAGGCTATATCTGGGGTATATATGGACCGATATCGGAAATTTTCATTTTCCATATTTATATAACCTTACTTTATTACCGGAACTGCCTTTGAGCAAAAAAGGGTGTTTAAGTTTACTTACGGGACATTTTCATGAAAAACCCGATTCATGGTATATCTTGGGTATATATGGACCGCTATTGGAAATTTTCATTTTCGATATTTATATAATCTTACTTTATTACCGGAACTGCCTTTGAGCAGAAAAAGTTGTTTAAGTTTACTTACGAGACATTTTCATGAAACACCCGTTTTAGGCTATATCTCGGGTATATATGGACCGATATCGGGCATTTTCATTTTCCATATTTATCTAACCTTATTTCATTACCAAAACTACTTCTAAGCAAAAAAAAGTTGTTTAAGTTCGCTTACGCGGCATTTTCATTAAAAACACGGTTTAGGGTGTATCTGGGGTATATATGGACCGATATCGGAAATTTTCATTTTCCATATTTATATAACCTTACTTTATTACCGGAACTGCCTTTGAACAAAAAAAAAGTTTTTTAAGTTCGCTTATGTAGCATTTTCACGAAAAACCCGTTCTAGGCTATATCTCGCGATATCGAAAATTTTTATTTTCCATATTTATATAACCTAATTTTATTACCAGAACTACTTTTAAGCAAAAAAAGTTTTTTAGCTTCGCCCATGCGACATTTTCATTAAAAATCCGATTTGGGCTATATCTCGGGTATATATGGACCGATATCGGAAATTTTTATTTTCCATACTTATATAACCTTATTTTATTACCAGAACTGCTTTTAAGCAAAAAAAAGTTGTTTAAGTTCGCTTACGCCGCATGTACATGAAAAACCCGTTTTAGGCTATATCTCGGGTATATATGGACCGATATCGGAAGTTTTCATTTTCCATATTTTTATAACCTTACTTTATTACCGGAACTGTTTTTAAGACAAAAAAGTTTTTTAAGTTCCCTTATGTGGCATTTTCATGAAAAACCCGGTTTGGGCTATATCTCGGGTATATATGGACCGATATCGGAAATTTTCATTTTCCATGTTTATGTAACCTAATTTTATTACCAGAACTGCTTTTAAGCAAAAAAAAGTTATTTAGCTTCGCCTATGCGACATTTTCATTAAAAATCCGATTTGGGCTATATCTCCGGTATATATTGACCGATATCGAAAATTTTCACATTCCATATTTATATAACCTAATGTTATTACCAGAACTACTTTTAAGCAAAAAAAGATGTTAAGGTTTGCTTACGCCGCATGTTCATGAAAAACCCGGTTTAGGCTATATCTCAGGTGTATATGGACCGATATCGGGAATTTTTATTTTTCATATTTATATAACTTTTTTTATTACCAGAGCTGCTTTTAAGCAAAACGAAGTTGTTTAAGTTCGCTTACGCGACATTTTCATGAAAAACCCGGTTTAGGCTATGTCTCGGGTATGTATGGACCGATATCGGAAATTTTCATTTTCCATATTTATATAACCTTATTTTATTACCAGAACTACTTTTAAGCAAAAAAAAGTTGTTTAGCTTCGCCTATGCGACATTTTCATTAAAAATCCGATTTGGGCTATATCTTGGGTATATATGGACCGATATCTGAAAAATTTTTTTTTGCCTTTAAGTCACCATGCTTAATAAGTGTGTGAAGTTTGAAGCAATACAAACAACTTTTGTTTTCAAACATTTTCATACAAAACTGCAAAAAAACTGCTTTTTTCGGAATTTTGAATATATCTCAGCTATACGTGGACCGATATTACTGAATTTCAATAGCAAACCCATGAATCGATGGGGTAAAAGAATGGTGAAAGAAAAAAGTTTTTAAGTCTAATGGTTTTCTCAGAAACGGTATTTCAACAGCGGACAGACGGTTAGACGGACATCGCTTAATCGACTTTTCCATTAATTCTGATTCAGAATATATATACTTTATAGGGTCGCAAAAAAAAAACTGTAGAAATTACAAACGGAATCACAAACTTATATATACCCTTTACATTTTTGTGAAGGGTATAAAAATAAAATGTACTTTTTACTTACGTCCAGCCAATGCTAGACAAAAAGTTCTACTATGCGGGAGCAATATCGGTAGAATCACCAATTGAACGTTCTGACGGTGGCAACGGTATTCCTTCTTCGCAACCGACTGTGGCCGCCAAAATTAAGTATATTACGCGCAAGAGGGTTTGGATGAAGTTGCAGTTTACTGACATACTTTGTCATGTACTTAGAAAATTCCTCTTTTACCAGCGGAACACTCAGATCTTTATGAACTCGTGAATTTTTTAGATACCATGGAGCTGCAGTAATCGTTCGAAGAATTTTGTTTTGTCGCCTTTGGATTTTTTCAATATTTGACGCTGAGGCGGTGCCCCATAACTGAATTCCGTAGCACCATATAGACTTTAGTATTGCATTGTATAACAAAAGTTTGCAATCTAATTTCAATGTAGAATTTCTGCCCATAAGCCAATTCAGCTGCGCTGCTTTTAGTTTTAACTGAGTGACCTTTGCTTCAATGTGAGACTTCCACGTTAGCCTACGGTCCAGGTGAATACCAAGATACTTTACTTTCGACTCTATAAACCCACTATTTGTACTGCAGGATTATGCTCAAATATTTCACCTTTAGTTAGGAAGCAGCCTCAGTGCCGTTTATCCTTAAAGGTAGGGATTTATAGTTCCCTTTTCCTAGAATATAGCACAATTGTTGTCTTATCAACTACTATGTATGTCTGTATCAGCAAATACATCGTTTTTTATTCTATGAAAATCTACAAGAAATAGCACCATTTCGTGTCAGTTTCAGGTAAAAATTTTTATCAAACCTCAGTTCTTTGACCCCAAAAACAGTAAGAAACCACAACTTTCCAGGATAATAAAAATAAGCTAGCATAATTTCATAAAATTTTCAGAGATATATTTTTGCTCTCTACTGTACACATGTTCATAGTTTTGTATACGAACATCTTTTCGTGTACATCTAGGATTAGTCTTTGGTTTGTTACAACTTTAATTAGATTTTGATAAAAGTCCAACATGTAAATTGTGGTTTATCCTCTTGTTGACATGCTTCTCAGATTTTATGTAGAACATTTAGAAAGTCATTCCAGGACATGCGGTATTAATAAAAATAGAGTCAAAAATGAAAATCACTTTTTGAATTAACTTGAAAACAGTATTTTATATGTAAGAATGTATTTACATATGTGTTATTCCTTGAACTTAAATTCGAAAAAGAAGTTGTTTATTACACAAATGATTGTTGTTAGATCTTGAGATTATTAAAAAAGTATGATAATAATAAAGTTGTGAATCATGTGCAGGAAAAGTGGAAATCATTGCAGAATTTGTAGACAGCTTGACTCACTTACTCAGTAGAGGCAAAGTATATCTATATCACGTAGATGCAATAGCATACGTGACTCATGTTGTTTACAAGTTAGCTATGTTAAATTTTAGTTACTTAATAATAAATAGTCCAACTTTCTT
The DNA here is from genome assembly GCA_914767995.1 of Thecocarcelia acutangulata. Classification (NCBI taxonomy): domain Eukaryota; kingdom Metazoa; phylum Arthropoda; class Insecta; order Diptera; family Tachinidae; genus Thecocarcelia; species Thecocarcelia acutangulata. Next base: position 54,516,970 of record OU612098.1, on the reverse strand, counting down.
AATAAATGCATATACTTATTTGTTTAGTTTGAGTACTTTTTCTGTATTTCTTATATTAAGAAAGATTTTTATTATATCGATAATTGCCATGATCAATAACCAAAAGTAAAGCGAATTTTCCAATCACGTACTAACACAACTGATTGAAAATTGTGGGTGTTCGTAATATTTTAAGTATAATTTATATATCATATTAACGTAAATTTTTTATCATCTTGCCGTTAGAGCCATATTTGATGACGGCGTGCCGCTGGGTTTACGATGGAAGTGACGAGGCTGTTTTTAATTCAAAACATACTGAGTGCGAAACATTATAGAAAGAACAATAGGTGTGTTAAAAACTGACGACCTGCTGTGATCTCTGGCGCACGCCAATACTGTAAACCGGCGGATGCGATTAAAATTGCACATTTTTGTGCTGCTCTTCTCAGTATTTGTATGAATACAGTCCTCGAACACAAATTGTTGAAGAGATGTAATGTGGTAGTCAGCCAGTGTTCGTCGTTACGAAAAAAAAATAAATAAATTCAGTAAGAATTACATTTACAAAGCATAACAAACGCATTGTGTGATTCAATATATGCATATCTCTATTTCGTGATTCGCAGTCTAGTTTCGATACTGCATGGACCTGTTTGTTTTTGATCGGGAAGTAATAAAATAAGACCGGAATAAGTGAAAAGAGTGCTTTTATACAAAACAATAACTTTGCGATATTTTTTAATACATTGCTAAATCAAGCCATCTTTTAGTTCAATTTTTGCAGATAAACCGAAAACACAAGTATACATGGAGAGGTATGTAACCGTAGTTAAACGGCAGCGAAGCCCTAAATCCGTTCATATAGCATCTCAGTCAAAAATACCCAAAGGTAAAAAAACATATAAACCGCCATCAATACATTTGACTATTTATATAACCTTATTTCATTACCAGAACTGCTTTTGAGCACAACAAATTGTTTAAGTTCGCTTACGCGACATTTTCATGAAAAACCCGGTTTGGGCTATATCTCGGGTATATATGGACCGATATCGGAAATTTTCATTTGCCACACCTATATAACCTTATTTTACTATTAGAACTGCTTTTAAGCAAAAAAAGTTGTTTTAGTTCGCTTACGCCGCGTATTCATGAAAAACCAGGTTTAGGCTATATCTCGGGTGTATATGGACCGATATCGAAAATTTTCATTTTCTATATTTATATAACCTTATTTTACTACCAAAACTGCTTTTGAGCAAAAAAAGCTGTTTAAATTCGCTTACGCGACATTTTGAAGTAAACCCCGGTTTAGGCTATATCTCGGGTATGTGTGGAACGATATAGGAAATTTTCATTTTCCATATTTATACAACCTGATTTTATTACCAGAACTGCTTTTAAGCAAAAAAAAGTTGTTTTAGTTCGCTTACGCGACATTTTCATGAAAAACATTTAAAAATAATCTTAAACACTTTTTGTTGGAAGATTTAGAAAGACTTCTTGCATTCAATTAATAGGGGTTTCGATTTATTACGTTATATTTATCATTTTCAAGACTTCCATATTTATAAACACATGTACATGTACGTTTATATAAATATATTTATGTTTTTTTTTCTTTTTTATTATTTACTAGCTTAACCCGGTGTGCGTTGTTACCGCATAATTACAGTGAAATAAAAAGTACTTATATGGTTTAAAAAATATTTTATTTGCTATACTGATGATGATTTTGTCAACCATTATAGCGCGCTGGGATATACAATTATTCTAGCTTGTCTGTATGAAACATAAACAAATAAGTCTTTAGGTTTTCCTACATGGGAATACGCAACGTAAAGCAGTCAGTGGGAGAAACATGGACTTGACAAATTCAAGCCACAAATTTGCACTTTACTAATTGTCTTTGCAAACACTAAACGAACAGAAAACTGCAATCTTTTGAAATCAGATGGCAAGTCGGTTGGAATAATTGAAATTTGTGGCAATAGCATATTTGGATATTTGTTTTTGCTCTTTATAATGATCCCTTCGATTATGTTGTGTCGCAGTTTTTTTTTTACTGCAAGTAGAGTGCCTTTGCAAAGTTATAGTGGATCGGTTATGCGCAGTAGAATAATTGGTACTTCCAATTTTGAGTGCAGCACATATGGTGGAAGTCCTGAAACATCAAGCGAGTTAAACAACTCAAAAGGTTAATTGACAGTTTCCTCATCTCTTATCACGGCATCGATAGATTTTTGTGTAACTTTCGCTGATTTTATTTAGAATTCTATTGTTTATTGAATTGACATCTTTGTTTTTGGCAGTAAGTAACGCTTGCTCACGTAACCACTGTTCATTTTTGAAATAGCGTTCGACATTTGGAAATACACAATTAAGTAACTCTTCAATGCATTGTGTCAAATTACAAAAGTTCGATGGAAAAATAATGCAGTTTGAGCATCATATTACAGCTCGCATATTTGTTGTTAATTTGAATACGCCAAAGAAGATATGATTTGAGGCACGCCCTAAGCTCATCATTAGTGAAATTGCATGCAATTTTCGTTGGAAATCACCGGCTACCACAAATAGTGCTACTCCAAATAATTTTTTTTGCTTCTAAAATCTTGCAACATGCGATCAAGGGCCTCTAAAGTTTTTTTTTTTTGGGTTATTGTGCATTTATCCCATACTATGATCTTACATATTTGGAGCACTTTACCTTTTGAGGAGTGTTTTTGTTTTTTTTAATATTGTATGTGTGCGTATCTCAGAATTGTGGCTTTAGAGGTAATTTAAGTTACAAATACGCTGTTATGCCCCCATTTTCATTTTCCATTTCTATTGTCAAATAACTTCAGTATTTATGGAGCAATTTCCAAAATTCCTTTTGTGTATGGAAGACGTCAATAATTTTTTAAATTATTATTATTATTTTTTTTTGAAAATTGGGGGCGTGTACCAAATTGTCCTCCCCATAATTGATTACCAAATAACTTCGTTATTCGTAGACCAATTTAACAATTTTTTTTCATATAAAAGATATCTCATCAAAATTGAACACGCCCCAAAAATTAATTTGCAAATAACTTTGCAGTTTGTGGACTAATTTTTAAAACTCTTTTTGTATACAGAAAGCATCTACTATTTTTTCTTTTTTTGGCAATAAGAGAGAGGGGAGGAAAATTGCTAGCTCCAATAACTTATTATCAAGCAACTTGATTTTTGAAACAATTTTCACAATTTATCTTTTCTTTACTGGCCTACTCGTGGGAACAAAATTAACAAATATAATAATAATAATAAAATAAAACAAACACAAAACAAAACACGATAGTCTATCAGACTGGCAAACCCAAGCTGATGGACTGCCGTCAAACACCGGTAAACCCCTCACCGGAGACCGGAAATAGCAGCAGGCAGATGTACAAAGCCGAAAAGGCCTAGTACATCTATCGATGCAAAGCGAAAAATACAAGCTGAAAACACAGCACCAAATCGCGGGGTGTGCCTAACAAAGCCAAAAACACCCTGCAGACAACTCGGACGTTCCAGGGAGCTCAAAACTGGCAAAGCCAACAACATCCGGAAAAAACCCGTATGTGCTAGCCAGCAGAGAGCGAACTGGAAAATCCACGTCCAATGCAACACAAAAGGTGGAGCGGAAGCAAAACACCAGTTCCCGCAAAACCACGTTAAAAATTAGAGCGGCTCGACGATATGTCGAAAAGCTCCGAAATGTAGCCGAGGAGTCCATGTCAAGCAATGACAAACAGTGCTTGGCATGGGCTAAGGCATATATAGCTTAAAAGCCGGATCCGGATGTCGCTACTGCCGTCGAGACAGCATGCAAAAGGCAACGGTCCGCGGAAGAAACGGCCAACCCGAGCAAAAAGGCGATAAAGGGGTCCTTGGTCATCAACAGACCTTACAGTGAGGTTGCAAAAAAACCCATTGAATAGAGCTGTGTTGACCGTAGCAACTCTGACGGAGCAATCACCAATGAAAATTGGGGGTTGATCAGCCAGAGCCTGCTGGACAATTTCATTAAGGCGCTCAAATACAACACCGGTCCTCCACCGCAGTTCACTGATGCAAGGTGGATCCAGGGTCGAGTCAAACTAATTTCATGCGTGGACGAGAAATCGGCCAACGCCATGGAAGAGGTTATCGCATCATTGGGGGAAGTGCGGCCCGGGGCGCAGCTGGAGCTGATCTTGGTCAGCGACATCCCTCGTTGACCGAGGGCGGCTGCAGTTGTTCCTGCGGAACTACATGATCCTGAGGCGATTCTCATGATCCTTCAGATCGCGAACCCTGACCTCTCCACACAAGACTGGAAGGTAGTCAGTGTCGCGGATGCTAAAAGATCCAGTAGAAAGGTGGTTGTGGTCCTTAACAAGGAGTCTCTGCCAGACAGGGCATGGTATTCTATGGATACCAAGGAACCAGGCTCTGTCTGTATCGGGGTGATGACAAGATAGACCACAACTCCGACGAAAAAGCCAAAGAGCCTATAAAATTACAGGATGTGGAGGTTGAGGTGGATACCAATTCAACACAGAGCTCACAATCAAACTCTAATTTGGTTGGCGGGTTCTTTGAGGGATTGGAAGACGCCACAGTTTGTGATGAGGACAGTCTACTGGATTCCGATCCGGAGAATGCCACCATCATCAACTTCGACCTCGACACCGAATAAATGATGAAGGTAACACAGATTAACCCTCATCACAGCAAAGCAGCGTCAGCTAGTCTTTTATATCGTCTTGCCAAGCGAGACGTTGATATTGCGCTAGTTCAAGAGCCCTGGACAAACAACGGCAAGATCCTTGGACTAGGCGCGAAAGGCTATAAACTAATATATGCAGCAAATTCAGGTAATGGGGACTTAACCATAAGATCCTGTATCATAGTCAAAAAGCACATAAATATCTTCATTTTATCTGATTACAGTGATGAAGATCCCGTAACTGCCACGACGGATGCAGGGGGATCCAACATATGGATTCTATCCTGCTACATGGCTCATGGCAAGGATGAATCACCACCAGGCAAGCTGGTGGAAAAAGCGGTAAGAGACGCGAAAATCAAAGGCATCTGGGGAAGCTCAGACACAAACAAAAGAGGTGGGAGTTTAGTAGAATTTATTCTAGATAATGATTTAGAAATTCTAAATCAAGGGAACAAACCCACCTTCGTGACTTCGAACAGGCAAGAAGTGTTAGATATTACACTTGCCAGTTCGAATATCGCAGATCAAATACAGGAATGGAGAGTATCAGAGGACTGCCCCTTTTCCGATCACTGCTATTTAGGTTTCAAAATAAGCAAACAACATAGAATCACATTCTATCGAAATAGGTGGAGAACGGACTGGGAAAAACAGGGAGAATACCTGAGTAGAGACCTAGCCCAATACCCGAGCAAAACCAGTGTCATGGACATGAAAAGATCAGTGGGGAAACTCAAGAACGCCACGACGATCTTGTACACTATCTGTAAAAAGGGAAAATAGCAGACCTAAATGGTGGTCAGCAGAACTGTCTCAGACAAAAAAAAATGTCGTAGGATTTTTAATGAGGCTAAAAGAGCAGGCAACTGGGGTGACTATAAAGCTTCGGTGAACAAATACAAAAATCTCATCAGGAACTCGAAGCGAAGATCCTGGAGGGAGTTTTATAGTAACGTGAATAGTAGACTATTCACGTTACTAATAGCAGACTTCGGAGAATACTTTCTAAACAACCGACAATCCCAAGCCTTATACAAAAGGCAGATGGATGCCAGATTGCGAGGAATCGCTAGAAGAATTAATGAACACCCACTTTCCGGGTAATCAAACATTGAGGGAGAATGAGAGTTCTCCCCTGTCACACGCCCGGAATGCGGTATATCTTAATATAACAAAAGATATGCTACACTGGGCAGTCAAAAGTTTCCAACCGTTCAAACCACCAGGACCGGATGAAATAATTCCTGCAGATCTACAAAACAATCTATATCTGATCACTCCATGGCTCTTTGAGATCTATAGAGCCACCCTAAGCTGGTCGTACATCCCTAAGGAATGTACCAAGAGCAATGCAATCTTCATTCCAAAAGGAGGGAAGACGTCTCATACTAAAACAAAGGAGTATAGGCCAATTAGTCTGACATCCTTTCTTTCGAAAACGCTAGAAAGAATCATAGACATCCACATAAGGTCCAATATTAGCAAAAACCATCTGTCGCCATCTCAACACGCCTATGCAAAGGGTAGATCAGTTGAAACGGCGCTACATAGTTTGGTCAGTCATATTGAACGAGCCAATCAAAACTATACTCTAGTAGCCTTCATGGACATCGAGGGTGCTTTCAATAATGTCGAGACGCAGGCTCACAGATGCACTTGACTGCCTGAAGGTTGATCGACCTACAATTATGCTCATTACGAGCTTACTAAAGCGCAGAACTATAACATTGACAATGGGGAACTCAAGAATTACGAGAAAGGTATGCAAGGGTACTCCCCAGGGAGGGGTATTATCTCCCCTCTTGTGGAATGCTGTAGTGAATAATCTGCTCAAAGACCTAGACCATAGGAAGATAAAGACTGTAGCCTATGCCGTTGACGTAGCGATTGCAATCTCTGGGACCCATTTAGACACCATAACTGAGCAGTTAGAATACGCTCTAAAGATGGTAAGTCAATGGAGTATACAATGCGGACTAAGAACAAATCCAGCGAAAAAGGATCATACTTTTTAGTAAAAAGTATAAAATCCCACACTTCACACCTCCAAAAATGGATGGCACCACGCTCATCCTATCGGATAAAGCGAAATACTTAGGCGTCATTTTAGACAGCAAACTATCATGGAAAGAGAACATACAGGCTAGAGTAACTAAGGCTACAACAGCCATCTATATATGTAAGAAAGCAATAAGCACAACATGGGGCATACAACCAAAAGGAGTGGAATGGCTTTATGAAATGGTTATAAAACCAATAATTTTCTACGGAGTATCAGTATGGTGAAAATCACTGGACTCCGCAATCAACAGACTTCAAATTGAAAAAATCAGTCGAACCATGGCAATACTGACCACAGGGGCCATGAGGACAACACCAACCAAAGCACTTTTTGCACTTTTGAGCTGGATGCCATGCGACTTAGAAGCCAGGAGGATAGCACTAAAAGCCGCGATCATGCTGAACGCGACAGGAGCGTGGACCCACAGACCTTGGGGAGATGCTAATATATTGGAGATTGGAGGAGACCAAGTCCCCGATCTAATTGACTACTGCATCCCAAAACCATTACTCACAAGGAGCTTCGGCTACCAAATTGAGGAATCTCCCCTAGAATCTGGATACTTCTATGTATACACGGATGGATCCAGAAGGGGAGAAAGGGTTGGGGGTGGCGTTTACATAGAGGAATTTAACACTAAAATATCCTTCAGACTACCAGACGGATGTAGTGTACTTCAGGCTGAAATATCGGCTATAAATAAAGCGGCCAGATGGCTAACGTATCACAAGATATTCGGAAAGGATATCATGATAGTAATGGACAGCAAGGCTGCCATCAATTCCCTGATTGGAATATACAGCAATTCCAGTCTAGTCCAGGAATGCCGAACACCTTTAGGTAAGATGGCGAGACATTCTAACATAATCCTAAAATGGGTACGTGGACATGGGTCCAACAATGGCAACAACATCGCTGACGAATTAGCCAAAAAAGGGACAGCCCTAGAGGATAGGGATATAGACCCCTTTTGCGGACAACCCATATCAGCGTGTTGGAAAAGAATAAAACTCCACACGCTGGAACACGCTCAAGAAAAGTAGCTTACAGAGCCCACGTGTCTTATATCAAGGAACCTGTGGCCGCACATTAACTCTAAGAGAACGAGGGAGCTATTAAAACTTCCCAGATCTCTCCTAAGAATGACGGTAGCAGTCATCACTGGACATTGCCCGTTTGGAAACCATGCCAGGAGACTAGGCCTACCCTATAACGTCTTCTGTAGAAGTTGCCAAGATGAGGAGGAGACCATCCTTCATCTCCTCGGTACATGCCCGGCTTTGCGGCACCATCGTCTAAGATGCTTAGGCGAGAGGAGCTTCAATAGTCTATCATGTCTGGCCTTGGTCAAACCGACTGCTATGGCTTCTTTCATAATAAGTAGCGGATGGCTAGTAAATCAGTAAGTAATGCCACATTAAGCAGTTTCCCACCTTTCCTTTCCCTTTTCTGCACTCCTTCAATATCCTTACAACTTTTATTTTTCCTTCTATAATACCCTAACTTTTCAGGCAATCACAAAGGGAACGACCTTCATGACTTAAGTGAGCTGGAGTATCCAGGTACTCTTTGGAGAACCCAGCGGCCTGCCTACCTAACCTATCCTTCACAATTTATCTTGCATATACAAAACGACTAAGATTACTTTTGCGGGTTATCGCAAAGTTATCGCAAACTGACCACCCCAATTGTGAAGTAACTTCATCATTTATTATTCCTTTTGTATATGGAAAAGGTCAATAATTTTTTTTCTGTTTTGGAAAATTGGTGGCGTGATTGCCCTTCCCATAATTAATTATGAACTAACTTCGTCATTTGTGGACCAATTTTGAAAATTATTTTTTAATGTAAAAAATATCGAAAAACTGTGTTCTTTAAAACTCAAGGTGACGGATGATGTCGCAATACTCCCCCCTCAAAAGTTCATTATTAAAGAATTTCGGCATTTGTGGTCCAATTTTTAAAATTATTTTTGGATGCAGAAAAGCTGTACTATTTTTTTTTTTTTTTTTTTTTTTTTTGTTAATTGATTACCCAGTAACTTCGTCAAATGTGGACCAACTTTGAAAATTATTCTTGCATATGGAAAAGATTCGTAAAGATTGTTTATTGAGAGGAGGGCGGGTCAGAATGAGGATAGAATCGCTAATGGATTTTATTGTTAAGTTACGTGTTTTCGGAGAATGTGATGCCGGCAATATCTCGGGTATATATGGACCGATATCGGAAATTTTAATTTTTCGTATTTAAATAACCTTTCTTCATTACCAAAACTGCTTTTGAGCAAAAAAAGTTGTTTGAGTTCGCTTACGCGACATATTCATGAAAAACCCGATTTGGGCTATATCTCGGGTATATATTGACCGATATCTGAAAAACAAATTTTTTTTCTCTTAGTCATGGTTAACAAAATACCGAATCCGCAAATTCAATATAGTTTCTTTCTGGTGGCCGGAGTGTATAAAATCCGATGATTTTATACTTAAAAAATTATTACTTTTCAAATTGAACTATTTTTTATAAGTAAATCTATTATATCTAGGTTAAATTAAAATGAATTGTCTAATCTAATACGATTCACACTAATATTTAAATTTAACGGATCTAAATTGAAATAATGAATTGAATACTTTTACTACTTTATGTCAAATTACTTATTGTGAATTATTATACTGGTTTCCTAAAATGAGTTGTAAAAAAGTTATTGTACCACAAAACGAGTTAATATCAATGGCTACAATTTAAAACGGTTTGATATTCAACGCTACAATTTTTAATCTTCTACTGAAGCGGTTCTGGTACCGAAATCCCATATTAGAAGCTTAAGCAAATAAAATTATAATACATAAAATTTGATACTTGATTTTTTCATATAAAAGGTGAGATCCTCGAAAGTTCCTATATGTGAGTAATATTCTTAACCCAACTTAAATTCTCTTATCCCTTAATTACTTCACATCATACATAATTTCCCGAATTGGTGAGAACTTATGTATATCATTTAAGAAATTTGGTGGTTCGCAGAATACAGTCCACTTTAATCTCGTGCAACCTGAAAGCCCAATCTCAACATTACGCCCCAGATTTCTCCATGGTCCTTCGTGGCTGAAAAAAAGCAATATCCAGTTGCCAGCACTTTTTCATTCACATGCAAGAATGAGGTAAGAAAGAGTACCTGAATTCTGATACGAGTAAGTAATTCACAATTAACAAAAATCAGTTCATATCAAACGCGAGCGAGACGGTCGGTAAAATAAAATTAATAAAACATTTCAAACGATTAAAATTTCTAAAGAAAAATAAATTCAGTGCATATATAAAATACGAGAATACTTAAGTGCATTTAAAAGATTAGAAATAAAAAAGAATAGTTTATGTTGTTTGAATGCATGATCAAACACATGTACACATGTATTTGCATACCGCTAGTAAAAAACAGTGGGACAAATAGTGTTAATGTTACATTTCATTAGTTATTCAAAACCGTTCGAAAGTAAAAACAAATTATAATAAAACAAAACTTACAATACAAATAAATAAATTTCTTTGTAAAAATAAAATAAACATTCAAAATCGCAATCGTAAACGTAACCATAATTGATACCAAATTAAAAAAAAAAAAAATCTCTTTGATTTTCATAAAAGAAATAGTAAGGTATTTACAAAATTCAATTTTATATAGTATACATACATTATATAAAACTATTTATCTTACTTGTCGAAACTAACTTTCACTTTTTCAATATTAAAAAAAAAAAAAAATATCAGTATTGAAATAAAGCATATGCATGTACACATATGTATATAATTTTTCGTTATATCAACGTTTAAGATATTTCTCAAGAACTAAATTCATAAACTTTTAATAAAGGCGAACAATTGTTAATTTGAAGTGATTTATCTTATTTAAAAGATGACATGTAACAAGATCTGATTGAACAGAGCTGGTTTGAATTTTTCCGAGTTGATTGATCGCATTTGGGAGCTGTATTGGGGGAACACCCTAACCTTGATTGTTGTGTTTCAACAAATCAAAATCATCAACAGAGACTGTTTTGTAGTAAACATCTCTCCTTTTGTTTTGCATGCTTCATGCAAAAGTGATTACATCACATTTTAAAATATTTGCTATCCCTAAACCCTATTTTTCTCAACTCTAATTGTGCAATTCTTCATCTAATAGTAAATATTTCAGTCTTATATAACCTTACCGCAATCCAAGTGAATCACGTTCACTGTCTGAAAAAAAATATAATTACTATCTCCAATAATTCACATACATATAAGGAAAGCTCAAGTCTTTCTATTAAATCCAAATCAGCTGTCAAATTTTACAACAAAAACAAAATGGACTCGGAAAAAACGGTACAAAAAAAATCTAGCGGTGTTGCAAAGAGCAACGTACCATCTACTCAACACGAAAAATTTCTTTTTGATTGCGATTATCTAATCTTGCTCTGTAGCAACTTTGAAAAATATGATATCGGAGATCAAACAGACTCGATATTAGAAACGAAGTTAGAAGATCTTGAGCGTAGATGGCAAAGATTACAAACATCATACGAAAATCTCATGATGTCAGAAAACTGCCCCCAGTTCAAAGAGGAAGCTAGAAATTATTTCATGGCGAACTCGGAAACATACTACACTTGTCGTTCTCAAATAATTGATATACTTAGGCTTTCCAAGACTTTCGAACCTCAAAGGTCAATGTCAGGACTAAGTTCGACCCCACAAGCTCTACCCATACAAGGTAGAAACTCTTTTATAAAACTATCTCCTTGTGAAATAGAAATATTCACAGGTAGTTACGAACAGTGGCCCACATTTCGTGACCTTTTCACTACTGCTTGCATCGAAAATCCTGATATTCCAAATGCCCAGAAGCTATTCTACTTAAGGACAAAAACGAGTGGGAGCGCGGGTGCAATCGTTAAACGATATTCTTTATGTAACGAAAATTTCAATCACGCATGGAACGCCCTAAAATCCCGCTTCGACAACAAAAAAGTTTTAATAGATAATAAATTGAAAATTCTTTTTAATATCCCTGTCGCTACATCTGAGAATAGCGAAAGTATTCAGAAAATTCATTCAACTGTCACAGATTGCCTTACTGCTCTAAAGTCGCTCAATGTGAACGTCGATGGATGGGATCCGATTCTAATTTTCCTGGTATCAACTAAACTACCCAACGACACACTGTCTCTGTGGGAGCAGTCATTCAAAACGCAAAAAGAAGTTCCAACGTGGACACAAATGGATGAATTTCTTGTTAACCGATTTGAAGTGCTAGAAAGAATATCGTCCATCAAATCAACAAAAGATCGCCACAGTCTTCCCTCAACCTCTCAAACCAAAATACACGCATATTCTTCACAAGAAAAACTTAACGTTATGTGCAAGCTATGTAGAGAAAACCACCACTTAAGGACTTGCGGAAAATTCCGAAAATATACAATAAAGCAGAGAATCGATTATGTTTTCCAGAACAAAATCTGCAACAATTGTCTGTCTTCAGAACATTTGAAGTCGAACTGTTCAAGCAAAAATACGTGCTTTATTTGCAAAGCTGACCACCATACTTTATTACATTTGCCTAAAACTCGTGATACATCGCGACAGTTGCCAGTCCAAGATGTACCTAAAACTCTTAATAAAACTTCAAAGGTTAGTAATTTTGATGATCAACCATCATCGTCCTTTAAAAATCCTCATGTTCAGGCAAATTTTGCTGCGAATAATGATTGCATATTGCTTAGAACAGCCTTAGTACACATTGAACATTTAGGAGAATTGTTTACTGTAAGAGCTTTGATAGACCCAGGATCACAGCGAACATTTCTATCTGACAGAATAAGATCTTTGTTAAAACTACCATATAAAAAATCTTATGTGGAAATAACCGGCATAGGCGGCCAAGCTCAGTTGGCGAACAAAGAATGTAATATTACTTTGGTTGCTAAACGTTCTAATATTAAATTCACCATAAATACCATAATACTTCCAAAACTCACAAAACAAATTCCATCTATTTCATTCGCACTTCCCAAATTGACTCAAATTTCGAAACTTGATCTCGCTGACCCTCAGTTTAACCAATCGTCTCCAATAGATTTAATACTTGGTAATGACTCTGAGCACTTTATCAATATCGATGGTATCAAAAAGAATGTGTGTGGGCAAGCATCTGCTTATAACACTATATTTGGGTGGGTTCTAAGCGGTCCAGCCCAAAGTAGTGCTGTGCAGGCATTCACAACGACAGTCACTCCTTCAGAACACTCTTCACTCAATCACATACTAAGACAGTTTTGGGAACAAGAAGAATTACCTTCGATTTCTATGGTTTCTGATGAAGATAAGTATTGCGAAGAATTTTATAAGAAAACAACAACGAGAGAGCCCTGTGGCCGATACATGGTACGTCTTCCTATGAAACAGGATTTTCCCGAATCCAAATTTCTTGGCCCTTCTCGAATTATGGCACTAGTTCAGTATTCTCGTATAAACCAATCGCTTTCAAAAACCCCTGAGCTCCAAAAGGAATACAACTCGGTTCTCAGCGAGTACTTAACATTAAACCACATGGAGCCGGTTTCTTACTATGAGATTGTTTCAGATGGTAAATATTTCTCATATTACTTGCCGCACCATGCTGTAGTTCGCCCAGAGCATAAAACCACAAAAGTGAGAGTGGTATTTAATGCATCTCGTAAAACAAAATCTGGATATTCACTCAACGATATATTGCACACTGGTCCAACGTTACAGGCGGACTTGATCACTATCATTCTCAACTGGCGGACCTATCAATATGTTTTCAGTGGAGACATTCAGAAAATGTACCGCCAGATCTTAGTCCACCCCGACGACCGTAAATTTCAGCGCATTATATATAAAAATTATCCAACGGGTCCATACCAAGACTTCCAGCTCAAAACAGTCACGTTTGGAGTCAGCTGTGCACCTTTCTTAGCCATTCGGACATTACATCAGCTTGCAGAAGATTCTAAGAAAACATATCCACAGGCTTCTAAAGTGTTGCGCCAAGAAACTTACGTTGATGACATTTTATCAGGAGGTCACACAATTGAAGACGCAAAATCTGTGCAATCCCAAGTAACAAACGCTCTTAAGTCTGCTGGTTTCAATTTACGGAAAATATCAGCTAATGACAACAGACTACTTGAGCAAATACCAAGCGAAGATCTTTACGATTCAGATCTTCTTAGATTCCCAGATTCAAGTACAACGAAAACTTTAGGAATAAAATGGAATGCCCTTACTGACACTTTTACTTACTCATTTTCCCCAATAATTCAATCGGAAATCATAACTAAACGCCAAATTTTGTCCGGTATCGCCTCTATTTTTGATCCAGCGGGTTGGATAACCCCCATTGTCATTAGAGCCAAATTACTAATGCAACAATTATGGCTAGAAGGGTTGCAATGGGACGATCATGTTAGCTCAGAAATAAGGGACAAATGGAATAAGCTTCTATTAGACCTTTCTCATATTGATACAATCAAAATTCCTAGATGGCTACAATACAAACCGCTTGATAACATTCAAATTCATGGTTTCGCAGATGCTTCAAAAGCTGCATATTGTGCCACTGTTTACTTGAGGTGTGAGACTTCTTCTCACGTTGTCTTCTCAAATTTAATAGCGGCCAAAAGTAAAGTTGCTCCTTTACAAACTATTAGCTTACCCAGGCTGGAACTATGCGGTGCGGTGTTATTAACTAAATTGGTGAAGTATGTTGTAGAATCACTTAAATTGACTCAGAGTGCCTCATTTTTATGGACCGATTCGCTAATTGTGATTGGATGGCTTTCAAAACCACCCGGGACCTGGGAAACTTTTGTAGCTAATCGTACAGCGCAGATTCATCAAGCGTTGCCTAGTGCAAATTTTTGCCACGTTCGTACACATGAAAACCCAGCAGACTTGGGTACTCGTGGTTGCAAACCGCAGGAGCTCGAAAATAACTCCTTATGGTGGCATGGACCAACCTTTCTAACAAAACCACAATCCGAATGGCCTAAGCACTCTGCAAAAAATATTCCTGAAATAAAACAAAGTCATTGTCTCCAAGCATCAGTGCAACCAACGGATATCTTAGACCGATTTTCCTCGTACGACAAAGCACTAAGGGTTCTTTCATATATAATTCGATTTTATAACAATGCGAGAAATATACAAAGATCACAACTCAAATCTTCTCAACTACAGCTCACTCAAAAGGAAGTCAATTATGTTAAAGTAACACTAATACGTTTAACACAACAATCTTACTATGCGGCAGAATTTAAAGATATCTCAAATTCTCTGCCAGTATCTCAAAAAAGCCCTCTTAAATCTCTCAATCCCATATTAGACTCAGAGGGTATGTTAAGAGTCAACGGTCGTCTAGCAAACACATCACTAACATATAACGAACGCTACCCGATAATTTTGCCCGGAAAATCAAAATTTTGTCAACTCTATCTCGAACACATACATAAAGTACTTGCCCATGCAGAATATAATCTGATGTGCAGAATAACGCAAACAGAATTTTACATTTCTCAATTAAAGCGGCGTGTAAAAAAAATTATTCATTATTGTAAAACTTGCATTATATACAAACAAAGGCCATGCACTCAAATCATGGCTCCTTTACCCCCAGAAAGATGTGAACTGTCTTCACCCTTTCAAATAGCGGGAATTGATTTCGCAGGCCCGTTCGATCTAAAAAACTCCTCGCTTAGAAATGCGGCTACAATAAAGGGGTACGTATGTGTTTTTGTATGCTTTAGTACCAAGGCCATTCATCTGGAAGCATGCTCAGATTTATCTACCGCAGCATTCCGAGCCGCATTTTCCCGTTTCGTTGGAAGGCGGGGACTCCCTTGCAGGATATACTCTGATAATGGACGGAATTTTGTGGGAGCTAGTCGCCAGTTAAAACAAGAATTCGAATCATTTCTTATATCTACCTCAGCAGATATAACTCTAAAATACATCACTCACGGGTTTGAATGGACATTCATCCCGCCTCATGCTCCCCACATGGGCGGTTTATGGGAGGCAGCCGTCAAAAGTTTTAAATTTCATTTAAAACGAGTGTTAGGATCATATAAAGTACACTTTGAAGAATTCTCTACAATTTTAGCACAAATTGAAGGAGTTCTCAACTCGCGTCCCATCTCAGCAATGTCAGAAGATCCAACCGATTTATCTGCCCTAACTCCTGGACATTTTTTAAGAGGCGCCCCTATTATGAGTTTTCCAGAAAGAACAATTTCAAATGAAGGACTTGTTACTCGCTGGGAAAGACTCAAAATTCTTCACCAACAATTAGCCCTTCGTTGGAAAGAAGATTATTTAAAATCCCTACACAAACGTTACAAATGGCAAAAAGTGTCAAAAAACTTGAAAGCAGGTGACTTAGTGGTTATCATGGACGATTTGCTACCCCCATCTGAATGGCGCTTAGGCAGAGTTGAAAGAGTATTAGCTGGTTCTGATGCTCACATTCGAACTGTGGAGGTCAGGACAGCAAACGGTATTCTTAAAAGACCAATTGTTAAACTCTGCTACTTACCTTACGAAAATAGGGAGATAACGCTGTAATCTCTGATAATTTAATCAACATATTTTTTTAATATAAACATATCCGAGATACCACCTGACATGCCCACTAATATTATGTTTTTCTTGTTTATTTGATTTTTTACCTGATCTAGTTCTCATCGTAATCATCAACACCGTCATCAGCAAAAACGCGACCCTGATCTCTATCAGTGTTCCTTGTGTGACAAATTTCACTCAATCCGATTTTGCAGACGCTTTTTAAAAATGGATGCTAAAAAACGAAATCATGTTGTTGGAAAATATCGCTATTGCGTGAACTGTCTAGCAAAAAGCCATGATATACGTGCGTGCCCGTCCGAAGACACCTGTAGAAAATGCGGCTGCATTCACCACACCCTGCTTCATCCAGGAATTCGTAGTCGTCTTCACATTCGAAAAGGAAATGAAAAAAAAGCTACATCGTCGAAGAAACCAATCAAGCCAACTGCTTCAACAAACCAGCGTAAACCTGTACAACCACCAGAAATTGCCAGAAGTACAAAGCAATCCATACCCAATCAGCGGATTATTTCTGAAGCCATTAGATCTTTGGCCCAAGTATTGTGTTTACAAAATACCGAATCCGCAAATTCAATATAGTTTCTTTCTGGTGGCCGGAGTGTATAAAATCCGATGATTTTATACTTAAAAAATTATTACTTTTCAAATTGAACTATTTTTTATAAGTAAATCTATTGTATCTAGGTTAAATTAAAATGAATTGTCTGATCTAATACGATTCACACTAATATTTAAATTTAACGGATCTAAATTGAAATAATGAATTGAATACTTTTACTACTTTATGTCAAATTACTTATTGTGAATTATTATACTGGTTTCCTAAAATGAGTTGTAAAAAAGTTATTGTACCACAAAACGAGTTAATATCAATGGCTACAATTTAAAACGGTTTGATATTCAACACTACAATTTTTAATCTTCTACTGAAGCGGTTCTGGTACCGAAATCCCATATTAGAAGCTTAAGCAAATAAAATTATAATACATAAAATTTGATACTTGATTTTTTCATATAAAAGGTGAGATCCTCGAAAGTTCCTATATGTGAGTAATATTCTTAACCCAACTTAAATTCTCTTATCCCTTAATTACTTCACATCATACATAATTTCCCGAATTGGTGAGAACTTATGTATATCATTTAAGAAATTTGGTGGTTCGCAGAATACAGTCCACTTTAATCTCGTGCAACCTGAAAGCCCAATCTCAACATTACGCCCCAGATTTCTCCAGAGTGTGTGAAGTTTGAAGCAAAACAAACATTTTTTTTTTAAACATTTCAATACAAAATTGCAAAAAAAATTGATTTTTTTCGATATTACTGAATTTCAATAGCAAACCCATGAATCGATGAGGTAAAAAACTGGTGAAAGAAAAAAGTTTCTAATTCTAATGGTTTTCTCAGAAACGGTATTTCAACAGCGGACAGACGGACATCGCTTAATCGACTTTTCCATTAATTCTGAATTAGAATATATATATTTTATAGGGTCGCAAATAAAAACTGTAGAAATTACAAACGGAATCACAAACTTATATAAGTATACCCTTAACATTTTTGTGAAGGGTATAAAAATACCAGGAGAAGATATTGTCCTAAACAAAATGAAGAACAACCAACTTATAATCTTAAATTTCTTCTGGATCGTAAGGTTGCTGTTGGGAATCCGCCACACGTCGAATACGCCGAATTTGGCCACACGAAGGCCGAAGGTTTGTATGTGGCGATTTTTATGGTGCATCACAGTGCAAGAAGTCAAAAACTGATTCGAGCGCTAAAAAAAGGCAGCAACTCTGGAGGTAACCACACCACAAATAGGGTTTCCCGGTTTCCAAAATGAGCTTAGATTTAATTTCAAGCGAACACCCCACTTATTGGCCGTCAGACCGTCGACGCTATAGATTGTGGAGTAAGAAAAATGTTCTTTTAAAAACATTTTAGAATGGATGCAATTGGAGTATTCATTCGATTTTCAATCGGACCACTCACCCACACTCTGTTTCGTTCCCCCAGGAGTTTGGCTCTCCATTTAGTGACTCAGCGTTGACCGTCACTAACATATGATAAATATTGGAGTATTCATTATATGGAAAATATTACTTTGGGAATGCCTGAGCATATTGATGTGTCAACGATTTTTCTGCAAGTCCGGAACTAGCCGTACGTCATGCTACCAGTAACCATATAAGGTTCAGAAATGCGAACGATATAAATTATTCTTCAAAAATTGAACACCTTCTGTCAGAAAAAGGCAACTTCGAAGGTGTACCCAGCTACGGGAATTAATTATGCAGTTAAGAAGTCTTTAGAATGGCTTTCCTTAAAAATTATCTGGAAAGTCTTGATGGTACTCTTCACTCCGTCTACTCTCTGTGGACAGCGACGAAAGTTTTGAAAAGACCAATTCGAAGCAAGCCACTTTTGCAAACTTCAACGTTTTTACTACAAACGATGTACCTGAGTCTAAGAGCATATGGCGGTAGCCATATACTCTTAGACTGCCTCCGCCTGTGAGACTTAATTTTCTATATGTCGAAAACGTAGTAAATTGAATAAACTCCAGGAAACCTCCAGGTTGATAATATTAGTGGTAAAATGCTTGTGCAGTTACTTCGTGTGGCTGGTAGAAAGCTTCTTGTTTATATTTAACACTATTTTACGTCTCGAGTATTATCCTGCAGAGTGTAGAGTAACAATTTTTTAATTTCTTCATTTATGTCTATGGAAAAACAGCTTACAGACTGACTGTATAAATATGAAAGCGTAATGCAAACAAAATGTAAATTAAATTTTTTTTATACAATATAAAAACGAATAGTATAAATACAAAAAATTATTGATTTAAAAACTAAATAGCATTTTTTTTTATTAAATGAATATTCAATGAAAAGTCTATGAAGCTATACAAGTTATTAAAACGAACACATACTCTTCTTAGCGGATCTGACATAGCGAAGTTTGAGCGACAAATTCTAATATATATGGAATTAATGCAACTGTATTCTAAAATTGGTCTCATGAGCGATCAAAACCCTGAGTTGAGAATTAAATACACAGTGGTATGACAAAATATCTTTGCTTCCACACTTAACTTGTGAGTTTTCACATAAAACCAAATGGTGATCAAGATTTTTTTTCTTCATATTGTTTTTTTCAGGTATACGACGAGTAACACAGTATCTGATGATGCGTTAGGCATTTACCCTCTTCAACCGAAAAAAAGTTACTACCTAACATAGACTTAAGTAACGATTTTGTTCCGACACACAGCTCTTCCAACTCAGTATGTTTCTGATCTGTGACATTAATCTTTTTAATTTGGTAAGCGAAAAGATTCTTTATATAAAAATTTACCAATTGAAGCCAGCTTTCCAGCTCTCAAACTAATAACGTGTTGCCCCTTTTCCCTAAATTTAATTTAATTCGTGAGATATTAGACTTTTTGTTGTTTGTATGTGGCCAACATACTGGTGTTAGCAGACGCATCTTTAGATGTGCTAGTCATTTATCACAATTTTATTTAACACTTGTTTCTGTTATGCGTGTTTCATTTTACAAAATTGAATTCGTCTTCAAACTCGCAACAAATTTTCAAGAACTTTGGTTATAACTTTGCCTGTTTCGATGTTTTAGCTGAACTTTAAGCGCACAATTTTGTACTTACATTAAAATTTGCGCAATGTCATAATACTAGACGGTGAACTGGATTTAATGCGTCACTTTGTATATAATGCCTTTATTTTTACAAATTATATAAACACATTTAGTCTTCTTTAGTTTCTTAAATCATATGTATGTATATGAATTTCCATTTTTTTAATGTAAACTGTACTGATCTTTTAACAGAAAGCTTAATTTCGTAAGATTTTATGTAATACGAATTACCCTGTTGTCGAGAAAACTGTATTACTACAAATTATTTGTCAACGACTCGTGAATTTGCTACTGCTTTTTTTTGTTATAAAAGTGGGGATAAGGAAGCTTTACTGTGATAATCGTTGGAGCTATAACTTAAAAAAATAACAATTTAGACCATAAATCATAATACCGAGTTAATAAACAGTTGTTTTTCAACAAATTTTATATAGAATGTGGTTTTAAATATGAAGAACAGTGATGGCAAACTCAATGTAAAACGTGTTTTTAATTGTTTTCAATTTTCGAGAAAAATCACAACTTATATAAACGAGTTACACAAATTGTTGAATTAAACTTTATATGCATAATATTAAGTTTGCCACCTGTGTTAATGATCCAGAGTGATCTGACATGTGGTCAACAATGTCAGGCGTACAGGCCATATTCAATTTGCTGGAATCCAAGATGATTGTATGTTCAATAGCCAATTGGACTATCCCGTATATTATATTCAGGCACAACAGTAGTTCGAGTGCAAATAAAAGCTTTTAGGAGGCAATTTCCTCAACAGAAACACTTCCAGGTAAAACCTTAGTATATTCACCAACAAGAAATTATTGAGCGAACCAAATTTTTCTGTACCACGATAAACTAGTCGGCAACGAATTTCTTTCACAGCTGTTCCCCTCGTTGGGCACCAAAATGTTGGGCAAGGGTTTTTGTCCAAATAAATTATAAAGTCCAACAGCTATTTCTTCAAATTTATTCAATTCGAGCTTACAACAATTCACAACTTCACTGTTCAAATTTCAAATTACATTATTCTTTTCTTATTTCATTTACATAAATACCAAATATTATATTATTATGAAAAAAAGATGGCTAGTTCAGCAAATTTTACCGCCAGAACAGTTTTACACTAGCCAACAAGTATATACTTATATACAAGTTGACATATTTAATAGAGTTCAAACTTATTTAAAACATTAAATGCAGAATATATAATCTAATGAATTTTTGGTAGCGAATATTCGTCGCCAAAAATAAAACACATTTGTGTATATGGAAATGCACACAATCGTGGTCGAAATTCTTCATACTCAGCGAAAGTTGAAATAATCTATTTCTAATTGCTTCATCAGCGAACGACGAACAAAACAGTATCAAGTGACTAGTTGTCTCATATAAAAAAGGATTATTAATTTATTGAATTTTTGTTGAACTTTATAATATACAAAATATATGTACAAAAATATGTATGTTAATAACTAAAAAAAAGAAATACTGCTTGTTCAGAGACAGCGAACGCTGTACAAACATGGCGGAAGTTATATATTCGCAACACAAAAAAAAAAATATCAACCTTCACGGTCTAGATCACTTTATTAATTAATTCTTTCAAATCAAAATTACAATTATTTATCAAAAGAAATGCAGATTAAGGTTTTTGAATATTAGTGCAAAAAATACAAAATTGTTTATAAAAGGAAAATGCATATTTAGCTTTAAAATATTGGTTGCAAAAAGTACAAAATTATTTATAAAGAGAAATGCATATTAAGCCAAAATACAAATTATAAAAATTCTTATTAAGTTAAATTGTTGCTTTTTTATGTTTCTTATGTGCAAGTTTAGATTGTGAAATGTTAAAAGTAATAATTGAAATTAAACAGTTTCTTATATCTAGAGCGTTGAACAGTTGTCTTCCTGTTTTTTATGTGTGAGCTAATCTAGGTGGTTTCGCTGGTGGCGTTGTTGTTGTAAGTGGTACTAAGGGTGTTTCCATAACTCGGGCAATTAACAAAATAACAGATAATAATTCAATGGCTCGGTGGCTGAGTTGTTAAAGGGCTCTTCAGACTATCACACTTTGTATAAAGACTAGAGCTGCGTCGTTCATGCACGAACGGGTTAAATTGAACGGATCATCACATTGAACGAAGTGAGCCGATCATTAAACTGATCACTTTTCGGTCAATAGTGAGCCGTTTAATTTGGATAGCTTTCGTTCAAATATCTTACATTCTTTTTATGTCATGTGTTATTGTTTTTGTTGTTTTGTTTAACAATAGTGGGTTTTTTTTTGTATTATATTATCTGAAATGAAACAAAAATTTAATATTAAACTAATCAAAATTGATCCCACCTAAATTGTTTTTATATAAAATTATTTTCTCTTTTTAAAACAATAAAATTTTATCACTTTTCATTTTGTTTTATTTTACAGAGCTGTGTTGAAAAATTACCGGAGAATTGCCGTTCGTTCAAAATGACCCATTGAACGGTATGAATGAACGGATCAGTCTGTTGTAATTGAACGAAAGTGACCGGTCACTGAAATGAACTACCCGGCACAGCTCTAATAAAGACCTGTCAAAAAATCAAATAATACGAGCAAGTGTGATAGATGGAATGTAAAGCGTTATGAAAATGAGAAATAATACGATAAGGGATTTGACATTCCATAACACTTCACCATTTTTAGAAATTTGTTTAAACAATACGATTTTTCATTGGATCAGGGTTGCATTTTTTACAAAAGCAAATAATAAAAATATTAAAACGAGACGGTAAGCAAATTGGCTGTTTATTTTTAAATCATATTTCTTCTTTTACTTTAGGTGTGATGGTGTGAAAACAAAATGTAATGGTACGTAAGATTTTTTCACAATCGCAACAAATATCATTAGATTTTTCTCCCACAAAATCCAATCAAAATCTTAAGACTTGCATGATAGTCTGAAACGCCCTTAAGCAGTTCATGATACGTCATGACCTGAGTTCAAATCCAAATGAGTGCTGATGAGTAGTGTACCGACTACGAAATTTTTTTTGTCTCCTTCAATCAAAATTATTGATCACAGCAGATTCGTATTGTACAAAATCCTTTTTAAGAAAAACTTAAGAAAGGAAAAACTTGAACTAAAAGTACAAAAACCAAAAATCCAAGTAAAAAAAGGATTTTTCACAAAACTAATATATATATTAATCCATGTAGTAAACATATAACGAAGATGCTCTCAATATATAAAGTACCTCGGATAATATGATCAAAAATGCCTCTTTCGGATCAGATTCATATATTTTTTCATTCAATTATTTATTGACAGCCTGTTCGACGATATCGAATGAAAATGTATTCGAAAGAATGCTAGTCACTCACATTCGAATCAGTTTAAGTTTGTCTATGTCACTATTGTTCGTTCGCATGAACTTACATATGTAATTTAATTGAATTTTGACACATCGTTCACATATAATAAAGTTAGAAAAAACCCAAATTAATTTTCTTTCGCCTAGATTGCGAATGAACTTATCCTTTCGACATCGGCGAACTGGCTGTGAATCTTCACAAAGTGAACTAACAATAAGTATTCAAATCTTAATACTAAATACATAATTAAGTCCAGCCAATGCTAGACAAAAATGATTTATTTTGTACGGTCAATATCGGTAGAATCACCTATTTAACGTTCTGATGGTGGCAAGGGTATCTCTCCTTCTCAACCGAGAGTGGCCTTCAAAATTAAGTATACTGCATGCAAGAGGATTTGGGTGAAGTTCCAGTTTAGTGATATACCTTGTGGCGTACTTTGAAAATTCGACTTACAAGAGGAATACAGAGATACGAATTCGTGAAATTTTTACGTATTCATGGAGCTGTAGTAATTTTTCGAAAAAGTTGATTTTGTCGCCTTTGAATTTTTTCAATGTTTGAAGTTGAATTCCATAGCACCATATAGGCTTTAAAATTGCGTTGTATAATAAAAGTTTGCAATCCAGCTTCAATATCGAATTTCTGCCCATAAGCCAATTCAGTTGCGCTGCTTTTAACTTTAACTGAGTAACTTTCGCATCAATGTGAGACTTCAACGTTAACCTACGGTGGAGATGAATGCCAAAGTACTTGACTTTATTTTGCTGCGGAATAGGTGAATAATTAAATTGGATAGCCGAACATGTTTGTTTACGCAAAGTGAATGTAACGTGAGTACAGTTTTGTTCATAGACTTTAAATTTCCAAAGTTTTAACAATTTCTCTAATATTGCAATATATTCCTGCAATTTTCGCGAAGCTTCTTGGTGGTTTTCATGTCTGCTGCAGAATACTGTGTCATCTGCAAAAGTTGAAGTGTGGATTCAGGATCTCGTTGGCATGTCTGAAGCGTAAATCAAATATAAAGTAGGTCCTAGAATGCTACTTTGTAGAACTCCTGTTTCGATTGGCTGTAAGGGCGCATAAGTAGCTTTCCAGAAGCTTGTGTGTATGTGTATTTTGATGTGCATCAAACCGTCTTGCCACACTTTATCAAAAGCTTGGGAAACATCAATGAATAGAGCTGAACAATACTTTTTGTTTCCGAAAGTCTGTTTTATGACGTAGACTAGTATGTGCGTTAGTTCTGTGGTGCTATGTTTAGCTCGAAAGCCAAACTGACACTCCATTCAATATTGGAGTAAACTTCACCATTAACAATGTTTTGAACAGTTTTGAAATTGTTGACTGTAGACTTATTGGTGTGTATAATTCTACTTTATTCCCAAGCCAGGGAAAGATCCCAGGCTTGGGTATCATTGTAATCATTGAGACCTTCCACTCTGCAGGATAATAGTCAAGGCGCAAAATAGTGTTAAAAATAAAAAGTAGAACCCTTCTTGCTACACAAGGTAACTGCTCAAGCATTTTACCAGTAATTTCATAAATAACTGGAGTTTTCCTGTGGTTTGTGTTACTAATAACGTTTTCGACATCTTGAAAATTAAGTCTCAAAGGCACAGGCGGTAATTCGGCTATATTATTCGCTAAATCATTTGTAATAAAAACGTTTCTCAAATGATCGACACACAACATTCCCTTTTCAGAATCGCTTCTTGCCCAGTCGCCAGCTGAAGTTCGCAAAGGTGGCTTACCTATTACGGGTCTTTTCAGACCTTTTGTCGCTTTCCACAGAGAATAATCAGATTAAGGGGTACCATTCACGCTTTCCAAATATGTTTTAAGAGAAGCCATGCTCTGGATTTCAAGCAGATTTCTTAATCGAGTTATGCATTCCCGTATCCAAATTTTAGGCTCTGGAGACCTACGAAGTTGCCACTTTCTTTTAACTCTTCTTTTTTCTGTCCGACGAATAAGTTCTATTGTTTTCATTTCTGGATCTTATATGACTAGTGGAGTCTAGCTTCGATAGTGAACGGACGTGTTGTTTTTGATCGGAGTGTTTAAAAGTACACCGGAATAAGTAATAGCAGGAATAATTGAAAAAGAGTAATTTTATACTAAAAAAAACTTTGTGACATTTACCGTTATATATTTTAAAGTGAAAATAAAAAAATTAAATAAAAACTGCATGAGTATACCTATCAGATGTAATTCTGAGAAAGAGATCAGCTCCACCAGAAAAAGTCCTTGGATTTCTGAGGAGGAGTCTTTGAAAAAATCAT
The DNA here is from genome assembly GCA_914767995.1 of Thecocarcelia acutangulata. Lineage (NCBI taxonomy): Eukaryota > Metazoa > Arthropoda > Insecta > Diptera > Tachinidae > Thecocarcelia > Thecocarcelia acutangulata. Next base: position 54,491,255 of record OU612098.1, on the reverse strand, counting down.
TGAAAAATCTGTTGTCGCTAAGAGAAAGAAACCGCACGCGCTCGTGTTCGCCACATATAGTTGTTACAACAGACGACAAACCATCTAACAGTTCAGTTATTGCAGATAAGCGGAAAACACAAGTAGGCATGGACAGGTATGTAACCGTGGTTAAACGGCAGCGCAGCCCCAAATCCGCTCAAATGTCATCTCAGTCCAAAATCCCCAAAGATGATAAGACCATCACGACAATGGATAGTAATAGGTTTGCTATCCTTCAGACTGATGAACCAGCAATACCTAAAAAACCTTTAATATATTTGCTAGAGCCTACCTCTAGTGAGTTGGTAAAACAACTTATTACGGCAATCGGCAAAGACAGTTTTAATGTAACATCGGTTAAGCACGGCAGCATCAATGAAACCAAATTCCACGTCAACCACGAGAATGAATACCGAAAATTGTCTGATGTCCTGGAGAAGGAGAAACGATCGTTTTACACATATCAGCTTAAAAGTGCCAAAGGTATTCAGGTCGTTATAAAAGGGATTGACTCTTTTGTAGATACGAATAATGTCAAAACCGGATTAGAAGACAATGGATTTAAAATTAAAAATTTAGTAAACATCAGAAACCGTGAAAAAATTCCTCAACCCATGTTTAGGGTTGAATTGGAACCAAGAGATGTTGTGTTAAAAAAGAATGAAGTGCATCCAATTTACAACCTTAAATATCTTTTGCATCGTAAGTTAGCCGGTGAGGAGGCTCACAAGCGTTTTGAACCCGTTCAATGCCTAAACTGTTAAGAATTTGGTCATACTAAGAGCTACTGTAAGTTACCCGCAGTGCAAAAAAACTAAGACTGATTCAGGCGTTAAAAAATGCAGTAACTGTGGAGGTAAGCATACTGCAAACTACTGGCGTTGCTCTGTCTATACTCACTTTTAAATGTGCTAGCCCAGCAGTCAAACAACATTTCTACAAGCAATTTTCCCCAGGTACGCCAGTCAACCAGCCATATAAACGTGCAAAACCCCCAACAAATTTCTTATGCGAATGTGGTAAAATCCGATAAATCAAATTTGAATCAGGAGCCCAAGCCTCAAAACTCCGACCAAAATTTTAGCAATCTTGAAGCAACTCTGCAGACTATTGTTCAATCTATAAATACATTTACGGTTTCTATGACAAAGATTTTAAACAAATGAGTTGGTTAAAAATATGTTTCTGGAATGCAAACGGCATCCGCCAACACAAAAATGAGCTTGAGCACTTCTTTATGGAAAAGCAAATCGATATAATGTTGATTGCTGAAACCCATTTGACAACCAACAGTTATTTCAAATTTAATGGGTACGCATTATATGACACTAAAGATCCCCGTGGAAGATCTTGCGCAGGATCGGCAATTTTGATAAAAACTAGAATTAAGCACTCTTTGCTAAACGAGACATGCGCGGAGTATCTCCAAGCAACAAACATATGTATTGAACATTTTCATGATAAAATCGTTATATCCTCGATTTACTCACCACCAAGGTTTTCAGTAACAGAAAATCAATATTCACATTTTTTCAAATCACTTGGTCCTCGATTTTTAGCGGCTGGCGACTATAACGCTAAACACACTTTTTGGGATCACGTTTAATTACCTCGAAAGGCCGTGTGGTTTTTGACACCGTTTCCAAAATGGGCTTAGATGTGGTTTCAAGCGGACACCCCACTTATTGGCCGACAGACCGACGAAAGATCCCTGATGTTATAGATTTTGGAGTTGCGAAAAATTTTCTTTTAGAGTGGATGCAAGTGCAGCCTTCATTAGATTTGTCATCAGATCACTTACCCACTATAATCTCTGTTTCGTTCCCCCAAGAGATTGGCTCCCCGCTGACCGTCAATAGAGTTAATTGGCTAAAATACAAAAAATTTTTGAGTACACATTGTACTGAAAATATCGCCTTGAGAACGCCTGAGGATATTGATGTGTCAATTAACGATTTTTCTGAAAACCTCAAACTGGCCGTACAGCATGCTACCACTAGTCATATAAGATCCAGAAATGAAAACAATAGAACTTATTCGTCTGAAATTGAGCAACTACTGTCAAAACAAAGAAGAGAGTGGCAACTTCGCAGGTCTCCCCAGCTTAAGACTAGGCTACGGGAATGCATAACTCAGCTAAGAAATCTGCTTGAAATACAGAGAATGGCTTCCCTTAAAACATATTTGGAAAGCCTTGATGGTACCCCTCAATCTGATTATTCCTTGTGGAAAGCGACAAAAGGTTTAAAAAGACCCGTAATAGGTAAGCCACCTTTGCGAACTTCAACTGGCGACTGGGCAAGAAGCGATTCTGATTCTGTTGTATGTCGATCATTTGAGAAAAGTTTTTATTACAAATGATTCAACGAATAATACAGCGGAATTACCATCATATGCTACTAGACCGCCTGTGCATTTGAGACTAAATTTTCAAGATGTCGAAAATGTTATCGATAATACAAACCCCAGGAAAGCCCCAGACATTGATCAAATTACTGGTAATGTGCTTGAGCAGTTACCTCGTGTAGCAAGAAGAGTTCTACTTTTTATTTTTAACGCTATTTTACGCCTTGAGTACTATCCTGCAGAGTGGAAGGTCTCAATGATTACCATGATTCCCAAGCCAGGGAAGGATCTGACAAAGGTAGAATCATATAGACCAATAAGTCTTTTACCAACAATTTCAAAACTGTTCGAAAAATTGATAGTGACGAAGTTGAGTCCAATATTGAACAATGTGGGATGTATCTCTGATCATCAATTTAGAACAAACGCACAGACTAGTCAATGTCATAAAACAGACCTTTGAGGAGAAGAAGTATTGCTCAGTTCTATTCTTTGATATTTCTCAAGCTTTTGATAAAGTGTGGCGCGACGGCTTGATGCACAAAATAAAGTTATACTTGCCTGCAAATATACACAAGCTTCTGGAAAGCTACTTATATGGGCGAAAGTTTGTTATCAGAGAAGGCGACTTTATAAGCCCAACTCAGCCAATCGAGGCAGGAGTTCCCCAAGGCAGCATACTGGGGCCTACTTTATATTTGATTTACGCCTCTGACATGCCAACGACATCCAGAATCCGCACTTCAACCTTTGCAGATGACACAGCGTTTTTGAGTGTTCATGAAAACTACCAATTAGCTTCACGAAATTTACAGGAATATATTTCAATATTAGAGAAATGGCTAAAACTTTGGAAAATCAAAGTTAATGAGCAGAAATGTACTCACGTCACATTCACTCTGTGTAAGCAAACATGTGCGCCTATCCAAACAACTCACCCATTCCGCAGCACAGTGATTTCAAGTACCTTGGTATACACTTCGACCGTAGGCTAACGTGGAAGTCTCACATTGAAGCAAAAGTCACTCAGTTAGAACTAAAAGCAGCGCAGCTAAATTGGCTTATGGGCAGAAATTCTCTATTGAAACTAGATTGCAAACTTTTGTTATACAACGCAATACTAAAGCCTATATGGTGCTACGGAATTCAGTTATGGGACACCGCCTCAGCGTCAAACATTGAAAAAATTCAAAGGCGACAAAACCAAATTCTTCGAACGATTACTGCAGCTCCATGGTACGTAAAATATTCACGAATTCATAAAGATCTGAGTGTCCGCTGGTAAAAGACGAATTTTCTAAGTACGCGACAAGGTATGTCAGTAAACTGGAACTTCATCCAAACCCTCTTGCGCGCTATATACTTAATTTCGGCGGCCACACTCGGCTTAAAAGAAGGGATACTGCTACCACCTTCAGATTGCTCAATAGGTGATTTTACCGAAATAGCTCCCGCATAATAAAACTTTTTGTCTAGCATTGGCCGGACTTAAGAATCACATTTTTTAATTTTAAATTTAGTATTAAGATTTGAATACTTATTGTTAGTTCATTTTGAAGATTCAATAAATAAAAAATGCTTGAAAAAAATATGACTAGTGGGAGCATGCTGCACGGCCAGTTTAAGTTTCTCAGATAAATCGTTGACTGACCCAGGCGATATTTTTAGCACAATGTGTACTCAAACTTTTTTTGTATTTTAGCCAAGTAATTCTATTGGCAGTAAACGGGGAGCCAACCTCTTGGGGGAACGAAACAGAGATTATAGTGGGTGAGTGATCTGTTGACAAATCTAACGAAGGCTCCACTTGCATCCATTCTAAAGGAAAATTTTCAAAATCTATAACATATGCAAAAGATATTTAAGGTTATAAATTGGATGCACTTTTTTTTAAGACAACAACTTTTGGTTCCAATTCAACCGTAAACGTAGGTTGAGGAATTTTTTCACTCTTTCTAATGTTTACTACATTTTTAATTTTAAAGCCATTGTCTTCTAATCCGGTTTTGACATCATTCGTATCTACTAAAGGGACAATCCCTTTTATAACGGCCTGAACTTTTAAGTTGATAAGTGTAAAGCGATCTTTCCTCCTTCTCCAGAACGTCAGACAATTTTCGGTATTCATTCTCGTTGTTGAGCTGTATTATCGTTTCATTGATGCTGCCGTGCTTAACCAATGTTACGTTGAAAGTGTCTTTGCCGATTGCATTATAAGCTGTTTTATCAACTCACTAGAGGTAGGCTCTAGCAAATATATTGGTGGCGGTTTAAAGGCATTTTAGATATTGTTGGCTGGTCAGTCTGAAGGATAGCAAACCTATTACTATCCATTGTCGTGGTAGTCTTATCGTCTTTAGATATTTTGGACTTTGACGACATTTGAGCGGATTTGGGGCTTCGCTGCCGTTTAACCACGGTTACATACCTATCCATGCTTACTTGTGTTTTCGGCTTATCTGCAATAACTGAACTGGTAGATGGTTTGTCGTCTGTTGTGACAACTATATTAGGCGAACACCAGCGTGTGCGGCTTCTTTCTCTTAGCGACAGTAGATTGTAAAATGACTTCTTCAAAGATTCATGCTCAGAAATCCAAAGACTTTTTCTAGTAGAGCTGAGCTCTTTCACAGAATTACATCTGATAAGTAAATTCATGCAGTTAATATTTATTTATTTTTTCACTTTAAAATATATAACGATAAATGTTACAAAGTTTTTTTTTTTTATATAAAATCACTCTTTTTCAAAAACACACACGTCCGTTCACTATCGAAGCTAGACTCCGAATGGATGGGATTCATATAGTTTTACATTTAAAATGGCCTCCTGAGTATTTATATTCATTTTTTTATTGAACGGAATGAAAACAATGTTCTCTAAACAAAAGTTCGTTGATATTGTACTTCACACGACGAATGTATACAACGCGATGGGCGAATTTCGACTGTCGTCGCAGTTCTGTTCCTTGCATAAATACTCGTATGTATTACTTTTTTTTTGTAATTTTCGACCGTTGCTGTATAATGTTCCGATTCTATTGAAATAAAACTTATTCACCGAAATGAAAAATGTACAAAAAACTTTTCTCTGTTTGCTTAACTTTTTTATGTACATATTGTTTACAAGCTGACTTAGTTTTTCAATTAAGTTGACTTTCGTCGATTTAATGCAAATAACAACAAAAACTGTAAATAACATTTGTAAAATTTAGTAAAAAAAATAAATGAAAAAAATTGCCAAAAAGAGATAATTTTGTGTTCTACGTAGTTTATATATTTGTTTGTACACTTGGCATTATTATTTGGTAATATTGCTCCATTATTGCAACATAGTCATATCTCAAAAAATTTGCTTTTCAAGTTAACAATGCAGAATTGCTATCTTTTATATTGTGAAAAAATTTATTCAAATTATTTTAAACCGTTTCCTTTAGGGGATATTTTCTCAAACATTTTTCTAAGACTTGTATTGAAACTAAAAATTTGAAATGTGTTTTTTCTCCAAACAAGCTTTTTTTTAGTAATGACTACGTTACAATAAAGGAGCGATATGTGTTATCCACAAAATTATTGCTCGCCGATCAAATTTCGCTTTAAGGACACAGTTTTCTAAGGACATACAGTTTTATTGACTTTTCGTAAAATTTGTAGTAAGCGGGATATTAACTTCATATGTATATGTACGTGTTTGTATCCACAATTAAAAGGAAGATTTCGGCAGTTATTTGTCAATCGTCGTAGATTTGTGTGTATCATACATACACAAACTTATCGAAACTAAAGTATGCTTACTCGTACAAACCATTTCCTTAATTCAAAATTTAAAGTATTTTTCCTTGTGGCATAAAAGGAGCCACTCATGAAGATTGTTTTAGAATATTGTTACATCAATAGCTTCTACTCGTATCATATCCAATATATATATACTTATATATATATATATATATATATATATATATATATATATATATATATATATATATATATATATATATATATATATATATATATATATATATATATATATATATATATATATATATATATATATATATATATATATATATATATATATATATATATATATATATATATATATATATATATATATGTATATATATATATATACATACATGTATACATATTATATAAAAAACTACTTCGTCCTTTCGAGAATTTCAAAACTAAGAAAAATAATAAAGTAAATAATAATAATAGACAATTCGAACTAAAAATTGCAAATAAATGAAAAGAAATAGGAATTTGTAGAACCAAAAATTAGTTTTCATTTTTATGCTACATCAGAATCCATATTTGAAAAACATTTGAGACTTACATACATACATTTGAAACCAATTTGAGAATAAATGAATTTCTCAATTTCAAAATATTTATTTATTTATTAGACTTACAATTTAAATTATAAGCTAACAGTGTATAAGGCAACGGCGACTTAGGCCTTCAGCACGATATCAAATTATGTTAAAAGTATTTAGATATAAAAATACATTTTTTCCTTTTGTTATGATGCACGTATGAATTGTTAATATAAATATGCTTTTGACTTAAATTTTATTATACGATTGTGTTTTTGTAAGAAAATCGATTTTCAGTGATATATTAGAAGAAGTGGCATTAGAGAGATTTTCCAATGGATTTGTATTTTGAAATATTGTGTTCCATTCGCAGAGGAAATGATATACATAGAAGCTGAAGGATGTGTTACATTGGCAGGGGAGCGTGAAGTTTGGGCTGTATAGTGGGGCAAAGTTAAGTCTAGTGTGGCCTAAACGGAGCCTTAAGAATTTTACGTGGTTTGTTCTATTTATATTCTGCTGTTGGATACTTTTGCCGCCACAGTTGCTCAAGTCGTTTCCTATAATACGTTTGTACCAATGTGAACATAGATTAAACATTTCGTTTTTGTGGTGCTTAAAATAATAGTTTACTATGGTTTTATCAATCTCCCTGTGATTATAATTATGTGTAAGATAAAGAGGGGATTTTGTAGCTTCTTTTGCAGCTTTATCTGCAAATTGATTACCTTTTATTGCACAATGGTCTGGAACCCATATTAATGTGATCGTTCCATTTGTAATGTTTGTTCATCGTAATTCCAAGGACTTTAAGAGAATAGACTTTAGAAAGGCTGATAATCTCGGATTGTAGTGCACAGCTACAATTTTTTAACGTACAAAAATGAATATATTACCTTTACTGGATAAAATAGCTCCTGATATGTTGCACCAGTTATTTGTGGAATAAAAAATATTATCAATCATTAGCACTAAAGGGTTTTTCCATTCAGCACGTATTATTAGGTTAAAGTCATCAGCATAACTACAGAAATCTATTTCCTTGTGAAGACCTAAGATTGCACTTAGTTTGTTATATGCTATCAGAAAGAGTATGACTGATAGGGGAGAACCTTGAGGTATACCATTGTCTAGTGGAAAAGGATCTGAATTCCGATTTTGTTTTCGGATGATAACTTTTCTGTTTTTCATAAAGTTAATTATGTAGTTTTATCTCAATATTATTCGATCTTCGTTTGTTAAATAAATTTAATTTTTACAGCTTCAGATCTTTGTTTTTGTTTTTATAAAAAATTTACAATTTAAAATCTTTTATTTCTCAATATTTCGATAACAATTTGTTATCATCGTCAGGAGAAATTAAATGTTATAAATTTAAATTGAAAAATTATTGTCAAAAAATTTCTATACATAAAAAATTCATACACTAAGAAAAATATTTAGTTCATACACAAAGAAAAATTCTTAACAATATTAATGAATTCAAAAATCAAAATATAACATAATTTAAATTAAACTTATTCTGCAACCAACACATGCCTTGTTAAAGATTAGAACTTGTTGTACCTAATACTTAAGCAAATCAACATGGCACATGTTGCTCACAGAATACCATTAACATTAACATAATTTTTTTTTTTTTTTTTATAAAAAGCAATGTAAAAAAATAGCCCGACAAATAAAACTTATATATACATTCAACGTGCTAATTTTTTTCTAATTAAATGCCTATAACTATGCGCTAAATTATCTGTGTCCATTTTAAAATTAATTATTTTTTCTACGGGTGTGTTAATAATCTCTAACATTTCTAACATATAACGTTTCTTATAATTACTCTCAGTTTTTATTATTGAAACATTTTCAAAATTAGGATAATGATTTAATCTAGAGCAATGAGAAGATAACGCTGTTTTCTGTGAATTAATATGCCTATATTTTTGGTCTGATTTATGTCTTGCAATCCGTGTCCTTAATTTGTTTTTCGTTGTTCATATGTATACTTTATTACAATTCTCCTGATTATTTCCCTTACATGGAATTTTATAGACTATATTAGCATTATCCATTTTACTAAGTCTATCCTTAGTTTTACTAAATAATGTATCTAACGTATTATAACTCTTATGAGCCATTCTATATTTTTCCCTATTAAATATATTAGATCGTGCTAACCTTTCTGTCAAACCCGGTATATAAGTTAGTGGTCTATAAGTTTTTGGGTCTGTTAAATTAACTACATTATGAGTATTTCTCCTTCCAAATTGATTTATAAATTTATAAATTAGCTCAGATGGAAAATCATTATCTTCCAGCAAGTTCCTAATTTTAATAATGTTTCCCCTATGAAATTCTTCATCACTTATGCTAAGTACCCTTTCAACAAAATTCCTAGCCGTGTTGATGATTATATTCTTACTATGTTTTGAAAAATAATTTATTTTCCTTCCTGATGCAGTAGGCTTTTGATACCAATCCATAACAAGCCTATTATCCCTCCTAATTACCAATGTTTCCAAATATGGAAATCATGAATTATTATTGGTAAACTTAATATTATGATTAAAATCATTCAAAGCTGTAAACATATCCCCAATAGCCGAATCAGGAATGATACAAAACAAATCATCTACATATTTAGTCATCATTCTCGGTTTTATATTCAATCTCCCTATAGAGCTGTCCAATAACTTCTCCATTACAATGTCAGCTATAATAGGGGAAGCTGGAGATCCCATTGGTAGTCCATTTATTTGCGTATATATCTTCCCATTATACTGAAAATACCTATTATCCTCTATACAAAATTTCAAAATACGTAAAAATAAACATTTTTCCATCATTGTGTGTTGTGTTATTAATCCCCACTTATCCTCTATGGTGCTCATTGCTAGTTCAACTGGTATACTAGGAAATAGTGAGACTACATCGAAAGAAATTAATTTCTCATCCTTATTTATACTTTGATCTTTTATCCTCTGTTTAAACTGCAATGAATTCCTAATATTATACTCCGAATTGTCAGTAATCTTCTTTAGAATTTTTACAATATATTTGCAAAGTTCATAAGAAGGTGAATTAACAAATGAGCAAATTGGTCTTAATGGAAAATCCATTTTATGTATTTTCGGTAATCCATATAATCTTGGTGCAACAGCTATATTTGTCTTAATTTTATTTTTCTCAATATTGGTCAAAATTTCCTTTCTAAACAATTCATCTACTAAACTGTTGTTGATCTTCTGTAATCTGCCTGTAGGATCTTTATTCATTAACTGATATTTAGATAAATCCCCAACTATATTATTTATTCTTAAATCATAATCCTGTTTATATATAGCTACCGTAGTGTTACCTTTATCTGCCTTTCAAATAAGAATATCCTTAATTTGTTAAATTTTTGTTGAACTTTTATAATTTTTTTAAATTAAAAATTGTTTGGTTTGTACATATGTACAACAGGTTTTTAGTTCAAGTTTTTCCTTTCTTAATTTTTTTCTTAAGAAGGATTTTTTACAATACAAATTTGCTGTGATCAATAATTTTGATTGAAGAAGACAAGAAAAATAATAATCAAATCTTTAGCTGGGGGACAACTAGCTGTTTCGTAGTCGCTACACTACTCATCAGCACCCACTGGGATTTGAACTCGGGACATGACGTATCATGATCTACTGCTTTAACCACTAAGCCACCGAGCATTTAATTATTTTCTATCTATATTCATCTCATATTGAATCACATATGCATTTTGTTAATTGCCCACATTGTTTGTACTAAACTAAACTAAAAACCTGTTGTACATATGTACAAACCAAACAAGAATATCCTTATTTCTTCTTAAAAATTTTTCTGCTTCTTTAACTTTATCTAACATAAATCTATCTCTGTTAGTTAACGTCATTCTGTTCAAGTGATTGTCAATGATTGTTGTAAATCTATTTCTAGCTATTTCCTGCTCTTCTTTATTTTCTAATGTTTGCACAAAATCTTCTCCCTCTGAAATAATTTTCATAATTGGAAAATCTTCCCTTCTAACTGGCAACGCATATTTCTGTCCGAACGAAAGAATCCATCTAATTTCCCTAGGAAAATCCTGATTTGTCTTATTGACAAACCATTTATCATTAAATCTAATCCCTAGATCTTTAACCTGCTGATTTTTTAGCTGCTCAAATTTTTTCTTATGTCTTAGCTTTACCTTCTCATTATGTATCGCTGATAATCTTCAAATTCATCCATCTCTTCTTTTGTTAAAAATCTCTCCAAATTTCTTAAATACATTACCCTTTCCTTTTGAAAATGCTTCAATAAATCATGTTTTTCCTTTATAGCTAATCTTAAAATCTTGATATGTAACCGCTGTTCATATTCTGCTACTGCCTCTTGAAAACCTCGCAAAATATCCTTGTTGAAAATATTTGAAAGATTCTTTGTTGTATTAACAATAAACTTCGGAATGATTCCTGATTTTCTACACCTTATCAAGAAGGTTATGCCCGATTTTATATTAATAACTTTATTCCTCAATGAGATTATTAACACACCTGTAGAAAAAAGAATTAATTTTAAAATGGACACAGATAATTTAGCGCATAGTTATAGGCATTTAATTAGAAAAAAATTATCACGTTGAATGTATATATAAGTTTTATTTGTTAGACTGTTTTTACATTGCTTTTTATCACAAAAAAAAAAAATTATGTTAATGTTAATGGTATTCTGTGAGCAACATGTGCCATGTTGATTTGCTTAAGTCTAAGATACGACATGTTCTAATCTTTAACAAGGCATGTGTTGGTTGCAGAATAAGTTTAATTTAAATTATGTTATATTTTGATTTTTGAATTCATTAATATTGTTAATATTTTTCTTTGTGTATGAACTAAATATTTTTCTTAGTGTATGAATTTTTTATGTATAGAAATTTTTTGACAATAATTTTTCAATTTATATTTATAACATTTAATTTCTCCTGACGATGATAACAAATTGTTATCGAAATATTGAGAAATAAAAGATTTTAAATTGTAAATTTTTTATAAAAACAAAAACAAAGATCTGAAGCTGCAAAAATTAAAGTTAGTTAATTATGTAGTTTAGTATCTTTGGACCTATTTTCCACTCTTTAAGTTGTTCTACAATCGAATGGATACCTTATCTGTCAAAAGATCTCTCGAAGTCAATACCAATGTAGCGTGTTTTCTTGATGCAAGGCATATCGCAATTTGGTAGTCTACATAAATTAGACTATCAATTGTTGAGCTAAAGCCAAATTGTCGGCTGCTAAGCAGTTTGTTTGTTGAGACAAACCACCACAACCTTTTAGAAATAATTTTATCCAGGAGCTTAGACAAGCAGGGGTTAAGGGAAATGGGTCGATATGAATTAGCTGCTGCTTTGTTTGTTCCGGATTTATGTAGGGGTATGACTATTGTGCTCTTGTATTGTTGTGGAATATAGTTACTGAATATATTATTACAGAGTTTAAGAATTCTACTTTTTAAACACTGTGGGACCATTTTGAGCATTTCATATGTGATTTTATCTAAACCCGGGGATTTTCCCTTAAGATTGTTCAGCGTGCAATTAGTTCTAATAAAGTAATTTCTTTTTCAATATTTGTAGCACTACGACATGGTACAGTGCAGGTTATATTATTTAGTACATTCATGTTGTGCGTCTGAAAGGTTTGTGAAAATTTAGAGTCAGAAGAGTTCTCTGACCAAAATTGGTCAAACTCGTTGCCTATATCCAAGTTATCGTTTAACATAATATCATGATTGTTTAGTGATGAAATGCAATGAATGGAATGTGAAGATCTATAGGCCGTAAAATTTTTAATATTTTTCCAAATTTTACTGATTGGACTTTTTGGATTAATAGTAGATGTAAAAGCCTTTATTGACTTAGATTTAAAAAGTTTTACTTTTCTTTTAAATACTGCGTTCACTCTTTTGTAGTTTAAAAGGTTTGTTTGGGTCATGTTTCTTTTGAAAATGTGCCATAGTATATATTTTTCTAACTTTAGGTCATATAGTTCTTTGCTCCACCAGTGGCAGTTTTTTGATTTATTTTGGGTTTTCGGGCATATATATAATTATTAGCTGATTCTCTGATTATTTTACCTATCTTTGCAGTTTCCTTATTTATGTTAAGGGAGAGTCGTTTTAAAGTACTTGTTTCTATGCATTTGAACTGAAATTTGGACCAGTTTGTGTGCTTTGTATTAAAATTGGTTTTGCATGGAGATCTAGTAACACGTTAGGGTAATGATCACTCCCGCACAGACCATCTTGTACTTTCCACTCAGTATTAGTAGCTAAGTTAGGAGAGCAGAAAGATAAGTCTATGTGTGAGAACGATCTGTGGGTGTTATAGTGAGTAGGGGATTTGTCGTTAAGATAAAATCTGAGCTTTCTATATAATTATTTAGTAAGGTAGCTTTGCGGCTGTTGAAGTTCAATCCCCAGTTCTTGTGGTGGCTGTTAAAGTCTCCTGTGAATAAAGTGGAGGTTGGATCATTGAACACATTTTCTAAATTGCCGATCGCAAAGTTTGCGTTTGGTGGTACATAAGCGCAAAAGATTTTAAACTTGACTTTTGACGAAATTTCAATGCATATAGAATCAAAATCCTTGTTGATGTTTACTTGACGTTGTTGACGCGACTTGTGTGCCAACAAAGCGACTCCTCCGTATCTGGTTGAAATTGTACATATTGAAGTTATTGGGGATGGGAATGTTAGCTAAGGAATGAAGATGGGTTTCTTTTAAGGCTATGATTTTGGGATTAATGTCTTTTATAAGCAGTTGGAACTGGTGGTAGTTATTAATATATCCATTTTTGTTCCACTGTATTATTTTAAAAGCCATAAACTAATTTCAAGGAACTATCAAATTCAAAGTTGCTTCCTTCTTTTTTGTTTTGTTGCTTTGGGCTTCCATAATATAAATTTATCTTATAATTGTAACTTACTTTAAAAATCAACGGTAAAAATTTTTGTTTTTTCCATACAGAATTGTAATATATTTTTTTCTTTTGTAATACATTGTTGCGGTAGAATAATTGAAAATTGTGTAATAATTTGTAACAGAGTTCCTAATAAAAAAGTATTCTTACTGTTAATGCTTTTTAAGAGAACTTTGCATTTTAGTTTACTGTTAATTATTCTGTTTGCAGTGATAGTTCGGGAGCGAGTAATGAATGAGTAATAATTCTTACATTCTGTTGCAAAAGGGAGGGATAAAGAGAGATCTTAATTAGACAATTTACGAAGATTGGATTGAATTTTATGTAAAGGTGGCTTATTATTTAGATTGGAATTTTTTAAGTACGTATTTACAAAGAGATCAATGGGAATTATAAATAAAATTATAGATTTAAGTTTGAGTGCAAAATCAAGATAAAAAGGTAGATTGTATAACAAAGCAGTTTTTTGTAAATTTAAAAGTAATTTGAGTGTAAAGAAAAATATGTATGAATATATGAATGTAAATATAAAGTTGAAAGCCGCGGTACTGATGTGTGTTTTATTTGTTTCTTTTGGATTTGCGGGTAGCAGCTTTGATTTTATCCTTAAATATTTTCGTTGCATTTTTTGGCAGAATCAAAGCAGCGTGTTCGTTATTCACTTGGGAAGATGAGCTGATATGATCAGTTTCCATTTCAGAACCGGAATTTCCTGGATCGCTGATTATGTCTGAGTAGTTTTTAAGGAAATACTTTAGATTTTGGTATCTCCTGAGTACTTTTTTGAGCACAGATGTGCAGGGAGTTTTGTCTTGTGAGTGCCGTTGTCTGTATAAAGATGCTGTTTTTTTCTTACCAACTTTTGCCAATGTACTTATGGCTTGGATTTCCTTCTCCTTAAGGAAAATAGGACAGCTTTTATCATAAGTTGGGTGCCAGCGATCGGGAATGTTTGAGTTCTTGCAATTTAAACACGATGATGTTTGGTCGCATTTTTCGTTAATGTCGTCATTAGTCTGGTAGACATTGGAGAATTGGCACACATTTTTTCCATTTTTATATACATATTTTAGCAACGTGCTCAAACAGTTTGTATGTATGGCCGAATTTGTACTTTTCGTACCCAATAAATAGGTCGCTTGGTAGGTTTGTAGGGGCAAATGTAATAATGATCAGTCCAGTTTCGATGAGGGACCCGTCCATGTTTTTCAAAATTTTGCTCATGTTTGTTACATTTTGGCTCCTCAATTCAGCTAAAATTTCGATTTCATTGATTTCTCTAAGGTCGTTCTAATATATCACGCCTTTAGCGAAGTTCAAACCAGGATGTTCCTCAAGTTTAACTTCAATTTCAGGTGCTAATCATGCTAATTGAATAAGTTTATTAACGTGAACAAACGTTTTAGTTTGTATGAGGATCGTACCATTGAGTAATTTTTTACATTGTATTACTTCACCTCCAGCAACGTTGTCAACGACCCTTTTGATAAGGAATGGCGAAACATTATTTAGTGTTTCAGAACTTTTAACCCTTTCCATTACCAAGAATTTTTCTCCGGCAGATAATAAATTCATTTTTCTACTATTGTCCAGGGTAATACCAAGTGGTGGTGTCGTACACCCGCATTCTGGTACATGGCTCATTTTTAAAATAAGTGGAATAGAAGCTTTTTTAATTTTTGATATTTAATTTACGGACAAAAAAAACTGTTTATTAGATAAAGTAAAGTTTAAACACGTGTAATTAACTTTTCTGAGTGCACAATTGAGAGAGAAATTTACTGCAACCGATTACGAAGAGCTCAGGTTATAAACTGAATTTAAAAATAATTTCCCTTTTTTGTTGCGAATACTATATTTTTCAATTTGAATTCAAATCATTATCAAACGTTTGTCGTTTGAGAAAACGTTTGATTTCAAATGATTCTCAAATTGAAATCAAACCTTAGTGTTTCTTAGGCTTACGAAAGATCAAAACATTTTTAAATGGCATTGGCTGATCGCATATCGGTTTTTAAAACTTGTAGCATGCTTTTCTTTTTTTTCTGGTAGTGTGAGGCACAAGAAACAAGAACCAACCCTAGAGTTTCTTCTTCTTATTTATTGAATCTTTACAATGTGAACTAACAACAAATATTCAAATCTTAATCCTAAAATACAAAAAATTAACTAATTCCAGCCAATGCTAGACAAAAAGTTTTATTTTTCGCATATTATATCGGTAAAATAACCTATTTAACGCTCTGATGGTGGCAAGGGATACCCTTCTTCTTAACCGAGTGTGACCGCTAAAATTAAGTATGTTTCATGCAAGAGGGTTTGGGTGAAGTTCCACTTTGCTGATATACCTTGTCGCGTATTTGAAAGTTCATATTTTACCAGTGGAACACACAGATCCTTGTGAATTCGGCAGTTTTGTAAGTACCATGGAGCTGCAGTAGTTGTTCGAAGAATTTTGTTTTGTCGCCTTTGAATTTTTATAATATTTGACGCTGAGGCGGTGCCCCATAACTGAATTCCGTAGCACCGTATAGGCTTTATGGCATGTTTCTATATACCAAGTCACTCAAAATTGTTTGTTGATTGAGTGAAAAAAGTGTTTTGGGGTTCCACTACACACATATCAGTTTTTTTTTATTAACAACGTCAGGCTATCAATGTTTGGTGATTTCTGTATTGCAATTGCAATTGTGTCTACTGTCAAAAACAGACAAGCACTAAAAAGTGCTTGTGTACGTTACAAAATAATTAACTTATAAACTTTCAGTAATTTTCATAAAAAACAATTTTTTTTTTTTGCTAAAAGTAAGTAAAACTACATAAATTATATATGCAGATATGGACTTGAACGATAAAAAATTGTAAGTATGCATATATGTATGTATATGTATAAGAATCAATGAATTTATAAACAAAACCAGTTGTTTTTGTTCAAGAGTTGCCACTGGGTAATGAAATTATTGTGTTTTTGTATGGAAAAAAGTAAACACAGTACAACAATATTCACTACGGCAATCCTGCAGTTTAATAAAACGTAAAGTACTATGTAAGCTAGACATTTATAACAAAACTTTGAAATCTAATTTCAATGTAGAATTCCTGCCCATAAGCCAATCTAATTGCTCTGCTTTTAATTTCAACTGTGTGACTTCATCAATATGAGACTTCCACGTCAGCCTACGGTCGAGGTGAGTACAAAGGTACTTGAATTCATTATGCTGCGTGAGTTGTTGATATGGATAGACGAAAATGTTTTTTTTTCGCAGCGTGAATGTAACATGAGTACATTATTGTTCACTAACTTTGATTTTCCAAAATTTTAGCCATTTCTCTAATATTGAAATATATTTCTGTAAATTACGTGAAGCTAGATGGTTTTCATGAACATTGCAGTATAGTCAGAGTCTAGCTTTGATGGTGAACGGACGTATTTGTTGTTAATCGGAGTGTTATAACAAAAAAAATAAATAAATAAATAAAAAATAAAATAAAAAAAAGAAACGGTATTATACAAAAACAAAAAAAAAAACTTTATGACAATTACATTTAAAGTAAAAAAAAAAAATTGCATGAGTGTACCTAGTAGATGCAATTCTGAGAGGGAGCTTAGCTCCACTAGAAAAAAGCTCTGGATTTCTGAGGAAGAATCTTTGGAAAAGTCATTGGATAATCTCCTGTCTCTAAGAGATAAAAAACGCACGCGTTCGTGTTCGCCAAACATTGTTGTTACAACAGAAGACCAACCATCCACCAGTTCAGTAATTGCAGATAAGCCGAAAATACAAGTAGGAATGGACCGTGTTAAACGTAAGCGAATGTAACCGTGGTTAAACGTAAGCGAAGCCCCAAATCCGCTCAAATATCATCAAATCCGAAAATTTCGAAAGATGATAATAGGACTACGGCAACGGATAGTAATAGGTTTGCCATCCTTCAGACTGACGAGCCAACTACATCAAAAAAAAAAAAACATTTAAACCGCCACTAATATACTTGAGAGAACCTACTTCTAGTGAGCTGGTAAAAGCACTTTTTGCGGCAATTGGTAAAGACACTTTCAAAGTCAACTGCGAAAATGATTACCGAAAACTTTCGGCCGCTCTGGAAAAAAAAAGATCTTTTTATACTTATCAACTTGAAAGTGCTAAAGGCCTCCAGGTTGTTATAAAAGGTATTGACCCTTATGTAGATACGGATGAGATTAAGACTGCACTGCTAGATAAAGGCTTTAAAATAAAAAATGTGGTAAATATGCGGAGCCATGAAAACATTCCTCAACCCATGTTTAGGGTTGAACTGAAACTAGGGGATGTTATTTTCAAAAAGCGTGCAACTCACCCAATTTATAACCTGAAATTTCTTCTTCATCGTAGGGTTACCGTTGAGGAGCCGCACAAGCTTTTAGGGCCCGTTCAATGCCTAAATTGTCAGGAAATTGGTCATACTAAGGCATATTGTAAACTGCCCACAGTTTTTTTTTTTTTTTTTTTTTTTTTTATATTGGACCAGTACTCAGGGGATGACCCCTACATATGCAGTGCATTGTACCAGAACTAGGAAAATAGGTTATGAGGAGGGGGAAAGCGGGAGTAGTGTTTGTGAACATTTGACTTGAATTTTCCAACGTTATAACAGACAGGAAACACTTCTGCAGGCAACTTGTTCCACAGACGAACCGTGCGGCTGAAAAACGAATTCTCTCTGTAATGCGTAGTACGATTCCCCGGGCAATCGACCACAAATGGATGAACTCTGGACGATGTACGTGTGCTACGTAAAAATGTGCGAGTTTCAGGAACAAGATCCCTAATCTCGTCAGAGCAAAATCCATTGTAGTAACGATAGAACAGAGTAACGCACCCCACACTGCGTCGATGCTCAAGTGAATCAATAGAGTTGGATACCCTACTGTCACTGATGAGCTTCTTCGCCCTCTCCTGCACACGGTCGAGTAACCCCAAAGTAGACTTTGAGGCACCGGCCCAAACATGAGAGTTGTATTCCATTTTCGGTCGGATGTAAGTGGTATAAATAGTAAGGAGATCGGATGGAGTGAAGTACATCTTACACCGTTTCAAAAAACCGAGACACTTGAATGCTTCTTTAGAGACATGAAAAATGTGCTCAGTCCAGCGGACATCACACTGTATCTTCATTCCAAGAACATCAAGAGCATCCGATTCCTCAATATTTGTACCATCCATGAGTACAGATGAAGCAGCATTTGCGGTCGTTTGTTTGTGCGTTAATAAGCAACATTGGGTCTTACGAGCGTTAAAGGTGACCCTGTTTTTACGACCCCATTCGGAGATTAATAGAAGATCACTATTCAGTGAATCGTTCATATTTAGCCTCTTGGCAGTGATCTCTGATAGGCTGGGCCTATGACCAAAAGAGTACGAGTGACAAATGCTGCTGTCATCTGCGAAAGAGTGGATAGGGTTGGAAGTTTGATAGAGAAGGTCGTTGAGGAAAATAAGAAATAGAGTAGGAGAAAGAACGGAGCCTTGCGGTACCCCTGAATTAATCTTGAACTCGTTTGATGAGACCCCATCTACAACAACTCGTATAGCGCGGTCTCTGAGAAAGCTCGATATAAACCGAGAGAAATCGTTACCGACACCAAAAGCAGTAAGTTTTGCCAGCAGTGCAGCATGCCACACTCTGTCAAACGCTTTGGAAATATCTAGAGCCACCACCTTGCTTGCACCGAAATGATGGATTGAGTGGCACCATTTTTCCGAAAGATATGCCATAAGATCGCCAGTAGAGCGACCCTTACGAAATCCATATTGGCGATCACAAAGTAAATTGTGCGACTCTAGATATCCCATAAGATGGTAATTAACCATACTTTCCATTACTTTGGAAAGCGCAGAGCAGATTGCAATTGGGCGGTAATTTTCGGGGTTATTTACCTCACCCTTTTTGGGTATTGGTGTTACATTAGCAACCTTCCAGCACGATGGAAACTCACCACCATGGTAAATTTTGCTGAAGAGGTGTGCTAATGGACGCGCAAGCGTAGAAGAACACTGCTTCAAGACCAGTGCTGGAATGCCATCCGGTCCAGGAGTCTTGTTTATGTCGAGGTCTGCTAAAACCCTTTTAACTGCTCGCGCCCGGAAGAATATACTTGGCATAGTTACAGATACTCTTTCGAGCTCGGGAAGTGGTTGACTGCTTTCCGGCAAGCAGGAATTGCTTGCAAAAATTTCAGCCAATAGGTTAGCTTTGTCAACCGGGTCGGTGAATGCTTGGTCATTCTTTAAGAGAGTAGGGATTGATGAACTAGCACTGTTCTTTACTCTCTTAACGAAAGACATACATACATACCTTTTGATAATGAATTTCCATATAAAATACAAACATTTGAATAATTAAACCGTAGTGAACGAAATTCGGCAGCGTTACTATATCCCAAGGCTATGTACTCTTAAGAAAATAATCAAGCAGTGTCAAGCATGCAAAATAAGAAAAGCACTTCCAGCTTACCCTCAAATGGCAAAACTATCAGAAGCTAGACTAGCAGCCTTTTGTCCTCCGTTCACCTACACAGGAGTAGATTATTTTGGATCAATTACGGTAGCAGTAGGTAGACATACGGAAAAAAGATATGGCGCACTGTTTACATGCCTCACAGTACGGGCGGTGCATACAGAGGTTGTTAACTCACTAAACACTTCGTCATGCATAATAGCCATTAGAAACTTCATATGCCGCCGGGGAACTCCCAGAGAGGTTTAAAGTGATAATGGCACAAATTTTGTTAGTGCCGAAAGAGAAATTCGACAAGCCATAGCTGAACTTGATAGAAATTAACTTATACGTACTTTTACTACCGCGACCTGTAAATGGAACTTCATCCCACCGTCGTCACCACATATGGGGGGAGCTTGGGAGCGGCTTGTAAGATCAATCAAAACTGTTTTTTATAGTATCCTAACCACTAGACTACCCAGTAAAGAGCATCTGCTGGGTTTACTAGCCGAAGTCAAAAACACCATAAACTCCCGACCTCTGGTCTACATCCCGATAGAACATGAAAACGCTGAGGCTTTAACGCCAGATCATTTTCTGCTGCTTTCATCTAACGGCATGAAACCTTTAGCAACATACGACGAAAGCAGTCCTACCCTTAAACATAACTGCTTGAGATCGCAGCAGTATGCACAACAATTTTGGCGCAAGTGGGTAAAAGAATATTTACCAACTCTTACGTTTCGGTCAAAGTGACATGAAAAAACTAAGCCGCTACTGGTAGGTGACTTAGTTGTTGTGGTTGACCCGTCGAGTCTAAGAAATGTGTGGCCAAGAGGAAAAATACTTGATACAATTATTGCAAACGACGGGCAAGTACGTAAGGCAAAATTTTAACAGCAAGCTGTATAATTACAAGACCAGCGTGGAAACTGGCGACCCTAGACTTCTCTGCACAATAGAAGTATGACTTCGAAGACTTCTTGTTATACTGTGGGGGGGGGGGGGGGGGGGGGGTTGCCGCCACTTTTCAAGCCAACAGTAGCTATTAGACCTAACAGATGTAAATCCCATTTTGCTGGATGATGCGTCGAAAACAATGCGTAGTTTAGACGTGGTTTTGTCCTCTCGATAAATTGGTTTATGTAGCAAATAATAAACTAGTATGTATGTTTTGTGACACGTTCCGCTATACCACTGTTAACTAAATCTCGTATTTTGCGGTCATACTCTATTAATTTTTCATTACTTTATTATATATATATATATATATATATATATATATATATATATATATATATATATATATATATATATATATATATATATATATATATATATATATATATATATATATATATATATATATATATATATATATATATATATATATATATATATATATAATGGGTGATTTTATCAGAACTATCGGAAATTAAAAAAAAAAAAATACATAAAATTCAGAAAAATGCATGAAATATATATTTGGCTCGATAGTTGGGTCGATATAATTTAATGTTTGAAGATTATTTCATGCAAATGTTAGCCGCGGCTGCGCCTCAAATGGTCCATCCGCTTAGTCCAATTTTGGCATACTCTTTCCAACATTTCGGCCGGTATCTCACGAATAATGTTGGCTTCCAGTGCGTCAATCGAAGCGGGCTTGTCGCTATAGACATTAGCCTTAACATAGCCCCACAAAAAATAGTCTAGAGGCGTTAAATCGCACGATCTGGGCGGCCAATTGACTGGTCCTAAGCGTGAAATAAACTGTTCACCGAACTCGCCTCTCAATTGGTCCATTGTATATATATATATATATATATATATATATATATATATATATATATATATATATATATATATATATATATATATATATATATATATATATATATATATATATATATATATATATATATATATATATATATATATATATATATATATATATATATATATATATATATATATATATATATATATATATATATATATACATATATAAAAGTTAACTCAAACAAAGTTAACGACCTCTTTAGCTTCTTAATTCATTTTTCCGTTAGATGCACTTTTGGCTATTCAGCAATTTGGTTATTCAGCAATTTAACAATAAATTTAGTTCGGTTATTAAACCATTGCATTTTCTTAAGAAATGGATCATGCCACATTTTAAATTATTATATTTTTCCAGGAATAATGTCACACCATATTTTTCAGGTGTCTTATTGATTAATAGCGTTTTCGTTTCTACACAAAAAATGCCGCCTTATTCAAGGGTAAAAACAAAAAATATTCTGCAATCATTGCAAAAATGCAATTTGTTGTTTGCAACAGAATCTGCGTTGAGCGAAAAGAGAAAATTACCTTTTTTAAACCGCTGACAGTGCTCATTCAACAAGAAAAGGGTTGAAGAAGAGAAGAATTTAAAAAAAATGGCACATTTTTGGTAGAAACGAAAACACTATAAGATTATAAATTAAGCATTATGTTAATTTAGTAAGTTGGTATTACTTTTAATATTCAATAAATTGGTCGTTTGAACAACGAAAAAAACATATTGTGTTATTTTGTTGGACTTTTAAATAACAAAGTCTTTAACTGGCGCCCGAGCGTAAATAAAACAAGTCGGTCAGTTCCTTAGTAGCATACGCAAAAAGGGCACATTATGTGTCAGCGTAAGATCGCGAATAAAATAAACAGTATCAAGTACTTTAACCGTAGAATCCAGAAGGAAGAAAAACTTCAGTATCAACTGCTTTAAATACAGAAGGAAGAAAAAATATCAGACATAACAGTATCAACTGCTTTAACTACAGAATCCATAACAGAAGGAAGAAATACATCAGACATAACAGCATCAACGGCTTTAACTACACAATCGGTAACAGAAGTAAGAAAAAAACAGCGAGACAACATTACTATAAGTTAGATTTTAATTATTACCCTTCTTTAACTTGAAATATTAGGTAATGACTTTTAAGAAGTTAACAAAAAGATACAAAAATTTTTTTAAACTAAAAATAACTAAAAATATATTTATGTAAAGAATAAATAAAAAAGTTCTGAAGAAACACAAGTATATTTAAATTAATTATTAAAAAAGAAAGAAATATTAAAAGCGAAGCAAGAATACGTATATAAAGTATCCTAATTAAAGGATATATGTTGAAGAATTTTAAAGAAAACATAACTAATAACATAAATAAAGCTGCGAATCCTACGGGACCCTCCAGTTCCTATAAAATAAATATAAAATATTGAATCGAAAATAATATTATTTGGCTTAGTGGTTAAAGCAGTAGATCATGATACGTCATGACCCGAGTTCAAATCCCAGTGGGTGCTGATGAGTAGTGTAGCGACTACGAAACAGCTAGTTGTCCCCCAGCTAAAGATTTGATTATTATTTTTCTTGTCTTCTTCAATCAAAATTATTGATCACAGCAGATTTGTATTGTAAAAAAAAATCCTTCTTAAGAAAAAAAACTTAAGAAAGAAAAAACCTGAACTATAACCCGTTGTACAAATGTACAAACCAAAAATTTAATTTAAAAAATTATAAAAAAGTTCAACAAAAAATTCAAAAAATTTTATTAGCTTATTATTTTATTGCTAAAATTTTGCGCATAAATCCGGAAAATATAATGGATTCAAGACTGCTACAGAAAAAAATTAATTTTAAACATGACTTGAGGGATCAAGATTCCAGATGTCATTAAATGTCTACGAGAATTTTCAGGAACTAAAGGTGAGTTTAACTCATGGAAGAAAAGCGTCGAGAGAATTTTAAATATTTATGAAAATACAAAGGGTACTCCTAGGTACTACGGAATTTTAAACACGACTAGGAATAAGATAGTTGGTGAGGCAGATATAGCCTATATAAGTTTATATCAAGGTATGCTGACAAAAGAGATTGGGCTACTCTTGAACATCAAATGAACTCACTAGCTCAAGGCAGGTCCGCGATACAAGATTTTTATCAACCTTCCGAAGTATTAATGGACAGTGCTGAGAAAATTTATGATATAAATGTAAAAGGAAATTTAGAAAAAAACTTAACTCCATTGAATATAAATGTATTAAAAATATCTTACAATTTAAGGAAGCACAATGTAATTTAAAAACTTTAGAAAACCCTGAATTTGTGGAGGGAATAATAATATTTAAAACCCTGAGGGTTACATAACTCACAATTGTAATAAATTAAAAATTATACGGAAAATAACATTCCTTATACGATTTCAAATTGTGAACTTAACGCTTCAAATAAAGTCTATACAAATATTAATTTAAAGCTGCAAGAAACATTTATATTACCAAACTTTGTTACAAGAATCAGGGAAAATCAAAATGTAACAGAACTAGACTTAAAACTTGAGAATTTACATTTACAGCAAATACAATATGAAAATAAAATCTAAACATTAGTAGATAAGAACAAAAAAAAATGCATATAATTAGCCTAAGCTCTGATATAATATTCGTAGTTCTTACCGTAATATTGACAGTAATTATTTTCGGTACAATAAGATATAAACTTTGCTCCTTTTTATACCCTTCACAAAAATGTTAAGGGTATATATGTTTGTGATTCTGTTTGTAATTTCTACAGTTTTTTTGCGACCCTGTAAAGTATATATATTCTGAATCAGAATTACTGGAAAAGTCGATTAAGCGATGTCCGTCTGTCCGTTTGTCGGTCGTTGAAATACCGTTTCTGAGAAAACCATTAGCCATAGAAACTTTTTGCTTTCGCAATTCCTTTAACTTACCGTGCCATCGCTTTGCTATTTAAATCCAGTAATATCTGTTCACATATAGCTAAGATATATTCAAAATTCCAAAAAAATCATTTTTTTGCAATTTTGCATGAAAATTTAAAATAAATTAAGTTGTTTGTTTTGCTTCAAACTGCACACAATTATTAAGCATGGTGACACAATTACTAAGCATGGTGACTAAAAGTATCGGGCTATATATACCCGAGACATAGCCTAAACGGGGTTTTCATGAAAAAGTCGCGTAAGCGAACTTAAACAACTTTTTTTTGCCTAAAAGCAGTTCTGGTAATAAACGAAGGATATATAAATATGCAAAATGAAAATTTCCGATATCGGTCCATGGATACCCGAGGTATAGCCTAAACGGGGTTTTCATGAAAATGTCGCGTAAGCGAACGTAAACAATTTTTTTTTTTTACTGAAAAGCAGTTGTGGTAATAAAATAAGGTTATATAAATATGGAAAATGAAAAATTTCCGATATCGTCCATATATACCCGAGATATAGCCTAAACCGATATTTTTATGAAAATGTGGCGTAAACGAACTTAAACAACGGTTTTTGGTTAAAAGCAGTGTTGGTAATATTTTTTTTTTGTCATTCATTTATTTATTGAATCTTCAAAATATGAACTAACAATAAGTATTCAAATCTTAATACTAAATATAAAAGTTATTTAAGTCCAGCCACTGCTAGACAAAAGAGTTTCATTTCGCGCGAATAATATCGGTAGAATCACCTATTTAACGTTCTGATGGTGGCCAGTGTATCCCTTCTTCTCAACCGAGAGTGGCCGCCAAAATTAAGTATGTTGCGTGCAAGAGGATTTGGGTGAAGTTCCAGTTTACTGATATACCTTGTGGCATACTTAGAGAACACGTCAGTTACCAGCGGAACACACAGATCCTTGTGAATTCGTGAGTTTCTTACGTACCATGGAGCTGCAGTAATCGTACGAAGAATTTGGTTTTGTCGTCTTTGAATTTTTTCAATGTTAGATGTTGAGGCGGTTCCCCATAATTGAACTCCGTAGCACCATATAGGCTTTAAAATTGCGTTATATAACAAAAGTTTGCAGTCCAACTTCAGTGTCGAATTTCTGCCCATAAGCCAATTTAGTTGCGCTGCTTTTAATTTCAACTGAGTGACTTTCGCATCAATGTGAGCTTTCCACGTTAGCCTACGGTCGAGGTAAATACCAAGGTATTTAACTTCATTATGCTGCGGAATAGGTGTATTGTTAATTTGGAGAGCCGAACATGTTTGCTTACGCAGTGTGAATGTAACGTGAGTACATTTTTGTTCATTAACTTTTATTTTCCAAAGTTTCAACCATTTCTCTAATATTGAAATATACTGCTGCAAATTTCGTGAAGCTTCTTGATGGTTTTCATGAACGCTAAAAAAAGCTGTGTCATCTGCAAAAGTTGAAGTATGGATTCCGGATCTCGTTGGCATGTCAGATGCGTAAATTATATATAGAGTGGGTCCTAGAATGCTACCTTGGGGAACTCCTGCTCCGATTGACTGTGAGAGACTTGTAAAGTCACCTTCTTTGATAACAAATTTCCGGTCGTACAAGTAGCTTTCCACAAGCTTGTGAGTATTTGCAGGCAAGTTCAACTTTATTTTGTGCATCAGTCCGTCGTGCCACACTTTATCAAAAGCTTGGGAAATGTCGATGAATAGAGCTGAACAGTACTTTTTGTCTTCAAAAGTCTGTCTTATGACATTGACTAGCCTATGGGTTTGTTCTATGGTGTTATGTTTAGCCCGAAAGCCAAATTGGTGATCAGGGATACATCCCACATCATTAAGTATTGGAGACAACTTCGCCATTAACAATTTTTCGAACAGTTTTGAAATTGTTGGTAGTAGACTTATTGGTCTATATGACTCTACTTTAGTCGGATCCTTCCCTGGCTTGGGTATCATAGTAATCATAGAGACCTTCCACTCTGCAGGATAATACTCAAGGCGTAAAATAGCGTTAAAAATAAAAAGTAGAACTCTTCTAGCTACACGAGGTAACTGTTCAAGCATTTTACCAGTAATTTGATCTATACCTGGAGCTTTCCTGGGGTTTATGTTATTGATAACGTTTTCGACATCTTGAAAGTTACGTCTCAAAGACACAGGCTGTCTAACAGCATACGGCGGAAATTCTGCTGCAGCATCCGCTGAATCATTTGTCGTAAAAACATTTCTCAAATGATCAACGTACACCATCCCCTTTTCGGAATCGCTTCGTGCCCAGTCGCCAGTTGAAGTTCGCAAAGGTGGCTTACCTATTACGGGTCTTTTCAGACCTTTTGTCGATTTCCACAGAGAATAGTCAGATTGCGGAGTACCATCCAAGCTTTCCAAATATGTTTTAAAGGAAGATATTCTCTGGATTTCAAGCAGATTTCTCAGTCCAGTCACGCATTCCCGTAGCCTAGTTTTTAGCTGGGGA
The DNA here is from genome assembly GCA_914767995.1 of Thecocarcelia acutangulata. Lineage (NCBI taxonomy): Eukaryota > Metazoa > Arthropoda > Insecta > Diptera > Tachinidae > Thecocarcelia > Thecocarcelia acutangulata. The sequence continues at coordinate 54,463,876 of OU612098.1, read as the reverse complement.
GTTCTGCGAGTTTGCCACTCTCTTCTAACTCTTCTTTTTTCTGACAGGAGTTGCTCAATTTCGGCCGAATAAGTTCTATTGTTCTCATTTCTGGATCTTATATGACTAGTGGTAGCATGCTGTACGGCCAGTTTGAAGTTTTCAGAAAAATTGTTAATTGACGCATCAATATCCTCAGGTGTTCTCAAGGCGATATTTTCACTACAAAGTGTACTCAAAAATTTTTTGTATTTTAGCCAATTAACTCTATTGACGGCCAATGGGGAGCCAATCTCTTGGGGGAACGAAACAGAGATTATAGTGGGTGAGTGATCTGATGACAAATCTAATGAAGGCTCCACTTGCATCCACTCTAAAGGAAAATTTTTCGCAACTCCAAAATCTATAACGTCTGGAATCTCTCGGCGGTCTGACGGCCAATAAGTGGGATGTCCGCTTGAAACCACATCTAAGCTCATTTTGGAAACGGTGTCAAAAAGCACACGGCCTTTCGAGGTAATTAAACGTGATCCCCAAAAAGTGTGTTTAGCGTTATAGTCGCCAGCCGCTAAAAATCGAGGACCAAGTGATTTGAAAAAATTTGAATATTGGTTTTCTGTTATTGAAAATCGTGGTGGTGAGTAAATCGAGGATATAACGATTTTTTCATGAAAATAATTAAGGCATATATTTGTAGCTTGGAGATATTCCTCACGTGTCCCGTTCATTAGATAATGCTTAATTCTGGTCTTTATCAAAATTGCCGAACCGCCGCAAGATCTTCCACGGGGAACAGTTATTTTAAAATTAATGTAGCCATTAATTTTAAAATAACTGTTGGTTGTCAAATGGGTTTCAGCAATCATCATTATATCGATCTGCTTTTCCATAAGGAAGTGCTCAAGTTCATTTTTATGTTGGCGAATGCCGTTTGCGTTCCAGAAACATATTTTTAACCAATTCATTTTGTTAAAATTGCCTGCAAAATGGTGGATTGCATTTTCAGCATTTCCTGCATCATGTTTGTCATGGAAACCCTAAATGTATTTATAGATTGAACAAGAGTCTGCAGAGTTGCCTCAAGATTGCTAAAATGTTGGTCGGAGTTTTGAGGCTTGGGCTTCTGATTTAACTTTGGTTTATCGGATTTTACCACATTCGCATAAGAAGTTTGTTGGGGGTTTTGCACGTGTATATGGCTGGTTGGCTGGTGTACCTGGGGAAAATTGGTTGTAGAAATGGTGTTTGACTGCTGGGGTGGCATATTTAAAATCAATGGCTTATTTGTCATTGACCGCTTAAAATGAGTATAGACAGGGCAACCTCTATAATTTGCAGTGTGGTTACCTCCACAGTTACTGCATTTTTTAACACTTGCGTCGGCCTTTGGCTTATTGCACTGAGTTGTGCCGAGAAGTTCGCCACATACAACACAAACAGCGGGCAACTTACAGTAAGCCTTTGTGTGGCCAAATTCTTGGCAGTTTAGGCACTGAACGGGTCCTGAACGCTTATGTGGCTCTTCAACGGTAACCTTACGATGCAAAAGAAATTTAAGGTTATAAATTGGATGAATTTCACCTTTTTTCAGGACAACATCCCTGGGTTCTAGTTCAACCCTAAACATGGGTTGAGGGATCTTTTCACGGTTCCTGATATTTACTACGGTTTTTATTTTAAAACCTTTATCTTCCAATCGGGTTTTGACGTCATCAATATCTACGCAAGAGTCAATACCTTTAATAACAACCTGAAGGCCTTTAGCACTTTTAAGTTGATAAGTATAGAAAGATCTTTTCTCTTTTTCCAGAGCGGCAGAAAGTTTTCGGTAATCATTTTCGCAGTTGACTTGGATTTTCGTTTCACTTATTTGTCCGTGCTTCACTGATGTTGCGTTGAAGGTGTCTTTACCAATTGCCGAAATAAGTGCTTTTACCAGCTCATTAGATGTAGGTTCTCTCAAGTATATTGGTGGCGGTTTAAATGTTTTTTTTTGATGTAGTTGGCTCGTCAGTCTGAAGGATAGCAAACCTATTACTATCCGTTGTCGCACAGGTAATATCGCCCTTAGACATTTTTGGTTGCGATGATATTTGCGCGGATTTAGGGCTTCGCTGACGTTTAACCACGGTTACATACCTGTCCATGCCTACTTGTGTTTTTGGCTTATCTGCGATTACTGAACTGGTGGATGGTTGGTCTTCTGTTGTAACAACAATGTTTGGCGAGCACGATCGCGTGCGTTTTTTATCTCTTAGTGTTGGTAATATAAGAAGGTTACTAAATAGAGAAAATTAAAATTTCCGATATCGCTCCATACAATGAATTTGAAATGTGCTTAAATCAAAATTTTCATACAAAATTTTACTAAAATTCATTTTAAATACATTGTAATTTTTTATGAATATGCACAATAGTCTAAACCTAAGCAAAGAAAAGCAATTCTCGTTATAAAAGAAAGTTACTAAAATAAAGAAAATAGAAAATTCTGATATCGGTTCTTATATAACCGGGATATAGCTTAAAAAAACTTTTCCATGAAAATGTCCATAAGAAATTTCTTTTTTGGAATGGTGATTACAAGGCAAACATATGATTTCCCTGATATCGGTCCATATATATCCGAGCATATTTAGTTAAAATTTGTAATATATACTATACATATACGTGACTATCGTGACGGGTATTTTAGATTCCACACTCTTGCTTGTTTTTATTATGGTTTTAATGGAAACTACCTGCTTGAAACAAATGCTGGATATTTTTCAGTGTGGTTTTGAATTCAGTTAAAATTGTCAAGAGGAACTGGTCTAAAGCGCAATAAGTGCACGTTACCCACCATTATTCAATATGGCAAAAATTTAAAATTTTTTGTCGATAAATTCAATATTGAAAATGCTAATATATTCACAGTAGTCCTGGATCAAAGATACATAATTGCGTAAAAAGGATAATAAATTGATAAATAAGATTGCGACTTTGAGAAACAAAAATGGCTCGTTCTCTTCTTTAAGATTCTGGAGATTTTTTTCTGCTTGCATCTTTTATAAGACTGGCGCATTTCAAGATTTTTCCAATTTGCTTATCTTTATGAGAAAATGCCAAACGAGACCTCGATGCAATTGAAAATCAACTTCCTTAAGTAAAAAACAAAGTATGTGTTACATCGAAGAGACATTAAAATTTCAAATGTACTATTTGTACTCGTGTGTATATTAATAAATATTTTTATTTCCAGTTTCCACAAACTAATTTCGAAAGTGAAACTCCTGCTGTGCGTAACAGTGTAATGTTAACTACACATACACGATTTCGTGCAACTGTTATCTGCGGTCTGGAAGTTTATTTTTGTAAACACATTTTTAACCTTCATTAGATACAACAAACAACACACATAAGACACATGTTTGTTTGTTACTCTGCCCCTTTTTAATGTTTTATTTTTTTAGACAGAGAGAAACTAAGAACAGTTAAGAGTTTAAGCATTTAAACAGTGTTGCCGACAAGTTTTTTTCTATTTATACCTTACGTAAAATTTTAATTTTTAAATATGTAATACCTTACAGGATTATTTGAAGAAACAAAATTAATCTCATAATTTCATCAACTGAATTATGATAGGTTTTTTAACTACGTCAGTACAAAAAAAAATAGAAAACAAATTATTTTGCTTTTATGCCATGCCTACAAATACCGCCCTTTTTGTATATGGTGGACTGAGTCACCATTTTTAGTCCGATTATAACATTTTATATACTGATGTTCATGACTGTAATAAAACCTCGATTCGTAATTAAATTTTGTTTAACGAAAAAAAAGCCATGTTAATTTCACAAAACTTTTGATTTGAAACTATTTACTTTAATTTATAAACTAAAAAGTTATAGGAGTTAAAAGAAATACTTGAAGCATGGTAATACTTTCGGTAAAAATTCCGTTTTCTCATATGTGACATTTTGAATTAAATAAATGCTTCGCAATACTAATACGAATATTAAACATAAAAAACAGCAAATAAAAAAAAAACATTTATAACTGGAAAAGTGCCGGTTATTTTTGCTACGAAGTAAAGTAGTCTCGCATAAAGAGCTTTGTCAACTATGAAATTTCAAAACGCACGAAAATGAGGAAAAAAGCGCGTTATTTCAACAAAACCGCACTAAGTTAAAAAAAAAACACTTTATATTATAAAGCAAAACCGCACTTTGTATTATAAAGCGTATAATATAGTGATATTAAGAACACGTCAATGAAGCAACCTTTTTCGGGACTGGGTATGATAGCACCGCCTGATGGCATGCCATCAAATTCGTTCAATAGCTAGAATACGTATTTGTCAAAATTGGCTTCTAGTGCGATTCTCTTACTTTTATTAAGAAAATGCTATTCAGCAACATTATTTAATTATACTCGCTGTCGACCGGAATCAGTTGTTAGTTGTATTGCCTATTATCTGCTACACAAAACTAAAGCTGCTTACTGCCGTTAAAATTATATTGCAGGAGCATACAACTGTTACTACAGGAGATGAAATATGTCGGAAAAATTTACGACTATCGTATCATTAAAACTTACAGAATCGCACTACAATCCACCAAACTCGATTAACAACGACAAATACAGTAAATTTCATGTTATTTTTATCTTGCACCAGTACTCAGGAGATAAAATCTACACAAAACTGTAGCTGTACTGTACATATGCAGTGAATTGTACCAGAACTATGAAAATATGTTGTGAGGAGGGGAAAAAGGGAGCAGTGCGATTAATATCCTTAATCTCCATAATCCATTGTAGTAACGATAGAACTGAGTAACGCACCTTACACTGCGTCGGTGCTCCAGTGATTCAATAGAGTTGCATACCATACTGTCACCGATAAGCTTCTTCGCCCTCTCCTGCGCACGTTTGAGAAATTCCAAAATTTACTTTGGAGCATAGGCCCAAACATGGGAGTTCTATTCCATTTTCGGTCAGATAAAGGTGCTATAAATAGTAAGGAGGTTGGATGGAGTGAAGTAAACTTTACACCGTTTCAAAATCCCGAGGCCCTTGAATGCTTCCTTAGAAACATGAAAAATGTGTTCAGTCTAAAGAACATCAGACTATATTTTCATTCCAAGAACATCAAAAGCACCCATTTCCTCAATATTTATACCATCTATGAGTACAGATGTAGCGGCATCAGCGGTAGTTTGTTTGTGTGTTAATAAGCAGCATTGGGCCTTATGAGCGTTAAAGGTGATCTTGTTTTTGTGGCCCCACTCGCGGATTATTAGAAGACCACTATTCAGTGAGTCATTCATATTTTGCCTCTTGGCAAAATAGTTACAGATACTCTTTCGAGTTGGGAAAGTGGTTGACTTCTTTCCGGCTAGTAAGAATTGCTTTCAAAAATTTCAGCCAGCAGGTTTGCCTTGTCAACTGGGTCGGTGAATGCTTCGTCATTGCTTAAGAAAAATCGATTATGCGTCGATTATACGTCACTCCGCCGTTGCAATACCGTTTCTGAGAACACGATTAGACTTAGAAACTGCATCCTCTCTCCGTTCTATTACTTAATCGATTAATGGGTTCGCTATTAAAATTCAGTAAAATCAATTCGCAATTTTGAATTAAAATTTTTGAAAAAATTGATTTTTGCTTTGCTTTAAACTTGAAATTATTTGGCGTGACGATTAAAAGGCAAAAAAAAAATCCGCTGGTATCAGTCCATATATATCCAAGCCTAAACTAATTTTTTAACGAAAATGTGGTATAAGCGCACTTAAACAACTTTTTTTGCTCAAAGTTTTGGTCATAAAAGCCGGAAATTCGGTATCAGAGAAGGCGACCTTGTAAGCCTCTCACAGCCAACGAGATCCGGAATCCCTACTTCAACTTTTGCAGATGACACAGCATTCTGCAGCGTGCATGAAAACCATCAAGTAGCTTCACGAATTTTGCAGGAGTATATTTCAATATTAGAGAAATGGTTAAAACATCGGAAAATTGAAGTTAATGAAGAAAAATGTGCTCATGTTACATTCACGTTGCATGTTCGGCTATCCAAGTCAACAACTCACCTATTCCGCAGCATAATGAATTCAAGTACCTTGATATTCACCTCGACCGTAGGCTGACGTGGAAGTCTCACATTGATGCGAAAGTTACTCAGTCAAAGTTAAAAGCAGCGCAACTAAATTGGCTTATAGAATATCAAATTTTTATTATTCTTTTATTATAATTCAAAAGCCTATATCGTGCTATGGAATTCAAGTATGGGGAACGGCCTCAATATCTAATATTGAAAAAATTCAAAGACGACAACACCAAATTCTTCGAACGATTACTGCAGCTCCATAGTACATAAGAAACTCACGAATTCACAAGGAGCTGTGTGTTCCACTGGTATGAGACGAATTCTCTAAGTACGCGACAAGTTATATCAATAAACTGGAACTTAACCAAAATCTTCTTGCATGCACATACTTAATTTTCGCGGCCACTCTCGGTTGCGAAGAAGGGATACCCTTGCCACCATCCGAACGGTAAATAGGTGATTCTACCAATATTTTTCGCGCAAAATACAATTACTTTTTTCTAGCATTGACTTTACTTAAATAACTTTTTATACCCTTCACAAAACTGTAAAGGGTATATATAAATGTTTGATTCCGTGTGTAATTTCTACAATTCTCATTTGCGACCCTATACAGTATATATATTCTGAATCAGAATGAATGGAAAAGTCCATTATGCGATGTCCGTCAGGCCGCCGTTTAAATATGGTTTTTGAGCAAACCATTAGACTTAGAAACTTTTTTCGTTCACTATTCTTTTACCCCACCGATTCATGGGTTTGGTATTGAAATTCAGTAGTATCGGCTCACATATTGCTGAAATATATTGAAAAATCCGAAAAAGGCATTTTTTGCAATTATGTACGTAAATTTTCCAGTTCTTATAATAAAATGAGGTTATATAAATATGGAAAATGAAAATTTTCGATATCGGATATAGCATAAACCGGGGTTTTCATGAAAATGTCGCTTAAACAAACTTAAACAACTTGTTTGTGCTCAAAAGGAGTTCCGGTAATGATGTAAGGTAATATAAAAATGGAAAATAAAAATTTCCGATATCGGTCTATATATACCAGAGATATAGCCTAGACCAGGTTTTTCATGAAAATGCTTAAACAACTGTTTTGTGCTCAAAAGCAGTTCTCGTAAGGAAATAATTTTATATAATTATGGAAAATTAAAATTTCCGATACGGTCCATATATGCCCGAGATAAAGCCTAGACCGGCGTTTTCATTGAAATGTCGCGTAAGCGAACTTTTTTTTTTTTTTTTTTGTTAAGCGTTTTTATTTATTGAATCTTCAAAATGAACTAACAATAAGTATTCAAATCTTAATACTAAATATTTAAAAAAATGTGCTTTTTACTTACGTCCAGCCAATGCTAGACAAAAAGTTCTATTATGCGGAAGCAATATCGGTAGAATCACCTATTAAACGTTCTGATGGTGGCAACGGTATCCCTTCTTCTCAACCGACTGTGGCCGCCAAAATTAAGTATATTACGCGCAAGAGGGTTTGGATGAAGTTCCAGTTTACTGACATACCTTGTCGCGTACTTAGAAAATTCCTCTTTTACCAGCGAAACACTCAGATCTTTATGAATTCGTGAATTTTTTACGTACCATGGAGCTGCAGTAATCGTTCGAAGAATTTGGTTTTGTCGCCTTTGAATTTTTTCAATATTTGACGCTGAGGCGGTGCCCCATAGTTGAATTCCGTAGCACCATATAGGTTTTAGAATTGCATTGTATAGCAGAAGTTTACAATCCAACTTCAATGTCGAGTTTCTGCCCATAAGCCAATTTAGTTGCGCTGCTTTTAGTTTCAACTGAGTGACTTTTGCTTCAATGTGAGACTTCCACGTTAGCCTACGGTCCAGGTGAATACCAAGGTACTTGACTTCATTTTGCTGCGTAATAGGTGTATTGTTAATTTGTATAGCCGAACATGTTTGCTTACGCAGTGTGAATGTAACGTGAGTACATTTTTGTTCATTAACCCTGATTTTCCAAAGTTTCAGCCATTTTTCCAATATTGAAATAAATTCCTGTAAATTTCGTGAAGCTAATTGCTGGTTTTCATGAATGCTCAAAAACGCTGTGTCGTCTGCGAAAGTTGAAGTGTGTATTCCAGATGTCGTTGGCATGTCAGAGGCGTAAATCAAACATAAAGTAGGCCCAAGTATGCTACCTTGGGGAACTCCTGCCTCGATAGGTTGAGTTGGGCTTATAAAATCACCTTCTCTGATAACAAATTTCCGCCCATATAAGTAGCTTTCCAGAAGCTTGTGGGTATTTGCAGGCAAGTTTAACTTTATTTTGTGCATCAAGCCGTCGTGCCACACTTTATCAAAAGCTTGAGAAATGTCGATGAATAGAGCTGAACAATACTTCTTCTCCTCAAAGGTCTGTCTTATGACGTTGACTAGTCTGTGTGTTTGTTCTATGGTGCTATGTTTAGCCCGAAACCCAAATTGATGATCAGGGATGCATCCCACATTGTTCAATATTGGACTCAACTTAACCATTAACAGTTTTTCGAATAGTTTTGAAATTGTTGGTAGTAGACTTATTGGTCTATATGATTCTACCTTGGTCGGATCGTTCCCTGGCTTGGGTATCATAGTAATCATAGAGACCTTCCACTCTGCAGGGTAATACTCAAGGCGTAAAATAGCGTTAAAAATAAAAAGTAGAACTCTTCTAGCTACACGAGGTAACTGTTCAAGCATTTTGCCAGTAATTTGATCAATACCTGGAGCTTTCCTGGGGTTTATGTTACTGATACCTTGTTCTACATCTTGAAATGTGAATCGCAGACACAGGCGGTCTAACTACATATGGTGGCGTAAGCGAACTGAAACATTTTTTTTTCTCAAAAACAGATTTGGCAATAAAGTAAGGTTGGAAAATATGGAAAATAAAAATTTCCGATATCGGTCCATATATACCCGAGATATAGCCTGAACCGATTTTTTCATTTAAAAATTTGTTTTTTTTTTTTTGCTGAAAAGCAATTCTTGTTATAAAAGAAGGTTAATAAAATACAGAAAATAGAAAATTCCGATATCGGTTCATATATAACCGAGCATATTTTGTTCACATTTTTAAATATACTATATATATACATATGTAGGTGACTATCGTGAAGGGTATTTTACTCTTACTTGTTTATTTTAGGTTCTGCAATTTCTATCTATACACGTAAAATAACTATTGCTACTTTAAGACTTTTGTGTTGTTTAAGGGCGTTTCAGACTATCATACAAGTCTTAAGATTTTGATTGGATTTTGTGGGACAAAAATCTAAAGATATTTGTTGCGACTGTCAAAAAATCTAACGTACCATTACATTTTGTTTTCACACTATCACACCTAAAGTAAAAGAAGGAATATGACTTGAAAATAAACAGCCAATTTACTTAACGTCTGGTTTTAATATTTTTATTATTTGCTTTTGAAAAAAATGCAACCCTGATCCAATGAAAAATCTTATTGTTTCAGCAACTTTCTAAAAATGGTGAAGTGTTATGGGATGTCAAATCTTTTACCGTATTATTTCTCATTTTCATAACGCTTTACATTCACACTATCACACTTGCACGTATTATTTGATTTTTTGACAAGTCTTAATATAAAGTGTGATAGTCTGAAGTGCCCTTTAGTAAATAAGTATTCTATGGTATAATTTTCTGCCTCCATGTTCTTGTACGCAACTTTCTTTAATAAAATTCGTAATGAGGGTTGTATTTTTTCTAATACATGGTTGTTTCAGAAATCCTATTTGCTCAATAAAAAATTTAGTATTAAGATTTGTTCATTGTTTGGTAGTTCATTTTGAAGATTTAATAAATTAAAAAAATGCTTAAAAAAACATCAGGGCATGAGACGAAAGTTTAACATATTTAGGATTGAAATATTATCGATCTACTTATATTGATTTCTTTGGAGTCAGCTAAAATATTTCACGAAGGAAAACGTGTTTTTGGCGTTCCTATTTTCCTATTGCTGTAGTAAATATATCTATATATATACATATATACATATATATATATATATATATATATATATATATATATATATATATATATATATATATATATATATATATATATATATATATATATATATATATATATATATATATATATATATATATATATATATATATATATATATATATATATATATATATATATATATATATATATATATATATATATATATATATATATATATATATATATATATATATATATATATATATATATATATATATATATATATATATATATATATATATATATATATATATATATATATATATATATATATATATATATATATATATATATATATACAAAAAATGTTCGATCAAATGTAAATAAATTTTTTGGCTGAAAAATTTCGATTTTTTTAGTTTTGAATAATTTTAGGCTTTGATATTTTGTATCTACTGTACGAATCAGAATGCTCCAGGGCTCATATATTGTTTTAATACCGGAATAAATAACAGGAGATTCTAAAAATAACGGTTTACTTACAAATGAGATACTGATTGTCATTATTCAACAATTTTTAAACATTTGAACACAGAAAGTGCGAAGGGATAATTTGTGCTTTTGTAAAAGGTTAAAATGAAAATAAAATACTCAAGAAAAGAAGTTTTGCGGTTTAAAAGTAAAAAAAGGAACAGAAATAAAGACCAAAATTTAAAATATTTAAAATCATTTAAAGGGAGTCTTGTATTATAACTAGTACGAAAAGTCTAAGAGCGTTGTACAATTTCTCAAAGCATCAATGATCCATTTATGACGCACATAAGTATTACGCAGCAGAGCCATTCACGAGTTTAAGAATAATTTCCTCCAAGACTCCTTACCCTCTTAAAGAATGACCAAGCATTCACCAACCCGTTTGACAAGGCTAATTAATGTGTTAGCTAAAATTTTCGCAAACAATTCTTTGTTCTCAGAAAGCAGTCAACCGAACTCGAAAGAGTATCTATAACAATGACAAATGTATTTTTCCGTGTTCGAGCTGCTAAAAGGGCTTTGACCGACTTCTCCATCCACTCAATCCATTATTTCGGTGAAAGTAAAGTGGTGGCTCTGTAGAGCTGTATAACTATCGATAGTCGGCCCATTCGATAGTTTCGATTGTATTTATTAAAACTATAGATGGTTTCGACAGTATCGAATTCTGACAGATAACATATAGTTAATGCCATCAGGCGGTGGAGTGTGGTCTGTGAAAGCCCAACGACTTTCACAAACTCACGAAAGTCTCTGTACTGCACTATGCTGATTTAAACAATGATTCTATGTATGGCTTAGGCGTTTTCAAATAACTAGAATGGACTCGTTTTAGATGGTCGAATATATTTGATATGTTGCCGCTTGTTTTCCAAACTTTAGCACATGAATCGCATTTAGCATAGCTTTTTTTTTCTTTTGTTCGCTGAAAAAAAAAACTCCGGACTTCCGAGATCCCCTCATCGCTGATGCCAATATTTCTACCACAAGCATTTACAAGCATACATATGCAAGAGCAAATTTTCAGAAGCATGCAACCTTAATAATTCATTTACCATTGAGTCTTGCAGAAACTTCTCCATAACAATAAAACAAGCTTATCATAACCGTCATTTTAATAGTAATCAGCACTCTAAAAATATTATTGCGAAAGATCTACAATTTTTGATAAAAATTTATGAAAACCAAATGTAGTGCCACCAGAAGTATGTGAAAAGAAAGCAAAGAAAATAGTATATATATTTTCAAGTTTTAGCCGGCGATACAACCTTTGGATTTTAAGGTGATTATTTTGTTATGCATACTTCTAGTAATAAAAAACTCATGCTAAATGTTTATAAATTTTTAGCTTATTTTTCAATTTAATTTACAAAAATATGCAAGAAGTCGAGTATTTTTAATCAACTTTTGCTTTTTTCCCGCCGATAGTATCACTATCGAATAAAAAAATCGATAGTGGACCAAAAACAAAACTATGGATACTATCGATAGTTTTGCAGCTCTATGGCTATGGATATTTCCAAAACGTTTGACAGAGTATGGCATGACATACTACTGGGAAAACTTACCTCTTTTGTTGTCGCCGATTACTTCTCTCGGTTTATATCGAGCTTTATCAGAGATGTTCGCTGGAATACACATGTTTTCATGTCTCTAAAGAAGCATTCAAGTGCCTCGGTTTTTTGAAACAGTGTAAGATATATTTCGATCCATCCGATCTCTTTACTATTTATACCATTTATATACGCCCACGGATGGAAGAATACTCTCATATTTGGGCTGGCGCTTCAAAATCTATTTTGGAGTTTCTTGACCACGGACAGGAATGAGTGATGAAGCTTATCGGTGATAGCAGGGGATCCTACATTACATTCTTGAGTCACTAACTATGGGGTAGGTAACGATTTTTTTATTCAAATTAAATTTTTTACAACGCAAACAAAATGCTTTGCAACACAAATTCAATTTCTTGCACTTCAAATTAAATTCTTTTCATTTCATATTAAATTTTCTTGCACTTCACATTAAACTATTTATATTTCAAACTAATTTTTTTTTGTTTCAAATAAAATTTAATTAACTTCGAATTCAAATTGTTGTTTATTTGGCTAAAAATTTACAAAAATAAAATATATGTAAACTTATTGTGCAATTCATTAATTTTTCCTTAATATAATTTTGTAAACCAAATTTGGTCGGTTCTGACTGCAACCGTTCTCCAGATGCAGCTAATGACAAACTCATGGTCCTATCAAGATATTAATTGTTACAATCTGTTACCGTTTCGGTTGATTGTTTAATTATATATATATATATATATATATATATATATATATATATATATATATATATATATATATATATATATATATATATATATATATATATATATATATATATATATATATATATATATATATATATATATATATATATATATATATATATATATATATATATATATATATATATATATATATATATATATATATATATATATATATATACATCGTCGTTGATCTAAACGCTCTTCATGAGTTAAAAATGCTAGCTTGGTGTATAATCATCAATATAAACATTAACATATGTATGTATGTACATAAATTAAAGAAAGAACATCGAATATTTTGGAAAAACAGTCAGCATGTTTCTGAGATTACAATTCTAGTCGCCATTCAGAAGAGTAGTTGATGAGAAGTAGGGCATTGTAGTTGTAAAGCAGTTGTATTGTGTACAGCACCTTAAAAATAATCCTTCTTATTAAATAACTTGTATGAAAAGAGAATTTCACTAAACATTTCAGAAATGAAGCAACTGACAATTATGGCAATACAGAATTAAAATTACAAGCACTGCTGCGTTCAAAAATCCCTCTTCTACTCTTTATAACTCTCCAATTTTAATATTTCAGCCCTCATTCACAGTTTCTTGCTCCACGCACATGCTCCAATGCAAAGTCATAATAACTATGTATATTGTTTCAAGGCCTGTCTCTTTTTAAAAATAATCTCAAACAGCCTCCACTTCAGTAAAGTGCTTTTTGTAGCCGTGCGTTTGTATATCACATTTTGTTGTGTATATTTTGACTCACCACACATTATTTTTTAGCACTGTTAAGTGAGTGTTTTAACAGGAGCATAAAAATTACTGCATGTGGGGGTTTTAGCTGTTGCGCTGCAGTTTTGAGTATGACAATGCGGAAACTGCCGTTAGTTCGGTTTTAGCTCTGAAACGGTATTGACGGGTTGTGTTGAAAACTTCGCGCATACTTAATTCATTTCACAAAAAATTTTGCTAAATAAATAAAATAAGAGAAAGAAAATACCATCACAGTAAAAAGAACAAATAAATAAATTTTTCAACTGTCATTTACACACATATATGTATGTACATACAACCTGCATACATACTAATCGTGTTATCCTTAACGCTGCTGAAATTATTCAAACAATAATGATATATTGTAAAAGTAAAAATAAAAATTTGATCAGTCAATAAGAACAGCAACACAATAATTAAAAAGTTTGTACATGCTGCTGCTGCTCCATCAAAGAAAATCTAAAACAAGCAAACAACGTTACTAACGGTAGTCGTGCGTGTGTGCAAGAGAAAAAATGTTTGCAAAGTATACATATGTATATAAAATACATAAATAGTAAAAATAATATAAAAAGTGGTGTAAAGTTTATGCGTTTCGTTTCTCGAAGAAGTTCAGAGCTTTTAAAATGTTAACGGTTGCGAATATATAAGATGGTTGTTTGTTGGGGAAATTGCTAGATATAACTGTCAACATCGTTTTACAACGCGTATGAAGTAGCCAGAAAATATGTTTTAGCATTGAAGAAAAAATAAGTATAAAGTTAAAAAGCAAAATATCTGCATATATATTTGCTACACAAGTGTTCATAACGATTTTTAAACAGCACAGTTTAGTATCACGTTCATTGCTATTAATTGGCTGCACACAGATACTTTCAGCTGATGTGAGCAGTAAATCAAAAAAGGATACAACAACCTTTACAAACGAACTTATGGACATATAAACGCTTTAACAAATAAACTACTGCCTTTATGGATTTTAGTAAAGAAGGGTGGCCTAAACAAGAAACAAATTGATCCACATACAGCAATCCCGAACTGGCCATAAACCAACAAATTAAACAATCAGCCAAGCCAGCCAACTTTTTAACAGACACCCACCCGCATGTTTTTTGTGCTCTTATATAAACATCTTTACCAACACAAAGCATCGCAACGTGAAATGTATTTGAGATGTTTATTCTCGCAGTGCGTATCGTATGTATTTGAGTAAATGAAAGAATACGTAAGTGTGAGTGTGCTCATGATGCCTGATGTGTGTATGTATTTATAGGACCCTAGCAGACAGACCCCACATGATTTACTGAAAATTGTTGCTGTTCTTGATGTATAATATGAATAAGCATTAGAATTATTACAATTTTATATTGTGAGTTTAATACCAAGCATAATATATACATAAAAACAACAATTCATAGCTAAGCAAATAAGAATAAAAAAAAATAAAAAAAATTAAAAATATAAACCTTCAAATCCGCGAATAAATGTTAGGTGTAAGGCGTTCCCTGAAAATAAAGAAATTTCCGGCTTAAAGTGTGTACTTTTTTTGTTGTCCAGGTCATTGGCTCCTATTAAAAATATCTTGTATACTATCGACTACTTCAGCTATAGCTAACTGTCCTTTAGTACATATTTTTTTGTGAAGCTTAATATTTGTGCATCAACTGAATATACCATTAAAGTAATCTTTAAGAATACAAAAATAATAATAATAATAATAAAACAGAAACGAAAAGAAATTCTTAATAAAATGTCAGAAATGCCAACAGCTTCCACATTTCAATTTTAAATGTGTGCAAAAATGTCCTGTCTTTGTTTTCTCCTAAAAATAGAAAAATCAAAAAATACATTTAGTACGAGTAGCTAAAGAAAACTTTCAGAATAACAACTATTAAAGAAACTTAAAAAAAAACCAGCAAGAACCACAAATGGAGCAAAAATACCAGCAGCAACAATAATATAAAACGGAATATAAAAAAAACATACAATTTATAGAAATGTTTTCTGCCACACAAACAATAATTTGTCTCTCTTAGCGCTTAAGCAAAAAATCCACAAATACTACAACGGCAATCCCGCTTTTTAAACTCTACTACTCAACTCTTTAAACAAGTTTTTTTTTCACAAAACCCCATTAACGAAAAACTTTAACAAAATTATATACCAAAAATAAAAAATATTTATTGAATTAAAATGCTGAATATAATTTTACAATTACTGGAATCCTATTCTACGGTTTGTGTTGTCTTTAGCAGAATGCAACGAAAAGATCCTTTGGAAACGCCTTTCAAAATACAAAAAGCGGATGCAGCTTCTGTCCGCAGAAAAGGCGGTCAAAAATGTCATCGTTTTCACCAGAAAAAACAATATCAACCACATAACGAACGTCATTATAACAAACCAAGACAACCTCATCATCTCCGTCATCAGCACTATCGCCAGGCAGCCTTGTATTGGATAAAAAATCTTCAGTTTGTCTGGTTTGGTAAGTGCAATGACCACCACTTGTAAATGCATTATTATTTTTCCCCCCTCTTTTCAACTTCTTTCTCTATGTTTCATTATATCATGTGCATTAAAATAATTATTTTTCATATATTCTTAACTCTTCTTGTTTTTTTTTATTTTGCTAATATTATTTTTGTATGAATATCTAAAAAAAGAAAAGTAAAATGGCTCGAAGTAAAAAAAAAAAACAAATATTAAAACAAGTACATAAATATTATTTTTTAACCTTTTGTGACTATTTTCGTAATCCTGCTGCAACTCGTAAATAGTGGGTACAGAGTAGCAATTTTAATAACCTTTACAATAAATTGCTACACAAAAATCAAGCATTAATATTTCAAACTATTGACATTCAGTAGATTCAAATGAGGTTCAGCAATAGGTTTATTCGTTTACTTTACAGTAAAATGGAGTCAATGAGTAAATTTTCAGCAAATTGTAAAAATTACTCTCAGAAAACTCTTGTCGAAAAATCACTCGAACGGAAAAATAGTAAATATTAGTAAACAACAACGTTGTCAACTTTGAAATTTCAAAACGCATCGAAGCGCGTTGTTTCAACAAGAACGCACCAAATTTAGAATTTTTCTTTTGATGTTTAAAAATCCATTTTGTATTATAATATATAAAGGTAATATTTGTATATAAAAAACATGATTGCGAAACAACCTTTTAACCGACTATTAGGCATTCAACCGGGTTTGATAGCACCACCTGGTGCCATGCCATCAAATTGGTCCAATGGATAAAAATTGTGTTTGTCAAAATTGGCCTCTATTGCGATTTTATTACTTTTATCAAGGCAATGGTATCTTTAGAATAATTATAGCGATATATCTAGATCCTAGTTGCTTCGGCCATTATATTAATCAATGTTAATTGATAATAAATTTGTTCAGCTCAAGGTCTTATTGTTTTTTTTTTTAAATTTTTTTTTTCTTTGGAAAGCGAAATATTTAAAATTAAGATTTTTTTACAAAAAATAAACGTTATCAGCTTCACAAAATATAGCTACTTACCGTCGTCAAAATTATATTGCAGGAGCTTATAATAGAAATATGTCGAAAAAATCCACGATTATCGAATTATTAAAAGTTACAGAATCACACTACAAGCCATCAAATTCGGTTTAGAATTTAGTTAATAATTTGGTAATTTATTAATTACTAGCGAATTTACGAGCGTTTATGAATTCGAACTACACTATTCAGTGTTTGCTTTTTTCGTAATATTGAAAAATTTGGATTGATCGCTTAACAGCAAACACTCAGCAAAAACAGCAAATTGTATAAACCGAAATGTTTATTTTTCCTTCGCGAAAGTGTATAATATACAACAGCAAGATTGTCTCACTTTGTGTATATGATGAGATACGTTTTCCACATTATTACTCCGTGTTCACATTGTGCTAGAAAATCAGATGTAAAAGTTTTAGCCACTTGAATAAACTCTTTTCTTACATTAAAACCAAAAGTTGTGTTGAATATGATTTGGTGCCACCGAAATTTAAAAAGCGCACAGGAAATTTAAAAAAAGCGCACACCTCACCGCCTAAAGAATTTTTCGCACAAAAAATTTAAAAAGCATTAAAAACGGTGCGAAACGCACCGAGTTGACAACGCTGGTACATACACATACACATATACTTATGTAACAGCTCACATGGGGTAATCACAGATCTGACTATCCAAAAGTTTGTTAAATATATTTTATTCATAGTCATCTTAACCCCAAACATAAAAAATAAAAATTTTATGATTTTTACTTAAGTCCGGCCAATGCTAGAAGAAACGTTTTATTTCGCAGGAACTTTATCGGTAAAATCACCGATTTATTGTTCTGATCCCTTCTTCTCAACCGAGAATAGCTGGAAAAATTAAGTATGTTGCGCGCAAGAGGATTTGGATGAAGATAGCCATGAATTCGGATATCAGGCTGTGGTCAAGCGGGACATGGAAGGAGGCGACATATGGTCATGCCTCAATAATAGGAAGAATAGTGAACCTTCCGGAAAATATTGATTACTGCTCGCCGGCTCTACTGCCCGACAAGAGATTTGATGTAATCTTATCAGGCTCGTTCTCGGAGATGACTGGTACAGATTGTCAGGAGGACGTGCTTGAAATTTTTACAGATGGATCCAAGTCGGACTCGGGAGTCGGTGGGGGTATCTTTATCCCCTTGTATGAGAGGAGGATGACTTTTAGGCTGCAAAATGAGTGTAGCGTAGCGCAGGCCGAAATTGCGGCCATTATGAGAACAGCTAACTGGTTAAGGTACTACAGGATATATGAGAATGATATCCGAATTTGTACTGATAGTAAGGCTGCGTTGTATGCACTAGCTGGAGTCTATACGACATCCAGGTTGGTTCGTGAATGCCGGATATCTCTAAACGAGATAGCGAGACATTCGAGCCTGGAGCTTATCTGGGTACAAGGGCACAGTGAAGTGTCCGGAAATCTAGTAGCGGATGAACTGGCAAAGGCCGGTGTCCAGCTACAACAAAGAGATATTGATGGAATCCCGCTTGCGAGCTGTAAGAAACTAGTACAGCGTCAACTTTTTCAGACCGCTCAAGACAGATGGTCTAATGAGGGTACCTGTCGAATATCAAGGCTGACATGGCCCAGATATGATAACAGGAAGACTATTATCCTAAGGGGCTTGCCCCAACGGAGGTTGCGTTCTGCTGTGGCGGTTCTGACGGGACATTGCCACATAGGGACGCAGGCAAGGAGGTTAAATCTTCCATTTAATGACTTCTGTAGAAGTTGCAGAGACGAGGAGAAAGAAGAGAGCGTTGAGCACTTCCTCTGTCAGTGGCCAGCTCTTTCTTATATAAGGGCATTGTACCTAGGCAGACCGATGCTGCATGATTTGACGGAGGTATCGGAATGCGATGTAAGTGGATTGGACTCCTTTATCCGATCCTCGGGTTGGTTCTAAGCCAGTGATATGTAGATCTACTGAAATATATATCAGATCCAGGCAACACAACGGGACCTGACTGGACCCAAGTGGGCTGGCTTTATAATAGCTGGCAGCCTGTTAAACCTAACCTAACCTAAGTTCCAGCTTACTGATATACCTTGTTGCGTACTTCGAAAATTCGTGTTTTACCAGCGTGAGTTTTTTACATAACGTTTTTGAGTTTTTTCAATGTTTGACGCTGAGGTGACCCGTAATAGATTTGCGTTGTATAAAAAAAGTTTGCAATCCAACTTCAAGTTGCTGCTTTTAGTTTGAACTCAGGGACTTTTGCATCAATGTGAGACTTCCACGTTAGCCCACGGTAGAGGTGAATACCACGAAACTTGATTTCCATGCTCTGCGGAATAGGTGAGTTGTTAACTTGGATAGGCGAGCATGTTTGTTTAAAAATGTGAATGTGACATGAGTACGTTTTTGTTCGTTAACCTTAATTTTCCAAAGCTTTCATCTAATACCGAAATATATTTCTGCAATAGTTCAAGTTTTTTCCTTTCTTAAGTTTTTTACAATACAAATTCGCTGTCATCAATAATTTTTGATCAAAGAAGGCAAGAAAACTAATAATCAAATCTTTAGCTGGGGGGCAACTAGGTGTTTCGTAGTCGCTACACTACTGATGAGCACCCACTGAGAGTTCTGAGACAGCAAACGCTGTACAAACAATATGGGCAATTAACAAAATGCATATGTGATTCAATATGAGATAAATATAGATGGAAAATAATTAAACGCTCGGTGGCTGAGTGGTTAAAGCAGTAGATCATGATACGTCATGACCCGAGTTCAAATCCCACTCTAGACAGCTCACAAGGTGGTAATTGATCATAATTTCCATTACTTTGGAAAGCGCAGAGCAAATTACATTTGGGCGGCAGTTTTCAGGTTTATTTGCTTCACCCTTTTTGGGAATTGGCGTTACATTAGTAACTTTCCAGCATGATGGGAACTCACCAGCATGGTAAAGTATGCTTAAGAGGCGTGCTAATGGACGCGCAAGCGCTGAAGAACACTGCTTCAAGACCAGTACTAGAATGTCATCCGGTCCAGGAGTCTTATATATGTCGAGGTGGCATAGTTACAGATGCTCTTTCGAGCCCGGGAAGTGGCTGACTGCTTTCCGGCAAGTATGAATTGCTTGCAAAAATTTCAGCCAACAGGTTTGGTTGGTCAACCGGGTCGGTGAATGCTTGGTCATTCTTTAAGAGAGCTGGAATTGATGAATTAGCATTGTTCTTTACTCTCTTAACGAGTGACCAAAAGGTATTATTGCCCCGGGGAGGTGAAGGACCTTGGCACGAAGACGATGTTAGTGAAGAAACTATAAAAACTAAACACCTAAGTACCTTGGCACACGAAGTCCTTGCCTTTCTGCGTAGCAAATCAGTGTCTGGGTTTTTGTTTAAACGCTGATTTCTGAATGCTACCTCTCTGGATCTGACTTCATTTTTGCACGTCTGATTAAACAAAGATTTCGCGCTTGGTTCGATCGAAATCTGTTTGGAGGGTATGCATGTTATCATCCCTAGCAAGATCAAATTTTCGACCATTTTTGCCGGGGCATTTATATCATTATCAGTTTCCAATTAAAATGCTCATAGATTTTGTTGAGCATTTTCGTAAATACACTTTGATCGTTTCGGAGCTGGTCTAGAAACATTACGAAGTTCAGAAATCGAAAAGGAGGCAGAAATTGTGCAATGATCCGAGTTACTGTGAAGTGCACTAACTCATACTTTGAGGTGCACTAACTCATAGTTTTCAGGGTGTGAAGTCAGGAATAGGTCAAGTGTGTTTGGATGGTGCCCTTTAACACGTGGAATATGCGTTGGCTCATTCACTAATTGCGCTAGGTGGTTGTGGCTAGCAAATAACTCAACATATAGGCCTTCTGGGGTTGTATGACTCGAACGACGAAGCCAAGATTAGATGTGAATATTGAAATCGCCAGCAACAACGATTTCACTGCTCGGACAACTCTCCAGGATCTTTGATATGGAGTCAGAGAGGGTATCGAAACCAGAAAAGGTAATATCTCTCCCTGCATTTGGACTTTTATATAGAAACCCAAAAATGCAAAAAGTGTGACCTGATTTTGAATTTAACCCAAAGACAGGTAAATTCGGCAGCGTGCATGCCTAATGGTTATTGGCATTGGAACACAACTTCAACGCTAACGTAAATTACAAGGCCCCGATGGAAATAAAAGAGGAATAGAAGTTGATACCCAGGTATATGAAAATCCTGTGGATCAGCATTCTCAGATATCTGGGTTTCATATAAGGCGAACATCTGCCTCAAGGATGACAAATCCGTTGCAATGTCGCAGTGATATTATCGTTTTTAGATATTTTTGATTGTGATGATATTTGCGCGGAAATATCATCCACGGGTATCCTATACCAATCCATACCTACTTGCATTTTTGTCTTATCAGCAATAACTACACTGGAGGATTGTTTGTCTTCTGTTGTAACAACAATATTTAGCAAAAACGATCGCGGGTTTTTCCTATCTCTTAGAGACAGCAATTTATCCAATGATTGTTCATTCGAGTCATACAACTCCAGAAGGCTAATATGTCGAGTTATTCGTTGCGCTTAATCACCTTGCGCAATTAACGGATGAACAAACCCATATTCCATGCGTTGAATGGCACCATTGAAACACGTTTGGCCTGCATGAATTCAGAGTCAGTACCCCTCTGGGCAATTTGGATCACTACACCATTTCTTGCTCCTTTTGATTCTCAGAAACTCGTAGTGTTTCTAAAACATCTGCGAAACATATTTATAAAAAGTCTCATTGGTTCAAGCTCAAGAAATTTTAGGAGCATATTAATTTGAAACTTACTCTTTTTTGACAATAATATAAATTCATCTGCTAATATGGTCGAAAATATAACTAGGGTGAAAATATTTATCCTCTCTAAGTAAACTTCGATTAAACCAAGAATGAAATTTTGGTTTAATCAGATGAGTAAAACGCAGTCAGATTCAGAAATGAAGCATTCAGCGTTTGGCGTTCAAACAAAAACTCAGATTCTGCTTTACTACGCAAGAAGCAAGATATCGAGGCAGAGTTCTTACTGCTCTTTTAAGGAATGAAATTTTTGCAAGTTAGTCCAACTTGGCCGACGTCGATATAAATAAGTCTCCTAGACCAACAAAATTGGTCCTGAAGCAGTGGTATGCTATGTGTGCGGGTCTATTAGCGGGCCTTTTTAGCACATTGTGCTATGATGGTGAGTATTGTGTTAGAAGATTGCTAATGTTTTGCCAATCCCCAAAAAGGGTGCAAAGAAGCTAAAATTTGACTGCCCATTTGCAATTTGCTCTGTGCTTTCCAAAGTAATGGAAAGTATAGTTAACTACCATCATAACAGTCGCATTAATTACTTTGTTATCGTCAATATGAATTTCGTATGGGTTGCTCTATTGGTGATCTGTTAGCATATCTGTCAGAGAAATGGTGCACTTTATCCATCATTTCGGTGGAAATAAATGGTGGCTCTAGATATCTCCAAGCGATTTGGTGGCATGGTATATTACTATCAAAGCTCGCTGCTTTTGGTGTCGGTGGTGATTACTCTCGTTTTATTTTGACTTTTCTCAAGACAGCACTGTATATTGTTTTAGATGTGAGTAAAGACTAACTTTGTGGTTCGCAAAGCTCGGTTCCTATACTATTTCTTATTTTTCCTACTGGCCTTCTATATCGAACTTCAACTTTGTCCACTCTTTTCCAGATGACAGAACAAAATAAATAAATAAATAAGACAAGATAAAAAATAAATATATATGTATATGCAGTTGTTTCCTGCGTTTTCACACAAATGGACTTGGAAACCTTTAAAAAATATGTTCAAAGATTTAACTTGACATTCTGCAACTACAAGAAAATAATGAGATTAAAATGAAAAAATATTCTAACAAAACCATATGAATTTTATTTCGCAAATTACGCTTGGGTATAATTCTTTAATAAACACACTTTTGAATACAAACTGTGTTTTTATATTATGTATATTTGTGCTATATATGGGAATATATTTTCTTTATGACTAAATGTCTTCAATATGATGTCTATTACCGTTCATATAAATAAGTTAGAGAGCGGATGAATGAGTCAAAGTATGTTTTTCTTTCTTCAAAGTCATGATAGTATATATTTCAAGTTCTTATGAAGGAATTAGTCCACGGTCTATTTTGGTAGCTTAATGGCTGGGACTAGTAGTCAAAATATCGAATAATAAATTAATGTCAAATTGAATAATTGTTAAAGGATGTCTCATTGGAAACTGTCCCGTAGCATGAAACTTGTTAAACAAAAGACAAATAAAACACACATTGTGTTCCGGAAGATGCTCAAAAAAAGTCTGCTGTGCAAGTGTCAGTCCATGCTTGCTCGTTATAATATTCTTAAAAAAAGGTGGGTAGCTTTCACGATGTCATTAAAACGCTTAGAACTTAATAAGAATTCTCTATAAATATAATAATGGTTTACCTAGCAGATAATCTATAAATATTGTGAGTTTTTTGTGGAAAAGTAAAAAGTTTAAGTTTGCAGCATATTCTAGCGAAAAGAACATACACAAATGTGCGTAGAAATGTTTTTGCTTTAACATAGCAGAGTTCTCACCATTAAGCAAGCTAGACATGCATGCGTCAAGAGTGACAGAATAAAAGATTACGCTAACCCGATCACAAAACTTGAAGGTTCTGCGCATGTGTCTTTTTAGACGTAAATTAAGCAAAATTTAAGCTTCATCAAAATTGGCTCAATAGTTTTGGAGATTAATTCAACCAACCTCTCGATCCTTTTAAAGAAACCGTTGCATACGAGTAAATATATCTTTTCTTTTAATTTAATTAAGTAGGTTGTACAGCTTAGCTTCACAGACAAAAAACAATTACTCCTGACCCCCTTTGGTCAACGTTTTGCGACAATTTAAAGCTGTTCTATTTCTTTGAACACAAAGCGGATAAATTTCTGCTTATCATCCAGTCGATCTTAGTTTTAAAAAATATTATTATTTTGGACATACTTATGTATGTATATCTGTTTTTCTAATTTTATCAAAGTAGGTTGAACAGCTCAGGAGAAGAAGACACTGTTTCGTCAAGCGCCCCTTGCTTTAGCTTTAAAAATATATAGAGCATGTGTATTTCTTAAGATGCATTTATGTCTATGGTTTAAAGTTTATAAAAATGAGTTCACATAGTTTTGCAGGCAAAAAATTACCCTTGACCCCACTTAGTCAGAGTTTTGCAACCATATAAACTTACTGTATTCCTTTGCACTTAAACCTATCTATGTTTCAAATTTCGTCGTTATTGATTCAAATATTTAACTTATAGAGCGTAACAAACGGACAAGGGACGGACATACGGTAAAACATGCGGATTGGAGGACAAACAGCGTCCTCACGTTGATTGAAATTTATTTTCCTTTTTGGTTCCTCAAACTATAATAATAGATTTCTTCGGTTTACCATCTCTTGACCCTACACTAAGTACTCTAAGCTTCACTCTACACTTGAAAAAATTTTTAAAATTGCGCCAGTAGTTCCAGTGATTACCTTGTGCAAACATACACAATTTTTCTCTTTATATATTAGTATAGATAAACAAAGATTTTAATTTTGATTTTATTTATTACTTCTTTTTCAACTTTATGAAAAAATTAAATGTGCTAGGAGTGTATAAAAGTAAATATTATTTAAAATACATAATTATATCATTTAGATTACATAAAAAAATCACTTCTTCACTTGCTTTTACATTCTTTACTTTCATAAAATCTTTTTTGTATATTTATTCGTAGTAAGCAACTTGTCGGCCTCTAAATGTTTTGCATAAATATGCAAACTATTTTTATTTGCATCAGTGTTGGTTTAAGTGCTGATAGCACTGGCATCTATAATCGGGTCTGCTTGTGGTTTTAATTTTAGAGTTGATCTATTACTTAATCATATGCGTAGTTATTACACAACGAAATACATAAACCAAAATACTTCTTTCTAACTTACCCATTTTCTGTTGCGAATTTCGTTCAAATCGTCCTATTGTTTTATCTTGGACCAGTACATAGGGGATGACCCCTACATATGCAGTGCATTGTACCGGAATTAGGAAAATAGGTTATGAGAAGGGGGAAAGAGGGAGTAGTGTTTGTGAACATTTGACTAGAACTTTCCAACATTAAAACCGACAGGAAACACATTTGCAGGCAGCTTATTCCACAGGCGAAGCGTACGGCTGAAAAACGAATTCTCTCTGTAATGCGTAGTACGATTCCCTGGACAATCAACCACAAATGGATGAGCTCTGCACGATGAATGCGTACTACGTAAAAATGTGCGAGTTTCGGGAAAAAGATCCCTAATCTCGTCAGAGCAAAACCCATTGTAGTAACGATAGAACAGAGTAACGCACCTCACACTGCGTCGATGCTTCAGTGAGTCAATAGAATTGGATACCCTACTGTCACAGATGAGCTTCTTAACCCTCTCCTGCACACGGTCGAGTAACCCCAAAATAGATTTTGAGGCACCGGCCCAAACATGAGAGTTGTATTCCATTTTCGGTCGAATGTAGGAGGTATAAATAGTAAGGAGGTCGGATGGAGTGAAGTACATCTGACACCGTTTCAAAAATCCGAGGCACTTGAATGCTTCTTTAGAGACGTGAAAAATGTGATCATTCCAGCGAATATCACACTGTATTTTCATTTCAAGAACATCAAGAACATCCGATTCCTCAATATTTATACGGTCCATTAGTACAGATGGAGCAGCACTTGCGGTCGTATGTTTGTGTGTTAATAAGCAGCATTGGGTCTTACGAGCGTTAAAGGAGTCTTATTTATGTCGAGGTGGGACAAAGCCCTTTTAACTGCTCGAGCCCGGAAAAATATCTTTGGCATAGTTACAGATACTCTTTCGAACTCGGGAAGTGGTTGACTGCTTTCCGGCAACCAAGAATTGCTTGCAAAAATTTCAGCCAACAGGATAGCTTTGTCAACTGGGTCGGTGAATGCTTGGTCATTCTTTAAGAGAGTTGGGATTGATGAACTAGTATTGTTCTTTACCCTCTTAACGAATGACCAACTACTGCCCCGGGGAGCTGTAAGGACCTTGGCACGAAAACGCTGTTCGTGAAGAAACTTTTCACGCCTAAGTACCTTGGCACACGAAGATCTTGCCTTTTTGCGTAGCAAATCAGTCTCTGGGTTTTTGTTTAAACGCCAATTACTGAATGCTTCCTCTCTGGATCTGACTGCGTTTTTGCACGTCTGATTAAACCAGTATTTCACTCTTGGTTTAACCGAAATCTGCTTGGAGGGGATGAATGATTTCATCCCCAGCAATATCATATTCTCGACCATTTTTGCTGAAGCATTTATATCCTTATCTAGAAAGCAAAGTTTCCAATTAAAGTGCTCATAAAATTGGTTGAGCTCAGCCCAACGCACCTTTCCATATATAAATTTTGTCCGCTTCGTAGCTGATTTCGAAACGTTACGAAGTTCAGAGATCGAAAAGGAGGCAGAAATGGTGCAATGATCCGAATTGCCGAGAGGTACACTAACTTTGACTTCATACTTTTCAGGGTGTGAAGTCAGGAATAGGTCAAGTGTGTTTGGATGGTGCCCTTCAACACATGGAATATGCGTTGGACCATTCACTAATTGCGCTAGGTGGTTGTGCGCAGCGAATAACTCAACATTTTTTTTTTTTTTTATTAGCTTTTTTTTTATTTATTGAATCTTCACAATGTGAACTAACAATAAGTATTCAAATCTTACTACTAAATACAATAAATTAACTAAGTCCAGCCAATGCTAGACAAAAAATTTTATTATGCGCATATTATATCGGTAAAATCACCTACTTAACGCTCTGATGGTGGCAACGGTATCCCTTCTTCTCAACCGAGTGTGACCACTAAAATTAAGTATGTTTCGTGCAAGAGGGTTTGGGTGAAGTTCCAATTTGCTGATATACCTTGTCGCATGCTTTGAAAACTCATCTTTTACCAGTGGAACACACAGATCCTTGTGAATTCTGCAATTTTTTACGTACCATGGAGCTGCAGTAATTGTTCGAAGAATTTTGTTTTGTCGCCTTTGAATTTTTTCAATGTTTGACGCTGAGGCGGTGCCCCATAATTGAATTCCGTAGCGCCATATAGGCTTTAGTATTGCGTTGTATAACAAAAGTTTGCAATCTAATTTCAATGTAGAATTTCTGCCCATAAGCCAATTTAATTGCGCTGCTTTTAATTTTAGCTGAGTGACTTTCGCGTCAATGTGAGGCTTCCACGTTGACTTGTTGACTTGACTTCATTTTGCTGCGTAATAGGTGAATTGTTAATTTGGATAGCTGAACATGTTTGTCTACGCAGTGTGAATGTAACGTGAGTACACTTTTGTTCATTAACTTTAATTTTCCAAAGTTTTAACCATATCTCTAATATTGAAATATACTCCTGCAATTTTCGCGAAGCTGCTTGATGGTTTTCATGTACGCTGCAGAATGCTGTGTCATCTGCAAAAGTTGAAGTGTGAATACCACATCTGGTTGGCATGTCAGAAGTGTAAATTAAATATAGAGTAGGCCCCAGAATGCTACCTTGGGGAACTCCTGCCTCGATTGGCTGAGTTGGGCTTACAAAGTCGCTTTCTCTGATGACAAATTTACGGCCATATAAATAGCTTTCCAGAAGCTTGTGAGTGTTTGCAGGCAAGTTCAACTTTATTTTGTGCATTAATCCCTCGTGCCACACTTTATCAAAAGCTTGGGAAACATCAATGAATAGAGCTGAGCAATACGTTTTGTCCTCAAAAGTCTTTCTTATAACATTAACTAGTCTATGCGTTTGTTCTATGGTGCTGTGTTTAGCCCGAAAACCAAATTGATGATCCGGGATGCATCCTACATCATTCAATATTGGAGTCAACTTTGCCATTAACAATTTTTCGAAAAGTTTTGAAATTGTTGGCAGTAGACTTATTGGTCTATATGACTCTACTTTAGTGGGATCCTTCCCTGGCTTAGGTATCATATTAACCATAGACACCTTACACTCTGCAGGATAGTATTCTAGGCGCAAAATAGCGTTAAAAATGAAAAGAAAAATTCTTCTAGCAACACGAGGTAACTGTACAAGCATTTTGCCAGTAATTTTGTCAAAACCTGGAGCTTTTTTTGAGTTTACTTTACAAGAGTCTGCAGAGTTGCCTCAAGATTGGTAAAATTTTGATCGGAATTTTGGGGCTTGGGCTCCTGATTCAAGTTTTGTGTATCGGTTTTGACCACACTAGCATATGAAACTTGTTTGGGGTTTTGCATAATTATTTGGCTGGTTGACTGGCCTATCTGCGGAAAATTGTTTGTATGAATTATGTTTGGCTGCTGGGGTTGTTTATAGGTGAATGATGACTTATTTGTCATTGACTGCTTAAAGTGAGTATAGACAGGGCAGCCCCTGTAATTTGCAGTGTGGTTGCCTCCACAGTTACTGCATTTTTTAACACTTGAGTCAGTTTTTGACTTTTGGCACTGTGATGTGCCGTGCAGTTCTCCACACACCACACAAACTGTGGGCAGTTTACAATAGGCCCTAGTATGGCCAAATTCCTGGCAGTTTAGGCATTGAACGGGCCCTAAACGTTTGTGCGGCTCCTCAACGGTAACTCTGCGATGAAGAAGAAATTTAAGGTTATAAATTGGGTGAGTTTCATTCTTTTTGAGAATAACATCCCCTGGTACCAGTTCAACCCTAAACATGGGTTGAGGAATCTTTTCACGGTTCCGCATATTTACCACATTTTTTATTTTAAAGCCTTTATCTAGCAGTGCAGTCTTAACCTCATCCGTGTCTACATAAGGGTCAATACCTTTTATAACAACCTGAAGGCCTTTAGCACTTTTAAGTTGATAAGTATAAAAAGATCTTTTCTCTTTTTCCAGAGCGGCAGAAAGTTTTCGGTAATCATTTTCGCAGTTGACTTGGATTTTTGTTTCACGTATTTGTCCGTGCTTCACTGATGTTACGTTGAAGGTGTCTTTACCAACTGCCGTAATAAGTGGTTTTACCAGCTCATTAGATGTAGGTTCCCTCAAGTTTATTGGTGGCGGTTTAAATGTTTTTTTTTGAATAACTCAACATATTGGCCTTCTGGAGTTGTATGACTCGAATGACGAAGCCAGGATGAGTTGTGAACATTGAAATCACCAGCAACAACGATTTCACCGCTCGGACAATTTTCCAGGATCTTCAATATGGAGTCGGAGAGGGCATCGCAACCAGTAAAGGTAATAATAAATAAAATAAATTTAACCCAAAGACAGGTAAATTCTGCAATGGTTGCTGGCAACCATTAGGCATGCGAACATTGCGAACATTAATTATAAGGCCCGATGGAAATGAAAGAGGGATAGGAGTTGATACCCAGGTATATGAAAATCATGTGGATCAGCATCCTCAGATATCTGGGTTTCATATAAGGCGAAAATATCCGGCCGATGGAGACAAGTTCTCAGCCCTCGTACATTGGAATAAACAATTTTAAATTTACCTGTCATTATGCTGGCTTATCAAGTAACAAATTTAAAGTATTGCAGTGCAGATGAGGCCGGGATTAATTGTTGCTGTGTTTTTCTGCAAAGTACCCAGAATGCATACCTTCGATACTGTACATTCAACAACAATCACCCCGACAACGTCAACACTGCAATAAAATATTATTTACTTAAAGAGGATGGTGGAGAGGAATGGTAACAATTACTAAACCAAGGCCATAAAAGCCCTGATTTATTTGTAATTATATATTTTTTTTGCTTTCTGGAGTTTATTTAGTTAACTATTGATTGTTCACTGGGTGGCACTCAATTTCAAGAACATGTTTAAAACTGTATTTTTTTTTCACGCTTAATATTTTGTTATTGTTTGTTAGTTTGGCTTTATTTTAAATTTGATTATTATTGTTTGTTTGTTTTGGTGGTAATTTTGTTGTTAACAAGGTTGACCAGGCTTAATGAATTGGTATGCCGAAGTCCATTAAGAACATCAGCCCTTAACAAATTTACCCATCTAACCGTAACTCTTGGTTCAGTACAGGTATCTGTTGTTGCAGTACAGGTATCTGTTGAAAGACAACAGCACCTCGTGGGGTTGTTAGGCCCCGAAAACTGGCATCCACTAATGTTATCAGGGAAACTAATTCCCCTTCTTACGGTTTTAGGTTTAAACAGAACAGAAAGAACGTTCCAGCCAAGGCAGGTGCCTCAACTACTTACTGGGCCAAATCTAAAATACCCTTCACGATAATCACGTATATGTAGAGTATATAACTGCTTTTAAGCAAAAAAAAAAGTTGTTTAAGTTCACTTACGCGACATTTTCATGAAAAAACCCTGTTTAGGCTTTGTCTCGGGTATGTATGGATTTTTTTTTTTTTTGATTTTTATTCACCATGTTTGAAGCAAAACAAACAACTTTTTTCCAAAAATGTTCATACAAAGCCATTGCCAAAAATAATGGCTTTGTTCAGAATTTTGAACATATCTCAGCTATATGTGAACCAATGTTACTGAATTTCAATAGCAAATACATGGCACGATGGGGAATAGAATGGTGAAAGAAAAAAGTTTCTATGTCTAATGGTTATTTCAACGACCGACAGACGGATACACGGACAGACAGATATCGCTTAATCGACTTTTCCATTAATTCTGATTAAGAATATATATACTTTATAGGGTCGCAAATTAAAATTGTAGAAACTACAAACAGAATCACAAACTATAACACAAAGTATAATAAACTCCAGAAAATCTCCAGGTGTTGATGAAATCACTGGTAAAATTCTTGTACAGTTACCTCGCGTGGCTAGAAGAGTTCTTTTTATTTTTAACGCAATTTTATGTCGGTTGAGAAGAAGGGATACCCTTGCCACCATCAAAGCGTTAAATAGGTGATTTCACCCATAAAACTTAAAAATAAAAAATTAAACTTTTTGTCTAGCATTGGCTAGACTTAGTTAATTTTTTTGTATTTACGAGTAGTATTAAAATTTGAATACTTATTGTTAGCTCACATTGTGAAGATTCAATAAAAAAATAAAAGCTGAAAAAAAAACAAAATAATAATTTTTATACCATATTTCATAAATTTCAGTGCAAAACTATTGATCTATAATAAATTAATATATTGATGTTTTGTTGAACATTTTTATACTTTTTACCTTTCTGGGTGCAGAGGATTATTAAAGTACATAAGTACGAACATGTATGTTAATAACTAAAAAAAAAGAAATAACACTCGTTCAGAAACAGCAATCGCTGTACAAACAATGCGGGCAATACATAAAATGCATACGTGATTCAATATGTGATGAACATAGACACACAGAAAAAAATTTTTGTTGAAATACAATACGTTTGTTGAAAACAAACATTTGTTTAATGAGTTTTTAAAGTTTAGTTACTATTTTTCTTGGTTCTATTAAAATTTTTGTTTGAATATACTTGGATTTTATAAGAAAAAAAACTGGGTGTGCTTAATATGTGTACGAATACACATACACGTGTATTCGCAATAAAATAACACGCAATAAAAACAACAAGAACACTACTTGGTCGCAAAAACCACCAGCGTTTAAAAACTACGGATATGTGTGATTGCTTTCGCATTTGCTTCGACTTCTGATTTCAAACATGCCAACAGTCGCAGTTAAGCTAGAGACAAAACACGAAAAGTTATACGTTACGAAGACTTCTGCAGTCGACATGTTTGAACAGTTTTTGGTTTGACTGACTTCAACTTCAAATAAGTTCGGAGTTTTAAAATTAAGCGCACCGGCAAAGGAATTTTTCGCACAACAATTTTTAAAAAGCACCAAAAAGGGTGCGAAACGCTCCGAGTTGCCAACGCTGCTTTTTACCTATATTGAAATTTTTGTGCATGAGATTAAAATCTGATAATGCGAACGCTTATGCTCTTTTTCTCTTCGTGGTTCTTACTTTTTATTTATATTTGTGTTTTAATTTGCAACGAAATAATACATATGTACAAATAATAATTGAATCTTGTCGCCTGAATCCTTAATTATAGTAGCAATGAGGTTTTTACAAATCGTTCAAATAAACAGTTATATAAATTATGTATGCCTGTTGATATGTATCAAGTGTCTTGCAAACGAACCGCTTATAAGTTTGATTTTTAATTTCATGTGCATATGTTTCATTTTTCATTCATTTTTCAATAAAACAAAAATATATTATTTTAAACACTCAAACATTTATTATTTTATTAAAAAAAAAAAAAAAATTCTCCCACAAAAAACAAAATTCTGAAAATTTTGAACAAAGAATTAATTCTTTTGAATAATTTTTTAATTGATCGTAATATTTCTTTCAAATAACTATCTGTTTGATTCAATTACTCTTATTGATCGCATATGAAAAAAATTTCAGTTAAAACTTTTATTAAATCGATATATTATTTCTTTGCAAAAGGTGAAAGTTCAACGAACTTTTTATTTAATTCTGTTATTTTTTTTTTAGTTTTCTTTACGTATTCAGTTAACATTTTTATTAATAATCTAATATTTTAATTTAAAAAATCGTAGTTTTTTTCTAACAAATTCTTTAAAATTTTTTCATTTGTATTTACAAATTCCTTTGTAGGACCTAAATCAATTAAAAAAATACTAGTGCAAACAAATTTATGCTTGAAATAAAAAATTAATTTTTTCTATGCAGAGAATAATTCAATGGATCGGTTGTTAGGTGGTTAAGGCAGCAGTTCATGATACGTCATGATTCGAGTTCAAATCCAAAAATGGGTGCTGATGACTGCGATACAGCTAGTTGTCCTCCAGCGAGAAAGGTTTGATTATTTTTGTGGGCTTTTCCAATCAAAAATTACACAGGCCTGCGAAATTTTACCCTTCCAATATTTACGTTATTTTTTTTAGCTGTTCAGGTATGTCTAATTTAATTGCAACTTTGTTTTTTTTTCTAGCACATCGAATTTTTTTTATTGACGATATGCGTGTTTCAGAATTGTTTGTTTAAAGATTTTCATGAAATTATAAAATTTAAAAGATTTAAAATAAAAGTTTTACAAACAATTGAGTTTTATTCACTATATTAGCTTCTAATATTGATACCCATCAAAAACTTAGAAACAAAAAGAAAAGAAAAAGCTTGTTTTTTGACAGGTATTATCGGAGCATTTTTCTTTTTAAATTTTCAACAATATATTTAGATTGTAGGGATATAACGTTGAATGTTTCAGAAAATTTTTTCAAAAATTTATAAAGTCTACTGATGTTAAAGAGTAGCTCCTATGAAATATCGACATATAGACAGCTGGAAAGCATAAAAAACAAGCTGTTTACCTTTTTTTTTTTTTTTTATAAAAAGGAACGCTATTAGTTAAAAGTAATGCCAAACACGCTAAGTAAATCAAAATTATTTATGGTATTTTATTCTGCATCTTATAAACCTCCTCTTCATTATCTTTCTATTATGCTTTCTATCCGGCTCATCTCTCTTCAGCATCCAGTAGTAGTAGGCCATCATGTTTGTGTTCCATCTGCCTGGGTATCTGCTCTCTCTAACCATAATGCCTTGGTACAAATGCTTACATTCTTCTTCACTTACGGCACCAAGATTCTCAGGAAAGAAGTCAATATCAGAATGCAGATAATGAAATTTTATACTCATATTACGAACCAGTTTATGTTGAGCATATAATTCACTCTGTTTTCATAATCTGGGCTTTTTCTATATCGTAAAAAATTTTTGACTACCTCTTTCAATGACCTCCATGCGTTCACTTCGGCTTTTTCATGATTTTTTAAGTTTATCGTCTTGCATTAACTGCCTTATCTCAGGCCCGACAAATGTCTTCTTTAATGAATACTTAAATTTATCACAGAAGAACACGAAACTGGGAACGTCTTTCGGTAGTAGCTTCTCAAATTGCTTGATGAATACTTAAGGTACATGAAACAATTGATTCATGGTACTTAATTTAATTGAAGTGGAGGTAGCAGGATTTTTAGTGGATCAACTAGAGCCTCTTTCATAACATTTTTAATTCTAGGGTTTAATGATGCTACTTCTGACCAGTCTTTTTTTGATCCAATCTATTTCTGCAATCTTATTCTCTTATTTATTTCCACATAAAAATCACAAAAATATCAACTCAGCCTCTATTATATTATATGTATATATTATGTAAATCGTAATATGATTTTAATCACGACAAAGAATAACCCTTTATGGTAGATGAATGTGTATTTTTTTTCGGATAATTTACGTGATGGATTTTTTTTTGTATCTTTTTGTAGCTTAGTACCTAATACGAATTCAAATTGCTAATTAATTTTTAAAGGGGAAAACCATCGTAGGCCTGTGTTATTGATCACATCAAATTTGTATTGTAAAAAATTTTCTTTTTCTGAAACTTAAGAAAAAAAAAACTTGAGCTAAAAGCCGGTATAAATAATTAATTAAATTAATTTTTAAAGAACTGTCAAAGTGGTTTTCACTATAGGGTTGCCACATTTCACATAACATAACTTTTTCAATCAGGAATTAATGTATAATATATTGACTTTTCCAACTTTTTAAATTGTTTTTACGTATATTAGAACTTAGAAAAGTAGTACTAGCTGGCAGCATTTTTGTAAGCTATAAAAATAAAAGGGTCACTACCAGTTGCACCATATATAATACTTATTTCTGCTCGCGAAGAACTATTTACTTTCTGTTGGCAAACACTATTTATTTTAAGCATTACTAAAAGTTATAAAATATGCTTTAAAATATTCCTTCTGAAAAATTACATTCTTAATAATATTATTTATATAATATGATAGTATGTTTTTGGCACAAGCTCAAATCCGGTTTTCGCCAAGAAACATTTTTAATTATAACAATAATAACTCTTGATCAAAGAAGACAGGTAAAAATAATTGAATACACTAAGCTGGGGTGCAACTAGCTGTTTCGTAATCGCTACATTACTCATCAGCCCCCACTATATTTTCTCTAATGTATGTATGTATCCAATCGATATCCATTATTAGGTTTCGGAACAGGAATTATTTTTGCATGCTTCCATTTGAGTGGAAATAGCTTGTGGCCATGATTCTGTAAAAGGAATATGTAATATATGGCAGATGAGCAGGTAATATTATTCGGGATATATGTATATTGTCGAAACCTATAGCATTTGATTTTATTCGTGTAAAACTTGATAGAACATCAAGTTGAGTGATACACTTGAAACCAAACATACTAAATTGTCATCTATTAAAATTATTCATACCTGAATTATCATAATCTGAAGTGACACTTCCTGACAGTATGTTAGTAAAAATGTTGCTGAGATCATTAACATCAACAGAGGAGTCTACACCAGTATTTGACTTATCAATACCAATTTTCCCTAATAGTTTTCCAGATCCATTTGTGCTCAAAAGCAAAACCAAATTTTTCGGAATAATATTGAGTTTTAGCCAATTTTATCAATCTAACACATGACCTGAAAAGTCTTGGCCTAGCAAAGAAAACACAGTTTTTTGGTCCAAAATTAGCTTTATTCATCTACGTAATCTGCATCAAGAGCAACAAAATCATTCCAGCACCGTTCTAACATTTCAATACCACTTTTGCAGAATGATTTATCTTTTGTCTCAAAATAGGTCTCAGTTTCAGCGATAACTTCTTCATTTGGTGCGAAATTTCTCACCGGCGAGCATTTTTTTTTAGGTCTGCGAAGAGCCAGTAGCCGCTGGGAGCCAAATATGGTGGATGTGTGAGCAATTCAAAGTTCAATTCATGTAGTTTTGTCATTGTTTTGATTGACTTGTGACACGGTGCGTTGTCTTGATGAAACAAAATTTTTTTCTTTGTCATATGCGGTCGTTTCTTTACAATTTCGGCCTACAAACTCTCCAACAGCGATATATAATATTCACTGTTAATGGTATTTCCTTTCTAAAGATAGTCGATGAATATTACACCACGCACATCCCAAAATACCGAAGCCATAACCTTTGCAGCCGTTGTGCAGTCGGCCGCTTTGGACGAGGTTCTCCAGTTGTTGTCCACTGATGACTGCGATACAGCTAGTTGTCCTCCAGCGAGAAAGGTTTGATTATTTTTGTGGGCTTTTCCAATCAAAAATTACACAGGCCTGCGAAATTTTACCCTTCCAATATTTACGTTATTTTTTTTAGCTGTTCAGGTATGTCTAATTTAATTGCAACTTTGTTTTTTTTTCTAGCACATCGAATTTTTTTTATTGACGATATGCGTGTTTCAGAATTGTTTGTTTAAAGATTTTCATGAAATTATAAAATTTAAAAGATTTAAAATAAAAGTTTTACAAACAATTGAGTTTTATTCACTATATTAGCTTCTAATATTGATACCCATCAAAAACTTAGAAACAAAAAGAAAAGAAAAAGCTTGTTTTTTGACAGGTATTATCGGAGCATTTTTCTTTTTAAATTTTCAACAATATATTTAGATTGTAGGGATATAACGTTGAATGTTTCAGAAAATTTTTTCAAAAATTTATAAAGTCTACTGATGTTAAAGAGTAGCTCCTATGAAATATCGACATATAGACAGCTGGAAAGCATAAAAAACAAGCTGTTTACCTTTTTTTTTTTTTTTTTTTTTTATAAAAAGGAACGCTATTAGTTAAAAGTAATGCCAAACACGCTAAGTAAATCAAAATTATTTATGGTATTTTATTCTGCATCTTATAAACCTCCTCTTCATTATCTTTCTATTATGCTTTCTATCCGGCTCATCTCTCTTCAGCATCCAGTAGTAGTAGGCCATCATGTTTGTGTTCCATCTGCCTGGGTATCTGCTCTCTCTAACCATAATGCCTTGGTACAAATGCTTACATTCTTCTTCACTTACGGCACCAAGATTCTCAGGAAAGAAGTCAATATCAGAATGCAGATAATGAAATTTTATACTCATATTACGAACCAGTTTATGTTGAGCATATAATTCACTCTGTTTTCATAATCTGGGCTTTTTCTATATCGTAAAAAATTTTTGACTACCTCTTTCAATGACCTCCATGCGTTCACTTCGGCTTTTTCATGATTTTTTAAGTTTATCGTCTTGCATTAACTGCCTTATCTCAGGCCCGACAAATGTCTTCTTTAATGAATACTTAAATTTATCACAGAAGAACACGAAACTGGGAACGTCTTTCGGTAGTAGCTTCTCAAATTGCTTGATGAATACTTAAGGTACATGAAACAATTGATTCATGGTACTTAATTTAATTGAAGTGGAGGTAGCAGGATTTTTAGTGGATCAACTAGAGCCTCTTTCATAACATTTTTAATTCTAGGGTTTAATGATGCTACTTCTGACCAGTCTTTTTTTGATCCAATCTATTTCTGCAATCTTATTCTCTTATTTATTTCCACATAAAAATCACAAAAATATCAACTCAGCCTCTATTATATTATATGTATATATTATGTAAATCGTAATATGATTTTAATCACGACAAAGAATAACCCTTTATGGTAGATGAATGTGTATTTTTTTTCGGATAATTTACGTGATGGATTTTTTTTTGTATCTTTTTGTAGCTTAGTACCTAATACGAATTCAAATTGCTAATTAATTTTTAAAGGGGAAAACCATCGTAGGCCTGTGTTATTGATCACATCAAATTTGTATTGTAAAAAATTTTCTTTTTCTGAAACTTAAGAAAAAAAAAACTTGAGCTAAAAGCCGGTATAAATAATTAATTAAATTAATTTTTAAAGAACTGTCAAAGTGGTTTTCACTATAGGGTTGCCACATTTCACATAACATAACTTTTTCAATCAGGAATTAATGTATAATATATTGACTTTTCCAACTTTTTAAATTGTTTTTACGTATATTAGAACTTAGAAAAGTAGTACTAGCTGGCAGCATTTTTGTAAGCTATAAAAATAAAAGGGTCACTACCAGTTGCACCATATATAATACTTATTTCTGCTCGCGAAGAACTATTTACTTTCTGTTGGCAAACACTATTTATTTTAAGCATTACTAAAAGTTATAAAATATGCTTTAAAATATTCCTTCTGAAAAATTACATTCTTAATAATATTATTTATATAATATGATAGTATGTTTTTGGCACAAGCTCAAATCCGGTTTTCGCCAAGAAACATTTTTAATTATAACAATAATAACTCTTGATCAAAGAAGACAGGTAAAAATAATTGAATACACTAAGCTGGGGTGCAACTAGCTGTTTCGTAATCGCTACATTACTCATCAGCCCCCACTATATTTTCTCTAATGTATGTATGTATCCAATCGATATCCATTATTAGGTTTCGGAACAGGAATTATTTTTGCATGCTTCCATTTGAGTGGAAATAGCTTGTGGCCATGATTCTGTAAAAGGAATATGTAATATATGGCAGATGAGCAGGTAATATTATTCGGGATATATGTATATTGTCGAAACCTATAGCATTTGATTTTATTCGTGTAAAACTTGATAGAACATCAAGTTGAGTGATACACTTGAAACCAAACATACTAAATTGTCATCTATTAAAATTATTCATACCTGAATTATCATAATCTGAAGTGACACTTCCTGACAGTATGTTAGTAAAAATGTTGCTGAGATCATTAACATCAACAGAGGAGTCTACACCAGTATTTGACTTATCAATACCAATTTTCCCTAATAGTTTTCCAGATCCATTTGTGCTCAAAAGCAAAACCAAATTTTTCGGAATAATATTGAGTTTTAGCCAATTTTATCAATCTAACACATGACCTGAAAAGTCTTGGCCTAGCAAAGAAAACACAGTTTTTTGGTCCAAAATTAGCTTTATTCATCTACGTAATCTGCATCAAGAGCAACAAAATCATTCCAGCACCGTTCTAACATTTCAATACCACTTTTGCAGAATGATTTATCTTTTGTCTCAAAATAGGTCTCAGTTTCAGCGATAACTTCTTCATTTGGTGCGAAATTTCTCACCGGCGAGCATTTTTTTTTAGGTCTGCGAAGAGCCAGTAGCCGCTGGGAGCCAAATATGGTGGATGTGTGAGCAATTCAAAGTTCAATTCATGTAGTTTTGTCATTGTTTTGATTGACTTGTGACACGGTGCGTTGTCTTGATGAAACAAAATTTTTTTCTTTGTCATATGCGGTCGTTTCTTTACAATTTCGGCCTACAAACTCTCCAACAGCGATATATAATATTCACTGTTAATGGTATTTCCTTTCTCAAGATAGTCGATGAATATTACACCACGCACATCCCAAAATACCGAAGCCATAACCTTTGCAGCCGTTGTGCAGTCGGCCGCTTTGGACGAGGTTCTCCAGTTGTTGTCCACTCATATGACGATCGTTTTGATTCCGGAGTGAAGTGATGGATCCATGTATCATCCATTGTCATTTATCGACGCAAAATTTCCGGTTTGTTACGTTTAAACATGGCCAAACACTGTTCAGAATAATCAACACGTTCTCGTTTTTGGTCAACAGTGAGCATACGCTGCACCCACTTTGAACAGAGCTTTCTCATAGTCAAATGCTCATGCAATATAAAAAAACGTAATAAACGTTCTTTTGATATCTTTACGATGTCAGCGAACTCACACAACTTCACTTTTCGATCATTCAAAACGATTTTGTGGTTTTTTTATGTTTTCCGGTGTTACCGCCTCATTTGGACGTCCACTGCGTTCTGCATCATCGGTGTCCACGTTTGACGTTAGCAAACCAACGTTTTATTGTTGTTTCTGATGGAGCGGATTCCCCATAACACTTTTCAAGCCATCAAAATTAAAACAGGAAATTATTCTTGCTCCATTGTTTTAAAAATAACAGAAGTAAAGTCACTCTTAGAACAATAACTCATAAACAAATGAATAGATCATGAAATTTTAACCGCTGTCTTTTGAAGGTTATTATTAATTCAAAAAAGGTGACTGCAATAAAACTAGCGCCATCTATTTGTTAGGCCCGGGACTTTTCAGCCCATATACTATTTGCATCCCTCCTAGCTGAGCGGAAACTAAACATTAAATTATTTGTTCGAAACCGCTTCCACCGTGAATAGGCCAAAACTTTGCACTGGATAGACTCGTGAATCGTGAAATTAAACGAAAGCTGATTATCAACTGATATCATGTTGTAGATACAGCTCCAGTTTACTTGTAGAAAGTTTTCATTAAGTATATGAAAGAAAATCTATATTTTTAAAATCACGAAAAGAATATGTTTGCTAATTCCAGGCTCAAAATCATGTGCCGCATGCGCAATATCTCTTGTTTAGAAAAACACGAAGCAGAAATTTGATAATAACGTATTATCTTTGTAGCATCTGTTATAAAAATAAGATGTAGGAGAGTGCTATTATTCTCTGTAAAGTGTGTAGGAAACGTTGTGTTTATTGACAGGAGGCCAATAGTAGCCATTTGACTATTAAACGTCGATTCTATAAAAAGGTAAGAATTATAATCACCTGCAATAGAAACATCATTGTACCGTGTGCCAATAGTATCAATATTCGTCATAAAATCACTGTAATCAACCGTACTGTTAGGCACAATCAATCAAGACTTTCCTACCAAAAGCTCAAATTTCAATAAAAGTTTACTCAATTCTATCACTGCACCATTTTTAGCGCAGAACTTATAGGTTATGTGATATGGTAACGTCTACCCAAGTCTCAGATATACATACATATAATATCAATATTAGAATTCTGAAATGTCCCTCCAAATTCATCAATCTTAGGGCTTAAGCTCTGAGCAGTTAAATGACATATTTTAAGACCTCTTTTCTGTCCGACAAGGTTTTTCACAATGCCATATATAATTGGAACACAGCTCTAGATGATTTGAAAATGTATAGAATAGACAATCCTTGCATAGGTTAAACTACGTCATCTAACGGGCTTAATTCGCATATTTATCATTCTGGGATATAAATATGTACGTAACTGATTGGATCAGATATAAACTAAAATGAACAGCAAGAATAGGGTGTTAAAATCTAAGAGAATATTAAATAGAATACAACTTTTACATACTCATATAAGTTTT
This sequence comes from Thecocarcelia acutangulata, assembly GCA_914767995.1. Taxonomy (NCBI): domain Eukaryota; kingdom Metazoa; phylum Arthropoda; class Insecta; order Diptera; family Tachinidae; genus Thecocarcelia; species Thecocarcelia acutangulata. Next base: position 54,422,560 of record OU612098.1, on the reverse strand, counting down.
TGGGTATGTATGTGTGGCATTAACACATGATTTTTTTTGCAATATACCAACGAGTATTGTTTGAATTCGACATCCAGAGTTTATTCAATACCCATACCTCTGTACCACAAATTATTATTAAAATTTATTGGGTGTTTAAAATTTTAGTTGTATGTGCGTATATAAGATGCACAACATTCATGTAGAGTCCGATCATTTATTAGCTCATTTCTTCTTCTACGAGTATGTAAATGTGTGTGCGTTACTATTGCGCAAATTGTGCAACTTGATTGCTTTTTATGTACAAATTCTTTTGCTTTTGTATTAAACAAATTGTTTTACGTCTATGTTTGTTCTAAATTTGATTTCATTTACTCTTACAACAACAAACATTCATACCTACATTTAGTCATTCGTTTTTCTTATTTTCGAATTCATACATCTGTTTACTTAGCCATGTTAAAGTGAAACATGTGTGTGTGTGTAAAATCTTCTACCAGTTGTAATATTTCACACATTTGCTTTATGTACGTCTAAAAATTTACAGGTCACTGTACTCGTACTTTGTAAAAAATAGTCAAACTGAAAACAAGAGTAAAAGTGCATTTCGTTAAATTAATTATCGAAAAATATCAAACGAGAACTACTGATAGGTACGAAGGTTGATCAAAAATAACCGTTAATTTTTATATTTTCAAAAAGTATATATTTATTCTTCAATAACTATCTTGTCACCTTTAAAGTAAACCTCCTTATATATAATACACTTATGCCAGCGTTTTTTCCAATCCTCGAAACACTTTTTGCCATTACCAACAGCTCCTGTTTCGATTTTTCGTTTATCTCCCCAGTTTCTGGAACGCAAACGGCACCCGCCAACACAAAAATGAACTTGAGCACTTCCTTATGGAAAAGCAAATCGACATAATGCTAATTGCTGAAACCCATTTGACAACTAACAGCTATTTCAAAATTAATGGCTACACACTATATGATACTAAAGATCCCCGTGGAAGATCTTGCGGAGGCTCGGCAATTTTGATAAAAACTAGAATTAAGCACTATTTGTTAAACGAGACATGTGAGGAGTATCTCCAAGCAACAAACATATGTATTGAACATTTTCATGATAAAATTGTTATTTCCTCGATTTATTCTCCACCCCGGTTTTCAGTAACAGAAAATCAATATTCACATTTTTTCAAATCACTTGGGCCTCGATTTTTAGCGGCTGGCGACTATAACGCTAAACACACTTTTTGGGGATCACGTTTAATTACCTCAAAAGGCCGTGTGCTTTTTGACACCATTTTCAAAATGGGCTTAGATGTGGTTTTAAGCGGACACCCCACTTATTGGCCGTCAGACCGACGAAAGATCCCAGACGTTATAGATTTTGGAGTTGCGAAAAATTTTCCTTTAGAGTGGATGCAAGTGGAGCCTTCATTAGATTTGTCATCAGATCACTCACCCACTATAATCTCTGTTTCGTTCCGCCAGGAGGTTGGTTCCCCGTTTTGTGAATTGGCGTTGACCGTCACTAGAGTTAAATATAAAAAGTATTTGAGTACTCATTGTACGGAAAATATTGCCTTGAGAACGTCTCCGGATATTGATGTATCGATTAACGAATTTTCTGAAAAGCTCAAACTGGGCGTACAGCATGCCTCGACTAGCCATACAAGATCCAGAAATGTGAGCAATAGAACATATTCGTCTGAAATTTAACAACTTCTAACAGAAAAAAGAAGAGTTAGAAGAGAGTGGCAACTTCGCAGGTCTCCCCAGCTTAAAAGCAGGCTACGGGAGTGCATAACTCAATTAAGAAATCTGCTTGAAATCCCAAGAATGGCTTCCCTTAAAAATTATCTAGAAGGTCTTGATGGTAGCCCGCAAACTGACTATTCTCTATGGAAAGCGAAAAAAGGTCTGAAAAGACCCGTAATAGGTAAGCCATCTTTGCGAACTTCAACTGGAGATTGAGCAAGAAGCGATTCTGAAAAAGGGATGGTGTATGTTAATCATTTGAAAAACATTTTTATTGCAAATAATACAGTGGATGATGTAGCTGAATTTCCGCCATATGCTGTTAGACCGCCTGTGCCTTTGAGACTTAGTTTTCAAGATGTCGAAAACGTTATAAACAAAGTAAACTCGAAAAAAGCTCTAGGTGTTGATAAAATTACTGGCAAGATGCTTGTACAGTTACCTCGTGTTGCTAGAAGAATTCTTCTTTTTATTTTTAACGCTATTTTGCGCCTAGAATACTATCCTGCAGAGTGGAAAGTGTCTATGGTTACTATAACACCCAAGCCAGGGAAGGATCCCACTAAAGTAGAGTCATATAGACCAATAAGTCTACTGCCAACAATTTCAAAACTTTCGAAAAATTGTTAATGGCGAAGTTGACTCCAATATTGAATGATGTAGGATGCATCCCGGATCATCAATTTGGTTTTCGGGCTAAACACAGCACCATAGAACAAACGCATAGACTAGTTAATGTTATAAGAAAGACTTCTGAGGACAAAAAGTATTGCTCTGCTTTGTTAAAGTGTGGCACGAGGGATTAATTTACAAAATAAAGTTGAACTTGCATGCAAACACTCACAAGCTTCTGGAAAGCTATTTATGTGGCCGTAAGTTTGTCATCAGAGAAGGCGAGTTTGTAAGCCCAACTCAGCCAATCGAGGCAGGAGTTCCCCAAGGTAGCATTCTGGGACCCACTTTATATTTAATTTTTACCTCTGACATGCCAACCAGATCTGGTATTCAAACTTCAGCTTTTACAGATGACACAACATTCTGCAGCGTACATGAAAACCATCAAGTAGCTTCGCGAAATTTGCAGGAGTATATTTCAATATTAGAGATGTGGTTAAAACTTTGGAAAATTAAAGTTAATGAACAAAAGTGTACTCACGTTACATTCACACTGCGTAGACAAGCATGTTCAGCTATCCAAATTAACAATTCACCTATTCCGCAGCAAAATGAAGTCAAGTACCTTGGTATTCATCTCGACCGTAGGTTAACGTGGAGGTCTCACATAGATGCGAAAGTTACTCAGTTGAAATTAAAAGCAGCGCAACTGAAATTAGATTGCAAACTTTTGTTATACAACGCAATACTAAAGCCTATATGGCACTACGGAATTCAGTTATAGGGCACCGCCTCATCGTCAAATATTCCAAAAATTCAAAGGCGACAAAATAAAATTCTTCGAACAATTGCTGCAGCTCCATGGTACGTAAAAAACTCGCGAATTCATAAGGATCTGTCTGTTCCACTGGTAAAAGATGAGTTTTTAAAGTATGCGACAAGGTATATCGGCAAATTGGAACTTCACCCAAACCTTCTTGCGTTAACACTCGGTTGAGAGGAAGGAATACCCTTGCCACCATCAGAGCGTTAAGTAGGTGATTTTACCGATATAATATGCGCATAATAAAACTTTTTGTCTAGCATTGGCTGGACTTAGTTAATTCATCGTATTTAGTATTAAGATTTGAGTAGTTATTGTTAGTTCACATTGTAAAAATTCAATAAATAAATAAAAGGTAAAAAAAAATCTCCCCAATTGTAGCAAAACGCTTTCCTTTCATTGGTGTCTTCAGTTTTGAGAAGTGGAAAAAGTTAATAAATAAAATAAAAATCTCTTTCCTAATGCTGGATGAGGAAATTGAGAAATTAACAAACAGCCTAAGTCGGTCACTCATCATGGCACAAAATATAGCATCATTGGAAATTATTTGCGCTTTAGACCAGTTTTTTACATTCCATTAGTCTTTTTATACCCTTCACACAAATGTAAAGGGTATATAACAGCCTGTTTATAGGACACGAGTTAGCTTACTCGCGACGAGCCAATTCATAGAGGAGTACGTAAGAAATTGGGTTTATAAAACGCGACTTGATTGTGTCGTGCAACATACGTAAATTCGCGTGCCAGCGTACGAAAAAACAGTATCTGTTTACATTTTTCATACCAAAAAATATTTCTTCAACCTAAAAACCGGCAATCTTACTCTAGGCACAGTTGACATACATTTTTTTTTATATTGGACCAGTACTCAGGGGATGACCCCTACATATGCAGTGCATTGTACCAGAACTAGAAAAATAGGTTGTGAGGAGGGGGAAAGAGGGAGCAGTGTTTGTGAACATTTGACTTGAACCTTCCAACGTTATAACAGACAGGAAACACGTTTGCAGGCAACTTATTGCACAGACGAAGCTTACGGCTGAAAAACGAACTCTCTCTGTAATGCGTAGTGCGCTTCCCCGGGCAATCGACCACAAATGGATGAGCTCTGGACGATGAACGCGTGCTACGTAAAAATGTGCGAGTTTCGGGAACAAGACCCCTGATCTCATCAGAGCAAACTCCATTTTAGTAACGATAGAACAGAGTAACGCATACATACATATGCAAGGCAGCTTTATAGAGGTAGTAGCAGATTTACCGTAAATAGAACACTATGTTGATGTTTGTTGGTGTTGTATTTATTGTAATTCTGCCACTACCTCTATAAAGCTGCCTTGTACATATACATGTATGTACAAGTAAATAAATAAAACAAAATATTATGTGGAAAGGCTTTTTTATGGCGGTCTTCATTGGGAAAAAACGAATAAACAAACAAAAATTGTACATATTTACTGCAAGTTTAATGTTGTATAGGTGTATGTTTTATTATGTTTATATGTATATATTATAATTTCTTATTATATTAAATATTCGTATTATTTGATCTTGTTTATATTGTTTTCTTCTAAATTTTCCAGCTAAAGATCTTGATTGATTTTTGTTTTTTATAAAAAAGGTTTAACGGTATTTTATTTTCAATATTTCGATAACAATTTGTTATCATCATCAGGAAAATTAAAATGTTATAATAAATTATTTGAAAAAATGTTGTCAAAAAATTTTACATACAAAAAATTCATACACATGAAAAAATTCTTAACAATATTAACAAATTAAAAAAATTAAAAAATAAAAAAAATTAAATTAAACTTATTCTGCAAACAACACATGCTCTGTTAACAATTACAACATGTTGTACCTCTACCTTCAACAGGTTAACAATGCATATGTTACTCACAAAATAGCACAAAATAACATAAAAAAATTTTATACAAATTAACAATATCCTAATAAATAACATTGTACATAGAAGTATTATTTATTTCAATGTATTAACTTTTTGCTAACTAAATGCCTATAACTATGTGCTAAATTATTTGTGTTTAATTTAAAATTAATTCTCTGTTCTGTAGGTGTATTCATATTATATATAATACTTTCTACACATTTCCTATCCACTCCCGTCTTACAAATCAAAATAAATTGACAGATGTTACGTTTTTCAATACTAATCGTCAATAGTCTCGGTTTGTAAACCAAAACCAGAAAAAACTTACAAAGTTAGCGCTTTTTATCGACGAGTCGTGTCTTATAAACAGGCTGTAAGTTTGTGATTCCGTTTGTAATTCCTGCAGTTTTTTTTTCGACCCTATAAAGTATATATATTCTGATTCAGAATTAATGGAAAAGTCGATTAAGCGATGTCCGTCTGTCCGCTGTTGAAATACCGTTTCTGAGAAAACTTTTTTCTTTCACCATTCTTTTACCCCATCGCTTCATGGGTTTGCTATTGAAATTCAGTACTATCGGTTCACATATAGCTGAGATATATCCAAAATTCCGAAAAAGCCATTTTTTTTCGCAATTTTGTATGAAAATTTTTCAAAAAAACAATAGTTTGTTTTGCTTCAAACTTCACACACTCATTAAGTATGGGGACTAAAAGGCAAAAAAAAATTTTCAGATATCGGTCCATATATACCAGTGATCTAGCCTAAACCGAGATATAGCCCTAATCGGGTTTTTCAAGAAAATGTCGCGTAAGCGAACTTAAACAACTTTTTTGCCTAAAATCAGTTATGGTAATAAAAGAAGGTTATATAAATATGGAAAATGAAAATTTTCGATATCGGTCCACATATACCCGCAGTTGTGGTAATAAAATAAGATTGAGTAGTGTTTTGTCTCTCATCAGGTGCACACGTCTTTTGTTACTGCTGTCCGTACTTCCAATATGTGTATGTATGTTCATTAATTAAAGTCGTATGAAACCAAATTGCACCGTAATAGGTAGCAAGTTGTGTACACGTGTTTATTTTTGTTTATTTTTCTCTTTTTTACCGTTGTTCGTATTTTCTACATACATATATGTATGTTTATTACTAATTTCGCATAAAATCAAAGTGCATCGGAATAGGTACACGTGTTTCTTTTTTTTTCTTTTTTCACTGTTGTCCGTGTTTTCTTTATATGTTCAATATGAATTTCTTTTTAATGCATTTCATTACCTCGTAGTGTGGAAGGTGTTGGACGAAATTTTGCTAATCTGAGCAGTGTCGAAGGTATACACACTGGCACTGATCAGTTTTAACTAATTTAATTCCAACATTTTATATGCTGCAATAGAGTTTGTTTCAGTCTTTCGTGTTGTTATCGTTAACATTTCGCAAACACTACTCCCTCTTTCCTCCTCATCATACCCTATTTTTCTAGTTCCAGTAAAATGCGCTGCATATGTAGGGGTCATCCCCTGAGTACTGGTCCCAGATAAAAAAAAAGTATATAAAAAAAAAAAGATTATATAAACATGGAAAATGAAAATTTCTGATATCGGTCCATAGATACCTGAGATATAGCCTAAAGTTGGTTGCCGCGTCAGCGAACTTAAACAACTTTTTTACTTAAAAGCAGTTCTTGTAATAAAATAAGGCTATATAAATACAGAAAATGAAAACTTCCGATATCGGTTCACATACACTCCAGATATAGCCTAAACCAGGTTTGTCATGAAAATGTTGCGTAAGCGAACTTAAAAATAATAAAATAAAGCCATATAAATACAGAAAATGAAAATTTTCGATGTCAGTCCTTATATGGCCGAGATATAGCCTGAACCGATTTTTCCATTAACATTTTTTTTCTGAGATGCAATTCTCGTTATAGAAGAAGGTTACTAAAATACAGAACATAGAAAATTCCGATTTCGGTTCATATATAACCGAGATATAGCTTAAACAAACTTTTCCGTGAAAATGTCCATGAAAGATTTCTTTTATGAAATGGTGATTACAAGGCAAAAATATTTTTTCCCCGATATCGGTCCATATATGTATATCCGAGCATATTTAGTGCAAATTTGTAATATATACTATACATATACGTGACTATCGTGAAGGGTATTTTAGATTCGGCCCGGCCGAATATACCACACTCTTACTTGTTTCATTATAACTTCAGTGACATTGAGTTCTGATTCTGATAGCAATAAAATTAATTCTAACAGCAGTTTAATTCACGGACGTATTTAATTTCCTCAGCAAATAAGTAATTTCTGAAGCTTTATTTCGTTTTTCTACAGTTTCTTTTATACGAGTATAGTGCAGCTTAAGAAGACTACAGCAGTAATTTCAACGAGATGCTCTATTTTATGGCCCCCTACTCCCTTCTCGATTTTGTAAACATTTTGCCAGCTTTATTTCCAAATTAAACATAGTTGACAAAATTCTATCACAAACCGCCATCTTCAATTAAAAGCTTGCTTGAACCTGCAGTCTTTGTTAGATATATGTACATAAATCATAACTTTTTTTTTCAGCAATTTTGCTACTGGCTTCATTTTAAAATAAATAGACATCAAAGGTTGTTTGTTACAAGCACCTCGTAAAATACGAGTACATTACATTTTGCATACTTTTATCAAAAACAAAAAACATTTATACCATAAATTGATGCTGAAAAGTGTTTATTTATTTATAACAATTTCGTATTTTTGATTAAACTCACATTATTTACTTCTTTAAGAAAATACCCGACAGCTAGACTGCTTTTTAATTTGATTACTTGAAATTTAATTAATTTGAATGAATATATAACTGCAGAACGAAATGGTGCGCATAAATATTTTTTATAATAAATAACCAATTAAAGAGAACATTTTATTGGCTTCTGTGTTTTCCAAGCATTTGAAGTGAATTTGAATTATATTTTGGAAAAAGTAAATAAAGTTGTGCTTTAATGATCAATTTCTTATTTAATGTTCTTGTTAAGAACATTCATCCACCTCTTATTTTTTTGTAACCTATTTTATGGATTAAACATGACAATAGTATACCAGTAAAAATTTAATACTGCAGAAGGCGCCTAACTGGAATAGTCTACGAGTATAAGATTGTTTTTTGCTTTAATTGTTCAAAGCAAAATCCAGCAGTTGTATTTGAATTATAATATCTATGAGTTTATTAAAACTGCATAGTATGGGAAAAGTAAATCATTGTTTTAGTCAATAAAATTTATACGCATATAATATTAAAACTCACTGCTTAAAAAAGTTATTATATTGAAACATGCACAAGGGAAAAGTTGTTTAAATACATTGTTGCTTAAACAATATTATGTTTAATATAAAAGAACCACAAATTTGCACCAATCAAATAGTATATAACAGCTGCAGGTAGTGTAATGTGGAATAACGTTCCCAATGGACAATGCGTATGTAAAGGAATATATTTATTATTGCTCTAGAAGAGATCTATTAAGATAATCAGAAAAAATAAACTAAAACCATATTTCTGTTTTTCAAAAATACATACATATATAGAAAAACACCAGCTTTATATTCTTGCAAAAATATTGTTTTGAGACTAGTCAGGGGTATTTTTTTTTTTTTTGTTTGCAAAACTATCTAACTAATTTTTATTTTTCATTAATTTATACATATATTGAATCTTCAAAATATAAACTAACAATAAGTATTCAAATCTTAATACTAAACATAAAAAGTTATTTAAGTCCAGCCAATGCTAGACAAAAATTTTTATTTTGCGCGAACAATATCGTTAAAATCACATATTTAACATTGTGATGATGGCACATCTATTTTTCTCTACCGAGTATGGCCGCCAAAATTAAGTATGTTGCGAGCAAGAAGAAGTGAAGTTCCAGTTTATTGATACACCTTGTCACGTACTTTGCAAATTCGCGTTTCTTATTTTATTTTTATTTGTTTTTTACGTACCGTAGAACTGCAGTAATCGTTCAAAGAATTCCAGCTTCGTCGAATTTCTGCCCATAAGCCAATTTAGTTGCGCTGCGTTTAATTTTAACGTAAGGCTACCACGTTAACGTATGGTCGAGATGAATACCAAGGTATTTGACTTCATTTATGCTGCGGAACAGGTGAATTTGCATAGGCTACAAGTTTGCTTACGCAGTATGAAATTAACGTATGTACACTGTTGTTCATTAACTTTGAGTTTCCGAAGTTTTAACCATTCCTCTAATATTGATATATAAAACGGCAAATTTCGCGAAGCTAATTGATGGTGTTCATGTTCGCTGCAGAATGCTGTGCCATGGGTTCCGGATCTTGTTGGCATGCCTGAGGCGTAAATCAATTATAAAGTAGGTCCTAGAATGGTACCTTGGGGAACTCCTGCTTTGATTGAAGGTGAGGAGCTTATAAAAGTGCGTTCTCTGCTAACAAATTTCCGGCCATATAAGTAGCTTTCCAGAAACTTTTGAGGCAAGTTTAACTTTATGTGGTGCATCAAACCATCATGCCACACTTTATTAAAAGCTTGGGAAACGTCAATGAATAGAGCTGAACAATACGTTTTGCCCTCAAAAGTCTGTCTTATGACGTTGACTAGTCTGTGTGTTTGTTCTATGGTGCTATGTTTAGTCCGAAAGCCAAATTCCACCCAATTCCATATTGGAGTCAACTTCGCCATTAACAATTTTTCGAACAGTTTTGAAATTGTTGGCAGTAGACTTATTGATCTGTATGGCTCTACTTTAGTGGGATCTTTACCTGGCTTAGGCATCATAGTAATCATAGAGACCTTCCACTCTGCAGGATAATACTCAAGGCGTAAAATAGCGTTAAAAATAAAAAGTATAACTCTTCTAGCTACACGAGGTAACTGTTCAAGCATTTTACCAGTAATTTGACCAATACCTGCAGCTTTCCTGACGTTTGTGCTATAAATAACGTTTTCGACATCTTGAAAAGTCTGAAAGACACAGGCGGCCTAACGGCATATGGTGGCAGTCTAGCTGAACATTTGTGGTAAAATCATTTCTCAAATGGTTAATATACAATATTTTTCAGAATCGGTTCTTGCCCAGTCTCCAGTTGAAAGTGGCTTACCTATTACGAGCCTTTTCAGCACATTTGTCGCTTTCCATAGAGAATAGTCAGACAGAGGACTACCATCAAGACTTTCCAGATATATTTTAAGGTAATCCATTTTTTGGATTTCAAGCAGATTCCTTAATTGAAAAATCGAAGGCCAAGTGATTTGAAAAATTTTGAATATTGGCTTTCTATTATTAAAAATCGGGGCGGTGAGTGAATTGGTAATATAACCATTTTTCCATGAAAATGTTCAATGCATATATTTGTTGCTTGGTGATACTCCTCACGTGTCTCATTCCGAAAATAGTGCTTAATTCAATTCTTTATTAGAATTGCTGAGCCTCCACAAGATCTTCCACGGGGATCTTCAGTGTCATATAGTGTGTAGCCATTGATTTTGAAATAACTGTTGCTTATCAAATGAGTTTCAGCAATCAACATTATGTCGATTTGCTTTTCCATAAGGAAGTGCTCAAGTTCATTTTTGTGATAGCGGATGCCGTTTGCGTTCCAGAAACATATTTTTATCCAACTCATTTGGTTAAAATTGCCTGCAAAATAGTGGATTGCATTTTCTGCATTTCCGGCATCATGTTTGTCATAGAAACCGTAAATGTGTTTATGGACTGAACAAGAGTCTGTAGAGTTGCCTCATGATTGTTAAATTATTTATCGGAATTTTGGGGCGTGGGGTCCTGATTTAAGTTTAACTGTGATGTGCCGTGCAGTTCTTCACACACAACACAAACTGCGGGCAGTTAACGATAGGCCAAATTCCTGGCAGTTTAGGCACTGGACGGGCCCTAAATATTTGTGCAGCTCCTCAACGGTAAACCTACGAGGAAGACGAAATTTAAGGTTATAAATTGGGTGAGTTTCATTCTTTTTGAGAATAACATCCCCTAGTTCCAGTTTAACCCTAAACATGGGTTGAGGAATCTTTTCACTGTTCCGTATATTTACCACATTTTTTACTTTAATCAATCTGGTCTTAACCTCATCTGTGCCTACACAATGGATCAATGCCTTTTATAACAACCTGAAGAAGGTTAAAAATGCTCTGTTATTTTTACAGTTACGACAAACGGAGGTTCATTAGTGAAATGTGGCGTAAAATAAAACTAGGAAAAGCGCTGGGAGTCCCTGCTCTCAATATTAAGGTTGTATTGCGTGCTAAGAAAATCGGCAATTGTGCTAGTCTCTGTGGAAGGTTCTAGGATGTCTCGAATATTCCCCCATCGTTCACCCAATCTCACCTTGAGTATTACAGTTGGCCGTAATATTGCAGTAGAAAAACCGGCTTTGGCAGAGTTAGTATAGTAATAGAGATTTCGTTTCTCTTTTTTATACCCTTCACAAAAATGTAAAGGGTATATACATATAAAGTTGTGATTCCTTTTGTAATTTCTACAATTTTCAGTATAGTATGTATAGTGTATATAGTATAGTGTATATATTCTGAATAAGAAAGTCGGAGGCCTCGTTTTGGAGCAAACACGTGAAGTCATGTTCGAGTTTTTCATTTATTTGTATTTATTCATTTGGTTATTTCATTTATTATTATTAACGCAAGAAGCGTTGTTATACTTGCTTTTGAATTAATAATTAATTTAGTATAGTAAGTTACATGTAATGTAGGTTAAATTATTTCTAAAGGCCTAACCATAATGTGCATAGACTGGCTCAAGCCACCTTAAGTAACTGTGCGAATGCATGTAATCAAATGTGTATAACTATAATGTAATTAATGCAACTTTTCGTTAAGTTTCGTCTAATGTCAGTTGCTTAAGCAAAGTACGAAACCGAACGCATCTTCTGTACGGAATCATTTGTTTGCAGAAGTTTGTGTGTGTGTGTGTTTACAAAAATTATTAAAATAAAAAAAAAATTGAAACAAATACATTTGTATTTAATTTAATAGAAATGTATTTTAGCTTTATTAAATTTTTAATTACACAAATTACTACAAAATTGTTTTTACTTTTTGTTTGAAAATTATTGCATACAAATGCTTTGTTGTCATTTTTAGTACTTTTTTATATAATCTACTCAGAAAAGACACAGGTATTACGAAGTTGAGCAACATTGGGTTTAAAATCATTAAGTTCATATAAGTACATTATGGCCAACTAAAAGTCGTTTTTTGTTCACATATGCATTTGACAGGCTTTTCGTTTAATTTTGGCAAAAGCTTAAGCCAAACTATGCATATTATGGTTAGGCCTTAAGTTTGAAAACTGTATTTAAAATTAACGGTCAGTGTAGATGGCACCACCACACAATGAATAAATATCAACCATGAGACAATGTTTGCTAAACACAGCCGCACATATGGTTGCGCATAGGTGTTAATACGTTTATGTGTGCTCATCGTAGAGTATAAAAGCACGAGCATCAGTATATTCAGGCAGTTTGGCAAGTGGAGAAGAGTTTTTAATTCTAATTCAAAGCATCTAGTTTTTTTATGACCATAGCTGTGAAGTGCATTGAAAGAGAGTTTTTAATTCTAATTCAAAGCATATAGTTTTTTTTTGAGTGACCATTGCCCTGGCAAATTACGAATAAGGGATAGTGAGGAGTTCGTAATTCCTAACATTTTACTCTGGAGTGGTTCATCTTTGCCTGGTTTGCCTCATCGTCAGGTTGGTATTCGAGGGAGAGTTTTGAATTCTCCTGAGAACTGCCAACGTTGGAGGGCGACGGAGAGTGAAGGTGTTATTAATACCTTCACCATCCGTCAGAGGAGTTTTTAAATCCACTCCAGCGCGACACCAGAGGCAGTTGGTTGGTGGGGAAGCGAGTGCGTCCATGCAGGAGTTTTCAATTCCTCCATAGCAGCCCGCAAACCCCCTCCAACGTCAACCGTAGGTGGTGCCACAGCCGCACGTGACCAAACACATAAGCAAGATTTTGTATTAGTTTATTTAAATAAAGAAACCGCACTGAAGACTAATTCAGTTTCTTTGTTATTCTTTATTGAAACGACCCTGGACCACGCTGAGCTATCCCAGCATAAAGCGTAAGTGTCGTTACAAACGATGTCCGTCTGTCGGTCGTTGAAATACCGTTTCTGAGAAAAGCATTAGACATAGAAACTTTTTTCTTTAACCATTCTATTACTCCATCGTGCAATGTGTTTGTTATTGAAATTCAGTGATATCGGTATACGTATAGCTTAGATACATATATTCAAAATTCCGAAAAAAAACATTATTTTTTGCAATTTTGTATGAAAACTTAAAAAAATTTTGTTTGTTTTGCTTCAAACTTCACACAATTCTTAAGCATGGTGACCAAAAGGCAAAAAAACAAATTTTCCAGCTATCGGCCCATGTATACCCGAGATGTAGCCTAAACCGGAGTTTTCATGAAAACAACTTTTTTTTTTTTTTTGTTTAAAAGCAGTTCTGGTAATAAAATCAAGTTATATAAATATGGAAAATTAAAATTTCCGATATTGGTCCATAGATACCCGAGATATAGCCTAAACCGGGTTTTTCATGAAATTGCCGCGTAAGTGAACTTAAACAATTTTTTTTGCTTAAAAGCATTTCTGGTAATATAAGTAGGTTATATAAATATGGAAAATGCAAATTGCCGATATCGGTCCATATATACCCGAGATATATCCTAAGCCGGGTTTGACATGAAAATGTCGCATAAGCGAACTTAAACAACTTTTTGGCACTGAAGACTAATTCACAGTTCTGGTAATAAAAGATTATTTAAATATCTAAAATGAAAATATTCGACATCGTTCCGTATATACCCCAGATATAGCCAATTTCAGGTTTTTCATGAAATTGTCTCGTAAACGAATTTAAACAACTATTTTTTTTTTTTTTTTTGCTGAAAAACAGTTCTGGTAATATAAGAAATATAAACAAATATACATACTGCGAGCGTCAAAATAAAGGGTACAAACAAATTTCTTAAAATACTGTTTTTCAGTCTTTTTAGTTATGAAAAAATTGTACATTTAGGTATTTTTAAATCAGTATTCAGTTCTGTACCTTATTAAAAGTAACAAATATTCACAAGAACAAAAGTTTTACAACAAGAACAAAAAAGGTTAATTATTTACGCGTCGAAAAGAAGTGTGCAAACTATTTTAAAATGAAAATAAAATCAATTTAGTATTTTGTTGATTTTCCTTTTGCCTTAATTACAGCACTTAGCCTTCTGAGCATCGATTCTACTAATTTTTTATTTATACCAGATTAAATTTTCTGTCATTCCTTCATTATACCGGATATCAGCATGTCCTTATTGCTAATTGTCCTTTTTCGGATTTTGCGGTCCAAATGTTCCCACAAGTATTCAATTGGATTTAAAACCAGTGATTGGAGAGGATGATCCATTATTTTGGGAGTGCGATACAGCAGCTATTTTTTACTATATGGAGTCGTTCTCCTGTTGAAAAATCTAATATCTTTCCAACCCAAATTTCTCCACACTGGCTGGCATTTTGTTTTGAAAAATGTTCAGGTAGTCCGTCTTATGTGCCAATACAATACGACGAGCATTACATGAAAACGGGTTACATGGTCGATTCCTCCGAAAAAAAAACCATTTATATCGCCAGCTAAATAAACAAGACGCCTAGGATATGCCAATAAGTATTAAAAAAATGTTTCTTCCTAGAATAATGTGCTTTTTAATTTTGAAAGTAAATTTGAAGTGTTTCCCCAGAAAAAACCAGTTAAAATATGTCGAGCAAAAAATAACCAATGTGCTGACCAAAATTTAATAACCACGGTTAAGCATGTTTTTTTTTTTGGAAGTATAAGGAATAAGACGGACATAAAAATTTTTTTAAAACAAAATGCCAGGCAGTGTGGAGAAATTGGGGTTGGAAAGATCTTAGATTTTTCAACAGGAGAACGACCCCATATAGAAAAAAATGGCTCCTGTATCGCACTCCCAAAATAATGGATCATCGTCTCCAATCACTGGATTTAAATCCAATTGAACACTTGTGGGAACATTTGGATAAACCCCCACACCATCACCCAACTTTCTCCATGCTTAATCGTGGTTATTAAAATTTGATCAGCACATTCATTATTTTTTGGTCGCCATACTTTAATTGGTTTTTTCTGGGCAAATACCTTAAATTTGACTTTTTAGCATAATTTACCATGGTGGTAAGTTTCCATCGTGCTGGAAGGTCGCTAATCTAAAGTAATGGAAAGTATGGTCAACTACCACCGTATGAGGTATCTGGAGTCGCATAAATTACTTTGTGACCGTCAATATGGATTTCGCAAGGGTCGTTCTACTGGCGATATTATGGCCCATCTCTCTGAGAAATGGTGCCACTCTATCCATCATTTCGTTGAAAGTAAGGTGGTGGCTCTGGATATTTCCAAAGCATTTGACAGAGTGTGGCATGGTGCACTACTGGCAAAACTCACTGCTTTTGGTGTCGGTGACGACTTCTCTCGGTTTATATCGAGCTTTCTCAGAGACCGCACTATACGAGTTGTTATAGATGGGATCTCATCGAAAGAGTTCAAGATAAATTCAGGGGTACCGCATGGCTCTGTTCTTTCTCCTGCCCTATTTCTTATCTTCCTCAACGACCTTCTCTATCAAACTTCCAATCCTATCCCCTCTTTCTCAGATGACAGCAGTATTTGCCATTCGTACTCTTTTAGTTATAGGCCCAGTCTATCGGAGATCGCTGCCAAGAGGCTAAATATGAACGATTCACTGAACAATGATCTTCTATTAATCTCCGAATGGGGTCGTATAAACAGGGTCGCCTTCAACGCTCGTAAGACCCAGTGTTGTTTATTAACACACAAACATACGACCGCAGATACTGCTTCATCTGTACTCATGGATGGTATAAATATTGAGGAATCGAATGCTCTTGATGTTCTTGGAATGAAGATACTGTGTGTGACGTTCGCTGGACTGAACACATTTTTCATGTCTCTAAAGAAGCATTCAAGTGCCTCGATGTACTTCACTCCATCCGACCTCCTTACTATTTATACCAACACATCCGACCGAAAATGGAATACAACTCTCATGTTTGGGCCGGTTTTTTTTCATTAACATTTTTTTTGCGGAATAGTATTATTCGTTATAAAAGAAGGTTAGTAAAATACAGAAAATAGAAAATTCCGATTTCGGTTTATATATAACCGAGATATAGCTTAAACAAACTTTTTCATGAAAATATCCATGAAAGATTTCTGTTTTGGAATGGTGATTATAAGACAAAAAGATTTTTTCCCCGATATCGGTCCATATATATCCGAGCATGTTCAGTTCAAATATGTTATGTATACTATACATATACGTGACTATCGTAAAGGGTGTTTTAGATTCGGCCTAGCCGAATATACCACACTCTTACTTGTTTCAATACGCCTGTTAACATGAAGTAGCGTATGATGCTTTTTAGAACATTTGTTGCGCATTTTAAAACTTCGGCACTTAGCATTGACTTTGTTAATTAAAATTGTTCAACGTATTTAATCTAGAAAACCCGACGAACGTTTGATTTACAGCTAAAAAATAGAATACATACATATAAATGTGATACAAAAGATGAACATAATTCATTTGTGAGAAATCCATATACCACGGTCATACACTTTGTAAGTTAGCCTTCATTGATTATAAAGTATTGAACACATCACTGAAGAGACGAAGTAAGGTGTAGGCACTGTTCACCGCTGGGTATGATATTAAGGAGATTTTTTTTCTTCTTATTAAGTTGTGCACGTAGCAGAACAATTTTTGAGGAACTTTTTATGTTGAAATTATCAACAGCCTTAAAAGACAAAATATTTTCTTGTTCAGTAGAGGACGACAACAACAAAATAGCAAAACATTTTTTTAAGACTTTATCTAATAGCAGCTATTTGTAACTTTTTATATTCTTTTATTGATTTTACCATTTACTCTTGTTGGTAAATAATTTGGTTACACCAATAATATCAATAATTATTATCAGGATCATCAACATCATCATTTATTATGTAAGCATAAGCGTTTTTGTTGTTGTAAGTACAACAATGTGTTGCCCGAATTCACTTCATTCGGCAAACAGGTTTTGTTGTCCTATTTTTGCTTTTAGGTAGTGCTACATTTTTCTTTTATTAGTTACGTGATATTTCAATATTATACCTATAAAAGGAAAGACATATAAATATATACATACATACATACATACATACATACATTTGGGGAACACCAGCACGCTAACCATACGCGATAGAATAACAACGCAATGCGGATATGCTCGAGCGGTTATATCTGGCATCACTATTTACAGCTGTTATATACCCCCTAGGTATTCTATAGAAGACTTTCGGGTAATAGTTGACAGTATTGTAACGGATGCAGTTGGAAGAACCCCCGTAATAATAGCAGGTGATTTCAATGCGTGGGCTGTTGAATGGGGCTGTCCCTCAGCAAACGCAAGAGGAAGAATACTCTTGGAAGCCTTTTCTGTACTGGGTGTTGTACTCATCAATAATGGAGTTGAACACACCTTCAGAAGGGGTGATGCTGGCTCAGTAATTGACATTACATTCGTCAGTGCCAGTATCGCAACCCAAGTGAACTGGAGAATATCTGACATCTATACACATAGCGATCATAGCGCTATAATAATAGATGTGCAAGACGCACAGCCCCGTGCTATTGTACAAGCACGTGTCTTGACAGGATGGAAGGTAAATACCTTTGATAAGGATAGCTTCGCAGCCTGCATGGAGAACACGGAAATGGCTGGTTCAGCAGAAGACATGGCAGTGCAATTAGTGCGCAATATCACTAGTGCCTGCAATGTAGCTATGATAAGGCGGAAAAGATCGCCAAATAAGCCTCCAGTGTATTGGTGGAATGATGAAATTGCTAGCTTGCGTTCAGAGTGTATTAGCGCCCGAAGGCGGTATACACGAACGAGGGGTCGGTTAGAGAATAACGTGCAGCACCAGTTGTATAGGGATAAAAGAAAGGCATTGAAGATTGCAATTCGTAGGAGCAAGCGTAGGTGTTTCCTGGATGCTTGTGATGAAATAGGTAGTAATCCTTGGGGCTTAGCATATAAGCTAGTAACCAGGAAACTTAAATGTCTTGGCCCATCACCGCCAAGAGAAGAGAATATCCTCAACGGAATTGTAGACCATCTTTTTCCTCAACAGGAAGCTCCGACATGGCAACACAGCTATCCAGCTGAATTATTCGACATTCCTCCGGTTACGGTCGTCGAGATAGAAGGTGCTGTCTCAAAATTCGAAGACAAGAAGGCACCAGGCTTAGATTGCATCCCAAATATGGTACTGAAGGAGGCTGTTAAGCTCCATCCTGATTATTTCCTGAAAGTAATAAGCGCATGCTTGATTCAGGGAACTTTTCCAACAATCTGGAAGAGGCAGAAATTGGTGTTGTTACCTAAGGATAACAAGCCGCTAGACGACCCTTCCTCCTATCGTCCGCTCTGTATGATAGATACAAGTGGAAAACTTTTGGAGAGTATAATCTGCAGAAGATTGGAAGATTGCGTACAAGCTAACCTAGGTTTATCAGATAACCAATTTGGCTTCAGGAAAGCAAAGTCAGCGGTGGACGCTATCAAAGTTGTAGTAGAAACCGCTGCTCAAGCTATCCAAGGGAAGAGGTGGAGGAATGGAACAAAAGGGTATTGTGTGGTTATAACCCTAGATGTAAAAAACGCCTTCAATACGGCAAACTGGGAGCATATAGTTAATGCTTTGGTCCGTATAGACATCCCAGGGTATTTACTAGCAATTGTACGGGACTATTTCCGGGATAGAGAGCTAGTTTATGATACCGATAAAGGTACTAAGAGGCGCAAGATCATTGGTGGGGTGCCTCAAGGTTCAGTTCTTGGCCCACTATTGTGGAACGTCATGTACGACGGAGTATTAAGATTGGATCTACCGGAAAAGGTGAAGATAGTTGGATTCGCAGACGACATAGCGTTAGTGTGTGAAGGGAAAGAGTTACTAGAGGTGGAAACCATTGCAAACGCTAGTATTCAGATCGTAAGATCTTGGCTAAGATCAATGGGCCTAACTCTAGCTGACCATAAAACGGAAGCGGTTCTGATTAGTAGTAGGAAAACTAGGGAAACTGTCAGGCTAAATATTGGCACGTGTAGCATAGAATCTAAGGAATGTTTAAAATACCTTGGGGTCATGATTGACACTCGTCTGTCTTTTCAAGAGCACTTGAAGTACATAGGCAGTAAAGCATCAAAAACATGCACAGCGCTATGCCGGATCATGCCGAATACAAGAGGTCCAAAATATCTGCAGAGGAGATTACTCTCTAGTGTAGTAAGAAGCATTATCTTATATGCATCGCCTATATGGTCAGGCTCACTTAGATATCCTACTTATGTGAACCTGATATCTCCTGTGTATAGGCTGGTCGCCTTGCGTGTATGTAGCGCATTCCGAACTGTATCGGACCTGGCCGCTTTTGTCATTGCCGGCATGATACCGATCGAGCTAGAGGCCGCTTCGGACATCACGGTTGGGTTGAGAGAATCGTGTCTGCGAAAATGGCAAGAAAGATGGGCGACAGCTGACAAGGGAAGATGGACCTACTTACTGATACCAGACATCAGAGCATGGCTATCAAGAAAGCATGGCGATTTGAACTACTATATTACACAGTTTCTAACTGGGCATGGTTGTTTTAGGTCGTACTTGTACTGTTTTGGACATGACAGTACTCCGTTCTGTCCGAGTTGTGATGGTAATGTCTTGGAAGATGCTGAGCATGTGTTCTTCATCTGTCCACGGTTTAATAGTGATAGGGAATATTTAGAAACAGTCCTAGGACGTAGCATCAGTCCGAGCAGTATCGTTCCAATCATGTTGGAATCTTTGTGCAACTGGACGTACGTCTGTAGTTTTGTAAAATTGGTTCTGTTGGAACTTCGTAGGTTAGAACAGATTCGCAGCAGAATCAATGTAGTTTAGTTTAGATGTAGGGTGTATCACCTTTCCCACCCCGAGACGTAAAGCCTTGCGGCAGTCCCTCGGGGAGCATCTAGGTCAGGGCGAAGGGGTGTTTTTTTAGCGAGTTAAAGTCTCGCACTACTGGCAACCACCATCACTGCCAGTGCCTTTCGATGGTTTTTCACCCCGCGAATAAAAAAAAAAAAAAAAAAAAAAAAAAACATACATACATACAGGTGGCGTGGGTGCGAGCGTGCAAGGTAAAGCGCTGGCTTCCCATCGGGTGTTGCCAGTTAGCGATCCTTGTCCCTGCTCAAACCAAGTTGTCACACGGCCTTCTCGTGGCGCTACTGAATAGTTCTCAACAAAAGTTGAGAATGAACTAACTGTGTGACAGCGATAATGGATTGGATGACGACCTGACGCAGACGATTATGGGCTGGGAGCTGACGTATTCCGTGACCTGATTAAGCACGAGTGACATCGTGCTGAAATGGCTCACGGGCTAATGCGGAAGCTACCTCCGTCCCGGTAAAACCCTGGCAGGGGCTTAAAGTATGATCAAAGTTTGTAGCCAATAGTTTTTGGCTGTGCAGGGTTAGTTGAGATGACTCCTAATCAGCTCCCGACCTGGCTCTGTACACAAGTCTCATAAGGCCTTGTGTCAACCCTCGCGAGAAACTCACTGCTTGCATAGCCACCCTCGGGGTCACTACAAGGGTAACTGCACATTCACTCAACAAAAAGTGAACTAAATTTTAATAAAATTAACTTAACCCGGAAAATGCGGGAATGTTTTGGACAAAGAAAAAACTTTTTATTGAGTGTGCGGCAAACGGAGACTACAGCTTTAAGCGGGGACCCAACTGAAAAAATGAATAAAAGTAATAATAATAATAATGAGAGTATAAATGAGTTGAGCATGGGTGAAATTGTAAACCCTTTTGCTAAGAAATCGGTGATAACCAGATCACCTCCTACAGCGGTGAGTAGGACCGTTCCGGTGCCAGGCACCGTTGAAAATAGTGAAAATGGACAAAATAACGTCCAGAGGCTAGGAGAGAAGATCTCAAAGCTCGTAGCTTTCCTAAAGGCACGTTCAAACGTGCATAAGGAAATAGTGACAATGTCACGTGAGATACAGGCATTGTACATGCAGGTCTCAGATGAATTGAGTAGTGGAAGTGCTAGTAGTACAAAGAAAGCACATACTAGTACGCATACACAAACAGACGAACCACCAAGGCTCAATCCTGTGATGGGCGGAACTCCAAAGCGTAGAAGGGAGGACTTAAGCCCAAAAGGTAACAGAGGTAAAAAGAATAGGGGAGCAACCCCTAATAAAGTAGTCAGGGTAGGTGGACACACTACACCCAAGGCTATAAACTCAAACTTGGCTGGCAAACCGGATCTAAGTGCTAAAGATCCTGGCTGGGTTAAGGTTGGCCCAAGGGCTAAAACAAAGAAAGCGTCCGTTAAACCAGATGCTATAGTGATTAAAACCTGTGGAGATACTTCCTATGCGGATATTCTCAGACAGGTGAAGAGGGACCCTAAGCTAAACAATCTGGGTCAAAATGTAAAGAGCATTAGGAAGACAGGGAAGGGTGAACTGTTGTTTGAGCTGAATAGACCCGCGCACCAGAATACGGGCGAATTTAGGTCGGCTATAGAAGAGGTGCTAGGTGATGCTGCTAAGGTTAGATCACTTTCTCATGAGGTCAGGCTTGAGATTAGGGATATAGACGAAGTAACCTCTAAGGAGGATATTTATGAAGCTCTCGTCAAAATATCTGACGAATTTAAAGCTTTGCACCCTACGGCAGTTAAGTCGCTAAGGAGAGCATACGGTGGGACACAGACCGCCACAATTGGCGTGAGTGCACTGATAGCTCGCCGCCTTATAGAGATGGCAAAGATACGTATTGGCTGGGTGGTTTGCCGAATACGCGAAAAGGTAGCACCAAAAAGATGCTTTAAATGTCTGGATTATGGACACGTAGCAGGGAACTGTAAGGGGCAAGACCTTTCAGGGAATTGCCTACGGTGTGGCAAAACGGGCCACAAAATTGGAACCTGTTCCAATAAACCATCCTGCTTGCTCTGCAAGAAGGGAGCAGACACCGTTAGTGACCATGTCACCGGAGGTGCAGTTTGCCCGTTTTATAAAAGAGCTCTACCCCCTAGGTATTCTATAGAAGACTTTCGGGTAATAGTTGACAGTATTGTAACGGATGCAGTTGGAAGAACCCCCGTAATAATAGCAGGTGATTTCAATGCGTGGGCTGTTGAATGGGGCTGTCCCTCAACAAACGCAAGAGGAAGAATACTCTTGGAAGCCTTTTCTGTACTGGGTGTTGTACTCATCAATAATGGAGTTGAACACACCTTCAGAAGGGGTGATGCTGGCTCAGTAATTGACATTACATTCGTCAGTGCCAGTATCGCAACCCAAGTGAACTGGAGAATATCTGACATCTATACACATAGCGATCATAGCGCTATAATAATAGATGTGCAAGACGCACAGCCCCGTGCTATTGTACAAGCACGTGTCTTGACAGGATGGAAGGTAAATACCTTTGATAAGGATAGCTTCGCAGCCTGCATGGAGAACATGGAAATGGCTGGTTCAGCAGAAGACATGGCAGTGCAATTAGTGCGCAATATCACTAGTGCCTGCAATGTAGCTATGATAAGGCGAAAAAGATCGCCAAATAAGCCTCCAGTGTATTGGTGGAATGATGAAATTGCTAGCTTGCGTTCAGAGTGTATTAGCGCCCGAAGGCGGTATACACGAACGAGGGGTCGGTTAGAGAATAACGTGCAGCACCAGTTGTATAGGGATAAAAGAAAGGCATTGAAGATTGCAATTCGTAGGAGCAAGCGTAGGTGTTTCCTGGATGCTTGTGATGAAATAGATAGTAATCCTTGGGGCTTAGCATATAAGCTAGTAACCAGGAAACTTAAAAGTCTTGGCCCATCACCGCCAAGAGAAGAGAATATCCTCAACAGAATTGTAGACCATCTTTTTCCTCAACAGGAAGCTCCGACATGGCAACACAGCTATCCAGCTGAATTATTCGACATTCCTCCGGTTACGGTCGTCGAGATAGAAGGTGCTGTCTCAAAATTCAAAGACAAGAAGGCACCAGGCTTAGATTGCATCCCAAATATGGTACTGAAGGAGGCTGTTAAGCTCCATCCTGATTATTTCCTGAAAGTAATAAGCGCATGCTTGATTCAGGGAACTTTTCCAACAATCTGGAAGAGGCAGAAATTGGTGTTGTTACCTAAGGATAACAAGCCGCTAGACGACCCTTCCTCCTATCGTCCGCTCTGTATGATAGATACAAGTGGAAAACTTCTGGAGAGTATAATCTGCAGAAGATTGGAAGATTGCGTACAAGCTAACCTAGGTTTATCAGATAACCAATTTGGCTTCAGGAAAGCAAAGTCAGCGGTGGACGCTATCAAAGTTGTAGTAGAAACCGCTGCTCAAGCTATCCAAGGGAAGAGGTGGAGGAATGGAACAAAAGGGTATTGTGTGGTTATAACCCTAGATGTAAAAAACGCCTTCAATACGGCAAACTGGGAGCATATAGTTAATGCTTTGGTCCGTATAGACATCCCAGGGTATCTACTAGCAATTGTACGGGACTATTTCCGGGATAGAGAGCTAGTTTATGATACCGATAAAGGTACTAAGAGGCGCAAGATCATTGGTGGGGTGCCTCAAGGTTCAGTTCTTGGCCCACTATTGTGGAACGTCATGTACGACGGAGTATTAAGATTGGATCTACCGGAAAAGGTGAAGATAGTTGGATTCGCAGACGACTTAGCGTTAGTGTGTGAAGGGAAAGAGTTACTAGAGGTGGAAACCATTGCAAACGCCAGTATTCAGATCGTAAGATCTTGGCTAAGATCAATGGGCCTAACTCTAGCTGACCATAAAACGGAAGCGGTTCTGATTAGTAGTAGGAAAATTAGGGAAACTGTCAGGCTAAATATTGGCACGTGTAGCATAGAATCTAAGGAATGTTTAAAATACCTTGGGGTCATGATTGACACTCGTCTGTCTTTTCAAGAGCACTTGAAGTACATAGGCAGTAAAGCATCAAAAACATGCACAGCGCTATGCCGGATCATGCCGAATACAAGAGGTCCAAAATATCTGCAGAGGAAATTACTCTCTAGTGTAGTAAGAAGCATTATCTTATATGCATCGCCTATATGGTCAGGCTCACTTAGATATCCTACTTATGTGAACCTGATATCTCCTGTGTATAGGCTGATCGCCTTGCGTGTATGTAGCGCATTCCGAACTGTATCGGACCTGGCCGCTTTTGTCATTGCCGGCATGATACCGATCGAGCTAGAGGCCGCTTCGGACATCTCGGTTGGGTTGAGAGAATCGTGTCTGCGAAAATGGCAAGAAAGATGGGCGACAGCTGACAAGGGAAGATGGACCTACTTACTGATACCAGACATCAGAGCATGGCTATCAAGAAAGCATGGCGATTTGAACTACTATATTACACAGTTTCTAACTGGGCATGGTTGTTTTAGGTCGTACTTGTACCGTTTTGGACATGACAGTACTCCGTTCTGTCCGAGTTGTGATGGTAATGTCTTGGAAGATGCTGAGCATGTGTTCTTCATCTGTCCACGGTTTAATAGTGATAGGGAATATTTAGAAACAGTCCTAGGACGTAGCATCAGTCCGAGCAGTATCGTTCCAATCATGTTGGAATCTTTGTGCAACTGGACGTACGTCTGTAGTTTTGTAAAATTGGTTCTGTTGGAACTTCGTAGGTTAGAACAGATTCGCAGCAGAATCAATGTAGTTTAGTTTAGATGTAGGGTGTATCACCTTTCCCACCCCGAGACGTAAAGCCTTGCGGCAGTCCCTCGGGGAGCATCTGGGTCAGGGCGAAGGGGTGTTTTTTAGCGAGTTAAAGTCTCGCACTACTGGCAACCACCATCACTGCCAGTGCCTTTCGATGGTTTTTCACCCCGCGAATAAAAAAAAAAAAAAACATACATACATACATACATACATATATATATACATACTTTTTTTGCCACAAAATTGTAATGTTCGCGAATGCTTTCTTGTTAGAAGAAATGAAATTAGAATGAATTTGTAATAGAGATACCTAATAAGTTTGGAAGTCTCTATCACATTTTTATAGCAACTTTGGGTGTTACATCCCAACCATACATAAGTAACGGAAGTGCTCCATATCCATCGATACTAAGGATAAAGGCCCGTTTAGCCAAACGTAAATGTAGAAATGTAAATGTAGTTGAAACAGCTGCTCGTTTTTGTTGTACGAACAACCATGCAAATGCCTACTTGACTGTAATGAAATGTAACCGTACCGTCTCAACCTGTAGAAAATAGAATTTCTTTACGTTATTGTGAATGGAAGAGTTGTACAAAACCCCTGTTCAGGTACTTCTTGTTTATTTGATAATTGAAATGTTTAAGTAGTTACATTTTTACACACACATAAAAAAAGTCTTAATAAGACTTTTCTGTAAAATATGCAAAATGGATATACATACATTGGTAGCATAATTCATACAGTGCACACAATTTTTGTAACTGTCGTATTATATGTGACAGTTACAAAAATGTATTCCTCAAGCATAATCTTCCAACGATAAAATGAATTTTAAAAATTGGTTCATAATACTGATGTAAGAAACCAATACAGTACTCGTATTAAATTTAGGTCTGTGATGAAATGAAACTGTAATAATAAAAAAATTTTAATATTTTTTAAGTATAATAAACTAATAATAATAAATTATAAACAATTGAGCAAGGCGAATTCATAACAGATGAAAATGACAGCGCAGCTGATAATTTTTTTTTAATTTAATCAGTTTCAGATGTTAATGGCATAATTAAAACAAAATTGGGGAAAAAATTTAAAACAATTTTCTAAATTATGTATTCTATCTTGAGCGCCAGATATCACCCAGAATCCTCCGCAATCTGGCTGGCCATTTTCACATTTTCAACCTCTATGATCTGAGACTTTAAGTTTCACGAAAAAATTAAAAGTTTCACATTATAATTAAGTTTTTCTTTTATTGTAATTTTTTTTTTATGGAAATTTGAAAAAAAAATTTTGAAAACAATTTTTTAATTTATGTATTGCATCTTAAGCGCCAGCTATCATTATGAATCCTCCCCAATCTTGCTGGCCAATTTCACCTTTCCAAGCTCTTTGATCTGTGACTTTCATTTTCACGAAATAACTAAAAGTTTCACCAAATAATTAAATGTTTGTCTTTTATTGTAAATTTTTTAAATATATTTTTTTTAATTCCTTTTTGTGTTTATATTTTTCTCTTGACATTTGAAAAAGATTTATTTTTTGTAGTGTTGTATTTATTGCTCTTGCATTTACCTGGTATGAATTCGCCTTGCAATTGAGTTTTGTTCGTAGCAGCCGTTGGCTGCTACGATTTTTTTGTTTTAAGTATCAAAAAGCGGAGACCAAAAATTCACACATTTGAGTTTTATTCGCTATATTTGCTTCCAATATTGGTATCAATAAAAAAATTATAAACAGCATGTTTTTTTATGTTTCCTAGCTGTAGCTCGTAGGAAATGTCGACATATAGACAGAAAAAGATATATTAGAAATTTTAGGTACCATATAAAGAATTTTCGTACTTTTTGTATATGTACTGAATATTATGAACTCTCATCACTTCTATGAACAGCTGTATTGCTTTTACTTTATTTTTGTAATTTATTTGATAAGTATAAGGATATGGACGATGAAAAGTTAATTATTTTCTTTAACACACAATAATATAAAAATTAATTAGTAATATAAAAATACAGATTTATCGTGTTTTCTCTAAAAATAATTTAAATAACTGTTTACCATTTTTATGAATACATTTTGTGAATTTCTTTTTGAAGCGCTAATTTATTTGACTTTGCTTGATACATTAACATCATTAACAAAGCTTTTGTAGCTAACAAAAATAGAAACAAATCTAATCTGGCGACAGCTACAACGGTGGTCATGTAGTCGTGTAGCTGTGCTGTCGTCAATATATTTATTCGCATAAGAACGCGTGTATTTTAATTTTGAGCTTTTGTAGTCGGTAGCTGCTGTCTCGAATGTGTTTAATGCTAAACTGTTCATTTACTTTTTCACATTTTTGAGAGTAATTTTTTACTAGTAAAGTAAATGAACACACCTACTGTTACAATCTCTACGGTCGGCTAAATGGGCCTTAAGTAAAAACAATTAACTGACTAAAGGCGTTAAGAACTTAAATACACAATAAAAACGTATCATACGAACTAATTTATACGTTAAGAAATAGACAATTCGATTATCGTGCAAACATCACCTTAAAAAGTGACCTGCTGCAATAACGGTGAAATACCTGAATTCAATTAAGGTAAATATATCAAAGTTATAAGGATTTCATTGACGAACCTACTTACGTTGCTCATATTGTTACGTGTTTGCGTCACTCACACTAGTTCGTTACACAGTACTTAAATAACTTTAAAAAAACAACTTTATTTACACTTGGTTCCACTGTGTACAAAAAGTGAATCAGGAGCCTAAGCCTCAAAACTCCTACCAAAATTTTAGCAATATTGAAGCAACACTGCAGACTCTTGTTCAATCTATAAATACATTTACGGTTTCTATGACAAACATAATGCAGGAAATGCTGAAAATGCAATCCACTACTTTGCAGACAATTTAAAAAAAATTAGTTGGTGTTCGCCAACACAAAAATGAACTTGAGCACTTCTTTATGGAAAAGCCAATCGATATTACTGATAATTACTGAAACCCATTTGACAACCAACAGTTATTTCAAAATTAATGGCTACACACTATATGACACAAAAGATACCTGTGGAAGATCTTGCGGCGGTTCGGCATTTTTGATAAAGACCAGAATTAAGCACAATTTAACGAACGAGACACGTGAGGAATATCTCCAAGCTACAAATATATGCATTGATTATTTTCATGAAAAAATTGTTATATCCTCGATTTACTCACCACCACGATTTTCAGTAACAGAAAATCAATATTCAAATTTTTTCAAATCACTTGGGCCTCAATTTTGAGCGGCTGGTGACTATAGCGCTATTCGTAAACACACTTTTTGGGGATCACGTTTAATTACCTCAAAAGGTCGTGTGCTTTTTAACACCGTTTTCAAAATGGGATTAGATGTGGTTTCAAGCGGACACCCCACTTATTGGTCGTCAGACCGACGAAAGATCCCAGATGTTATAGATTTTGGAGTTGCAAAAAATGTTCCTCAGATCACTCACCCACTATAATCTCTGTTTTGTTTCCCCAAGAGATTGGCTCCCCGTTGACTGTCAAAAGAATTAATTGGTTAAAATAAAAAAATTTTTGTGTACACATTGCACTGAAAATATCGCGTTGAGAACGCCTGAGGATATTGATGTGTCAATAACCGATTTTTCTAAGAACCTCAAACTGGCCGTACAGCATGCTACCACTAGTCATATAAGATCCAGAAATGAAAACAATAGAACTTATTCGTCTGAAATTGAGCAACTTCTCTCAGAACAATTAAGAGTGTGGTATATTCGGGTGGACCGAATCTAAAATATCCTTCGCGATAGTCACGTATATGTATAGTATATATTACAAATGTGAGCTAAATATGCTCGGATATATATGGACCGATATCGGGAAAAAATATTTTTGCCTTCTAATCACTATTCCAAAAAAGAAATCTTTCATGGACATTTTCATAGAAAAGTCGGTTATATATGAACTGATATCGCAATTTTCTATTTTCTGTATTTATGTAATCTTTTCTAAGAAGAATTGCTTTTCAGCTTTTGGCCGATATCGGAAATGTTAATTTTCCATATATAGGGTGTTTTTTTAAGCCCGATAGAACTTGAAATTGTAAAAAATAACACAAAAAATTAAATTGTAATCAAAATTTTTTTTTATTCGAAAGATCAATACGTGACATTAACATTTGAAAATGATTTCGGGCATATGGGCACCGCGGCTGTTCTTGACGAAGCGCATTCTGGACGTCCAATTTTGGGCCACTTTTTCGAGCACTGCTGGCCGTATGTCACGAACAACACGAACAATGCTGGCCTCCAAGGCGTCAATTGTTGCTGGTTTATTAGCATAAACCAGTGACTTCACGTAGCCCCACAGGAAATAATCGAGAGGTGTCAAATCGCACGACCTTGGAGGCCAATTGACAGGTCCATTTCTCGAAATCAACTTATCGCCAAATTTTGATTTCAGTAAGTCGATGGTTGCGTTCGCCGTATGGCACGTAGCGCCATCCTGTTGAAACCACATCTCCTCCGGATCAATGTCATCCATATTTTCAAACAAAAAATCATTGATCATGGTGCGGTAACGATCTCCATTGACCGTAACGCGAGCTCCGGCCTCATTTTTGAAGAAATAAGGTCCGATGATGCCACCAGCATGAAAACCGCACCAAACAGTGCATTTTTCTGGATGTAATGGAGTCTGTAGGGTCTCTTGTGGATTGGTCTCACTCCATATGCGGCAATTTTGCTTATTAACAAACCCGTTAAGCCAAAAATGCGCCTCGTCGAAGTCGTCTATAAGTTGCGCGAATCGACGACTGATTTTCAAAGTAAATTTGGATAATTTCGTAGCGTTGTTCAAGCGTGAGTCTATTCATGATGATTTGTCAGAGTATACTGAAACAAATAAAAAAAATGTTTCATCAAAATTAAATTTTTTGTGTTACTTTTTACAATTTAAAGTTCTGTCTAGCTTAAAAAAACACCCTATATATAACCTTATTTTATTGCTAGAAGTGCTTTTAAGCAAAAAAAAAAATTTTTTTTCATGAAAAACCCGGTTTACGCTATATCTCGGGTATATATGGACCGGTATTGCAAATTTTTATTTTCTATATTTATATAACCTTATTTTATTACCAGAACTGCTTTTAAGAAAAAAAAGTTGTTTAAGTTCGCTGACGCGGCATTGTAATGAAAAGCCCGGTCTAGGCTATATCTTTATTTTATTACTAAAGCTGCTTTTAAGCAAAAAAAAAAAAGTTGTATAAGTTCACTTACGCGACATTTTCATGAAAACCCCGATTTTGGCTATATTTCGGGTATATATGGACCGATATCTAAAATTTTTTTGCCTTTCAGTCACTATGCTTAATAATTGTGTGAAGAAGAGTGGAAGCAAAGCAAACATTTTTTTTCCAAAAGTTTCATACAAACTTGCCAAAAATTATGGCTTTTTTTCGGAGTTTTGACTCTATCTCAGCTATAAGTGAACCAATATTACTGAATTTCAATAACAAACACATTGCACGATTGAGTAATAGAATGATGAAAGAAAAAAGTTTCTGTGCCTAATAGCATTTCAACAGCGGACAGACGGACATCTCTTAATCGACTTTTCCAATAATTCTGATTCAGAATACATATACATATACTTTGCAGAGTCGCAAATAAAGACTGTAGAAATTACAAACGGAATCACAAACTTATATATACCCTTTACATTTTTGTGAAGGGTATAAAAAAGAAGAGTCAGAAGAGAGTGGCAACTTCGCAGGTCTCCTCAGCTTAAAACTAGGCTACGGGAATGCATAACTCAGTTAAGAAATCTGCTTGAAATTCACAGAATGGCGTCCCTTAAAACATATTTGGAAAGCGTTGATGGTACTCCTCAATCTGATTATTCCTTGTGGAAAGCGACAAAAGGCTTAAAAAGACCCGTAATAGGTAAGCCACCTTTGCGAACTTCAACTGGCGACTGGGCAAGAAGCGATTCTGAAAAGGGAATATTGTATGTCGATCATTTGAGAAACGTTTTTATTCCAAATGATTCAGCGAATAACACAGCGGAATTACCACCATATGTTGTTAGACCTCCTGTGTGTTTGAGACTTAATTTCCAAGATGTCGAAAAAGTTATCAGTAATACAAACCCCAGGAACAGTTACCTCGTGCAGCTAGACGGCTTCTACTTTTTATTTTTAACGCTATTTTACGCCTTGAGAATTATCCTACAGAGTGGAAAGTCTCAATGATTACTATGATACCCAAGCCAGGGAAGGATCTGACTCAGGTAGAATCATATAGGCCGATAAGTCTTTTACCAACAATTTCAAAACTATTCGAAAAATTGTTAATGGCGAAGTTCAGTCCAATATTGAACATTGAGGGATGCATCTCTGATCATTAATTTGGTTTTCGGGATAAACATAGCACCATAAAACAAACGCACAGACTAGTCAATGTCATAAGACGGACCTTTGACATTTCTCAAGCTCTATTCATTGCCATTTCTCACGTTTTTGATAAAGTGTAGCACTACGGCTTGATGCACAAAATAATGTTAAACTTGCCTGCAAATATTCACAAGCTTGTGGAAAGCTACTTATAAGGGCGGAAGTTTGTTATCAGAGAAGGCGACTTTATAAGCCCAACTCAGCCAATCAAGGCAGGAGTTCCCCAAGGCAGCATACTGGGGCCTACTTTATATTTGATTTACGCCTCTGACATGCCAACGACACCCGGAATCCACACTTCTACCTTTGCAGATGACAGCATTTTTGAGTGTTCATGAAAACCACCAATTAGCTTCACGAAATTTACATGAATATTTTTCAATATTAGAGAAACGGCTAAAACTTTGGAAAATCAAAGTTAATGAACAAAAATATACTCATGTCACATTCACACTGTAAGCAAAAATGTGCCCTTATCCAAATTTACAACTCACCTATTTCGCAGCACAATGAAGTCAAGTACCTTGATATACACCTCGACCGTGGGCTAACGTGGAAGTCTCACATTGAAGCAAAAGTCACTCAGTTGAAACTAAAAGCAGCGCAGCTGAATTGGCTTATAGGCAGCAACTCCACATTGAAGTTGGATTGCAAACTTCTGTTATACAATGCAATTCTAAGGCCCATATGGTGCTACGGAATTCAATTATGGGGCACCGCCTCAGCGTCAAATATTGAAAAAATTGAAAGGCGACAAAACCAAATTCTTTGAACGATTACTGCAGTTCCATGTTACGTAAAAAATTCACGAATTCATCAGAGTGTTCCGCTGGTAAAAGAGGAAGTTTCAATATGCGACAAGGTAAACTGGAACTTCATCCAAACCCTCTTGCGCCTAATATACTTAATTTTGGCGGTAACACTCGTCGAAGAAGAAGGGATACCGTTGCCACCATCAGATTGCTCAATAGGTGATTTTACCGAAATAACTCTCGCATAATAACACTTTTTGTCTGGCATTGGCCGGACTTAAGTAAAAAGCACATTTTTTAATTTTAAATTTAGTATTAAGATTTGAATACTTATTGTTACTTCCTTTTAAAGATTCAGTAAATAAAAAATGCCTTCAAAAAAATATTTATCTTCTTTGTGAGAGGGTTGGAATAATTTTTGTTAGTCTGAGCAGTATTGACACTTGGAATTAAATTAGTTTGTAATTAACTAATTTAGTTCCAAAACTTTGCAAGCTGTGATATTGATAAGTTCAAGCCAAATGTCTATAAACACTACTCTCTTTGCTCCTTCTCATAATCTGTTCTCCTAGCTCCAGTACAATGCACGGTATTTGTAGAAATCATCTCATCCCCTGAGTACTGGTAATGTATTGCTGTTTTTCAACTTAAATTATTTATCGCTTGGTGTACGTTTTGGGTTTCAATTCGATAAGTTCTCAAAGATTTTGTGTGTTGAAATCAAAATACATTTATGTGCGTATAATACAATATACAAAACTTTTTTTAATTAAAATGTTACCCATAAAACTATCAATACATACATTTACGCCCACAAAATTTGTTAAAAAGTGATTGCATGATTTTAAATGAGCCTTCAAAGGAACATCTGTTTTTTATTCATGTTTTTAACGAGCGATTTGATTTATTTATCAACATATTTGAACATTAATATTTTGAAAAGAATCAATGAAAAAAGCAGCAACGCACACCCATTGCTAGTACTAAAATTTATACTGGGCAGCTCAACAATGAGAATGGACTTTAAAATTTAATAGCTTGATTGTTTACATACTTTTTCAAATTATAAAATGTACAAAATGTAAGGTCGACTTCCTTACCGCATGTTACAATGCATAATTTAAAAAACTTCATATGCAATGCTAAACATGTCTTAAGTACAACCTGGCGTTGCAAAGAAATTTTTTGCATTTTATCGACATTTACGAACGTCGCTATGCAACTCATACATAAAACAAATGTCAAACACATGTTATAAAATTGAATAATTGTTTTTTTTTTTTTTATTTGAAAAATTTATTTATCCATTTTGTTGACAAGTGCTGAGGAATTATCTCAGGCTAAACCTTCAAAAAATATTGATTTGTGAACGAAACTTATTAAAAAGGAGCAAAAAGAAGAGACAACTCTTATTAAGGACAATAAAAATCCCGAGAAGAAAAGTGATCAAAAATAAAAGTGATGCGCGATTCTTACGGCTGATACTCATTAAAATGAGTTGCCAAACGACGTTGTCAGAATGTTTACGTATGCGTTTACGAAGTGTATGCATTGCAACTTGCATTTAGGATAAAATAATATTGGGAATATTATCGATACCCGCTGATAATTTGTTCCTTAAGTTTTTTATTATTATAACAAATTTTTGCCACCGAACAAATTTTTGACGAAGCGCATTCTGGACGTCCAATTTTGGGCCACTTTTTCGAGCACTGCTGGCCGTATGTCACGAACAACACGAACAATGCTGGCCTCCAAGGCGTCAATTGTTGCTGGTTTATTAGCATAAACCAGTGACTTCACGTAGCCCCACAGGAAATAATCGAGAGGTGTCAAATCGCACGACCTTGGAGGCCAATTGACAGGTCCATTTCTCGAAATCAACTTATCGCCAAATTTTGATTTCAGTAAGTCGATGGTTGCGTTCGCCGTATGGCACGTAGCGCCATCCTGTTGAAACCACATCTCCTCCGGATCAATGTCATCCATATTTTCAAACAAAAAATCATTGATCATGGTGCGGTAACGATCTCCATTGACCGTAACGCGAGCTCCGGCCTCATTTTTGAAGAAATAAGGTCCGATGATGCCACCAGCATGAAAACCGCACCAAACAGTGCATTTTTCTGGATGTAATGGAGTCTGTAGGGTCTCTTGTGGATTGGTCTCACTCCATATGCGGCAATTTTGCTTATTAACAAACCCGTTAAGCCAAAAATGCGCCTCGTCGAAGTCGTCTATAAGTTGCGCGAATCGACGACTGATTTTCAAAGTAAATTTGGATAATTTCGTAGCGTTGTTCAAGCGTGAGTCTATTCATGATGATTTGTCAGAGTATACTGAAACAAATAAAAAAAATGTTTCATCAAAATTAAATTTTTTGTGTTACTTTTTACAATTTAAAGTTCTGTCTAGCTTAAAAAAACACCCTATATATATAACCTTATTTTATTGCTAGAAGTGCTTTTAAGCAAAAAAAAAAATTTTTTTTCATGAAAAACCCGGTTTACGCTATATCTCGGGTATATATGGACCGGTATTGCAAATTTTTATTTTCTATATTTATATAACCTTATTTTATTACCAGAACTGCTTTTAAGAAAAAAAAGTTGTTTAAGTTCGCTGACGCGGCATTGTAATGAAAAGCCCGGTCTAGGCTATATCTTTATTTTATTACTAAAGCTGCTTTTAAGCAAAAAAAAAAAAGTTGTATAAGTTCACTTACGCGACATTTTCATGAAAACCCCGATTTTGGCTATATCTCGGGTATATATGGACCGATATCTAAAATTTTTTTGCCTTTCAGTCACTATGCTTAATAATTGTGTGAAGAAGAGTGGAAGCAAAGCAAACATTTTTTTTCCAAAAGTTTCATACAAACTTGCCAAAAATTATGGCTTTTTTTCGGAGTTTTGACTCTATCTCAGCTATAAGTGAACCAATATTACTGAATTTCAATAACAAACACATTGCACGATTGAGTAATAGAATGATGAAAGAAAAAAGTTTCTGTGCCTAATAGCATTTCAACAGCGGACAGACGGACATCTCTTAATCGACTTTTCCAATAATTCTGATTCAGAATACATATACATATACTTTGCAGAGTCGCAAATAAAGACTGTAGAAATTACAAACGGAATCACAAACTTATATATACCCTTTACATTTTTGTGAAGGGTATAAAAAAGAAGAGTCAGAAGAGAGTGGCAACTTCGCAGGTCTCCTCAGCTTAAAACTAGGCTACGGGAATGCATAACTCAGTTAAGAAATCTGCTTGAAATTCACAGAATGGCGTCCCTTAAAACATATTTGGAAAGCGTTGATGGTACTCCTCAATCTGATTATTCCTTGTGGAAAGCGACAAAAGGCTTAAAAAGACCCGTAATAGGTAAGCCACCTTTGCGAACTTCAACTGGCGACTGGGCAAGAAGCGATTCTGAAAAGGGAATATTGTATGTCGATCATTTGAGAAACGTTTTTATTCCAAATGATTCAGCGAATAACACAGCGGAATTACCACCATATGTTGTTAGACCTCCTGTGTGTTTGAGACTTAATTTCCAAGATGTCGAAAAAGTTATCAGTAATACAAACCCCAGGAACAGTTACCTCGTGCAGCTAGACGGCTTCTACTTTTTATTTTTAACGCTATTTTACGCCTTGAGAATTATCCTACAGAGTGGAAAGTCTCAATGATTACTATGATACCCAAGCCAGGGAAGGATCTGACTCAGGTAGAATCATATAGGCCGATAAGTCTTTTACCAACAATTTCAAAACTATTCGAAAAATTGTTAATGGCGAAGTTCAGTCCAATATTGAACATTGAGGGATGCATCTCTGATCATTAATTTGGTTTTCGGGATAAACATAGCACCATAAAAAAAACGCACAGACTAGTCAATGTCATAAGACGGACCTTTGACATTTCTCAAGCTCTATTCATTGCCATTTCTCACGTTTTTGATAAAGTGTGGCACTACGGCTTGATGCACAAAATAATGTTAAACTTGTCTGCAAATATTCACAAGCTTGTGGAAAGCTACTTATAAGGGCGGAAGTTTGTTATCAGAGAAGGCGACTTTATAAGCCCAACTCAGCCAATCAAGGCAGGAGTTCCCCAAGGCAGCATACTGGGGCCTACTTTATATTTGATTTACGCCTCTGACATGCCAACGACACCCGGAATCCACACTTCTACCTTTGCAGATGACAGCATTTTTGAGTGTTCATGAAAACCACCAATTAGCTTCACGAAATTTACATGAATATTTTTCAATATTAGAGAAACGGCTAAAACTTTGGAAAATCAAAGTTAATGAACAAAAATATACTCATGTCACATTCACACTGTAAGCAAAAATGTGCCCTTATCCAAATTTACAACTCACCTATTTCGCAGCACAATGAAGTCAAGTACCTTGGTATACACCTCGACCGTGGGCTAACGTGGAAGTCTCACATTGAAGCAAAAGTCACTCAGTTGAAACTAAAAGCAGCGCAGCTGAATTGGCTTATAGGCAGCAACTCCACATTGAAGTTGGATTGCAAACTTCTGTTATACAATGCAATTCTAAGGCCCATATGGTGCTACGGAATTCAATTATGGGGCACCGCCTCAGCGTCAAATATTGAAAAAATTGAAAGGCGACAAAACCAAATTCTTTGAACGATTACTGCAGTTCCATGTTACGTAAAAAATTCACGAATTCATCAGAGTGTTCCGCTGGTAAAAGAGGAAGTTTCAATATGCGACAAGGTAAACTGGAACTTCATCCAAACCCTCTTGCGCCTAATATACTTAATTTTGGCGGTAACACTCGTCGAAGAAGAAGGGATACCGTTGCCACCATCAGATTGCTCAATAGGTGATTTTACCGAAATAACTCTCGCATAATAACACTTTTTGTCTGGCATTGGCCGGACTTAAGTAAAAAGCACATTTTTTAATTTTAAATTTAGTATTAAGATTTGAATACTTATTGTTACTTCCTTTTAAAGATTCAGTAAATAAAAAATGCCTTCAAAAAAATATTTATCTTCTTTGTGAGAGGGTTGGAATAATTTTTGTTAGTCTGAGCAGTATTGACACTTGGAATTAAATTAGTTTGTAATTAACTAATTTAGTTCCAAAACTTTGTAAGCTGTGATATTGATAAGTTCAAGCCAAATGTCTATAAACACTACTCTCTTTGCTCCTTCTCATAATCTGTTCTCCTAGCTCCAGTACAATGCACGGTATTTGTAGAAATCATCTCATCCCCTGAGTACTGGTAATGTATTGCTGTTTTTCAACTTAAATTATTTATCGCTTGGTGTACGTTTTGGGTTTCAATTCGATAAGTTCTCAAAGATTTTGTGTGTTGAAATCAAAATACATTTATGTGCGTATAATACAATATACAAAACTTTTTTTAATTAAAATGTTACCCATAAAACTATCAATACATACATTTACGCCCACAAAATTTGTTAAAAAGTGATTGCATGATTTTAAATGAGATCAGCTTATTTGCTAAGTGGTGGCTTTGAGCCTTCAAAGGAACATCTGTTTTTTATTCATGTTTTTAACGAGCGATTTGATTTATTTATCAACATATTTGAACATTAATATTTTGAAAAGAATCAATGAAAAAAGCAGCAACGCACACCCATTGCTAGTACTAAAATTTATACTGGGCAGCTCAACAATGAGAATGGACTTTAAAATTTAATAGCTTGATTGTTTACATACTTTTTCAAATTATAAAATGTACAAAATGTAAGGTCGACTTCCTTACCGCATGTTACAATGCATAATTTAAAAAACTTCATATGCAATGCTAAACATGTCTTAAGTACAACCTGGCGTTGCAAAGAAATTTTTTGCATTTTATCGACATTTACGAACGTCGCTATGCAACTCATACATAAAACAAATGTCAAACACATGTTATAAAATTGAATAATTGTTTTTTTTTTTTTTATTTGAAAAATTTATTTATCCATTTTGTTGACAAGTGCTGAGGAATTATCTCAGGCTAAACCTTCAAAAAATATTGATTTGTGAACGAAACTTATTAAAAAGGAGCAAAAAGAAGAGACAACTCTTATTAAGGACAATAAAAATCCCGAGAAGAAAAGTGATCAAAAATAAAAGTGATGCGCAATTCTTACGGCTGATACTCATTAAAATGAGTTGCCAAACGACGTTGTCAGAATGTTTACGTATGCGTTTACGAAGTGTATGCATTGCAACTTGCATTTAGGATAAAATAATATTGGGAATATTATCGATACCCGCTGATAATTTGTTCCTTAAGTTTTTTATTATTATAACAAATTTTTGCCAGAGAAATAAACTTGTGAATGAAAAATAGTTTGGATTTACATATAAACATTCTAAAATACATGGAACTCATTTGCTCATATCTGACATTAATTGGAACTTAAATAATTCTTTTTGTACAGGGGCATGCCTAGTTGACTTCGAAAAAGCCTTCGATAACATTTCGACCCCTACTTCACAACATCCTGTTGAATTTGTGGTTAGTAATGGTAGTGAAGTAAGCCAAAGAAATTTCAGTATAGTTAATGGACTACAACAAGGGACGGTTAACTCACCTATACTTTTTAATTTATTTATACATGATCTTGCATAGTATGAATAAAGTTATTGGTTTCGCGGACGATATTATCGTATATTACGCTGATAAAAAAATTGAGAAAATTATTGAAAATTTACAAAATAATTTTAATATTATAGAAATATATGCCACTGATTGGAAAATGAAAATAAACATAGATAAATGTGAGACTATACTTTTCTGTCCTCCTGTAGCTAAGTGCAATAATAATATTAGACATAACTGAAAATCATTCTGCATTAGATCTCGTACCAACAACGTGAACATAATAAACAAACGGTGAAGTATTTAGGAATCAACTTGGACAAATTCGTGCACTTTAACGAACATACAAATTTCTAAAGCTAGAAAAGCTTACTTTCTATATAAACGACTATTTTTTCTGCATATATTAAACCAGAGACAAAGATTCTCCTGTATCAAACTTTAATAAGGCCGATCTTAACATATTGTTGCCAAATTTGGCACAATATTTCACCATCTTATATGGAAAAACAACGAAAGTTCGAATGAAAATGTTTAAGAACATGTACTTCACTGTTCAGATCAGCAAACACGAATTACACAAAATACATGAGTAATCAGAAACTTTACAATGCAGCTAAAATAAGTCGAATTGATAACTTCATTATACATCTAATCAGAAATCATATAAGAGATTGTTGTAACTGCTCCGAAAATAATTTAATAATGGCTCCATATTATGCCAATGAAGAATATACTCATACAGCTCAAACATTACAAAAGGGCTAAGTACCACCTGAAGCCTTTGTCTATCTAGACAAAAACGGCTATATACAAGACGAAACAGGTGTCCCTATATTTTTTTTTTTTTTTTTCATATTAATAGAAGGTCCGATATAAAAGCTGTCTCCAGCAACCAAATGACAACAGAAAATAAAAGATAAAAGTATTTTTTCCAAACTTAAATTTCAATAAATATTGGTGGCTTAGTTAAGTACTAGAATTTCTTGTTTTTTATTTCTTTGGCCTTTTTTTTCTTAACTAAATAAAAGTCAGGTTTTTTTCCATAGCTTTTTCTTTTTTTTGCATTGCATTTTTTCTATACAGATAGTATTTGTATGTACTTATATATTTTGTAAATAAGTTATAATTAGATTTAAAAAATGTATATAATGTATAGTTTTACATATATATAATGTACTAGAGAGTTCGTTTACGGGACAGTGTATACACAGAATTATGTTAACAAAACTATTGTTTTGTTTCTCAGTCTACCTATATATTTATTTTATTTATTAATTATATTAATTCAGCACAACAAGAATATAAATCTTATTTAAAAGTACTGGGTAGATACAGGCATACTTAGTACCCTAGTTACAAAAAAATTGCAATAAAATAAAACATTAAGGCAAAAAAAATTACTTTTACAAATAATTAATCAATATAACAAAGAAAACAAATTTTTTCTTATACATGTATCCAAAATTTATTAATTATTAATTTAAAGGCCCATTTCCAACCAAGGCGAATTCGCCTTGGTCGCTACGATTTGTTTTTTTGGAAGTATCCAAAAGCAGAGAAATAAAATTCAAACAATTTAGTTTTATTCGCTATATTAGTTTCCAACATTGGTACCAATTATAAATAGCTTGTTTTTTATGTTTTCCTGCTGTAACTCATATGAAATCTCGACATATAGACAGAAAAAGAAATATTGGAAGTTTTGGGTACCATTTAAACAATTTTCGTAATTTTTGTATATGTACTGAATGCCATGAACTCTCATCACTGCTATGAACAGCTGTATTACTTTTATTTTATTTTGTAATTTATTTGACATAAATATATAGACGATGAAAAAATAATTATTTTCTTTAACATATCTGTGGCAATATGGAAGAGTAGCTTAAGTCGACATAAGAGAGAATTGAGTTAAGGTGTTTGGCGTATTATAGAAGCAAAGGCGTATAAATGTGTTTAGTCCCTTTTGAGAAATTAATTTTTATAGCAATGTTATGTACGTTTACTTTTTAGCTTAAGTTTTTTGAATCAATAATGCATTGATCAAAATAACTTAAGTGCACATAGATTCGTTTACATATTCAGATTTTGCATTCATCATATAACGGTATCACTTAACTTCACTTAAGCTGCATAAATGTTACCCTTGAAAAAATAAAGTCGCTATTTTTAAACAACTTATGTTCACATAAGCTTTTTTAATGAAATGTGATTCTTGTATACAGTTATCTTAAGTGAATGCAAGTTCTTATGACGAAATGTTTTTCAATGAAAACAACAAAAAACAAGAATTTCGGAACAGCTTATGTCGACACAAGCTGTTTTAACCCCGCAACGTTAAAAATTAACGGTACTGTATGTTCACTTAAGTGTTTTTTATTCTGCGGAATATTGTGTAGGCTTGCACATAAACGGCAGCCGTGAAATAATTTTTATACAGGTTGAACCGTATGGAGATAAACATGGACTGTGAAGAAAAATCATTCGGATTTGACAGCGATGATTCTGGTTTAGATCCAAATGTTAATATTAATGAAATTAATGCATTAGATACAAGCAATACAGAGTCTGAAGATGAAATAAGTGATGTATATATATATATATATATATATATATATATATATATATATATATATATATATATATATATATATATATATATATATATATATATATATATATATATATATATATATATATATATATATATATAGTAAAAAAGTGATAATATAATAAAAAAATTTATAATGTAGGAAAGCCAGTTAGAAGCAGAACTTAACACTGGTCCATCCACATCCAAAAATATGAAGAAAAATCTTCGCAACAAAGGTAAATCTTACATTTCAAGCAGTGGCAAAATAGTGCCTTGCCGCGCAATGCGAGTATTACAGCCTTGCCGAAATAGATGCAGAGATAAAATTACACCAGAGCAGCAACAAATAATACATGAACTGTACTGGCAGCTGGGATCATACCAATTGCGGCAGGCGTTAGTAGCAGGATTAATTTAAATTCATCCAACTAAAACTATACGGAAAGATAAAAGTGAAAGATGAAGTGAATCCAAGAAAACGGACGAATACATAAAAATATTATTTGGAAATAAGCGGTCAGCGGGTTTTGGTGTGTCAGAAATGTTTTAAAGGGACTTTATGCGAAAGCGATCAGTTTTTGAAAACAGTAACAAGTAAAAAAAATAGAAGGACATGGTGCTTCTTTTTTTTTGTTTTTTCTTGGACAAGTACTCAGGGGGTAGATCCTACATATGCAGTGCATTGTACTGGAACTAGAAAAATAGAGTATGAGAAGGAGGAAAGGGAAGTAATGTTTGTTAACTTAACATATGGGACGACCAAAACAAACATTATAACAGCATTTAAAATATTGAAATTAAATTAGTTGAAACTGATCAGTGCTCAGATCAACAAAAACTAATTAAACACCGTAGGATAATAAAATACATAGGAGGAACATAAAACAGAATTTAATAATAACAAATAGAGAAAAAACAAATGACAGTAAAAAAATTATATAATAAAAAAACACGTGCACACATGACGCAAAACTCTACCTATTACGGTAAAATTTCGCTTATTACAAATTAATAATAGACATATGTGTAGGTATAGAAAACACGGACGACAATGAAAAACACGTGTGTACGGAACGAAAGACAAAACACTCATCTCACTCACTTTACCGATCAACGTGGAAAACACCGAAACCAAATAAAACTTCCAGCTTCAAAGGAAATGGAAGTGATTGAATTTATAAATTCCTTCCCTTCGTATGAATCGCACTATACTCGACGTGACACATCCAAGAAATATTTGCCCGGCGATTTGTCTGTTGCTGAACTTCACAGGCTTTATTGCGAAAAGTATGATCACTCTGTATCAATTTCCAAATTTGCTAAAATTTTTCACACATTGAATTTAAAATTCAAGAAACCAAAACTAGACACCTGTCACAAATGTGACATGTTGAACTCAAAAATAAATGTTGCAGAAGCGGAATCACTTGATGCCCTAAAAACTGAACAAGCAGATCACCACCACCAAGCGAATCAAGCTTATGAATCAAAAGGAAATAATAAGCAAAAGGCAAGTGCTGATAAAAATTTAAAAGTATTTTCCTTTGATTTGCAGCAATGTCTTCCTACTCCATTTTTACGCTCGTCAGTATCATTTTATAAAAGGCCATTGTGGACTTTCAATTTAACTGTGCACGACTGCTCAACAAATGAACCATTCTGCTATATGTGGCACGAAGCTTTGGCTAAACATGGTGGCAACGAGATAGCGTCATGTTTATTCCAACACTTACAAAGCCTGCCACTCTCTGTCAATCATGTAATTTTTTATAGTGACTGCTGCCCTGGCCAGAATAAAAATTCGTTTGTTGCAACAATGTTTACAATATTCATGCAATTAGCCGACACAACAGGATCAATAAGTATAATTGATCATAAGTTTATGGTTCCTGGCCACACACATATGGAGTGTGATAGTGATCATGCTTTGATCGAAAAAAAGGAAAAATTAACATCAGTACAAATTCACCACCCTCAGGACTGGTATCAATTTATTAGGACAGTTGGAGTAAAAAGAAAATTTTGTGTGAGTGAAATGAATAGAGACCAATTTTTTGATTTTGCGAGTGCTGCTAAGGAATTATTTTTATGGATAAAGGTGGATGATGATGGGCAGAAATACCGTTGGGCAGATATAAAATGGCTACGATTTACTAAAGAGTTTGGATACGTTTTCTTTAAAAGTTCCTTAGATGAAAATGAGCCTTATATAAAAATTAATTTAAGGAAAAGAGGTATAAGCTC
The DNA here is from genome assembly GCA_914767995.1 of Thecocarcelia acutangulata. NCBI lineage: Eukaryota > Metazoa > Arthropoda > Insecta > Diptera > Tachinidae > Thecocarcelia > Thecocarcelia acutangulata. The sequence goes on along the minus strand of OU612098.1, from coordinate 54,378,889 downwards.
TATTAAAAAAAATAATTTAAAACAATGCTATTTTTCACCACTTGAAATTAATCAAAAGAAGAAACAAGATTTAATTGACATGTTGCCACTTGTTGATGAAATTTATAACAACTTTTATTTAAACTTACGTACTGCAGACAACATGTTAGACTTCCACCCGGACTTAACCGAAGCTGATGAGATTTTTTAATAATAAAAATTTCATATTCAAATTATTATATTATTAAATTCAGAATTTATTTAAAATTTTTCGTTAAAAAACAAAAGTATTGTCATGTTCACAATAACCTTATCTTCTTTAATGTCTTTTTATAAACTTGAATAAAACCTCTTATGTTTACTTAAAACTACACAAAACATACTTTTTATTTAAACAGAAGCGCTTAAGTTACTTGGGGTCCAGTTCAAAGCAAATTTCAGTTTCGAAAAAGCGCTTAAGTAGAAAAGGCGTGAAATCTTCTGAATCAAACAATATTTTTTTAAAATATTGATACTTCTTCTCTAATGAACATTTTACCAATATATTAATTCATAAATTATTCGCAAAAATCACTTAGAATAAAAATTACACAAAATTGATTATATCTTAAAACTTCAACTTTCGACTTAAGCTACTCTTCCATATTGCTACAGATATAATAAAAGATATAAGGGTAGTTATTAATTACTTATATATATTTATGCTAGTAAATTGCTTATTTACTTTTTCACATTTTTGAGAGTAATTTTAAAAATTTTCTGGTTATTCTCTCGTTGCTAATTTTTAGTAGTAAATTAAGTGAAAATGTGTTAAAGAAAATAATTAATTTTTCATCGTCTATATATTTATGTCAAATAAATTACAAAATAAAATAAATATGATATTGCTAGGGATGAAATCATTCATCCCTTCCAAGCAGATTTCGATTAAACCAAAAGCAAAATCTTGGTTTAATCAGACGTGCAAAAACGCAGTCAGATCCAGAGAGGAAGCGTTCAGTAACTGGCGTTTAAACAAAACCCCAGACACTGATTTGCTACGCAAAAAGGCAAGATCTTCGTGTGCCAAGGTACTTAGGCGCGAAAAGTTTCTTCACGAACAGCGCCTTCGTGCCATGGTCCTTGCAGCTCCCCGCGGCAGTAAGACCTTTTGGTCTTTCGTTAAGAGAGTAAAGAACAGTGCCAGTTCATCAATTCCAACTCTCTTAAAGAATGACCAAGCATTCACCGACCCGGTTGACAAAGCTAACCTGTTGGCTGAAATTTTTGCAAGCAATTCTTACTTGCCGGAAAGCAGCCAACCACTCCCCGAGCTCGAAAGAGTATCTGTAACAATGCCAAAGATATTTTTCCGAGCTCGGGCAGCCAAAAGGGTTTTAGCCGACCTCGACATAAATAAGACTCCTGGACCGGATGGCATTTCAGCACTGGTCTTGAAGCAGTGTTCTTCTCCGCTTGCGCGCCCATTAGCATGCCTCTTCAGCAAACTTTACCATGTTGGTGAGTTCCCATCGTGCTGGAAGGTTGCTAATGTAACGCCAATCCCCAAAAAAGGGGAGGCAAATAGCCCTGAAAATTACCGCCCAATTGCAATTTGTTCTGCGCTTTCCAAAGTAATGGAAAGTATGGTTAATTACCACCTTGTGAGGTATCTGGAGTCGCACAAATTGCTTTGTGACCATCAATATGGATTTCGCAAGGGTCGTTCTACTGGCGATCTTATTGCATATCTCTCCGAGAAATGGTGCCACTCAATCCATCATTTCGGTGAAAGTAAGGTGGTGGCTCTAGATATTTCAAAAGCGTTTGACAGAGTGTGGCATGGTGCACTACCGGCAAAGCTTACGGCTTTTGGTGTCGGTGATGACTTCACTCGGTTTATATCGAGCTTTCTCAGGGACCGCACTATACGAGTTGTTATAGATGGGGTCTCATCAAACGAGTTCAAGATTAATTCAGGGGTACCGCAGGGCTCCGTTCTTTCTCCTACTCTATTTCTTATTTTCCTCAACGACCTTCTCCATCAAACTTCAAATCCTATACACTCTTTCGCGGATGACAGCAGCATTTGTTACTCGTACTCTTTTAGTTATAGGCCCAGCCTATCAGAGATCGCTGCCAAGAGGCAAAATATGGACGATTCACTGAATAGTGATCTTCTATTAATCTCCGAATGGGGTCGTAAAAACAGGGTCGCCTTTAACGCTCGTAAGACCCAATGTTGCTTATTAACGCACAAACAAACGACCGCAAATGCTGCTTCATCTGTACTTATGGATGGTATAAATATTGAAGAATCGGATGCTCTTGATGTTCTAGGAATGTGATGTTCGCTGAACACTGAACACATTTTTCATGTCTCTAAAGAAGCATTCAAGTGCCTAGGTTTTTTGAAACGGTGTAAGATGTACTTCACTCCGTCCGACCTCCTTACTATTTATACCACATACATCCGACCGAAAATGGACTACAACTCTCATGTTTGGGCCGGTGCCTCAAAGTCTATTTTGGGGTTACTCGACCGTGTGCAGGAGAGGGCGAAGAAGCTCAACAGTGACAGTAGGGTATCCAACTCTATTGATTCACTGGAGCATCGACGCAGTGTGTGGTGCGTTACTCTGTTCTATCGTTACTACAATGGATTTTGCTCTGACGAGATTAGGGATCCTGTTCCCGAAACTCGCACTTTTTTACGTAATACGCGCTCATCGTCCAGAGCTCATCCATTTGTGGTTGATTGCCCGGTGAATCGTACTACGCATTACAGAGAGAATTCGTTTTTCAGCCGTACGCTTCGTCTGTGGAACAAGTTGACGTGTTTCCTGTCTGTTATAACGTTGGAAAGTTCAAGTCAAATTGCCACAAGCACTACTCCCTCTTTCCACCTCCTCACAACCTATTTTCCTAGTTCTGGTACAATGCACTGCATATGTAGGGGTAAAATAAAAGCAATACAGCTGTTCATAGTAGCAATGAGAGTTCATAATATTCAGTACATATACAAAAAGTACGAAAACTCATTATATGGTACCTAAAATTTCTAATATTTCTGTTATGCCCACATTTCATATAAGCTACAGCTGGGAAACATAAAAAATAAGCTATTTAAAATTGGTACCAATGTTGGAAGCTAATATAGCGAATAAAACTCAAATGTTTGAATTTTTGCGAATTCATACCAGCAATAAATACAACGCTACAAAAAATAAATCTTTTTCAAATGTCCAGGGAAAAATATAAACACAGAAAGGAATTAAAAAATAATAATAATAATAATAAATAAAATAAAAAAAATCTACAAGAAAAGACAAACTTTTATTTATTTCGTGAAAATTAAAGTCTAAGATCATAGAGACCGGAAAGTTGAAAATGGACAGTCAGACTGGGGAGGATTCTGGATGATAGCTGGTGCTCAGGATACAATATATAACTCAAAAAATTAATTTTTTCAAATTTCTTTAAAAAAAATTTACAATTAAAGAACAACTTAGTTATTTCGTGAAAGTCTCAGTTGATAGAGCTTGAAACGGTGAAAATTGCCAGCTAGATTGGGGAGAATTCTGGATTATACCTGGCGCTTAAGATACAATACATAATTTAAAAAATTGTTAAAATTTTTTTTTTTTTTCAAATTTGTTTTACTTATGCCATGGACATTTGAAAGAGATTAAAATAAAAAAAAGTTATCAGCTACGCTGTCAATGTCACCTGTTATGAATTCGCCTTGGTTGCTACGAATAACACCCAATTGCTTATAATATATAATAATATTAATATATAACAATACTAAAATACTAGTTATATATAATTATTAGTTTATTATACTTTAAAAATATACATTTTTTATTATTAGATTTTCATTTCATCACAGAGCTAATTTTAATACTGTATTGCTTTCTTACGTTTATATCAGCATAACTATGTATTGTAAACAATTTTTAAAGTTCATTTTATCGTTGCAAGCACAATCTGCTTGAGGAATATATTTTTAGAACTCGGGTGAATAAATGTTGTTATATGTAACCATATAATGTGACAGTTGCAAAAATGTGCGCAGTGTATAAATTATGCTACCAATGCATGTATATTCATTTTGCGTATTTTACAGAAAACACCTAAATTTGTTAAAATATATTGTGTGTATACAAATTTAACTACTTAAACAGTTTAATTATCAAATAAATAAAAAGTACGAAAACAGGGTTTTTGTGCCATCCTGCCATTCACAATAATATATACCATCACTGACTACATTTGTCACGTAAACACGTAATGAAATTCTATTTTCTACAGGTTGAGACGTTACGGTTACATTTCATTACAGTCAGATAAGCATGGTTTCTCGTATAACAAAGACGATCAGCTGTTCCGACTACATTTACATTTCTATATTTACGGTCGGCTAAATTGGCCTATATATGATTTGTCCAGCTGAAGTTTTTATTGAAGACAATGCCAAGATTTTTTGCGTGGTCAACAATCTCAATAGTCGAATTGCCAATTAGTAGTGGTGGTATGTTATTATGCAAAATCTTTATATTATCAATTAAAATAGCTTTTGATTTTCTTACATTAATTTGCCGTTGCCCATCTATATATAATGTCAAGATCGTGATTAAGTCTATTAACACAATTGTAAATATCAGTTTGATGGCAGCTAAGTGCATCGGAATAGGTAGCAGTATGAGTTTTTTTGTTTGTTTTTTAATTTGAGGAGTGTCGAAGGTATATACACTGGGCACTGATTAGTTTTAACTAATTTAATTCCAATATTTTAAATGCTGCAATAAAGTTTGTTTTAGTCTTTCGTGTTGTTATTGTTAACACTCCGCGAACACTACTCCCTCTTTTCTCCTCATCATAACCTATTTTCCTAGTTCCAGTACAATGCACTGCATATGTAGGGGTAATCCCCTGAGTACTGTGGCTGTGTTCTGTAACTCTCGCCACGAGAAACTTTTCGACTGAAACGTGCGAAATGAAACAAAGTTGAAACAAATAGGTGCTTTTCTCACTAAACTGTACCTTTACCTTTTTTGTGAGTAATAGCTGTCACGTAAGGAAATTACTCGCCATTTTACAGAAAAACTGTGTCTGCAAAACTTTTGTGAAAAAATTTCGACTGTCATTATTTCTCGCAAATAAAAGGGCTGTGAGATAGTATTTCAAATAACAATAATCATCGTGAATAATAATACTGAAAAAATAAGTATTTTGTAGTTAATTTAAGTATCAAATACATATTTACACAGTTTAGAATGATTGTTTTTTTTTTATTTTAACTTTTTAATTAATTTTTATACCCTTCACACAACAAGTTTTAAGGGAATACTTAAGTTTGTAATTTCAACAATTTTAATATCCGACCCAACAAAGTATATTGTAATAATTTTATAATGTTTTTTCAGAATTCACAAATTGCAATTGTTTTTTAATTTTACAAAATTTTGTGCATAAGTATGTATGTATGTATTTGTAAATAAAATGTAAACGTTAGAGCCATACCATACATTTTCTAGAACAGCCGGCGGTTATAATATGACGCCGTCGAACAAAATTTCTTAAGTTTAGTAATTTTTGGTCGGCGGCGGTACTAATTGTGGCTGGCGCTTTCACTTTTAAAATTGCATGTCCGCATCGTTTTATATTTTCAGACGTTTCTAACGTAACGACGTAATCGCTTTGGATAGTATTCGACATTCGAGTTACAGACGCAGTTTTTTCTCACTTTTTGAGAAACGATGGAATAATTTGTTTCACAAATTTTCGGCGCGAGAACTTCTCGCCAAAGTTACAGAACACAGCCACTGGCCCCAGATAAAAAAAAGAACTCATTAATTTTACTGCTGATGACGAAAATTGAAAAGAATACCTTAGCTTTTGACATAGAATATGATGATCCACAGTATCGAAAGCTTTAGAGTGATCGAGGAGAATCAAAAGAGATACCATATTTTGATCTACCTTAGATCTCAAGTCCTCAGCAACATCAATTAAGGTTGTTATACAACTGTGTTTAGGCCTAAACCCCGATTGTCTACTGGTTAGCATAGAGTTGTTGTCCAAATACTCAATCATCTGCGTGTAGATCAAGCGTTCGAAAGCCTTGGATAAATATGGAAGTAGAGCTATAGGCCTATAAGTTTTATCAGCATTTGGTATGGGTATAATTTTAGCGTGCTTCAAGATTGAAGGAAATAGCGAAGTTGTGATCATAGTGTTAAATAAGTGAGTAATGTAAAATATAATGTACTTCAAAATAAATTTTATAAATTTAGGTTGTATTTCGTCGCAACCAATCCAGTTAGATTTAATACGTTGAAATGATTTGTAAACCTCTTCAGCTGTGACATTATTGAACTGAAACCGATGATATTTTGGTGAACAGTCCTATTTGGATAATTATAATAGCTGATGTTACTCACAGGCATTGAAAAAAAGTTGGGAATTAAGTTGATTTACATCTAGCTCACTATCATAAATAGGGTTTGTATTTATAACATCCATGTCAAGAATCTCCTTCCACTTTGTTTTTGAAGATAATGCAATTGTAAACTTTTTTTCGTAGAATTTACTCTTTGCGATTCTAATCTTAAAATTAACTTTTTTCCAACGTGATTTAGAAATGTGTTTAAGTTCAGGTGTTCTGAATCTTTTCCATCGTTCATACGCTTTGTTTCTCTCGTTAATTAATAGTTTGATTTCACTTGTGAACCAGGGCTTCTCCTTCACACGAAGGTTTTTCTTTTTTAATGGAACATGTTTGTCAAACAGGTGCTGCAGGCATAGTAAAGATCAGGTCCCAGGGTGTACAGAATGTATAATTTTCCAGAGATACAATATCGATATTTTTAAAAGTTATGGTTTTCTCTTCCACTGATAATTTGAAATCGTAGGACACGATAACAGATCATGGCTGGAGAACATTGATGTGGATATTTGGTAATATAACAAAACGCGAGATAAGTTACCAGCGAATAGAAGATCGATCAGCGCTGCGGAGGTTGAAGTGAAATGCGTGGGAAAAGTTTTATTAATTACCATTAAACTATGGCAGCCATATCTTCCATTAATCTATTGTCCACCATAATGTCCCCCCGGGGAACAGGTTTTGCCTTGGCGTATTCCTAGTTTGGGCGCTCTGTTTTTCGGGGAAAAGGGGGGAAGGGCCCCTCGTTTGTTGTAGCAAATAAAACTCTAGGAAGCCACATGACTTATGTTGTGTTGGCTTCCGAAACCCTTACCAAGGGTATAAATTGGCAGAACGGTGAGCAGCATGGCCCCTGGGTGGTTCTGCTTGCAGTTCAAACCGGGCTGATCATGGTTGAGGTGCCAACCTTGGCTGAAAAGTTTCTGGCTGTAGTTGAAACCTAAAACGCAGGAAGGGGGTGTTAGTATCCTTGATAATTGCTTGGCGTGGCTTTTTTCGGGGACTAACAAACTCTCGAGGGTCTGTTGCCTTTACAACAGATACCTGTACTGTGAGGAACCAGTAGTGATGGTTGACGGGTGAGTTGGTTTAAGGGCTGATGCTGCTAGTGGGTTTCGGCCTACCAACTCATTAAGCCTTGATTGCTGGGAAACTGCATACAGGAGGGATTAGAAGGCGCGAACTCCTCAACAATAAGTTGCTCATATGGCCGCAAACATATGACAAGAATTGCTACCTGCGTGAGCCTAATCAGCCACACGGGGGCGCTGGTGAATCGTGAATAACTCACTTCGAGGGTCTGTTGCCTTTACATCATTAAGTCTTGTCTTCCATTAATTGCTAGGAAATTGCATACAGGAGGGATTAGAAGGACCGAACTCCTCAACAAGAAGTTGCTCATATGGCCGCAAACATATGATAAGAATTGCTACCTGGGTGAGCCTAATCAGCCACACGGGGGCGCTGGTGAATCGTGAATAATTCACTTCGTGGAATTGGTCCACCATAAGATTAGGCCGTAAAGGCAGGTGCTGATGTAAATCATTTTCAATGTTAGCATTAAAGTCTCCAGCCAAAAGTATATCGGAGTAACCAAGAGTAAAATCAGATAAATCACACATTAATGGATTAATGTCGACATATTTATTTGGTCTATAAACAGCACCTAATAGCAGCTTTTTTCAAGATGAGATATTTCTAAAAATATGTATTCTGGTTTAGATATATCTCCACTATTTTCAGCATTTTTACATAAGAATTTACAATGAAGTTGTGATCTAACATAAATTGAAACGCCACCACCCTTAGAAAACCTATCTGACCGGAAGATACGATAACCATTTAGTCTATAGGCATTATCATGAATATGGGATTGAAACCATGTTTCATAAACACAAATGATATCCATTCCAGACTCCTCAAACGTATATCAAAATTCATCCAATTTGCTGTTAAGGCTCTGCGCTTTAATATGACATATTGAGACCGGAGGTTTGTTTGCCATGAATTCGTATTAGACTATGGAAATTTTTCTCGGAACCAACTCCATTTCGAAAATCAACTTGAGAACTCATATACGAGTACTTTGTGCAGAATTAAAAATGCAATGCAAGCAGTGATAAAATTAACTATTAAAAAAAAAAGAAAATCGTACATATGAGCAAAAATTTCGAAAATTAAATCAATATAGATAGCAATATTATTACAAGTGCAATTATGGTATTTTTTGGTATGAATACTAAAAGAACTTTTTATTTAATTAGTGGTTTCACGAAACATACGGTTCAGGAGATTACGATCGTTGATTAGTTTTGGTTCATTATTCACCTTATGTTTAACATATACTTTTCCCCGATTAACAAATGCAGCAGCTAATAAATTACGTTGTTTTAAACGATGTGCATGCAAGAAGATGCGGTGATTTTCAGGGGTTAGGTTCTCATTTATGTAGAAGGGAATGTTGCTGTCGAATCCCATTATATTTAATCGCAAAACATATTTGGTTTTCTTTCGATTTTAAAATAAAATTACGCTCGTAAGGCGATTGAAATTTAACCACAATCGGCGGATCAGTCTTATAACTCGTGTATACCGAATTAGAGTCTCTAGAGAAATTTCTTTTTATTCTAAGACGAAAGATGAATTTTATCTCTGGTGGCCGAGTTTTTACTGTTTTCATATTTTAAGAAATAAATCAGGGAGGTTTTCATTTTGTTGTTCAAGTATTCCAACAATGCGTAAGTCACTACCTACCATAGAGTTGTCATGTTTTCTGACAAAATCCTTCAAACTGGCTATTTCTTGTTTCAGCTCTTCTGTTTCCTTGGTAAGTGAAATAACACTCGCATTCTCAGCCTTCTTAATATCATTAATACTGTTTTCTATAGAAACTACCTTTTCAGATAAGGTGTTTATTTCAGCTGTAGCAATTCCTAGCCTCTTCTCAAATTCATTTAAAAGGCGTTCTTCACTCTCATAAAATATTGTTTTAATGGTAGATTGCAGTTGTTCAGTAAGTTTTTCAAACCACTTGTCTATTATTAATTGGATGAACTTAAAAAGAGACTCAACATTGAGAGATCGCCAAGAAGGAGTACTAGAAGAACGAGTAGTTATGAGTGTGTTCTCGGTTAATGAAGTTCGTATGACTTCTTTATACGCTTTATACGCTTGTGTGGAGAAGATTCAGCAGAGTCCATAATTTCAGAAGAAAAGAAATATTTAATTTTTAGTTATGCCAACAACCAGGTATTTTGTCATAAAGACCTGTAATTATATATATATATATATATATATATATATATATATATATATATATATATATATATATATATATATATATATATATATATATATATATATATATATATATATATATATATATATATATATATATATATATATATATATATATATATATATATATATATATATATATATATATATATATATATATAGGGTGTTCTTTTCAGCCCGATAGAACTTGAAATTGTAAAAAATAACACAAAAAATTAAATTGTAATCAAAATTTTTTTTTATTCGAAAGATCAATACGTGACATTAACATTTGAAAATGATTTCGGGCATATGGGCACCGCGGCTGTTCTTGACGAAGCGCATTCTGGACGTCCAATTTTGGGCCACTTTTTCGAGCACTGCTGGCCGTATGTCACGAACAACACGAACAATGCTGGCCTCCAAGGCGTCAATTGTTGCTGGTTTATCAGCATAAACCAGTGACTTCACGTAGCCCCACAGGAAATAATCGAGAGGTGTCAAATCGCACGACCTTGGAGGCCAATTGACAGGTCCATTTCTCGAAATCAACTTATCGCCAAATTTTGATTTCAGTAAGTCGATGGTTGCGTTCGCCGTATGGCACGTAGCGCCATCCTGTTGAAACCACATCTCCTCCGGATCAATGTCATCCATATTTTCAAACAAAAAATCATTGATCATGGTGCGGTAACGATCTCCATTGACCGTAACGCCCGCTCCGGCCTCATTTTTGAAGAAATAAGGTCCGATGATGCCACCAGCATGAAAACCGCACCAAACAGTGCATTTTTCTGGATGTAATGGAGTCTGTAGGGTCTCTTGTGGATTGATCTCACTCCATATGCGGCAATTTTGCTTATTAACAAACCCGTTAAGCCAAAAATGCGCCTCATCGCTGAACACAATTTTGCGTCTATAAGTTGCGCAAATCGACGACTGATTTTCAAAGTAAATTTGGATAATTTCGTAGCGTTGTTCAAGCGTGAGTCTATTCATGATGATTTGTCAGAGTATACTAAAACAAATAAAAAAAATGTTTCATCAAAATTTAATTTTTTGTGTTACTTTTTACAATTTAAAAAAACACCCTTTATATATATATATATATATATATATATATATATATATATATATATATATATATATATATATATATATATATATATATATATATATATATATATATATATATTATACGCTTGTGTGGAGAAGATTCAGCAGAGTCTATAATCCATCTATAAAAAGAAATATTTAATTTTTTGTTATGCCAACAACCAGGTATTTTGTCATAAAGACCTGTAATCATATAAGTCTGTAATTTTGGACCACCCTGAATAAAACACTATTCAAAACGGTGTGAAACCTGAATTTGTGAAGTACGCGACAATATATATTAACAAACTTGAATTCCATCCAAATCCTCTTGCACTTAATATTCTTAACTTTGGCGGTCATACCCGTCTCGGAAGGAGGGATACTTTGGCTACCATTTGAGCTTTAAACAGATGACTGAATTCTGAAATAATATTCGCATAAAAATTATTTTGAATACTTATTGTCATAACATTTCTTATGTACATTCAATAAATAAAATTAAAAAAAAAAAAAAAAAATGGTCACTGTAGTAAAATATATAAGCAATCTCTTGCAGCAAAAAGTTTTGAAAAAGTGAATTGCACACTGAAGGAAGATACTTTCTGGTCAACTCTGCGACTAAGTTTGGTAAACTGTAATTCTTTTTTTGCTTTAACACAATTGAAATAAAATACCATTTCATGATGATATTCCGATGCTATTTTGCATTTAACGATAACTCTGCTATTGGTTTGGGCTTTGGCTTTTAATTTTCGGTACTGTAATTATGTGTTTTGCTTGATATGACCTATAAAAAGTCCAAATAAGATTACATTCGTTTATACACACAGATATCGATACATATGTAAGTAAATTTGTGTTTAATTATGCAGATACATTCAGAGGAACTTGAATCTGCAGTCAAAGTTGAGGTTTGAAAATTTCTGCAAAAAGAAAAAAAAATTTTTTTACATCATAATGTAAATTTTACTGTTAATAATGGCACTATTAAAAGGAAGGCGTAGTACGCTTTATCAGTACGCAGGGTGTTATTTAAAAGCTTTTTCTGGCCATCGCATTCATGCTTGCATTCTTAATGAGGGCAATTCGAAATGCTTCTTAAAATTATTTTTCTTTGTGCCAAAGTGTTAGTTGACAATAAAAAAGGTTGCTTGCTTACTGCAACAGAAATAATTTTGATGAAAACACTTATAAATACATGAAAAAATGCACTCATTGGTAAACTTGAAACCTAATACTAAATCTTAAACCTCGTGATTTGTCACAATGTTTTTAGTAACAATTTGGGTAATGAAGTGAGGAAACATAGTGTTTATTATTGTATTTTTCCATATCTTACCAGATATACAGAATAACAGACAGTTGTGCTAATGAGGATATCTAGTAAAGGTATTTTCGCTTTGGCCGCGGCGCAAAAGTGAAATCTTACAATAATAATGTCATTCGTCGTCGTTTCGAATGTTGGTTTTTCAGGCAAAAACAGTTGTAGCTTATTGATCATAAGATTTTCCGAAAAAAGTTCAAGGACTAATTTTGTCAACCAACATCCTGCAATGAATATTTTACTACGTGGTCTATTGTAAATGAGAGTAGAATGAAAACTTTCAACAAATCGCTTGCCTGTGATATGGAACCATCATATAAAAAAACCATTTTTAATTCACATAATTTTTCAATACGAAAATACGACTTTTGGAAAAAATAAAATTTAGCGCGTTCAGGCAAATCGCTCCATATATAAGGCAATTGTCAGTTGACTTCTTACTAAATTTGAACAAGCTGTCTCATTTAGTTTGTGTTTGATTCTTAAAAGGTCAAAAACTGATATTAAGTACCGAAGAAAATGGGTGAATAATGGAACTAATGCTTATAATTTAAAATTTTTGGTTTGTTGAGCCCAGAAATAAATGTGTTCGGAATATATGACCCAAGATTTTATAGCACTAATATTCTGGTTTAGTTGTTTTATGTCTAAGTGATAAATCTAAAATGTATCCTTTATAAAATATATTTAAGAGATTTAGATAAAATTTTAAAGCTTAAGGGTAAAATTATGAGGAAACAAATTTATTTTTTGTTGTCAAAATCAGCAAAGTTGTCTATAGTGTACACGTTTTGTGCAGTAAAATAAAGCAAAAGTTTAGAATTGATGTTCATTAAGGAATATAGAAATATTATGAAGTTGCTTATCTTATCTACAATATGACGGTATATATTCCATTTGTTGAAATGAAAAGGCGATAGTCGAATATATTTTGAAATTAAGTACAGCAGTTAGCAGTTATATGAGTATATATATTAAATTAATAGTGAGAAACAAGATCGCTGATAAGGTCCAAAAAGCACCTTTTAATTGTTTTAATTAGTGACTGTCGAAAATGTTATCATACATATTGGCCACTATATTAGACCGAATCAAGAGCACCGGAGTTGTTTGGCTGGTAAGCAGAACGGGGGAAAAATATGGTCACTATACCGATAATTTTTCAAAATATCACAGTTTTGAAAAAATCGTAAAACAAACCAAAATTTTTATATTATTTTTATTTCACAATTGGTTTAAAAAAATAACTTCAGCAGGAAGAATTATAAACTATTCTTCAAAACATCCGAAAAGAATAATAATAAATACAGCCAGAAATCTTATAGATAGCCTTTAATATAAATGATATTTGTTTCCATAGGAAAAATGAAACAATAATTAAAGATATATTACTAGAAAATAGTTTTCCTGAAGAACTTATTTGCAAATTAATTAGGCAATATAGTAGAATGAGTAGGTTAGATGTTAGTTAGGAAACAAAGATTTATAGATCAATTGCTTTTATACCTGGAATGTCTGAGAGGTTGGAAAAATCAAGTAAATTTGATAAGGAGAAATAGAAAATGGCCCATAAAATTTACAAAACGGTAGGCACACTGTTTAGCAAAACAAAGGATAAATTAAATAAGTTAGAAAAGTCAAATTTAGTATACAAAATACCTTGTTGCGGTAATGATAATTAGCAATGAAATAAGGTTTATGTACGAACAACCAAACATAAATTGAAAACTAGATTAGCAGGACATAAAACAGACCAAAAGTGTAGGAACATTAATTCTTCACAGAAAACAGCATTATCGAATCAATGCCGCGACTCAAATCATAATCCAGATTTTGAGAATGTTTCTATACAAAATACAGAGGATACACGTAGAAAAAAATATATGGTTGATATGACAATATTCTATGGGCAACATACTATTGTTGAATTATATGGATTTGCGTTAACATAGTTTTGTAGGAAAAATGTTATAACTGGTTGCTACCAGTTATAACAGTGTTAATAAAAGTTACCATGATAATGTCATACCTAACCATGTTATTATGCCAAGCAATCATATTAATTTCATTAAACGACCATATAAATTTGATAAACTGCTTTATTGGCATAAAACCATATTTTTGTCATTACGCACAATATTAATTAAAAAGAGGCCGCTTTTTCTTCTTATGTAGATCAAAACAAATTTTTTTTTACTCAAAATCCATAACACAACTGTTCTTCATAAAACAGAAATAAAACCAAAATATAAAAAAAAATATAAAAAATTGTTAATGCTGACAATAGTAAGTTTATGTTGTAAACTAATTTTTGTTGCGTGTAAATAACCGTATCGTGCATATGATAAAACCAAATATTTCATAGAAGCTATTGTGGTTTTTAAAAAATCAAATACAATACTAACATTGCATGCAACCATATTCGGAAACTAGTAGGTGGTAATAATATATTTGCAGAAATGCACACGAAAACATATTTATGGAGAAACAAACTATTATTAGATCAGTAGTCGGCTGTTTTTAACAAAAATACACAATCTTAGAGCGTATATACTAATGTTGCTGTAACCATATTTCAAACTTTCTTTTCTTTGCGTGTAGTTATAAAAAACGATATATGCTTGAAATGCTACAAATTATAAATCCCCAATAGAAAATATAATGAATTTTAGAAAGGATACGGAAAATTTAGGTAGTAATTATAGGCATTTAATTTATAAGATTAGAATAAGAAGTAAACATTTTAAGAATGTTGTTGTTCTTGTATTAAAATATTTTCAAAAACGTTTTTGTATATGATTTTTGTTGTGATAATTTTTGTCTGTTAAATTCACTTTTGGGTGAATTTCTAAAGAAATTCCATGCATCGAATTTTAAAAAAATCTAAATTTTTTAACTTTTAGGCCCCCGTCAAAGATTCTGAGCATTGATTCCGTTAGATAGATAGATAATGTCCACCTATTCCAACAATTTTTATCCGCCCACCTTTTTTGGTTCTCTTGGAATTCAGATGACTTCCTGGAAAATTGTATCATTTTTAATATTTGTATAATTTAATTTCTGTTATTAATTTCTTATTAGTTTTTTGTTATTCTAATAGCTGACGGCGTATGGGTTAGCTTTAATTTATTTTTCGGCTGGTGAGTCCAAATATGTGCCCACAATTACGTTTGGAATACATTGCCCGCGATTTTCTATCATTAAGAGAGCTATGTTAATTTCTTAACAGATCTCTGTTAAGTCAGTTGGTTTATGTCTAGGGTTATAAATTTTAAAATTTATCTTCACACACATTAGATATGTTATATGTCGTATATGTATGTATGTTAAATATTTTTTCATGTTATTTGTTTTTTTGTCACAAAATTTTTTTCGAATTTTTAAAAACAAATTATAACAATTATTTTCCGGACGAAGTTTTCCAACGGAAAGCGAAATATTGAATAAATTTTTTAAAAATTTTTATAAAAAACTACCTCGCATTATTCAAATTATTAAAACAAGAATATTTCACAATAATTTTTAAGGCAATTTTTTGTTTGTTTTTTTAGCATTTAATTTACAATGTGAACTAACAATAAGTACTCAAATCTTAATACTAAACAAAAGAATTTAAACTAAGTCCAGCCAATGCTAGACAAAAAGTTTTGTTTTGCGTGAAATATATCGGTGAATACACCTATTTAACGCTTTGATGATTGCAAAGGTATCCATTCTTCTCAACCGATTGTGGCCGCCAAAATTAAGAATATTGCGTGCAAGTGGTTTTAGGTGAAATTCCAGTTTGCTTTTACCAGCGAAGCACGCAGATCTTTATGAATTCGGGAATTTTTTACATACCATGGAGTTGCAGAAATCATTCGAAAAATTTGGGTTTGTAGCCTTTGAATTTTTTCAATGTTTGTCGATGAGGCGGTGCCCCATAACTAAATTCCGTACCACCATATAGGCTTTAGAATTGCATTGTATAACAAAAGTTTGCAATCCAACTTCAATATTGAATTTCTATCCATAAGCCAATTTAGTTGCGTGCCTTTAATTTACACTGAGTGACTTTCGCTTCAACTTAAGACTTCCACATTAGCTTACGGTCGAGATCATTTCAAATTTATTCTACACAATAAACAAATAAATCAACAATATTAAAAAAGGGGTTTATATATTAGTGTTTTATTGGAATGCACATTAAGTTTGTAGAAAATTTTAGGAGTATCGGATATAGTTAATTGAATAGTTCCAACAAATTGGTTTTAATTGATGTATAAGCGCAGTCTCAATGAGTTAATTTTAATTGTCTTTCGAATACAGAATGCCCACACTCAAAATATTTCGTAGTTAAGGTGAACGTAAAATGAAATATGAAACAAATGACAATTCAGTTAATAACTGGTCAACTCATTTTTCGTTAAAATTAAACTAAAAGTCAATTAAATTGAAATGTTGTTTAAGCTTGAGGTCAGTTTTGTTTTTTTATATAAATAATGTTTTAATTAGATTCGATATCTCGTCTTCCTTCGGAAGACTTCTTCAGGAAAATTTTTTTTAAAATTGAATTAAACAATAGAATTTCACATTTAGATACATTAGTTATGAGAAAAGTTAATAATTTATTAATATATTGCTGATAAATAGGTTCAATACATAACATTATGTTAATAATCTTTTTATGTACTTTAACTTTTGGTTACAATGTATGTTGAATGTTTTTATGTATGTTAAAATTGTTTTCAATATGTTTTCAAATATTTTTGATTTTGGACGTGTGCGCAACCAAGGCGAATTTAGTACCAGGTGGCCTCGTTAGCGTAGCTGATCAATAGCTGTTTTAGGCGCTCATTACCCAACTGTCAAAATTTGTTTATGTTTTCATATTTTTTTTTTACACATTTTCATGCCCGCCATTTCATATTTCCTGTTAGTATAGTTAGACATTAGACAACAATTTTAAAATTGATTTTATAATACACACACACACACACACCAAAATCAGTATTGATTTTTTTAAAATTTGCCCATATGGTAAAATTCACTTTTTTCAAAATTGAATTTCTCAAAATCTATACTGATTTTGGATATAAGCTATACAGTTTTGAAATCTCCATTGTCATGGCTTCCACCCATATAGGTCCATATGACAACACCTTCTCGATTTTGGAAATTTTTTCTCATTTTAAAAAAATTTGCATTAACAAAATTTCGTTTATTTCCTGAAATTGGCCATAAATTATCAGTTAGGCCACATTTATATATTACGTTAAATTAATTTTCTCTAAATTTGTCAAGATTTAAAATTTTTCTCAAATAACTTTAATATTTTTAGAGTTACAGGTTTTTAAAAACGGAGCTGACGAAGCTAATTTCAGCTACGTCTTTAACATAGGCATGTTAGTAACATTTCCCATTGAAATATTTGTATATTTGTAATAAATAAAAATATTATCAAATATTACAGTCTGTTAAGATAACAGATGCTGTATAGCAGACTGGTAAAAAGAACAGGGTTGTTATAAACGTAGCTGACGACGGAGCTAACTTCACACACATATATATATATATATTATTAAATTATATATATATATATATATATATATATATATATATATATATATATATATATATATATATATATATATATATATATATATATATATATATATATATATATATATATATATATATATATATATATATATATATATATATATATATATATATATATATATATATATATATATATATATATATATAGTTTAATAACAAACTCAGGGAGGTTAGTAGATGAAATAGATCAGTTCCATTTATTATTCAAAATTGTCATTTGTAGTATGAAATCTTCGTGGGTGTTCTGTATCGATATTTTTAATAGATATAGTCATTGTAAACTATTGGCGGCATAGATAATATATGAAAATTAAAATATGAAAATTGTATATTATTTTCACTGGTTAGCTGTTTAATCAAATATGGCCCTATGGGCTCGATTACAAAAATTGGAATAAAAGAAGTGAAAAAAGAAATAAAATAATTTGCTGCCAATGCAAACAATTTTTAAAACCAATATGTATTGAAAACAATTACTTTCGAAATTTTCACTTAATTACCACCACCCTGATCTTTAATGCTTTTATATATGTATGTACATTTTGTATACAATGAATAAGAAAAAATAAACTTATTTGTTAATGATCATTCACTCTGTGATTCTTCAACCGCACGGTCGTGTTTTTAAAAAGTGAAAAAAAAACAAACCAAAAAATCATTGTGCTAAAATATTTTTAAACTTGCATATAAAAACAATAATATATTATATTAAATTGTGAAAACAATAACAAATTATTTTAAAAAACAACGGGAAAATAAATTCCTCACATTTCAGCAACTAAACAATAAAATCAATTTCAATAAAACAAGTGCGGTGGCAGTGCATTGTTGTTGTTGTTATTGTGCGTGAAGATTACGTACCCAGTGGGAAAAAAATCTGGAAAATAAAAAATTAAATAAAAACTGCATGAGTGTACCTATCAGATGTAATTCTGAGAAAGAGCTCAGCTCCACTAGAAAAAGTCCTTGGATTTCTGAGGAGGAGTCCTTGAAAAAATCATTGGAAAATCTGTTGTCGCTAAGAGAAAGAAACCGCACGCGCTCGTGTTCGCCACTTATAGTTGTTACGACGGATGACAAACCATCTAACAGTTCAGTTATTGCAGATAAGCCGAAAACACAAGTAGGCATGGACAGGTATGTAACCGTGGTTAAACGGCAGCGAAGCCCAAAATCCGCTCAAATGTCATCTCAGTCCAAAATACCCAAAGATGATAAGACCACCACGACAATGGGTAGTAATAGGTTTGCTATCCTTCAAACTGATGAACCAGCAATACCTAAAAAAACTTTTAAGCCGCCACCAATATATTTGCGAGAGCCTACCTCTAGTGAGTTGGTAAAACAACTTATTACGGCAATTGGCAAAGACAGTTTTAATGTAACATCGGTTAAGCACGGCAGCATCAATGAAACCAAAATCCAGGTCAACCACGAGAATGAATACCGAAAATTGTCTGACGCTCTGGAGAAGGAGAAAAGATCGTTTTACACATATCAGCTTAAAAGCGCCAAAGGTATTCAGGTCGTTATAAAAGGGATTGACCCTTTTGTAGATACGAATGATATCAAAACCGGATTAGAAGACTATGGTTTTAGAATTAAAAATGTAGTAAGCATTAGAAACCGTGAAAAAATTCCTCAACCCATGTTTAGGGTTGAATTGGAACCAAGAGATGTTGTGTTAAAAAAGAATGAAGTGCATCCAATTTACAACCTTAAATATCTTTTGCATCGTAAGGTTACCGTTGAGGAGCCTCATAAACGTTTAGGGCCCGTTCAATGCCTAAACTGCCAAGAATTTGGCCATACTAAGGCCTATTGTAAGTTGCCCGCAGTTTGCGTTGTGTGTGGTGAACTTCACGGTACATCACAGTGCAAAAAATCTAAGACTGACGCGAGCGTTAAAAAATGCAGTAACTGTGGAGGTAACCATACTGCAAACTACAGGGGTTGCCCTGTCTACACTCACTTCAAGAAGTCAATGACAAATAGGCCATTGATTTTAAATATGCCACCCCAGCAGTCAAACACTATTTCTACAACCAATTTTCCCCAGGTACGCCAGCCAACCAGCCATATAAACGTGCAAAACCCCCAACAAATTTCTTATGCGAATGTGGTAAAATCCGATAAACCAAAGTTGAATCAGGAGCCCAAGCCTCAAAATTCCGACCAAAACTTTAGCAATCTTGAGGCAACTCTGCAGACTCTTGTTCAATCTATAAATACATTTACGGTTTCCATGACGAACATGATGCAGGAAATGCTGAAAATGCAATCCACCATTTTGCAGGCAATTTTAACAAAATGAATTGGTTAAAAATATGTTTCTGGAACGCAAACGGCATTCGCCAACATAAAAATGAACTTGAGCACTTCCTTATGGAAAAGCAGATCGATATAATGATGATTGCTGAAACCCATTTGACAACCAACAGTTATTTCAAAATTAATGGCTACACATTATATGACGCAAAAGATCCCCGTGGAAGATCTTGCGGCGGTTCGGCAATTTTGATAAAGACCAGAATTAAGCACTATCTAATGAACGGGACACGTGAGGAATATCTCCAAGCTACAAATATATGCCTTGATTATTTTCATGATAAAATCGTTATATCCTCGATTTACTCACCACCACAATTTTCAGTAACAGAAAATCAGTATTCACATTTTTTCAAATCACTTGGTCCTCGATTTCTAGCGGCTGGCGACTATAACGCTAAACACACTTCTTGGGGATCACGTTTAACTACCTCGAAAGGCCGTGTGCTTTTTGACACCATTTCCAAAATGGGTTTAGATGTGGTTTCAAGCGGACACCCCACTTATTGGCCGTCAGACCGACGGAAGATCCCAGACGTGATAGATTTTGGAGTTGTGAAAAATTTTCCCTTAGAGTGGATGCAAGTGGAGCCTTCATTAGATTTGTCATCAGATCACTCACCCACTATAATCTCTGTCTCGTTCCCCCAAGATATTGACTCCCCGTTGACCATCAATAGAGTTAATTGGCTAAAGTACAAAAAATGTTTGAGTACACATTGTACTGAAAATATCGCCTTGAGAACGCCTGAGGATATTGATGTGTCAATTAACGATTTTTCTGAAAACCTCAAACTGGCCGTACAGCATGCTACCACTAGTCATATAAGATCCAGAAATGAGAACAATAGAACTTATTCGTCTGAAATTGAGCAACTACTGTCAGAAAAAAGAAGAGTCAGAAGAGAGTGGCAACTTCGCAGATCTCCCCAGCTTAAGACTAGGCTACGGGAATGTATAACTCAGCTAAGAAATCTGCTCGAAATCCACAGAATGGCTTACCTTAAAACATATCTGGAAAGCATTGATGGTACTCCTCAATCTGAATATTCCTTGTGGAAAGCGACAAAAGGTTTAAAAAGACCCGTAATAGGTAAGCCACCTTTGCGAACTTCAACTGGCGACTGGGCAAGAAGCGATTCTGAAAAGGGGATGTTGTATGTCGATCATTTGAGGAACGTTTTTATTACAAATGATTCAACGAATAATACAGCGGAATTACCGTCATATGCTACTAGACCGCCTGTGCCTTTGAGACTTAATTTTCAAGATGTCGAAAATGGTATCGGTAATATAAACCCCAGGAAAGCTCCAGGCATTGATCAAATTACTGGTAAAATGCTTGAACACTTACCTCGTGTAGCTAGAAGAGTTCTACTTTTTATTTTTAACGCTATTTTACGCCTTGAGTATTATCCTGCAGAGTGGAAGGTCTCAATGATTACCATGATTCCCAAGCCAGGGAAGGACCTGACAAAGGTAGAATCATATAGACCAATAAGTCTTTTACCAACAATTTCAAAACTATTCGAAAAATTGTTAATGGCGAAGTTGAGTCCAATATTGAATAGCGTGGGATGTATCCCTGATCATCAATTTGGTTTTCGGGCTAAACATAGTACCATAGAACAAACGCACAGACTAGTCAACGTCATAAGACAGACCTTTGAGGAGAAGAAGTAATGCTCAGCTCTATTCATTGATATTTCTCAAGCTTTTGATAAAGTGTGGCACGACGGCTTGATGCACAAAATAAAGCTAAACTTGCCTGCAAATACACACAAGCTTCTAGAAAGCTACTTATATGGGCGGAAGTTTGTTATCAGAGAAGGCGACTTTATAAGCCCAACTCAGCCAATCAAGGCAGGAGTTCCCCAAGGCAGCATACTGGGGCCTACTTTATATTTGATTTACGCTTCTGACATGCCAACGACATCCGGAGTCCACACTTCTACCTTTGCAGATGACACAGCGTTTTTGAGTGTTCATGAAAACCACCAATTAGCTTCACGAAATTTACAGGAATATATTTCAATATTAGAGAAATGGCTAAAACTTTGGAAAATCAAAGTTAATGAACAGAAATGTACTCATGTCACATTCAGTCTGTGTAAGCAAACATGTGCGCCTATCCAAATAAACAACACACCTATTCCGCAGCACAGTGAAGTCAAATACCTTGGTATACACCTCGACCGTAGGCTAACGTGGAAGTCTCACATTGAAGCAAAAGTCACTCAGTTGAAACTAAAAGCTGCGCAACTAAACTGGCTTATGGGCAGAAACTCGACATTGAAGTTGGATTGCAAACTTCTGTTATACAACGCAATTCTGAAGCCCATATGGTGCTACGGAATTCAATTATGGGGCACCGCCTCAGCGTCAAACATTGAAAAAATCCAAAGGCGACAAAACAAAATTCTTCGAATGATTACTGCAGCTCCATGGTACGTAAAAAATTCACGAATTCATAAAGATCTTAGTGTTCCGCTGGTAAAAGAGGAATTTTCTAAGTACGCGACAAGGTATGTCAGTAAACTGGAACTTCATCCAAACCCTCTTGCGCGCAATATTCTTAACTTTGGTGGCCACACTCGGCTTAAGAAAAGGGATACCACTGCCACCATCAGATTGCTCAATAGGTGATTTTACCGAAATAGCTCCCGCATAATAAAACTTTTGTCTAGCATTGGCCGGACATAAGAATCATATTTTTTAATTTTAAATTTAGTATTAAGATTTGAATACTTATTGTTAGTTCATTTTGAAGATTCAATAAATAAAAATGCTCCAAAAAAAAAAAAAAAAAAAAAAAAAAAAAAAAAAAAAATTGTTAATGATTACTTCGAGTTTTATTTTGACAGTAATAGATACACAATTTGAATACATTTTATTTCAGCGTTGGCGCTTAGCATGTACTCGTAATTACCAAAAATTGGAACAAAATAAAAAAGTTCTGATAATTTTTGTGCAATTATATTTTTTCATAATTTCTTTTTATATTACAGCATCATCATATTTTGCTCCGTATTTGTATTCAAAATTGTTGAGGAAATATATTTATCAATTGAAAATTCTTCATTGTTGCTAATAACATTTACGTTTTCGAAACTCATTTTCTTAATCTTACACAAATTGTTTTGAAGACTTTACAAATTTTGTAATTATACATAAATATATATGTATTTGCACATGTAAATTTAAAATTTATTATAGTGAAAACATGTATATGATTCAATTTTATTCAACTAAAAAGAAGCTGCATTTCTTTGCAAAAAAAAAAAAAAAAAGTCTAACCAAAAAATAATTTTCTAGACGTATAGCACATCCAATATGGACTTATATTTTACATTTAAAATAAAATCAGTTAATAGTCTTACTCTCGTGGATTTACAAAACTTTTTATAAGTTCCCAATTCCAATATTTGATTTAATTGTTTCCTTGATGGGTCCAAATCATCACCCACAATTTCTTATAGCTTCTCTAGCAAGAAACAATGAAGACATCGTACAAGAGGCTTATATTTCTAATTTCCAGTTTTTAATCTTTTAAGTTTGCTAAAAAAAATTCCACTTAATATACATATATAAAGTGGAAAAATTTAAAGGCAATTAATTATTATTACAATTTAAAAATTGTTTCTTCCTTAATTTTTATATTCTCAACTAACGAAAAGAATTTTAATTTTTCGAATTTTGTGTAATATCGAGTTCTTGACTGTGGAAAATTAATTTACGTTCCCGGCCAAGGCGAATTAATTATTAGGTGGATGCATCGGCGAATTCAGGCGAATTCGGTTAATATGACGGCACTTTCGTTGTCAAGTTTTGTTTACCTTTTTCGGCGCCATTTAAATTTTTTACATGTTCTTTATCAACTACTTTTGACAGCTTAAGTGTGAATTCGCCATTTTACACAAACAAAATACCTGTTGTTTTTATTATTGTTGTATTGTTGTAGCGAAGCGGCTACCTTGTTTTTTGTATCATGTTCCCGGCAATACTGATTTGTTCAATAGAGTTTAAGGCGAATTCAGTATGTTTTTGATAGATGGATAATTTTATATAAGGCGAACACCATGTTGTTTTTTGTGTTGTTGTATTGTTGTACTAAGAAGGCCACCTGTTATGAATTCGCCTTGTGCGAAATGGTAGCAAAGTTCTGTGGTGGAAAATAATTTGTCTGAAAAAGTTAATGTTTCAACCAAGGCGAATTCATAACAGGTGAAATTGACAGCGCAGCTGATAACTTTTTTTTAATTTTAATCTTTTTCAGATGTCAATGGAATAATTAAAACAAATTAAAAAAAAAATTTTAAACAATTATTATTGTATCTTGAGCGCCAAGTATCATCCAGACTTTTCCCCAATCTGGTTGGCCATTTTCACCTTTTTAAGCTCTATCTTCTGAGACTTTAAGTTTCACGAAATAATTAAAACTTTCACGAAATAATTAAGTTTTTCTTTTATTGTAAATTTTTTTTAAAGAAATTTGAAAAAAAAATTTTTTTGAAACAATTTTTTAGGTTTTGAATTGCAACTATCATTCAGAATCCTCCGCAATCTGGCTGGCCTTTTTCTCCTTTCCGAGCTCTATGATCCGAGACTTTAATTTTCACGAAATAGTTAAACGTTTCACGAAATAATTAAAAGTTTATCTTTTCTTGTAAATTTTTTTTTATTATATATTTTTTTGAATTCCTTTTTGTGTTTATATTTTTCCATTGACGTTTGAAAAAGATTTATTTTTTGTAGTGTTGTATTTATTGCTCTTGCATTTACCTGATATGAATTCGCCTTGGTTTCAACTGTGTGAAATAATATTATATTTGACAACATAAAATTTTGACAAAACAGAAAAATATTTTATCAAAACTAATAAAAACAAAATAATAATAAAAATGAACAAATTAAGAAATTGTTATTTCACAGCCGTTTTTCAATTTAGTATTATTTGATTTTTACACTTTTAATTATAAAATTTTCAATTATAATTTATTTCAATCAAATTCCTACATTTCAGATATTTCTATCCTATTGTCAAAATTTTACTTATGAGAGTACATTTCTACCGTTTCACACACGTCCTTTGTAAACAAAACTAAAAAAAAATTTTTCTGAGGAAGTCTTCCGAAGGAAGACGAAATATCGAATCTAATTAAAACATTATTTATATAAAAGAACAAAACTGACCTCAGCTTAAACAACATTTCAATTTAATTTAAAAAAAGGTCAAATAATTAGGATCAAGGTAAAATTTATTTTTGAATGTTAAAAAATAACTAACTGAGCCCCTCTATATACATATATTGATTTTAAACAAACTACCAATTTCCGTAAAAATTACAGGTTTCAACTTTTGTTTGGATTTTTCAACTATCGAAAAATAAACCACAATTTCAATTAAAATTACGGGTTTTTACATTCAAGGCTGTTCTGCAAATCACTTTTTGTGAAAGTGATTTGAAATCACAAAAAAGATGTTCTGCTCACAAAATATTTTTGATTTTTGTGATTTTAAATCGGTTAGCTAACTTGCAATCTATTTGAAATCACTACTACGTACTTTACTATGAATTTTATAATTTATTACATTAACAAATAACTTAATGTGTTTTCTATTGATTATTTAAATAAAATAATTTATTTTATGCAAAATAATTCAGTAAATTAAGAAACATCTAGATATGCTTATTTTGTTGCCAGATTTGTTGTATTATTTTGTGATTTGGTTTATTGGTTTATTTTATTTTAACTTCTATATTCTTTAAAAGAAATTAACCTTATTTTGCAAATAATACCGCGAATAAAAAATTCAACCTGAAAATAAGAATATCAATAAATTGAATCAAAAAACAGCTGTTTTTTGTGTTTCAGAAGAGTAGAAATCACATGGAAAATTGTGATTTGCAGAACAGGCGCAAATCATATTTGTGCTTTTAAGACGGCATGTTCTTTGAAATCATGTGATTTTTAAAACAGGCCTGATTATTTTTTTTTATCAATAAAAACACAGTTTTTTTAATTTAGTTTTTAGTTTTTTATTGGAAAAATGTAACAAGGAATATAGGATTCAAATTTCGAAAAATACTTGCTTCAAAATGCAAAATATTTATAGAAACATGTTGATATTAAGCAAAATTTGCTTAATTTTGGAGTAAAAAATGGTAAAAATGATATTTAAGTATTTTTCGACCTACAATTAGATAATTTGTGATGTTGGTGGACATACTAACACATGTAAAGCTGAAGGTCCATACCACGCGTTATGTACGCTGCGCCTTTTACATGTTTCAAACTTTCTACGCGTACTAAAATTTTCTAAACTCAAGTTACACGCAACGCTTTTCATGCAATACGTTTTTCTTTTTTTGTTGTATTTGAAGTATTTTTTAAATAAAAAGGTTTTTTTTACACAAAAACATAATAACGATCCACGGCACAAATAGTCCTGGCGATAACTTTGAAAAAATCAAATGAATTGTGATCTGCGGCTATCAAAAACAACCAACGCTTATGGTAGAAAGTAAACCTACTTTTTGCTTTGTACGCTGCTATGCGTTCTATGCTTTGTGACGTGTCTCATACAATCATACTGATTCGACTTTTTTGGACAGACGATTAGAACGCGTTAAAGCTTATAACGCGTGGTATGGAGCTTCAGTTTAAGTATGTACATACCTAAGAGCTCGTTTTTGGAGACTTCTAAGTAAATTTGTTATCATCTTTTCGCATCTTATACTTTGTACGGTGCCTGAAAAGAATTTTCCATTTAAGTTATGTATATGCCATTTATGTATATGTATGTATACGTGTACTTACCAGTACCATTCTACTGGTTTGGTATTTGACCTTTTAGATTTACACATATGTGTGTACGTACATATGTACGTGTTTGGAAATATCTCTATTTTAATAAAATATTGAATTTGTTTACTTTTTGATAAAATATTCAACAACTATTACGTGTTTTCAAATTAAATAATTATTTTCGATAGCTCAGAAGAAACAAAAACAACTTAATATGTTTTAACTGAACGGAAATTCTATAATTTTTGGAGTTTGCTTTCAAAACAGCACACCATAGAAGTTAAAAAAGTATTTTTCTCACTAAAATACATATTCGTTTAATATTAACTTAACGGAAATTTGTTTAAGTGTATTACAAACTGTAGATAAATGTAAAACTTTTTGAGTGTACAAATGCTTCATTTCTTAGAGTGTCGTGTTTTCTAGAGTGAAATGCTATTTTAAAATATAATAAATTTTGGAGTAATGTCGGAATTTCAATTTAGAAAATGTTTTGACAAAGACTGCATAAATTTATTTCTTCATGTGTAAAATTACTTCAAAATGTAAAAAAAGTAGTCCTCGAATCTTGGATCTAGATCTTGAGCAAGAATACCTATTATTTTAATGAAATTTCTAACATTTTCCTTGGAAAAAAAGAACACTTTTAAGCCCATATGAAAGCGGACTGTCAACTGTTTCATTTGGTTTTCTCTAGAGCTATTGTAATCCACCAAATAGTGGGAGAGAGTAGGTTCGAGACTATGCTGATGTAATGTAATGCTGAAAAGCTTCAAAATCGTATATTTAATACTACCTTCCTCTCTGTTTAAAACTGCTTAAATGCCAACAATAATTTTGTAATGGATTTTTCATTAGATACATAGCTTTTCTATATAAATTTCTTTTTCCATTGTCTGTAACTTCAATAAACTGAAAACCTAGTTTAAATGGACTTTGACAGCACACTGATCGAACATCCTTTCTTTATATTTGCATTCTGTTCCAGTCTCTTCCGTAACGGATTAAAAAAGTCTTACTGCATTTAAACTGTTTTTTTTCTAAAGTCAAATTGGTTTTCCTTTGTATTCGTGCCAATAGACGGATAGGTTAGAAAAAATACATGCACACACAAGAATATATACACTTTATTTGTATTGTACGGAAATGCAGTTTTTTTCTTGTATATATTTCATAAACATTCTCATATGTTGTAACTTGAGATACCAGTCAACAAAATTTGTTGTCCTCTTTCAATGATCGAAGGAATAATTGGACACAACTAGAAATCTATCATGATGGTTGAAGGACGACTGTCGAACTATTAGTTGGCATTCCAAAAAGTGAAAATTTGATTACTCCTTTTCAGAAGTATTCTAAAATTTTTTCTTCAAAAACATTTAAAAAATTTGAAAATATAATCATTATATAGTTTATAAACATTAATTTGAAGTGAAACAGCAATAACAAGACTTTTTTGTTTAATCTTCACAATTTATATCTATATATGTATATAAAAATGGTGTAAAAAACGTATAGTAATTCATGAAATGAATTACTATACGGCTGGGCCGATTTCCGTAAAATTTTTAGTGAGTTGTTTGTATTTCCGAGGGGAAGGTTTTTACGGAAGAAAATTTTCGAAAATCTGTAAGGAAAATTGGAAAAATCGAAAACCGATTCTTTAGATGAAAATCTTTTCGCAAAAGTTGGAAAATTGGAAAAATTTAAAATTGGGGCGAGTCGAAGTTCGCCGGGCACACTAGTTTTTTGCAAATAGAAACTAAATATGATGTCTTAAGCAAGTTTTGGTTTATTGTACTCTGGTTTTTGGGATACATATTAGGGTTTCAGTACTTTGGGTAGCCAGCCACTCAAAACTGTATAATGAAAGAATTGTCCAACCCTTCGTCAAAAGGACGGGGATCAGCACGTTCCTGAGATAATTTGTGTGCCATCCTGGCTGCATCATAGCTGGAACACTTTTATTTTCGCTGATACGTCCTAGCTGAATACAAAGAGTAACTGAAACTAAGTACATATGCTGATAAACACTCTTCAATATTGTATAAATAGTTCAGGTGCAAAATATTTGCAGCGCCATGCGAAATAGAATTTAATTAATGATTGGAAGTAGTAAACCAAATATAATTTGTGAGGTTCAAATAAAAAATGATATTCTAAATAAAAATGTTAATAGTCACTGAACACAAATAGCAAATTAGCGGTTTCATCGTGCAATAGGAAAATTTAAATTTTATAACAAACTTGGTTGGCCTCCATTAGCTTGTCCTTGTGGTGAATTTTGTAATTAATCTTCGCATTTTTTAATTACAGTTTTGCTCTACCAGATTGCAAGTGCTATAATCTAAAGCTATGTACACACGGCTGTCAGATGTTACAATATTGTAAGATCTGGCAACATGCTGACAATGTAGTGATAATGAAAAATTGTCCCGCAGAAGTAAATTGTGTGTTCAGACGATCGTAAGAAAATCTTACAATTTTATTGTCTGACAAATAATTCATCTGATAACAAAAATTGTAAGTTCACACGGTTGTCAGATTGTTAGATGAAAAAAATTGCCAGACATGTTGTAAGGCATTGCCACTTTTATGTATATCAACAACGATCTGTGCGGCAGTATTGTCCATCAAACTTTTTTCTGACAATGATGCCATTGTCAGGTGCATTAATTTTATACATCTGGCAATTAAAACTGAGTATAATCTGGCAATACCGACGAAGAGTGTTCTCCCGATTGTCAGATGCCTGATTGGCAATGGCTTTTCTAAAAACGTTGTAAGCTAAAAATTGGCAGTTCACGTGATTGTAATACATTTTCTGATAATTTTACTGGCAATATTGTAGGATCTGACAACCGTGTGTACGTAGCTTAAATTCTTGTTTTTGATATTTGTGTTTTCAATTTCTCAAGTTTAAGAAGAATATGCATATTTTTATACGAAAACCACCATTACATATTTATTTTCACATGCACGTTGGGCTATTGCGAGCTAGAAAACGAAAATGAATGTTGAACCTTTGTTTCTTGAAATGTGTTAATTAATACATAGATGTATTGTATATGTAAAGTCAGAATTTATTCAGAACTGTCTGATTTAGGTATTTCTTTTATTTTACTATTTGGGTATTACACTGTTGGGAGATGTTTTTGTATTTTAAAATGGGCAGTCTTATATGCCAATCGTGAAAATTATGTTGCGGTTAAATGGGTTAATATGTGAGTGCATAACAGTGGTTTCGTTTTAAATGTGTTGCGGTTGCTACTGCTTCGATGTGAAACATTGTCAGATTGAAGTAGGGTGCACCTGCGACCCGTTTGGCAAGTTTTATGAGTTTTATCCCGCAAAATTATACACTTGAACAAACATCCATATATACACACAATATACGTTTTTATGATGCTGTGTATGTTAGTTTATCTGTATGCGATTACATCCTTTTTGTAGGTTTATTTTGTGGTTTCACATTAAATTGTTGGCCATCAAATGATTTGTTATGTGTCATTTAATAAGGTTTCTTTGGATGTCATTAGAAAATTTAATCTAATTTTGTACTGACATTAAAATAGTTTATTTATTGGGTATTTGGTTTATTTTTAAATTAAAAACAATCGAAGCTTTTAAAAAATTTCTCATATTCAATAAAAATAGCACGGACAAACAAACAAACCATACTTTAGAGTAAAAAAAAAAAAAATTGAAATTCAAAATTAATACTTGTATCTGACATAAGTGCATGCTTGCAAAAAGCATTTCAAAGTTTTTAGAAACTGAATTACAGCTGAGCGATGTATTCAATATAGATTCTCCAGGCAAGCTGGGATATTCGACAAAGCAGCTATTTCTTATGTCTTTCTACATTAATCTTTGCACTTCTCTATCATATAATTTATATACATATATATATATATATATATATATATATATATATATATATATATATATATATATATATATATATATATATATATATATATATATATATATATATATATATATATATATATATATATATATATATATATATATATATATATATATATATATATATATATATATATATATATATATATATATATATATATATATATATATATATATATATATATATATATATATATATATATGTCAATCATGAGGCCGCAGCGTCGAGTGAGCATCGCACGTTCGCTGTGGATACATTTTTAAGAGTAAAGGCCTCGTTATGCGAACGTTGATGTTAGAAAAACGTAACGTACCTTAACGTACGGCCGTTTGTATAGTTATAGAACTTTAAAAAACGTACCACATGTCAACAAAAAATAAACAAAACATTGCACAGCATTGTTGTGTTCGTGTGTGATTATATTTTCTCAAGTCCAATTTAATTTTTCGGTGTTTTTAATTAAAAAAAAAAAAGAAATTCACAATGAAGTTCGACGATTTATTTATTGATATGAAATTTTTAAATCTGCTCAATATGCTGAGGAAAAAGAGAGCGAACCGTGGAAAGCGCTTTAGAAGATGGAATGTCCGGCCTCTTATTAAAGACTATATTGTAGCGGGCTACAATAAAAAAGTGTTTAAAATTATGAAAAAGTCAGACGAGGAACAATTTTTCATACACACACGGATGACCCGTAATATATTTAATCTGTTGTTGACTCTAGTTCGCGACGAGCTTACAAGACCCAGACAAAGAATTGGTGCAGAAGAGAGACTGGAAATAACCCTTTTGTAAGTAAACAATAATCATCCTGATTTGATAAAACTTGCCATATCAACTTTAGGTACTTAGGCCACGGACATTCCTTACAATCCATAGCTTGGAGCCACAAGATTGGAAAATCCACGGTAACGACAGTTTTATTTTTTACGAACTATTTCGTTAAATTATGACTAGAGTTCAAAATTAAATACTTTTCTTAGTAAAACAAAAAAATAAAACTAAACTTTTAAATTCAAAAGAATTAAATTAGTATTCAAAATTACAGTCTTCCCCCTACAATGAATTTAATTCAAAAATGCTTAGTAAAACAATATAAATAAAAATAAAAATAAAACAACTTTAAAATTCATAAAAATTAAATTAATATTCAAAATTACAGTCTTTTCTCTACATGAGATCAAAATTAAACAAAAACAATAAAAAATCACAAAACAAAAAATGCTAATCTTCCTCCAGTTTCATTTTCATAACTAATGTAGTTACTTTCTGCAAGGCTTTTATTTGTTTGGCTGAGACATACTCCCAATTGTAGCTGCAATCATTTTCCCAAATCTTTGTAGTGGGTCTTTCTCTTCATCTCGTAGTTTCTCCACCCTGGCTTCACATAGCTTTTTAAAAGCTGCAGTGGCTTCAGAGAAACTATTATCCTCCATTGTTCCTTGCCTTTTTCTTTTTAAACTTGCCGCACAATTGTTTGTTTTTTTTCGTAAAAACTTCTGTGGTAGTAGGTGATGTTTCAATTGGTGCAAATGTGTAGGTATGATTTTCAGCTACCGGCGATGAAAGAGAAACTGGGGACGCCAGTGGTAATGACAAGAGAACTGGTGATGCCGATGTTGGTGATGAATTAAACTCTTTGCAAATGTTAAAAGAGCAGCGCGATCTACAATCAAATGAAAAAAAAATAAATTTTAATTGAAACAAACACATATAAGTATATTTAAAAGTATTTGTAGACTTACGCTCGTGGAATAATAAACGGGTCAATAAAATCCATCACTTTCATTAACGGCCACTGCGATTTCATTTTAAGTCCACTGCCGGAAGGAAGACTCTCCTGTCGTTTTTCTCTAGCGTACCTATCACGTAGGCATGCCCACCTCTTAACAACCATTTCCTCTAAACAAGAAATTTATTTTAAAGTAAGTACTTTTATTATATATTACACTGAATGTTAAGCATCTTACCTGGAACTTCCATTTCAATCGAAATTTGCTTCCATGAATTTCGTTTCCTTTCACTTATTTTATAGCCCACACAATTTTTGTTGTATAGGCACTCATTTGTCTGTACCAGCATTATAAGCTCTTCATCATCCATATTTTTTTATATTTTTAATTATTAATAAAACAATTTTCACTTCAAACAAAATAAAACTATATTTTACAGCCAATTGAATTTTTATTGTCAATTATTGTCAGCTGTTCGAAACAGTGTTGAGCTTTTCAACATAGTGATGGGCATTTTTTAGTTAGTTTCGTACTTGCAGCAGTCAAATAAGTGCCAATTGGCTTCAAGAAATATAAAGTTTATGTTAAAAAAAAACTAGTTGTACACATATATTTACGTTTCTATTGTCATTATTCAAACTTAATATATATTATATTAATTAATTATTACATAGTATTCTTATAACTATTATGATAAAAGGGAAAAAAACTTAAAATTATAATAGTAATTTTTATCACTAAAAAAGTTTCAAAAATGGGCTAATGTGCCAGAATACAATCTCTCATATAAGAGTTCCAGCACTGGTCTACGAATGTCACGTAACAACGGCGTCAAATTCTATTTTAAACAGGTTGAGACGTTCCGGCAACGTGACAGTTAAATTCAGTAAGCACTTACATTATTAATGTATACTTAAAAACTAACGACCGTTCTATAAATGTACGTGGACGTTCGCATAATTGTACCTTAATGATTCTTACGTAATTGCTCATCGACAATGTAGTTCAAATTTCGGTATTCGGCGAATAGGTGACGCATCTAGTGTAAATTGCTTTGGCTACAATTTAATCACTGCGAGGGTCTGTGATTCTTCAACCGCACGGTCGTGTTTTTAAAAAGTGAACAAAAAACAAACCAAAAAATCATTGTGCTATTATATTTTTACACT
Source organism: Thecocarcelia acutangulata (assembly GCA_914767995.1). NCBI lineage: Eukaryota > Metazoa > Arthropoda > Insecta > Diptera > Tachinidae > Thecocarcelia > Thecocarcelia acutangulata. Next base: position 54,345,210 of record OU612098.1, on the reverse strand, counting down.
TACATATAAAAACAATAATATATTGTATTAAATTGTAAAAACAATAACAAATTATTTTAAAAAACAACGGGAAAATAAATTCCTCACATTTCATTAAATAAACAATAAAATCAATTTCAATAAAACAAGTGCGGTGGCAGTGCATTGTTGTTGTTGTTATTGTGCGTGAACATTACCTACCCAGTGGTAAAAAAACTAAACACTAAAGTTTTGTTTTCTTGCAAAACCGAAAAACATTATGACAATTATTTTTATATACTTTTAAATTAAAAAAATATAAATAAAAAAAAATAAAAAATTGCATGAGTGTACCTAGCAGATGCAATTCTGAAAGGGAGCTTAGCTCCACTAGAAAAAACCTCTGGATCTCTGAGGAAGAATCACTGAAAAAATCATTGGATAATCTTCTGTCTCTAAGAGATAAAAAACGCACGCGTTCGTGTTCGCCAAACATTGTTGTTACAACAGATGACAAACCATCTTCCAGTTTAGCTATTATTGATAAACCAAAAACGCAAGTAGGAATGGATAGGTATATAACCGTGGTTAAACGTCAGCGAAGCCCTAAATCCGCACAAATATCTTCAAAATCAAAAATTTCTAAAGACGATAAACCCACTGCGATAACGGATGGTAATAGGTTTGCTATTCTTCAGACAGATGAGCCAACAACATCCAAAAAAACATATAAACCCCCACCAATTTATTTGAGAGAGCCTACTTCTAGTGAGCTAGTAAAACAACTTATTACGGCAATCGGTAAAGATACTTTCAACGTCACATCAGTGAAGCACGGCAGCATCAGTGAAACTAAAATTCAGGTAAACCATGAAAACGACTACCGAAAATTGTCTGATGTCTTAGAAAAACAGAAAAGATCATTTTACACTTACCAGCTCAAAAGTGCCAAAGGTCTTCAGGTCGTTATTAAAGGGATTGACCCATGCGTAGATACTGATGATGTAAAAACCGAATTGGAAGATAAGGGTTTTAAAATAAAAACAGTAGTAAACATCAGGAACCGTGAAAAGACCCCTCAACCCATGTTTAGGGTTGAACTAGAACCAGGGGATGTTCTGCTAAAAAAAGAGTGAAATTCACCCAATATATAACCTCAAATATCTTTTGCATCGTAAGGTTACCGTTGAGGAGCCACATAAGCGTTCAGGACCCGTTCAGTGCCTAAACTGCCAAGAATTTGGCCACACTAAGGCTTACTGCCAGTTGTCCGCTGTTTGTGTTGTATGTGGCGAACTTTACGGCACAACTCAGTGCAATAAGCCAAAGGCCGACGCAAGTGTTAAAAAATGCAGTAACTGTGGAGGTAACCACACTGCAAATTATAGAGGTTGCCCTGTCTATACTCATTTTAAGCGGTCAATGACAAATAAGTCATCGGTTTCTCCAGCAGCCCAGCAGCCAAATGTCATTGGCAAAAACAATTTTCCCCAGGTAGGCCATCCAACCAACTTCACAAACACGCAGAATACCAAACAATTTTCATATGCTAATGTGGTTAAATCCGACCAAAACTTGAACCAGCAACCCAAGCCCCAAATTTCCGATCCAAATTTTAGTAACCTAGAGGCAACTCTGCAGACTCTTGTTCAATCCATTAACACTTTTACCGCCTCTATGACCAACATGATGCAGGAAATGCTAAAAATGCAATCCACTATTTTACAGGCAATTTTAAAAAAATGAATTGGTTAAAAATATGTTTCTGGAACGCAAACGGCATTCGCCAACACAAAAATGAACTTGAGCACTTCCTTATGGAAAAGCAGATCGATATAATGATGATTGCTGAAACCCATTTGACAACTAACAGTTTTTTCAAAATTAATGGCTACATACTGTACGACACAAAAGATCCCCGTGGAAGATCTTGCGGAGGATCGGCAATTCTAATAAAATCCAGAATTAAACACTTTTTAATGAACGAGACATGTGAGGAATATCTCCAAGCTACAAATATATGCCTTAATTATTTTAATGAAAAAATTGTTATATCCTCGATTTACTCACCGCCACGATTTTCAATAACAGAAAGACAATATTCAATTTTTTTCAAATCACTTGGTCCTCGATTTTTAGCGGCTGGCGACTATAACGCTAAACACACTTTTTGGGGATCACGTTTAATTACCCCGAAAGGCCGTGTGCTTTTTGACACCGTTTCCAAAATGGGCTTAGGTGTGATTTCAAGTGGACACCCCACTTATTGGCCGTCAGACCAACGCAAGATCCCAGATGTTATAGACTTTGGAGTTACAAAAAATTTTCCCTCAGAATGGATGCAAGTGGAGCCTTCATTGGACTTGTCATCAGATCACTCACCAACTATAGTTTCTGTTTCGTTCCCCCAGGGGGTTGGTTCCCCGTTTGGTGACTTGGCGTTGACTGTCGCTCGAGTTAATTGGTTAAAATATAAAAAATATTTGAGTACACATTGTACAGAAAATATTGCCTTGAGAACCCCTGAGGATGTTGATATATCCATTAAAGATTTTTCTGAAGACCTTAAACTGGCCGTACAACATGCTACCATTAGCCATACAAGATCTAGAAATGTGAGCAATAGAACGTATTCGTCTGAAATAGAGCAACTTCTGTCAGAAAAAAGAAGAGTTAGAAGAGAGTGGCAACTTAGAAGGTCTCCCCAGCTTAAAAGCAGACTACGGGAGTGCATAACTCAATTAAGAAATCTGCTTGAAATCCAAAGAATAACTTCCCTCAAAAATTATCTAGAAGGTCTTGATGGTAGCCCGCAAACCGACTATTCTCTATGGAAAGCGACAAAAGGTCTGAAAAGACCCGTAATAGGTAAGCCACCTCTGCGAACTTCAACTGGAGATTGGGCAAGAAGCGATTCTGAAAAAGGGATGGTGTATGTTAATCATTTGAAAAACGTTTTTACTGCAAATAATACAGTGGATGATGTTGCTGAATTTCCGCCATATGCTGTTAGACCGCCTGTGCCTTTGAGACTTAGTTTTCAAGATGTTGAAAATGTTATTCGTAACTCAAACCCCAGGAAAGCTCCAGGTATTGATCAAATTACTGGTAAAATGCTTGAGCAGCTACCTCGTGTAGCTCGTAGAATTCTCCTTTTTATTTTTAACGCTATTTTACGTCTCGAGTATTATCCTGCAGAGTGGAAGGTGTCCATAATTACTATGATACCCAAACCAGGGAAGGATCCCACTAAAGTAGAATCATACAGACCAATAAGTCTACTGCCAACAATTTCAAAACTGTTCGAAAAATTGTTAATGGCAAAGTTGAGTCCAATGTTGAACACTGTGGGATGCATCCCTGATCATCAATTTGGCTTTCGGGCTAAACACAGCACAATAGAACAAACGCACAGACTAGTCAATGTCATAAGACAGACCTTTGAGGAGAAGAAGTATTGCTCAGCTCTATTCATTGACATTTCTCAAGCTTTTGATAAAGTGTGGCACGAGGGCTTGATACACAAAATAAAGTTGAACTTGCCTTCAAATACACACAAGCTTCTGGAAAGCTACTTATGTGGGCGGAAGTTTGTTATCAGAGAAGGCGACTTTATAAGCCCAACTCAGCCAATCGAGGCAGGAGTTCCCCAAGGCAGCATACTGGGGCCTACTTTATATTTAATTTACGCCTCTGACATGCCAACGACACCCGGAATCCACACTTCAGCTTTTGTAGACGATACAGCATTCTGCAGCGTACATGAAAGCCATCAAGTAGCTTCACGAAATTTGCAGGAGTATATTTCAATATTAGAGATGTGGTTAAAACTTTGGAAAATTAAAGTTAATGAACAAAAGTGTACTCACGTTACATTCACGCTGCGTAAACAAACATGTTCAGCCATCCAAATCAACAATTCACCTATTCCGCAGCAAATTGAAGTCAAGTACCTTGGTATTCACCTGGACCGTAGGTTAACGTGGAAGTCTCACATAGATGCGAAAGTTGCTCAGTTAAAGATAAAAGCAGCTCAACTGAATTGGCTTATGGGCAGAAATTCTACATTGAAGCTGGATTGCAAACTTTTATTATACAACGCAATTCTAAAGCCTATATGGTGCTATGGAATTCAACTATGGGGCACCGCCTCCGCTTCAAACGTTGAAAAAATTCAAAGGCGACAAAACAAAATTCTTCGAACAATTACCGCAGCTCCATGGTACGTAAAAAACTCACGAATTCATAAGGATCTCTGTGTTCCTCTTGTAAAAGACGAATTTTCAAAGTACGCAACAAGGCATATCAATAAATTGGAACTTCATCCAAATCGTCTTGCACGCAATATACTTAATTTCGAAGGACACTCTCGTTTGAGAAGGAGGGACACCCTTGCCACCATCAGAACGTTAAATAGGTGATTTCACCGATATTGATCGTGCAAAATAAAACATTTTTGTCTAGCATTGGCTGGACTTAATTAATTTTATGTATTTAGTTTTAAGATTTGAATACTTATTGTTAGTTCACTTTGTGAAGATTCAATAAACAAATGAATGAGAAAAAAAAAAAAAAAAAAAAACTGCGAGGGTCCAGTCAATTTTCAAGGACTCTTGAAAACATTGAAGTGGTTAAAACTAGTTTACGTGAAAGTCCACGACTTTCAATATGGAAAAGAGTAGCTTCACTGGGACTTCCAAGAACGATTATCCATAAAATTTTAAAAAGAATCTGAAGTTCCATCCTTTTCGAACTTCGAGTGATTTTGATTTACTTAAAAGTTTTTCTGAAACGATTTTTAATTATTTCCGTAAATCCCATATTTTGGAACCTCGGTATTTTCACTTAAATGCAAAAAAAAACTGCCGTTACTGAATCCAAGTTCCTGCAACACTCGATTGAAACATCAAAAAAGGAGTGTTTATAATGACAATCCCCAATCTTTTCTGGCTATAAAGGAAGATATTCGTAGAGAAATCAACTTAATTGAGTAACGTTTACTACAGCGTGTGACACAGAACAGATGGCTCATCTTTGAACAGTGTGATCAACTCGGCGGAAGACTTGTGGATGACCAGCTGAAGTTTTCTGAGCTACTGTTCTGAGTTGAGATCCTGGTGATACACGTAGAAATTGTTAGCGGTAATCAGGTTACTATTTAGCCTGGTAGCCATTCAGCACACAGGATCTTTGAAGGTATCTGTTGTAATGTCGAAATAAATAGACGTATGTAAAATATATATTAGCGTCATTATACAAAAATACAATGTCAATTTAATATCATAAGAAAGTCCATCTGAAAACATAGGATAGGGTCAATCTTTTCTGGGGAACCGGCTTCTTTGATTATTTCCCACTTAACAGCACTGCTTCTGAATAAGTACATTGAATGCCTAAGAACATCATCAGTAAAATCAGTTTACCTATAATTCCAAAAATTTTTAGAAAAATTTTGAATTAGCTGAAATTTAGTTTCTTTAATATTTCCATGCTGCACAGATGTTACGCTAAAGATATTTTCACCTGTTACCGTAATAAGTTTGCTTACCAGTTCCTTAGATGTAGGGTCTCTCAAATAAATTGGAGGAGGCTTACCGGGGTCCTCATCTTTATATATTTTAGACTTTGATGATGATTGGGCAGATTTAGGGCTTTGTTGCCGTTTCACAACGGTGATGTATTTATCCATGCCTACTTGGGGTTTCGGCTTATTGGCGCTAGTTGAACTAGAAGATGTTTTTTCTTTAGATGTGGCAAATATATTTGACGAACACAAACGCGTGCGGTTTCTTTCTCTTGTAGAAAGAAGATTTTCTAACGCTTTTTGTAAAGATTCATCTTCAGAAATCTAAATGTTTTTACTAGTTGAGCTAAGCTCTTTCTCAGAATTGCATCTGCTTGTTTACAATTTAAAAATTAATTTGAAAAAATGTCACAAAATATTTCTTTTATATAAGATCACTCGTTTTACTTATTACGGTTTTATTTTTCGAAATCACACATATTGCTCACATATATGCAATTGTTATAACCCCAGTTGTTTGTACAGGATTTCCTGTCACTGAACAACCAGTTTTTAATTTATTATTTACTAATAATAATAATAAATTAAAAACTGGTTGTTGTATGTTGCACGCAAACTATACAGAAACAATTCAGAAAATCATATTCTGAACTGAATGGTGTAAAAGAAGGAAAACATGTACCAACAAAGTAATATAAAAAATAAATATATAAAATAGCAAAGAATAAAAACAAAAGAGAACATGAGAAAATGACAATACTCTTTGTGCAACATATTTGTCATTTTCACTTAAACTCGTAAAAAACTGGTTTACAAAAGAAAGATGAAATTTTGTTCAGTGGTTTAGAACATTTTCCGCAAGATGTTGCTACTGCATAGTTTATTAGCAGTAGCAGTTAGAAGTTTATTTTATAAAGTGTACTTCTACTTTCAAAATTAAATGAAGTGAAATATTAACAAAAAATATATGGTTAAAACTCCAAGTAAGTATTACGTTGTATGTAAAAAATAGATTTAGATAAGAATAGTTAGTTGATTGTATTTCACTTCTACACTCGTACATAGAAAAAGCAGGAGCCTAAGAGATGCATTTGCTTAAAACCCTGCAAACATGTTCTATCAAAACTATCATTAATGCGATTATCATATAAAAGTAAATCTGATCGGGAAGAAACGAAGAACCTATAAAAGGAATTCTCTTAGTGTCATAAAGACAAGTACAATTTTACTGTTTTTTAGGTGCTGAACCTAATATAGATGTTTGAAAGCAGCTTGCTAATTTTTATTTTAACAATAGTGAATCAAAAATATTGCACTTTTTTGCAGAAAATAAAACGCAATTCTTCGTGCTTTTTTTAAATTTTATGTGTTTCACTTTATAAAGGGTGGTTAAATTTCAAGGGCCGATGTTGATTTTGAATATAACACAAACTATTTAGGAAATTATTGTAATTTTATTTTATTATGTTTTTTTATTATGATATATTGGTATTACTCAATTATGTACGGAACAAAATATCGGCCAAATAGGCGCCGCTGTTGAATTGTTGCTGGCTTATCGGCGTACACCCTTTCTTTCAAATAACAACAACAAATAACAAACAAAATATTGGCCAAATGGGCGCCGCGACCACGGCGGAACACCTCCATCCGATGGTCCAAATTTTCGATGACCCTGAGGCATAATAGAGGTTCTATGCCGTTAATGTGCCGAATTATCTCATCCTTTAGCTGTTGAATTGTTGCTGGCTTATCGACGTACACCTTTTCTTTCAAATAACCCCAAAGAAAAAAGTCCAACGGTGTCAAATCACATGATCTTGGCGGCCAATTGGCATCGCCATTACGTGGGATAACACGGCCATTGAATTTGTTGCGCAAAAGAGCAGTTGTTTCGTTATCTGTGTGGCAAGTGGCACCGTCCTGCTGAAACCACATATCGTCTACATCCATATCTTCCAATTCGGGCCATAAAAAGTTCGTTATCATCTCACGATAGCGAACACCATTCACAGTAACTGCCTGACCGGCCTCATTTTGGAAAAAATACGGCCCGATGATGCCGCCAGCACATAAACCGTACAAAACAGTCACTCTTTGTGGGTGCATTGGTTTTTCGACAGTCACTCTTGGATTCTCATTCGCCCAAATGCGGCAATTCTGTTCATTGACGAATCCCCTGAGGTGAAAATGTGCCTCATCACTGAAGATGGTTTTCTTCGAAAATTGATCATCCACTGTTGCCATTTCTTGCCACCATTCTGCCCATTCACGACGTTTGGAATGGTCAAGAGGCTTTAGTTCTTGAGCCAATTGCACCTTGTAAGCGTGTAAATGCAAGTTTTTATGCATAATATTCATCAACGACGAGCGTGAGAGATGCAATTGTTGTGCACGACGACGAGTTGAGGTGGACGGCTCTTCAGCCACACTATCGCGAACAGCAGCAATATTTTCTGCGGTACGGACTGTACAAGCATGCACTGGTGTTCTCACATCTTCTACAGACCCGGTTTGCTCGAATTTTTCCACGATTTTTGCGATTGTACGCACATTTGGACGATCAAATTGACCAAAAAAATCACGAAGTGCATTTTGATTTGAACGCCCATTCTCATAATAAGTTTGGATAACATTAACACGTTGTTAGATTGTGTATCTCTCCACGGTTCAAATTAAGTAAGTCTGTCAAATAAAATTCGGAAAAAAACTTGGCGTTTAAGTGTGGTTCACATTCAACATCGGCCCTTGAAATTTAACCATCCGATACATGTTACACACTATGACAATTGGACTAAAACACGTCTCTTTTTCTAAAATCAAAAATAAATGTAGTAATAAAATAATTTTCTTGTTTAGTTTTTAGTTTGTTTCATTTTACCAGATGAAACTGGGATTACAATAATTGTGTTCATTTAAGCTGGATTCACTCATTGTTTCCGAGCAAAATTTTTGTCCGGACAAAAATTTTTTTACTGAGAGTTTTCTGCAGCACGATTCACCCATTGCAAAAAAATGTTCCGGAAAATCAGAGCTGCCATATGTAAACAAAATCTATTAGTTTTACAAGGTGACAAGGTACTGCTTGTTATTATTTTGGTTTATTTTCTGGCGTATTTTACATATTCTCAATTATTTGTAAATATTATGTGATAATAATGGAAAAAAGAAAACTGCTTTTGCTTATGGCCATTGAAATACGTAAAGTATTATTATTAGCCAAGTACATATATGTATATATAGAAACATAAAAAAGAGCTGCAGTGAAAAGTCTTTTAAAACAAAGAAAAGCAATGGATTATTTTTACGCATTATATAGTACATACACTCCCTTCCTTGGTTCTTCATTTCTTTAATAAGTTTTTGTTTATTTCCATATTACTTATTTTTTAATAACTATTAAAACTATGGACATATATCAAATGGCAGCCACAATTGAAATTTCACCAGAATAAAATTACTATAAAGATAAACAAGATCAAATAATACCTATATTTAATCACTATGTAAATTTTTTATTCGATGGGGGAAACTCAATACAATTTTGTATGAAAAAATGTATCCTATTGGCATCTCATTTCAATTTTGTCCGGTCAAAATATAAAATTAAACCAATTCAAGTTGGGAGTTGTTCGTAAAAAATATTTTCTCTCTCTCAAGAAGAGAGACGTCAAACTACATATAAAAAAAAAAATTTGTCCGCAAAAAAATTTTGTTCGGAAACAATGGTTGAATCCAGCTTTACTAAAAATGTTTATAAACTCATAACAATTGGTACTAGAAAGCATTTATTAACCCAAAAAAATTGCAACGAGAGAGCGTCAATAGAGCGTAAAAAATTGAGAGACAGAAAAATTCTTTCAAGTCTTTACAAGTAAAATTTTTACTTGCAATAATTATTCAAACAGTTGTTTTACGTTTGTGTTTACAGAACAATATTTCTAAATTAAGTTAAAAATAAAAATATTTGGAAAATTTAAGAAATTGTAAGTGTAAGTAAACTTTTAAAATTATAAAAAGTATTTAAAAGATAACAAATTTATTTTTGTGTAACTTAGGATCTACAGAGGTAAAATAGCACTTCGAATGGAAATTAACTAAGCAACACAGTATTTGGCATATCAGTGGCAAAGGATGTTCCGGCACAAATTTACTTTATTGAATGCATTTAAAGCTTTTAGGGAAAAAATTGGATCCTTCCATTTTTAATGATATTAATATTTTTCTAGTTTTTACCTCCGAAATATTTGTGTTCTTTATTTCTTTAATTCTTACAAACCAGCTGTTATTTTTAGTATTTTAAACATTATGAGTACCCAGCTGCTCGGTACTTTACACTTTGAAATGAATTTAAAGGCGGCCCATACACGTTTCAATTCAATTGTCAATAGAGTCTTTCAATTGAATTGGTTTTTGACCACACACTTCATAAAGTGAATTGAAAGATGTCCATCCAACTATCAGGTTCAATGAAATTAAAGACAATTTTAAAAATATTTAATGTTGGCTTTGCAAAAAAAAAACTACATATATAAATTTTGACAGCTGATTATGAGACTCGAACACACACAGCACAATCGAATTGAGAGATTTGCTAATCAACTTTAAAAATCAAAATGAGTTTGATTTTTCTTCAACCAACTCGTCATCTGCCAAACTAATCAATTTACAAAGCCATACACGGCTTGATTTTGACAACAAGCAATTTAGTTGCTTACCCATACACGAGTTGAAACGTGTAATTAAAAATAGATATTTTATTCAAAAGTAGCTAATCACGTAAAGCTTATTTCGAGTACGCCTAGTATTAGATTAAATAAAATTGTAAAACTCTTTATCTTTATATAAATGACCATAATCACATTATTTTTATAATATACATATACGAGTATGTATAATTTGTCCAAATAATGAAAGGAAACTTATTAAGTGCCCATAGATACCTATATATAACAACACTATTCTAACTTGAACATTTTAGCTAGTAAAGTCTTCCTTTATTTTTCACATTTTTGAAAGCAATTTGGAATAATTTCTTGTTACTCTCTCGTTGCAAATGTTTACTAGTAAAGTAAATGAACACACCTAATAAATACAACAATGCAAAAATAGCATGGTTTTTGTTGTTGGGTAAGCAATTCGTGTGTCAAAAAATTGTATGGAAAAGTATGTACATGCATACACACACCTGCACACTTTACTGCAGATATGTATGCATGTGAGCAAACCGGAAACAACTTTTAACAAATACAAATAGAATAAACTGTAGAACATCTGTTTTTTTAGTTTCACCTTGATTTGTGTCATGAAGAATTGCCGTCTTATCACAGTGTTGCATTAAAAACGGTTATTACTTGACATAGTAGCCGAATAAACAAATATTTTGTATTCGTAAAAAAAAAAAAAAAAAAAAAATGTGTCCACCTTCCCGGCGGACACACGGTACTAACAAAATTGAGTCAAAAAAGATTTGCTTTTGATGACTTTTGCACGCGCATAGAAAATAATATGAATAACGAGCTTTTTGTTGTGGTTTCGTTTTTCCCTGATCATAATATACATTAGAGGGCTACCCAAACACAAGAAAAATGTCTCACAAGACTAGAATATTATCAAGTACTATCCATCCTCTTCTTTCACATTTCAAAGCAAACACTACAGTGCTGAAATGTTCTGAACACATAAACTAATAATGTATTAAAATTGTTTAGAACAAACAGAACCAAACACAAGTAAAACAAAATTGAAGTATAGCTTGAAGCACTGAAATAATGCCCTACTTCAGTTTTCTTTATAAAATTTGTTGTTGTACATGGTTTAGTGCACAAGTGCTGTATACAAATTATGCTCATGTGTCAATATTTAGTGTACTCTCTGTGTTTTGCTAAGATCACTGTAGCCAGAAATGCAGATTTATCTTTATTTTGCAGATTTTTCCTCTCGAAAAACACTAAATGAAGATTTGAAGATTTTTGACGTAAAAACGCAGATTTTAAACATTTTTAATAATAAAGTACTTTTGTACTTTTTTCCTTTTATTTCTACTACTATTTGTTTACGTTATGGCAGAACCAAAATATCAATCGTTCATGTTATAAAATAGACAAAATGGAATAACAAAGTGCAAGATGCACATGTTTTTGAATGTATGAAAATTAAGCGGAATTTCGAACAAATTATTAAGGTTGGAAGCTACCTGCAAGTGATTGTTTTTGGACGAGAAGTTTAAAAAGTTGGTTTGTTAAAGCACCTTTCTAGCAAGTTTCTAGACAGTAATATGAGCTTATTTATATGTTAATTTAAAATCTTTTTTCATTATTATATTCTTTTAAAGTTGCTACCAAAATCATGTTCTTCCTTAATTTTATATATATATTTTTGTAATTGTCAATAAAAAATTCCTTTGCCTCCTTGTGGTAAATCGATGTCAGTCAAATGAAAATAAAACAATTTTAAAAACATAACAAACGAGTCAAAAGTAAGTTAGAAAAAAAACATGAAAAAAGTTTCGCGTTGTGACAATTTTTCAGTACAACAAGAAATGCCATTTAGACATGACTTTAAACCATCCTGAAAATCTGCTCTATCTAAAATATTTATTTATTTATTTAACTATACTCGTACAGTTGCAAATAAATTTGTACAGTATAGAATGCACAGCATGTAGTAATAGCAGTAATTTGCAGCGGCGCTGCGACTAACTATAACGAGTTATTCCTTTATATGAGAAGTTGCCGCGTGGTTACAAACAGCGAACAACTTTTAAAGATAGCAAAAAATCATACTTGCTCAACGAAATTTTTTTTTTTAGCATTTTTTTATTTATTGAATCTTCAAAATGAACTAACAATAAGTATTCAAATCTTAATACTAAATTTAAAATTAAAAAATGTGATTCTTAAGTCCGGCCAATGCTAGATAAAAAGTTTTATTATGCGGGAGCTATTTCGGTAAAATCACCTATTGAGCAATCTGATGGTGGCAACGGTATGCCTTCTTCTAAGCCGAGTGTGGCCGCAAAAATTAAGTATATTGCGTACAAGAGGGTTTGGATGAAGTTCCAACTTACTGACATACCTTGTCGCGTACTTAGAAAATTCCTCTTTTACCAGCGGAACACTCAGATCTTTATGAATTCGTGAATTTTTTACGTACCATGGACCCGCAGTAATTGGTTTTGTCGCCTTTGAATTTTTTTCAATATTTGACGCTGAGGCGATGCCGCATAATTGAATTCCGTAGCACCATATAGGATTTAGAATTGCATTGTATAGCAGAAGTTTGCAAACCAACTTCAATGTTGAGTTTCTGCCCATAAGCCAATTTAGTTGCGCTGCTTTTTGTTTCAACTGAGTGACTTTTGTTTCAATGTGAGACTTCCACGTCAGCCTACGGTCGAGGTGTATACCAAGGTACTTGACTTCATTGTGCTGCGAAATAAGTGAGTTGTTTATTTGGATAGGTGCACATGTTTGCTTACACAGTGTGAATGTGACATGAGTAAATTTTTGTTTATTAACTTTGAATTTCCAACCCTTGAGCCATTTTTCCGATGTTGAAATATATTCCTGTAAATTTCGTGAAGCTAATTTGTGGTTTGCATGAACGCTCAAAAACGCTGAGTCATCTGCAAATGTTGAAGTGTGGATTCCGGATGTCGTTGGCATGTCAAAGGCGTAAATCAAATATAAAGTAGGCCCCAGTATGCTGCCTTGGGGAACGCCTGCCTCGATTGACTGAGTTGGGCTTATAAAGTCGCCTTCTCTGATAACAAACTTTCGCCCATATAAGTAGCTTTCCAAAAGCTTGTGTGTATTTGCAGGCAAGTTTAACTTTATTTTGTGCATCAAGCCGTCTTGCCACACTTTATCAAAAGCTTGAGAAATATCAATGAAAAGAGCTGAGCAATACTCTTCTCCTCAAAGGTCTGTCTTATGACATTGACTAGTCTATGTGTTTGTTCTATGGTGTTATGTTTAGCCCGAAAGCCAAATTGATGATCAGGGATACATCCCTCACAGTCGTTGTTTAGCTTCGATAGTGAACGGACGTGTTTGTTTTTTGATCGCAAGTAAAAAAATAAAAAATAAAATAAAACGGGATTAAGTAAAAACCGTAATAGGTGAACAGAGTGTTTTTGTTTAAAAAAAAACTTTGTGACATTTTTTTTTAAATACCATTTAAAATTGTAAATAAAAAATAGAAGCAATTAATTGCATGAGTGTACCTATCAGATGTAATTCTGAAAAAGAGCTTAGCTCCGGTAGAAAAAACCTTTGGATTTCTGAAGAGGAATCGGTGAAAAAATCATTGGAAAATTTCCTGTCTCTAAGAGATAGGAAACGCCCGCGATCGTGTTCGCCAAATATTGTTGTTACAACTGAAGACAAAACATCTTCCAGTTTAATTGTTGATGATAAGGTAAAAATCCAAGTAGGCATGGACAGGTACATAACCGTGGTTAAAAGGCAGCGAAGCCCCGAATCAGCTCAAATATCATCTCAACCGAAATTTTCTAAAGATGATAATAGGACTTCGGCAACCGATAGCAATAGGTTTGCTATACTGCAAACAGATGAGCCAACAATTTCTAAAAAAATCTTTAAGCCGCCACCAATATATTTGCGAGAACCTACCTCTAGTGAGCTGGTAAAACAACTTATTGCGGCAATCGGCAAAGATACTTTTAACGTAACATCGGTTAAGCACGGCGGCATCAATGAAACCAAAATCCAGGTAAACAGTGAAAATGAATACCGAAAGCTGTCTGACGTTCTAGAGAAGGAGAAGCGATCATTTTACACATATCAGCTTAAAAGTGCCAAAGGTATTCAGGTCGTTATAAAAGGGATTGACCCTTTTGTTGACACGAATGAGGTCAAAACCGGACTAGAAGACAATGGCTTCAAAATTAAAAATGTGGTTAATATTAGAAACCGTGAAAAAATTCCTCAACCCATGTTTAGGGTTGAATTGGAACCTAGAGATGTTGCCTTAAAAAAGAATGAAGTGCATCCTATTTATAACCTCAAGTATCTTTTGCATCGCAAGGTTACCGTTGAGGAGCCTCATAAGCGTTTAGGGCCCGTTCAATGCCTAAACTGCCAAGAATTTGGCCATACTAAGGCCTATTGCAAGCTGCCCGCAGTTTGCGTTGTGTGTGGTGAACTTCACGGTACATCACAGTGCAAAAAACCTAAGACTGACGCGAGCGTTAAGAAATGCAGTAACTGTGGAGGTAACCATACTGCAAACTACAGGGGTTGCCCTGTCTACACTCACTTCAAGAGGTCAATGACAAATAGGTCACCAATTTCAAATATGCCACCCCAGCAGTCAAACACCACTTCTACAAACAATTTTCCCCAGGTACGCCAGTCAACCAGCCATGTAAACTTGCAAAACCCCAAACAAATTTCTTATGCAAATGTGGTAAAATCTGATAAACCAAACTTGGATCAAGAGCCCAAGCCTCCAAAATCCGATCCAAATTTTAGCAATCTTGAGGCAACTCTGCAGACTCTTGTTCAGTCCATAAACACTTTTACCGTTTCTATGACAAACATGATGCAGGAAATGCTAAAAATGCAATCCACTATTTTGCAGGCAATTTTAAACAAATGAATTGGTTAAAAATATGTTTCTGGAACGCAAACGGCATCCGCCATCACAAAAATGAACTTGAGCACTTCCTTATGGAAAAGCAAATCGATATAATGTTGATTGCTGAAACTCATTTGACAACCAACAGTTTTTTCAAAATTAATGGCTACATACTGTACGACACAAAAGATCCCCGTGGAAGATCTTGCGGAGGATCGGCAATTCTAATAAAATCCAGAATTAAGCACTATTTAATGAACGAGACACGCGAGGAGTATATCCAAGCAACTAATATATGCATTGAATATTTTCATGAAAAAATCGTTATTTCCTCGATTTACTCACCGCCCCGATTTTCAATAACAGAAAGCCAATATTCAAATTTTTTCAAATCACTTGGGCCTCGATTTTTAGCGGCTGGCGACTATAACGCTAAACACACTTTTTGGGGATCACGCTTAATTACCTCGAAAGGCCGTGTGCTTTTTGACACCGTTTCCAAAATGGGCTTAGATGTGGTTTCAAGCGGACACCCCACTTATTGGCCGACAGACCGACGAAAGATCCCAGACGTTATAGATTTTGGAGTTGCGAAAAATTTTCCTTTAGAGTGGATGCAAGTGGAGCCTTCATTAGATTTGTCATCAGATCACTCTCCCTCTATAATCTCTATTTCGTTCCCTCAAGAAATTGGCTCACCGTTGACTGTCAATAGAGTTAATTGGTTAAAGTACAAAAAATTTTTGAGCACACATTGTACTGAAAATATCGCCTTGAGAACGCCTGAGGATATTGATGTGTCAATTAACAATTTTTCTGAAAACCTCAAACTGGCCGTACAGCATGCTACCACTAGTCATTTAAGACCTAGGAATGAGAGCAATAGAACTTATTCATCTGAAATTGAGCAACTTCTGTCCGAAAAAAGAAGAGTCAGAAGAGAGTGGCAACTTCGCAGGTCTCCCCAGCTTAAAACTAGGCTACGGGAATGCATAACTCAGCTAAGAAATCTGCTTGAAGTCCATAGAATGGCTTCCCTTAAAACATATTTGGAAAGCCTTGATGGTACCCCTCAATCTGATTATTCCTTGTGGAAAGCGACAAAAGGTTTAAAAAGACCCGTAATAGGTAAGCCACCTTTGCGAAATTCAACTGGCGACTGGGCAAGAAGCGATTCTGAAAAGGGAATGTTGTATGTCGATCATTTGCGAAACGTTTTTATCACAAATGATTCAGAGAATAATACAGCGGAATTACCACCATATGTTGTTAGACCTCCTGTGTCTTTGAGATTTAATTTTCAAGATGTCGAAAACGTTATCGGTAATACAAACCCCAGGAAAGCTCCAGGCATTGATCAAATTACTGGTAAAATGCTTGAACAGTTACCTCGTGTAGCTAGAAGGGTTCTACTTTTTATTTTTAACGCCATTTTACGCCTTGAGTATTACCCTGCAGAGTGGAAGGTCTCAATGATTACTATGATACCCAAGCCAGGGAAGGATCTAACTAAGGTAGAATCATATAGACCAATAAGTCTTTTACCAACAATTTCAAAACTATTCGAAAAATTGTTAATGGCGAAGTTGAGTCCAATATTGAACAATGTGGGATGCATCCCTGATCATCAATTTGGCTTTCGGGCTAAACATAGCACCATAGAACAAACGCACAGACTAGTCAATGTCATAAGACAAACCTTTGAGGCGAAGAAGTACTGCTCAGCTCTTTTCATTGATATTTCTCAAGCATTTGATAAAGTGTGGCACGACGGCTTGATGCACAAAATAAAGCTAAATTTGCCTGCAAATACACACAAGCTTCTGGAAAGCTACTTATATGGGCGGAAGTTTGTTATCAGAGAAGGCGACTTTATTAGCCCAACTCAGCCAATCAAGGCAGGAGTTCCCCAAGGCAGCATACTGGGGCCTACTTTATATTTGATTTACGCCTCTGACATGCCAACGACATCTGGAATCCACACTACTACCTTTGCAGATGACACAGCGTTTTTGAGTGTTCATGAAAACCACCATTTAGCATCACGAAATTTACAGGAATACATTTCAATATTAGAGAAATGGCTAAAACTTTGGAAAATCAAAGTTAATGAACAGAAATGTACTCATGTTACATTCACACTGTGTAGGCAAACATGTCCGCCTATCCAAATTAACAACTCACCTATTCCGCAGCACAACGAAGTCAAGTACCTTGGTATTCACCTGGACCGTAGGCTAACATGGAAGTCTCACATTGAAGCAAAGGTCACTCAGTTAAAACTAAAAGCAGCGCAGCTAAATTGGCTTATGGGCAGAAATTCGACACTGAAATTAGATTGCAAACTTTTGTTATACAACTCAATACTAAAGCCTATATGGTGCTACGGAATTCAGTTATGGGGCACCGCCTCAGCGTCAAACATTGAAAAAATCCAAAGGCGACAAAACAAAATTCTACGAACGATTACTGCAGCTCCATGGTACGTAAAAAATTCACGAATTCATAACGATCTGAGTGTTCCGCTGGTAAAAGAGGAATTTTCTAAGTACGCGACAAGGTATATCAGTAAACTGGAGCTTCATCCAAACCCTCTTGCTCGCAATATACTTAATTTTGGCGGCCACACTCGGCTTAAAAGAAGGGATACCGCTGCCACCATCAGATTGCTCAATAGGTGATTTTACCGAAATAGCTCCCGCATAATAAAACTTTTTGTCTAGCATTGGCCGGACTTTAGAATCACATTTTTTTTAATTTTAAATTTAGTATTAAGATTTGAATACTTATTGTTAGTTCATTTTGAAGATTCAATAAATAAAAAACGCTCAAAAAAAAAAAAAAAAGGGATACATCCCACATCATTAAGTATTGGAGCCAACTTCGCCATTAACAATTTTTCGAACAGTTTTGAAATTGTTGGTAGTAGACTTATTGGTCTATATGGTTCTACTTTAGTGGGATCCTTCCCTGGCTTGGGTATCATAGTAATCATTGAGACTTTCCACTCTGTAGGATAATACTCAAGGCGTAAAATAGCGTTGAAAATAAAACGTGGAAGCCTTCTAGCTGCACGAGGTATTTGTTCGAGCATTTTACCAGTAATTTGATCAATGCCTAGAGCTTTTCTTGGGTTTGTATTACCGATAACATTTTCGACATCTTGAAAAGTAAGCAAAGACACAGGAGGTCTAACAACATATGGTGGTAATTCCGCTGTAATATGCGCTGAATCATTTGTAATAAAAACGTTTCTCAAATGATCGACATACAACAGAATCAGAATCGCTTCTTGCCCAGTCGCCAGTTAAAGTTCGCAAAGGTGGCTTACATATTACGGGTCTTTTTAAACCTTTTGTCGCTTTCCACAAGGTATAATCAGATTGAGGGGTACCATCAAGGCTTTCCAAATATGCTTTAAGAGAAGCCATTCTATGGACTTCAAGCAGATTTATTAACTGAGTTATGTATTCCCGTAGCCTAGTTTTAAGCTGGGTAGACCTGCGAGTTTTCCACTCTCTTCTAACTCTTCTTTTTTCTGACAGAAGTTGCTCAATTTCAGACGAATAAGTTCTATTGTTCTCATTTCTGGATCTTATATGACTAGTGGTAGCATGCTGTATGGCCAGTTTGAGGTTTTCAGAAAAATCGTTGATTGATATATCAATATCCTCAGGCGTTCTCAAGGCGATATTTTCAGTACAATGTGTACTCAAAAATTTTTTGTATTTTAGCCAATTAGCTCTATTGACGGTCAACGGGGAGCCAATCTCTTTGGGGAACGAAACAGAGATTATAGTGGGTGAGTGATCTGATGACAAATCTAATGAAGGCTCCACTGGCATCCACTCTAAAGGAAAATTTCTCGCAACTCCAAAATCTATATATCTATAACATCTGGGATCTTTCGCCGGTCTGATGGCCAGTAAGTGGGGTGTCCGCTTGAAACCACATCTAAGCCCATTTTGGAAAAGGTGTCAAAAAGCACTCGGCCTTTCGAGGTAGTTAAACGTGATTCCCAAAAAGTGTGTTTCGCGTTATAGTCGTCAGCCGCTAAAAATCGAGGCCCAAGTGATTTGGAAAAATGTGAATATTGGTTTTCTGTTACAGAAAATCGTGGTGGTGAGTAAATCGAGGATATAACAATTTTTTCATGAAAACAATCAATGCATATAATTGTAGGAGATATTCCTCACGTGTCTCGTTCGTTAGATAGTGCTTAATTCTGGTCTTTATCAAAATTGCCGAACCGCCGCAAGATCTTCCACGGGGATCTTTTGTGTCATATAGTGTGTAGCCATTAATTTTGAAATAACTGGTGGTTGTCGAATGGGTTTCAGCAATCATCAATATATTACCTGAATTTTAGTTTCACTGATGCTGCCGTGCTTCACTGATGTGACGTTGAAAGTATTTTTACCGATTGCCGTAATAAGTTGTTTCATCAGTTCACTAGAAGTCGGCTCTCTCAAATATATTGGTGGAGGCTTATATGTTTTTTTGGATGTTGTTGGCTCATCTGTTTGAAGGATAGCAAACCTATTACTATCCGTTATCGCAGTGGGTTTATCGTCTTTAGACATTTTTGATTTTGAAGATATTTGCGCGGATTTAGGGCTTCGCTGACGTTTAACCACGGTTATATACCTATCCATACCCACTTGCGTTTTCGGTTTATCAGCAATAGCTAGACTGGAAGATGGTTTGTCGTCTGTTGTAACAACAATGGTTGGCGAGCACGAACGCGTGCGTTTTTTATCTCTTAGAGACAGGAGATTGTCCAGTGATTTTTTCAATGATTCCTCTTCAGAGATCCAGAGGTTTTTTCTAGTGGAGCTAAACTTCCTCTCAGAATTGCATCTACTAGGTACACTCATGCAATTTTTTTTTATTTATATTTTTTTTATTTAAAAGTATATAAAAATAATTGTCACAAAGTTTTTCTTTTGTATAAATTCGCGCTTCCACTTATTGCGGTTTTCCAAGAAATCAAAACTTTAATGTATAGTTTTTTTCCAACTGGGTAGGTAATCTTCACGCACAATAACAATGCACTGCCACCGCACTTGTTTTATTGAAATTAATTTTATTGTTTAGTTAATGAAATGTGGGGAATTTATTTTCCCGTTATTTTTAAAAATAATTTGTTATTGTTTTAACAATTTAATACAAAATATTATTGATTTTAAAAGAATTTAAGCACAATGATTTTATTTTTTATTGGAGAATCACAGGGGAACTGATATGCCATGCTAGATATGAGAGAATATATAATTTGTTTTTTCTCGTTAATTTGCTGACGTTCTCTCTCATATAATATCAGTTGTAGACACTGTGTTACTTGTTGGTGATAAATGCATTCATTTTTCAGGTTAAAAATCGGTGTAATAAAATAAGTGTATGGTATGTTTTGGGGGAATTTTAAGTAAGACCTTGTTATGTAAAATGTTAACTTGGTAGCAACTCTAGTTAAAAAAGTCCCGATCAGTAATTGAGAATAACCGAACAAGTTCGTAATCTGGGCAAACCAGCGCCCGTCATTGTTGTAAATAAAGTAAAAAAAAAAATACACACAACTTTTCTTTAACTTCTGAACTTATTCCAAGTTGAAGTCAGTCAAACTAAAAACTGTTCAAAAATGTCGACTTCAGAAATCTTCGTAGTGTATAACTTTTCTTTTTTTGTCTCTAGCTTAACTGCGACTGTTTGCATGATTGAAATCAGAAGTCGAAGCAACAGTTTACGTGTGAATAGCAAAAAATTGAGAAGTCGAAGAAAAAGCACAATCTTACGACTTTTGCTACTTTGACTGCAGTTTTTTAAACACTGGCTTCAAACGTATCGGCGTGCGAGTGAAAAATATTCTTCACATGCATATAATTCTACAATTTCTTGACAAACCAAATGCGAATGGACTGATTTTAGAAGAAGTTGTATAACATTTACTCACTCGTATCTTTATATTCGAACACTTTTGGATGACAATCATTTTTCCCTTATAAATTTTTATGTACAATAATCCTTGCTTTCCATTAGTTTGCTGGCTGCATGCATGGGAGAAAAGCTTTTGTAAACCATTACAATTTTTCCAGTTTTAGCAGGCATAATCCAAAAAAGAATATCCAAAGGGTCTAATTAGCCCTTGTTTAAGAAAAATTGCCTAAACTCCTTATTTGAGTTCCTAAATGTGGAACAAATATTTCAACGTAACAGAGCAAACAGAAAGAAATTTTGCTACAAAATCTGTTTTTGCTTTGTGAAATTTGAATTTATAAAAAATTTAAACTGCAAAAATATGAAGAAAAATGTTAAGTGTCACAATTTTTCTTCTTTCTTACAGCTTTTCTCTTCTGAAGAGCTCAAAAAATTTTCAATACAGTTGGCGTTGTTGCCGTCACAAATTATTGTATTCTCTAAGCTCGAAAAGGCAAAAGAAGAATAAAAAACCAAAGGCAAAATTGGAAAAATGTTAAATATTTAATGAGTCTTGGGCTCATAAGTACTATTACTCATACATACTTGCTTATTAGAACACACAAAAGTTTGACTTGTTTTTAATTCTTTTTCCTTTCTAACTTCTTGAAACAATTTAATAAATGAAAAAATATATGTATATCCTTAGCAACTTGTTACAAGACAATTAAAACTTTTTCATTATTTTTTTTCGATTTGCTTCTGAAGTTATCGCTCGTTTTTCCAGTGTCGGTAGTCTTTGGAACATTGTCATAAAATTTTAATTTGTACGCAATATGTCAGTCAGTCATTCAGCCAGTCAGTTAGAAAAAGAAAATGATGCGTATATTTGAGCAAGTATGTGTCAAATTACACAAAAGAATTTTGCATTTGTTTATTTGTTGTTTTAGACAGTGTTAACGTGTCGGGTATAAGAATTTAATATAAAGGATGTATGAATAATCATCTAAATAACAACCGCCCAAAGAACTAAACTGAACAAATGCCACAAAAATCCGGCAAACGCCTATAGAAAGTATGTATATATCGACAAGAGCTTTAGCATTTTATACAGTGAAAATAATATGTTTGACCAACCTGTATAAACTGGGTGATTTATTTTTTAATTTTTTTTTCTTTGTTTGAACACAACAAACACAAAAAGTAACACCAATTGTCTATGGCAGGAATCGAACCTGCGACCTCGAGACTCAGCCATCGAGGCATCCAAACTTTGATTGACTTTTACGAGGGTGGATTAATATTGAAGCTAAATAGCTACAAACATAATTTTTTTTTTTAAATTGCGATTTGTCAAACGTCAGTTTCATCTAAATACATCGATTATTTTATTTGTTGTAGCCCTTTGATAAAAGCAACTTTCTTGAAAAATGGAAAAAGGTGAATTTCGTGGAGTGTCTAAACACTAGCATTTAAAAGGAAAAAGAGACAAAAGAAAAGCTCGATAAACTTCACGGTGAGTCTACTGCGTCAGTTTACATGGCATTTTTTTTTTATATTGGACCAGTACTCAGGGGATGACCCCTACATATGCAGTGCATTGTACCAGAACTAATAAAACAGGTTGTGAGGAGGGGGAAAGAGGGAGTAGTGTTTGTGAACATTTGACTTGAACCTTCCAACGTTATAACAGACAGGAAACACGTCTGCAGGCAAATTATTCCACAGACGAAGCGTTCGACTGAAAAACGAATTCTCTCTGTAATGCGTAGTGCGATTCCCCGGGCGATCGACCACAAATGGATGAGCTCTGGACGATGAGCGCGTGCTACGTAAAAATGTGCGAGTTTCGGGAACAAGATCCCTAATCTCGTCCGAGCAAAATCCACTGTAGTAACGATAGAACAGAGTAACGCACCCCACACCGATGCATCCAGTGAGTCACCGATGAGCTTCTTCGCCCTCTCCTGCACACGGTCGTGTAACCCCAAAATAGACTTTGAGGCACCGGCCCAAACATGAGAGTTGTATTCCATTTTCGGTCGGATGTAGGTGGTATAAATAGTAAGGAGGTCGGATGGAGTGAAGTACATCTTACACCGTTTCAAAAAACCAAGACACTTGAATGCTTCTTTGGAGACATGAAAAATGTGTTCAGTCCAGCGAACATCACACTGTATCCTCATTCCAAGAACATCAAGAGCATCCGATTCCTTGCCAGGAGCCTTGCGGAACCCCTGAATTAGTCTTGAACTCGTTTGATGAGACCCTTTCTATAACAACTCGTATAGTGCTGTCTCTGAGAAAACTGGATATAAACCGAGAAACTGGCAAAACTTACACCAAAAGCAGTAAGTTTTGCCAGTAGCGCACCATGCCACACTCTGTCAAACGCTTTTGCAATATCCCACTTTCACGGAAATGATGGATTGAGTGGCACCATTTCGCTGAAAGATATGCCATAAGATCGCCACTAGAACGACCCTTACGAAATCCATATTGACGATCACAAAGTAGTTTATGCGACTCTAGATACCTCATAAGGTGATGGTTGACGATGCTTTCCATTACTTTGGAAAGTGTAGAGCAAATTGCAATTGGGCGGTAATTTTCAAGGTTATTTGCCTCACCCTTTTTGGGTATTGGTGTTACATTAGCAACCTTCCAGCTTGATGGAAACTCACCAAAATGGTAAAGTAAGCTGAAGAGGCGGGCTAATGGACGCGCAAGCGTAGAAGAACACTCCTTCAAGACCAGTGCTGGAATGCCATCCGGTCCAGGAGTTTTGTTTATGTCGAGGTCTGCCAAAATCCTTTTAACTGCTCGTGCCCGGAAAAATATCTTTGGCATAGTTACAAATACTCTTTCGAGCTCGGGAAGTGGTTGACTGCTTTCCGGCAAGAGTTGCTTGCAAAAATTTCAGCCAACAGGATAGCTTTGTCAACCGGGTCGGTGAATGCTTGGTCATTCTTTAAGAGAGTTGGGATTGATGAACTAGTATTGTTCTTTACCCTCTTAACGAATGACCAAAAGGTCTTACTGCCGCGGGGAGCTGTAAGGACCTTGGCACGAAGACGCTGTTCGTGAAGAAACTTTTCACGCCTAAGTACCTTGGCACACAAAGATCTTGCCTTTTTGCGTAGCAAATCAGTCTCTGGGTTTTTGTTTAAACGCCAATTACTGAATGCTTCCTCTCTAGATCTGACTGCGTTTTTGCACGTCTAATTAAACCAGGATTTAACTCTTGGTTTAACCGAAATCTGCTTGGATGGGATGAATGATTTCATTCCTAGCAATATCATATTCTCGACCATTTTTGCTGAAGCATTTATGTCGTTATCTAGAAAGCAAAGTTTCCAATTAAAATGCTCATAAAATTGATTGAGCTCAGCCAAACGCGCCTTTTTGTAAATAAATATTGAACGTTTCGTGGCTGATTTCGGATCGTTACGAAGTTCAGAGATCGAAAAGGTAGCAGAAATGGTGCAATGATCTGAATTGTCGAGAGGTGCACTAACTTTGACTTCATACTTTTCAGGGTGTGAAGTCAGGAATAGGTCAAGTGTGTTTGAATGGTGCCCTTCAACACATGGAATATGCGTTGGCTCATTCACTAATTGCGCTAGATGGTTGTGCGCAGCAAATAACTCAACATATTGGCCTTCTGGAGTTGTGTGACTCGAATGACGAAGCCAAGATGAGTTGTGAACATTGAAATCGCCAGCAACAACGATTCCACTGCTGGTTTGTTGAATTTAAATGCGGCAGTGCACAATAGCATCAACAGGAAGGCCAAAAGAGGTGGTTACGAGTGACCGCCGAATCAAGTTACGGGAGATTGTTGAAATGGTAAACATATCATATGAACGTGTGTTCAATATTTTATACGAACATTTGCATATGAAAAAGCTATCGGTAAGTTGGGTGCCGTATTTGCTCAATCTCGAACAAAAACGAGTTCGACAGACCAACAGCGGTGTTTGGAATAATAAAGCGAAATCCTGTTGATTTTTGAAGCCGATTAATAAGTATTGATGAAATGTAGGTCCACCAATACAAACTTGAAACCAAAAACCAGTTGAAACAATGGGTGGAAGCTGCTGAAAGTGCTCCGAAGAAGGCGAAAATAGTGAAATCGGCTGGCAAGGTTATGGCCACTGTATATACATACGATATATTTTTCATCGTTTATCTTGAAAAATGATCCACAATCACATGAAAGTATTATCGTGCATTACTGGATCACTTGATGATGCAGTAAAGAAAAAACTCCAACATTTAAAGAAGAAAACATTTATTTTTTCCAGAGAACACCCCGGTTCACACAGTATTACACATGGTGCTAAAACTACGTGAAAAACACTTTGAATTTTATATTTTTATATGGTCAATTTTTTGGTAAATGTTGCTTAAAACGTTTTTGCTGTTTGACCTATTTTTAAATAAAGAACATGTTGCTTTTTCTTTTTCCCGACGTTTCGTAGATTTTTTTGTCTACATTTTCAAGGGAGCGTCTATTCATATAAATATAAAAACAATTTTTATAATCTAAATACATATACATATGTGTGAGAATTACCTTAATCAATGTTGTTACATCTGAATTTTTAACAAAATTATTTTGATAAGGATTTCAAAACAGAAAATACAAAATTAAAAACTCAACGTTAATTTAACACAACTCTGTAATTAATGTTATCCGTGTCTTCTTTTAAGTTCATCGTTTTGTTTATGTTTTGTTGTGTCCGTAAGCTCTCAATTGTAAATCTCTTTTTCGTATTATTTTCTATGTCCAAAATTTTAACGTTATCAATATCAGCTGAGTCTCCACTTTGTAGAATGTGTTGTGCAAGTGCTGTTGTTTCTTTTTTTTTTCTGTGTCCATTTTGTGTTCTCCCATTCTAGTTTTTAAGCTTCTTTTTGTGGTGCCAATATATAGGTTTTTACTTCCAAATTACCGATTTTTGTAATCAAATTCAATTTTTTACAAGTCAAACACAATCTTTTGCAACACAAATTCAATTTCTTGTACTTCAAATTAAATTCTTTTCATTTCATATTAAATTTTTTCTATTTCAAATTAAACTATTTTTATTTCAAATTAAATTTTTTTTGTTTCAATTTAAATTTGTTTAACTTCGAATTCAAGTTTTTATTTATTTAGCTAAAAATTTACAAAATGAAATAAAAATAAATTTGTTGTTCAAGTCATTACTCGTAATTTTTCCTTTATATAATTTTCTAAACCAAATTTGGACGGTTCCTATTGCAACCGTTCTCCAGATGCAGCTAATGACAAACTCATGGTCATATTAAGATAGTAATTGTTACAATCTGAAGGTGTTACCGTTTCGACTGACTGTTTAATTATTGTTATCAAGTCCACATTACTATCCACATCAGCTAATAAATTTCGGGCAGGTAGTTTTGTTTTAGAAAAAAACTTTTTTATTGGATTAAGCTCACCTATGTAGCTATGTAAGGAGGAAGAAAATTTATAATGTCCCTGGATTCTGCAACCTTATCTTTTGTATCTTGAGTTTTATGTATCTTAGCATTATCAAGGACCAGCTAAGCACATTCGGTGCTGGTTTCAGCAAATTTACTGAATAGCTAACTCTTCCAGGAAAATTATGAAAATGTTGGAATTTACAGACGAATTAGCAATGATCGTCTTGTCTTTCAAAACAGAAATTTATTACAGTTGAAATATCGGGAGAACATATTATTTCAATTTATTTTCAAATTTAAAATAAAGTTTATTTCATAAACCTGTCTCAAAATTTTTTACTTATAATGTAACGTATATTGAGTTTTTTTTAATAAAGCCTTAAGTTTTTAGCCAAATAAACAAAAAATTTACAGTCGGTTCGCCCATGTCGAAAGGATAAGTTCAATCGCATTCAGGGCGATAGAAAATTGATTTGGGGTTTTTCTAAATTAATTCTATGCGAACGATGTGTCAAAATTCAATTAAAATACATAAGTTTATGCGAACGAACAATAGTGATATAGACGAACTCAAATTTATTCGAATGTGAGTGACTAGCTTTCTTTCGCATACATTTTCATTCGATATCGTCGAACAGGCATTACATTTAATTTCGAAGTTAAATAAATTTAATTTGAAACACAAAAAATTTAATTTATAAAATATTTTAACCCTTTATCACCTAAGACCGTCTACAGACGGTCATAAAAAAACACAAAGTTTTGCAAAACCAACATATTTTACGCTCTTGCAACTTTAATAATTTAAATGAGTACAAAATTTCCAAAATAATGGTACCTGTTGAAATGTGATGCATAAAATAGTTTTGAAGAAAAATTCATTCTAGTCAGAGATTTTGTGCAAAGTGGAACATTAATTACTTGCGATCTCTAGTGAAAAGTAAAATAAAAAAAAATACGTTTGAGTGTTTGAGTTGAGGCTGGAATTTTTTCGGTAAGTAATTATTATGTTTTTTCTCATAACATGTAACAAAAAAGGTGAATCAAACAATAATTTAGTTTCAATTGAGAATTTTTTGAACACCGTCTGTAGACGGTCTTAGTCACTTAGACGAAAAAAAAATTTTTAAGTCTTTTACTGGAATAAGATAAAATCGATATTAGCCATTGTCTTTTGAAATAGCAATTAAAGGATTATCAATCTACAAGATGGCAGAAAATCAGTTTTGCCGTAAGTCGGGGAAAATTAAACTTTCTCTGTTGAGTGACCAAGAAATCGCTGATTTAATGGAATCAATAGAAAACGATGATGATTTTGAAGATTTGGATAACGTGGAAGATGAAGATTACTATTGTGATGACATATTACCTGAAGATAATACTGTGGCAGAGAAATCTCTAAATATATTAGACTCTTCTTTACTTAGAATGTCAATGAATGCAAGTAATTGCAGTTTGAACACTGTTGGTCCTGAATCAGTCGATAATTCAAAGCAAAATGAGCTTGCAGCAGAAAACTTTACACCTACATCTAAAAACAACCAAGAAACAAGAACTTCGTTTAAATATCATAAGAAAGATATGGAAGATTCAGGGCCCCAAGCAGCACCATCGTCAGGCGGGTTTACAGGAAGTAGTAAGTATATAGCAACGTTTGCATCTGTAAAGTTGTTATGTAAAGTTTTGTTTGCTAGCTTTGTCGGACATTAAAAAAGATTCTTCGGAATTCAAGAGTATTTTGTGGCGTAAGACTTTTATGAAGTTGCATGTTAATGAGGTAGCATTTCGTGGAAAAACTGATTTGCCATCTGAAGTGCGCAATATGAAAACACCACTACATTATTTTTCATATTTTTTTACTGATGAACTAATTGATCTAATAAGCTTAGAAACAAATCGCACTGCAGTCAAAGAAAATGTTAATACAGCGTTTAAAATTGATTCATGCGGAGATACATTGGAGTACTTATATTCATGTCACTATTCCGTTATCCCAATATCCAGGCCCATTGGAGCGAATATGGTTTTCGGCATATACCAGACTGTATGTCTAAAAATAGATTCGAGCAAATCAAGAAATATTTGTCGTTTAATGATGAGTCTAATAGAGTTCACAAGGGTAATTTAGGCTACGATCCACTTTTCAGAATTCGAAAAATTGCAACACATTTGGTTGTGCGTTTTGATAGCATCCCAAAGAATGCTCGGCTCTGTATCGATGAACAAATGTGTTCGACTAAAATGGTTCATCATTTACGCCAATATTTACCAGACAAGCCGCATCCGTGGGGCATAAAATTCTTTGTGTTGTGTGACAGCCATGGGTATTCGTACAGATTCGAGATATATACTGGAGCTAAAAATGATGATATTGTTTTACTCGATACACCAGACATTGGTTCAACAGGCAACGTTATTATAAGGTAAATATTTGCTCTGGAAAAATTAATTTTTTCAATCGTTTTCATTTTTATCATATTTTTATTAGGTTGTCGCAAACAGTACCAAATTTTAAAAACCACATTATATATTTTGATAACTTTTACACGTCCCTACCCTTTATGGTGTACCTAAGAGCACGTGGAATTTATAGCCTTGGAACTGTCAGAGCAAACCGAATTCCCAACTGTAAGCTTCCCACTGATAAGGACAATGAGCTTAAGAAATTGCCAAGAGGTTATTCTACGGAATACGTTGGATCGGCTTATGGAGTTGATGTTGCAAAAGTTTTGTGGAATGATACAAAAAATGTAAGGCTATGTTCAACCTATGTTGGCACAATGCCATTCCAAAGAAGCAATCTGGTTGACCAACCACCTAAAATTGGACGTTGCAATCGGAAAGAAAAAATATTTAATGAAATTGACTGTCCGCAGATTATTCATGAGTACAATGCTCACATGGGAGGCGTAGACTTAATGGATTCCTATATGGGTCGCAACGGACTCAAAATTAAAACCAAGGACATGGCAACCAGAATATTTTACCATCTGCTTGATATGACCATTACAAACGCTTTTGTATTATATCGTAGAGTCAACGCTGAGAACAAACAAAGCCCTGACAATAACGAAGAAGTAAAAGACATGTCGATGTACGAATTTCGGTCAAGCATTGCAAAGGAACTCTGCGCTTCCGTCGAAAAACGTTTGGTGGGTCGCCCGTCCTTTACTGAGAAGCCATCCTGTAGCTCTGTTGGAAAAAAAAACCATTCATCCTTTGGCAAGCATAAGATTTGACAAGACAAATCATTTTCCACAATGGGGCTCAAAAAAATCATGCAAGCTATGTAAGAAATCTGAAACGCACACGTTTTGTACTAAATGCAATGTTCATTTATGTTTTTCAAAAAGTAAAAACTGCTTCTCAGACTACCATATAAATACGTAAATAATTTTGGATTGATCTTGCAATGTATTTTTATATCAATAGTTAAGAATAAAACTGATATTCTTTCAAACAATCATCATATATTTATTTCTAAAAACTTCCCTGAGCCACTAAGACCGTCTACAGACGGTCTTCCTTATTTTGGTCCTGGAGGCTCGCAGGCGCAGTTATTATTACATTTATTTTATTGGCGCAGTTAAATTTGTAATTCAAATTCAGGTGATTAAGGGTTAATTTGAAATAGAAAAATTTTAATATGAAATGCAAAGAATTTAATTTGAAGTGCAAGAAATTGAATTTGTGTTGCAAAACATTGTGTTTGACTTATAAAAAATTGAATTTGAGTACAAAAATCGTTAATTTGAAAGTAAAAACCTATATATGCGATCACAGTTTTCGTTGTTTTTGCCATTACATTTAATTTCATAAACAACGTTACTTTTTTGTTCCTTCTGTATTGTTGTTTTTCTTTTTGAGAATATTGTATTTATTGTTTGGTTTGTATGCAAAGCATATATTTGTATGTTAAATTGTTTTCCTCAGATTTCTGTTATTGATCAGATTAGGTAAGTATGTGACGCTGTAGAATTTTTTATTTATTAGGGAAGTCTTGACATTTTGTGTGTTTTTATTGTTTTTTGTATAATTACATTTGTTGGAAAACTATTTTTTCTCAATATTTTATAAATAAGCTCTGTGTTTTTTGGATGAAGACGTTCATTGCTGATACTTAATACTTTTTTTATAAAACTTTTTGCCGTGTCCATTATTTGGCTTTTCGGTTGTGTTGTGTGGAAGTTCATAATCCGTCCAGACGCCAACTTGCTCATGTGAGCCTACGTTCTGAATTGCCGCTAAATTTTCTCTTGCCATTTCCATACCCATTCCATACTCCCTTCACTTAAGAGACGTTTTTGTACTTTTCAGACAGGCCACATGTGAATATATCTGTCAACAAGCTTTTAAATTCACACGTGTTACTCAAAATTTCCGATGAAGTAGCATATTGAACAATTGTTTCCGCAATTTTTTGTTTTCTTGTAAAAAATGCATACCTCTCCATAGCCACATTAATTCGTGGTATGAAATAGTTTTCAAACTTTTCCAGCAAATTCGCATAGTTCGCCTCCTCAATATTTGTGTTGAATGAATTAAAAATCTGCAACGCGGAGAGACCCTTATGTTGCAGCAATAGCGCAACTTTTCTCTTATTTGGTTCTGAATCCAAATTTGTTGCCAACAAATAAATCTTGAATTGCCTGCTGCAACTTTTCCATTCCTCTGCAATATTAAAAGCTTTAACGTTAAAGTCGGTCATCGTGTTTGCCATTGTTCCTGCCGCTGTTGTCGCCATTTTGTCTTCTATAGACAGTACATCTTTCGGCTCCATTTTAAGTTTTTTTTTTTTTTTTTGTAATGGTAATGTTTTACAGTTTTTTTGTTTGTTTTTATAATCACTGACTATTGTCGCTTTTTTAAATTGCGCGAACACCTGACACCATATTATAATAAAACACTTCTTATTCGTTCACTGGCTGTTTGCTTAATAACTATAATCTTTATTGTTATGTACTGAGAATTCGACATCATCCACCAGGTACTGAGTACCGAATATCAAGTACTTACATAAATAGTAATTCATTTATAATATCTTATAACAGTTGGCATGTCTGAGGCGTTAATAAAATATAAAGTAGGTCCTAGAATGCTACCTTGGGGAACTTCTAATTCGATTGGCTGTAAGGGGCTTATAAAACCGCCTTCTCTTATAACAAACTTCCGGCCGCATAAGTAGCTTTTCAGAAGCTTGTGTCAAAAGCTTGGAAAATGTCAATGAATAGAGCTGAATAATACTTTTTGTCCTCAAAAGTCTGTCTTATGACGTTGACTAGTCTGTGCGTTTGTTCTATGGTGCTATGTTTAGCCCGAAAGCCAAATTGATGATTGGGGATACATCGACGTTGAAGTTGGATTGCAAACTTCTGCTATACAATGCAATTCTAAAACCTATATGGTACTACTGAATTCCATTATGGGGCACCGCCTCAGCGTCAAATATTGAAAAAATTCAAAGGCGACAAAACCAAATTCTTCGAGCGATTACTGCGGCTCCATGGTACGCAAAAAATTCACTAATTCATAAAGATTCATAAACCGGGATTTTTATGAAAATGCGAACTTTAATTTTTTTTGTTGCTTAAAAGCAGTTCTGGTAATAAAATGAGGTTATGGTATAAATATGAGATATAGCCTAAACCGGGTTTTTCATGAAAATGTTGTGTAAGCGAACTTAAACAACTTTTTTGTGCTCAAAAGCAGTTCTGGTAATGAAATAAGGTTATATAAATATTGAAAATGAAATTTTCCGATATCGGTCTATACATACCCGAGATATAACCTAAACCGGATTTTTAATGAAAATGTCGCGTAAGCGGACTTAAATTTTTTTTCTTTTGCTCAAAAGCGGTTCTGTGGCTGTGTTCTGTAACTCTCGCCATGACAAACTTTTCGACTGAAACGTGTTAAATGAAACTAAATTTTCATAAGTTGAAACAATCAGCTGCTTTTCTCACTAAAGTAGCGTTTTGTCTCTCATTCTTTACACACGTCTTTTGTTGTTATGTATGTTTGTTCATTAATTAAATTCGTACGCAACTAAATTGCACCGGAATAGGTAGCAGGCCATATACACAGCTTGCTACTTATTCCGTTTGTTGGTTTTTTTTCTCTTTTTTTACCGTTGTCCGTATTTTCTATATATATGTTCACTATTAATTTCGTATGAAACCAAAATGCATCGGAATAGGTAGCAAGATGTGTACACGTGTTGTTTTCTTTTCTATATACATATGTATGTACATATGTATGTTCATTATTAATTTCTTTTCAACGCATTTAATTACCTTGTAGTGTGAAAGGTGTTGGACTAAAATTTGCTAATTTGAGCAGTTTTTTTTTTAACTTTATTATTTTATGTATTGAATCTACATAAGAAATGTAATGACAATAAGTATTCAATTTTTGATACTAAAAAAAAAATTGTGATTAAAGTCCTGCCAGTGCTGGACAAAAATTTATTTTTATGCGAATATTTTGAGCAGTGTCGAAGGTATATACACTCGGCACTGATCAGTTTTAACTAATTTAACTCCAACATTTTAAATGCTGTAATAGTTTTTTTTGTCTTTCATGTTGTTATTGTTAAAGTTTAACGTCCACAAACACTACTCCCTCTTTCCACCTTATCAATCTATTTTCCTAGTACAATGCACTGCATATGTAGGGGTCATCCCCTGAGTACTGGTCCAAGATAAAAAAAAAAACTGTAGCTATAACTTTTTTTGGTGAGTAATCGCTGTCACGTAAGGAAATTACTCGCCATTTTACAGAAAACCTGTATCTGTAAAACTTTTGCGAAAAAATTTCCCGCTTTCAACCGTCATTATTTCTCGCAAATAAAAAGGCAGTGAAATAGTAGATAATAATAATAAAAATAAATATTTTGCTGTTAAATTAAGTTTAATATACTTTTACACACTTTATAACGATTGTTTTTTTTTACTTTTTAATTAATTTAAAAAAGCAAGTTTTAAGGGTATACAATTATAAATTTGTGATTCCGTTTGTTATTTCTACAATTTGAATTTCCGACCCAACGAAGTATAATGTTATACTTTTATAATGTTTTTATCACTATTCACAATATTCAGTTCACTTTGTTTTTTAATTTTACAAGATTTTGTGCACAAGTACATCCTTTTATAAAAAGAATAAAATCAATACAGCCGTTCATAGCAATGATGAGAGTTCATAGTATTCAGTAAAATTTATCTTATATTATACAATATATAATAACTTTAATAAAAAGTTATATTAAAATGTATTATTAATGTATTGTACTTAAAAGTTATTAACAGTTTTTTGTTAATATATTTGTATTACTTCACAGACCTAGATTTAATCATGTATTGCCTTCTTACATTTATAGCAGCATAACTCTGCATTATGAACCGATTTTCAAAAGTCATTTTATCGTATCGTTCATGATTATGTTTGTGTAATATATTTTTGCAAATCGGGTGAATAAATGTCGGGGTTACATATAATGTGAAACTTACAAAAATCTTGCGCAGCATATAAATTACACCCAAATGGATGTACAAAATGTACATCCATTTTAAATTTTTTGAATTTACACCGAATATAGTGTGTGAGCATTGAAAATGAAAATATTGTCGTTCCACAAAATCCTTAATAAAAACTTTATTTTTCATCCCTTTTTTCAAATTACGCTTAAAATGTTGGGAATTAAATGAACTATTTGGTAAAGCAATAAAATATTCCAGATTTTTACTAAAACGTAGACAAAAACGAAATAAAAATGAAAAAAAATGTAAAAAATAGGCAAATTTTGAACTTTTCTTGTCAGATAGAAATTCGCATTATATCGACGGAAAAGACGTTCAATTACCTTTCCAACGATGTGGCATTTATCTCGATCGGACTTTTAGGTTGGGCTCCACAAGGGTTTGAGTGGTACCTTGCACCGAAACACACAAAAGTACCGTTATCTAAAAAACTGTACTTAGGAAAAAATTACAGCGTTTTTCGTACTCAGGAGGTCCGAATTAACTTATCTAGGCAAGTGGCGTTCTTGGTATTTTTTGGCTGTAAACCAGTGCTATCAAATAAACAAGTACCAAAACAGAGGTTTTGTGCCACTGTCCCATTCACAATAATATATACCATCACTGACAACATTTCTCATTTAGGAACGTAATGAAAATCTATTTTCTACAGATTGAGACGTTGCGGTTACATTCCATTACAGTCAGATACGCATTTTCATGGTTGTTCGTATACCAAAAACGATCAGCTATTTCAACTACATTTCTACATTTACGGTTGGCTAAATGGACCTTAAATGAAAACTTTTTTTGAATAGGCAAAAATATTTATGGAAAAATAAGTATTTTTCAGACAAAATTTTTGTCTATGTATATACATATATATGTAAGTATAATCGTTTTTCAATGAATTTATAAATTATTGTATTATACATTTTGTTGTTACAATTTTGTTTTGTTGATTTGTTGCTTCTTTTTTTTCTGTATTCGAAAATCTTAAAATTTTTGTGGGGCGTGTAGGCTGCCAATTTATTGTTGTTGCTGTCGCCGTCTACATTATTGCTGCTGCAGCAAGTTGTTATCTGTTTATAATGTTTCTGTTTTAGTGTTACCAGTATTATGGACTTAAAATTTTGTTGAATAATCTTTTGCCGTTTTGATTTTTTTCCAGTTTGAGTTTGTGCCAGCACCAACTTGGACACCTCCTACATGCCATGTTTTCTTTAGAAACTTTTTACTAATGCTGTGTCCATTTTTTGTCGCTTTTTTGTAGTATTCCTTGGTAGTAGTAGTAGTAGTAGTAGTAGTGCTGTTAACTGAGTGTTACTGATTTAATTGAAAGAAGTTTTTGCTTTGAAAATTCATTTATTCTTTGCTTTGTTTGTTATGCGAAAACATCAAAGCTCTGGTAATCAACCAGTTTGGGTGGTTGTTTGGCGCGAGAGCGTGTGCGGTGAAACATTTACAACAAGTGTTTTTAAAAGTTTGTTGCGATTTTAAGCAACAACAAAGAGGCAACCAACACAAAACTAAAGACACTTAATAATTTTACGCAATTTGTCTTTGATAATAAAATACAACAGACAACAATCAGTTTAAAAAATATTTATAGCAGCAGATTCTCAGTTAGATTTTACAACAAATATTTCTGAAGTCGTACACTCAAAATATTATGTAGTTAAATTAACGTAAAATGAAATATGAAACAACTGAAAATGCAGTTAAAAACCGGTCAACTCATTTTTCTTTGAAATTAAAGTAAAAGTCAATTAATTTTTGAAAGTTAAAAAATAACTAACTGAGCACCGTAATATTTATTGATTTTATCGAAGAAACAAACTAGAATTTCCGTAAAACTTACGGATTTTAACTTTTGTTTAAATTTTTCAACTATCAATTAAATTGAAATGTTGATTTAAGGTTGAGGTCGGTTTTGTTTTTTATATATATAAAAAATGTTTTAATGACTTCGATATTTCCTCTTCCTTCGGAAGACTTTTTTTTTTTTTTATTTATTTATTTGATAAACCAACACAACAAGATATAACATCTTATAAATGACAGTGTTAGTAATAAGGGTAGACAATGATAATAAACGTATGTATGAAAATTTAGTCAACAGTGAAAAACAAAAGTAAGAAACAGAACAATTAGGGTTATCACTTACATAAAGGAAAAACATGAATCACTATCGTTACTTTGCAAAAAAAAGCCAAATATGTCGTAAAAAATAATTTACAAAAATAAATTTTTTAATTCTATTTTAAACTTATTAGCGTTGCTTATCTTTTGAATATGATTTGGTAATACGTTCCAAAGGCTACATGCATGAATTAAATACTGGCGTTGCGATATAAGACTCCTACATTTTATTTGAATAATTTTTCTACCACGATTCGATCTAGCAAATTTTATTCTTTCATAGATATATGACGGTTTTTTAGAAATAATTATTCTATGCAGGAAGATTAGACATTTATATTTGAGTAGATTATTAAGATTGAGGTGAAATATTTGGTATGAGTGTTGTGAAATGTTGTCAAGACGCCGCTTTTGGAAAATATATCGCCCTATATTGTTATAAACAACATTTAGTTTACGCCTGTCTTCGCTACCACAATTTGCAAAGATTTCACAACCGTATAAAAGAGAGGGAATAAGATACGTTTTGCTAGTAGCATACGTATGTTAAATGGGGTGGAGTCTTTGGAGTCACTCTACCTACAACAATGCCAATATGTAAAGACCATGTCAACAATAACCAAAACTACAAGAAAATATAAATAAAACAAAACAAAAATATAAGAAAAACAACAACACAAAAACAGTCATTACACCCAGCAAACCATAACGACTAAAATTGCAGCAAATTATAAAATAACAAAATAAATAATAACATAATAACCAACAACAACGCACTTATAATAATATGAATTTCGTAACCAGATCAGGGCTTTTATGGCTCTTCTTCAGGCATTGTTGCCTTTTTTTCCTTTCCTATATTTTTTAAATAAAAAAAAATTTTGCGATGTTGGGGATGTCTGGTTCACTGTTGTTGACTATATAGTATCGAAGGTGTATACACTAGATGCTATATAGTCAAACACACAGCAGTTAATTCGGGCCTCACCTCCATAACCAAACGAACATTTGTACATTAATTTTTCATCGCAATGACAGGGAATTTTAAAATTGACTTTTGCAACATACGTGGGCTGAGAGCGAATTTTTTCTCTGCTTGTGCTCACACTTGTCTCCATCGGCCGGATATTTTCGCCTTATGTGAGACCCAGGTATGTGAGGATGCTGATCCACAGAATTTTCATATACCTGGTTATCAACTTCTATCTCTATTTTATTTCCATCGCGGCCTTGTAATTTACGTTCGCAATGAAGTTGTGTTCCA
Source organism: Thecocarcelia acutangulata (assembly GCA_914767995.1). Classification (NCBI taxonomy): domain Eukaryota; kingdom Metazoa; phylum Arthropoda; class Insecta; order Diptera; family Tachinidae; genus Thecocarcelia; species Thecocarcelia acutangulata. The sequence goes on along the minus strand of OU612098.1, from coordinate 54,307,838 downwards.
ATGCCAGCAACCATTAGGCATGCATGATGCCGAATTTACCTGCCTTTGGGTTAAATTCAAAATCAGGTCACACTTTTTGCACTTCGGGTTTCTATACAGAACTCCAAATGCGGGGAGGGATATTGCCCTTTCTGGCTTCGATGCCCTCTCCGACTCCATATCGAAGATTTTGGAGAGTTGTCCGAGCAGTGAAATCGTTGTTGCTGGTGATTTCAATGTTCACAACTCATCATGGCTTCGTAATTCGAGTCATACAACTCCAGAAGGCCAATATGTTGAGTTATTCGCTGCGCACAACCACCTAGCGCAATTAGGCAATTCGGATCATTGCACCATTTCTGCCACCTTTTCGATCTCTGAACTTCGTAAAGTTTCGAAATCAGCTACGAAATGTTCAATATTTATTTACGAAAAGGCGCGTTGGGCTGAGCTCAACCAATTTTATGAGCATTTTAATAGGAAACTTTGCTTTCTAGATAATGACATAAATGCTTCAGTAAAAATGGTAGAAAATATGATCTTGCTAGGGATGAAAACATTCATCCCCTCCAAGCAGATTTCGATTAAACCAGGAGCAAAATCCTGGTTTAATCAGATGTGCAAAAACGCAGTCAGATCCAGAGAGGAAGCATTCAGTAACTGGCGTTTAAACAAAAACCCAGACACTGATTTGCTACGCAAAAAGGCAAGATCTTCGTGTGCCCAGGTACTTAGGCGTGAAAAGTTTCTTCACGAGCAGCGCCTTCGTGCCAAGGTTCTTAAAGCTCCCCGGGGCAGTAAGACCTTTTGGTCTTTCGTTAAGAGAGTAAAGAACAGTGCTAGTTCGTCAATTCCAACTCTCTTAAAGAATGACCAAGCATTCACCAACCCGGTTGACAAGGCTAACCTGCTGGCTGAAATTTTTGCAAGCAATTCTTACTTGCCGGAAAGCAGTCAACCACCATCCCGAGCTCGAAAGAGTATCTGCAACTATGCCAAAGATATTTTTTCGGGCGCGAGCAGTTAAAAGGGTTTTGGCCGATCTCGACATAAACAAGACTCCTGGACCGGATGGCATTCCAGCACTGGTCTTGAAGCAGTGTTCTTCTACGCTTGCGCGTCCATTAGCACGTCTCTTCAGCAAACTTTACCATAATGGTGAGTTCCCATCGTGCTAGAAGGTCGCTAATGTAACGCCAATCCCCAAAAAGGGTGAGACAAATAACCCCGAAAACTACCGCCCAATTGCAATTTGCTCTGCGCTTTCCAAAGTAATGGAAAGTATGGTTAATTACCATCTTATGGGATATCTAGAGTCGCACAAATTACTTTGCGATCGCCAATATGGATTTCGTAAGGGTCGCTCTACTGGCGATCTTATGGCATATTTTTCGGAGAAATGGTGCCACTCAATCCATCATTTTGGTGAAAGCAAGGTGGTAGCTCTAGATATTTCCAAAGCGTTTGACAGAGTGTGGCATGGTGCACTACTGGCAAAACTTACTGCTTTTGGTGTCGGTAACGATTTCTCTCGGTTTATATCGAGCTTTCTCAGAGACCGCACTATACGAGTTGATGGGGTCTCATCAAACGAGTTCAAGATTAATTCAGGGGTACCGCAAGGCTCCGCTCTTTCTCGTACTCTATTTCTTATTTTCCTCTACGACCTTCTCTATCAAACTTCCAACCCTATCCACTCTTTCGCAGATGACAGCAGCATTTGTCACTCGTACTCTTTTGGTCATAGGCCCAGCCTATCAGAGATCACTGCCAAGAGGCTAAATATGAACGATTCACTGAATAGTGATCTTCTATTAATCTCCGAATGCGGTCGTAAAAACAGGGTCACCTTTAACGCTCGTAAGACCCAATGTTGCTTATTAACGCACAAACAAACGACCGCAAATGCTGCATCATCTGTACTCATGGATGGTATAAATATTGAGTAATCAGATGCTCTTGATGTTCTTGGAATGAATATATAGTGTGATGTCCGCTGGACTGAATACATTTTTCATGTCTCTAAAGAAGCATTCAAGTGTCTCGGTTTTTTGAAACGGTGTAAGATGTACTTCACTCCATCCGATCTCCTTACTATTTATACCACCTACATCAGACCGAAAATGGAATACAACTCTCATGTTTGGGCCGGTGCCTCAAAGTCTGTTTTGAGGTTAATCGACCGTGTGCAGGAGAGGGCGAAGAAGCTCATCGGTGACAGTAAGGTATCCAACTCTATTGACTCACTGGAGCATCGACGCAGTGTGGGGTGCGCTACTCTGTTCTATCGTTACTACAATGGATTTTGCTCTGACGAGATCAGGGATCTTGTTCCCGAAATGCGCACATTTTTACGTAGCACGCGCTCATCCATTTGTGGTTGATTGTCCGAGGAATCGTACTACGCATTACAGAGAGAATTCGTTTTTTGGCCGTACGCTTCGTCTGTGGAACAAGTTGCCTGCAGATGTGTTTCCTGTCTGTTATAACGTTGGAAGGTTCAAGTCAAATGTTCACAAACACTACTCCCTCTTTCCACCTCCTCACAATCTATTTTCCTAGTTCTGGTACAACGCACTGCATATGTAGGGGTCATCCGCTGAGTACTGGTTAAAGTTAAAAAAAACAAGTAAGAGTGTAGTATATTCGGCTGGGCCGAATCTAAAATACCCTTCACGATAGTCACGAATATGTATAGTATATTAAAAATGTGACCTAAATATGCTCGGTTATATATGAACCGATATGGGAATTTTCTATTTTCTGTATTTTAGTAACCTTCTTTTATAACGAGAATTGCTTTTCAGCAAAAAAAAAAACAAAAATTTTTTTAATGGAAAAATCGGTTCAGGCTATATCTCGGGTATATATGGCCCGATATCGAAAATTTTAATTTTCCATATTTATATAACCTTATATCATTACCAGAACTGCTTTTGAGTACAACAAATTGTTTAAGTTCGTTTACGCGATATTTTCATGAAAAACCCGATTTAGGCTATATCTCGGGTATATCTGGACCGATATCAGAAATTTTAATTTTCTCTATTTTCGTAACCTTCTTTTATGACAAGAACTGCTTTTCAGCAAAAAAAAAATGTTATTGGAAAAATCGGTTCAGGCTATATCTCGAGTATATATGGACCGATATCGGATATTTTCTTTTTCCATATTTATATAACCTTATTTCATTACCAGAACTGCTTCTGAGCACAAAAAAGTTGTTTAGTCGGCATTTTCATCAAAAAACCTGTTAGGCTATACACCGGGTATATATGAACCGATATCGGAAATTTTCATTTTCCATATATATGTAACCTAATTTCATTAGCAGAGCTGCTTTTGAGCACAAAAAGTTGTTTAAGTTCGCTTACGCTGCATTTTCATGAAAACCCCGGTCTATGCTATATCTCGGGTATATATGGCCCGATATCGAAAATTTTTATTTTTCATATTTATATGACCCTATTTCATTACCAGAACTGCTTTTGAGCACAAAAAAAAACGGTTTAAGTTCGCTTACGCGATATTTTCATGAAAAACCCGATTTGGGCTATATCTCGGGTGTATATGGACCGACATCGAAAATTTTCATTTTTCATATTTATATAACCCTTTTTCATTACCAGAACTGCTTTGAGCACAAAAAAGTTGTTTAAGTTCGCTTACGCGACATTTTCATGAAAAACCCGATTTGGGCTATATCTCGGGTATATATGGACCGATATCGGAAGTTTTCATTTTTCATATTTATGTAACCTAATTTCATTACCAAAACTGCTTTTGAGCACAAAAAAGTTGTTTAAGTTCGCTTACGCGGCATTTTCATGAAAAACCCGCTCTGAACCACTTGAAAGCACTTTTTATAGACTAATTAAAATTAATGTGCTGTTCATAGAATACAGATGAGCACTCGCTTAAAAAATGTTATATGAAAATCACTCAAAAAATTTAATAACTTTCATACAAATTTTCTGGACGAGTTACACGTCTGTGTTCTATGAACATCATGTAAGTCCTTCAAGCTTCTTTGATGTTGCCAATAAAACCAGTTTGTTGAAATTATTTAGTTCAGATATTTATTTCTAAAATTCAATGTATCAAAATGTATTTGTTCTCTGGTACCACATGATATAAGTAATGTATGTATGTATGTAAGTTAAGTAAGTAAGTTATATATGTATGTATGTAAGTCTAATTAATGAAAAACTAAATTCATTAATGAATTTATATATTTTTGCGAATGTGAAAATTTGATACTATAAGCTTGCATGAAAAATCTATTACATATTTAAGTAATAAAAATAATACTAAAAATTTGGTGGTTTTATAAGTACGATTTTTTTACGATATTTCAAAACTAAAATGACGATATTTTTAAGAATTATCGGAAAATTGACGATTTCTTCCATATTTTTTCTGGCAGCCCTGCTTCTAAGAGCAAAAAACGATAATGAATTCATCTGTGTAAACAAATAATGTAAGCAATTTTCAAAATTGGTTTGCTTATAGAGCTCTTTCATTTATATAAAATAAGTTTTTCATTTGTTTTGCGAAGGTGTGCTAAAACTGAAGAGTTTTCTGAAATGGCTTTGAAAATAAAAATTTACCGATCATTTGACAATTTTGAACTCAAATTTCTCTCCACTACTGAATACATTTTACATTTACATGGTAAAATTTGTACAAAAAATATGTTTAGTTTTTCTTTACTTGTAAATTATTGCAGATTTGATTTTTTATTGAGATAACCAGAACTAGATTGAGATACATACAAGTCAATCGTACAACTTGTAACAAGTCAAGTAATTTGTAACATTGGTTAATTTAGCTCTTTCAACAAATGTTTAAAATACCCACTTAATTGTTAGTTCGGCTAAATAACTTTCAGTACGGTAATTTTTTTAAGGTCATACTGTACTTTGAAAATAAAAGTTTACATCACTGATCGCTGGCCTTATTCAAACGTATTTAAAGAAACACAATTGTATGTATACATATGTGTGTACGTATGCATACAATAGTATGTTTGGCATGTAAACTTAAAAAAAAAGAAGTTATTGATTCCTCTTGAATACCAAACTGTGTACCAATTGTAAATCCTTTTAAACATCCTGCATGCTCAAAAATATATTTTTGATTACCTTCCTTTATTCCAGCTTATACATTTTTGCATATAAAAATACTTTTACACAGACATTCTTAAACTTTCGCATTTCATCATCAACAAATGTGCATTCCAAATAGGTCACGTATACAGCAGTCTAGAAAGTTGAGGAAGAAATAAAGTTTTGTACCGCCTCTAAACAATATTTGGCATCCTTTCACATTCCTATATAAATTTGAAATTTGAAAATATTATTGCGGAGAAATTTTCTTTTCAACTCTTCTAAAAACACACATTTTGAGTTATACGAGTAACCAAAAGAAATATTTAACTTTGTAGGAATTAAAACGTAAATGTTATATCAATAGTTTAACCCTAATTTTACCAACATGTGTCTGTGGGACACATTTGGGTGTTTAATTCATATGGATATGCCGTAGGTTTTGTATAATTTACCAAAAAAAAAAATTAAAGCTTGCCATTTTTAGCACATTTTGCAGCCACTAACCGCATATACATATATTCCAACCCGTCATCGTCAGCGAGACTTTTATTTAAATCCAGCCAGATATAGGGAGAGATATTATTCACATCCGTCGCTGGCCACTACTTCTCCCATCTTTCGGGCTGTGTATGAGTACTGCATTGAAAAATTGATAGCTCGGGGGAGTAACTTCATTTTATCATGTCTCTCGTTGTATTGCGGTTATATGTCTTTCAATGCTAGGCTCAAACGCATGAATTGCATTCGATAATCGGTTTTAACAACTCATAATACACTACGCCAAACTGTTCCCACCAAATACTGAGCATGACCTTGGAACTGTGAATATTTAGTTTGGCCGTCGGCGTGGAAGTATGGCTGGGATATTCCCATGATTTTCTGCATTTGGGACTAGGGTAATATATTAATTTTTCGTCTCCAGCCACAATGCGATGCATAAATCCCTTTTTCGGAAAACAAAATATTTCTGTTAATTAAAAAAACATTTTAGAAAAGTAGTAGTAGTTAGCATTCCTAAATATTTTAGCGATAAGATTGGTGTTTTTTTTTTTTTTTTTTTTTTTATTTTTTTTTATTTTTTTTTTAATAATAATAATTAATTATCATGTTAATAAATTTTACTGTGTGAGAACTTTTTTGACAAGTTGTACGATTTAAAAATTTGTATGCAAATTTTAAAATGTAATGGTTTCTATGCAGTCAAAGTGGTATCTATTGTAAGACACATAAGAAATATATTGAAAAATTGAATGTTATTAATGTAATAAAAATAGCCTTAAATTATTTTACTATATAGATAAATTATTAAAACTATTCATGTATAATAGTGTGCCATTTTGAAGTGATTTTGTAAAGTCGGTCAGACTTATATAACATTTTTCTGCTAATGATTCGTATAGGGAAGTGAATCAGAGCCTTTAGTAAATGAAAAGTAAGCCAAAAAATAATAGCATATTTTATGAATATTTTTATGAAAAGTAAGTATGCCACAAATATTTGACAGGATTGAAGCTCTAATATTTCGTTTATATAATTTTATCTTGGACCATTACTCAGGGGTAACCCATACATTTGCAGGGTATTATACCAGAACTAGGAAAATATGTTATGAGGAGAAAAAAAGAGGGAGTAGAGTTTGTGAACATTTGACTTGAAGTTTCCAATGTTATAACAGACGGGAAACACGTCTGTAGGCAACTTATTACATAGGCGAAGTAAAGTAAAGTACATCGGGAAATGGTTGATTGCTATTCGGCAAAGCAAGAATTGCTTGCCAAAATCTTAGACAGCGGGTTAGCCTTGTCAACCGGATCGGTGAATGCTTGGTCATTTTATAATAGGATTGATGAACTAGCATTGTTCTTTACTCTCTTAACGAATGACCAAAAGGTCTTACTGCCCCGGGGAGCTGTAAGGACCTTGGCTCGAAGAAGCTGTTCGTGAAGAAACTTTTCACTCCTAAGTACCGTGGCACACGAAGTCCTTGCCTTTTTGCGTAGCAAATCAGTGTCTGGGTTCTTGTTTAAACGCCAATTACTGAGTGCTGACTTCATTTTTGCACGTCTGATTAAACCAAGATTATGCTCTTGGTTTAATCCAAATCTGCTTGAAAGGAATGAATGTTTTCATCCTAGCAAGATCATATTTTCGACCATTTTTGCCGAAGCATTTATATCACTATCAAGAAAGCAGAGCGTCCAATTAAAATGCTCATAAATTGGTTGAGCTCAGCCCACCAAGCCTTTCCGTAAATACATTTTGTTTGCTTCGTAGCTGATTTAGAAACGTTACGAAGTTCAGAGACCGAAAAGGAGGCAGAAATGGTGTAATGATCCGATTTGACTAGACGTGCGCTAAATCTGGCTTCATACCCTTTAGGATGTGAAGTCAGGAATAGGTAAGGTGTGTATGAATGATGCCCTTCAACACCTAGAGTATGAGTTGGCTCACTTACTAATTGCGCTAGGGCGTAGCGAATAACTCAACATATAGACTTCCGTACAAAAACTCGAAATGCAAAAAGTGTGACCTGATCTTGAATTTAACCCAGAGACAGGTAAATTCGGCATCGTGCATGCCTAATGGTCGCTGGCATTGGAACACTACTTCAATGCGAACATTAATAGCAAGGCGCCGATGGAAATCAAAGAGGGATAGAAGTTGATACCCAGGTATGCGAAAATTCTCCGTTTCAGCATTCTCGGATACCTAGCTGTCACACAAGGCAAAAATATCCGGCGGATGGAGACAAGTGTGGGCATATACAGAGAAGAAATTTGTTTTTAGCCCACATATGTTACAATAGTCTATTTAATTTGATAGTATATCTGAGATGTTGTTGGTGGGCAATTAGACGCCATTCATAAAAATTTCCACTTGATCCCCATTGGGAAAACTTAGATTCGACACTTCATAAAATATTTTTGCAAAATTCATTGGTTTCTTAAAGCTTTTTCTGACAAAATCACATCCGGACTTGAAACTTTTTTTGGAGATGAAAGTTTTTTCAGTGCGATGCATCCACGTAATGCACTTTCATTAAGCCTCCGTCGAATAGTTCTAGATGATATATGGATGCCATATAAAGATACTAATTCAACTTTTAGCTGTTTAGAGCTTTTAAATCGGTCAGCCTTTGAGGCACTTACGACTATTCCATTGTCAATGGCTGTGGTTTTATGTGATGTGGAGGCCCTGGGTACATTATTTGAGTTCCCTTTATCAAACTGGTTCATTGCCTCATTTATTTCCTCTAAAAAATATATGTATATATATATATATATATATATATATATATATATATATATATATATGTATATATATATATATATATATATATATATATATATATATATATATATATATATATATATATATATATATATATATATATATATATATATATATATATATATATATATATATATATATATATATATATATATATATATATATATATATATATATATATATATATATATATATATATATATATATATATATATATATATATATATATATATATATATATATATATATATATATATATATATATATATATATATACATATATATACATAAAACACAACCTTTGTCAGTGCCTTCATGTAGACTCTACATTGTAGAGCACTAAGAACAGTTGAGGAAGGTTAGTTCATTACGTTGGAGACAAAATAAACGTCCCTCACACACTTACTCACTTATGCTTGTAAGAGCACAAGAAAGACCAACAAACAACTAACTATTGCATGGCTGAATAGAATAAATGAAATGAAAAGTAGGAAATAAAGTTGTTACTTATACTAAATTATATATGTATGTATAGTGCTTTATAAAAAAACATGAAGCATTGAAAAACTTTAAGTCAGTGTGGCAAGAAGAAAACCGAATAAAGTTAAAAAGAATCAAATTAAATTTTCTCTGAGACCAAAATGGGAGAAGGTTAATCTACATACTAAAGACTACTCGTAAACTTCACAAAAATTCTTACATAAAGAAGAACATAAAATTAAAAAAATAACAAAGCAATACAGATACCAGAAAAAATTTTAATTTTAAATGAAAACCAACAGAAATAGATCAGAAGTTTCTTAGCAACAACACTTACATAAATATTTTCCAATCCATTGCAAATCTATAGAAGAAAATCAATCAAATAAGTTTTGTTTTTGCTCTTCTTATTTATTCAACCTTCAGATTCAAGCAATTATCATCGGTTGGTGTCATCAACAATAGAAGATATCATCATTTGCATGATAGTCATCATTAGCAACAATAAATGAACATTTATTATGTGCCCACATGAAACCAAACGCAAATGTTGCGTTTTTTTAGCAGACTTAAGAATTTTGATATAGGAAACTTATCTGTTCATTTTTGCCTTTAGTTGCAAAAAAAATACACAACTTATAATGAATTGCCAAAATAATGATGACGGATGTTGTGTTGACAGTTTTTGCTTATCATTTTACTTATAAGAAACTTAAATTACAATATTTTCTAAAATGTGTACATCGGTGGTAAAAAGGATGTAGTTCTGAAGCTTAAATTGGGATAAAAATAAAACGTGTAAATATCATAAATCTTCATTGACTACAACAGTTGTTAAAGTGGCCGCTAGAAACGAAGCGAAAACAGGATCGATAATATTTGAAGCATTACCGATGCCAGAAGGTACATAATGGAGACCAAAATATCTTTTTTTTTTTTGTTTATTTTTATTATATTTTTTATTTTATTAATAGATTTAATATTTTAGTTACAATTCAATATAAGAACAATAAATTAATTAATTCAATTATAATCTATATATGGCATAGCGTTATAGCTGTAAGCCAGGTTGGCAGTGTAAGTTTAGTAATGGTGATATTTTATATAATAATAAAAGCAGATAAATGTTAATATAATTCTCTATAAACAGGACAAATTCCGATGAGGTGGTAGGTGTTTTCTGGGGCATCTATGTTACAAATTGTACATATACCGTCTGTATTACTTTTAAAGCATCTAGAGTTTAAATCAAGAAGGCCACCTCTGGCTTTAATAATTAGACTTGTAGCCCGAGATGAAAGATTAGCCGAGAGCTTGAAAGTTTTGTTGAAGTTAAGTACCGCGTAAAGATCATGAAACTGTGAGTTGGTGGCAAGAACAGCAAAATCGTTAGTGTCTTTTATTTTCAGGAGGTTGATAATATCTTTCCATGATGAGCACATAGGAACGTTGGGATTAGCAGGAGTATACTGCAGAGAGTTACATAAAAGTTTCCATTGTTTTGCCCATGATATATCTAGTTCTATTATTTTGTCTGCCAATACTCGCGACAGTCTGTTCGGGGCGTATGACAATATCTTATTGACGTAACAAAGATGCATTTTTAAAGTTGAGATGTACAAGGAGTTAAATCCAGTTTCTAAATATAGCATGTAGTTGGGCGTAGTAGTGGGCAAGTATAACAGTTTTTTAATAAAGAAGCGGAATAATTTTTCGACATCATCAAACCTTTCGTAACCCCAAACTTGTGCGGCATAGAACATAATAGATTTTGAGCACGCATTAAATATTTTAAGTTTGTTATTTTTCGATATTTTTGGGTGGTTAATATATTTCGACCATGTAGAAGCAATAGCTATCTTAGAAATTGACAGCTTATTATGTATATGTTTTTTAAACGATAAGTTATAGCATAGGTTGACACCAAGATACGTGTAATTGTTGACAATTTCGATATTTTCATTTCCATAATGCCACTTTAAATCATCTGAAATTCTTGGTCCGTTGCGAAACACAACAATTTTGGATTTCATCAAATTAAGTCTTAAGCCCCAGGATGAGCAATATATCTGTAAAGAGTCAATCATTTCCTGAAGACCTTTGGAAGAGTCTGATAAAATTACAATATCATCTGCGTATAGCAATAATTTAACGTTAACATTCGCAACATTTACACCACCAGGAAGTACGTCAGGCAAATCATTCATATATAATGAAAACAGTACTGGACTTAGAATACAACCTTGTTTCACCCCGCATTCCACTGGAAAGTATTCAGAGAATGTGGATCCATCCCAAACACGACTCCTAGTATTTTCATATAAAAGCATAAGTATTCTTATGAATTTGGACGAAATTCCCAAGCACGATAATTTGAAGAAAAGACTATTTCTCGGTATCATATCAAAAGTGCAAGAAAAGTCTACGAAAAACGCATATGTGTGTTTATGTGTTAATTGGTTTATGTTTATAATGTTGACAAGATTGAAAATATTATCCACTGTCGAAAATTCTTTTCTAAAACCCGCTTGAAATTCAGTTAAAACGCTGTGTCTGGTTAGCCAATCCGACAAACGGTTTAGTAAAATGTTATTGAAAATTTTGCAAACAGAATCCATCAACGAAATGCCTCTATAATTTGTCACTACATTTGGCCGCCCTTTTTGAATAAGGGGATTAATAAAGAACGCTTAAAAGAATCCGGAATTGTTTCTCGTAGAAATATACAATTGAAGACTGACAATAATTCTTCTAAAAAGTTTACGGGAGCATTTTTATAAAACTCATACGGGATTCCATCTTCTCCCGGTGACTTGTTTGTTTTCAGTTTGTTGAGTACACCATATAATTTGCAGCATTCAATGGGCGATTCTAGAAATTCATCGACATAATACGGAATGAACCAACTTATTTTATCAGCATCTGTGTTTTCTTGAAAAAGAGATTTGAAGTGTAATAAAACAAGTAAGAGTGTAGTATATTCGGCTGGGCCGAATCTAAAATACCCTTCACGATAGTCACGAATATGTATAGTATATTAAAAATGTGACCTAAATATGCTCGGTTATATATGAACCGATATCGGAATTTTCTATTTTCTGTATTTTAGTAACCTTCTTTTATAACGAGAATTGCTTTTCAGCAAAAAAAAATTTTTTTTTAATGGAAAAAACGGTTCAGGCTATATCTCGGGTATATATGGACCGATATCGAAAATTTTAATTTTCCACATAACCTTATATCATTACCAGAACTGCTTTTGAGCACAACAAATTGTTTAAGTTCGCTTACGCGATATTTTCATGAAAAACCCGATTTAGGCTATATCTCGGGTATATATGGACCGATATCAGAAATTTTAATTTTCGTAACCTTCTTTTATAACAAGAACTGCTTTTCAGCAAAAAAAAAAATGTTATTGGAAAAATCGGTTCAGGCTATATCTCGAGTATATATGGACCGATGTCGGATATTTTCTTTTTCCATATATATATAACCTTATTTTATTACCAGAACTGCTTTAAGGTGAAAAAAGTTGTTTAAGTTCACTTACGCGACATTTTCATTAAAATCGCAGTTTCGCCTATATCTCGGGTATATATGGACCGATATCGGAAATTTTCATTTTCCACATTTATGTAACCTAATTTCATTACCAGAACTGCTTTTGAGCAAATAAAAGTTGTTTAAGTTCGCTTACGCGACATTTTCATGAAAAACACGGTTTGGGCTATATCTCTGGTATATATGGACCGATATCGGAAATTTTCATTTTCCATATTTATGTAACCTAATTTCATTACCAGAACTGCTTTTGAGAACAAAAAAGTTGTTTAAGTTCGCTTACGCGACATTTTCATGAAAAACACCGTTATGGCTATATCTCGGGTTTATATGGACCGATATCGGAAATTTTCATTTTCCATATTTATGTAACCTAATTTCATTACCAGAACTGCTTTTGAGCACAAAAAAGTTGTTTAAGTTCGCTTACGCGGCATTTTCATGAAAAACCCGATTTGGGCTATATCTCGGGTATATATGGACCGATATCGGAAATTTTCATTTTCCATATTTATGTAAACCTAATTTCATTACCAGAACTCCTTTTGAGCACAAAAAAATTGTTTAAGTTCGCTTACGCGGCATTTTCATGAAAACCCCGGTCTAGGCTATATCTCGGGTATATATGGACCGATATCGAAAATTTTCATTTTTCATATTTATGTGACCCTATTTAATTACCAGAACTGCTTTTGAGCACAAAAAAATTGTTTAAGTTCTCTTACGCGGCATTTTCATGAAAACCCCGGTCTAGGCTATATCTCGGGTATATATGGACCGATATCGGAAATTTTCATTTTCCATATTTATGTAACCTAATTTTATTACCAGAACTGCTTTTGAGCAAAAAAAAGTTATTTAGCTTCGCCTATGCGACATTTTCATTAAAAATTCGATTTAGGCTATATCTCGGGTATATATGGACGGATATCTGAAAAAAATTTTTTTTTCCTTTTAGTCACCATGCTTAATAAGTGTGTGAAGTTTGAAGCAAAACGAACAACTTTTGTTTTCAAAAATTTTCATACAAAACTGCAAAATCTTGATGTTGATATTTTTATACCCTTCACAAAAATGTAAAGGATATATATAAGTTTGTGATTCCGTTTGTAATTTCTACAGTTTTTTTTTGCGACCCTATAAAGTGTATATATTCTGAATCAGAATTAATAGAAAAGTCGATTAAGCGATGTCCGTCTGTCCGTCTGTCCGGTGTTGAAATACCGTTTCTGAGAAAACCATTAGACTTAGAAACTTTTTTCTTTCACCATTCTTTTACCCCATCGATTCATGGGTTTTCTATTGAAATTCAGTAATATCGGTCCACGTATAGCTGAGATATATTCAAAATTCCGAAAAAAAACATTTTTTTTTGCAGTTTTGTATGAAAATTTTTGAAAACAAAAGTTGTTCGTTTTGCTTCAAACTTCACACACTTATTAAGCATGGTGACTTAAACGCAAAAATTTTTTTTTTTCAGATATCGGTCCATATATACCCGAGATATAGCCCAAATCGAATTTTTAATGAAAATGTCGCATAGGCGAAGCTAAATAACTTTTTTTTGCTCAAAAGCAGTTCTGGTAATAAAATTAGGTTACATAAATATGAAAAATGAAAATTTCCGATATCGGTCCATATACATATACCCGAGATATAGCCTAGACCGGGGTTTTCATGAAAATGCCGCGTAAGCGAACTTAAACAATTTTTTTGTACTCAAAAGCAGTTCTGGTAATTAAATAGGGTCACATAAATATGAAAAATGAAAATTTTCGATATCGGTCCATATATACCCGAGATATATGTAGCCTAGACCGGGGTTTTCATGAAAATGCCGCGTAAGCGAACTTAAACAAATTTTTTGTGCTCAAAAGCAGTTCTGGTAATGAAATTAGGTTACATAAATATGGAAAATGAAAATTTCCGATATCGGTCCATATGTACCCGGTCCATATGTAGCCCAAATCGGGTTTTTCATGAAAATGTCGCGTAAGCGAACGTAAACAACTTTTTTTTGCTCAAAAACAGTTCTGGTAATGAAATAAAGTTATATAAATATGAAAAATGATCATTTCCGATATCGGTCCATATATACCCGATATATAGCCTAACCGGGTTTTTCATGAAAATGTCGCGTAAGCGAACTTAAACAACTTTTTTGTGCTCAAAAGCAGTTCTGGTAATGAAATAAGATTACATAAATATGGAAAATGAAAATTTCCGATATCGGTCCATATATACCCGAGATATAGCCCAAATCGGGTTTTTCATGAAAATGTCGCGTAAGCGAACGTAAACAACTTTTTTTTGCTCAAAAACAGTTCTGGTAATGAAATAAAGTTATATAAATATGAAAAATGATCATTTCCGATATCGGTCCATATATACCCGATATATAGCCTAACCGGGTTTTTGATGAAAATGCCGAGTAAGCGAATTTAAATAACTTTTTTGTGCTCAAAAGCAGTTCTGGTAATGAAATAAGGTTGTATAAATATGGAAAATGAAAATATCCGATATCGGTACATATATACTCGAGATATAGCCTGAACCGATTTTTCCAATAACATTTTTTTTTTGCTGAAAAGCAAATCTTGTTATAAAAGAAGGTAACGAAAATAGAGAAAATTAAAATTTCTGACATCGGTCCATATATACCCGAGATATAGCCTAAATCGGGGTTTTCATGAAAATATCGCGTAAGCGAACTTAAACAATTTGTTGTGCTCAAAAGCAGTTCTGGTAATGATATAAGGTTATATAAATATGGAAAATTAAAATTTTCGATATCGGTATATATATAGCCGAGATATAGCCTGAACCGATTTTTCCATTAAAAAAAAATTTTTTTTTTTTTTTTTGCTGGAAAGCAATTCTCGTTATAAAAGAAGGTTACTAAAATACAGAAAATAGAAAATTCCGATATCGGTTCATATATAACCGAGCATATTTATGTAGGTCACATTTTTAATATACTATACATATTCGTGACTATCGTGAAGGGTATTTTAGATTCGGCCCAGCCGAATATACTACACTCTTACTTGTTTTTGTTTATATTATTACACAGTTCATTTTTCTTATGTTTTATAAGTGTATTTCTGAAAAGAAAGATTTTACCGTGGAGTTGTTTGTTTCAATAAATATTATCGATATATTATTTTCTAGAAAACGGAATACGTGAAATATAATGACGTCGAACAGAGAATACCAAGCTGAACAAGCGTTGTACCATGAACTTAGAAATTATCCAATAGTTTTGACTATAGATTTTTCGTTTATTTGTACATACATATGTACTAGTGATTCTACGAATTTTTGTCGAAAAATCTTCTTTTGCCAATTATAAAATTTTAAATTTAAGAAAAAAATCTTAAAATGTTTTTAATTATTACTAAACGATGGCTATTCTAACGAAAGATAAATACAACAATTCAAAGTTCAATATCAATTCAAATAAATTTTCTACCTTACAACTAGTAGTACATGTAATAACAAGAGAAATAAACTACATAAACTGCTTGAATAAAATGCCAGAGTTTTACGTTTCTACAAACATTTTGCAAGTATTTGCCTGTTTGCACAAATATTTGATGCATGTTAGCACGAAAAACAAAAATATTTTATTTTCGCATGAGTATATTGCACGTTGTGTTGTTAGAATTTATAGAATATTTCTTATTTTTGCAGCTAAGGATCGTTTTATTTAAGATAAAAAATTCAACAATATTTATTTTCAATATTTCGATAACAATTTGTTATCATCGTCAGGGAAATTAATATGTTATTATTATTCTTATTTTTGCTGCTAAAGATCGTTTTATTTCATATAAAACGATCTTTAGAGAAATGATTAAAACTTTTAAATGGTTCAAACTTTGCAAAACCAAAATACATTCACACTGCGTAATAAAACAAGTTTGCCTATCAAAATTAACAACTCACCTATTCCGCAGCATAATGAAGTCAAGTACCTTGGTACTTGGCTACCTGGACCGTAGGCTAACGTGGAAGTCTTACATTGAAGCAAAAGTCAATCAGTTGAAATTGAATGCAGTGCAACTAAATTGGCTTATGGGCGAAAATTCTACCTTGAAGTTGGATCAAACTTTTTTTTATACAATGGGGCACCGCCTCAGCGTCGAACATTGAAAAAATTCAGAGGAGACAAAACAAAATTCTGCGAACGATTACTGCAGCGCCATGCTATGTAAAAAAACTCACGAATTGACAAGAATCTGTTTGTTCCGTTAGTAAAGGGCGAATTTTCAAAGTATGCGGTAATGTATGTCAGTAAACCAAACCCTCTTGCGCGCAATATTCTTAATTTTGGCGGCCACACTCGGCTTAGAAGTAGGGATACCGTTGCCACCATCAGATTGCTCAATAGGTGATTTTACCGAATTAGCTTCCGCATAATAAAACCTTTTGTCTGGCGTTGGCCGGACTTAAGTAAAAAGCACATTTTTATACCCTTCACAAAAATGTAAAGGGTATATATAAGCTTGTGATTCCATTTGTAATTTCTACAGTTTTTATTTGCGACCCTATAAAGTATATACATTCTGATTCAGAATTAATGGAAAAGTCGATTAAGAAAACCATTAGACTTAGGAACGTTTTTCTTTCACCATTCTTTTACCCTATCGATTCATGGATTTGCTATTGAAATTTAGAAATGTCAGTTCATATATAGCTGAGATATTTCCTAAATAACGAAAAAATACATTTTTTGTGCAATTTTGTATGGAAATTTATGAAAAAAAATTGTTTGTTTTGCTTCAAACTTCACACGCTCCTTAAGCATAGTGACTAAAAGACAAAAAAAAAAATTTTTTTTCAAATATCGGTTCATATATACTCGAGATATAGCCAAATCGGGGTTTTCATGAAAATGTCGCGTAAGCGAACTGAAACAACTTTTTTTGGTCAAAAGAAGTTTTGGTTATGAAATAAAGTTATATAAATATGGAAAATGAAAATTTCCGATATCGGTCCATATATACCCGAGATATAGACTAAATCGGGGTTTCATGAAAATGTCGCGTAAGCGAACTTAAACAACTTTTTTGTGCTGAAAAGCAGTTCTGGAATTAAATAAGGTTATATAAATATGGAAAATGAAAATTTTCGATATCGGTCCATATATACCCGAGATATAGCCTGAACCGATTTTTCCAATAATATTTTTTTTGCTGAGAAGCAATACTCGTTATAAAAGAAGGTTACTAAAATACAGACAATAGAATATTTCGATATCGGTTCATATACAACCGAGCATATTTAGTTCACATTTTTAAATATACTATACATATCCGTGACTCTCGAGGAAATTTTAGATTCGGCCCAGCTGAATATACTACACTCTTACGTGTTTAATATTAAATTTAGTATTGAGATTTGAATACTTATTGTTAGTTCATTTTGAAAGTAGGTCCCAGTATGCTACCTTGCGGAACTCCTGCCTCGATTGGCTGAGTTGGGCTTATCTGATAACAAATTTTTGGTCACATAAGTAGCTTTCCAGAAGCCTGTAAGTATTTGTAGACTAGTTCAACTTTGTCTTATGCATTAAACCGGCGTGCCACACTTTATTAAAAGCTTGGGAAACGCCAATGAATAGAGCTTCTTGTATTCAAAAGTCGTTCTTATGACATTTACTAGTCGATGTGTTTGTTCTATTGTACTTAAGACCGAAAGCAAAATTTGTGATTAAGGATACATTCTACATCATTCAGTATTGGAGTCAACTTCGTCATTAACAATTTTTCGAACAGTTCTGAAATTTTTGGCAGTAGACAATATGCTTCTACTTTATTGGGATCCTTCTATGGCTTGGGTATCATAGTAGTCATAGACACCTTCCACTGTTCAGGATAATACTGAAACCGTAAAATAGCGTTAGAAAAATAGTAGAACTCTTCTAGCTACACGAGGTAAGTGTTCAAGCATTTTATCAGAAATTTGATTAATGCCTCGAGCTTTCCTGGGGTTTGTTTTACTAATAACGTTTTCGACACCTTGAAAGTTAAGTCTCAAAGACACAGGCGGTCTAACAGCATATGGCGGAAATTTTGCTCCAGCATCCGCTGAATCATTTATGGTAAAAAAATTTCTTAAATGATTAACATACACCATCTCCTTTACAGAATCGCTTCTTGCCCAGTCGCCAATTAAAGTTTGCAAAGGTGGGTTACCTATTACGGGTCTTTTCAGATCTTTTTTGCTTTCCACAGGGAAAGCCTTTCCAGGCTTTCCAAATATGTTTTAAGAGAAGCCATTCTCTGGATTTCAAGCACATTTCTTAACTGAGATATGCATTCATGTAGCCTAGTTTTAAGCTGGGGAGACCTGCGAAGTTGCCACTGTCTACTAACTCTTCTTTGCTTTGACAGAGATTGCTCCATTTCAGACGAATAAGTTCTATTGCTCACTTTTCTGGATTTTATACGGCTAGATTAAGGTGTTCAAATAATTCGTTAATCGAAACATCAATATCCTCAAGCGTTCTCAAGGCAATATTTTCAGTACAATGTGTATTCAAATATTTTTTATATTTTAACCAATTAACTCGAGTGACGGTCAACGACAAGTCAAAAACGGGGAACCGACCCCCTGGGGAACGAAACAGATATTATAGTTTGTGAATGATCTGATGACAAAACTAATGAAGGCTCCACTTGCATTCATTCTGAAGGAACATTTTTTGTAACTCCAAAATCTATAACCTCTGGGATCTTTCGTTGGTCTGACGGCCAATAAGTGGGCTGTCCACTTGAAATCACACCTAAGCCCATTTTTGAAACGGTGTCAAAAAACACGCCGCCTTTCGTGGTAATTAAATGTGATCCCAAAAAGTGTGTTTAGCGTTGTCGTCGCCAGCCGCCAAAAATCGAGACCCAAGTGATTCGAAAAAATGTGAATATTGGTTTTCTATTACTGGAAAAGTGGAGCTATGCTACAATAATAAAAGTCATTGGATTTCTAAGGAGGAATCTTTAAAAAAATTACTGGACAATCCACTGCGAAAAAAAAACAGCACGCGCTCGTATTCGCCACATATTGTTGTTACAACAGAGGACAAAGCATTGTGGCGGCACAGGATTGTGGTGCCGGAGTTATAAAAAAAATAATGCTGAGCACAGGTAAAACTTAGGCGTTCAAAAGAATGCCAAAAGAGTGAAACTTAAGAAAGAAAACAAAGGCAGATGTTACCGAATTATGTCTAATTCAATTAAATTAAACAAAATTCTTGTCTTATATACCACTTATGAACAGCGTTCTTAGCCTTTCTAATTTACTCTAGCTTATTTATTTTACATTTCGTTTTCATTCGATGCCATGAAGTTGGTATTGAACAACCAATCACAAATCAATGCATTTCAATGCACTGAATTTCATATGATATTGACTCATAATCAAGTGCAATGAAATGCCCTGGTTCAGTCACACATGCTGACTGCACATATTAATGTTACAATATTTTCCATACAGTGTTTGGCCAATGTATTTGTTATTGTTTTGAGTGATTGTTGTTGTGGTACACTACACACTCACCCTTAAGAGAAAAATTATGGGAGTGATTTTTCTTATTAAATTCAACTTCATAACACGGTTACAATATTGTTTCTTATTTATATTTATAAATTACTACAATTTTGAATATATACATATATCTACAATAAGATTCCTAATAATATATTTTTATATGTTACAATATTAATTAAAGATTATATACATTTATTTATTTGTATTTTTTTTTATTGTTCTATTAAAATATTATATTGTTGTTATGAAATTCTTTTTCTATTCCATTATAATCTATTGTACTATTTACACTATTTCTACTAATTATTTCATATAGTCCTTTGTATAGGCTTTGACCATTTCTCCTATTATCTAATCTGACTAATACTAAAGCATTAAACACATAGACCACAGCAGACTGCACGACTTCACAACAGCAAATGCTGCAACCGGCAATTGTAGTCGTGTAGGGCAATACTGAATTATTTTGAGCACGGCAGCAACATAAATTCATATTCAAAAAATTATATTTCAGTGTGGCCACCTAAGAGTTTTTAGCTTCACAAAATTTGTTGATTTACAGAACAAGATCTGTTTACATCAAACTTTCATGAAAAAGTTCTTCTGTCTAACAAATTAAGTCTTAAAAAGATAAAAAGGTTAACTTAAAGTAAAAAAGTTTTCGTTTACTACGATTAATTCAGATTATATGGGCCTTCAAAGTTTAAAATATAATTGGATATAACTTCTGATCTATAATGAGAACAGTGTTAAAGAAATGAGACTTTGCGACAATTTATCGAATTTTTAAAAACGGAGGCCAAAACTCTCTTAAAATTTAAAAAAAAAAAAAAATATGGAATTAAAACCATTTGTACGTGATGTAAAATCAACTGGTATGTACATATGTATTTAATCACATTCTACTTATTTAATTAAATTAAAATTTCTTGTTTTGAGTCTAATGACCTTATTCATAAAAAATATTGTATGTTTATTAAGCTGTTATTTGACAAATTTCTAAAATTTATCAAATAAATGTTTAATAAACATATAATATATATTATGAATACGGCCGTAAGTATGTATGCGTATATTTAACAATAGTACAAATATTTAAAACACCATTTAAATTTTATTATTATTTTATGTTATATTAGAAAATAAAATATTTCCGAGATCTAAATTGTTTTTATACGCATTGGTCACACTGTTTTTATTTTGTAGTCAACAAAAATAAAAATTAGTTTAATTCGACTGCGGCAAAAAAATCAGCTTAGACAACAACCTGCAGTCGTGTCGTCTTGCTGTTGTCTAAATAAACATTCGTATTTAAATGCATGTATTTTATATTTGACATTTTGAAGTCGGTTGTCTGCTGGCTTCAATGTGTTTAATGCTTAAGTCTCCTATGTTTCGATTAACTTTATTATTATAAAATTCTTTTTTTTTTGTATTTTCTACTAATTCTTTTGCTCTATTTAAAGCAAATTGTAATTTGAATCGTAATTCTTGTACATAGTCGTCATAGTCATAGATGCCAGATAAATCTGGTTTAAAATCGTCAATATGATAATCGCAAATCATCACAAAATCCTCAGCTAGTAATATAATTGGTTTTTTGTATAAAATATATATTTCAACAGTAGGTTAAAATGTAGCAAAACAATCCGTGATTGTCTTTAATAAGAAACTTAAAAAAAACTACTGCTTTTATATGAAAATATATACTTGAACAAACTGAAGTTAATATCATAGGAACACATTCACTCATTTTTGTACATAACACATTTATTTAAATAGATTTTAATTAATAAAAGGAATTTTGAAATTTCCTTTCATATAATATATTTAATAAACACTTCTATTAAATAGCAAAACAAAATGTCAAAACAACTACAGTTGCTAAGTCTTAAGTGTTCTTTAGTAGGAATATAACATTTCTTCTGAAAATAGTTTATTCAACTAATTTCTCGCTTTGGGTTTTTAAGCTTCATTTACCGCGATGCAAACTCTCACATTTGCTAACTAATATTTTTCCTATAGAGTTACCCATAGAGGGAAAAATTACCGAAACATCATTTTTGATAACTGATTCCAAAAATCTAGCATTGTCATATCTGTATCGTAAAACAAATTTTCAATTAATAGGCTAGGTTGCTTTAATTCGGATTAAAGTTCTCGTCTTTCGAAATTTACTATGAAATATTTATGAACCCTTTTTGATTATATCAGAAAAAAACACTTTCTTCTTTTATAATACTGTAAGGATTTATAAAAGTTGTCTCCTTAATATATAAGCATCGCTGTAAAACATGAAAATTTGTACACTTTTTAGCTTATAATTTTTTCAAGAACTATTCACGTATGGTCTTTTAAATACATCTCTAACCTATAAAATATATGTATACTACAAAAAAAAAAATATCGCGTATCATTTAAATTTTTTATTTACTATATTTTTTTCTACCTCTAGTAGTTGTAAATGTAAAGGCTTTAAATCGTCAAAGTATTATTTTGAGCACCTAAAATCGTCAAAATGACTATAAATCGTCAAATATGGCAACTCTGGTCATAATTATAAATTTTTGTTTGATTGTTCAGAGTATCTGATGGCAAACATGGTAGTTTTCCGTACACTAATTCAAAAGGCGTGTAACCCGTGTCAATATGTGGTGCTGTATTGTAAGCAAAAGTAAAATATGGAATCCATTTATCCCATTCATAATCATTAGCAGTTGTTAATAGAAACTCATTCAAAACTCTGTGATTCCTTTCGATTGAACCTAATGTTTCATGGTGATAAGGTGTTGAAAATACTTGTTTGATTTCTAGTAATGAGCATATGTTTTTCATAAGTTCATTTGTAAATTCTGTCCCTCTGTCTGATTTAAGTACTTTAATTTGACAATACTTCAAAATAACCGGTTCAACCAATGTTTCTGCTGTTACAAGTGCATCTTTCGTCGGCATTGGGTGTGCGACGACGAATTTAGTTAGCATTGCATCGTTAAAATGTAGTGGTAGTCGTTTGAAATACGAAGCGGTCCTACAGTATCAATCGAAATTATTTCAAAACTATTATTTAGTGTGTCTGTTATCTGAAGTGGTTCTTTTATGATACAAATTTCTTCACCATTTTACTAATGTTCTTCCAGATGTATCTCTGTTTTAGTTTAATGATTGTTTTTCTAATTCCTAAGTGGCCTGCGTATGTGATGTAGTGAAATTCGTCAATTAGTTTGTATTTCAAAATATTTTCCGTTATTCTTCTTGGGGCATTGTAAATTAGTATTCTTTATAGAGGACTTTTATTATTTATTTTTATCTTTGCATATGGTTTTTTACATCTTCTTTTGTATACATTTTAAATATTTTATCATTCTCTGCTAGCGCTAGTTCTTTTATGTTTTCTTTATTCATTTTAGATATCAGTTTTCTCAGTATTGAATCTAGTTACGCTGATTTATCGCTGAATCTTGCTTCCTTATTATCTGCATTTCTTATATTCTTGGCATGTAGCTTCTTCATACTCGAATCTAGGTTCGATGAATTATCGCTACATCTTTCATTATTCTTCTTCTTATTGTTGAAACATAAGTTCTTCGTTATTGAATCTAGTTTCGATGAATTATCCGTACATCCAATGTGCACAATATCTTGTTCTACAGGTTTTTTTTCTATATTTTCAAATTCTCTAATTAATTAAATTGCAATTTTCTTATATTCTTGATGTCATTAATGGATGTACATTCCCATATTTGAAGTTGATCAGACTCCTGTAGTGCGATTCACTATGCTATTTAAGCCCCAATTATTTCGGTTAAAATTATTAACCACAAAATTAACCTTTTTCCTATTCACAAGTACTTTAAACACCATATACTGGGGTTTAAAGTCAGCTGTTTGAGGCAGCTGTTATATTTAACCACATAAATAGGTGTTAATTAACACCCCAATTTTTTGTGGGTTTAAAAAAAGTGTTGATATTGTTTACATATTCATTTCATTTAATTTATGTAATAAACTATTTTTCTAATAAAAAAAAAACAATAAAAGTTAGCAAACAACAAAAATAAATCTTGGAAATAATATTTTTGTATAAAACAATAATTAAAAAATTTTTTATTCATTATGTATTTCGTTTTCCTTTAGAAAACTTCTTAAGGAAAGTATTTGTTGATCGATTATAAAATCAAAAATATTTTGATAGGCAATAACATTATTTTTATGTTAAATGTAATTATGTATGGATGTATGTATGTGCTAAAGCTCTTCATGTTATTTTATTTCCTATCACAAAAATGTTTTTGATTTTATAATTAATCAGCAAATACATTCCTTAAGAAGTTTTCTAAAGCAAAACGAAATATTCAACAAAAAACTTTTAATTATTGTTTTATATAGAAAGGATCTCGAGCTCACATATTATTTTCAAGATTTTTATACATATGTATGTATATAAAAAGGTCAAAGTTACAAAAGATGATGAAAACATATAAACAAAAAGAGATTCAGTACAATAGCTAATAAAAATGAAATGGAGAGTTGCCACGTTATAACAATCTCAACGTGAAGAAAAATAAACCCCTCTACGGTGGCTAAATATAGTTAGTGAATAACGTAGGGGTTAGTGCAAACAACAAAATGTGTGGTTAAAGTTAACACTTCTAATTGGGGTGTAAAGTTAGTGAATTGCACTACTGAGAGATGCATATTTCCATTTTATCTTCTTCTAAACGTGTTGTCTTATCTTTGTTATTACTTTTATTATTATTATTATTATTATTATTATTATTATTATTATTATTATTATTATTATTATTATTATTATTATTATTATTATTATTATTATTATTATTATTATTATTATTATTATTATTATTATTATTATTATTATTATTATTATTATTATTATTATTATTATTATTATTATTATTATTATTATTATTATTATTATTATTATTGTTATTATTATTATTATTATTATTATTATTATTATTATTATTATTATTATTATTATTATTATTATTATTATTATTTTATTTGCCTCATTGTCTTTATTTTTCATTGCCCTAGTTGTTACTAATATTTTTCTTTCATTTGCGTCATTTTTGCATTTTCTGTACTTGTTCATTTATTATGTCAGTATGTGAATGTAAATAGTAACTCATAATTCTTTGTGTAAACAGGTGAATTGTCTGAGGTCATGATTTTCTGTTTGTAAAAATTGTTGACGCTTAATTTTTCTTCTTCTAAATGAGAAACATTTTGATTCTTTTTAAATATTTATTTTAAATTGTTTTTCGCGTATTCGTCATTATGATCTATTTGCAGTTCGTTCACCAGTCTTTCAAAACGTTTGGTGTTGGTCATGTATGTTATAATTTTTGAGTGGATCAATTTCGAGTTGAATACCTTTTTTTCTTGCAGTTTCATTTGTGATATTTAAATTTTTTTACCTATAACTTGAATATGACGCAATCTTCTTTTAACTCTACTCTATAGCTTGAAAAATTTCTGCTCAATTTCTAGTTCTAATGAAAGTTCTCATTTAAGCCTCTCTTGAATGTGTTCAATGCAAGTTTATTAGTTAACATGAGGATTTTTCTTTAAAGTATTCAATATTTCTTTAAGTTTTCGGATATTTTCTTCCTTTGGATATTTTCTTCTTTTGGATAGTGTCTTCCTGTTTATAAATATGTATGTATGTTGTATAAGTTATTAATAGTTTTCTTTTTATAGTATATTGTCATTATTTATACGCTTAATTATATAGATTTTAATGTATTGAAAAATGTTATTTAATATATAAATTGAAAATATTATTACAATTAATAATAGTCAAAAGTTGAATTCAGTTTCAGTTGAATTATTTTTAATTATTTGGTTGTCCTCTTTGAGATTTCTATTAGGGATGAGGAAACCCGATATTGGCCCAACCATGATGTATTTTAAAAATTTTTTTTTTACCATTTGAAATTGTATTTCTTAATCTATATTTTAACACATAGGATTAGGTTAAAACAATTTTTTTTTTGTTTTTCTTCCATTTGTCGAAGATCTTTTCACCTCATCCATGATATTTTATTTTATATAGCTTTCTTTAACAAAATGTTTTCTGTATACTGGTCCGTGTTTGGCGGAGTTTTGCAACCATTTTTTTGTTGTGGGTTATCTGTCCAAGCTGGCCATAATCGCCATGCAGCGGCACAAGACTGTGGTTTATTTGTTCAAGCTGGCCAGGATCGCCAAGTGGCGGCACAGGATTGTGGTGTCGGAGTTGTATAAAAAAAAATAATAATGCTCATTTATATTTAACACAGCTATTGAGCACAGCTAAAACTTAGACGTTCATAAGAATGCTAAAAGAGTGTAACTTAAGAAAGAAAACAAAGGCAGATGTTGCCGAATTATGTTTACAATCAAAAGCCAAATTTATGAAACGAAATTCTAGTCTTATATACTTCTTATGAAAGGTCTTCTTAGCCTTTGTAACTTACTCTAGCTTATCTACTTTAATTTCGTTTTTATTCGATGCCTTGAAGTTGGTATTCAACAACCAATCACAAATCAATGCACTCAATTTCATATGATATTGACTCATAATCAATTGCATTGAAATGCCCTGGTTCGGTCACACATGCTGACTGCACATACTATTGTTACGATATTTTCACACAGTGTGTGGCCAACGTATTCGTTATTGTTTTGAGTGATTGTTGTTGTGGTACACTACAGGATCTTCCAGTTAAGTTATAGTTATATAGAAGAAACACATTGACGCAAAAACAACCCAGATGAAATTAAAAGCCGCGCAATTGAATTGGCTCATCGGCAGAAATTCCACCCTGAGCTTAGACTGCAAACTTTTGCTGTATAACGCGATCCTAAAGCCAATATGGTGCTATGGAATTTAACTATGGGGCACCGCCTCCGCATCGAATATTGGAAAAATTCAAAGGCGTCAAAACAGCGTTCTACGTACGATTACAGCAGCCCCATGGTATGTAAAAAGTTCTCGAATTCACAAGGACCTCAACGTGCCTTTAGTAAAAGATGAATTTGCCAAATATGCTGGAAGGTATATAACCAAACTTGAAATCCACCCAAATCCACTTGCTCGAGACATTCTTACCTTTGGTGGTCACACACGATTAAAAAGAAGGGACACCCTGGCTTCCATTCGGGAGCATAACAGATGATGTCCTGTGGCACGGTTTTCTGATACATTTTCTGAATCATGATTTTTTGTCTAGCATTGGCTGGACTTAAAGAAAATTTTTTAGTTATTAAGATTTGAATAATTGTTGTTAGTTCTTCTTGAAGATTCAACAAATAAATAAAAATTGATAAAAAAAAAAGTTATAGTTGATAACCCGAAAAAGCAAGTAGGTATAGATAGGTACATAACCGTGGTTAAACGTCAGCGAATCCCTAAATCGACTCAAATATCATCACAATCAAAAATGTCTAAAGACGATAATACCACTACGACAACGGATTTCAGTCTGAAAGTTTGCTATCCTTCAGACTGATGAGCCAACAATATCTAAAAATAACCTTTAATCCACCGCCAATATATTTGAGAAGACCGAGTTCTAGTGAACTGGTAAGAAAACTTATCATTACAATCAGCATCAGTGAAACCAAAATCCAGGTAATCCATGAAAATGATTACAGAAAATTGTCTGATGTTTTAGAAAAAGAGAAAAGATTTTTTTACACTTACCAGCTCAAAAGTGCTAAAGGTTTTCAAGTCGTTATTAAGGGGATTGGCCATTTGCCTAGATACAGGTGACGTCAAAACTGGATTGAAACATAAAGGTTTTAAAATAAAAATGTAGTAAACATCAGGAACCGTGACAAGTTCCCCCAACCCATGTTTAGGATTGAACTAGAACTCAGGAATGTAGTCCTAAAAAAAGGGGGAATTCATCTAATTTATGACATTAAATTTATTTTGCATCGTAAGGTTACCGTTGAGGAGCCACATAAACGTTTAGGATCCTTTCAATGCATAAACTGTGAAGAATTTGGCCGTATTAAAGCCTATTGTAAGTTGCACATCACAGCGCAGGAAGTCAAAGGCAGCCTCAAGTGTTAAAAAATGCACTAACTGTGGAGTTAACTATACCGCAAATCCTGTCTACAATCACTTTAAAAGCACGCGTTTTGCTTAAACTCCAAATTTCAACTGTCTTATTTATTCATTGTCTTATTTTTATATTTACATAAATGAGCGTAAAGCTACAAACTAAGCGACATCAGAGTTGAGTTATAAAGCAATATCCAACACGCCTCTCCTTAAGATAATTTTTACTTATGAAATTAATATTGCAAACTATGCTTTCCTTTGTGAAGAACACTTTTCTCTTGAGGCTCTTTGATTTTATCCTTTGTCAAAGGCAGTCTTAAATGATCAAAACGGGTTTTGAGTGAGCGACCCAACAGTAATTTTGCTGGTGATTCACCAGTAGAACAGTGCAGGGTATAGCGGTAATCAATTAAAAATCGATTTATTATAACATCAAGTTCTGAATTATTTTTTTTTTTAAAACTGATTTTTTTTACGGTTTTCACGAAATTTTCCGCTTTACCATTTGTAGAAGGATGTCCAGGAGCTGTTAATATGTGTTTAATATTATTCAATCTCAAAAACATTTCAAACTCATTGGACACAAATTGTCGCCCATTATCGCTCACGATAGTATCAACTATACCAAATCTAGAAAACAATTCTCTAAGCTTGTTAATTGTAAAATTTGAGGTTATCTCCTTTGTTGTAAAAACTTCAACCCATTTAGAAAATGAGTACACAACAATCAACAAATAACGATTGGTCCTGCAAAATCAATATGGATGCGACTCCAAACGGATTCTGCCGGACTCCACGGTATTAAAACACTCTTCTCAGGGCTTTACTGTACTTCTTGGCAGGGTCTACAACTCTCGATAAGTATTTCATTATCCTTATTTATAGCTGGCCATCAAACATAAAAACGTGCAAAAGCTTTGGTCTTGACAATACCAAAATGAGAACTATGTAAGCTTTTCAAGACTGATTTGCGTAATTTACTGGGAATGACTAAGCTATATCCCCATAGGACGCAGCCATATTCAATGGACAATTCATTTGATTTTTCCCTGTACGATTTTAACTCATCACCAACCCCCTTTAGCAACCTTTGCTAAAACAGGGTCGCGTCATGTTTTCCTTAAAAAACGTTTAAAATTTAAGTTAAATGAATTTTTCCTTTCTACCAAATTGATATAACTACATTCGTATAACCTTCAACTGTTGAGACTTGTGGCATTCTGGAAATATTATCAGCATAATTTAAAGTTCCCTTAATTTAATTATTCTACGGAATAATTGAAACCTGAAAGTGTCAGCGCCCAGCGTTGCACTCGAGCTGAAGCCATTAGTGGCAAATCCTTACTTTCTCCAAAATTTGTTAACCACGGCTTATGATCCATTCATAAAGTAAAGCGGTTACCTAACAAATATTGTCTCAACTTTGTCACGCAGAATATAATTGCTAGAGCCTCTTTTTCTAGCGTACTGTAATTTATTTTTGTTTTTGTGAGAGCTCTAGATAAAAAAGCAAAAGGTTTAATAGACTTGTCCGGGAAAATATGCGACAATACTCCTGCCACAGCTGTATTACAAGCATATGTGCTTAAAACTATTGGGAAATCCGGATTAAAATATTCTAAAACCTATAACAGCTCTAAGTTGTGACATATTCTGTGGTGATGGGGCTTTCACAATTGAAGCAATGCGATCTTCATGTTTGCTCAGACGATCTTTTCGGGTAATTTAATTAATTTTTCGTTATTACTGCTTTATTGACTTTACTTAAGAACGATTAGTAATTGGGAAAATTCCTTTGTTTTCAACAACTTCATTGTAAGCTAATGAAGTTGGACTCCAAGCTTCCTTAATAGCCTGAATTAGTAACTACTTGTCATCAAATTGTCTACCTCTTTCATAGAAGTTATGAGATAACCAACCTCACACATTTTCGATTATGTTTAGATCAGGCGAATAGGGTGACCAGTAAAGAATATCAACATTTTGGCTTACAAAGAACACGTTGTGTATAGGAATCAGAAAAGCTGATTCCAATAACATTTTATAGCTTGCACCAAAAATTTTTGCACTTAAAAATTCAAGACCGATGATGCCATAATACGTAGCAGCACACCATACCATGACGCCTCAATCTCGGCTGTGATGACGGTTTAAAAATCTTTTTTTTTTTTTTGCGCAAATCATGGAAATAATAGTTATAGCCATCAGGTCCATCCAAAGTAAACTTTTTCTCATCTGTAATTACGACGGTTCTCCAGTCATTTACATGACCTCTTTCATGCACATCCGAAGCCATGTAGCCTTTTGCGAATTGAAGCCGCAAGGGTCTGAAAAAAATTAGAAAGAAGTGCTTTAGTTTCATGAACAATTATTTTAATGTCAAGTCAATTTAGTTAATGGTTTTTATGCCATTATCTTAATCTTTATTATGTTTAATTGTTAATTTTAACATTAACATTTGATATCTTTGTGCAAATTAAGACATAAATTTATAAATTCATTTGCGTTTGTTAGGAAACCCGTGAGGATGTGTGTGAAATAATTGATTATTTCTATCACATTTTTACTCAACACGTTTTATGGTCATTTGAACTTTTACTTCGTATATAATTTGTAAATGTCTTAATTTTGTGGTTTATGTCACAAGGACTTTTCTAAATGACTGTGTTCTAACTCTTAGTTTATTTGTATGGCCGACAGGCAACTCATTCAATCGTCGGTCTGCCGGTCTGCTTGCTGCTGAGTGCCCTGCCTGCGCATACGACCTTCTGATATCATTTTTCTCACATTTGTGTTTGTATATATTATCCGGAGATTTCGATGGCATTATGGTGGCTTTGTCTAGATGCTTGTGTATAAATACTATATTGGAACAATAACAGATACGAGTACTGTTTGGAATTATACTCGTAACTTTGTGAGTGTGTATGATATATTCACCTTTTTCTTGTCACCTTAATTTACATAAGAATTCAATTTATTTACCATGGTACACTTGCTAATGGGAATAAAATACAATAGCAATGATAATAAAATGACATTTTAATTTTCTGTGAAGAAATGTTCAGATTAAAAACACACAATTTGATTGGCTGAATGATAATGTACTTTAACAAAGAAAGTTCTTTAAATTTTTAATTGCCACTTGTTATTTTGTTTATAGGATTGAGATGCCCATAGCTGAATATCCAACTGCAAACAAACTCTCTCAGATGTCATAAAATATTTGAAGTTCAGTGTCTCCAGTAACAAAAACTGGCACTTATTCTGTCCGAATTTATTTAAGCTGGAAAGCGCAAAGAGATTTGAAATTCATATTGTGATTTTATTTATTCTTTTTTTTTTTTTTTTTGATAATACACTTTTAGAGTTTGTTACAATACCTTTCGGCATATATGTATGTACCGCTTTTGTTTTATAATTCTTTGCAAAAACGTGAAATAATTAAAGATTCCATGCTCATGAGTATACTCGTACTAAATACCGCTGGGAAATGCTGTATTTCTATAAATGTATACCATCTACTTTTAGTGATTGTCCTTAAGCTTTATTTATTGTCATAGCGAATGCAGCGTTCAAGAGAAACTGGGGTCTTTTGAACTGGAATAGCAAATCGGTTGGGGTTGTTCGAATGCGGGAAATCAGCGCATCTTCATCCACTATACACCGTTCCACATATTTGATTTCTTGTGACATTACAGAGTTTTGGCCTCTAGTTCTTATTGTTTTTGATTTATAGTATCACTTTTGATAAAAATTTAACGTCTTATACGTTATATTATGCTTATTCCAGTTTTATTTCAATTCTAAACGATCAAGTTCAAACATGTCAGTTCACATTGCATTTCCTGGGCTAGCTCTCCTTAGCAGCTGTTTTACAGAAAAATTTATCATAAACAGTTTATCGGAGAATTAAAAAAGCGGCAAAGCTTAATTTTTACATTAAACAAAGCTAATGCTTTAAAAGTCTATTAACAAAAGTATTGATTGAGCGGAATTCCTTTGTAAATTCGCATTAAGGCAAAACTACTACTGATTCAGCGAACTAAAATTTGACAAAAAAATTTTTAAAATGTGTTTTCGTTTGTCGTTTCGTTCGGCGTAAAAACAGAGACTATGCCATTGATAGGTTGTGTTTGTACAAGAACGTTTGACTTATATTATCTCAAATCTGTGTGGTACTAAAAATATTTTATGGGCAATTCCAACAGTGGATGACTCAAGAGAGTCATTACTTTTTGTTTTTGTTATTATTATCACATAGTCAACAGGGTTTTAGAAGGTTGCGTTCAACAGTAACAAATAAACATACTTCACGTATTCTTTTTCACTAATGAGATATTTTTTAAAAAACTTAATGTAATGGCTACCGCCTAAATGCTAGTCAGTGCCGTTGTTGGGTAATCAGCATTGTAATGTAAACGTCGTTAATTTACACTTTTTTATTTAACAGTAGATTGTAATGGTAAAAGAAAGTTCTTGACCCTAAACAGTCTTCTTTATTATTTTATTTATGAATAAGTCTGAAGAGCTCCGTAAACAATAGCTTTATTTCACAGAAATGTTCTTTATATCTCTAAAGCCCAGTTCAGACTATTATATACTTTGTATTAACACTTGTCATAAATTCAAATAATACGTGCAAGTCTGATAGTCTGAATGTATTCCGTCATACATACGAAAAATAATACGATAAAAATTTGACATCCCATATGATTTTCTTGTTTTTTGGAACTTTTCAAAACGATAATACTTTACATTGGATCAGGGTTGTGTTTTTTAGCAAACCAGCTAATTAAAAATTGAGTAGTCGGCTATTTCGTAGCCGATAGGGTGCCGTCACTGATAGTATATTTTGTCGTAATAAAAAAGCTTGAAATTTGGAATTTATCTGTCATTTATACATGTATTTTGCTCATGCTATATTTAGAACATAAAATATGTTTGTGCTATTGAATTTGGATGTGTTATACATAATTATTATTTTAACTGTTGAAGAATTTCACGCGCCGGCACGTCTATCGCCTTCGACGAATAGTGCTCCTGCCACCGTGAAAAGTTTTATGATGGCACATCTATGTTGGTTTATATCAAGTGTGATGGTGTGAATGCAAAATCTTATTTACGTTAGACTTTTTGACAGTCGTAAGAAATGTGTTTAGACTTTTATCTCACAAAATCTAATGAAAGTATTTATACTTGTATAATAGTCTGATTGGGCCTTAACCAGCCTGCGGCCACAGAGTACACAGAGGCGTCAGTAGTGACTTTTGTAAAACCGCCTTGTCAGCTGATGGAGAGTTGCGTCGCGCGAGACAGATATATTGTACTTTGTATACGAATATCAAATGTAAATAAAGAAAAATAACACGTTTTATATAAAAATTGTGCTTGTGACAAAAATCGTGGTGGTTAAATAAAAATTGAAATTTTCCGCGAAAATTTAAGTTTGTGCTAAAAATAAAAATAGTAAATTTAATAAATATAATACAAAGAAATATTTTATGTACAGCGAGCCTGTTACCACGTGGTATTTTGCAATAAAAACATCATACAAAATTTGGTGCAATTGGATCTTATAAAGCTTTTGGCATCTATCAAGAATTGGTTGCTTTGAAAGAAGACTATTAAAATGTTATAGTTGGTGGCTTTAAAAGCTGAATGAAGGGGAAGAAATACAACGCCTTGATGAGCTGAGCAGAAATAAAAAGCAACCCAAAGCTTTAGCCAAGAATAAGAATGCTGTAAATGCTGTCTTGTAAAAATAGTGGCAATAAGAAAAGTAGTGACGCGGGTGTGCTAATGTATATTTTTACCGACGAAATGGTGAAGAAGGTAAATTTAGAATTGGCTGCTACTACAAAAGAAAAAGTCGACAAAAAATCTGCCAGAGCTGGTATTAAACAAAAGGTTGACGGTAGGGAATTTGATATTTTGCAGATGGAAATAATCAAAGCAATAATTGTTAACAATGGGCGTGCACAAAAAATCGATTTCAAGACTTCGAAAGGTTTGAATATTGAAATTTGTTTATATCTTCAATAATTCTAAAGTGTACATATATATTTCTAGTAAATTTCTTCGCTTTTTTGTTGCTAGAAACAATCGTGATAAAAACAATGAGGTCAAATCACAAACAGGACCAAAAAACATGTTACTCCCAGCAGTTTCATTAACTTGATGCCAAAACCATGCAATACAGTACCTACACGTTATCATTCCAGTGGATCACATATATGTACTTCTAGTTGGCAACCTAATGCCTCAGGCCGAAGCTGTCTTAAATTTGAACTCTAGGCATCCAGCCAAGCGGTAGTAATGAAAGTCTCAAAGCGTTTATTAGGATTTTAAGGAAATGTTTCCAGTGAAATTATGCCAATCTTTGCTTCCTAATTAGTGGAATATATTCAAAGTGGTTTGCGGAATCCGGTAGTGCACAAACCGGTTTGTTGTATGAAAATACAAAAGGATATACAAGAAATATAAGTAATTTTGTGTATTGCTGCTTAAACCATCAAATCGGTATTTTCTGATTTTTTTTCTTTTAATTGTAGAAAAAGGCTTTATAAGTCTCCTTGAGGTGAAGTTGTTAGTTCCGACGGAGCAGGAGTAAACTACAAAATCATACCACGTACTAGTCGAGTATCATTGAACTGCGGCTTTGCTTAATACGGTTTCAGTCGCGGCATTAATCTTTATCTGATGATGTTTTTTTTAATTTCCATATTATTACTATGTATGTAAAAGCCATTGTAATCATTTTTATAATTGAAATGCAAATTTTTTAACTTGCATTTTAGTCATTAAAAAAAAAATGAACTTTTGAAAACTGATTTTATCTATATATCTATACTATATGCTAGTAAGAAAGGAAAAGTTTGTATGTTTGTAAAAGGTAATCTCTGAAACTACTGGTCCGATTTTGAAATTTTTTTCAGTGAACTCTGAAGTGAAGCCTCCTGATGGACATATGCTATATAAAAGTCCATTAAACTGCTTAGTGTAGGGTCAAGAGAACCTAAGGTAAACCGCCTAAGCTCAGAAATGTTTCTTGCTGTTTTTGAAGAAATCTATTAACACAATAGTTATAGGAACCAAAAAAGGAAAATAAAACTCAATCCACGTGAGGACGTTGTTGGCCTCCAATCTGCGTTTTCTTCCGCGTGTCCGTCCCCTGACCAAATGCGAAAGTTAAAATAAATAAAAACAAACGCAGGCTTTAATTTTTTAAAGCTAGGATAAAGAGTGGTTGCTGAGAAATTTGATGAAATCAAAACCACTTTGATCAATTAATTATGAAATAACACATATGTATATGTATGTAAGAAAAGCCGCTGGTAAAGTTAAGGAAGTCACTATAATGATGACAAGCACTATAATAATGAAAATTGGTGGTCCTGACAAGGGCCCTTTGTGATCCAATTTTAATCCCTTTTTGTATAAAAATTTGTGACCCTGAAAAGGACCTTTGAATTATAACAAACACCGACACTGCTAACTAAAGTTTTTTTTTGCATAGGATGCAGGAACTCTCTCCTTTATGGTGTAACAGATATATTCACAAGCTTTCAAATGATACTAATATTGACGATATAAATTGAAAAATTTGGTAGAAAATCGCATGTATATATTAGAACTTCTTTGGCCATTTAACATTTTGTTGTTATATTTCAATTTTTATCACTCTATCTGCGTTTTGCGGGAAACTGTGTATTGAGGCTCCATGTAGGCATGGAGCATGCAAGTGGAGACCTGAAAACAATATTATACAGCATTAAAAACCAATCACATTTCAGCCCTTTTTTAAACTTACATTTCTGTTGACGATAACCAAAACGCACAGAGCTGCTGAAATAAATTAATAATATATTATAATTTGGTTTTAAAAGAAATAAGCATATTTTAAAACTAAAATTATAAAAAGCACTACACAATTGTATATTCATTTTACAAAATATGCATGTATACATATTTGTACTTACCTTGCTTTTTGATTCACTTTTTACTGCCCTGCAAAAGAAAAGATTACTTTTGGTAAGCACTTTCTGGCAAAATTTAATTAAATTTTTTTCAATAAAACAAAAACCACCACAATTTTATCACAATTTAATTCAACTTTTTACAAACTTTTTTGCTGCAAAATTTATTTTATTTTGTGGTATTTTGCTTTGTGATATCATTCTTACGAATATAGCATAAAGCGCGGAGAGACGCGAATGAGTGCGATGCACAGAATTTCGTCCTATTAGTTGTCTCTTTTCCGCCGCGTGACACCTCTGTTCTACTTTGTGCTGCGGCAACAATTCTTTCAAATTTATACTCGTGTACAAATTCAGAATTTCCAAAGTTGCACCTGCATAATGTGTGAAGAGATGGATAACTATGAAGGATCCAATATTACACTTGTGTTAAATGGTGTCACTATCATTGTGCAAGCTTATACTCGTATGATGAAGCTATTAAACCCAAGCTGTAGTGCAATTCTGTAACTTTTAACAACAAACATTAGCGTTAATTTTACTATCAATGTTTATTGTTTATTTTAACAACACTGCTATTCAGTAACTTGCTTTTAACAATATTTTTAAAATTGCAAAAAAAAATGGCTTTTTCGGAATTTTGAATATATCTCAGCTATACGTGGACCGATATTACTGAATTTCAATAGCAAACCCATGAATCGATGGGGTAAAAGAATGGTGAAAGAAAAAAGTTTCTAAGTCTAATGGTTTTCTCAGAAACGGTATTTCAACAGCGGACAGACCGACATCGCTTAATCGACTTTTCCATTAATTCTGATTCAAAATATATATAAACTTTATAGGGTCGCAAAAAAAACTGTAGAAATTACAAACGGAATCACAAACTTATACATACCCTTTACATTTTTGTGAAGGGCATAAAAATAAAAAAATAATGAGGAATACTTCAACAAAAAATTTTTTTCCTGGCTTAAAAAAAACGTACAATAACAAAATAATGCATTCGTTAAAATGCGCATATGTATGTACTGTGCACATACGTATGTTTTTTCTATACATACATATTAAAATAATAAAAGACTAATACATACTTATTTTTATTGCACCTAATCTTCAAAAATTTTGAGACTTGTATCACCAATAATTCACAAATAATTAAGCTGACAATAGCTCTGCCTTACAAAACAACCAAAAACAAATTTTCTCGTACACGAGAGCGTAAAAATTTTTGTTGGTTCGAATAAGCTGAGTAAACGAAACAGAGAGTAAAACGAAACAGTAGCATACAATATTTGATTAATATTTGAACAATGAGTAAAGGGCTAAATATACCACACAAATTGCTTGCCAAACATGTCAAAATTTTATGGTCGTGCAAACAATTTTGTTCGTTTGTGGGGGTGTTTGCTAGTTTGTACAAATATCTGAAGCATGTTTGCACGAAAATCAAAACTTGTTGATCTTCGTGCAAATATTGTGAGTGAGTGTGTAAATGTTGTCATTTCAATGAAATTTTTGCAGAGTGAGGTGGTGGAAGAAGAAGCATACGGAGTGAATCAAGAAAATGTTTTCTTGTAAATATGTTTAGAATGACATAAAAGTTTACTTTTATTGTGGAAATAAAAAAAAAAAAGATTAAACAAGTAAGAGTGTAGTATATTCGGCTGGGCCGAATCTAAAATACCCTTCACGATAGTCACGAATATGTATAGTATATTAAAAATGTGACCTAAATATGCTCGGTTATATATGAACCGATATCGGATTTTTCTATTTTCTGTATTTTAGCAACCTTCTTTTATAACGAGAATTGCTTTCCAGCAAAAAAAAAAAAAAATTTTTTAATGGAAAAATCGGTTCAGGCTATATCTCGGGTATATATGGACCGATATCGAAAATTTTAATTTTCCATATTTATATAACCTTATATAATTACCAGAACTGCTTTTGAGCACAACAAATTGTTTAAGTTCGCTTACGCGATATTTTCATGAGAAACCCGATTTAGGCTATATCTCGGGTATATATGGACCGATATCAGAAATTTTAATTTTCGTAACCTTCTTTTATAACAAGAACTGCTTTTCAGTAAAAAAAAAAATGTTATTGGAAAAATCGGTTCAGGCTATATCTCGAGTATATATGGACCGATATCGGATTTTTTCTTTTTCCATATTTATATAACCTTATTTCATTACCAGAACTGCTTTTGAGCACAAAAAAGTTGTTTACTCGGCATTTTCATCAAAAAACCTGTTAAGCTATATATCGGGTATATATGAACCGATATCGGAAATTTTAATTTTGCATATTTATATAACCTCATATTATTACCAGAACTGTTTTAAGCAAAAAAAAGTTGTTTAAGTTCGCTTACGCGACATTTTCATGAAAAACCCGGTTTAGGCTATATCTCTGGCATATACGGACCGATAGCGGAAATTTTCATTTTCCATATTTATATAACCTCATTTTATTACCAGAACTGTTTTAAGCAAAAAAAAGTTTTTTAAGTTCGCTTACGCGACATTTTCATGAAAAACCTGGTTTGCGCTATATCTCGGGTATATATGGACCGATATCGGAAATTTTCATTTTTCATACCTATATAACTTTATTTCATTACCAGAACTGCTTTAAGGTGAAAAAAGTTGTTTAAGTTCGCTTACGCGACATTTTCATGAAAAACCCGGTTTGGGCTATATCTCGGGTATATATAGACCGATATCGGAAATTTTCATTTTCCATACTTATACAACCTTATTTTATTACCAAAACTACTTTTAAGCAAAAAAAGTTGTTTAAGTTCGCTTACGCGGCAATTTCATGAAAACCCTGTTCCAGGCTATATCTGCGGTATATATGAACCGATATCGGAAATTTTCATTTTTCATATTTATATAACCTTATTTTGTTACCAGAACCGCTTTTAAGCAAAAAAAGTTGTTTAATTTCGCTGACGCGGCATTTTCATGAAAAACCCGTTCTAGGCTATATCTCGGGTATATATGGACCGATATCGGAAATTTTCATTTTTCATATATATGTAACCTAATTTCATTACCAGAACTGCTTTTGAGCACAAAAAAGTTGTTTAAGTTCGCTTACGCGGCATTTTCATGAAAAACCTGGTTTGGGCTATATCTCGGGTATATATGGACCGATATCGAAAATTTTCATTTTTCATATTTATATGACCCTATTTCATTACCAGAACTGCTTTTGAGCACAAAAAAGTTGTTTAAGTTCGCTTACGCGACATTTTCATGAAAAACCCGGTCTAGGCTATGTCTCCGGTATATATGGACCGATATCGGAAATTCTCATTTTCCATATTTATGTAACCTAATTTCATTACAAGAACTGCTTTTGAGCACAAAAAAATTGTTTAAGTTCGCTTACGCGGCATTTTCATGAAAACCCCGGTCTAGGCTATATCTCGGGTATATATGGACCGATATCGAAAATGTTCATTTTTCATATTTATATGACCCTATTTTATTACCAGAGCTGCTTTTTAGCACAAAAAAGTTGTTTAAGTTCGCTTACGCGACGTTTTCATGAAAAACCCGGATTGGACTATATCTCGGGTATATATGGACCGATATCGGAAATTTTCATTTTCCATATTTATGTAACCTAGTTTTATTACCAGAACTGCTTTTGAGCAAAAAAAAGTTATTTAGCTTCGCCTATGCGACATTTTCATTAAAAATCCGATTTGGGCTATATCTCGGGTATATATGGACCGATATCTGAAAAAAAAATTTTTTGCGTTTAAGTCACCATGCTTAATAAGTGTGTGAAGTTTGAAGCAAAACGAACAACTTTTGTTTTCAAAAATTTTCATACAAAACTGCAGAAAAAAATGGCTTTTTTCGGAATTTTGAATATATCTCAGCTATACGTGGACCGATATTACTGAATTTCACTAGCAAACCCATGAATCGATGTGGTAAAAGAATGGTGAAAGAAAAAAGTTTCTAAGTCTAATGGTTTTCTCAGAAACGGTATTTCAACAGCGGACAGACGGACATCGCTTAATCGACTTTTCCATTAATTCTGATTCAGAATATATATACTTTATAGGGTCGCAAAAAAAAACTGTAGAAATTACAAACGGAATCACAAACTTATATATACCCTTAACATTTTTGTGAAGGGTATAAAAAGTTGTTTAAGTTCGCTTACGCGACATTTTCAGGAAAAACCCGATTTGGGCTATATCTCGGGTATATATGGACCGACATGGAAAATTTTCATTTTTCATATTTATATGACCCTATTTCATTACCAGAACTGCTTTTGAGCACAAAAAAGTTGTTTAAGTTCGCTTACGCGACATTTTCATGAAAAACCCGATTTGGGCTATATCTCGGGTATATATGGACCGACATCGGAAGTTTTCATTTTCCATATTAATGTGACCTAATTTCAATACCAGAACTGCTTTTGACTACAAAAAAGTTGTTTAAGTTCGCTTACGCGGCATTTTCATGAAAACCCGATTTGGGCTATATCTCGGGTATATATGGACCGATATCGAAAATTTTCATTTTTCATATTCATATGACCCTATTTCCTTACCAGAACTGCTTTTGAGCACCAAAAAGTTGTTTAGGTTCGCTTACGCGACATTTTCATGAAAAACCAGGTTTGGGCTATATCTCGGGTATATATGGACCGATATCGGAAATTTTCATTTTCCATATTTATGTAACCTTATATAATTACCAGAACTGCTTTTGAGCAAAAAAAAGTTATTTAGCTTCACCTACACTGAAAAATATTTGCTTCATATTTCCAATGAACCCCATTCATTAGATAATTTTCATTAACCGAATGAAAAATTACGTTCCATGAATGAAGATTCACAGCATTAATGAAAATATTCATTAAAATTGATTCATTAGTTTTCATAATTTCATTAGAAAATTTCATTGGATTTGTTATAAACAATTTTTGAAGGCTGGGTACAAAATTTTAGAGATTTATTAAAAGTGAGATAATAAATATATTATAACTATTAACTAAATGACAAAGGAAATTATTTTATACATTATTTACTGTGTAAAAAATTATTTTATCAATAGTTTTTTAGTTGTTATGAAAATGTTCATTATATTAACTAAACTTTTCATTAGAATTCATAAACTACCCTCATTTTAAGTACCTACATAGTTGAAATCAAAAGCAAAGAGATGGGCTCTTCTTTGGTTTTTTGCTTAAAGGAATATTTATTCTGTTACAAATGCAACAACAAAGTCACACTTAATTTTTTCCTTAGCCTTCGTTGTGAACAATTATGTATTTATACTATAGATTCTATAGCCAAAGCAAACGTTTTGTTTTTGCACGCAACGGGACTTTTTTTTTTGTTCTTCAAAAAGCAAAACATCACAAGTTTCCAAAAGCAGAAGCAAACGTTTAAAAAAATAAATGAGTTTGCTGCAGTTCATTGTTTAAAATGATTTTGAAGTCAATAGACAAAGTTTATGAAGTTTATGAAAAATAAAATATACTTAATTATCCAAAATGTCTACATACTTATGTAACATTACATATTATTTTTTCAGTTATTTTGTGTTGAATTAAAATGTTTTGATTTTGAATTAAAATATTTTGATTTCCTTTTTAATGTATTAATATTATTAATTTTATTTTGCATTATAATTAAAACAATAAAAAATTATTTTATGCTTAATATAAAAAAAATTGTTTAGTTTCTTTTCAGTAGCACAATTCTAATGAAAAAAGGTCATTAGAATAATGAAACTCCTCCTTAAACTAATGATTTTATTTCATTAGAATGAAGAAAACTTTTCACCAAATTGGTGAAGATTTTTATTGGTTCAACGAATTTATTCATTAAAATAGTGAAAATATTTCATAAAAATAATGTAACACATTCATTAGCCTAATGAACAAATAACGTTAACCTAATGATTTTTTTCATTGTTTTAATGAAAAGTATTCATAAATATTATGATTTATGCTTGATTAACTTAATGAAGTTTTCATTAATCCAACGAATGTATTCATTAAATAATTTTTAATGAAAGAAGATTCATTAGTCCAATGAAGACCATCATTGGCCGAAAAATAATGAAAATTTTCATTAGATTATTGTCAAAATTCATTATATTAATGAAGGAATTATTTTCAGTGTATGCGACATTTTCATTAAAAATCCGATTTGGGCTATATCTCGGGTATATATGGACCGATATCTGAAAAAAAAATTTTTTGTCTTTTAGTCACCGTGCTTAATAAGTGTGTGAAGTTTGAAGCAAAACGAACAACTTTTGTTTTCAAAAATTTTCATACAAAACTGCAAAAAAAAAAAATGGCTTTTTCCGGAATTTTGAATATATCTCAGCTATACGTGGACCGATATTACTGAATTTCAATAGCAAACCCATGAATCGATGGGGTAAAAGAATGGTAAAAGAAAAAAGTTTCTAAGTCTAATGGTTTTCTCAGAAACGGTATTTCAACAGCGGACAGACGGACAGACGGACATCGCTTAATCGACTTTTCCATTAATTCTGATTCAGAATATATATACTTTATAGGGTCGCAAAAAAAAACTGTAGAAATTACAAACGGAATCACAAACTTATATATACCCTTTACATTTTTGTGAAGGGTATAAAAACAGAATAAGAAATAGAGGGTAAAAACAATTTGTATCTTGCAAACTTCATATGGCGAGCAAATTGTCGCAACGCAATGGCTGGCTACTCACATTGAAAACAAAGAAAAAGTGATTAATTTGTATTTGTATGTGTGATTAAATTACATTTGCACGTGTTGTATTTGTATGGCTTGGGTACAAGCGGAAAAAGTGTGTTTGGCAAGCAGTTTGCGTAGTTTATTTGGCAATTAATGCATAATAGCTTTGTTAAACTGTTTTAGCAGTACTTTCTGCTACACTCAAGCACATGTTTAGTTTGAACGCCCCTGAAAGCAATCCATAGCCAAGAAAACTTGCTTGGGATGGGCTTCAAGGTAGACCAGACAAATATACTTTCGTGTAAGTGTGAAACAATTGTATGAAATATATAACCAGGCTGTGAAACATATGTATATGCGTCCTTGAAGCATTGGCTGCTTAAACGATTCAATACACTGAAGATAGAAAGACCTTAAAAAGACTATACTTTCTAAAAGAGAATAAGCCAACACGTCGTCCTAAGAAATAGCGGCGAGAAAGGATTAAAAGGTATGCTAAAAATTTAACACATTATATAATAGACACCGAAAGCTCAACCAACTAAACGTGTTTTCGTAATAACTAATCTAAAAATTAGAATGGTATGGAACGTAGCCGTTGAAAGTAATACGTTCTCCTAACTTTCCGAATTAGTTGAATTCCATTATAGGGTGATATCTCTAAAATAATTCATTAGATTCTACAAAAATTGCCTTTTTGCACAGTGTATGTATATCACATTTTTTGCGAATTAAAAATGAGAGCATTATCTTGTTTATGAACTGATTGATAGTGTGGACAATAAAGAGGATGTAGTACTACAAGTAAGGCAGATATATCATTCGCAACTCTTCGAATTTTTTGAATCAGGTATGTAGCACTAATTGAAAATGTCTCAGCTCCTAGCTCAGCAGAACCCCATCAAAAATGTTTTTAAACTTATTACATATGTGTTTGCTGGGCTTTACTGCCTGCTATAAGAGATATCGCATGCTGGCATTGCTTGGGATTATAAACTTACTACTGATCAGGTATCATTGAAAAAAGCGACGTTTCTTAGCTTTATATATGTATTCTTTCGTAGAGGAGACTAATTGCTTGTCTGTGGTCTATAAAAAGCACTATAATCAAATTTTTAACTTTATATTCACCTATCGTTAATAAGATAATGAGATATAAAACAGGTAAGAGTGCGGTATATTCGGCTGGACCGAATCTAAAATACCCTTCATGATAGTCACGTATATGTATAGTATATATAAAAACTTGAACTAAATATGCTCGGATATATATGGACCGATATCGGAGAAAATATATTTTTGCCTTGTAATCACTATTCCAAAAAAGAACGCTTTCATGAACATTTTCATGGAAAAATTCTGTTTAACCTATATCTCGGATCCGATATCGGAATTTTCTATTTTCTGTATTCTTTTCTAACGAAAATTGCTTTTAAGAAAAAAAAAATGTTAATGGAAAAATCGGTTC
Source organism: Thecocarcelia acutangulata (assembly GCA_914767995.1). Lineage (NCBI taxonomy): Eukaryota > Metazoa > Arthropoda > Insecta > Diptera > Tachinidae > Thecocarcelia > Thecocarcelia acutangulata. The sequence continues at coordinate 54,263,600 of OU612098.1, read as the reverse complement.
TGGTTATATCTCGGGTATATATAGACCGATATCGAAAATTTTAGTTTTCCGTATTTATATAACCTTATTTTATTACCAGAACTGCTTTCAAGCAAAAAAAAATTTTTTCATGAAAAACCCGGTTTACGCTATATCTCGGGTATGTATGGACCGACATTGAATTTTCATTTTCTATATTTACATAACCTTATTAAATCACCAAAACTGCTTTTAAGCAAAAAAAAAAAAAAAAAAAGTTGCTTAAGTTCGCTGACGCGGCATTTGCATGAAAACCCCGTTCTAGGCTACATCTGGGGTATATATGGACCGATATCGAAAATTTTCATTTTCCACATTTATATAACCCCATTTTATTACCAGAACTGCTTTAAAGCAGACAAAGTTATTCGCTTACGCGACATTTTCATAAAAACCCCGTTCTAGGCTATATCTCATGTATATACGGACCGATATCACAAATTTCCATTTTTATATAATCTGTTTTTATTAACGGAACTGCTTTTAAGCAAAAAAAAGTTGCTTAAGTTCGCTTACGCGACATTTTCATGAAAATCCCGGTTTGAGCTATATCTCGGGTATACACGGACCGACAATGCTTAATAATAGTGTGAAGTTTGAAGCAACGATGGGGTAATAGAATGGTGAAAGAAAAAAGTTTATATTTCGAATGGTTTTCCCAGAAACGGTATTTCAACGACCGACAGACGAACAGATGTATATCGCTTAATCTACTTTTTTATTAATTCTGATTCAGAATGTATATACTTTATAGGCTCGCAAATGAAAATTGTAGAAATTACAAAGGAATCACTAACTTATATATACACTCTACATTTTTGTGAAGGGTATAAAAATGTGCATATACTCGTAACATTTGTGTGAAGAGTAGAAAAAAGTTTAAGGTTAGTTTTACCGTAGGTTTAAAGATGGGCTGAGGGTTTATTAAATTTTCAGCACTTGACACTGAGTTAACATCAGTATATTAAACAAGTATTGGTTTTTGAATAATACTTTAGGTAATTTTCCTTAATAACGAAAAGATTAGTTAGTTTTTTTGTTTTAATAAGGCTGTAAAATGATATCTCAATATTAGAACACCATATAAAATGAGGTAAAATTCTTCTGTTGAAATATTCTTAACTGAGAAATAATTTAAATTTTGCAGCAATTTGAAACTTTACTTTTATTCACAATTGAAATCAATGAACTCGAAGGTACTCTTTGGCCAAAGTTTGGATTACGGAAGCGATGATCCCATGCACACTTGTAAGTCAGTAATGCTTATCATCTCATATACAAACCCAGTATACATTTTCACACTCATTGCCATATTTGTAGAGTAAACGCTTACGTGCACACAAAGTAAGCCACAAAACGAGTTGTTCATCCAACAAAAGCTCATTACTACCTAACATACATCGCAAGTTATCAGTGGGCAGCTCGAACACAACCCCGCGTACATTGTAAGGAGGTCGTAAACATTTTGCGCACCTCACAAACCATTTTTTAAGAATATTCCATTAAATTAATTTGTTCTGTTTTCTGTTCACTGCACTCTTTTCTTTTTCAATTAAGTGTTTTATATTTCTTGCACCAATTCCTTTTTATACCCTTCACAAAAATGTAAAGGGTATATATAAATTCGTGATTCCGTTTGTAATTTCCACAATTTTCATTTCTGACTATAGAAAGTTTACATATTCATAATCAGCATTGATAGATAATTCGGTTATACAATATTCGTCTGTCCGCGGTTGAAATACCGTTTCTGAGAAAACCATTAGACTTATACAATTTTTTCTTTCACCATTCTTTTACCACATCGATTCATGGTTTTGCTATTGAAATTCAGTAATATCGGTTTACGTATAGCTGCGATATATTCAAAATTCCGAAAAAAACATTTTTTTTTCGCAATTTTGTATGAACATTTTTGAAAAAAAGTTTGTTTTGCTTCAAACTTCACACAATTATTAAAGGCCTTGATTCACTATCCTACACGATCGCACGATTCATTCACATGAAACTGTTTCAAAAGTCTGGCCGACTTGAAAAAATCGCTTCAAAATGGCGTTGTAGACCACACTATTATACAAGTATGATTTCACATTACTTAAATTTTTTTCTCGAAGCTCCACCACAATATGAATGAACTATAATGTTTCGAAAAGTTTCATAAAATTTTTCAAATCGCACGATTTGTCAAAAACTCTGTCGCACGGTTGCTTTTTTAGTACTTTTTCAGCACACATGCCTTATTTAGTAGATCGCACGATCGTGTATGATAGTGTAGCAAGGCCTTAAGCATGGTGACTTAAAGGCAAAAAAATTAAAATTTCCGATATCGATTCATATATAACAAGGTTTTAATGAAAATGTCGCATAAGCGAAGTTAAACAACTTCTTTTTTGCTTAAATGCAGTTCTGATAATAAAACAAGGTTATATAAATATGGAAAATGAAAATTTCCAATATCGGTCCATATATACCCGAGGTATAGTCTAAACCGATTTTTTCATGAAAATGTCTCGTAAGTGAACTTAAACAACTTTTTTGGCTTAAAAGCAGTTCTGGTAATAAAATGAGGTTAGATAAATATGATGGGCCGGGGTCTAGTGAACGGACGTGCTTGTTGTTGATCGGAGTAGTATAAAATTAAACCGGCAGAAGTAAAAACTTGAATAATTGAAAAAGAGTGACTTTATGTAAACAAAAAACTTTGTGACATTTACCGTTATGTATTTTAGAGTGAAAAAAAATCAAATCAGCATGAGTGTATCTATTAGGTGTAATTCTGAGAGAGAACTCAGCTCCTCTATTAAAAGTCCTTGGATTTCTGAGGAGGAATCTTTGAAAAGAGAAAGAACCCGCACGCACTCGTGTTCGCCACATATAGTTGTTACAACAGACGAGAAACCATCTACCAGTTCAGATATTGCAGATAACCCGAAAACACAAGTAGGTATGGACAGGTATGTAACCATGGTTAAACGTCAGCGAAGCCCCAAATCCGCTCAAATGTCATTTCAGTCCAAAATACCCAAAGATGATAAGACCACCACGACAATGGGTAGTAATAGGTTTGCTATCCTTAGAATGATGAACCAGCAATACCTAAAAAAACCTTTAAGCCGCCACCAATATATTTGCGAGAGCCTACTTCTAGTGAGCTGGTAAAACAACTTATTACAGCAATCGGTAAAAACAATTACAATGTAACATCAATGAAACGAAAATCCAGGTAAAAACAGTGAAAATGAATACCGAAAATTGTCTGATATTCTGGAGAAGGAGAAACAATCGTTTTACACTTATCAGCTTAAAAGTGCCAAAGGTATTCAGGTCGTTATAAAAGATTTGTAGATACGAATGATGTCAAAATCGGATAAGAAGACAATGGGTTTAAAACTAAAAATGTAGGAAACATCAGAAACCGTGAAAAAATTCTTCAACTCATGTTTAGGGTTGAATTGGAACCAAGAGATGTTGTGTTAAAAAAAATTAAGTGCATCCAATTTACAACCTTAAATATCTTTTGCATCGTAAGGTTACCGTTGAGGAGCCTCATAAGCGTTTAGGGCCCGTTCAATGCTTAAACTGCCAAGAATTTGGCCATACTTAGGCCTATTGTAAGTTGTCCGCAGTTTGCATTGTGTGTGGAGAACTTCACAGTACATCACAGTGCAGAAAACCAAAGACTGACTCGAGCGTTAAAAAATGCAGTAACTGTGAAGATAGCCATACTGCAAACTACAGGGGTTGCTTCTTCTATACTCAATTCAAGAGGTCAATGACAACTGTGAAAATGATTTGCATCAGTACCTGCCTTGACGGCCTAACCTGATAGTGGATCAATTCCACGAAGTGAATTTTTCACGATTCACCACCGCCCCCGTGTGGCTTGCTAGGCTCACACAGGTAGCAATTCTTGTCATATGATTGCGGTCATATGAACAACTTCTTGTTGAGGAGTTCGGGCTTTATAATCCCTCATGTATGCAATTTCCCAGCAATCAATGGAGGACAAGGCTTAATGAGTTGGTAGGCCAAAGCAAACTAAGAGCATTAGCAACTAAACCAACTCACCCATCAACCATTACCACTGGTTCCTTACAATACAGGTATCTGTTGTATAGGCAACAGATCCTCGGGAGATTGTTAGCCCTCGAAAAAACAAATCACCAAACAATTATCAAGGATACTAACACTCCCTTCCTGCGTTTTAGGTTTCAACCACAGCCAGAACGTTTCCGCCAAGGTAGGCACCTCAACCATGATCAGCCCGGGTCGAACCGCAAGCAGAACTTCCCGGGGGCCATGCTGATCCCCGTTCTGCCAATTTATACCCTTGGTAAGGGTTTCGGAAGCCAACACAACATAAGTCATGTGGCTTCCTAGAGTTTTGTTTGCCGCACCAAACGAGAGACCCCTTCATCTATTTTCCCCAAAAAACCGAGCGCTTAAGTAAGGAATACGCCAAGGCAAAACCTGTTTCCCGGGGGGAGAGGTCAATGACAAATAGGCCATCAATTTTAAATATGCCACCCCATCAGTCAAACACCAATTCTACAAACAGTCCTTCCCAGGTACGCCAGTCAACCAGCCATACTCGTATAAACGTGCAAAACCCTAAACAAGTTTCTTATGCTAATGTGGTTAAGTCCGTATTATATAAAATTTGAATCAGGAGCCCAAGTCACAAAACTCCGATCCAAATTATAGCAACCTTGAAGCAACTCTGCAGACTCTGGTTCAATCAATAAATACATTTACGGTTTCCATGACAAACATTATGCAGTAAATGCAATCTACTATTTTGCAGACAATAAAAAAAAAATTAGTTGGTATCCGCCAACACAAAAATGAACTTGAGCACTTCTTTAAGGAAAAGCAAATCGATATAATGATAATTGCTGAAACCCATTTAACAACCAACGGTTATTTCAAAATTAATGGTTACATATTATATGATACTAAAGATCCGCGTGGAAGATCTTGCGGAGGTTCGGCAATTTTGATAAAGACCAGAATGAAGCACTACTTAATGAACGGGACACGTGAGGAATATCTCCAAGCTACAAATGTATGCATTGAATATTTTCATGGAAAAATTGTTAATTACTCAATTTACCCACCACCACGATTTTCAGTACCAGAAAACCAATATTCACATTTTTTCAAATTACTTCGAAAGGCCGTGTGATTTTTGACACCGTTTCCAAAATGGGCTTATGTGGTTTCCAGCGGACACACCACTTATTGGCCGTCAGACCGACGAAAGATCCCAGATGTTATAGATTTTGGTGTTGTAAAAAATTATCCTTAAGAATGGATGCAAGTGGAACCTTCATTAGATATATCATCAGATCGCTCATCGACTATAATATCTGTTTTGTTTCCCCAAGAGATTGGCTCCCTGTTTAGTGACATAGCATTGACCGTCACTAGAGTTAATTGGCTAAAATACAAAAAATGTTTGAGTACCCATTATACGGAAAATATCGCCTTGAGAAAACCTGAGGATATTGATGTGTCAATTAACGATTTTTCTGAAAACCTCAAACTGGCCGTACGACATGCTACCAGTAGTCATATAAGATCCAGAAATCAGAACAATAGAACTTATTCGTCTGAAATTGAGCAACTTCTGTCAGAAAAAAAAGAGTCAGAAGAGAGTGGCAACTTCAAAGGTCTTAAAACTAGGCTACGGGAATGCGTAACTCGACTAAGAAATCTGCTTGAAATCCGGAGAATGGCTTTCCTTAAAACGTATTTGGAAAGCCTGGATGGTACCCATCAATCTGATTATTCGTTGTGGAAAGCGACAAAAGGTTTAAAAAGACCCGTTATAGGTAAGTCACCTTATGCGAACCGAAGCCAGGGGTGGATCCCACTAAGGTAGAATCATATAGACCCATAAGTCTAGTACCAACAATTTCAAAACTATTCGAAAAATTGTTAATGGCGAAGTTGAGTCCAATATTGAATGATGTGGGATACATTCCTGGTCATAAATTTGGCTTTCGGGCTTAACATAGCACCATAGAACAAACACACAGCCTAGCATAGACTAGTCAATGGCATAAGACAGACTTTTGAAGACAAAAAGTATTGTTCAGCTCTATTCATTGACATTTCCCAAGTTTTTGATAAAGTGCGCCGCGACGGATTGATGCACAAAATATAGTTTAGTTTGCCTGCAAACACTCACAAGCTTCTGGAAAACTACTTATGCGACCTGTTATCAAAGATGGCGACTTTTTAAGTCTCTCACAGCCAATCGGAAGAGGAGTTCTCCAAGGTAGCATTCTAGGACCCACTCTATATCTGATTTGCGCCTGTATGTCACAGGCCAACGAGATCCGGAGTCCATACTTCAAACTTTTGCAGATGACACAGCATTCTGCAGCGTACATGAAAACCATCAATTAGCTTCGCGAAATTTGCAGAAGTATATTTCAATATTAGAGAAATGGATAAAATTTTGCAAAATCAAAGTTAATAAACAAAAATTTACTCATGTTACATTCACGCTGCGAAAAAAAACATGTTCGCCTATTCAAATCAACAACTCACCTATTCCGCAGCATAATGAATTCAAGAACCTTGGTGTTCACCTCGACCGTAGGCTGACATGGAAGTCATAATTTTACATGTAATTTTCATAACTTAAAATGTACTAACTTTATGAATTCTACAATGTACAGTTGTATCACAAGCTAATTTGAAAATTCAATATCAAAAACCATATGTGCATATTTCAATGGTAAATGCCGTTAAGCTTCAAAGAGAATTAAAATACAAGCTGAGTAAAGAATATATGTATTAACATGGACAACAAAACATTTTTGTGAAAAGAGTTTGTTGAAATTGTAAAATGAAGTAGGAGTGTGATTTAAGTACCGAAAATACAACCTATAAATGTTATAGTAAAGTGTTATTTCTAATCAGCTGATTATGCAAATTAAGGAAAAGAAGGGAAAGATATATGTATTAAGCTACGTTTACGTGGTAATCTAAAGTTTTTTTCTTCATTCATTTATTTATTGAATCTTCAAAATATGAACTTAAAAGAATTATTCAAATCTCAATACTAAATATAAAAAGTTATTTAAGTCCAGCTAGACAAAAAAGTTTTATTTTTCTCGAAAAATATCGGTAAAATCACTTATTTAACGTTCTGATGGTGGCAAGGGTAGCTCTGCTCCTCAACCGAGCGTGACCGCCAAAATTAAGTATGTTGCGAGCAAGATGATTTGGGTGAAGTTTCAGTTTACTGATATACGTTGTCGCATACTTTGAAAATTCATCTTTTGTCAGAGGAACGCACAGATCCTTTTTAATGTGTGATTTTTTTACGTACCATGCAGCTGCAGTAATCGTTCGAAGAATTTGGTTTTGTCGCTTTTGAATTTTTTTAATCCAGAGTGTTTAGTCTTGGTAGGACCAAAGTGTTACAGAATTTTCTCTCCGTACGAAAGTGTGTTGTAACTATATTTCATCTTTATGCTCGTAGTATGGATAGAAACAAAGTGTAATACAAAAGTGCAAAAAAATTACTGATGAATAGAATTCTGTGACATTTACAATGACGGCAATTTGTAAATGTTACATAGAGTTGAATCAACATGATGCCAACGTAAAAAGCTTACAAATCTGATGTGGCACCCTACATTGTAGTTCGCTTGTCAAAATTTGCAGTCGAATTTCTCTCCCGTTGAATAGACTTCACTTTTACGTGATACAGTTTTTTTTCATTCTATACAAATTTGTAACAACGTATGAATATTGTTTGAATAAAAGCTTAAATAAATTTATTAATGAAAAAAAGTTTAACAGCAAAACTATATTTTCTTTTTATCTACATTATTTCTAAATAGTACAGAAGCAACAGTATTTTTAGTATCGTATATGTGATTTTTGTTAACAAAAAAAGTTTACTTATCTAATTTAAAATACTTTAAATTTCTTTGGTTCAATTGCAGCATCAAAGACCATTGCGACTTAAGGCGAAATAAAAGGTCAATCCAAAATGAGAAAATGCAGTCTATAATGGATTTTAAGCCTTGAATGTCCATCTCAATTAATGCAAACAAAAAATAATGCATACTTTGTGCAAATTTTTATGTTAACAAAATGGATTTGTATCCCAGTGAAGAGGCAGAGCTGTGGTGGCACTTGCAGTCAAAAGCATAATTACAACATGCTTTATGCCTATAAATATGCCCGAAAATCACAGTAGGAGATCCGAACAATATATTTTAACACAAATAAATAAAACAGCCTCCTCATGGCATATTTTGTGTAGAAAATATTTGTTCATGTTTCGAAAAAGAGAAAACACAAAAACTAAATATGAAATTTGTTGCCACAAATAGATGGACGTTGAAAAGCACTTGTAAAACAAGTCCATACGTACATATGTACAGCCAAACATCAGATTTAGTAAAATGAAGATTATGTAGAAAATACTTGCAGCATAAAAACAACATATGTGAACATTAACATTAAAATGCATTTAACCTTAAATGTACAAACACATTCGTATAACATACGTATGCTATGTAGTATGAGTATATGCATAATAAAGCATTAAACACATTCGAGACAGCAGCTACCGACTACAAAAGCTCAAAATTAAAATACACGCGTTCTTATGCGAATAAATATATTGACGACAGCACAGCTACACGACTACATGACCACCGTTGTAACTGTCGCCAGATTAGATTTATTTCTATTTTTGTTAGCTACAAAAGCTTTGTTAATGATGTTAATGTATCAAGCAAAGTCAAATAAATTAGCGCTTTGAAAAGAAATTCAGAAAATGCATTCATAAATATGTGTAACAGTTATTCAAATCATTTTTAGGGAAAAGAACTTTAAGTTAAAATGTTTTTCAGTCAACCGTTTTTAAAACTGATTGTTCCCATTTTTAAGACAAGTTTCAGGCGATGTTTGTGTTTTTAGATATTATTTCTTTATACTAGTATATTATATATAGCAAAGAGTCTTATTTAAATCTAAAAATTTGTTTAATCGTTATATACTCGTATGCGCTGTTTTTTGGTAAAAAGAATTGGCAAAAAGTATTGTTATTTAAAATGTTGGATAATTTTAGTTCTGTGTGCTTGTAAAAAGAAAACGTGGCCCAAGAGTAAAAGCAATCAATTTTATATTTTCTGGTTTGTATTATTTGTTGTAATTGATTGCAGCAATTATTGGTTTAATTGGAAAATAAAAATTCTGCCTAGTGAAAGCCAGATTTGAAATTTAACCAGAAAAAAATGAACCATTTAGATATAAGAGCATAACTTCAAATTTAATTGTTAAAGGGCACTTCAGACTATCACACCTTGTATTAAGACTTGTCAAAAAATCAAATAATACGTGCAAGTGTGATAGTGTGAATGTAAAGCGTTATGAAAATGAGAAATAATACGGTAAAAGATTTGACATCCCATAACACTTCACCATTTTTAGAAATTTTTTTAAACAATAAGATTTTTCATTCTACAAACAGTCCTTCCCAGGTACGCCAGTCAACCAGCCATACTCGTATAAACGTGCAAAACCCTAAACAAGTTTCTTATGCTAATGTGGTTAAGTCCGTATTATATAAAATTTGAATCAGGAGCCCAAGTCACAAAACTCCGATCCAAATTATAGCAACCTTGAAGCAACTCTGCAGACTCTGGTTCAATCAATAAATACATTTACGGTTTCCATGACAAACATTATGCAGTAAATGCAATCTACTATTTTGCAGACAATAAAAAAAAAATTAGTTGGTATCCGCCAACACAAAAATGAACTTGAGCACTTCTTTAAGGAAAAGCAAATCGATATAATGATAATTGCTGAAACCCATTTAACAACCAACGGTTATTTCAAAATTAATGGTTACATATTATATGATACTAAAGATCCGCGTGGAAGATCTTGCGGAGGTTCGGCAATTTTGATAAAGACCAGAATGAAGCACTACTTAATGAACGGGACACGTGAGGAATATCTCCAAGCTACAAATGTATGCATTGAATATTTTCATGGAAAAATTGTTAATTACTCAATTTACCCACCACCACGATTTTCAGTACCAGAAAACCAATATTCACATTTTTTCAAATTACTTCGAAAGGCCGTGTGATTTTTGACACCGTTTCCAAAATGGGCTTATGTGGTTTCCAGCGGACACACCACTTATTGGCCGTCAGACCGACGAAAGATCCCAGATGTTATAGATTTTGGTGTTGTAAAAAATTATCCTTAAGAATGGATGCAAGTGGAACCTTCATTAGATATATCATCAGATCGCTCATCGACTATAATATCTGTTTTGTTTCCCCAAGAGATTGGCTCCCTGTTTAGTGACATAGCATTGACCGTCACTAGAGTTAATTGGCTAAAATACAAAAAATGTTTGAGTACCCATTATACGGAAAATATCGCCTTGAGAAAACCTGAGGATATTGATGTGTCAATTAACGATTTTTCTGAAAACCTCAAACTGGCCGTACGACATGCTACCAGTAGTCATATAAGATCCAGAAATCAGAACAATAGAACTTATTCGTCTGAAATTGAGCAACTTCTGTCAGAAAAAAAAGAGTCAGAAGAGAGTGGCAACTTCAAAGGTCTTAAAACTAGGCTACGGGAATGCGTAACTCGACTAAGAAATCTGCTTGAAATCCGGAGAATGGCTTTCCTTAAAACGTATTTGGAAAGCCTGGATGGTACCCATCAATCTGATTATTCGTTGTGGAAAGCGACAAAAGGTTTAAAAAGACCCGTTATAGGTAAGTCACCTTATGCGAACCGAAGCCAGGGGTGGATCCCACTAAGGTAGAATCATATAGACCCATAAGTCTAGTACCAACAATTTCAAAACTATTCGAAAAATTGTTAATGGCGAAGTTGAGTCCAATATTGAATGATGTGGGATACATTCCTGGTCATAAATTTGGCTTTCGGGCTTAACATAGCACCATAGAACAAACACACAGCCTAGCATAGACTAGTCAATGGCATAAGACAGACTTTTGAAGACAAAAAGTATTGTTCAGCTCTATTCATTGACATTTCCCAAGTTTTTGATAAAGTGCGCCGCGACGGATTGATGCACAAAATATAGTTTAGTTTGCCTGCAAACACTCACAAGCTTCTGGAAAACTACTTATGCGACCTGTTATCAAAGATGGCGACTTTTTAAGTCTCTCACAGCCAATCGGAAGAGGAGTTCTCCAAGGTAGCATTCTAGGACCCACTCTATATCTGATTTGCGCCTGTATGTCACAGGCCAACGAGATCCGGAGTCCATACTTCAAACTTTTGCAGATGACACAGCATTCTGCAGCGTACATGAAAACCATCAATTAGCTTCGCGAAATTTGCAGAAGTATATTTCAATATTAGAGAAATGGATAAAATTTTGCAAAATCAAAGTTAATAAACAAAAATTTACTCATGTTACATTCACGCTGCGAAAAAAAACATGTTCGCCTATTCAAATCAACAACTCACCTATTCCGCAGCATAATGAATTCAAGAACCTTGGTGTTCACCTCGACCGTAGGCTGACATGGAAGTCATAATTTTACATGTAATTTTCATAACTTAAAATGTACTAACTTTATGAATTCTACAATGTACAGTTGTATCACAAGCTAATTTGAAAATTCAATATCAAAAACCATATGTGCATATTTCAATGGTAAATGCCGTTAAGCTTCAAAGAGAATTAAAATACAAGCTGAGTAAAGAATATATGTATTAACATGGACAACAAAACATTTTTGTGAAAAGAGTTTGTTGAAATTGTAAAATGAAGTAGGAGTGTGATTTAAGTACCGAAAATACAACCTATAAATGTTATAGTAAAGTGTTATTTCTAATCAGCTGATTATGCAAATTAAGGAAAAGAAGGGAAAGATATATGTATTAAGCTACGTTTACGTGGTAATCTAAAGTTTTTTTCTTCATTCATTTATTTATTGAATCTTCAAAATATGAACTTAAAAGAATTATTCAAATCTCAATACTAAATATAAAAAGTTATTTAAGTCCAGCTAGACAAAAAAGTTTTATTTTTCTCGAAAAATATCGGTAAAATCACTTATTTAACGTTCTGATGGTGGCAAGGGTAGCTCTGCTCCTCAACCGAGCGTGACCGCCAAAATTAAGTATGTTGCGAGCAAGATGATTTGGGTGAAGTTTCAGTTTACTGATATACGTTGTCGCATACTTTGAAAATTCATCTTTTGTCAGAGGAACGCACAGATCCTTTTTAATGTGTGATTTTTTTACGTACCATGCAGCTGCAGTAATCGTTCGAAGAATTTGGTTTTGTCGCTTTTGAATTTTTTTAATCCAGAGTGTTTAGTCTTGGTAGGACCAAAGTGTTACAGAATTTTCTCTCCGTACGAAAGTGTGTTGTAACTATATTTCATCTTTATGCTCGTAGTATGGATAGAAACAAAGTGTAATACAAAAGTGCAAAAAAATTACTGATGAATAGAATTCTGTGACATTTACAATGACGGCAATTTGTAAATGTTACATAGAGTTGAATCAACATGATGCCAACGTAAAAAGCTTACAAATCTGATGTGGCACCCTACATTGTAGTTCGCTTGTCAAAATTTGCAGTCGAATTTCTCTCCCGTTGAATAGACTTCACTTTTACGTGATACAGTTTTTTTTCATTCTATACAAATTTGTAACAACGTATGAATATTGTTTGAATAAAAGCTTAAATAAATTTATTAATGAAAAAAAGTTTAACAGCAAAACTATATTTTCTTTTTATCTACATTATTTCTAAATAGTACAGAAGCAACAGTATTTTTAGTATCGTATATGTGATTTTTGTTAACAAAAAAAGTTTACTTATCTAATTTAAAATACTTTAAATTTCTTTGGTTCAATTGCAGCATCAAAGACCATTGCGACTTAAGGCGAAATAAAAGGTCAATCCAAAATGAGAAAATGCAGTCTATAATGGATTTTAAGCCTTGAATGTCCATCTCAATTAATGCAAACAAAAAATAATGCATACTTTGTGCAAATTTTTATGTTAACAAAATGGATTTGTATCCCAGTGAAGAGGCAGAGCTGTGGTGGCACTTGCAGTCAAAAGCATAATTACAACATGCTTTATGCCTATAAATATGCCCGAAAATCACAGTAGGAGATCCGAACAATATATTTTAACACAAATAAATAAAACAGCCTCCTCATGGCATATTTTGTGTAGAAAATATTTGTTCATGTTTCGAAAAAGAGAAAACACAAAAACTAAATATGAAATTTGTTGCCACAAATAGATGGACGTTGAAAAGCACTTGTAAAACAAGTCCATACGTACATATGTACAGCCAAACATCAGATTTAGTAAAATGAAGATTATGTAGAAAATACTTGCAGCATAAAAACAACATATGTGAACATTAACATTAAAATGCATTTAACCTTAAATGTACAAACACATTCGTATAACATACGTATGCTATGTAGTATGAGTATATGCATAATAAAGCATTAAACACATTCGAGACAGCAGCTACCGACTACAAAAGCTCAAAATTAAAATACACGCGTTCTTATGCGAATAAATATATTGACGACAGCACAGCTACACGACTACATGACCACCGTTGTAACTGTCGCCAGATTAGATTTATTTCTATTTTTGTTAGCTACAAAAGCTTTGTTAATGATGTTAATGTATCAAGCAAAGTCAAATAAATTAGCGCTTTGAAAAGAAATTCAGAAAATGCATTCATAAATATGTGTAACAGTTATTCAAATCATTTTTAGGGAAAAGAACTTTAAGTTAAAATGTTTTTCAGTCAACCGTTTTTAAAACTGATTGTTCCCATTTTTAAGACAAGTTTCAGGCGATGTTTGTGTTTTTAGATATTATTTCTTTATACTAGTATATTATATATAGCAAAGAGTCTTATTTAAATCTAAAAATTTGTTTAATCGTTATATACTCGTATGCGCTGTTTTTTGGTAAAAAGAATTGGCAAAAAGTATTGTTATTTAAAATGTTGGATAATTTTAGTTCTGTGTGCTTGTAAAAAGAAAACGTGGCCCAAGAGTAAAAGCAATCAATTTTATATTTTCTGGTTTGTATTATTTGTTGTAATTGATTGCAGCAATTATTGGTTTAATTGGAAAATAAAAATTCTGCCTAGTGAAAGCCAGATTTGAAATTTAACCAGAAAAAAATGAACCATTTAGATATAAGAGCATAACTTCAAATTTAATTGTTAAAGGGCACTTCAGACTATCACACCTTGTATTAAGACTTGTCAAAAAATCAAATAATACGTGCAAGTGTGATAGTGTGAATGTAAAGCGTTATGAAAATGAGAAATAATACGGTAAAAGATTTGACATCCCATAACACTTCACCATTTTTAGAAATTTTTTTAAACAATAAGATTTTTCATTGGATCAGGGATGCATTTTTTGCAAAAGCAAATAATAAAAATATTAAAACCAGACGTTAAGTAAATTGGCTGTTTATTTTCAAGTCATATTCCTTCTTTTACTTTAGGTGTGCTAGTGTGAAAACAAAATGTAATGGTACGTTAGATTTTTTGACAGTCGCAATAAATATCTTTAGATTTTTGTCCCACAAAATCCAATCAAAATCTTAAGACTTGTATGATAGTCTGAAACGCCCTTAAGTAACTAAATTACACATAAACAAATTTTCACACCTGCAAAAATCAACATGATTTTATAACCTGAAAGAGTAGCGCACTGCGCTTTATTTGCATTTTCCGTAAACCGAAAGAAAAACTCATGTTCTTACATGCATTGCAAATTATTACAGATGTTAGTTAGTTTGTAGCCTGTTATTATAATATTATTGAAACAAAAATAATTTTTGGATACACACACACGTCTTCTTTTATGTATGAAGGTGTATATTTCTAAAATGTTTAATAATAATTCTTGCCAAAAAATTATTTTCGTGTATTGGTTTATAAATTATGGAGTTATAATTAAATTACTTTAGTCTTTAAATAGTTCATTGCATTTTCCTGCTTTTTTTTACTCTTCACAACCTAGATGATAGCTTTAGAAAATTACAAGTGGCACCATTGAAATGCAAAAAAGCAGCTGTTTATATTTCAGAAGTTTTAATTGTATTTGTGGATTTGGATTGTGATTTGCAAATATATAATTTTTTTAATATATATATTAATAATATAATTATAATTAAGTAGTATTTCGTTGAGTTTAAGGTCTTTTTTAGCTTATTTATTTCAATATCTCTGCCAATATTTCGCTTTCCTTCGGATAGCTTCTTCAGGGATTATATATATATATATATATATATATATATATATATATATATATATATATATATATATATATATATATATATATATATATATATATATATATATATATATATATATATTATTACATCGAATGCTAGGTAGCTCGCACTATTTTAGCAATAGCTACTATAAAATTTTCTAAATTTCCCTCAGCCATATTATATGCACGAAAACCTTTTTAATGTTTGTAAGGAGATAAAGAAAACAATATCAGCTGTTTATTATGTAGGTGCCGTCTTCAATATAATTATGTAGCTGGCTACAGGCTACATTTGTAGCCAGCGGGATTTGTAGTCGTGTGTTCGTGTAGCCTGCTGTCTCGAATGTGTTCAATGCTTAAGTTTTTATTTACAACATGTGCACATAGTACAAGCAACAATACTATAGCAGTCAGTTAGTTGTCCTCTCTCTAGCAAATAAGCATCAAACAAAAACTTTTCGTGACAAATAATGCACATAAAAACAAAGTAAAAAAAAGTATATTTTAAGTTCTGCGTTGTTTATCTTTGTTTTATTTATAGTGCTCTACGTATTTAACGTTTCGCACACACATACGTATTTAACGTTTTACACACACATACATATTTTGTGTTCATTTAACGAACTCCGAAATGACCTCCTCTAACATTATTTTGAATAAGAGTACATGAAAGAATGCTTCTCTTATAAATTTGTTTACTTTATTGTGGTACGTTTGACATTTATTTATTTTCTAAAATTGTTTTTTCTAAAATTGTTGTTGCTGTGTTGTTCATGATTTAATTCTGATTTCTGTAAAATTCTTTATTATACCCTTCACAAAAATGTAAAGGGTATTTATAAGTTTGTGCTTCCGTTTGTAATTTATACAATTTTCATTTTTGACCCTATAAAGTATATAAGTATGTATATATTATGAATCAGTATTGATAGAAAAGTCGATTAAGCGATGTTGGTCTGTGCGCCATTGAAATACCGTTTCTGAGAAATCCATTAGACTTCGAAACTTTTTCCTTTTAGCATTATATTACTAAGTCGATTCATGGGTTTGCAATTAAAACTCTGTGAAATCGATTGACTTACAGCTGAGATATATCCAGAATTTGACAAAAAGCCATTTTTTGCAATTTTCTGTTAAAAATTTTTCCTTTTATTCCGAACTGTTTTTTTATTCATTTATTTATTGAATCTTCATAAAGTAAACTAACAAAAAGTATTCAAATCTTAATACTAAATACACAAAATTAATTAAGTTTAGCCAATGCTAGACAAAAATGTTTCATTTTGTACGGTCAATATCGGTAAAACCACCTATTTAACGTTCTGATGGTGGCAAGGGTATCCCTCCTTCTCAACCGAGAGTGACCGTAAAATTAAGTATGTTTCGTGCAAGAGGGTTTGGGTGAAGTTCCAATTTACTGAAATTCCAAACATAACAATATTATTTGGCATGGCGATTGCGAGGCAAAAAATCTTTTTCTCCAAAATCGATCAATATAAATCTGAGATGTGACCTAAGCCGATTTTTTTTTAATAAACATGCCCGTAAGCGAACTTGAGCAATTTCTTTTGCTTAACAGCAGTTCTCCAATAACGGTCCATATGTACCCGAGATATAACCTAAACCGATTGCCTTTGGTGTTGGTGATGACTTTTTTCGGTTTATATCGAGCTTTCTCAGAGACCGCACTATACGAGTTTTTATAGATGGGGTACCGCAAGGCTCCGTTCTTTCTCCTACTCTATTTCGTATTTTTCTCAACGACCTTCTCTATCAAACTTTCAAACCTATCCACTCTTTCGCGGATGACATCAGCATTTGTCACTCGTATTCTTTTAGTTATAGGTCCAGCCTATCAGAGATCGCTGCCAAGAGGCTAAATATGAATGATTCACTGAATAGTGATCTTCTATTAATGTTGCCTATTAACACACAAACAAACGACCGCAAATGCTAGTTCATCTGTACTCATAGATAGTATAAATATTGAGGAATCGGATGCTCTTGATGTCCTTAGAATGAAGATACTGTGTGTGACGTTCGCTGGAGTGAACACATTTTTCATGTCTCCAAAGAAGCATTCAAGTGCCTCGGTTTTTTGAAACGGTGTAAGATGTAGTTCACTCCATCCGACCTCCTTACTATTTATACCACCTACATCCGACCGAAAATGGAATACAACTCTCGTGATTGGGCCGGTGCCTCAAAGTCTATTTTGGGGTTACTCGACCGTATGCAGGAGAGGGCGAAGAAGATCATCAGTAACAGTAGGGTACCCAATTTTATTGATTCACTGGAGCATCGACGCTGTGTGGATGCGTTACTCTGTTCTATCTTTACTACAATAGAATTTTCTCTGACGAGATTAGGGATCTTGTTCCCGAAACGCGCACATTTTTACTTAGCACGCGTTCATCGTCCAGAGCTAATCCATTTGTGATTGATTGCCCAGGGAATCGTACTACGCATTACAGGGAGAATTCGGTTTTCAGCCGTACGCACCGTCTGTGGAACAAGTTGCCTGCAGATGTGTTTCCTGTCTGGTATAACGTTGAAAAGTTCAAGTCAAATGTTCACAAACACTACTCCCGCTTTCCCCCTCCTCACAACTTTTTTTTCTAGTTCTGGAACAATGCACTGCATATGTAGGGGTCATCCCCTGAGTACTGGTCTAAGAAAAAGAATAAAAAAGAACAAGTAAGAGTGTAGTATATTCGGCTGGGCCGAATCTAAAATACCCTTCACAATAGTCACGAATATGTATAGTATATTAAAAATGTGACTTAAATATGTTCGGTTATATATGAACCGATATCGGAATTTTCTATTTTCTGTATTTTAGTAACCTTCTTTTATAACGAGAATTGCTTTTCAGCAAAAAAAAAAAAAAAAAAATTTTTTAATGGAAAAATCGGTTCAGGCTATATCTCGGGTATATATGGACCGATATCGAAAATTTTAATTTTCCATATTTATATAACCTTATATCATTACCAGAACTGCTTTTGAGCACAACAAATTGTTTTCATGAAAAACCCGATTTAGGCCATATCTCGGGTATATATGGACCGATATCAGAAATTTTAATATTCTCTATTATCGTAACCTTCTTTTATAACAAGAACTGCTTTTCAGAAAAAAAAATGTTATTGGAAAAATCGGTTCAGGCTATATCTCGAGTATATATGGACCGATATCGGATATTTTCTTTTTCCATATTTATATAACCTTATTTCATTACCAGAACTGCTTTTGAGCACAAAAAAGTTGTTTACTCGGCATTTTCATCAAAAAACCTGTTAAGCTATATATCGGGTATATATGAACCGATATCGGAAATTTAAATTTTCCATATTTATATAACCTTATTTTATTACCAGAACTGCTTTAAGGTGAAAAAAGTTGTTTAAGTTCGCTTACGCGGCATTTTCATGAAAACCACGGTTTAGGCTATATATCTGGTATATATGGACCGATATCGGAAATTTTCATTTTCCATATTTATATAACCTCATCTTATTACCAGAACTGTTTTAAGCAAAAAAAAGTTGTTTAAGCTCGCTTACGCGACATTTTCATGAAAAACCCGGTTTGCGCTATATCTCGGGTATATATGGACCGATATCGGAAATTTTCATTTTTCATACCTATATAATCTTATTTCATTACCAGAACTGCTTTAAGGTGAAAAAAGTTGTTTAAGTTCGCTTACGCGACATTTTCATGAAAAACCCGGTTTGGGCTATATCTCAGGTATATATGGACCGATATCGGAAATTTTCATTTTCCATATTTATATAACCTTATTTTATTACCAGCACTACTTTTAAGCAAAAAAAGTTGTTTAAGTTCGCTTACGCGGCAATTTCATGAAAACCCCGTTCCAGGTTATATCTCGGGTATATATATGGACCGATATTGGAAATTTTCATTTTTCATATTTATATAACCTTATTTTGTTACCAGAACCGCTGTTAAGCAAAAAAAAGTTGTTTAATTTCGCTGACGCGGCATTTTCATGAAAAACCCGTTCTAGGCTATATCTCGGGTATATATGGACCGATATCGAAAATTTTAATTTTCCATATTTATATAACCTTATATCATTACCAGAACTGCTTTTGAGCACAACAAATTGTTTAAGTTCGCTTACGCGATATTTTCATGAAAAATCCGATTTAGGCTATATCTCGGGTATATATGGACCGATTTCAGAAATTTTAATTTTCTCTATTTTCGTAACCTTCTTTTATAACAGGAACTGCTTTTCAGTAAAAAAAAAAATGTTATTGGAAAAATCGGTTCAGGCTATATCTCGAGTATATATGGACCGATATCGGATTTTTTCTTTTTCCATATTTATATAACCTTATTTCATTACCAGAACTGCTTTTGAGCACAAAAAAGTTGTTTACTCGGCATTTTCATCAAAAAACCTGTTAAGCTATATATCGGGTATATATGAACCGATATCGGAAATTTTAATTTTCCATATTTATATAACCTTATTTTATTACCAGAACTGCTTTAAGGTGAAAAAAGTTGTTTAAGTTCGCTTACGCGGCATTTTCATGAAAACCACGGCTTAGGCTATATCTCTGGTATATATGGACCGATATCGGAAATTTTCATCTTCCATATTTATATAACCTCATCTTATTACCAGAACTGTTTTAAGCAAAAAAAAGTTGTTTAAGTTCGCTTACGCGAGATTTTCATGAAAAACCCGGTTTGCGCTATATCTCGGGTATATATGGACCGATATCGGAAATTTTCATTTTCCATATTTATATAACCTTATTTAATTACCAGAACTGCTTTAAGGCGAAAAAAATGTTTAAGTTCGCTTACGCGGCATTTTCATGAAAACCCCGGTTTAGGCTATGTCTCGGGTATATATGGACCGACATCGGAAATTTTTATCTTCCATATTTATATAAACTCATCTTATCACCAGAACTGTTTTTAATCAAAAAATAGTTGTTAAAGTTCGCTTACGCGACATTTTCATGAAAAGCCCGGTTTGCGCTATATCTCGGGTATATATGGACCGATATCGGAAATTTTCATTTTTCATACCTATATAACCTTATTTCATTACCAGAACTGCTTTAAGGTGAAAAAAGTTGTTTAAGTTCGCTTACGCGACATTTTCATGAAAAACCCGGTTTGGGCTATATCTCAGGTATATATGGACCGATATCGGAAATTTTCATTTTCCATATTTATATAACCTTATTTTATTACCAGAACTGCTTTTAAGCAAAAAAAAGTTGTTTAAGTTCGCTTACGCGGGCATTTTCATGAAAACCCCGTTCCAGGCTATATCTCGGGTATATATGGACCGATACCGGAAATTTTCATTTTCCACATTTATGTAACCCAATTTCATTACCAGAACTGCTTTTGAGCAAAAAAAGTTGTTTAAGTTCGCTTACGCGGCATTTTCATGAAAACCCCGTTCCAGGCTATATCTCGGGTATATATTGACCGATACCGGAAATTTTCATTTTCCACATTTATGTAACCCAATTTCATTACCAGAACT
Source organism: Thecocarcelia acutangulata (assembly GCA_914767995.1). NCBI lineage: Eukaryota > Metazoa > Arthropoda > Insecta > Diptera > Tachinidae > Thecocarcelia > Thecocarcelia acutangulata. The sequence continues at coordinate 54,242,710 of OU612098.1, read as the reverse complement.
GCTTTTGAGCAAAAAAAAGTTGTTTAAGTTCGCTTACGCGACATTTTCATGAAAACCCCGATTTGGGCTACATATGGACCGGGTACATATGGACCGATATCGGAAATTTCCATTTTCCATATTTATGTAACCTAATTTCATTACTAGAACTGCTTTTGAGCACAAAAAAGTTGTTTAAGTTCGCTTACGCGACATTTTCATGAAAAACACGGTTTGGGCTATATCTCGGGTATATATGGACCGATATCAGAAATTTTAATTTTTCTCTATTTTCATAACCTTCTTTCATAACAAGAACTACTTTTCAGCAAAAAAAAAAAAATGTTTTTGGAAAAATCGGTGCAGGCTATATCTCGAGTATATATGGACCGATATCGGATATTTTCTTTTTCCATATTTATATGACCCTATTTTATTATCAGAACTGTTTTTAAGCAAAAAACGATGTTTAAGTTCGCTTACGCAACATTTTCATTAAAACCGCAGTTTAGGCTATATCTCGGGTATATATGGACCGATATCGGAAATTTTCATTTTCCATACCTATATAACCTTATTTTGCTATTAGAACTGCTTTTAAGCAAAAAAAGTTGTTTTAGTTCGCTTACCCCGCGTATTCATGAAAAACACGGTTTAGGCTATATCTCTGGTATATATGGACCGATATCGAAAACTTTAATTTTCCATATTTATATCACCTTATTTTATTACCAGAACTGCTTTTAAGGCGAAAAAATTGTTTAAGTTCGCTTACGCGGCATTTTCATGAAAAACACGGTTTAGGCTATATCTCGGGTATATATGGACCGATATGGGAAATTTTCATTTTCCGTATTTAGGTAACCTAATTCCATTACCAGAACTCCTTTTGAGCACAAAAAAGTTGTTTAAGTTCGCTTACGCGACATTTTCATGAAAAACCCGATTTGGGCTATATCTCGGGTATATATGGACCGATATCGGAAATTTTCATTGTTCATATTTATGTAACCTAATTTCATTACCAGAACTGCTTTTAAGCAAAAAAGAAGTTGTTTAAGTTCGCTTACGCGACATATTCATGAAAAACCCGATTTGGGCTATATCTCGGGTACATATGGACCGATATCGGAAATTTTTGTCTTCCATATTTATATAACCTTATCTAATTACCAGAACTGTTTTTAATCAAAAATAGTTGTTAAAGTTCGGTTACGCGACATTTTCATGAAAAACCCGGTTTGCGCTATATCTCGGGTATATATGGACCGATATCGGAAATTTTTATCTTCCATATTTATATAACCTCATCTTATTACAAGAACTGTTTTTAATCAAAAATAGTTGTTAAAGTTCGCTTACGCGACATTTTCATGAAAAACCCGGTTTGCGCTATATCTCGGGTATATATGGACCGATATCGGAAATTTTCATTTTCCATACTTATATAACCTTATTTGATTACCAGAACTGCTTTTAAGCAAAAAAAGTTGTTTACGTTCGCTTACGCGGCATTTTCATGAAAACCACGTTCCAGGCTATATCTGCGGTATATATGGACCGATATCGGAAATTTTCATTTTTCATATTTATATAACCTTATTTTATTACCAGAACCGCTTTAAAGCAAAAAAAGTTGTTTAGTTTCGCTGACGCGGCATTTTCATGAAAACCCCGTTCTAGGCTATATCTCGGGTATATATGGACCGATATTGGAAGTTTTCATTTTTCATATTTATATAACTTCATTTCATTACTAGAACTGCTTTTGAGCACAAAAATGTTGTTTTAGTTTGCTTACGCGACATATTCATGAAAAACCCGATTTGGGCTATATCTCGGGTACATATGGACCGATATCGGAAATTTTTATCTTCCATACTTATATAACCTTATCTTATTACCAGAACTGTTTTTAAGCAAAAAAAAATTGTTAAGTTCGCTTACGCGACATTTTCATGAAAAACCCGGTTTGGGCTATATCTCGGGTATATATGGACCGATATCGGAAATTTTTATCTTCCATATTTATATAACCTCATCTTATTACAAGAACTGTTTTAAATCAAAAATAGTTGTTAAAGTTCGCTTACGCGACATTTTCATGTAAAACCCGGTCTAGGCTATATCTCGGTTATATATGGACCGACATCGAAAAATTTTCATTTTTCATATTTATATGACCCTATTTCATTACCAGAACTGTTTTTAAGCAAAAAAATATGTTTAAGTTCACTTACGCCACATTTTCATTAAAACCGCAGTTTAGGCTATATCTCGGGTATATATGGACCGATATCGGAAATTTTCATTTTTCATATTTATGTAATCTTATTTCATTATCAGAACTGCTTTTGAGCAAAAAAAAAGTTGTTTAAGATCGCTTACGCGACATTTTCATGAAAAACCTGGTTTGGGCTATATCTCGGGTATATATAGACCGATATCGGAAATTTTCATTTTCCATACTTATATAACCTCATCTTATTACAAGAACTGTTTTAAATCAAAAATAGTTGTTAAAGTTCGCTTACGCGACGTTTTCATGTAAAACCCGGTCTAGGCTATATCTCGGGTATATATGGACCGACATCGAAAAATTTTCATTTTTCATATATATATGACCCTATTTCATTACCAGAACTGTTTTTAAGCAAAAAAATATGTTTAAGTTCACTTACGCCACATTTTCATTAAAACCGCAGTTTCGGCTATATCTCGGGTATATATGGACCGATATCGAAAATTTTCATTTTCCATATTTATATGACCCTATTTCATTACCAGAACTGCTTTTGAGCACAAAAAAGTTGTTTAAGTTCGCTTACGCGACATTTTCATGAAAACCCCGGTCTAGGCTATATCTCGGGTATATATGGACCGATATCGGAAATTTTCATTTTCCATATTTATGTAACCTTATTTCATTACCAGAACTGCTTTTGAGCACAAAAAAATTGTTTAAGTTCGCTTACGCGGCATTTTCATGAAAACCCCGGTCTAGGCTATATCTCGGGTATATATGGACCGATATCGAAAATTTTCATTTTTCATATTTATATGACCCTATTTCATTACCAGAACTGTTTTTAAGCAAAAAAATATGTTTAAGTTCACTTACGCCACATTTTCATTAAAACCGCAGTTTAGGCTATATCTCGGGTATATATGGGACCGATATCGGAAATTTTCATTTTTCATATTTATGTAATCTTATTTCATTATCAGAACTGCTTTTGAGCAAAAAAAAGTTGTTTAAGATCGCTTACGCGACATTTTCATGAAAAACCCGATTTGGGCTATATCTCGAGTACATATGGACCGATATCGGAAATTTTCATTTTCCATATTTAGGTAACCTAATTTCATTACCAGAACTGCTTTTGAGCACAAAAAAGCTGTTAAGTTCGCTTACGCGGCATTTTCATGAAACCCCCGGTCTAGGCTATATCTCGGGTATATATGGACCGATATCGAAAATTTTCATTTTTCATATTTATATGACCCTACTTCATTACCAGAACAGCTTTTGAGCACAAAAAAGTTGTTTAAGTTCGCTTACGCGACATTTTCATGAAAAACCCGATTTGGGCTATATCTCGAGTACATATGGACCGATATCGAAAATTTTCATTTTTCATATTTATAGGACCCTATTTCATTACCAGAACTGCTTTTGAGCACAAAAAAGTTGTTTAAGTTCGCTTACGCGACATTTTCATGAAAACCCCGGTCTAGGCTATATCTCGGGTATATATGGACCGATATCGGAAATTTTCATTTTCCATATTTATGTAACCTAATTTCATTACCAGAACTGCTTTTGGGCACAAAAAAATTGTTTAAGTTCGCTTACGCGGCATTTTCATGAAAACCCCGGTCTAGGCTATATCTCGGGTATATATGGACCGATATCGAAAATTTTCATTTTTCATATTTATATGACCCTATTTCATTACCAGAACTGTTTTTAAGCAAAAAAATATGTTTAAGTTCACTTACGCCACATTTTCATTAAAACCGCAGTTTAGGCTATATCTCGGGTATATATGGACCGATATCGGAAATTTTCATTTTTCATATTTATGTAATCTTATTTCATTATCAGAACTGCTTTTGAGCAAAAAAAAGTTGTTTAAGATCGCTTACGCGACATTTTCATGAAAAACCCGATTTGGGCTATATCTCGAGTACATATGGACCGATATCGGAAATTTTCATTTTCCATATTTAGGTAACCTAATTTCATTACCAGAACTGCTTTTGAGCACAAAAAAGCTGTTAAGTTCGCTTACGCGGCATTTTCATGAAACCCCCGGTCTAGGCTATATCTCGGGTATATATGGACCGATATCGAAAATTTTCATTTTTCATATTTATATGACCCTACTTCATTACCAGAACAGCTTTTGAGCACAAAAAAGTTGTTTAAGTTCGCTTACGCGACATTTTCATGAAAAACCCGATTTGGGCTATATCTCGAGTACATATGGACCGATATCGAAAATTTTCATTTTTCATATTTATAGGACCCTATTTCATTACCAGAACTGCTTTTGAGCACAAAAAAGTTGTTTAAGTTCGCTTACGCGACATTTTCATGAAAAACCCGATTTGGGCTATATCTCGGGTATATATGGACCGATATCGGAAATTTTCATTTTTCATATTTATGTAACCTAATTTCATTACCAGAACTGCGTTTGAGCACAAAAAAGTTGTTTAAGTTCGCTTACGCGGCATTTTCATGAAACCCCCGGTCTAGGCTATATCTCGGGTATATATGGACCGATATCGAAAATTTTCATTTTTCATATTTATATGACCCTACTTCATTACCAGAACTGCTTTTGAGCACAAAAAAGTTGTTTAAGTTCGCTTACGCGGCATTTTCATGAAAAACCTGGTTTGGGCTATATCTCGGGTATATATGGACCGATATCGAAAATTTTCATTTTTCATATTTATATGACCCTATTTCATTACCAGAACTGTTTTTGAGCACAAAAAAGTTGTTTAAGTTCGCTTACGCGACATTTTCATGAAAACCCCGGTCTAGGCTATATCTCGGGTATATATGGACCGATATCGGAAATTTTCATTTTCCATATTTATGTAACCTAATTTCATTACCAGAACTGCTTTTGAGCACAAAAAAATTGTTTAAGTTCGCTTACGCGGCATTTTCATGAAAACCCCGATTTGGGGTATATCTCGGGTATATATGGACCGATATCGAAAATGTTTATTTTTCATATTTATATGACCCTATTTTTTTACCAGAGCTGCTTTTGAGCACAAAAAAGTTGTTTAAGTTCGCTTACGCGACATTTTCATGAAAAACCCGGATTGGGCTATATCTCGGGTATATATGGACCGATATCGAAAATGTTCATTTTCCATATTTATTTAACCTAATTTTATTACCAGAACTGCTTTTAAGCAAAAAAACGTTATTTAGCTTCGCCTATGCGACATTTTCATTAAAAATCCGATTTGGGCTATATCTCGGGTATATATGGACCGATATCTGGAAAAAAATTTTTTGCCTTTTAGTCACCATGCTTAATAAGTGTGTAAAGTTTGAAGCAAAACGAACAACTTTTGTTTTCAAAAATTTTCATACAAAACTGCAAAAAAAAATGGCTTTTTTCGGAATTTTGAATATATCTCAGCTATACGTGGACCGATATTACTGAATTTCAATAGCAAACCCATGAATCGATGGGGTAAAAGAATGGTGAAAGAAAAAAGTTTCTAAGTCTAATGGTATTCTCAGAAACGGTATTTCAACAGCGGACAGACGGACATCGCTTAATCGACTTTTCCATTAATTCTGATTCAGAATATATATACTTTATAGGGTCGCAAAAAAAAAACTGTAGAAATTACAAACGGAATCACAAACTTATATATACCCTTTACATTTTTGTGAAGGGTATAAAAAAGAAAAGTATGGTGGCAAAAATCAAAATTAAAAGATTTTGATGGCTTCAAAAAAATATTTATTAATGATTTTCTCTGTAAAGAATCGGTGATGTTGTTGAATCATGCGAAGTCACTCAAAGCTGTAGGCTTTGATCTTGTATTTGCTAAAGTTGGAAACGTTAATGTTAGACAGAACTCGAAATCGAAACCAATTGTTATAAAAACATTAGATGATGTGAACAAATTGTTAAGCAGTTCAACCTTAGGCGTGAGACGAAACATTCCAGTTTCAGCTAGTGTATGTGAAGATCCTGATAAAGATACAGATTGTAGCCACTTTACCTAACCATATTGATTGTATTTCGTTTTGTATAAAATTAATATCTTTTTATCTGATTTCTTAATTCTTTTTATACCCTTCACAAAAATGTAAAGGGTATATATAAGTTTGTGATTCCGTTTGTAATTTCTACAGTTTATTTTTGCGACCCTATAAAGTATATATATTCTGAATCAGAATTAATGGAAAAGTCGATTAAGCGATGTCCGTCTGTCCGTCTGTCCGCTGTTGAAATACCGTTTCTGAGGAAACCATTAGACTTAGAAAATTTTTTCTTTCACCATTCTTTTACCCCATCGATTCATGGGTTTGCTATTGAAATTCAGTCATATCGGTCCACGTATAGCTGAGATATATTCAAAATTCCGAAAAAAGCCATTTTTTTTTGCATTTTTGTATGAAAATTTTTGAAAACAAAAGTTGTTCGTTTTGCTTCAAACTTCACACACTTATTAAGCATGGTGACTAAAAGACAAAAATTTTTTTTTTCAGATATCGGTCCATATATACCCGAGATATAGCCCAAATCGGATTTTAATGAAAATGTCGCACAGGCGAAGCTAAATAACTTTTTTTTGCTCAAAAGCAGTTCTGGTAATAAAATTAAGTTACATAAATATGGAAAATGAAAATTTCCGATATCGGTCCATATATACCCGAGATATAGCTCAAACCGGGGTTTCCATGAAAATGTCGCGTAAGCGAACTTAAACAACTTTTTTGTGCTCAAAAGCAGTTCTGGTAATCAAATAGGGTTATATAAATATGAAAAATGAAAATTTTCGATATCGGTCCATATATACCCGAGATATAGCCTAGACCGGGGTTTTCATGAAAATGCCGCGTAAGCGAACTTAAACAATTTTTTTGTGCTCAAAAGCAGTTCTGGTAATGAAATTAGGTTACATAAATATGGAAAATGAAAATTTACGATATCGGTCCATATATACCCGAGATATAGCCTAGACCGGGTTTTTCATGAAAATGTCGCGTAAGCGAACTTAAACAAATTTTTTGTGCTCAAAAGCAGTTCTGGTAATGAAATAGGGTCATATAAATATGAAAAATGAAAATTTCCGATATCGGTCCATATATACCCGAGATATAGCCCAAATCGGGGTTTTCATGAAAATGTCGCGTAAGCGAACTTAAACAACTTTTTTGTGCTCAAAAGCAGTTCTGGTAATGAAATAGGGTCATATAAATAAGAAAAATGAAAATTTTCGATATCGGTCGATATATACCCGAGATATAGCCCAAACCAGGTTTTTCATGAAAATGCCGCGTAAGCGAACTTAAACAACTTTTTTGTGCTCAAAAGCAGTTCTGGTAATGAAATTAGGTTACATATATATGAAAGATGAAAATTTCCGATATCGGTCCATATATACCCGAGATATAGCCTAGAACGGGGTTTTCATGAAAATGCCGCGTAAGCGAACTTAAACAACTTTTTTCACCTTAAAGCAGTTCTGGTAATAAAATAAGGTTATATAAATATGGAAAATTAAAATTTCCGATATCGGTTCATATATACCCGATATATAGCTTAACAGGTTTTTTGATGAAAATGCCGAGTAAACAACTTTTTTGTGCTCAAAAGCAGTTCTGGTAATGAAATAAGGTTATATAAATATGGAAAAAGAAAAAATCCGATATCGGTCCATATATACTCGAGATATAGCCTGAACCAATTTTTCCAATAACATTTTTTTTTTTTTACTGAAAAGCAGTTCTTGTTATAAAAGAAGGTTACGAAAATAGAGAAAATTAAAATTTCTGATATCGGTCCATATATACCCGAGATATAGCCTAAATCGGGTTTTTCATGAAAATATCGCGTAAGCGAACTTAAACAATTTGTTGTGCTCAAAAGCAGTTCTGGTTATAAGGTTATATCAATATGGAAAATTAAAATTTTCGATATCGGTCCATATATACCGCAGATATAGCCTGGAACGGGGTTTTCATGAAATTGCCGCGTAAGCGAACTTAAACAACTTTGTTTGCTTAAAAGTAGTTTTGGTAATAAAATAAGGTTGTATAAGTATGGAAAATTAAAATTTTCGATATCGGTCTATATATACCCGAGATATAGCCCAAACCGGGTTTTTCATGAAAATGTCGCGCAAGCGAACTTTAACAACTTTTTTTTGATTAAAAACAGTTCTGGTAATAAGATCAGTTTATATAAATATGGAAGATAAAAATTTCCGATATCGGTCCATATATACCCGAGATATAGCCTAAACCGGGGTTTTCATGAAAATGCCGCGTTAGCGAACTTAAACAATTTTTTCGCCTTAAAGCAGTTCTGGTAATTAAATAAGGTTATATAAATATGGAAAATGAAAATTTCCGATATCGGTCCATATATACCCGAGATATAGCGCAAACCGGGTTATTCATGAAAATGTCGCGTAAGCGAACTTAAACAACTTTTTTTTGCTTAAAACAGTTCTGGTAATAAGATGAGGTTATATAAATATGGAAAATGAAAATTTCCGATATCGGTCCATATATACCAGAGATATAGCCTAAGCCGTGGTTTTCATGAAAATGCCGCGTAAGCGAACTTAGACAACTTTTTTCACCTTAAAGCAGTTCTGGTAATAAAATAAGGTTATATAAATATGGAAAATTAAAATTTCCGATATCGGTTCATATATACCCGATATATAGCTTAACAGGTTTTTTGATGAAAATGCCGAGTAAACAACTTTTTTGTGCTCAAAAGCAGTTCTGGTAATGAAATAAGGTTATATAAATATGGAAAAAGAAAAAATCCGATATCGGTCCATATATACTCGAGATATAGCCTGAACCGCTTTTTCCAATAACATTTTTTTTTTTTACTGAAAAGCAGTTCTTGTTATAAAAGAAGGTTACGAAAATAGAGAAAATTAAAATTTCTGATATCGGTCCATATATACCCGAGATATAGCCTAAATCGGGTTTTTCATGAAAATATCGCGTAAGCGAACTTAAACAATTTGTTGTGCTCAAAAGCAGTTCTGGTTATAAGGTTATATCAATATGGAAAATTAAAATTTTCGATATCGGTCCATATATACCCGAGATATAGCCTGAACCGATTTTTCCATTAAAAATGTTTTTTTTTTTTGCTAGAAAGCAATTCTCGTTATAGAAGAAGGTTACTAAAATACAGAAAATAGAAAAATCCGATATCGGTTCATATATAACCGAGCATATTTAGGTCACATTTTTAATATACTATACATATTCGTGACTATCGTGAAGGGTATTTTAGATTCGGCCCAGCCGAATATACTACACTCTTACTTGTTTTTTAATGAATACAAAGTATTTTTCTAGTTTAAATTGTTTTAATTTGTATATAAATAAATTTAATTCAAAATCTTTTAATATTTTATCATTAAATGCAAGAAGTATTTCGTCAATTAATGAATTTAACAACTTTCGTTCATCTTTGTCTGAAATGTTGATAATGCCGGAAGTTTTAGCCATTCAAAAAACCTGGTTTAACAAAAAGCTTGTTAACCCATACTCAATTGATGGTTTTGATGTTGTGCATTGTTGCAGACAAGATGAATACGGAGGAACTTCTATATATATATATATATATATATATATATATATATATATATATATATATATATATATATATATATATATATATATATATATATATATATATATATATATATATATATATATATATATATATATATATATATATATATATATATATATATATATATATATATATATATATATATATATATATATATATACCAGTAAAAAATTATAAATAGCTTGTTTTCTATGTTTCCCAGCTATCTATATGTCGACATTTCATAGGAACTACCCTAATCATCAGTAGACTTTGGAAATTTTTGAAAGATATTCTCAAACATTCAACTTTATATTCCAACAACATAAATAAATTGTTGAGAATTTAAAAGAAAAATGCTCTAATAATATCCGTCAAAACACAAAAAACAAGCTTTTCTATTTATAAACGTCTCTAACATTTCTTTACACCTTTCAAACAAATGAACAACCGTCGGTTGCTACGATTTGCTTTTTGAAAGTATCGAAAAGCAGAGAACAAAAATTCAAACAATTAAGTTTTTTTATTCGCTATTTAAGCTTCTAACATTTATACCAGTAAAATGTTTTGCGCAAAGATTTCGGCCTACACCCGTATAAGATCCAGCTGGTGCAGGAATTGAAGCCACGAGACCATTGTATGCGTCGTTCTTTCGCCGATTGGGCTCTAGAGCAGTTGGCAACTGACCCGTTGTTTTATCGCAAAATTGTGTGCAGCGATGAGGCGCATTTTTGGCTTAACGGGTTTGTTAATAAGCAAAATTGCCGCATATGGAGTGAGACCAATCCACAAGAGACCCTACAGACTCCATTACATCCAGAAAAATGCACAGTTTGGTGCGGTTTTCATGCTGGTGGCATCATCGGACCTTATTTCTTCAAAAATGAGGCCGGAGCTCGCGTTACGGTCAATGCAGATCGTTACCGCACCATGATCAATGATTTTTTGTTTGAAAATATGGATGACATTGATCCGGAGGAGATGTGGTTTCAACAGGATGGCGCTACGTGCCATACGGCGAACGCAACCATCGACTTACTGAAATCAAAATTTGGCGATAAGTTGATTTCGAGAAATGGACCTGTCAATTGGCCTCCAAGGTCGTGCGATTTGACACCTCTCGATTATTTCCTGTGGGGCTACGTGAAGTCACTGGTTTATGCTGATAAACCAGCAACAATTGACGCCTTGGAGGCCAGCATTGTTCGTGTTGTTCGTGACATACGGCCAGCAGTGCTCGAAAAAGTGGCCCAAAATTGGACGTCCAGAATGCGCTTCGTCAAGAACAGCCGCGGTGCCCATATGCCCGAAATCATTTTCAAATGTTAATGTCACGTATTGATCTTTCGAATAAAAAAAAATTTTGATTACAATTTAATTTTTTGTGTTATTTTTTACAATTTCAAGTTCTATCGGGCTTAAAAAAACAACCTTTATAAGTTTACTTTTTGCATATGAGAATTAGTCAATTCTTTTTTATTTGTGTTCAGTTTCGGAGTAATTTTTGTGCAATTTTTTATAACCATTGTAAATATGTATTGATTTTTTTACGAAATCGTACCTAGTTGCCTTTAAACCTCTATAAAGCCATTTGGGGCTGAGTCAAAAAAATATCACTGTGGAACTACAATAAATGGGAATAAATACATTTAAATAATAAAAATTGAGTGTGCTTCGCGTTGGTGGACGTTTATTACATGCTCCAATTAAAGAAGAAGCAAAATTTCCTCTATTACTGAAAAAAGATTCTCATTTTATTAAACTTTATCTAGAACACTTACATTAAACAAACGCCCATGCAGGCGCAAAGATATTAGTTACTTTAACTAGAGAAATAATATGGTTAGTAAATTCAAGAAGTGCAGCTAGAAAAACGGTGCGTACGAGTAACTGTGTAATTTGCTCCAGATATAAACAAAAACTTTTAAAACAAATAATGGGGCATTTGCCAAAAGACCGATATGCTGTAAGTCTGGGATATGTAAGCGTGGCCCCGTTTATACAAGAACAAGAATTCGTAGACGGCCTCCTGTCAAAACATATATAGCTGTTTTCATATGCTTCGCAACAAAGAACGTCCATCTGGAAACGGTTTAGGTTTAATGACAGAATCTTTCTTAATCTCTTTGTCTAGGTTTGTAAAGAGGAGGGATCTTCTCAAAAGAATTTGGTGCGACAAGGCCACAAATTTGATCGGTGCCGTATATCGGCTGAACTCTATTTATTTATGCGAAAAGCAGCAGCGGGTGATAAAAGAAACGATGGCCGAAAGAGGAAAAGAGTTTCAGTTTAAACCTCCAAGAGCTCCACAATTCGGCGGCCGTAAAAAGTGCAAAACATCATTTAATACGGTCCAAAATCGTTTGGACACTCATCAATGCAAGTCCAATTATTTAAACTTTTTATGTTCTTTCTTATATACAAAAATGTAGAAATCTGAATAAGAATTAACTGTTTTAATGTATGAATTAATGTCATTAATAATATGACAACATTTGAATTCGTGCGCCACAATTGAAGTATAATGTAGTTATAGTATAACAGTTTAAATTTTGTAGATACTTTGCCTAAAATCAGAATATATGAATTTACTTTCTTTTTATCAACCAAAAAACAAGTTATTCCCCATCTTTTCAGATAAAATTGTTATAACGTTTAGACCTGTACTCTCGCTATAAAAGCAAGATACAAAAGGCTGAGCATACATGTTTCATAATAAGCCATAGAATTATTCTTTCCTTTCTTTTGGTTCCCGCAACCCCAAATAATTATAATCATGGACGGGTGAATACAATTATTTTACCGTCTAAAGATTGACATAATCTAAATTTCATATTTCCAATCAACCAAAGGTGGAATTAATCGTAGTCCAAATTACTTCTAATACGAACAACAGGAAATGTGAAGCTCAAGCTGGAAGAACAAAACACCGTAAATGTATACGTAGAGGCTATACTGAATTCAAGGCCGATCGTGCCAGTTTCAAGCGATCCACACGATGGAACTCCAGATCCTTTTCTAATAGGGTCCTCTGTCAAGGCTCTACCAGAGCTCAATTTGACAACAAGCAAGCACTGTTGCTTGAAACGATTTCAAGCCTTATCTTGCCCGAAGGTTTGTTTTTGGTCTGCATGGCAAGCGGACTACATGCTCTAGCAGCAACAAAAAGTGAAATGGATTCAAAGTCACGAAAACATCAAGGTCGGAATCATCGCCACCGTAAACGAGGAAAACGCACCACCACAGACTTGATTTTTATGCAGAATCGTTTTTGTGGAAAAAGAGAGGCATGACAGAGTAAGAGTTGCAGAGATGTAAACAAAAAACGGTATTCTTAAGCGTCCCATTCATAAGCTTGCCCCTTTACCAGTATCGAATTACGTAGACTATGAATTGTTGCAACCTGATCAGCAGCCGTGCAAGGCCCCTCAAGTTGGGCGCCAAAATGTTGGGCAAGGGGTTTTGTCCAAATAAATTAGGAAGTCAAACAGCTATTTCTTCAAATTAGTTAACAAGTTTATTCAATTCGAGTTTACAACAATTCACAACTTCACTTCAAAAAGCAAAAGTATACTTAAAATATAAGTCAATTTAACTTCAAATTACAGTATTATTTTCTTACCACCATATTTATAAAAAGTATTGTATGTTTATTAAACTTTTGTTTGACAAATTTTGTATAGAAATTTGTCAAATAAGAGTTTAATAAACATACAATAGCTTTTATGAAAAAGACCATTATTGATTTGACGTAACTCACAAATACATAAACGCTATTTCGTGTATATAAATGTCAAATATTATTTTTAAAAAATGGCTATAATTTTACCGCCAAAACAGTTTTACACTAGCCAACAAGTACTTACTTATTTACAAGTTGGCACATTTAATAACTATTAGAACTTATTAAAAATATTAAATGCAGAATCAGTCGTAAAGCAGCTCTGGGGTGAAGAACAGCTCTCGCGTCATCGTAATTATTTCTTAAGTGCGGTCAGGCTTGTGTTTGTTGTTCTGTCTTCGAGAGTTTTGCGTCTCACACGCAGTAGTTAACGGTTTGCCTCAACTAACTGTATTGGTTTACAGTTTTTTTTAGAGCTTATTCATTGTTAACCACGTGGAAACCTCCTATGTGAAGGCATACGTCGGTCGTTATAGTTAGTCACAGCGACGCTACAAACGTACTGTTAATACCATTTTGGTATTAACAGTACGTGCTGTGCATTCTATACTTTGCAACTGTATAGGTACTAAATAAATAATAATAAATAAATATTAAATGCAGAATATAGAATCTAACAATTTTCCAGAGTTGTCAACTCGGTGCATTTCGCGTCGTTTTTGGTGCTTTTCAAAATTTTTTGTGCGAAAAATTCTTTAATTGGTGCGGGCTACGCTTTTTTTTATCTTGGACCATTACTCAGGGGATGACCCCTACATATGCAGCGCATTGTACCAGAACTAGGAAAATAGGTTATGAGAAGGGGGAAAGAGGGAGTAGTGTTTGTGAACATTTGACTTGAACTTTCCAACGTGTTACCAACAGACAGGTAACACGTCAGCAGGCAACTTGACCACAGACGAAGCGTGTGGCTGAAAAACGAATTCTCTCTGTAATGCGTAGTACGATTCCCTGGTCAGTCGACCACAAATGGATGAGCTCTGGACGATGAAATGTGCGAGTTTCGGGAACAAGACCCCTGATCTCATCAGAGCAAAAACCATTTTAGTAACGATAGAACAGAGTAACGCACTCTACACTGCGTCGATACTCCAGTGAGTCAATAGAGTTGGATACCCTACTGTCACCGATAAGCTTCTTCACCCTCTCCTGCACACGGTCGAGCAACCCCAAAATAGACTTTGGGGCACCGGCCCAAACATGAGAGTTGTATTCCATTTTCGGTCGGATGTAGGTGGTATAAATAGTAAGGAGGTCGGATGGAGTGAAGTACATCTTACACCGTTTCAAAAAACCGAGGCACGTGAATGCTTCTTTAGAGACATAAAAAATGTGATCATTCCAACGAACATCACGCTGTATTTTCATTCCAAGAACATCGAGAGCATCCGATTCCTCAATATTTATACCATCCATGTGTACAGATGAAGCAGCATCTACCGTCGTATGTTTGTGTGTTAATAGGCAACATTAATAGAAGATCACTATTCAGTGAATCATTCATATTTAGCCTCTTGGCAGCGATCTCTGATAGGCTGGGCCTATAACTAAAAGAATACGAGTGACAAATGCTGGTGTCATCCGCGAAAGAGTGAATAGGGTTGGAAGTTTGAAATAGAAGGTCAGTGATGAAAATAAGAAATAGGGTAGGAGAGCCTTGCGGTACCCCTGAAGTAATCTTGAACTCGTTTGATGAGACCCCATCTATAACAACTTTTTTTTTCATTTTCGGTGCGTTTTTCAAATTTCGGTGGCACAAAATCAAATTCAACTCAACTTTTTATTTCAATGTAAAAAAAGTTTATAATCAAGTGTATAAATTTTATGAGTCAAAGAAACATTTCGTTTTATAAAATTTACTGCGTTGAGGGAGTGTTTTGCTATTAATCGGGAGGGAGTGTTTTGTTAAATATTGCGATTGGTAATTGAGAAATGACCAAATTATTATATTAATTATGGTAAACTTCCTTTTTTTTTATATATTATAATTCTGGCAAATTTTCGTTTATTTCAATAAATTTATAATTTTATAATTTATAGACAACGCTTACGAAAACATATAGGAAATGTACATTGTGCTTTGTAAAATTGCCATTGATTGAATCAAGGCTTGTGCGATTCTGTAACTTTTAATGATCCGATAATCGCAATTTTTTCAACAGTAAAGGTTGTATGCTCCTGCAATATAATTTTGACGACGGTAAGCAGCTGTATTTTAGTGTCTCTGATAATAGGCAATAAAAGTATCAGCTGATTTCGGTTGAGAGCAAATATAATTAAATTATATTGCTTAATAATAAATTTGATGATATATCGTTATAATTATTGTAAAGGTAACATTATCTTAAAAAAACTATCAGAGTCGTACTAGAGGCCAAGTTTGACAAACACGAATTCTACCTGTTGAACGAATTTGATGGCATGCTACCAGGCAGTGATATCACATCCAGTTTGATTGTATAATAGGTAGTCGTTTAACAGGCTGTTTTATTTTCGTGTTTTTAATATGAAAACTAAATTTTATAATACAAAATAGGTTTTTGAAAATGAAAATTCCTCTTTTACCAGCGGAACACTCAGATCGTTATGAATTCGTGAATTTTTTACGTACCATGGAGCAGCTGTAATCGTTCGAAGAACTGGGTTTTGCCGCCTTTGAATTTTTTCAATATTTGACGCTGAGGAGGTGCCCCATAATATAATTCCGTAGCACCATATAGGTTTTAGAATTGCATTGTATAGCAGAAGTTTGCAATCCAACTTCAAAGTCGAGTTTCTGCCCATAAGCCAATTTAGTTGCGCTGCTTTTAGTTTCAACTGAGTGACTTTTGCTTCATTATGATACTTCCACGTTAGCCTACGGTCGAGGTGTATACCAAGGTACTTGACTTCATTGTGCTGCGGAATAGGTGAGTCGTTAATTTGGATAGGCGGACATGTTTGCTAACACAGTGTGAATGTGACACGAGTACATTTTTGTTGATTAACTTTGATTTTCCATAGTTTTAGCCATTTCTCTAATATTGAAATGTATTCCTGTAAATTTCGTGATGCTAATTGGTGGTTTTCATGAATGCTCAAAAACGCTGTGGTTTCCGGATGTTGTTGGCATGTCAGAGGCGTAAATCAAGTATAAAGTAGGCCCCAGTATGCTGCCTTGGGCAACACCTGCCTCGATTGGCTGAGTTGGGCTTATAAAATCGCCTTCTCTGATAACAAATTTCCGCCCATATAAGTAGCTTTCCAGAAGCTTGTGAGTATTTACAGGCAAGTTTAACTTTATTTTGTACATCAACCCATCGTGCCACACTTTATCGAAAGCTTGAGATTTTTTGATGTTCCCCAAGCTTTTGATAAAGTGTGGCACGAAGGCTTGATGCAGAAAATTAAGTTAAACTTGCCAAGGTTCTGAAAAGCTATTTATGTATCCGAAAATTTGTCATCAGAGAAGGCGATTTTTTAAGCCCAACTCAGCCAATCGAGGCAGGAGTTCGCCAAGTTAACATTCTAGGACTTACTTTATATATGATTTTTAGGCGTCTATTCCGCAGCACTATAAAGTCAAGTACCTTGAGTTTGTTTCGCAGTGATGCGAAAGTCACTCAGTTGGAATTAAAAGCACGTGCAATTAAATTGGCTTATGTGCAGGAATTCTACATTGAAGTTAGATTCCAAACTTTTATTATACAACACAATTCTAAAGCTTATATGCTGCTATGGGATTCAATTATGGGGCACCGCCTCAAAGTCAAACGTTAGAAAATTTAAAGGCGACAAAACAAAATTCTCCGAACTATTACTGCAGCTCAATGAAACGTAAAAAACTCCCGAATTCGTAATGATCTGAGTGTTCCGCTGGTAAAAGATAAACATTTTTAAAGTATGCGACAAGGTATATAAGTAAACTGGACTTTCACCCAAATGCTCTTGAACGCCATACATTGTTTGATAAGAAAAATAACCGTTATTTAAAATTTCGTGAGTTACGAATATTCGATTTTCGCATTTTGTTCTGTTATATTGGTACACATGTTTGTTATACATGTATGTTGGCAATATCAGCCATTTTGGAATGTAAGTTTGTTTCTGAAAGATAAAAAGGTTAGCCGTGTTTTGGTGTGCTCTTCGATTTTTTACTATGCGAAAAAATGGATAAAAAAACTGTGTTAAGTTCAAAAATGAAATCAAATGCGCAAGGACATTTGCAACGTTGATTGTGGCGTTTGGCGATTCTAATATGAGCAGAACACAAGTTCAATTTTGGTATAACCGGTTTAAGGAAGGTCGAGAAGATGACAATGACGATGCTCGTCTTGGTCGCCAGGAATATATTTCAATATTAGAGAAATGGCTAAAACTGTGGAGAATCAAAGGTATTGAACAAAAATGTACTCATGCTACATTTACGATGCGAAAAAAAAACATGTTCGCCTATCCATATCAACAAGTCACCTATTCCGCAGCATAATGAAGTCAAGTACCTTTTCTTATCTTGGACCAGTACTTAGGGGATGACCCCTACATATGCACCGCATTGTACTGGAAATAGAAAATTAGGTTACAAGGAGAAGGAAAGTGGGAGTAGTGTTCGTGGAGGTTTAACTTTAACAATAACAACACGAAAGACTAAAAATTTGATTGTTTAAAACTGAACGGTGCCCAGCTTCGACACTGCTCAGACTAATTAAATTTAGTCCAACACCTTCCACACTACAAGGTAATAAAGTACATTAAAAAAAATTAATAATGAACATATAAAGAAAAGAGACAAAAAAAAAGACGAGTACACAGCTTGTTACCTATTCAGGTGCAATTTGGTTTCATACGAACATATATAAAAATACTTAAGACAAAAGGCTACTCCTACTACCTTAGTATCCACATTGATGCGAAAGTCTCAATTGAAATAAAAGCCAGCGCAGCCAAGTTGGCTTATGAGCAGAAACTCTACATTGAAGTTAGATTGCAAACTTTTGTTATGCAAGGCAATCGTAAAGCCTATATGGTGATACGGAATTCAAACATTGAAAAAATTCAAATTCGACAAAACAAAATTCTTCGAACGATTACTGCAGCTTTATGGTAGTAAAAAACTCCAGAACTCACAAGGATCTTGTGTGTTCCACTGGTAAAAGATGAATTTGCAAAGTATGCGACAAGGTATATCAGCAAACTGGAACTTCACTCATCTCCTCTTGCACGAAACATACTTAATTATGACGGCCATACTCGCTTAAGACGAAGAGATACCCATGCCACCATCAGAGTGTTAAATACGAGTATGTAGTTTTAACGATATAATTCGCGCAAAATTTAACTTTTTGTTTAGCATTGACTGGGCTTAAGTAAACAGCATACCTTTTTTATTTTTGATGCTTAGTATTAAGATTTGCATACTTATTGTTAGTTCACATTGTGAAGATATAAATTAAAGCTAATAAGAAGAACAAATTTTTTCTGATTTTCCATATAAATTCACTGTTCCTTTTTGCATTCAAACAGTATTACATATTAACTTTAATTTCTTTCTACTTTTGTTATTTTCTGCCATTTGTATGTTTTGTTTTGAATAAAGTACTTTTCTTTATATGAACCTTGTACATGCTCATATTATAACCTTAATCTTTTTATTTGTGAAGAAATAAAATTAAGAAAAACAAAAGAAGAATGAAAGTTCTAGAACAAATTACTCAATAATAAAACTCCCAGTTTGGTGCTAATCAGCTAATATTTTATGAATTTCTATAAAAATCAAAATGTACACGAATAATTTTACACTCATTCATTTTTGTACATGTGCATGTTTGTATATACAATACATGTACATATCGCTCCTTTATTGCAACATAGTCATATCTCAAAAAATGAGCTTTTCGATTTAAAAATGCAGAATTGTTAACAGTACCACCTTGTGTATTGAGCCAAAATTTTATTTAAGTTATCTTTAAACTGTTTCGTTTAGGAGATATTTTCTAAAAAAAATTTTTCTAAGACTTGTATGGAAACTAAAAATCTGAAATGTGTTTTTCTCGAAACAAGCTTTTTTGCGTTATGACTATGTTGCAATAAAGGAGCGATATACACATACACACTTTTCCCGTACGAACAAACATAAAACAATTTTATTATAGGCAGGATTAAAGTCAGGCTCCGAATTTTTTCTTTTTTGCGCAAGTTATTTCAGATGAATAAACAAGCGGGGGAACAAGTGAGTGAAACCTTGACAGTTTTTTGTTCAAATTTGTTATTCCTTTTTCCTACTTCTGAAAAATAAGTCAACGTCAAGGCAGACAATTTTAATAGTTACTTACGCATAATGACGTTAATATATTGATAACTGAACATAATAAAGATTTCGATATCTTCAATGTCAACACAGCAGTTGCTACTAATATTACGACGTAGTTGGCATAGAATTACGACATTTAGTTGTAATGAAAATACTTTTCCTTCTCTGCAGAATACGTATAGATGTATGTATAAGCTTAAAAAAGCTAAGATGGAAGTTGTAAATTAGATGTTATTAAAAATAGGAATCTACGGTCACATTGGGCAAACAATAGCAGATTGCATGAATACGACTATATTCATTTGTTTGCATACACACGAAACATACAATAGTCATTCAAATATTGAGTACTTTAAGATAGGTTAACAGACTAAAACGAGAAAAAACGGAGAAGAAAATGAATTGCGTTTTATAGTAGATCGTAATAAATAGATTTTTACACTTTTGTGTACATGTAATGTTCTTTCGCTTTTATCAGAAAAATTTTGATAATTAGAGTATATGAAATATACATGTTTTTTTTCTCACACAAAGTGAACTTACAATAAGTATTCAAATCTTAATACTAAATACATAAAATTAATTAAGTCTAGCCAATGCTTGACAAAAATGTTTTATTTTGCACGGTCAATATCGGTAAAATCACCTATTTAACGTTCTGATGGTGGCAAGGGTATCCCTCCTTCTCAACCGAGAGTGGCCTTCAAAATTAAGTATATTGCGTGCAAGAGGATTTGGGTGAAGTTCCAATTTATTGATATACCTTGTCGCGTATTTTGAAAATTCGTCTTTTACAAGAGGAACACACAAATCCTTGTGGATTCGTGAGTTTCTTACGTACCATGGAGCTGCAATAATCGTTCGAAGAATTTGGTTTTGTCGCCTTTGAATTTTTTCAATGTTAGAAGTTGAGGTGGTGCCCCATAATTGAATTCCATAGCCCCATATAAGCTTTAGAATTGCGCTGTATAATAAAAGTTTGCAATCCAGCTTCAAAGTCGAATTTCTGCCCATAAGCCAATTATTTGTGCTGCTTTTAACTTTAAATGAGTAACTTTCGCATCTATGTGAGACTTCCACGTTAACCTACCGCCGAGATGAATACCAAGGTACTTGACTTCATTTTGCTGCGTAATAGGTGAATTGTTAATTTGGATAGCTGAACATGTTTGTTTACGCAATGTGAATGTAACGTGAGTACATTTTTGTTCATTAACTTTAATTTTCCAAAGTTTTAACCATTTCTCTAATATTGAAATATACTCCTGCAAATTTCGCGAAGCTGCTTGATGGTTTTCATGTACGCTGCAGAATGCTGTGTCATCCGCAAAAGTTGAAGTGTGGATTTTTGATCTCCTTGGCCTGTCTGAGGCGTAAATCAAATATAAAGTAGGTCCTAGAATGCTACCTTGAGGAACTCCTGCCTCGATTGGCTGTAAGGGGCTTATAAAATCGCCTTCTCTGATAACAAACTTCCGGTCGCATAAGTAGCATTCCAGAAGCTTTTGAGTGTTTGCAGGCGAGTTTAACTTTATTTTGTGCATCAAGCCGTCGTGCCACACCTTATCAAAAGCTTGGGAAATGTCAATGAATAAAGCTGAACAATACTTTTTGTCTTCAAAAGTCCGTCTTATGACGTTGACTAGTCTGTGCGTTTGTTCTATGGTGCTGTGTTTAGCACGAAAGCTAAATTGATGATCAGGGATGCATCCCACATTGTTTAATATTGGAGTCAACTTCGCCATTAAGTTCTTACAGACTTATTAGTCTGTATGATCCTACTTTAGTGGGATCCTTCCCTGGTTTGGGTATCATAGTAATCATGGACACCTTCCACTCTCCAGGATAATACTCGACACGTAAAATAGCGTTAAAAATAAAAAGAAGAATTCTTCTAGCTACACGAGGTAGCTGCTCAAGCATTTTACCAGTAATTTTATCAATACCTGGAGCTTTCCTGGGGTTTGTGTTACAAATAACATTTTCAACATCTTGAAAACTAAGTGTCAAAGGCATAGGCGGTCTAACAGCGTATGACGGTAGTTCAGCTGAAGCATTCGCTGTATCATTTGTGGTAAAACCATTTCTCAAATGGTTAACATACAACATCCCCTTTTCAGAATCGCTTCGTGCCCAGTTGCCAGTTGAAGTTCGCAAAGGTGGCTTACCTATTACGGGTCTTTTCAGACCTTTTGTCGTTTCCATAGCGAATAATCGGATTGAGGAGTACCATCAAGACCTTCCAGATAATTTTTGAGGGAAGCCATTATTTGGCATTCAAGCAGATTTCTTTACTGAGTTATGCATTCCCGTAGCCTAGTTTTGAACTGGGGAGACCTGCGAAGTTGCCACTCTCTTCTAACTCTTCTTTTCTCTGACAGAAGTTGATCAATTTCAGATGAATAAGTTCTATTGCTCACATTTCATGTAATCAAATATACATGTAATTTTAATTTTCTAACCAATTTTTATTTATTGGTTTTAGTAAATGACTGCAAATATAGACCTAAATAAGTATGTGTATATGCATACTTTTCAAAATCCTAAACATAAGAACTTTGTAAATATATATATATATATATATATATATATATATATATATATATATATATATATATATATATATATATATATATATATATATATATATATATATATATATATATATATATATATATATATATATATATATATATATATATATATATATATATATATATATATATATATATGTATGTGTGTGTGGGTGTCTGTGTGTGTGTGGGTGTGTGATTCTATATAAATCACATGAAAATGGAGAGTTTCTTGAAAAATGGAAACAATCTGTAATAATACTCATAGAAAAAATTAAAAATACATGTTTTCTGCCCAATTAATACGTTAAGACATATGAAATGATATTGGAATAAGTGGTTAAAAATCATTTAGAAGAATATTTGGAACAAAATAAAATTTTTTCAAAACAACAGTCCGGATTTAGAAATAAATTTTCATGTGAAACGTCAGTCAATTACGCTATAAATAGAGGAAAATATATCGAGAGAAATAATAAAATACTGGCAATATTTTAGGATTTTAAAAGAGCCTTCGGGACAATAGACCGAAATATACTTATAAAAAAATTATACATGTACGGAATAAGAAATAATGAACTAAAATGGTTTCAATCATATCTGGAAAATCGTTCACAAATTACAAAAGAGAACAATGTTATATCATCATCAAATAAAAATGATTATGGAGTGCCTCAAGGTTCAATTTTAGGAGCTCTCATATTTATTTTATATATAAGTGATATGGAGAAAATGTTGAATAAATGTGAAATAGTGTTGTACGCAGACGATACTTTGATATTTAGTGAAGCCAAAAAAGAAGATATGTGTTACGAGAAATTTTCAAATGATATGAACAAATAAATGGCATAAAATGAGAAAATTAAAATTAAACGAAAACAAAACAAAAATAATGGAAATTAATATGAGTACAAATAAACATTTTAAAATAAATAACAATAGACAAAGTAAATTCGATTAAATATCTAGGATTTATTATAGACAAAGACTTAAAATTCAAATAACAAGTCGAATACATATGTAAAAACTCGGGAAAAATTGAATTTTTTAAACGTATAAGAAGTTAAATTTCATTTGCAACGTCAATTAATATTTATTATGTGGCAACACTTAAAGGAAGGAAGAAGAAAAAGAAATAAAAAGAAAATATGTAAACTGCCGGTACAGGGACCTAAGAATAGGAGATGAAGTTTTAGCTGTAGAAGTCAAAGCGAAAACTTTAAATAAGAAATAAAGAGATATACAAAAAAAATGTTTGCGTCTTTTATTGTTCCGGCGAAATCAACGTTTACAATAATACAATTATTAAACCTCACTTTGAATACGGTTCTACAGTGTTATATACATGTTGCTCAGATACACAACCATCCAGATTGCAAAAACAACAGAATAAGGCAATGCGTTCAATATTAAAACTAAATCGTTTTACCCCAATACAATTTATTTTAGATGCACTAAGAGGGCTAAATATATATCAAAGGCTAGAACTCAATACAATAAATTTTATACAAAAACTTAAACTGGGATATGGACCTGATTATCTGATGGAACAATTAAGATATGTTGGAGATGTACAACCTGAGAAAGGCCTGCGATTTTAGGCTACAACGAGCACATATAAGTTCAACTCAAAGATCTCTTTTCTATAAAGGACTAAATGTTTACAATTCCCCGCCAATTCATGTTAAAAATGAAGAAAATTACTGTTTTAGAAGAAAACTAGTCAATTATATTCGGAATACTAATCGGAGCTAGCATTTTTGTGTAATTTAATATTTTTATTGTAAATTTAAAAGTATTCAATAAACACTAGTGTTGTCAGGTCTCCACATCCCTCCAATGCTTTTCAGCTTCAACGTTAGTCTTGGGTTTAGCTGCCCCTGGTCAATTTGTTTCTCTACACGATCTGCACAAGAATCATTATCGCTCGGTTCCGACGTTGTAGGCAACTTTTTCAGGTGGCTAACGTTGCGCCTGTATAGCTTATCATTTTTACGGATTGTGACATCGTTTCCCCGCCGCTCAACAACTTCACACGTCTCTTAACCAAACGTCGGTGTCAACTTATTGGGGAAAATTACATTTTGCACCAAAACTTTGTCTCCAACTTTAATCTCACTTTGATGCCCAACTATCAATAAGCTTGTCTTTTAGATTTATTCCTAATGTCTCATCTTTCGTCTCACCGAATTGGCATTTTGCGGCCTGGTTTCGTAGCCGTACAAGAAATTTGTTAAAACACTCACCCCCTTCAGGCTTCAGCGAACGGAAAAGGTGTCTTTCAAAAGTCGAGTTTCTTCCCTGTGAAAAATATCCGTTGAGCTTCCCAACTAGAGATTTGAATACATCTACACCTTTCTCTGTATCCTCAGATCCTAAAAGTGCCCCGGGAATACTGTACACAACCTCTTGCAGTTGTGTACCGCCCAAATACAGTAATTTGTTTCTTTTCCTCGTAGCGTCCTTTATTTCCTCTGCGTCCAGAGATATATGGGAAACGAACGGTTCCATTTTTCCCATTCTGAGCGCAGAAGTGCCTTAGCTATAGCATCACAAAGGAAAGGTGATATACCTGCCACACTCATCTCTACAGAGTTTCCCACTAGTTCACAGTCCTTACAATTAAATGTAATGCAATTGTTTACTTTCCGGCCGACAATTTAATGTCTTTAGTATCTCCTTATCTGCAATTAAATGCAAAACAATTTAATGTCTTCCCATTTGTTACAATTAAATGTCACACTCACATGGTTTCTCTTTTCCCCTCTTCTTTCCCACAGGTTACTATTACAAGTCAATGCCGACAATTCAATGTCTTTCGCTGCAATTTAATGCAAAGGAATTTAATTTTTCTTTGCAATTCAATGCAGCCAATTTAATATTTCCGCATCTGCAATTAAATATTTACCTCAGTCGCCAATGTAATAACCTCTTCCCTGACGCAAATACCAAACAGCAAAGATTTCAATTTAATTATATTTTTCCAATTTAATTATATTTTCTTCCACTTGAATTTCTTTTCAAGACCTCCTCTGTTGCTTGCTTATTTTACAATAACTATTTTTCACGAGAGACTCTACAACTATATCCGTATTGCCAGACCTCCCCAACTAACTAGTGTTGTCAGGTCTCCACACTAAGCATAGTGACTAAAAGAAAAAAAATGTTTTTCCAGATATGGGTCGATATATACCCGAGATATAGCCTGAACCGATTTTTCCATTAACAATTTTTTCTGAAAAGCAATTCTCGCTATAAAAAAAGGTTACTAAAATGCAGAAAATAGAAAATTCCGATATCGGTTCATATAGATTTCGTTTTTAGAATGATGATTACAAGGCAAAAAAATTTTTTTCCTGATATCAGTCCATATACATCCGAGCCTATTTAGTTCAAACTTGTAATATATATTATACATATACGTGACTAACGTGAAGGGTATTTTAGAAGTGGCCCAGCCGAATATACCACACAGACTTATGCAGGTCTATATTGGCAGATATTTATTAAAATAAATCATTAAATATTGACTAGAAAATTAAAACTATGTGCGTATTTCAGAATGTTTTACTTTCTAAATGAATGAATTCATTAGAATAATATTCACTTCATTCATTCATTTGATATTTTTGGTACTCAGTCAAACCTAAAAGTGTAATTGCGTGCTTTTGCATTTGAAAATTCAGTAAATAAATATTCGATTTAAAAAGAGAACATTATCAAATTTAAAACGCAATTCATTCTGGCTTTGTTCCACTCGTTTAACTCTATTAACCTCTACTGAGTACTGTATTCAATATTTGAATGAATATTTTATTTGCAGTTAATACAATAATCTATTAAAACAATAGCTAGTGCATTCTGTGTGTTGCGTCTGTTTTAAATAATAATAATATACATTGCAAAAGCTAGTATTAGTATTTAAATATTTTTTGCCTTTTTTATTATTATTAAATTAGATTAAACAAAAATACACCTTCAAACACCTTATATATTCTTTATTTATATAAAAGATAAATCCACGAAATGTTTATCAAAAATTGATTATTTTATGTAATAAAATAATCACGCATCACTATTCAAAAAAAATACAACTGAACTTAACGGCATTGCCAGAATAAAACAATTAAATTTCTTACTACATTTAAAAGTTAACGGTCTTTTTTGGCATAAACTTTTTTAACAAATGTATGGTAGTGTTAATGTGTTTGGTAACCAACGTATGCGTTAAAACTCAAGTAAGAATTTTTTCTGATATGGCCCTAAATGTTTAAATTCAATTTAAAAACACTTCTGGTCGACATGTGTTCTAATTCGTTCGTTGTGCGTTGTTGGCGCTCATAGGCTGAACAGCTCCGGGCCTAACAAATGCAAAGACGTTATTTTGGTTCAACACTATTTTGGTTCAAAATTAGCTTTATTCATCAACGTAATCTTCATCAAGAGGGACGCAACCGTTCCAGCGCCGATCTAACAATTCAATACCACTTTTGTAAAACGATTTACCCTTTGCCTCCAAACTGGCCTCAGTTTCAGCGATAACCTCTTCATTCGTGCGAAATTTCTTACCGGCGAGCTTTTTTCCATGGTCTGCGAACAGCCAGAAGTCGCTAGGAGCCAAATCTGGCGCAGACGGTGAATGTGGGAGTAATTCGAAGTTCAATTCATTCAATTCTACCATTGTTTTGATTGACTTGTGACACGGTGCGTTGTCTTGAAGAAACAAAATTTGTTCCTTTGCCGCTTCACCATCGCTATGTAATATTCACTTTTAATAGTATTTCCTTTCTCAAGATGAGATTATATACATATATTACACCACGCACATCAAAAAATACCGAGGCCGTAACCTTTCCAGACGATTGTTGTGCTTTCGGGCGGTTTGGACGAAGTTCACCAGATGCCATCCACACAGATGACGATCGTTTTGATTCCGGAGTGAAGTGATGGATCCATGTTTCATCCATTGTCATTTATCGATGCAAAAATTCCGGTTTGTTACGTTTAAATATGGCCAAACACTGCTCAGAATCATCAACACGTTCTCGTTTTTAGTCAACAGTGAGCATACGCAGCACCCACTTTGAACGCAGCTTTCTCATAGTCCAATGCTCATGCAATATAAAGCCAACGCGTTCTTTTGATCTCCTTACTATGTCAGCTACCAAGCAACTTCACTTTTCTATCATTCAAAACGATTTTGTGGATTTTTTTGTATGTTTTCTGGTGTTACCGCCTCATTTGGACGTCCACTGCGTTCTGCATCACCGGTGTCTCCACCACCACGCTTGAAGTCAGCAAACCAACGTTTTATTATTGTTTCTGGTGGAGCGGAGTGCTCATGATACTTTTCAAGCCATTGCTTCGTTTGAACGGTATTTTTTCTCATCAAAAAGCAGTGTAAAATTAAAACAGGAACTGTTTCTGATCCATTGTTTTGCAAATAACAAAAGTAGCGTCACTCTTAGCACAATAGCTCACAAAATAATGAATAGAATATCATGAAATTTGAACAGTTGTCTTTTGAAGGTTAGTATTAACTGGAACAAGGTGACTGCAATAAAACTAGCGTTATCTATGTGTTAGGCCCAGGACTTTTCAGCCCATGTAGTGTAGTGCCATAAAAGTTGGTTGATGAAATCTTATTAAAGTTGCACACTATAAAGAGAAAACCTGATCTTACTGTGTTGTATACAATATTAGGTAAACGAAATTTGATTGACATACTTTTTTTAGTTGAGCATAATTCAAGGCAGCAATTAGTGATTGAAGAAATGTAATTTGAATCCTTTATTAAGTCATTGGAACTTCACACAAACCCTCTTGCACAAAACATACTTAATTTTAGCGGTCACACTCGACTGAGAAGAAGGGATACCCCTGCCACCATCAAAGCGTTAAATAGGGGATTTTAACGATATAATATGCGCAAAATAAAACTTTTTATCTTGCATTGGCTGGACTTGGTTAATTTTTTGAATATAGTATAAAGATTTGAATACTTATTGTTAGTTCACATTGTGAAGATTCGAAGCTTAAAAAAAAGACATGGTACCGAAAAGAAGCAAAGAATCTAATTGCAATAAACTAGACTAAATTAGAAAGGTTAACGGACGTATGCAAAAAAACTTAACAAAGCTTGGTAAGCAATTGTTAAGACAAATTTCCTAACGTTGTATGCAAAAACAACTGTTAGCTTACCATTCGTTTAAAGTTGAATTTAGTACACTTTAACTGTACGTTAAAATGACACTTGACTTGCCGATTATTATTTTTCTTGAAAACCACAATATTGGGAAAAATTTAAAACAAAAGATATTATTATTTTTATTACATAAATTAATTGAAACATTCCATTTTATATAAACTGAAAATATTAATTTTAAAAGAAAAATATAAATAACAATTATGTTAGTGATGCACTTTCAATCAAACGAATATAATGGAAATCGTTATTCGAATAATAACAATTTTTCTAGATAAGTACCCCTATTACTTTTTCTCAATTTCATTAATATACTACATATTATATCTTCATTATTTATTAAGAAGGTAAATCCAAGAACTGTTTGTCAAAAATATGTTATTTTATGCAATAATAATAAAATTTCTTTTTTTTAAATTTGTTTTTCGGTTTTCGAATATTAGTTTTTATTCATCACTATTCAAAAAATTACAACTGAACATAACGGCGTTGCCATAACAAAACAATTAAATTCCTTACTACATGTAAAAGTTGACGTACTATTTTTGCATAAACAATTTTAACAAATGTATGGTAGCGTTAATGTGTTTGGTACCTAACGTATGCGTTAAAACTCGAGTAAGATTTTTTTTTTGGATATGGCCCTAAGACTTTACAACTAGCTTACAAGCTTTAAAATATATAAAATAAAGCAATATTTTTGTTGTTAACTTAAAGCGGCAGCTTCTGCCTCTATTTAATTTTATTTGTCTCAAAATGTTGGGCAGCTCTTTCGAAATCCTACTTATTAGCTTCTCCCCTTGACAGCTGTTTAAATATATACAACGATTAAAGGATCGTAGTATACCACAATATGTGTATATGCGACAGACAGACATATTGTATTTACATTACCGCCTTTAAAATCTCCGACCACACACGTTACTTTGTTTTCTTTTATATTAGTAAACTAACTCAACGGCGTTTTAACGTATGTTTCTTACGATCCAATTAAGGTTACAATAAACAAAGCAATGCTTCTAGGCTGAACATATAATTTATGAACATTTTATTTGAACATAAATAAATATTTTAAATTATACACATGTTATATGAACACGCAAAACTTTTATTTATTCGCACTCGCTAAACATGCATTTGCATGCAACAAGATTTTGAATGAACAGAAGAAAGTTGAAGAAATTTTAATCTTCTCCAGAAATAGCAGGGACATTTCATTAGTCTTAAGCATTAATAAAAAATATAAAAATTTTAAGACCTATACATACATACATACATATGTATGCATGTCTGGTGTATGCTTTTAGCAAAAAATGTTAGAAGAACTAACAACGAAAGAACAAATACGCAATAACAAAAACATATGTACTTTTATATTTTTTGTTGTCATTTTGGGTTTTCAACGCTCTGACGGTTGCAAGGGTGTCAACCCTTCTCAGTCGAGTGTTGCCTCCAAAGTTAAGGATGCTACGTGCGAGAGGATTCGGGTGAGGCTCAAGTCTGTTAAGCTTACCTTATCGCGTATTTTGAAAATTTATCTTTCACTACGGGTACACCTAGATCTTTGTCAATTCGAGAGTTTTTAACATACCGTGGAGCTGCAGTAATTGTACGGAGAATTTTATTCTGCCGCTTTTGAATTTTCTCCATGTTGGATGCAGAGGCGGTGCCCCACAGAGCGACCAGAAGCAACTTTTCCTCTAGCATTGGCTGGACCTAAGTAAATAAAATTTTTCGATATGAAGTTCTTTAATATTAACAATTAATTTTTAGTTTTAAGATTTGCATACTTATTGTTCGATCTTTTAGAGGATACAATAAATAATTGGCTTGTACAAAAATTTGGGCTTTAACATAGTTTTCCCAAGATTCGGAAATAATTAAAATCCGATTATAATTCATCAAGATCGGAAGCACTAAGAAGTAAGTACGAGTAAATAAGTAAAGATTGTTAAAAGGTTATAAGAGGAAAAAAACCAGTTAAAGTGATACAAAAGTGATACAAAGGTAAAGCAATTCCAATTAACCAATCATTCGGTAGTGAACGAACGGGTTGGTTTTTGAACGGAAAAAAATAAAGTGAAGAGAGACTAAAAAACTTTGTAGCAATTACTATTATATAATTTTTAAAGTAAATAGAGAGACAAAAATTGCATGAGTGTACCCAAGGTGCATTAACCAGGTGGCATCACTAGCGCAGGTGACAATTTTTTATTTAAAACAACCGGTAGTATCAAAAGTTGTTTATGTTTACACAAATTGAAGTGAAACAATAATAATATTTTAATCGTGCAAAAAAAGAAAGAAAAAGTGCAAAAAAACAATAAAGAAGCTTTCAAAAATATGTTAATTGCATAGAAGCTGTTTATGTTTATACAAAGTGAAGTGAAAAAAATAATATTTTAAGCAGTTTGAAAATGTGCAAAAGAAACAATAAACAAGATTTCAAAAATATTTTAATTCCTTCATATGCGTTGCTGTCTGCTATGTAAAAAAGAAAAATTCTACTGCTTATCGGCTTCCCTCGCCTCAAAAATAATAAGTGCTTAAAATGCGTTAAAAACAATTTATGAAAATAATAATACACAATTAATTTTCTTTATATACATTTTTTCTTCATTTTCCTCTGTTTTGTAAAAATGTTTTTGATATTATGGTGGAATTTTTAAACAAACAAAATATTATGTATCTAGTACAGCAACTCTAATGCTGCCACCTAATAATTGCACCATGAGTGTACCTATCAGATGTAATTCGGAAAAAGAGCTTAGCTTCGCTAGAAAAAACCATTGGATTTCGGAGGAAGAATCTGTGAAAAAATCGTTGAAAAATCTCCTGGCTTTAAGAGATAGGAAACGCCCGTATTCGTGTTCGCTAAATATTATTATTACAACAGAAGACAAAACATTATTCCAGCTAAGCCGAAAACACAAACAGGCATGGATAGATATGTAACCGTGGTTAAACGTCAGCGAAGCCCCAACACCGCCAAAATATAATCTCAGTGAAAAATATTTCAAGATAATAATAGCAAAACGACATCGGATAGTAATAGATTTGCTATCCTTCAGATTGACAACCAAACAACACTAAAAACTGAGAGCCTACTTCTATTAAGCTTGTGAAACAACTTGTTACGGCTATCGGTAAAGACACTTTCAATATTACTTCAGTTAAGTACGGCAACATCAGTGGAACGAAAATCCAGGTAACCAATGAAAAGAATACCTAAAATTATCTGACGTTCTGGAGAAGGAGAAAAGATCATTTTGCACCTATCAGCTAAAATGTAATAAAGGTAATTACTAAAGGTGTTGACTGTTGAAGAAAAAGGATTTAAAATAAAAAATGTAATTAATATGAGTAACCGTGAAAAGATCCCTGAACCCATGTTTAGGGTTGAACTAGAACCCAGGGTCGTTGTCCTAAAAAAAGTGAAATTCATCCAATTTATAACACTAAGTTTCTTTGACATCATAAGGTTACCGTTGAGGAGCCTCATAAGCGTCTAGGACCCGTTCAATGCCTAGACTAAGGCCTACTGTAAGTTGTTAGCAGTTTGTGTTGTGTGTGGCGAACTTCACGGCACATCTCAGTGCAAGAAGTCAAAGGCTGACTCAAGTGTTAACTGTGGAAGTAACCATACTGCAAATTACAGGGATTGCCCCGTCTATAATCACTTTAAGTGGTCAATGACAAATAGGTCATCAATTCTAATTAACCAACACAGCAGTCAAACATAATTCAAAAACCACAAACAAGTTTCGTGTGCTAATCTGGTTAAATTCGTTATACAAAACTTGAATTAGGAGCCGAAGCCTCAAAACGCCGATCCAAATTTTTTTATATTTTTTTTTTTTTATATTGGACCAGTACTCAGGGGATGACCCCTACATATGCAGTGCATTGTACCAGAACTAGGAACTAGGTTGTGAGGAGGGAGAAAGCGGGAGTAGTGTTTGTGAACATTTGACTTGAACTTTCCAACGTTATAACAGACAGGAAACACTTCTGCAGGCAACTTGTTCCACAGACGAAGCGTGCGGCTGAAAAACGAATTCTCTCTGTAATGCGTAGTACGATTCCCCGGGCAATCAACCACAAATGGATGAGCTCTAGACGATGAACGCGTGCTGCGTAAAAATGTGCGAGTTTCGGGAACAAGATCCCTAATCTCGTCAGAGCAAAATCCATTGTAGTAACGATAGAACAGAGTAACGCACCCTACACTGCGTCGATGCTCCAGTGAATCAATAGAGTTGGATACCTTACTGTCACTGATGAGCTTCTTCGCCCTCTCCTGCACACGGTCGAGTAACCCCAAAATAGACTTTGAGGCACCGGCCCAAACATGAGAGTTGTATTCAATTTTCGGTCGGATGTAGGTGGTATAAATAGTGAGGAGATCGGATGGAGTGAAGTACATCTTACACCGTTTCAAAAAACCGAGAATGCTTCTTTAGAGACATGAAAAATGTGTTCGGTCCAGCGGACATCACACTGTATCTTCATTCCAAGAACATCAAGAGCATCCGATTCCTCAATACTTATACCATCCATGAGTACAGATGAAGCAGCATTTGCGGTCGTTTGTTTGTGCGTTAATAAGCAACATTGGGTCTTACGAGCGTTAAAGGTGACCCTGTTTTTACGACCCCATTCGGAGATTCACTATTCAGTGAATCGTTCATATTTAGCCTCTTGGCAGTAATCTCTGATAGGCTGGGCCTATGACCAAAAGAGTACGAGTGGCAAATGCTGCTGTCATCTGCGAAAGAGTGGATAGGGTTGGAAGTTTGATAGAGAAGGTCGTTGAGGAAAATAAGAAATAGAGTAGGAGAAAGAACGGAGCCTTGCGGTACCCCTGAATTAATCTTGAACTCGTTTGATGAGACCCCATCTATAACAACTCGTATAGCGCGGTCTCTGAGAAAGCTCGATATAAACCGAGAGAAATCGTTACCGACACCAAAAGCAGTAAGTTTTGCCAGCAGTGCAGCATGCCACACTCTGTCAAACGCTTTGGAAATATCTAGAGCCACCACCTTGCTTTCACCGAAATGATGGATTGAGTGGCACCATTTCTCCGAAAGATATGCCATAAGATCGCCAGTAGAGCGACCCTAACGAAATCCATATTGGCGATCACAAAGTAATTTGTAGATATCCCATAAGATGGTAATTAACCATACTTTCCATTACTTTGGTAAGCGCAGAGCAGATTGCAATTGGGCGGTAATTTTCGGGGTTATTTGCCTCACCCTTTTTGGGGATTGGTGTTACATTAGCGACCTTCCAGCACGATGGAAACTCACCACCATGGTAAATTTTGCTGTAGAGGTGTGCTAATGGACGCGCAAGCATAGAAGAACACTGCTTCAAGACCAGTGCTGGAATGACATCCGGTCCAGGAGTCTTGTTTTAGCAATCTTGAGGCAACTCTGTCTTGTTAATCCATAAATACATTTACGGTTTCCATGACAACCATGACGCAAGATATGCTGAAAATGCAATCCACTATTTTTCAGGCAATTTTAAACAAATGATTTCTTTTAAAATATATATGGTTCTGGAACGCAACAGGCATCCGCCAACACAAAAATGAACATGAGCACTTATGGCAAAAGATATCGATATAATGATGATTGCTGAAACTCACTTGGCAACAAACAGTTATTTTAAATTAAAGACTACACACCATATGACAATTCTAATAAAAACCAGAAGTAAGCATTATTTATTGAATGAGACACGTGAGGGGTATCTCCAAGCAACTAATATATGCATGAAAAAATTGTTATATTCTCGATTTACTCCCCGCCAAGATTTTCAGTAAATGAAAAACAATATGCTCAATACTTTAAATCACTTGGTCCCGGTTTTCTAGCCGCTTGCGACTATACTGCTAAACACACTTTTTGAGGATCACGTTTAATTTCCCTGAAATTCGGTGTGCTTTTTGACACTATTTTAAAAATAGGCTTAGATGTAATTTCAAGCGGACACCCTACTTCCTGGCCGCCATACCGACGAAAGATTAGAGATGTTATAGATTTTGGAGTTGCAAAATTAAACAATTTCTGTCAGAAGAGAGTGGCAACTCCGCAGGTCTCCCCAGCTTAAAAATATGCTACGGGAATGTATAACTGAGTGAAGAAATCCAGAGAGTGGCAACTCCGCAGGTCTCCCCAGTTTAAAAATAGGCTACGGGAATGTATAACTGAGTGAAGAAATCCAGAGAGTGGCTTCCCTTAAAACGTATTTGAGAAGCCTTGATGGTACTCCTCAATCTGACTATTCTGTGTGGAAAGCAACAAAAAGTCTGAAAAGAGCCGTTAGAGGTACGCCAGCCTTGCGAATTTCAACTTGGAAATGGGGAAGAACCGATTCTGAAAAGGGGATGTTATATGTTAATCATTTGAGAAATGTTTTTTCTCCAAATGATTCAGCGAATAATGCAGCGGAATTACTGCTATATGCTGTAAGGCCCCCTGTGTCTTTGAGACTTTATTTTCAAGATTTTGAGAACATTATCGGTAACACAAATCCCAGGAAAGCTCCAGGCATTGATCAGCTTATTGGTAAAATGGTTCAACAGTTACCTCGTGTAGCTAGAAGAGTTCTACTTTTTATTTTTAGCGTTATTTTACGCCTTGAGTATTATCCTGCAGAGTAGAAGGTCTCAATAATTAGTATGATTCCCTAACCCGGGAAGGATCTGACTAAGGTAGAATCATATAGACCAATAAGTCTTTTACCAAAAATTTCAAAACTTTTCGAAAAATTGTTAATGGCGAGGTTGAGTCCAATGTTGAACAATGTGGGATGCATCCCTGATCATTAATTTGGTTTTCGGGCTAAACATAGCACCATAGAACATACATAACATAGCACCATAGAACATACGCACAGACTAGTCAATGTTATGAAACGAAATTTACAGGAATATATTTCGATATTAAAGAAATGGGTTAAACTTTGGAAAATAGAAGTTAATGAACAATAAAATGTACTCATGTTACATTCACACTGTAACACTGTGCTCTAAGAAATTCAGTTATGCGGCACTGCTTCAATGTCAAGCATCGAAAAAATTCAAAGGCGACAAAACCAAGTTCTTCAAACGATTACTGCAGCTCCATGGTACGTAATAAATTCACGAATTCATAAGGATATGTGTGTTCTGCTGTTAAAAGATGAAGTTTCTAAGTATGCGACAAGGTACTCGTATGTCAGTAAACTGGAACTTCACACAAATCTGATTATCTGTACTGAGCCAAAAGGGAAAATAATGGGCATGGTTTTAGACTACAATTATCGTTCGCGTTATTTTAAAGAAAACAACATTTTTAAGAAATGCCAACCACTTTTGCATGCTTAGAACTTTAGAAAATAAATAAATAAAATTGTATAAGAAAATATGTATGAGGCAAATAAACAGCATTCATTTATTTATTGTTCTGCATATCAGTGTAAAAGCTGCCTGAGAAAATATTTTATAAAAGAAAAAAAAAGAACAGGAGGAAATAAATAAGACAAACGCAACCAACCATTAAGCGGCTACAATGATGGTCAACAGGTAAATAAAACAAGACAAAATAAACTCGATTTTCTTATTAAAAATACGATTATTTCAACATTTGCTCGTATAACCAGCCCCCAAAAAATATTTTGCGTCACCTTTTTATACCCTTCACAAAAATGTAAAGGGTATATATAAGTTTGTGATTCCGTTTGTAATTTCTACAGTTTTTTTTTGCGACCCTATAAAGTATATATATTCTGAATCAGAATTAATGGAAAAGTCGATTAAGCGATGTCCGTCTGTCCGCTGTTGAAATACCGTTTCTGAGAAAACCATTAGACTTAGAAACTTTTTTCTTTCACCATTCTTTTACCCCATCGATTCATGGGTTTGCTATTGAAATTCAGTAATATCGGTCCACGTATAGCTGAGATATATTCAAAATTCCGAAAAAAGCCATTTTTTTTTGCAGTTTTGTATGAAAATTTTTGAAAACAAAAGTTGTTCGTTTTGCTTCAAACTTCACACACTTATTAGGCATGGTGACCTAAAGACAAAAAATTTTTTTTTCAGATATCGGTCCATATATACCCGAGATATAGCCCAAATCGGATTTTAACGAAAATGTCGCATAGGCGAAGCTAAATAACTTTTTTTTTGCTCAAAAGCAGTTCGGGTAATAAAATTAGGTTACATAAATATGGAAAATGAAAATTTCCGATATCGGTCCATATATACCCGAGATATAGCCCAAACCGGGTTTTTCATGAAAATGTCGCGTAAGCGAACTTAAACAACTTTTTTAAGCTCAAAAGCAGTTCTGGTAATGAAGTAGGGTCATATAAATATGAGAAATGAAAATTTTCGATATCGGTCCATATATACGCGAGATATAGCCTAGACCGGGGTTTTCATGAAAATGCCACGTAAGCGAACTTAAACAACTTTTTTGTTCTCAAAAGCAGTTCTGGTAACGAAATTAGGTTACATAAATATGAAAAATGAAAATTTCCGATATCGGTCCATATATACCCGAGATATAGCCCAAATCGGGTTTTTCATGAAAATGTCGCGTAAGCGAACTTAAACAACTTTTTTGTGCTCAAAAGCAGTTCTGATAATGAAGTAGGGTCATATAAATATGAAAAATGAAAATTTTCGATGTCGGTCCATATATACCCGAGACATAGCATAAATCGGGTTTTTCATGAAAATGTCGCGTAAGCGAACTTAAACAACTTTTTTGTGCTCAAAAGCAGTTCTGGTAATGAAATAGGGTCATATAAATATGAAAAATGAAAATTTTCGATATCGGTCCATATATACCCGAGATATAGCCTAGACCGGGGTTTTCATGAAAATGCCGCGTAAGCGAACTTAAACAACTTTTTTGTGCTCAAAAACAATTCTGGTAATGAAATTAGGTTACATAAATATGGAAAATGGAAATTTCCGATATCGGTCCATATATACCCGAGATATAGCTTAGACCAGGGTTTTCATGAGAATGCCGCGTAAGCGAACTTAACAGCTTTTTTGTGCTCAAAAGCAGTTCTGGTAATGAAATTAAGTTACCTAAATATGGAAAATGAAAACTTCCAATATCGGTCCATATATACCCGAGATATAGCCTAGAACGGGTTTTTCATGAAAATGCCGCGTCAGCGAAATTAAACAACTTTTTTTTGCTTAAAAGCAGTTCTGGTAATAAAATAAGGTTATATAAATATGAAAAATGAAAATTTCCGATATCGGTCCATATATACCGCAGATATAGCCTGGAACGTGGTTTTCATGAAAATGCCGCGTAAGCGAACTTAAACAACTTTTTTTGCTTAAAAGCAGTTCTGGTAATCAAATAAGGTTATATAAGTATGGAAAATGAAAATTTCCGATATCGGTCCATATATACCCGAGATATAGCGCAAACCGGGTTTTTCATGAAAATGTCGCGTAAGCGAACTTTAACAACTTTTTTTTATTAAAAACAGTTCTTGTAATAAGATGAGGTTATATAAATATGGAAGATAAAAATTTCCGATATCGGTCCATATATACCCAAGATATAGCCCAAACCGGGTTTTTCATGAAAATGTCGCGTAAGCGAACTTAAACAATTTGTTGTGCTTAAAAGCAGTTCTGGTAATGAAATTAGGTTACATAAATATGAAAAAATCCGATATCGGTCCATATATACCCGAGATATAGCCCAAACCGTGTTTTTCATGAAAATGCCGCGTAAGCGAACTTAAACAATTTTTTCGCCTTAAAGCAGTTCTGGTAATAAAATAAGGTGATGTAAATATGGAAAATGAAAGTTTTCGATATCGGTCCATACATATCCGAGATATAGCGTAAACCGAGTTTTTCATGAATACGCGGCGTAAGCGAACTAAAACAACTTTTTTTGCATAAAAGCAGTTCTAATAGCAAAATAAGGTTATATAGGTATGGAAAATGAAAATTTCCGATATCGGTCCATATGTACCCGAGATATAGCCCAAATCGGGGTTTTCATGAAAATGTCGCGTAAGCGAACTTAAACAATTTGTTGTGCTCAAAAGTAGTTCTGGTAATGAAATAAGGTTATATAAATTTGGAAAATTAAAATTTTCGATATCGGTCCATATATACCCGAGATATAGCCTGAACCGTTTTTTTCATTAAAAAAAATTTTTTTTTGCTGAAAAGCAATTCTGGTTATAAAAGAAGGTTCTTAAAATACAGAAAATAGAAAATTCCGATATCGGTTCATATATAACCGAGCATATTCAGGCCACATTTTTAATATACTATACATATTCGTGACTATCGTGAAGGGTATTTTAGATTCGGCCCAGCCGAATATACTACACTCTTACTTGTTTTATACTTAAGTTCTTTGTTTTTATATTCCTTGTGGCTGAATGCGACTTTTTTTTGTAATAAACTCACTGAAGCGTGCTGCGCGTTTGTTCAAAAACAAAGTGTTCTAAAGATTTTACACGCTGCTTTACTAACCAAATATGCAAACGACATACA
Organism: Thecocarcelia acutangulata; assembly: GCA_914767995.1. Classification (NCBI taxonomy): domain Eukaryota; kingdom Metazoa; phylum Arthropoda; class Insecta; order Diptera; family Tachinidae; genus Thecocarcelia; species Thecocarcelia acutangulata. The sequence goes on along the minus strand of OU612098.1, from coordinate 54,203,573 downwards.
TAAAATTAAATTTACAGCTGCGAACGTTTGTGTTTGAGCCTTTTAATTGTTTTTAATTTTGTAGTGAGTCTGGTCAGTCAAGAGACCAGTACAATCATTATTTTACTGACTTACAATCATAATATTGGAATATTACTGTTTTGGTTGAGTTTTGACTCTAAAGTGGTGCTTCTTCTTATGATCAGCCCTTTCAAGATAGAAAAATCAAATTCGCACTTGCTGTCTTCATGGTTTTTTGCTTTCTTGTACTGTGTGGAAAAAATAAATTAATGATCATAGAAGCAATTATTCTGTGGCTGGCTGGCGGAACAATGTTTCTGCGAAAATAAGCATAGTTAAAACAAGTCAAACTCAACGAACAAGCAGTTCTTCTTATGGTATATTATTTTTATTTTCTTGTTGTGGCAGCTGTGACATAGGGTAGTGGCATCAACCACAATAAACAGGTGCAAAAAGTACAACTGGATCTGACACTACCGTAGGACGCACACCGGCTCCTGTATGTAGAGAATAATCATCATACAACCAATAATTAATTACGGTTTAGTCGCAAAATACAAACTACGCGCTGTCTAAGAAATCATTTACAACAATACGTTCAGCAACCTGTTTAAATTAATAAATGTCATAGTTCTTCTTATAAGCGGGCAACTTGTGATCACGGTTGCCATATTTGACATTTATTGTCATTTTCGCGATTTTGGGTGTTGATAATAGTGCGCTGACGATATGACGATATAAGGCCAGTTTTTGACGACTTTTGTGTATCACATTTTTACTTTCATATTTTGCAAGCAATTTTTGTTTACACCTAAATATATAAATAGTGGTAAAATAAATTCATATGTATGTAACAGTGAAATGTTATGTGATATTTATTTGGGATCATACATTTGTGTACATGTTAGCGATGTATTAGAAAAATCATATGCAATTTATAGTTAAATTGCAAATTATAAGTTAAAAATAGTAAAAATTTTTATATAAAAGCACGATCTATTTTAATGAGATTTCAATTTCAAAGGCTTTTAAATCGTTAGAATATCCTAAAAAATGGTTTTTTTCTGATCTATCAAAGAGTTTTCATCGTAGAATTCAAAATACGAGAAATTTAGTCCGAAGTCTATGAAACTTGGAAAATTTGTTTTATGATATAGATCTATTTTGAAAGCAAAGCATCAAAACTGACTTTGCCAATTGTTTTTTCTTTGGCTAAGTTTATTGCAAAATTATTGTTACCATACTTTTCTGCAAATTTGAAAAGAGTTTGCATCCAAAAAGTCCATCCGAATCCTAGTGGGTGCTGATGAGCAGTGTAGCGACTGCGAAACAGCTAGTTGTCCCCCAGCTTTAGTGTATTCAATTATTTCTTCCTGTCTTCTTTGATCAAGAGTTATTGATCGCGGCAATTAGTGTTATAATTAAAAATCAAAATATTTCTTGGCTTTAGCCAGGAGTGAACTCGAGCTAGACAAATGATACCATCATATAATATTAGAAAGTTTAAAATAAAAAGTTCGACTAATTATCATTAATTTTCGAACAATTTAACAAAAGCACGCAAAATTGTTTCGAAAAAAAATTAATTTGAAAGACAAAAAAGGATTAATTATAAAATATATGTATCTATGTCTATTAACAAAATGTAGGACACATAAAAAAAATTTGGCAAAAGCGGAGAAAAAAAGAATTTCAGAAAAAAATTAAGGAAGAAAACACACACGCAAACAATTGACACATGATAAATAAGTTATGATTTTTTTTTTTTTTTTAACAAATGACGTTTTTTCAGTGATGCCACAAGAATAATCGACATTATTGCCACTTTTCTAGATACTGAAATAATCGAAAGATGTTGAATGGAATATTATGAGATAGGAACGTTTTATAAAGATGTTGAAAATTGTTGACTTTTAGTACAATGTATTTCTTATGGGAAGATATTATCATCTTGAAAAACTGATGGTAGATGTTAGATGTTGTTCATTTTATTCTAAATATACGTTGTTATTTTATTCTAAATAAACACATGCAGGCATAAATACAATACATACATACATACCCAGTTGGCCATGTCTTAAATACATCTTAAACGACGAGTACAAGACAATAGATAATCGTGGAAGAGACGAAATTTTCGGACAAATGGCCACGAAATCACTCAAGACTACACAAACCACAGTTTCCTTCACCGCATCGTCGACGATTATATACACTACATACTCCTCTACCATGACGTCGACGAATACATATGTGACATTATCCACACTACCTCGTCAAAGATTGTGTAGGCGATTATTTCCACCACAGTATCGTCGACGATTGCATAGACGACATAATCGTTGACGATTGTTCCGAAGATATCTTCACTAAGATGTCGTGAATGATAGTGATTTAATGAAAATTATTTATTAATTTTTTCAGCTTCCGATGTCTTTTAAAAAATCTACTCTTACTTTTTTCAGAATTATTTATAGTGTCATAGTACAATTTGTGCATAACAATATTTTACATTTCTTAAATAATATAAAAAGGTATATAAATTAACAAGAAAATAATAATCAATATATTTTATATCGAATACTTTTTTAAATTAATTTGTATGCATGTATAATTAATTAAGAAAAATATGTGTTAAATTTATTAGGAAATTCATTTTTGTTTCAATATTTTTGTTAAGTATACATACATAAGTGCATTGCTATAATACATATTTTTTATTTCATACAAAAAAATGTGCAGAAAAAACTGACGACATGTAAATTTAATTTTTTCAGCTTCAGATCTTTGTTTTTGTTTTATAAAAAATTAACTATTAAAATTATTTTATCTCTCGATATTTCGATAACAATTTCTTACCATCGCCAGGAGAAATTAAAATGTTCTTATAAATTTGAACTGAAAAATTATTGTCAAAAAATTCCTATATACAAAAAATTCATACACATAGAAAGGTTTTTAGTTCATACACAAAGAAAAATTCTTAACAATGGTAACAAATTGAAAAATTGATATATAACAAAATTTAAATTAAACTTATTCTGCAACCAACACATGCGCTGTTAACGATTAGAAAATGTTGTACCCTATCCTTAAGCAAATCAACATGGCACATGTTGCTCACAGAATACCATTAACATTAACATAAAAATTTTTGTTTTTTTTTTTTTTTTGTAAAAAGCCCAACAAATAAAACTTATATGTATAATTCAACGTGCTAACTTTTTGCTAACTAAATGCCTATAACTATGCGCTAAATTATATGTGTCCATTTTAAAATGAATCCTTTTTTTTCTACAGGTGTGTTAATAACCTCTAACATTTCTAACATAAGTATAACGTTTCTTATAATTACTTTCAGTTTTTATTATTGAAACATTTTCAAAGTGAGGATAATGATTTAATCTAGAGCAATGAGAAGATAACGCTGTTTTTTGTGAATTAATATGCCTATATTTGTGGTCTGATTTATGTCCTGCAATCCGTGTCCTTAATTTGTTCTTCGTTGTTCCTATGTGTACTTTATTACAATTCTCCTGATTATTTCCCTTACATGGAATTTTACAGACTATATTAGCATTATCCAATTTACTAAGTCTATCCTTAGTTTTACTAAATAATGTATGCAACGTATTATAGCTCTTATGAGTTTTTCTATATTTTTCCCTATTGCTAGTCTTTCTGTAAAACCCGGTGTATATGTTAGTGGTCTATAAATTTTTGGGTCTGTTAAATTAACTACATTATGAGTATTTCTCCTTCCAAATTGATTTATAAATTAGCTCAGATAGAAAATCATTGTCTTCTAGCAAGTTACTAATTTTAATAATGTTTCCTCTATGAAATTCTTCATCGCTTATTCTAAGCACCCTTTCAACAAAATGTTTAGCCATGTTGACGATTATACTCTTACTATGTTTTGAAAAATAATTCATTATCCTTCCTGATGCAGTTGGCTTTTGATACCAACCCATAACAAGCCTATTGTCCCTACTAATTACCATTGTTTCCAAATATGGAAGTCATGAATTATTCTCCTTTTCCATGGTAAACTTAATATTATGATTAAAATCATTCAAAGCTGTAAACATATCCTCAATAGCCAAATCAGGAATGATACAAAACAAATCATCTACATATTTAGTCATCATTCTCGATTTTATATGCAATCTCTCTATAGAGCTGTACAATAACTTCTCCACTACAATGTCAGCTATAATTGGGGAAGCTGGAGATCCCATTGGTATGCATATACAAACTAAATTGTCATTAACTATTGTATTTTAACCGATTGCGATTTTCGATTAAAAACGTTGACACGACAACACTCTGCGGTCAGCAACTATAAGTATAACCTGATTTTCTACATCTTTTGTTAAAGACACGTGTTTTGTGGGTAAAATTATAGCAATCTGTCGTTAATGGGATAATATGTAACTAAGAATAAAAAAGGTTGGCAAACAGTTACAATGTTCATTTCCTGGCCACTGTAAAATTTGGGTATTGTGTTCTCATTGCTAAACTGTGTATAAATACAGAACAATAAATGCATTCTTGAATACCAAAGGAAAAATGTTGAAAATAGATGTTTTGTTGTTTTAAACGTGTTCTGAAATTATTTTATATGCAAACAAAAAGATTTTGTTTGACTAAAAAGTAGTTTTATTTGGTTGCACAGAAATTTTCAATTGCAAATGGTACCAAATACTTTTTAAATTTATATAGCAGTTTTAAATGTTTCTAAAAAGCATTTTATGTTAAAAGAATTTGAAGGTACCAATTAAAACAAAAGCAAGATTATGTAAAGTGTCTCAATAAATGTAAAGTTAGCTGGTAGCAGTGTAGTTTATTTGAATTTGTAGCGGTTAAAAGTACTTTTTTTTTTTTAAGTAAAAAAGTTTGGAGATTGTAACACTCCTCTGTTATCATCCCGATTAGTTTCAGTCTCTTCTCATGCATATGTCAGGCCCAATTTCTATTAAATTTTATTCTCCTGCATATTATTTTAGAAGTATTGCTCTTAGAGTGTACGTGTTAACAGTTAATTTTCTCGCAAGTCATATGCAAAGCAATAACAACTTAATATGAAACACGAGTTCTAACTATTGTTATATTATTTTCATATTTCTCAAGTTCCCTCCTAATGTTATTGTTATTGTTTTCCATTATTTTTTATTTTTAGATTTCATTTAGTAGCAGCTGGAGTGGCATTAACATCTTCTGGCGTCACAATGCATTTGCACTGTAAAGCTCTTAGCCATTCAGATCATTCAGCCATACAATCCATTCATACGTGTTTCGAATATTTATTAAATTTTCTTTTTCTTTTTTTCAAACTTGCCAACATTTTAACTCACGGCTGAAAATTGTTCCAATAATTTGGATTACCAATGATTCTTGCTTTCTTTTTCATTTTTCTGCATTGATGTGTGTTTTACACTTCTTTGCCAATCATCCATTACAAATCATTAGAGCAAATTTAATTCATGTGATAAAACCACTTGAAAATATGTATGCATGTACCTATGTATGTTTACTTGTATATGTATGTGTGTTTGAGTGAAAGAAGGAGCGAGTATGGCTAGGATTTTATGGCTTAAAAATTAGAATCAATGTTTATGTGTGTGAAGCGTGTTAGTCTGAATGGGTTTCAACGTTGTTTGGCTTCAATCTGCGGCTAATACTTGTGCAGAACTCTATTCGTATGGGCACTGTTTTCTGTTTGTAGCTGTGATTACTACGATTTACTTTGATTGGAAATGGAATGATTAAAAGCTTTGATTTCGTTATATATTTTGTCGTATTGATTTCATTAAATTAAAAGGGTTGCCTTCCTTAACAATTAACGCTTCAACCGTTGCCAAGCTTTATTATTATAAATTTTACTGAATTTGATAAGATTGCTTATACTCGTATTTTGAAAGCAAATATAAAAAATAAATTGTTTACTCAATTGGGCTAAGATGGCATTATGTTCTGTTTGTTAGGAGGAAATCTGTTATAATGATTATCCACTTGGAATTTATATGCAAAAAAAATTTTTTTGTTTTTCTATGAAAATTCTAATTTATAAAATACTTAAAACAATAATAACATACATATGTATATTAAAAATTAGCTACAAAGTGATTTTTAACGAAACTTGAAATTATTTCCATAAGCCACTTATTGCCTTTAAATAAGCGTGAGTTATCATCAGCATTATTTATCGAAAGTTGTATGACAGTAATTCGTGTCTATGACAAATTTTTAATTAATATCAAAATTATTTAACTTAATTTATTGAAGACACCTTCATCCAAATTTTCAGCCGGCTTTTTTTTTATAATCAGACTGAATTTGAGCGATGTCATGGGTTAAATTAGCTTTGACGGCCGCTGTGTGCGTTAGCCACCTCTGTAAGTTGTGGGCGAAAATAAACTATGTTGTAATCTACGGAAGAATCTTTGTAAGTGGTCCCAAATCAATTGACTTAGATTGCTCTACGCACTGTTCGGGGTCAAATCTTGCATCAGTACAGTAAAATCTATCCACCACACTGTTAGTACTTTTCTCGATAGAGTGATACTTACGGTCCAGGAAAGACATGTGCAAGAGAGTAACATAAATCTATCCACCGCAATATGAGTACTTTTCTCGATGGAGTGATATTGACGGTTCAGAATAGACATGTGCAAGGAAGTTTTGAGAAAACAGTTTAATTATGGTGATATATTCGGAGTCTAGCTTGGAAAGTGAACGGACGTGTTTGTTTTTAATCGGAAAGTAATAAACTAAAACCGGAATATGTAAGTGAAAATAGTTATTTTATTTAAAAGAAAAACTTTGTGATATTTTTTTAATACCGTTTGAAATTGTGTATAAAAAAACAAATATTTGCATGATTGTACCTATCAGAGGTAATTCTGAACATCGTGGCTTCACGATAGTCACATATATGTATATTATATATTACAAATTTGAACTAAGTATGCTCGGATATATATGGACCGATATCGGGAAAAAATATTTTTGCTTTGTAATCACCATTCCAAAAACGAAATCTTTTATGGAAATTTTCATGGAAAAGTTTGTTTAAGCTATATCTGGGTTATATGAACCCATATCGGAATTTTCTAGTTTCTGTATTTTCTGTATTTTCGTTGAGAAAGAGCTTAGCTCAACTAGTAGAAACATTTGGATTTCTGAAGAGTAATCTTTATAAAACTCGTTAGAAGATCTTCTTTCTACAAGAGAAAGAAACCGCACGCGTTCGTGTTCGTCAAATATATTTGCAACATCTGAAGAAAAAACATCTTCTAACTCAACTAACGCCAATAAGCCGAAAACCCAAGTAGACATGGATAAATACATCACCGTTGTGAAACGGCAACGAAGCCCTAAATCTGCCCAGTTATCATCAAAGCCTATAATACCTAAAGATGAGGACCCCGGTAAATCTTCTGATAATAATAGGTTTGCTATTCTCCAAACGGATTAGCCAACAACTTCAAAAAATAATTTAAACCTCCTCTAATTTATTTAAGAGAGCCTACATCTAAGGAACTGGTAAGCAAACTTGTGAAAATACCTTTAGCGTAACATCTGTGCAGCATAGAAATATTAAAGAAACAAATTAAGGTGATTCATGAAAATGATTACCGCAAATTGACGGACGACTTGGAGAAAGAAAATAGAGCCTTTTACACCTATCAGCTTAAAAGTGCGAAAGGCCTTCAAGTTGTGGTTAAAGGCATTGATTCTGGCGTAGATCCTTATGACGTTAAAACTGGTTTGGAGGAGAAAGGTTTTAAAATTAAGAATGTTTTTAACATCAGAAACCGAGAAAAGATACCTCAGCCCATGTTTAGGGTGGAATTAGAACCTGGAGATGTCACCTTAAAGAAGAATGAGGTTCATCCAATATATAATGTTACATACCTTCTGCACCGGAAAGTTACTGTAGAGGAGCCGCATAAGCGCTCAGGACGCGTTCAGTGCATGAGCTGCCAGGAGTATGGCCACACTAAGACATATTTCAAATTGCCCACTGTCTGTGTTGTATGTGACGATCTCCATGGTACATCACAGTGCAGCAAATCAAAAACTGACACAATTATAAAAAAATGTTGTAATTGTGTAGGCAATCATACTGCTAATTACAGGGTTTGCCCCGTTTATACCCAATTCAAACGCTCAACGCCAAATAAATCATTAGCTCCTCCCAAGCCGTCCCTGCAATCGCAGTTCGTTTCAAGGAAAATTTTCCTCAAACAGGTCAGTCAACAATCCAAATAAATGTTCCAAGCTCAAATCAAGTTTTTTATGCCAATATGGTTAAGAATAATATACCAAACGCGAATCAGAAGTCCAAGTCTCAACAGCAACCTATAAGCCACACTGCAGACTTTGGTTCAATCAATAAATACTTTTACGGCTTCTATGACCACCATGATGCAGGAAATACTGAAAATGCAATCAAATATTTAAAAAAATTATTTATCTACAAATATGTTTCTGGAACACAAACTGCATACGCCAACATAAAAATGAACTTGGACACTTCCTGAGGGAAAGGCAAATCGATGTTATGTTGATTGCTGAAACTCACCAGACGTCAAGTTATTTCAGGATAAATGGCTATATACTACATAACACTAAAGATCCATGTGGAAGATCTTGTGGAGGTTCGGCTATTCTAATTAAAAATAGAATTAAACATTACTTGCTAAATGAGACATGTGAAGAATATTTTCAAGCAACAAATATTTGTATTGAACACATTCACAGTAAATTGTTAATTTCATCGATTTATTCCCCGCCTCGGCTTTCAGTTACAGAAAGCCATTACTCAAATTTTTTTACTTATCGCGGATCCCGATTTATAGCTGGTGACTATAATGCTAAACACACATTTTGGAGCTCAAGATTAATCCTCTCGAAAGGTCGTGTGCTTTTTGATACTATATCAAAATTGGGCGCGAATGATTCAGCAGAACTACCGCCATATGCTGTTAGACCGCCTATATCTTTGAGACTTAGGTTTCATGATGTCGAAAACATTATTTGTAACAGGGAATCATACAAGCCAATAAGTCTACTGCCAACTATTTCAAAACGTTTCGAAAAATTGTTAATGGCGATGTTGACTCCAATACTGAATGCCATGGGTCGTATCCCTAATCATAAATTCGGCTTTCAAGTTAAACATAGGACCATAGGACAAACACACAGTCTAGTCAACGTCATAAGACAATTTTTTGAAGACAGAAAATATTGTTCAGCTTTATTCATTGGAACTTCCCACGCTTTTGATAAAGTGTGACATGATGGTTTGATGCACAAAATAAAGTTAAATTTGACTGAAAAATTTGCAGGAATATATTTCGATATTGGTGGAATGGTTAAAGCTTTGGAAAATTAAACTTAATGAACATAAGTGTACTCACGTTGCATTTACACTGCGTAAACAAACATATTCGGATATCCAAATTAACAACTCATATATTCCGCAGCACTATGAAGTCCTGGACCGTACGCTAACGTGGAAGGCTCACATTGATCCGAAGGTCACTCAGTTGAAATTAAAAGCAGCGTAACTAAATTGGCTTATGGGCAGAAGTTCGACATTGAAACTGGATTGCAAACTTTTGTTATACAACGCAATTCTAAAACCTATATGGTGCTACGGAATCCATTTATGGGCACTGCCTCAACATCTAACATTGAAAAAATTCAAAAGCGACAAAGCCCAATTCTTCGAACAATTACTGCAGCACCATGGTACGTAAACACTCTTGCACGCAACATACTTAATTTTGGCGGACACACTCGGTTGAGAAGATCAGAGCTTTAAATAGGTGATTTTACCGATATAATTAGTTAATTTTTTATGTTCAGTATTTACATTTGAATACTTATTGCTAGTACATATTTCGAAGATTCAATATATAAATGAACGAAAACAAAATTATGGTGATATGCAAAATTTCTTCTTGAACAAATAAGAATATTTTATTGTATGCTGCTGTATTGCCTTACACGTCAAACAAAAAAAAAATTTTTTGGATTCTTTAAGAAATAAGTCCTTTGTAAAAATTTACAGTGCAAGTTGCATCAAATGCTTTGTAGGAACGCAAGTTTTTCCTTTCTCAAGTTTTTCTTGAGAAGGATTTCTTACATTACAAATTTGCTGTTATCAATAATTTTTGATTGAAGAAGACAAGAAAAATAATAATTAAATCTTTAGCTGGGGGACAACTAGCTGTTTCGTAGTCGCTATATTACTCATCAGCACCCATTTTCGGATTTAAACTCGAGTCATGTCGTATCAGGAACGGCTGCTTTAACCACTCAGCCACCGGTCCATTCAATTATTCTCCGTCTATATTCATCTCATTCTCTTTGGTTTAAGACGCGACAACAAGTAGGTACAAGAAAGATTACTAATTTCACAAAGTGCAACCGTGCGTCTCACGTAGAACAACCACTTCATTAATATATACACGTGTGATACGCTAAATAAATAACAAATAATCCAGTGGAAGTGACTTCGACATTATGACCGCTATCACCCGGAAACGTTCAGTTTATTATTTATGTAGTTTTTTCCAATAAATACTCGTATACGATTGCCTCAATAATTTGCAGCATTAGATTATTTTCATTTAAACAAAATACGCTTTCTCCATTAAACGGTCATTATTGAATTTCACTTGTTTTTAAAACTGAAATATTAGAATTCATACGTACATAATTTCTAAATAAAACAAATACAACAAGTTAAGCTCTCGCCCCCGTGTTGCTAACCTGGGACAAATAAAAACCCTTGATTAAGTAAACGACACCATCACCATCATTGCCAGCACTATTAAATCTGTTGGCACCGTTTTCATCCGTAACCCTTTTGTTTTAGTAATGAACCATGAAATCTATGTAAATTTTTACTGCTTACAATGTAAATATATAATAATTTGTATTTGAACTGAAATCCTGCGGTACCCTTTGTTCTTATTGTAAATATGTATCCAACCAACCAAAAATATTTGAGGCTGTAAAAAAACAAAAGGATATTTTATGTTATTTGAAATTTGGCTGCAAAAAGAAATGGGATGAAGAAAGAATTTTACATTCGAAAATGTTGTCATGTGACCCTTTTCACATGTACATTTACACTCTGAATTAGATAAGGGTATGAAATACAGCAAATTCTTAAAAATATGAAAAGGGCATGGCTGTTAAAAGTTGTCATATGCTAATAAAATATTCGATAATGGAATAAAATAACACGTTATTTCGGCTTTATGATGTACTCTATGAATAACAATGGTGACAGCGCAAATAAAAGAGTAAAAAACTACATGAATTTCACCAGCTTAAAGAAATAATTTATTTTCTTAAGAAATTCAAATATGAAAAATTTAATTCAATACTTGAAAGAAAAGTAAAACAAAACTGAGTTGCAGAAGCAAAAGAGAATATTATTAAAGTTTTGTTGGTATACTCGTATATTAAAAAAATCAAGAACATTTTTTTTTTTAGTTTTATAGTGAAAGGCCAATGTAAGCGGCTTGCGGCAACGAGCAGCAACCACCTGTTCTATTTGCCCTCCCCCCCCCCCCCTCCGGAGGACAGGTTTTGCCTTGGCGTATTCCTAACTTAGGCGCTATGTTTTTCGGGGAAAAGAGGGGAAGGGGTCTCTCGTTTGGTGCGGCCAACAAAACTCTAGGAAGCCACATGACTTATGTTGTGTTGGCTTCCAAAGCCCTTACCAAGGGATAAATTGGCAGAACGGGGATCAGCATCGCCCCCGGGAAGTTCTGCTTGCTGTTCGACCCGGGCTGATCATGGTTGAGGTGCCTACCTTGGCTGAAACTTTCTGGCTGTGGATGAAACCTAAAACACAGGAAGGGAGTGTTAGTATCCTTGATAATTGTTTGGTGATTTGTTTTTTCGAGGGCTAACAATCTCCCGAGGATCTGTTTCCTATACAACAGATACGTGTACTGTAAGGAACCAGTGGTGATGGTTGATGGGTGAGTTGGTTTAAGGGCTTATGCTCTTAGTGGGCTTCGGCCTACCAACTCATTGAGCCTTGTCGTCCATTGATTGCTGGGAAATTGCATACATGAGGGATTAGAAAGCCCGAACTCCTCAACAAGAAGTTGTTCATATGACCGCAATCATATGGCAAGAATTGCTACCTGTGTGAGCCTACCAAGCCACACGGGGGTGAATCGTGAAAAATTCACTCCGTGGAATTGATCCACCATCAGGTTAGGCCGTCAAGGCAGGTACTGATGTTGTAGGCAAATGAACGCGGCTAATTGAAGAAAAATTTATGCTTCGAAGATTAAACAAAAAACATTTTGATATTTTTTAAGGCCAAAAATAAATAAACAAATTCAATTGTTGAAATTTCAAAACCAGATATTAATTTCTGTCTTCTATTTTTTCCTTTACTTTTTGGCGGCAAAACAAAAAGTTAAATTGAATTCAACATTGCCGCTCGGCCGCCTTTAACGGCCTTGCCAAATTAAATTAAATTCAATATGTTGAAATTTTTGTACGAATACTTTTATAAAAAATGTAATTCTTTGTAAATGGGTCACATTGTTGCCGCCCGCTGCCGCATGCCGCTTACATTGGTCTTTCACTATTATAAACAACTTTCACCATATGCTTATTAAGTAGTAGTGGTGCCGTCTGAGACATTGGTGCAAGTCTAAACGAATAATTGATTCCTCTTTATTACTAAAATAAACAAATTCTGTGAATTATAATTTCGGTTGAGTCTACAGGATTTTCATATACAAGTGTTTCCGGTAGATATTGTCAGGCAGAGGCCGATCTTGTTGTGGTGTAGTTTACTTAATCTGTTGTTTATTATTCGATTAGTGATGTCAAAGCTGACACATTCTTGCGATAGATTTATACGATTGAAAATTTATTTGGATGTTATATTTACACATATCAAAAATTTTATCAAAATATTCTTTCAATATATTTCAAAATCTTTTAATACAAAAGTGATCAAAATTTGTTGAAGCTAATTTACACTTTTTATATTGAAAATATTAACTTTGATCATCTTCTTTTGTTAAATAATTTATTATTACAAAAAAAAAAAACTATTAATATGTGTGGACGACGACACTATCCTCATAGCCATAACTTTTTTAATATTGGATGAAGAAGTAGCTGATAATAATACAAAAGGAACATTGTGTTCCTTTTCTTTTGGTATGTCCCTTTTAGGGAGCGATTGAAAAGGATTGATCCCGAACTATACAAAAACTTTGTGCAAAGGCAACCAGACGATTTTGATTATTTACTTAATCTATCAATAGAAAAGCCCAATACTAATATGCTGGAATCTACATGCCTCGGGGAATGCCTGACAGTTGCTTTGAAATTTTTAGCGATTGGGGAGAGTTACGCAAGTCTGATGTTTTGTTTAAAAGATCAAGATCATCGATACGCAATATTATGAGTGAATTCTGCGTTGCATTATATAAAGTATTAAATGATGAACTTTTAAAGGTAAAACCTAATTTATTAAGTAAAAAAACATATCATAAATAATATCTATTGGCACAGATGCCAGCAACAGCGGAGGCCTCATATGCATTGAAGCAAAATAATGAACATTCTGTCAGATTATTTATAGTTATCAATATTGCCAGATCCGATTTTGATCTTCAAAAGTTTTGAAGAAATTTGGCTGTTTCCACGGGTTCAAAGCATTTTGAAAAGCAATTTTGAAAAAAATTTCAATTGTGTAAATCTACCTTTACATTCAAAACTCACAAATATTTGAAATTTCATTTACTTGTAGTTGTTTGCGACTTTTTAAATGTTTCTTCCTACTTGTTTACATACAGTTAATGTCAATCAATAAACTGTTAATGCATATAATAAATACTACTAATCATGACTTTAACAAAAAAGTGCGAAAAAACGACACGTACCTCAGAGGTTATGCCTGACAATTTGTATTGTAAATTTTTACAAAAAAACTGGAAAGCATACTATTGTTTTTGTTTATTTTTTTTTTAATAGACAGAGTAAAGCAAAACAGCAGCATACAGAGCGTGTCGTAGATTTAAATCAATTAAATAAATTTGATTGTCTCATCTGATGGTGGAACAACTCTATGTAGTGAATTATTCAGTGTGGCTTGTAAGACTCATACAGGTCGCAGCTTCTGTCATATGTTTGTAGCTCGAGAACTCGGCCTTCTTATCCCACTAATGCAATTTTCCAGGTAGTCAATGAAAGACAAAGCTAAATGAGTTGGTTGGCTGATAAAGGAAAAATATGTCTTTCACCTTTTTCTTCCGGTATTATAGAACAGCGACGTTGCACTGACTAATAGAGGTAGATCCCCTACTGTCACCGGTGAGTTTCTTCTCTCTCTCTCTCTCTCTCTCTCTCTCTTTCCAACACCATTTTCGGGCGATTATAGGTGGTACAAGTAGTATAGACTGAAGTATATCTTGCGCCGTTTTAGGCAGCCAAGGAACTTGAATAGTATTTTTGAATCATGAAAAATGTGTTTAGGCTAGGGTGATCGAACTCTAATTATTCGACCGGTTTTACAGTATTTTTGGTTCACTGAAACCAGTTTTTTTAAATGTCTTTTTTCGATAATTGAAATCTTCCAGTTTAGCTATTGTTGATAGCCGAAAACGCAAGTAGGTATGAAAAGGTATATAACCGTGGTTAAACATCATCGAAGCCCTAAATCCATACAAATATCATCACAATCATAAATGTCTATAGACGATAATACTACTACGACAACGGATAGTAATAGGCTTGCTATCCTTGAGCCGGATGAGTCAATAATATCTAAAAAAAATCTTTAAGCCACCAGCTGACTTCTAGTGAACTGGTAAGAAAACTTATTACGCCAATCGGCAAAGGCACTTTCAACGTTCCATCTGCGAAAAAAAATCAAAGTAATCCATGAAAATGCTTACAGATAATTTAGAAAAAGAGAAAGGATTCCTTTACACTTACCAGCTCAAAGTGCTAATGGTTTTCAGGTCGTTATTAAAGGGATTGACCCTTGCGTGGGTACTGATGACTGGATTGGCAGATAAAAGTTTTTAAATAAAAAACGTAGTAAACATCAGGAACCGTGAGAAGATCCCTCAACCCATGTTTACGGTTGAACTAGAACCCAGGGATGTTGTCCTAAAAAAAGGTGTAATTCATCCAATTTCTAACCTTAAATTTCTTTTGCATCGTAAGGTTAGCGCTGAGGAGCCACATAAGCGTTCAGAACCCGTTCAGTGCCTAAACTGCAAAGAATTTGGCCACACTAAGGTCTACTGTAAGTTGTCCGCTGTTTGTATTGTATGTGGCGAACTTCACGGCACATTTCAGTGTAACAAGTCAAAGGCCAATGAGAGTGTTAAAAAATGCAGTAACTGTGGAGGTAACCATACTGTGAATTACAGAGGTTGTCCTGTATATACTCATTTTAAGCGGCCAATGACTAATAAGACATCAATTTCTCTAACAAATCAGCAGTCAAATGTAATTGCTGGAAACAATTTTCCACAGGTAGGCCATTCAACTAACTACACAAACACGCAGAAGTCCAAACAATTTTCATATGCCAATGTGGTTAAATCCGACCAAAACTTTTACCAGGATCCCAAACCACAAAATTCTTGATCATTTCCTTATGGAAAAGCAAATCGACATAATGATGAAACTCATTTGACAACCAACATTATATGAAACTAAAGATCCCCGTGGAAGATCTTTTGGAGGCTCGGAAATTCTATAAAAGACAGATTTAAGCAATATTTACTGAACGAGACACGTGAGGAGATCTAATGAAGGCTCCACTTGCATCCACTCTAAAAGAAAATTTTTCGCAACTTCAAAACCTATAACATCTGGTGCCCGCTTGAAACCACATATAAGCCCATTTTGGAAATAGTGTCAAAAAGCACACGGCCGTTTGGGGATATTAAACGTGATCCCTAAAAAGTGTGTTTAGCGTTATAGTCGGCAGCCGCTAAAAGTTGAGGCCCAAGTGATTTGAAAAAATGTGAATATTGGTTTTCTGTTACTGAAAATCAGAGCGGTGAGTAAAGGCCGGGGCACATAGAGTCCGTCGTACGTTATACTTTGCCTTTTTCAACCGACATTAACGCAAACGACTTATAAAGTTGGCACAATCAGTACTTTGTTAACGGATATAAAGTCAGCTGGTTTTTATTTTTTTATATATGTACATATAATTTTTTTCATTGATTTTCCCCACTGAACTTTCCATGTCCATGACATTGGTTATGGCCGGGTAATGGGCTAGGATTTCTACTTGTTTTCCCTAGTCCGTTTTCTGCCTCTTGCGATAGAATGTAATTGTATGCTGTTTGCTTAAGTTGAAATCCAAATAGCAGCGATCAGAAAAGGAGCAGTCATCTGACTCTCTCCATTCCTGTATTTGATTTGCGATATTCGAACTGGCAAGCGTGATATCTAACACCTCTTGTTTGTTCGAAGTCACAAAGGTGGGTTTGTTTCCCTTATTGAAAATTATTATATCATTTTCTAATATTTAAAATTCTACTATACTGTCACCTCTCTTGTTAGTATCTGAGCTACCCCAGATCCTGTGGCGTGCATTCGCATCCGCTCCAATGATGAACGGTATGCCTTTTGTTTTCACGGCCTTTGCCGCTCTCTCCACCAACTTTTCTGGTGGTGGTTCATCCTTACCTTGGGTCATGTAGCAGGATAGAAACCATATGGTGGTTTCTGCTAGATTTGCAGTGGCAGTAATAGGGTCTTCATCGCTATAATCAGATAAAATGAAGATATTAATGTGTCTTTTGGCTATAATACAGGATCATATGATTTTATCCCTTTTATAGCCCCTCGCGCCTAGTCCAAGGATCTTGCCATGGTTCGTCCATAGCTCTTGGACCAGCGCAATATCGACGTCTTGCTAGCCGATGCTGCTTTACAATGATGAAGATTAATCTGTGTAACCTTCATCTTTACTCGATGTCGAGGTCATAGTTGATGATGGTGACATTCTTTGGGTCGGAGCCCAGCAGAATGTCCTCATCCTCAACTATGGCTTGTTCTAATCCCCTAAAGAACCCCCCAACCAAACTAGAGTTTGATTGAGAGCTCTGAATTGAATTGGAATCCGCCTCTGCCTCTTCATCATTTCTTTGCTCTTTGGCTATTATTTCTGGCTTGTGGTCCATCTTCTCATCTCCTCGATACAGACAAAGCCTGGTTCCCTGGTGTCCATAGAAACCCATGCCCTGCCTGTCTCGAAGTAATGGCAAAGGATTCCTTGTTTAGGACCACAACCACCTTTCTACAGGATCCCTTAGCATCTGCGACACTGACTACCTTTCAGTCATATGTGGGGAGGGCAGGGTTCGCGATCTGAATGATCCTGAGAATTGCATCGGGATCATATGGTTCCGCAGGAACGACTGCCGCGCCCCTGGCCACACTTCCCCTAATGATGCAATGACATCTTTCATAGCGTTGGCTGATGTTTTGTCAACGCAAGATATTAGTTTTACTCGGCCCTGCATCCAACCCGCGTCAGTAATATGCGGTGGAGGGCCGCTGTTGTTATTAACCGCCTTTAGGAAGTTGTCTAGCAATCTCTGACTGATCAAGCTCCATTTTTCACGGGTGATTGTTCCATCAGAGTTGCTTCGGTCAACTATAGTTCAGTGGACCCCTTCCTCGGCTTTTTGCTAGGATTTGCCGGTTCTTCCCCAGACCTTGTCTTTTGCATACTATCCCGACGACAGCAGCAACTTCCGGTTCCGGGGTTTCGGCTAAAAATTCCTTGGCCCATGTCAATTTTAAATTGAAAAATTACAAATAAATACGTTAATTTTTTTTTTTGCTAATTTATTTTATTTCAAAAGTTGTTTATCAGCTGTAGTGTCAACAAATCAAAACGCTTTCCTTTCATCGGTGTCTTCAGTTTTGAGGAATGGAAAATGCCACCGGGGGCCAAGTCTGATAAATATGGTTGATAACGGTTTTGTTTTTAGCTAAAAACTCACGCACAATCATCAATGTGTGAGCTGGTGCGTTATCATAGTGCAAAGGGCAAAATTGTTTTTTCCACAATTCTGTGCGTTTCCGACGAATTGCTTCCCGCAAACGGCGTGTAACTGCATGGTGGTATTCCCTATTGACCGTACGGTCCAGGGGCAAGAATTCATGGTGCACCACGCCATTGCAGTCGAAGAAAACAGTCAGCAAAACATTCACATTTGACCGAACTGGACGTGCATTTTTCGGTCTTGACTCTTCTCGACGCTTCCATTGGGATGATTTGGCTTTGGTATCAATGTCGTAGCCATACACCCATGGTTCGTCACCAGTTATGACCTTTTTGAGGAAATCTGGATCGTCGTTATCGATGTTCAAAAACTCCTTAGCTATGTCCATGCGACGTTGTTTTTGCTCAAAATTTGGTAAAAAATCGAAGAGCACGCCAAAACACGACCAACCTTTTTATCTGTTAAAAACAAACTGCCAATCCGAAATGGCTGATATTGCCAACATGTATAACAAGCACGTGTACCAGCATAACAGAAAAAAATGTGAAAATCGAAATAACGGAAATTTGAAAATAACGGTTATTTTTTTATCACACCATGTACATGGTACATATATACACGTATGACATACGTATGTATATTCTTATGACTGTTCTCAAGCTAGGAAATTAAAGACAATATTTTGAATTTGATAGATAGTAAATAAAATATTCATTTGGCAAAACAAGTATTTCCTTTAATGAAAATTAGATATTTTAATGAGACATCTGACAAACAACCTCTTGTTGGGGAGCGAAAACAGCACAAAAATAACGAATTAAAAACAGAAGTTGGTAAAAGCAAGATGCCGTCGACGACAGCCAACTACGAGGGCGGTTCGGAAACTTCTTACTCTAGCACAAAAAGCGCGGTATAAACAGAAAAAAGTTAAGTGTTTTGGAAAAGACGCATCCGCGATTTTTTACAATGGAAAAATTAGAAATGCGTGGTGTCATTAAATATTTACATAAAAGCTGGAGGAAGTGTCACAAAGAAGGCAAAAACAATTCAATCGGCTGGTTAGGTTATGGCAACGGTTTTTTGGGACTTCAAAGTTATTTTATTGATTGACTATCTGCAAAAGGGTAAAACAATAAATTCAGAGTACTATTCAGAGTACTATTGCAACCTTTATGATCAATTAAATGTACAACAACACAAAAAAATAATTTTTGCATCAAGACAACGCACCAGCGTACAAGAGTGTTTTAACAATGGTTAAAATCAACGAATTAAAGTACGAGTTTATTGAATTTTTGATGAACTTTTATAATTTTTTAAATTAAATTTTTGGTTTGTAAAGGGTGGTTAAATTTCAAGGGCCGATGTTGATTTTGAATAAAACACAAACTATGTAGGAAATTATTGTAATTTTATTTTATTATGATATATTGGTATCATTCAATTATGTATGGAACAAAATATCGGCCAACTGGGCGCCGCGACCACGGCGGCACACCTCCATCCGATGGTCCAAATTTTCGATGACCCTGATGCATAATGGAGGTCTATGCCGTTAATGTGCGAATTATCTCATCCTTTAGCTGTTGAATTGTTGTTGGCTTATCGACGTACACCTTTTCTATCAAATAACCCCAAAGAAAAAAGTCCAACGGTGTCAAATCACATGATCTTGGCGGCCAATTGACAACGCCATTACGTGAGATAACACGGCCATTGAATTTGTTGCGCAAAAGAGCAATTGTTTCGTTAACTGTGTGGCAAGTGGCACCGTCCTGCTGAAACCACATATCGTCTACATCCATATCTTCCAATTCGGGCCATTAAAAGTCCGTTATCATCTAACGATAGCGAACACCATTCACAGTAAATGCCTGACCGGCCTCATTTTGAAAAAAATACGGCCCGATGATGCCGCCAGCACATAAACCGCACCAAACAGTCACTCTTTGTGGGTGCATTGGTTTTTCGACAGTCACTCTTGGATTCTCATTCGCCCAAATGCGGCAATTCTGTTTATTGACGAATCCACTGAGGTGAAAATGTGCCTCATCACTGAAGATGATTTTCTTCGAAAATTGATCATTATTTTCATAATAAGTCTGGATAACTTTAACACGTTGTTGGATTGTATATCTCTCCATGGTTCAAATTGAGTAAGTCTGAAATAGAGAAATGTCAAATAAAATTCGGAAAAAAAACTTGGCGTTTAGGTGTGGTTCACATTCAACATCGGTCCTTGAAATTTAACCACCCGATATATTTGTACAACGGGTTATAGTTCAGGTTTTTTCTTTCTTAAGTTTTTTTTTTCTTAAGAAGGATTTTTTACAACACAAATCTGCTGTGATCAATAATTTTGATTGAAGAAGACAAGAAAAATAATAATCAAATCTTTAGCTGGGGGACAACTAGCTGTTTCGTAGTCGCTACACTACTCATCAGCACCCACTGGGATCTGAACTCGGGACATGACGTATCATGATCTACTGCTTTAACCACTAAGCCACCGAGCATTTAATTATTTTTTATCCATATTGATCTCATATTGAATCACATATGCATTTTGTTAATTGCCCACATTGTTTGTACAGCGTTTAAACTAGCGGTATTTATTTTTATTTATTAACATACATATTTTTGTATTTTAATATTCTCCGTACCCAGAGAGTACGAGTACCGTGACTTTTACCTGTTCCCAAATCGAAAAAAATTCCTTGCTGGCAGTCGTTTTACCTCAAATGAAAATGCAATTACAGTTGTAAACCACTATTTTGAAGACCTTGAGGAAAACTATTTTAATTAAGGGATAGAATTGCTAGAAAAGCGTTGGGTTAAAACTGAAGTGCAGTGCTGCTAAAGGATAAACATTTCAATGGTCGTAGTTTCAAAAGATTGTAGCTTTTGTGTGAAACAAATTACTTTCAATTTATTATAATAAATAAATGTATTTTGTAAAAATGAGCCACGTGTATTTGAAATATAAAATAGATTTAAGTTATGTATTTGAAATACTAAATACTTTCAGATCGCGTATATAATAGTATATTATAGAAATATAAAGTATATACTTCAAACACTACCCAGCCCTGACTGTAATACACCAAAATTATTCGGGGCTTCTCAGGTAACAATATTGTTTTGTTAAAATCCGTAAAGCACAAAAATACTTGTTTTAGTTATTTGGTCACTTTGTAAAGTGATTGTATTAGCGGTAAATATAGCGGAAAACTGGGCGTGGATATTTAACTTGAACAATAACAACACGAAAGACTAAAACACACTCTATTGCAGCATTTAAAATGTTGGAATTAAATTATTTAAAACTGATCAGTGCCCAGTGTATATACCTTCGACACTGCTCAGATTAGCAAAATTTAGTCCAACACCTTCCACGCTACAAGGTAATGAAGTACATTCAGAAGAAATTAATGTTGTGCATATAAAGAAAACGCGGACATTCTGCAACCCACCGCATGGTAGGCAGACAAAATATTGTCTGACATTTGCTATGTCAATTACCTACCAGTTTCGTCGTTTACATATTTTTTATAAAATCCAATTTTTGAATAATCGTTGGCTTTAAAACTTTTCCCATGTTTACATAATAAATGACACAAGTAAACTGAACAATGAAACGGAACATCAAAATAATCTTAACTGACTAATATTCGAAAAGACTGGCACGATCGTTTCTTTCTTTTGTTGATGTGAGTATTACAAATATTTATCAGAAAATATATTTCTGTTTAAATTAAAAAAAAGTCGCAAAATTTAACCTTATTATTTAACCTTATTATTAAATATTGTCTCGATTATAGAATTTTAAAAATTTTGCTGTGGGAATAACCAGACCGTCGGAATAATGGGTAGTCACGAATACACAATGGGCATGAATACCTTCTTAATTATTTCACTAAAACCAAAAGTAGAAATTAACATAAAAACAAAGGAAAAATGTATGTAATTGTATGTGAAAAATATATATAAAAGAACTGACGTACTTATGTGTTAAAGGGAAATGTTTGACTACAACAACAAAACTATGAAAGGGATGTAGTATGTATGTATAAATATACGAAAATGTGTTTCAGTTAAAACACTTCTTAAATATTTCATACTGATGTAGGCCAATGCGACCACAAACTACTTAAGAATTCCATTCACACATACATACATACTCGTACATATAAATGATTTTGTATGATTTAGTTTTAGTAAACTACGAGACGAGCAGAGAACTGCCGGAAGCAGTATCGAAGAAGTCTTCACTATCCTAATAATTTTGAAAATGTAATCATTTCTGCTTGGAAAAATCGTAAAAAATTAAACTTAAAATAACTAAAATTGAGTATTTCTTAACAATTGTGATGTTCCCACAATAGAAGCACGACTTGTGAAGAAATTTAATATGAAAAGCACTCAATTTTTTGAGTGATATCACCACAAAGTTTTCAGCCAATTTGCTTGTTTGTGTTGCGGAAACATAACAAATATTTTATACGAGTATACACGATAAAGAGATAATAAATAAAAAAATAAATTTTTAAATATTTACAATAGCGTGTATTGAAAGGCAAATCAAAGTTCTCGAACGTTACATATTTAAATTTCAACAAACTGAGCTTAACTGTAATACCAACAAGTAAGAGTGTGGTATATTCGGCTGGACCGAATATAAAATACCCTTCACGAGACTCACGTATATGTATAGTCTATATCAGAAATTTGAACTAAATATGCTCAGATATATATGGACTGATATCGGGGAAAAAATATTTTTGCCTTGTAATCACCATTCCAAAAAGAAATCTTTCATGGATATTTTCATGGAAAAGTTTGTTTAAGCTATATCTCGGTTATATACAAAGCGATATCGGAATTTTCCATTTTATGTGTTTAAGTAACCTTCTTTCGTAACGAGAACTGCTTTAAAGCAAAAAAAAAAAAAAAATGTTCAATGAAAAATCGGTTTATCCTTTATCTATGGACCGATATCGGAAATTTTCAATATCTTAGTAACCTCCTCCTCAATATTTTAGTAACCTCCTTTTATAATCAGAACTGATCTCAAGCAAAAAAAAAAATTGTTCACTTAAAAATCGGTTTAGACTATATCTCGGGTATATATGGACCTCGGAAATTTTAATTTCCTGTATTTTAGTAACTTCCTTTTATATCCAGAACTGCTTTTAAGCAAAAAACAAAAATATGGAAAAATCGGTTTAGGTTATATCTCGGGTACACGAGGACCGATATTGGAATTTCTTATTGTTTCTACTTTAGTAACCTCCTTATATTACCAGAACAGCACAAACAATTGTTTAAATATATAAGTAAATTCATGAAAAATCGGTTTAGTCTATATCTCGGGTATATATGAACCTATATCGGAAATTTGTATATTCTGTATTTTAGTAACCTCCTTTTATTACCAGAACTGATTTTAATAAAAAAAAATTTGAGTTCGCTTACTTGACATTTTCATGAAAAAATCGGGTTGGGCTATATCTCGGGTATACGAGTATATGCACCGATATTGGGAGTTTGCATGTTCTGTATTTTAGTAACCTCATTTTATAACCAAAAGCGCTTTAAGCAAAACAAAGTTGTTTAAGTTCGCTTCCGCGACATATTCATTCGTCTGTGGAATATGTTGCCTGCAGACGTGTTTCCTGTCTGTTATAACGTTGGAAGGTTCAAGTCAAATGTTCACAAACACTACTCCCTCTTTCCCCCTCCTCACAATCTATTTTCCTAGTTCCGGTACAATGCACTGCATATGTAGGGGTCATCCACTGAGTACTGGTCCAATAATAAAAAATAAAATATTCCTGAAAAATCGGTTTTGGCTATATCTCGGGTATATGTATATGGACCGATATCGGAAATTTGTTTTTTTTTTTTTGTATTTTAGTAACCTCCTTTTATTATCAGAAATGATTTTGAGCAAAAATAGGCATATATGGACCTATTTTTCGGAATTTTAGATATATCTAAGCTATATGTGCACCGATTTTACTCAATTTCAATAGCAAACCCATGAGTCGATGGGGTAATAGAATGGTGAAAGAATAAGGTTTCTAAGTCTAATTGTTTCAACGCCCGACAAACGGACAGACGGACATCGCTTAATCGACTTTTCCATTCATTCTGATTCAGAATATACATATATACATTAAAGGGTCCTAAATTAAAACTGAAATTACAAACGGAATCACAAACTTATATATACCCTTTACATTTTTGTTAACGGTATAAAAATAAAATGTGTTTTATACTTAAGTCCGGCCAATGCAAGACGAAAAATTTTATTTTGTGGGAACTTTATCGGTAAAATCATAATTTAATGTTCTGATGGTGGCAAGAGTTCTCCTTCTTCTCAACCGAGTAATTTTTGGAAGAATTTGGTTTTACCGTCTTTGAATTTTTTAAATGTCTGACGCTGGAGCGGTTTAGGATTGCGTTTTATAAGAAAAGTTTGCAATCCAACTTCAAAGTAGAATTTCTGCCCATAAGCTAATTTAGTTTCAACTGAGTGACTTTTGCTTCAATGTGAGACTTCCACGTTAGCCTACGGTCGTAGTGAATGACTTCACTGTGCTGTGGAATAAATAGGTGAGTTGTTAGTTTGTATAGGGAACAATACTGTTTAGATAGTGTGAATGTGACTTGAGTACATTTTTGTTCATTTACTTTAGTTTTTAAACTAAGCGCAATTTATTTACCGTTTGCTTTCGCTTCCGGTTACAAAATGTTGTTTTTTCGTCTGATATCATCAAGATGTTTCACCAAAGAACATCAAAACTTCCAAAGAATTCGGTGGAGGGGAAATCCGAATGAACCGCTAAAACCATTTCAGTTGTGTACCGTTACGTATGGAACAGATCCGCAAGGTGCGGATCTGTTCCAGTACGTGTGTTAAAACAACTAGCACAAGATTACCAAAAGTCGCATCCTATTAACAGGTGCCTCATCCACAGAAGAACTGCTTTTGAGGCATAAGCTGGCATTGTAATGAAAAAGATAAAGGTGACACGGCAAAGGTTCTAGGGATCTATTAGAGACCCGACGAAGACATCATCCGCTATAAAATAAACTTGGAAGGTTGTGGCCGCAAAATAAGGGAAGTTCTGGCACCATTACCCAAGCAGAATAGCTTAGTTTGATAAAAGAATTTTATAATTTTCACGTGGTCTTGAATGGAATTTCCGATTGTGTGGATAATGAAACAGACTGAAGAAATGATAATCAGTTCGTTAAATATAGTTTCAGCAATTTGGTTACTATCAGCTGTGTAAATACATCGGCTGAATTTTTATTAGACTTGTCTTATTTACCCGTGTTGGAAATTTTTGTTTTCAGAGGTTTTGTTACTTGCAGGATAAGCTACGGCAAACGTCAATCGATCCAACTCAGCTTAAGTGCTATGCCAGGATCTTGGTAAATTGCTTCATAAATACATAAAAAGATTTTAATATAAAATACCAATCTGACTGTAAAAAGCAGTCTTTGTTTTGCATTGACAGATATTATTTTGTATTCTGCCTATGTTGTTGGTCGTTTAGACGATAGTGCAAATTTCGTTGTATTTTATCAGGATTTTTACTTGTATCCTGCAAATGAAGCGTTTCCTGTTGGCTCTGACACGGCGCAAAAGGTTTTGGACCTTGCATAACCCCAACGAAATAGATTAGATTTTTCTTGCGACAAACAAAAACTGCGCAGCCATGTTTTTAGTTCCTTTTGCAAATAAAAACGAGGTTTCAAGTTTATATCACGTTCGCACACTCACGCTTGAATTTATTTGTTGGAAGTGTGTCATGAAAATATCACGACTATCTCTTGTTTCAACGAACGCATGAATCTTTTAATAAATATTTCCTTGAACACATCGGTAAATATGTAATATCTGTATATTTGTCTGTAGACATTTCAGTCCTGTGTTAGTAGTAGCTTAATGTTTATTTTGAAAACAATCAAAAATTGCAAGTAAAGCAATAATCTTCAAAATGCTGATGTAACAATTTTTTAAAAAACACATTTCACGCTTAACAGCTGAGCTAGAAGAGAAAAGTTTTAATTTTTCAAAGTAAGAGAGTTTTCGAAAGCATTCAAAAACACATTCTTGTTTTCATAAACCACTACCCCCATCAACATTACCACCACCGCCACCCTCACCGCCACCATCATGCCTGAAATTAATTTTATCGCATTGTCAAAGAAAACGTTCAAACATAGATATTTACGAACATACATACATACATATGTATGTATGTACATATATATATAGCTTTTTTCTCCTTCCTTTTTTGTAAATTTTTCTTTTGCCCTATACTAAAAAAAAAAATCAATTTATGTCAGTTTCAAAAATTACTATAAGTTTAAGAACATTCTAAAGAAATCAAGAAACAAAAAAAACAATATAAAAAAACAAACGTAAAAAGTTCTTTGAAAATTTCGATTTCAATTTTGTATGACTTCTCAAGAAGAGGGTTTTGTATGATTTTTCCTTTTTTTTATTTTAACTTACGACTATAAGGTATAAAGTACTACAAGGGTTCACACACTAATTCATAACAAGTCCTATTGCTCTTATGGAATGTGCAACTTTCTTTTTTTTGTCAAACGCATACACATTTAATCATTTTCTAGTTTTGACACTTTTATTGCTATGACACACTTACTTATGTACAGAATTTCAAACACACTGCCATCTAAATTCAACATCTGTATCTCTACATATAAAAGCATTAGAAAACTAGAAAAAAACAGGATGAGAATGAGAAAAAATTACACTTAAGTAAATGCTTGATAAGAATATGTGACAAGGACTTTAAAATTCGATTCGTTCTAGTACATGCCATCATTGAATTTATTTTATTTCAAATATGAAATGTTGGTTTCTCTGACTTGGCTCTTTATGTAGTTTTAGAAGATGTATATGTTTGGTCGGGGTTTGATTAAATATTTTGGTTTTGCTTGAAATTAAAGCACAAAGAACTGGTGGCAGGAATTGTTCAAAATATTAGTGGTAACAAAGTTTTTATTTTATTACCGGAGAAAGGGATATAACAAGATCATTTTTTGTCATCGTTATTCCGGAAGTTAAGTAAGACTTCCACTTTAATATTCAAATCTTAAGAGAAGATCAATTGTGGATTTAAAATATATGAACATTTAACTATCAAGTGCCAGAGATTTCCCCAAAACGTTATTATCAGTCATGTTCTGAGAAACGCACATTCTGAAACCGCAAAGCGTTCCAAAAAACGCGTAATTGATTTTTAGGTGTTCTAATAGGCTTTTTACACTGATCGACATCTAACATCTACCATCATTTTTCAAAGATGTTGACATCTTCCTATAAGATATACATTGTTATAAAACTCAACATCTTTATAAAATGTTCCTATTTCATATTGTTCCATTCAACATCTTTCGATAATTTCAATGTCATCACTAGAAAAGTGGCAAAAATGGCGATTATTCTTGTGGCATCACTGAAAAAACGTTATTTTTTTGTTTTTTAAATTAAAAAAATCAGAATTTATTTATCATGTGTCAATTGTTTGCATGTGTGTTTTCTATTTTATTTTTTTCTGTAATAATTTTTCTGCGTTTTTGCTAATTTTTGTTTACATGCCCTACGTTTTATTTACATACATATGTAAATAAATTTTATAATCCTCTTTTTGTGTTTCAAATTAATTTTTTCCCCAAAAAATTGTGTGTGCTTTTGTTAAATTGTGTGAAAATTTAAAAAATAATATTTTTGATTGGCATTAGATGTTAGATGTGAGCGATGTAAACAGTGTTTCACATTTTCAACATCTTTCAAGCTTTTCATGAAGATGTTGATCAGTGTAAAAAGCCTATAAGAAACTTGCGTTTTACTTGCATTTCGGAGTTTTTTTTTTCGGAAAAAATACACCATGTGTTTTACACAGGGCTGGGCAGCATTTGAAATACTTGTATTTGAAATACGTATTTGAAATACAAATACGTATTTTGTATCTGTATTTCAAATACACGATCGGAAAGTATTTAGTATTTCAAATACATAACTTAATAGTATTTTGTATTTCAAATACATGTGGCTCAAAAATACATTTTTACAAAATACATTTATTTATTATAATAAATTGAAAACAAGTTATTTCACAAAAGCTAAAACCGCTAGAAACTACAACCATTAAAATGTTTATCATTTTGCAATACTGCAATTTGGCTTTCATTTATACAGAGCTAATACATTTTACACTAATCGGGTGATATCAGTAAGAATTTCTATATATTTGCCACCAGCTTCTTATATACAGGGAAACAATTCTTATTATGGAAAGCTTTAGGCTGCGAGAACCAGATTAGATCCAATGCAATATAATACTTTGAGGCATTTAAGTTGTATTTTAACAAAATTAATGAAGAGCTTGGAAAGAAGATTTAATGAGTTTCTCATGCGAGATTCATATCGGTGTCATCTTTCCATCCTAGTTTCAAAATTAGCTGATTGCCAGAAAGCATCTCATAAAAAGAGAGGTAAAAATTTCAAAATCTTGCAATAGATACCTTGGAGAAAAATTACAAAAAACGTGAAACCATGACTGGATGCAGAAGAAGTAGTAGTTGAGGTTAAGATAATGAAGATTTTATTGCTGTTTTGGACAATACAAAGAACAACCTCGTAAATCAAATTTGGAATTTGAGCTTATTAGTTTTCAAAATGATAAAAGCAAGGAGCTTGCTATTCTGGAAAACTATCCAAATATCAAAAATAAATACATTTATAGAATTTGACAGCAGCTTGTGTTCCTCAGGACCTGTAGAAAAATTATTGTTTGTCAGATAACTGATTGAAATATCTAGTTTTTATTAAAGGAAATACTTATTTTGCCGAATGAATTTTTTATTTACTATCTATCAAATGCTAAATATAAGGTTTGTTCCTTTAATTTCTTAGCAAGTTTAGAACAATCATATGAATATACAACTTAGTTTAAGTGAATATGTAAAGCCAGACGGGTACATTTTTCTGAGACCAAATTACAAAAATGTATCTGTATTTTGTAGTTGTATTTTGTATTTGAAATACACAACTTGAAAGTATTTTGTATCTTGTATTTAAAATACACTACTGTAAAGTATTTTGTATTTGAAATACACTCCTGGAAAGTATTTTGTATCTTGTATTTGAAATACATAATCTGTGTATTTTGCCCAGCCCTGGTTTTACATACATATGTGGTAGTTAAGTAGATAACACACGATATGTTTTTAACAATGTACATTTCATTTTTCACAATGTAAAATGACTACATGTCGTCTGTAACCTCAAAAACATTGCGTCTGTAAAAAACATGAGCAAAGTCGTCCGACAAAGCTTCAAATAGAGCTTGTTCTATTTTGTTATGTTTAAACATCTGACATTAGAGCTCTATGCCTTGCGAACAGTTTAGCAGCCGATTTGGGCGGTATAAGTAATCTGCTTGAGGAAATGCAATAATATTTTAATAAGTTTTAAATAATTATTTTTTATAATAATAAAAAGCATAGACAATGTCAGACATGTACATGTACGTTTGTACGAAAAAAAAATTTTTTTGACAACAGAAAACAAATAGAAAAATTTTTAAATTTAGTTTTTTAAATTGAAAATGTGTAAAATTCTTTCAACTTATTTTATTGAAATAAAAAGAAAACATATTAAATTTTAATTGTGAATAATTTTATTGTCTTTTGCAAGTTCAGTTTTAGCAAATTCAATCAATTCGCTTCAATTTTAAGCGATATGCGCTTTCCAGAACACCTATTTGGCGATTTAAAATCGCAAACCCCTATTTCTTGCGTTATACGTTTCTCAGAACACCTATTTGATATTTTCAAATCGAATACGCTAAATTTAAACGATTTGCGTTTCTCAGAACATACCTGTATGTCATACATAGATATTCATAGCCGAAGTTTACCTAAAATTTACAATCCAGCTATTGTCTGCATAATTAAGCTTAAGCCTTCTTCTCCATCCAGCACTTTTCGTTAAGTGCCATTCACTTAAGCAAATTACGAAACTGCTCGCACATTCCATTCGGACTAAGCTGTTCATTTAATATGTGTATAATAATGTATAAAAGAAAAAAAAAAACTATATCGTCGTCTTATAGGAAATTTAATAGAAAATAATGAAATTTTTTGTATGACAAACAATTGACTACAATAACTTCTAACCAAGGCGAATTCATATCAGATATATGCAAGAGCAATATATACAACACTACAAAAAATAAATCTTTTCCAATTTTCAAGGTAAAACTCTAAACATGAAAAGGAATTAAAAAATAATAATAATAATATATAATAAAAAAAAAATTACAAGAAAAGACAAACTTTTAATTATTTCGTGAAACTTTTAAGTATTTCGTGAAAATTAAAGTCTCAGATCATAGAGCTCGGAAAGGTGAAAAAGGCGAGCCAGATTGCGGAGGATTCTGAATGATAGCTGGCGCTCAAATTGCAATACATAACTTAAAAAATTGCTTCTTTTTAAAAAAAATTTACAATAAAAGAAAAACTTAATTATAATAATTTAAAAAATTAATTTATAGAATTTTTATTGAACTTTATAATTTTTAAATTAAATTTTTGTTTTGTACATACATACATATCTACATCGAGTTTTTAGTTAAAGTTTTTCCTTTCTTAAGTTTTTTCTTAAGAAGGATTTTTTACAATACAAATATAGTGTGATCAATAATTTTTGATTGAAGAAGATATGAAAAGTAATAATCCAATCTTTAGGTGGGGGATAACCAGCTGTTTTGTAGTCGCATATGTAAAAACCAACAATTTAAAAAATTTTTTTGAATTTTTTTTCTATTTTTTTTTTTAGTTATTCCATTGACATCTGAAAAAGATTAAAATTAAAAAAAAAAAGTTATCAGCTGCGCTGGCAATTTCACCTGTTATGAATTTGGGTAGCTTCTAACTTTGATACCAATAAAAAAATAATAAACAGCTTGTTTTCTATGTTTCCCTGCCATCTATATGTCGACATTTCATAGGAGCTACCCTATTCATCAGTAGACTTGGGAATTGTTTCTAAAGATATTCTCTAGGCCTCATTAGTTTTTACTTTCAGTTGCCGTTCTGTGACGTTCTTTTCTGTAGCAAATATTTTACAATTACTTTTTCTGTGAAAAAGTTTTGCTGTTTTCTTAAAGTAAAGCAAAATTAAAAGAAAAATATTGAAATTACGATTTTTCGTAAAAATTATTTTATTTGAAAAAACAAAAAAAAAAAAAACATTTTAATTACTTAGAAATGGTGACAAAACAGCCAACTTTACTCTCACGATCTGCAGAATATACGACGTTTCTTATACAAAATATAAAGTTTATTCGCTAAAATTATATTCTCTTGATAGTGGCTTGATTGATTAATATATATTAAATTTGAACAATTTTTAATTAAAACAAATTATTTTAGCTTTCGATAAAAAAATTTGTATTCATATGACTAAAAAAATTGTTTTTCCATACCAGAAAAAAGTAAAACATACACATATCTGGCCGTCGCTTAACGTTGAATTTCTCAGAACAGAACAGAACGTAAAAGTAAAAACAAACCATGTACATATAGTTTACATTGAACAGAAACAAGACAGCTGATTCAGAACGGAAAAGAACGTACAAACTAAAGGTCTCATTAGTTTTTACTTTCAGTTGCCGTTCTGTGACGTTCTTTTCTGTAGCAAATATTTTCCGTGAAAATATTCAGCTGTTTTTTTACAGTAGAGCATAACTAAAAGAAAAACATTGGCATGAAAAATGAAATATGTACATAAATATTATATTGTGTGAAAAAAGAAACAATTTAATAATTTAGAAATGGTGAGCGAAAAGCGTACCTCTTTCCCACAATCTGCAAAGTTTATGACAAAATATAATTTTTCCTCATAAAATAATATTCTTTTGATTATCTACAGTTGCTTAATTGATAAAAATGTATTAACTTTTAAAAATCTTTAATAGAAACAAATTTTTTTAGCTTCCTACACAAAAAAATTATGTACATTTGAATAAAAAATAAATGTTTCCATACCTGAAAAAAGTAAAACATACACATATCTGGACGTCACTTAACGTTGAATTCTATTTTAAACAAATTAGTCCGCAACAGAACAGAACGAAAAAGTGAAAACAAACCAGGCACATATAGTTTGTATTGAGCAGAAACAAAACAGCTGATTCAGAACGGAAAAGAACGTACAAACTAAAGGTAGAATTAGTTTGTACGTTCTCTTCCGTTCTGAATCAGCTGTCTTGTTTCTGTTCAATGTAAACTATATGTACATGGTTTGTTTTTACTTTTACGTTCTGTTCTGTTCTGTTGCGGACTAATCTGTTGAAAATAGAATTCAACGTTAAGTGACAGCCAGATACATATGTGTATGTTTTACTTTTTTCTGGTATGAAAAACCTAATTTTTTTAGTCATATGAAAACAAATTTTTTTTATCGAAAGCTAAAATAATTTGTTTTATACCAATAAAAATTATAAATAATTTTAATAATATTATATATTTATAATTATATTATATATTGGTATAAATGGTAGAAGCTAAAAATAGCGAATAAAAAACTTAATTGTTATAATTTGTTTTAATTAAAAATTTTTCATATTTAATATATATTAATCAATTAAGCCACTATCAATGATCAAAATAATATATATATATATATATATATATATATATATATATATATATATATATATATATATATATATATATATATATATATATATATATATATATATATATATATATATATATATATATATATATATATATATATATATATATATATAACAAAAGTTTGCAATCCAACTTCAATGTCGAATTTCTGCCCATAAGCCAATTTAGTTGCGCTGCTTTTAATTTCAACTGAGTGACTTTCGCATCAATGTGAGGCTTCCACGTTAGCCTACGGTCAAGGTAAATACCAAGGTATTTAACTTCATTATGCTGCGGAATAGGTGAATTGTTAATTTGGATAGCCGAACATGTTTGCTTACGCAGTGTGAATGTAACGTGAGTACATTTTTGTTCATTAACTTTTATTTTCCAAAGTTTCAACCATTTCTCTAATATTGCAATATATTCCTGCAATTTTCGCGAAGCTTCTTGGTGGTTTTCATGTCTGCTGCAGAATACTGTGTCATCTGCAAAAGTTGAAGTGTGGGTTCCGGATCTCGTTGGCAAGTCAGATGCGTAAATCAAATTTAGAGTGGGTCCTAAAACGCTACCTTGGGGAACTCCTGCTCCGATTGACTGTGAGAGACTTGTAAAGTCACCTTCTTTGATAACAAATTTCCGGTCGTTTGCAGGCAAGTTCAACCTTATTTTGTGCATCAGTCCGTTGTGCCACACTTTATCAAAAGCTTGGGAAATGTCGCTGAATAGAGCTGAACAATAGTTTTTGTCTTCAAAAGTCTGTCTTATGATATTGACTAGTGTATGTGTTTATTCTATGGTGTTATGTTTAGCCCGAAAGCCAAATTGATGATGAGGGATACATCCCACATCATTAAGTATTGGAGCCAACTTCGCCATTAACAATTTTTCGAACAGTTTTGAAATTGTTGGTAGTAGACTTATTGGTCTATATGACTCTACTTTAGTGGGATCCTTCCCTGGCTTGGGTATCATAGTAATCATAGAGACCTTCCACTCTGCAGAATAATACTCAAGCCGTAAAATAGCGTTAAAAATAAAAAGTAGAACTCTTCTAGCTACACGAGGTAACTGTTCAAGCATTTTACCAGTAATTTGATCTATACCTGGAGCTTTCCTGGGGTTTATGTTTTACGTTTTCGACAGCTTGAAAGTTAAGTCTCAAAGACACAGGCTGTCTAGCATCATATGGCGGAAATTCTGTTGAAGCATCCGCTGAATCATTTGTCATAAAAACATTTCTCAAATGATTAACATACACCATCCCCTTTTCAGAATCGCTTCGTACCCAGCCGCCAGTTGAAGTTCGCAAAGGTGGCTTACCTATTACGGGTCTTTTCAGACCTTTTGTCGCTTTCCACAGAGAATAGTCAGATTACGGAGTACCATCCAGGCTTTCCAAATATGTTTTAAGGGAAGATATTCTCTGGATTTCAAGCATATTTCTTAGTCAAATTACGCATCCCCGTAGCCTAGTTTTAAGCTGGGTAGACCTGCGAGTTTTCCACTCTCTTCTAACTCTTCTTTTTTCTGACAGAAGTTGCTCAATTTCAATTGTTCTCATTTCTGGATCTTATATGACTAGTGGTAGCATGCTGTACGGCCAGTTTGAGGTTTTCAGAAAAATCGTTAATTGACACATCAATATCCTCAGGCATTCTCAAGGCGATATTTTCAGTAAAATGTGTACTCAAAAATTTTTTGTATTTACAATTAACTCTATTGACGGTCAACGGGGAGCCAAACTCTTGGAGGAACGAAACGGAGATTATAGTGGGTGAGTGATCTGATGACAAATCTAATGAAGGCTCCACTTGCATCCAAAATCTATAACATCTGAGATCTTTCGTCGGTCTGACGGCCAATAAGTGGGGTGTCCACTTGAAACCACATCTAAAACCCATTTTGGAAACGGTGTCAAAAAGCACACGGCCTTTCGGGGTAATTAAACGTGATCCCCAAAAAGTGTGTTTAGCGTTATAGTCGCCAGCCGCTAAAAATCGAGGCCCAAGTGTTTTGATAAAATGTGAATACTGATTTTCTGTTACTGAAAATCGTGGTGGTGAATAAATCGAGGATATAACAATTTTTTCATGAAAATAATCAATGCATATATTTGTAGCTTGGAGCTATTCCTCACGTGCCCCGTTCATTAGATAGTGCTTAATTCTGGTTTTTATCAAAATTGCCGAACCGCCGCAAGATCTTCCACGGGGATATTTTGTGTCATATAATGTGTAGCCATTAATTTTGAAATAACTGTTGGTTGTCAAAAGAGTTTCAGCAATTATCATTATATCGATCTGCTTTTCCATAAGGAAGTGTTCAAGTTCATTTTTATGTTGGCGAATGCCGTTTGCGTTCCAGAAACATATTTTAAACCAATTCATTTTGTTGAAATTGCCTGCAAAATGGTGGATTGCATTTTCAGCATTTCCGGCATCATGTTTGTCATAGAAACGGTAAAAGTTTTTATGGACTGAACAAGAGTCTGCAGAGTTGCCTCTAAATTACTAAAATTTGGATCGCACTTTTGAGGTTTGGGCTCCTGGTTCAAGATTTGGTCGGCTTTAAGGACATTAGAGGTTTGCGTATTTGTATGGGTGTTTCAATCGCCTACCTGTGGAAAATTGTTTTTACCAATGACATTCGGCTGCTGGGTTGCTGGAGAAACCGATGACTTATTTGTCATTGAGTATAGACAGGGCAACCTCTATAATTTGCAGTGTGGTTACCTCCACAGTTACTGCATTTCTTAACACTTGCGTCGGCCTTTGGCTTGTTGCACTGAGTTGTGCTGTCAAGTTCGCCACATACAACACAAACAGCGGGCAACTTACAGTAAGCCTTTGTGTGGCCAAATTCTTGGCAGTTTAGGCACTGAACGGGTCCTGAACGCTTCTGTGGCTCCTCAACGGTAACCTTACGATGCAAAAGAAATTTAAGGTTATAAATTGGATGAATTTCACCTTTTTTCAGGACAACATCCCTGGGTTCTAGTTCAACCCTAAACATGGGTTGAGGGATCTTTTCACGGTTCCTGATGTTTACTACGGTTTTTATTTTAAAACCTTTATCTTCCAATCCGGTTTTGATGTCATCAATATCTACGCAAGGGTCAATACCTTTAATAACGACCTGAAGACCTTTAGCACTTTTAAGCTGGTAAGTGTAAAATGATCTTTTCTGTTTTTCTAAAACATCAGACAATTTTCGGTAATCGTTTTCATGGTTTACCTGAATTTTAGTTTCACTGATGCTGCCGTGCTTCACTGATGTGACGTTGAAAGTATCTTTACCGATTGCCGTAATAAGTTGTTTCACCAGTTCAATGGAAGTCGGCTCCCTCGAATATATTGGTGGAGGCTTATATATTTTTTTGGATGTTGTTGGCTCATCTGTCTGAAGGATAGCAAACCTATTACTATCCGTTATCGCAGTGCGTTTATCGTCTTTAGACATTTTTGATTTTGAAGATATTTGAGCGGATTTAGGGCTTCGCTGACGTTTAACCACGGTTATATACCTATCCATATCCACTTGCGTTTTCGGTTTACCACCAATAGCTAGACTGGAAGATGGTTTGTCGTCTGTTGTAACAACAATGTTTGGCGAGCACGAACGCGTGCGTTTTTTATCTCTTAGAGACAGGAGATTGTCCAATGATTTTTTCAATGATTCCTCTTCAGAAATCCAGAGGTTTTTTCTAGTGGAGCTAAGCTCGCTCTCAGAATTGCATCTACTAGGTACACTCATGCAATTTTTTTTTTATTTATATTTTTTTAATTTAAAAGTATATAAAAATATTTGTCACAAGGTTTTTCTTTTGTATAACTTCGCTCTTACACTTATTGCGGTTTTCCAAGAAATCAAAACTTTAATGTATAGTTTTTTCCCAACTGGGTAGGTAATCTTCACGCACAATAACAACAACAACAACAACAATGCACTGCCACCGCACTTGTTTTATTGAAATTGATTTTATTGTTTAGTTACTGAAATGTGAGGAATTTATTTTCCCGTTGTTTTTTTAAATAATTTGTTATTGTTTTTACAATTTAATACAATATATTATTGTTTTTATATGTAAGTTTAAAAATATAATAGCACAATGATTTTTTGGTTTGTTTTTTGTTTTTTTTTTTTTTGTTCACTTTTTAAAAACACGACCGTGCGGTTGAAGAATCACAGAGTGAATTACTGAACTGCTTTTAAGCAAAAAAAAAAGTTGTTTAAGTTCGCTTACACGATATTTTCATAAAAAACCCGGTTTAGGCTATTATTCGGGTATATATGAACCGATATCGAAAATTTTGAATTTCTTTATTTAAATAATTTTCTTTTATAACCGGAGCTCCTTTTAAGCAAAGAAAGGTTTTTAGGTTCGATTACGCGGCTATATCTCAGGTATATGTGGACAAATATCGGAAATTTTCATATCCATATTTATGTACCCTTAGTTAATTACCAGAACTGCTTTTAAGCAAAATAAAGGTTTAGGCTATATCTCCGGTATATGTGGACCGATGTCGGAAATTTTCATTTTCCTTATTTATATAACCTCATTTTATTGCCAGAACTACTTCTAAACAACAAAAAAAAATATTTTATTTCGCTTACGCGACATTTTCATGAAAACCCTGGTTTAGGCTATATCTCGGGTATATGTGAACCCATATCGGAAATTTTCATTTTACGTATTTATATAACCTTATATCATAACCAAAACTGCTTTTGAGCAAAAAAAAGTTGTTTCAGTTCGCTTACGCGACATTTTCATGAAAAACCAGGTCTAGGCTATGTCTCATTTTTTATGTTTTCATAAAAAATTTCAAAAATTAACGGCTTTTTTCCGGAATTTTTAATATATAATAAAACCGATATTGTATTCCAATAGCAAACACATGGCACGATGGAGTAATAGAATGGTGAAAGAAAAGAGTTTCTATGTCTAATGGTTTTCTCAGAAACGGTATTTCAACGACCAACAGACGGACAGGCAGACATCGCTTAATCGACTTTTCCATTAATTCTGATTCAGAATATATATACTTTATAGGATCGCAAATGAAAATTGTAGAAATTACAAACAGAATCACAAACTTATATATACCCTTTACATTTTTGTGAAACAATAACTCTTAAAACAATAACTCACAAACCAATGAATAGAATATCATGAAATATGAACAGGTGTCTTTTGAAGGTTAGTATTAACGGAAAAATGTGACTCCTCGGAACATTTCAGCCCATGTAGTATAACATCTGGCATCTTTTGTCAGTCAATAAGTGGGATGTCTGCTTGAAACATCCAAAGAACGTGTGGCAAAAAGCACGTGTTTTTCGGGAAAATTATACATGATCCCCAAAAAGTGTGTATTGCAGTATAGTTGCAAGCTGCTAAAAATCGAGGACTAAAGGCCCATTTAGCCGACCGTAAATGTAGAAATGTAAATGTAGTCGGAACAGCTGATCGTTTTTGTTATACGAGAAACAATGTAAATGCTTATCTGACTGTAATGAAATGTAACCGTAACGTCTGAACCTGTAGAAAATAGAATTTCATTACGTGTTTACGTGACAAATGTAGTCAGTGATGGTATATATTATTGTGAATGGCAGGATGGCACAAAAACCCTTTTTTCGTACTTTTTGTTTATTTGATAATTGAACTGTTTAAGTAGTTATATTTGTATACACACATAATATGTTTGAATAAATTTAAGATTTTTCTGTAAAATACGCAAAGTGGATATACATGGTAGCATAATTTATACACAATGCACAATTTCTGCAACTGTCACATTATATGTAACCACAACATTTATTCGGCCGATTTCCAAAAATATATTTATTAAGTGCAATCTTCCAACGATAAAATTTATTTTAAAAATTGGTTTATAATATAGAGTTATGCTGATATAAGTGTAAGAAAGCAATACAGTATAAATTTAGGTCTGTGATGAAATGAAAATGTAATAATAAAAATTGTTTAATATTTTTTAAGTATAACAAGCACAAAAATGTAGAGGGTATATATAAGTTTGTGATTCCGTTTGCAATTTCTACAATTTTTATTTGCGACCGTATAAAGTATATATATTCTGAATCAGAATTAATAGAAAAGTCGATAAAGCGATGTCCGTCCGTCGGTCGCTGAAATACCGTTTCTGAGAAAACCATTAGACTTAGAAACGTTTTTCTTTCACCATTCTAAGACCCCATCGAGTCATGCGATTGCTATTGAAATTCAGTAATATCGGTTCACATATAGCTGAGATATGTTCAAAATTCCGAAAAAAGCCATTATTTTTTGCAATTTCGCATGAAAATTTTTGAAAAAAAATTTTTTGATTTGCTTTAAACTTCACACACTTATTATAGTAATAAATGGAGGTTATTAAAATACAGAAAAAAAGAAATTCCGATATCGGCCCATATACTCGTATACCCAAGATATAACCTAAACCGATTTTTCCATAAATGTGTTTTTTTTTTGCTTAAAAGAAGTTCTGATAATATAAGGAGGTTACCAAATAGAGAAAATGAAAATTTCCGATATCGGGCCATATATACCCGAGATATAATCTAAACCGATTTTTTAGTGAAAAATTTGTTTTGCTTGAATTCAGTTCTGATTATAAAATGAAGTAATTACTCATAAAATACAGAAAATGGAAAATTCCATTATCGGTTCATATTTAACCGAGATATAGCCTAAACCAATTTTTACATAATAATTTCCATGAAAGATTTCCTTTTTGGAATGGTGATTACAAGACAAACATATTTTTTCCCCGAGGTCGGTTCATATATATCCAAACATATTTAGTTAAAATTTTTAATATATACTATATATATGTATATAGGTTACTATCGTGAAGGGTATTTTAGATTTGACACAGCCGAATGTACTACGCTCCGGTAATATATTAATATTATTGTATATTATAATCAATTAAATTTGTTTTTTTAGAGGTACCAAAGAGCAGAGAACAAAAATTCAAACATTTGAGATTTATTCACTATATTAGCTTCCAACATTTTAAACAGCTTGTTTTTTATACTTCCCAGCTGTAGCTCATATGAAATGTCGACAACAGACAGAAAAAGAAATATTGGAAATTTTAGGTACCATTTAAACAATTTTCGTACTTTTTGTTTATGTACTGAATACTATGAACTCTCATCACTGCTATGAACAGCTGTATTGCTTTTATTTTATTTTTGTAAATTATTTGATATAAAGATATGGGTGATGAAAAATTAATTATTTTCTTTAACATACAATAATATAAAAATGAAAAACAGAACACTTTTTATGTAGATCATTAATAAGTGAACACTTTTTCTTCACATGCACTTTTGTTTTTTTGTTTGCATCAGAAACACATGATACGGTTTTACGTGTTCTATAAGCGCTACTACATTTACATTTACGTTACATTTACATTTACCTTACATTTACAATTTCTACGGTTGGCTAAATGGGCCTTAAGTCATTTGAAAAATTGTGAATATTACTTTCTTGTTACTGAAAATTTGGGTTTTCATTTTCATGAAAACATTTAATGCATATACATATGTATATATTACTTACTTGGCGATATTACTCGCGTGTCTCGCTTAGCAAATAGTTCTTAATTCTGGGTTTTACCTGAATTGCCGAGCCTCAACAAAATCATACACTGGAATTTTTGGTACCACACAAAATGTAGCCACTAATTTTGAAATAACATGTGAACATCAAGTGACTTTCTGCAACCTTCATTATATCGATATGCTTTTCCATGAGGATGCTGCTTGCATTGCAGTAGTATGCATATTTCGAAACAAATTATTTAATTAAAATATCCTGCAAAGCAGTGGATTGCATTTTCTGCATTTCCTGGTTGTCATAAAAACCGTAGTGTTTATGGATTAAGCAAAAGTCCGCAGAATTGTCTCAAATTGCTAAAGTTTGGATCGGCGTTTCGAGTCTTGAGCTCTTGATTCATGTTTTGTACATTGAATTTAACCAAATTAGCTTAAGAAACTTGCTTTTGTAGTTTTGCACGTTAATATGGATGGTTGACTGGGCTAACTGGGAAAATTTGTTTTTAGAAATCGTGTT
Organism: Thecocarcelia acutangulata; assembly: GCA_914767995.1. Taxonomy (NCBI): domain Eukaryota; kingdom Metazoa; phylum Arthropoda; class Insecta; order Diptera; family Tachinidae; genus Thecocarcelia; species Thecocarcelia acutangulata. Next base: position 54,162,677 of record OU612098.1, on the reverse strand, counting down.
TGTATAAGTAGTTGAACTTTCTTTATCAAATATTTCTCGTATTTATTAGATGTTGCAATTGCTTTCTGGTTAAAGTGCAAATCTGGCTTTCGCCAAGAAGTATTTCAAAACTGTTCGAAAAGTTGCTAAAGACGAAGTTGACTCTAATATTGAATAATGTGGGATATATCCCTAATAATCAATTTGACTTTCGGGCTAAACACAGCATAGTCAGCACAGACTAGTAAATATCATAACAAAGGCTTTTGAAAACAAAACATATTGTTCAGCTGCATTTATTGACGTTTCCCGACCAGTTGATAAAGTGTAGTACAACTCATCCAATCGAAGCAGGAGTTCTCCAAGGTAGCATTTTGGGACTTACCTAATATTTGATTTACGCTTCTGGCATGCCGACCAGATCTGATATTCACACATCAAATTTTGCAGATTTCACAGCATTCCTAAGCGTTTGTGAAAACCATCAATTATCTTCACGAAATTTGTCAGAATATATTTCAATATTAGAGAAATGGCTAAAACTTTGGAAAATCAAAGTTAATGAACAAAAATGTACTCATGTCACATTCACATTGTGTAGACAAACATATCCAAATTAACCACTCGCCTATACCGCAGCACAATGAAGTTAAGTACCTTGGTATAATACACCTCGACCGTAGGCTAACGTGGAAGTCTCACATTGAAGCAAACGTCACTCAATTGAAATTGAAGGCAGTGTAACTAAATTGACTTGTGGGTAGATATTCTACATTGAAGTTAGATTGTAAATTTTCGTTATACAATGCAAGTCCAAACCCTATATGGTGCAAAGGCGACAAAATCCAAGAATTTGATGATTACAGCAGTTCCTTGGCAAGTAAAAACTCACGAATTCATAAGGATTTGTAAGTTTACTGCTAAAAAAGTAATTTTCGAAGTGCGCAACAAGGTAGGTCAGTAAGCTGGTACTGCACTTAATTCCTCTGTCATGCAATATATTTTATTTTGGCGGTCATACTCGCTCAGTGTTGTCAGGAGATTTTTTGAGAAATTGCTACCGTAATATTTCCCACCATTTTTCCCTATGCAATTTTTCATTAAAATTTTGCGCAAGTAATTTATTTTTTATATATATATATATATATATATATATATATATATATATATATATATATATATATATATATATATATATATATATATATATATATATATATATATATATATATATATATATATATATATATATATATATATATATATATATATATATATATATATATATATATATATATATATATATATATATATATATATATACGATTTTAATAATTTTGGTGTAATTTGGAAAATTGGGAAATTAAAATATTTAACGTTGTATATAAATTGGATTAAAATGCATGGATATCCAATTTGGGAAACCATTTTTCCTCATAGTCGGAAAATTTATATTAGTATGATAATAAATAATATTATTAACCATATTATAATAATAAATAGTAATGTTAGTCATAGTCGGAAAAATTATAATAGTATAAAAATAAATAATAACGTTAACCACTTGTGATAGTTTAACAATTCCGTACAATAAGCCTAATGATACAAAATCTGTCCACATTATCAGTGTGTGGAAATAAACAAATAAACCTGTACAAAAAGCAAAACTCCCTACGGTTGGCAACCCCGTACTCGGTTGAGAAGAAGGGATACCCTTCAGAACATTAAATAGGTGATTTTACCGATAAAGTTCCACTAAAATAAAACTTTTCGTCTAGCATTCGCCGGACTTAAGTGATAATCACATCTTTTCCAGATAGTTGTTTATCTTTAATATCTTAAATCTTAATTTGAATAATTATTGTTAGTTCAATTGTAAAAATTCAATAAATAAAGAAATGCTTTGAAAAAATGGCATACGCCAACAATGAACTTGAACACTTCCTTATGGAAAAACAAATCGATGTAATGCTGATTGCTGAAACGCACTTGATGCTCACAGTTTATTTCGAAATTTGTGGCTACACACTATATACCCGTGGCAGATCTTGTCAAGACACGGCAATTCCAATTTTTTTTTTTTTTATCTTTTATTTATTTATTGAATCTTCAAAATGTGAACTAAAAATAAGTATTCAAATCTTAATACTAAATACAAAAAATTAACTAATTCCAGCCAATGCTAGACAAAAATTGTCCGCTAAAGTTAAGTATGTTTCGCGCAAGAGGGTTTGGGTGACGTTATAATTTACTGTACCTTGTTGCGTACTTTGAAAATTCGTCTTTAACAAGAGGAACACAGAGATCCTTATGAATTCGTGAGTTTTTTTACGTACCATGGAGCTGCAGTAATCGTACGAAGAATTTGGTTTTGTCGTTTTTGAATTTTTTCAATGTTTGACGCTGAGGCGGTGCCCCATAATTGAATTCCGTAGCACCACGTAGGCTTTAGTATTGCGTTGTATAACAAAAGTTTGCAATCTAATTTCAATGCAGAATTTCTGCCCATAAGCCAATTTAGCTGCGCTGCTTTTAGTTTTAACTGAGTGACCTTTGCTTCAATGATCGACTTCCTAGTTATCCTACGATCGAGGTGAATACCAAGGTACTTGACTTCATTGCTCTGCGGAATAGGAGAGTTGTTATTTGATATAAATTTATTATATTATATTTACCCGTAAACATAAAAACAATTGCAAATTTGTTCAATATCGTTTTCAAAATCTATAAACTCTTTAAAAAATATAAGGATGCCCTTTTTGCCCCTGTTATCCTCTGTACGGCAAAAAAAACTGTTTTTTTTTTTTTTGTTTTGTTAATTCTTTTTCGGAACTTTTAATATTGATTTCTCGTCAGAGTTTTACATAAATATACCAAATAATAATATTTGTTCAATACACGACAGATTTTTAAAAAGCGCTAAAACCAGCGCAAAAGGCGTTAAATTGGCAACCGTGAATATAGTTGTTACAACAGAAGACAAACTATCTTCCAGTTTAATTTCTGCAGAGAAGCCAAAAACACGTCTTAAACGTCTGATATAAATTGCGAATAAGAGAAATGCTAAAGAAAAAACAAGTCTTTCAAATACTTTCGCAAACATTTAGAGTAAACCCAGCAAAATTTTATTCACTTTAGTTTCTGCATATTCAAAAGCACGAGTAAATACAAATACTTTGCACATATACAGAGAATACTCTGTATATTTGATTTTTATTTCCTTTGTATTTGCTTGCTTGGGTCGACAGTTGTACTTAGGTTTATGCGGACAATGTTTAAAAAAGTAAATATATATGAATTTAAATACATTTGATATAAAACCAATCCAAAACACTACCGAATACGCCGATGATGAAATGAAGGACAACACATCTTCAAAGTAAAATTTTCATACAAAATAACACACTCGTATTGCCAGTTATCAATAAGTGGTAACATTGACAGACCAATACGAGTTTCCAGCAAACTATAAAAACGGTGTTGTTTTGACGCTGCCAAGTAGATCGGGTATATGAGTGATTGTTTTTATTTCATCCGCCAGAGTTCTAGTTATTTGTCAAGCAATTATATATTTCCAATAATCACAACTGTTGCACAATTAACACTTTGTGTTTTTTTGTGTTTGTTTTTCTCGAATGAATAAAAATTTAAATAAATGTTTATCTCATTTCATTGAGACAAATTTTAGACAGTAACAAATTACACCCCCTGAGTAGCTTTTAATCAAAATATCTTAAAAGAAAAGTGCTGCTGGAAAACTTTTTAAATTATTTAACAAGAGGAGCAGAGCTAAAGTATGACTGCTCAAGTATGTACTTTTTATCTAACACTCATAACTTTATATCATCGAAAATAAAAAGAATAAAATTTATTATCTTTTGAGAAAATATTTTACTATTTACTCGTATACATACATACACACATATATACATACACACATACATACATACATACACACATACTTAAAGCCAAAAATTTCAACAAAAGTTTTAGGCAGCAGCAAAAAACAAAAATTAACAACAAAACGATGTGAAATTTCTGTAACAAAAAAAAAAAAAAATAATAATTTGTAGGGGTGGAGGTGAAGATATAAAAATCTATGTAGTTAAATGAACAAACAAAGATAATAGAAAACAAGCATTAACAGTACCAAAGAAAAAAAAATATAGGAGGAAATTCTAAACGGTTTTTGGTTTTGGTGGCAAGTACAACTAACATATAAACAGTGGGACGTCACATGAACCAGAGAGGAAGAACAGAATAGTATAGCTTTAGTAGCGGTGGGTGCAGAGTGTAAAAAACTCACTTAATTTATGACATTAAACTCTGTAGAAGTTCTACAGGGACCTGCGTTTAATAGTCTACGGAGTCTTGCTCAAACTTTTTATTCGGAAGTTTGTTTTGTCAATGGGAGAGTTCCATTGTTTTTATTTCCTTCTCTTTTTTGTTGTTGTTTATTTTACCTACCACAACAAAATGTATAAATGTGTTTTGGGTAATGTGTTGTTGTTCTATATCTACACTCACTCGCATATCCAAAAAAACATGAACGTAACCCAGTTGGCCTTATAGTCCACGCGTCGTTGACAGCGGATACAAGACCTGTCGTAGACTCTATGACGACAACAATGAGAGTAACGCTGTCATCTATATTGACGTTAAAGACCATTGTAATGAAAATTATACCACAATTGATGACAATTATAATGAAGATGCCTCCGCAATTACATCGACAAACAATTTAATGCCAGTGTTATCAAATTAGCCGTTAACAGCAGTTATAACGACAAAGTTATCAAAACTGACATCATCAACTAATCTTATATTATTGATATCAAAAATTTATACCAATAACATAAATTTCATCGGTTCAAGAGTTCTTAAAAAAAGCTAACTAATTCAAACTTTTCTTTTTGTTTCTTATTTATTATAAAATTACCTTTGATTAATATTTTTTTGTACTATTTTTGTAATTTAATACAGATAAAATTGTTTATTTTTGACATACATAGTTATTTGTCCGCACTTAAAATAAAAAAATTAAAAACGATGTAGACAATCATGGTGATGGATTTCGTAAAAAAATGACAGCAAATTCCATTTTTTTTTTTTTTTTTTTTTGAGCATTTTTATTTATTGCATCTTCAAAATGAACTAACAATAAGTATTCAAATCTTAATACTAAATTTAAAATTAAAAAATATGATTCTTATGTCCGGCCAATGCTAGACAAAAAGTTTTATTATGCGGGAGCTATTTCGGTAAAATCACCTGTTGAGCAATCTGACGGTGGCAGCGGTATCCCTTCTTTTAAGCCGAGTGTGGCCACCAAAGTTAAGTATATTGCGCGCAAGAGGGTTTGGATGAAGTTCCAGTTTACTGACATACCTTGTCGCGTACTTAGAAAATTCCTCTTTTACCACCGGAATGAATTCGTGAATTTTTTACGTACCATGGAGCTGCAGTAATCATTCGAAGAATTTTGTTTTGTCGCCTTTGGATTTTTTCAATGTTTGACGCTGCGGCGGTGCCCCATAATTGAATTCCGTAGCACCATATGGGCTTCAGAATTGCGTTGTATAACAGAAGTTTGCAATCCAACTTCAATGTCGAGTTTCTGCCCATAAGCCAGTTTAGTTGCGCAGCTTTTAGTTTCCACTGAGTGACTTTTGTGAGACTTCCACGTTAGCTTTCTAGAAGCTTGTGTGTATTTGCAGGCAAGTTTAGCTTTATTTTGTGCATCAAGCCGTCGTGCCACACTTTATCAAAAGCTTGAGAAATATCAATGAATAGAGCTGAGCAATACTTCTTCTCCTCATAGGTCTGTCTTATGACGTTGACTAGTCTGTGCGTTTGTTCTATGGTGCTATGTTTAGCCCGAAAACCAAATTGATGATCAGGGATACCTCCCACGCTGTTCAATATTGGACTCAACTTCGCCATTAACATTTTTCGAATAGTTTTGAAATTGTTGGTAAAAGACTTATTGGTCTATATGATTCTACCTTTGTCAGGTCCTTCCCTGGCTTGGGAATCATGGTAATCATTGAGACCTTCCACTCTGCAGGATAATACTCAAGGCGTAAAATAGCGTTAAAAATAAAAAGTAGAACTCTTCTTGCTACACGAGGTAAGTGCTCAAGCATTTTACCAGTAATTTGATCAATGCCTGGAGCTTTCCTGGGGTTTGTATTGCCGATACCATTTTCGACATCTTGAAAATTAAGTCTCAAAGGCACAGGCGGTCTAGTAGCATATGGCGGTAATTCCGCTGTATTATTCGTTGAATCCTTTGTAATAAAAACGTTCCTCAAATGATCGACATACAACATCCCCTTTTCAGAATCGCTTCTTGCCCAGTCGCCAGTTGAAGTTCGCAAAGGTGGCTTACCTATTACGGGTCTTTTTAAACCTTTTGTCGCTTTCCACAAGGAATAATCAGATTGAGGAGTACCATCAAGGCTTTCCAGATATGTTTTAAGGGAAGCCATTCTGTCGATTTCGAGCAGATTTCTTAGCTGAGTTATACATTCCCGTAGCCTAGTCTTAAGCTGGGGAGATCTGCGAAGTTGCCACTCTCTTCTGACTCTTCTTTTTTCTGACAGTAGTTGCTCAATTTCAGACGAATAAGTTCTATTGTTCTCATTTCTGGATCTTATATGACTAGTGGTAGCATGCTGTACGGCCAGTTTGAGGTTTTCAGAAAAATCGTTAATTGACACATCAATATCCTCAGGCGTTCTCAAGGCAATATTTTCAGTACAATGTGTACTCAAAAATTTTTTGTATTTTAGCCAATTAACTCTATTGATGGTCAACGGGGAGTCAATATCTTGGGGGAACGAGACAGAGATTATAGTGGGTGAGTGATCTGATGACAAATCTAATGAAGGCTCCACTTGCATCCACTCTAAGGGAAAATTTTTCACAACTCCAAAATCTATAACGTCTGGGATCTTCCGTCGGTCTGACGGCCAATAAGTGGGGTGTCCGCTTGAAACCACATCTAAACCCATTTTGGAAATGGTGTCAAAAAGCACACGGCCTTTCGAGGTAGTTAAACGTGATCCCCAAAAAGTGTGTTTAGCGTTATAGTCGCCAGCCGCTAGAAATCGAGGACCAAGTGATTTGAAAAAATGTGAATACTGATTTTCTGTTACTGAAAATCGTGGTGGTGAGTAAGTCGAGGATATAACGATTTTATCATGAAAATAATCAAGGCATATATTTGTAGCTTGGAGATATTCCTCACGTGTCCCGTTCATTAGATAGTGCTTAATTCTGGTTTTTATCAAAATTGCCGAACCGCCGCAAGATCTTCCACGGGGATCTTTTGTGTCATATAATGTGTAGCCATTAATTTTGAAATAACTGTTGGTTGTCAAATGGGTTTCAGCAATCATCATTATATCGATCTGCTTTTCCATAAGGAAGTGCTCAAGTTCATTTTTATGTTGGCGAATGCCGTTTGCGTTCCAGAAACATATTTTTAACCAATTCATTTTGTTAAAATTGCCTGCAAAATGGTGGATTGCATTTTCAGCATTTCCTGCATCATGTTCGTCATGGAAACCGTAAATGTATTTATAGATTGAACAAGAGTCTGCAGAGTTGCCTCAAGATTGCTAAAGTTTTGGTCGGAATTTTGAGGCTTGGGCTCCTGATTCAACTTTGGTTTATCGGATTTTACCACATTCGCATAAGATACAGGGTGGCCCAGAAAGACCGAAGTGGTGTGAATTGCTTATAACTTTTTATTTAAGAGATATTTTTTTAATTTTTTTTTTTTTTAAATACATTAAATTTATGGGGAATATTTTTGGATTAGTTATTAAAAATGATATCCCGCAAGTGGTGGCCATATTCTGCTTCGCACAAATGTGCTCTTTCCAACACATTTTCCATGACCTTTCGCAAAACTTCCGGTGGTATGTTGTTAATTTCTTCTCGAATATTGGTTTTTAACTCCTCAATAGTCCTAGGCTTATTAACATAAACTTTTCCTTTTAAATAGCCCCAAAGAAAACAGTCTGGAGCGGTTAAATCCGGGGAACGCGGAGGCCAATTAAAATTGCTGTTACGAGAAATTATTCTTTCACCAAAGATGTCGTGTAAAAGAGTCATTGTGGCCCTCGCAGTGTGCGCTGTGGCTCCATCCTGTTGGAACCATATTTGCGGATGGTTTTCCACGGCTGGCCTTACAAAATTTTGCAACATGGCCCGATATCGATCACCATTGACGGAAATGGCGACACCTTGTTCATTTTCAAAAAAAAATGGGCCAATGATCCTTTCTGAAGAAACACCGCACCAAACGGTACACTTAACTGGGTGCAATTGTCGTTGATGAAGTACTCTCGGGTTTTCCGTAGCCCATATCCTACAGTTTTGCTTGTTAACGAACCCATTTAATTGAAAATGGGCTTCGTCACTCATTATTAAGTTATGAATAAAATTTGGATTCTCTTGTGCTTTTTGCTGGAAATAAATTGCATAGTCAAGTCGTTGCTGGTAATCTGTTGGTTTCAATTCTTGGACAAGTTGAATTTTGTATGGAAACAATCCTATGGTGTGCAAAATTCGCTGCAGCGACGTCCTTGAGAGGCCCAGTTGTGACGAACGTCTCCTGGTTGATGTTTCTGGATCCTCCTGAATACTCTCCTGTACCACTTGAATATTGTCAGCCGTGTGGACAGTTCGGTGTCTGCCGGGACCAGGAAGGTTCCTTACTGCTCCTTGTTCTCGAAAATTTGCAAACAGACGGTTTATTGTTGACTGAGAGGGTGCAACCCGCACATTAAATTGACGACGGTATGCACGCTGAGTCAACACAATGGACCGTTGATTTGAAAAGTAAATTTCAACAATTTGGGCACGTTGTTCAATTGTGTATTGCTCCATTATAAATTATCCAAGTCTTCTTTACAAAATACTGAAAAGAAAAGAAAAAAAAATTATAATAAAAAAGTTATAAGGAATTCACACCACTTCGTTCTTTCTGGGCCACCCAGCATTTGTTGGGGGTTTTGCCCATTTATATGGCTGGTTGGCTGGCGTACCTGGGGAAAATTGGTTGTAGAAATAGTGTTTGACTGCTGGGGTGGCATATTTAAAATCAATGGCCTATTTGTCATTGACCTCTTGAAGTGAATGTAGACAGGGCAACCCCTGTAATTTGCGGTATGGTTACCTCCACAGTTACTGCATTTTTTAACGCTCGCGTCAGTCTTAGATTTTTTGCACTGTGATGTACCGTGAAGTTCACCACACACAACGCAAACTGCGGGCAACTTACAATAGGCCTTAGTATGGCCAAATTCTTGGCAGTTTAGGCATTGAACGGGCCCTAAACGCTTATGAGGCTCCTCAACGGTAACCTTACGATGCAAAAGATATTTAAGATTGTAAATTGGATGCACTTCATTCTTTTTTAACACAACATCTCTTGGTTCCAATTCAACCCTAAACATGGGTTGAGGAATTTTTTCACGGTTTCTAATGTTTACTACATTTTTAATTTTAAAACCATAGTCTTCTAATCCGGTTTTGATATCATTCGTATCTACAAAAGGGTCAATCCCTTTTATAACGACCTGAATTGGCGCTTTTAAGCTGATATGTGTAAAACGATCGTTTCTCCTTCTCCAGAGCGTCAGACAATTTTCGGTATTCATTCTCATGGTTGACCTGGATTTTGGTTTCATTGATGCTGCCGTGCTTAACCGATGTTACATTAAAACTGTCTTTGCCAATTGCCGTAATAAGTTGTTTTACCAACTCACTAGAGGTAGGCTCTCGCAAATATATTGGTGGCGGCTTAAAGGTCTTTTTAGGTATTGCTGGTTCATCAGTCTGAAGGATAGCAAACCTATTACTATCCATTGTCGTGGTGGTCTTATCATCTTTGGGTATTTTGGACTGAGGTGACATTTGAGCGGATTTTAGGCTTCGCTGCCGTTTAACCACGGTTACATACCTGTCCATGCCTACTTGTGTTTTCGGCTTATCTGCAATAACTGAACTGTTAGATGGTTTGTCATCCGTTGTAAAACTATGTGTGGCGAACACGAGCGCGTGCGGTTTCTTTCTCTTAGCGACAACAGATTTTCCAATGATTTTTTCAAGGACTCCTCCTCAGAAATCCAAGGACTTTTTCTAGTGGAGCTGAGCTCTTTCTCAGAATTACATCTGATAGGTACACTCATGCAGTTTTTATTTAATTTTTTATTTTCCAGATTTTTTTCCCACTGGGTACGTAATCTTCACGCACAATAACAACAACAACAATGCACTGCCACCGCACTTGTTTTATTGAAATTGATTTTATTGTTTATTTAATGAAATGTGAGGAATTTATTTTCCCGTTGTTTTTTAAAATAATTTGTTATTGTTTTTACAATTTAATATAATATATTATTGTTGTTATATGCAGGTTTAAAAATATTTTAGCACAATGATTTTTTGGTTTGTTTTTTTTTTCACTTTTTAAAAACACGACCGTGCGGTTGAAGAATCACAGAGTGAATGCAAATTCCATTTGATGCAAATTATATTTGATCTTTTTGTAAGCCACATCCCAAACGCGACAAAGTAGAAGATGATGTTTTGCATGTTTTCAAAGGGTGGCTATGCTGGCTTGTATGCCAGTGTGCTGGACAGTTTCGACGAACCCTATGCGGGTTTTATTAGGTGGGGCTCCTTTTGACTTGAAAGTGATACGTCGCTTTCAAGATTAAGAGGTGTTTGCCACTTCTCGAGAGGAATTTGATTTCTACTTCTGACTTGATTATCGAAGATGTTAGAGCATGTAAGACACTTCTTTTGGAGTGTATTGCTTGTAGATGGCAGGCGCGCTGGACAGACAGTAAATGTCACGTGACGTGACATTTGTACACAAACACCCAGACTTTGGCTTCGGTTTGATTCTGAGCTTTATACTGACGGGACATGGTTCACTAAATGCATAGGTGTGGTGTGAGTGCCCAGGTTATGATGACATTAGGAGTGTAGCGGATTTGGGAATTTATCAAGACGGGGGAATTTGGGTAGGTGGGCGTTTTTGGACGCGGAGTTTTTAATAGTAGAAGATTAGGAGTACTTAGCAGAGGTAACCCTCCGTTGTAGCCTTTTTGCAACCGAAACGTCCTATAGCCTTTGTATGGCTATTGCTTATTATTTTTTGTGACGCTGTGTTCTTTGCTGTATATTTGGATTCCTGAGTTCCAGTGTTCTTGTTCTTTATTCCTGAGTTCCTGTGTTGCTGTTATTTGTTCCTGGTTTTATTATTTATGCGGTGCTGGTTCCACAAATGGGTTCCTGTGTACCTAGTTTCATTGTGTGTGTTTATAGTGATAACAAGTGCTGCAGTGTGGTTGTTTATGGGGGCTAGCAGTTTCTCGAAACTGCTGCAGCCCTTTTTTGCGCTGCGGTAGTCTGACCAGAGGATATTGTTTTCTGGTATCACGGCAGCCGGGAGTCCCGCGAGATCCTTCGAGGGCAATGTGGAGGTTGTGGTTTAATACCCAACTGAGGGAAGAGTTTTTGGGCTCAGTGTAGAGTTGTACTGCAAAAGGTTGCAGTGACACTGAGATCGGAAGGAGTGTTAGGAAGGCTCCGCCCCAGACCATGGGAGAGAGCATGCACCATTGAGCATGTGATCATGCATGGATATGTCCGCGGGAACGTTCTTTCACCTTGTGAGAGAATCACCGCGGAGTTAGGCCGTCAAGGCAGGATGTTTTCGTTTCGTCATCATAGTTGTGTTACATTTTTTTGTATAGACGACAAATCAGGAAATCACTTGAAGACATCGTCGTGAACAAATGTCGTCAATACCTACCTGAACAACTGGGAAATACATTATATTGTAATTGCCGCATACACAAAAACCATCATGTAAGTGTTTACAAACATACGGTAAAGAAATCCCTGTCGGATTGTCGTTAGCTGGTTTAGAATATAGTTAACTTTTGGTTAACTCACTTACAGCTAAATTAATATATTTTTGTTCAACTGTCTTCTCACGAGAAAAATTAAATTAACTTTTAGCTAAATATGAGTAAAAACTCTTGCACTATTTTTCGATAAGTCTTGAACTAGCTTTTAGTTAGCTTAAAGCTGGTCCAGATATGAATAGCTTTGGCTTTATATAACGGTATTAAAAAAACCGCCTGCCAAAATAATAAGAAAGAAAACATAAGAATAAACTCTTGTAAAAAGAATGTAACGGATTTACCGTGATCCTATTGTCGTTTTTTTAGGGTTTTAGCTAATAAGCATATTTTTGTTGCAATAATTATTTAAAATAAAACAGCTGTATTGCTATTATTTTTGTGTGAAAACGAAAAAATTATTAATATAATATACTAACATGTAAATATATGTATACATACATATGTATATGAATTATAAAATACATCTGCGGATATAAATTAATAAATTGAAATTAAACAAATATTCTCTAATATATTATTCTTCTGTTGCAGCCACCTACAGCATATAGCTTACCATTAGCGCATTCATATCATGTGGCCCCAAAGCTAGCACATTATGGGTAAAACAGTTAACAGTATACTTGAAGCTCCTTAGTTTAAAATTAGGTAACTGCTTAATGACGTTACGTTGGAAAACTGAGTAGCGTTTAACATAGAAAATTAATTCGATTTTAGTCAGCTGTCACTCATCCTAGATTAACCGTTAGTTGGCTTTGAATCAGCTCATATCCCAACAGAAATCTAACGCTGGAACACTCCACATACAAGCATGAGGTAATAAAATGTGCTGCAGATACAATTTAATGTTAGAATGTTGCATACATTTAAACATACTGCTACGTGTTTACCTTTAAAAACGATTAACGGGTTCTTCAATTGCAAATGAAATAAATGACAGTTACACTTGTTCGTTATACAGTACTTAAATATTTCACAACTTTATTTACACTAAATACCACTGTGTATTAAAAGACTAGGCTTGTTTGCTACTCTGACTCATGACTATCTCGCACAACGTTTACAATTTAACTGCGCCTCTCCCGATTCAATTCAAATTTCTTTCCAAAAATTCATTAATAAATATATATTATAACAGAGTAGTTATATACACTTAAACTAATTTCCGTACGTACAAAATACTTTTCAAGAACTGCTCAATATAAACATTCCAAACATGCATTAAATTTACATCAATTGTTAAAGATTTTTTAATTTAAAATTATGGTAAAATCCCAAAAAAAAAAAAAGGAATAAAAAAAGGTTGCATTGGGAATAGACTTAATTAAAACTAAATAACAACATACATAAATAATAATAAAAAATATAACAAACTCAAAAATTACACAACAAAATAATAAAAAACAAAAAGTTAAATTCACTAAAACAAGTTACTGCGCCGTATTGTACACATTATAAGTGTCGAGAGTTCGGATACGCCTATGATAAAATAAAAGGTCCGTACCGACGTAAATCAGGCCGCCGTCCTTCAGGGTTAGTAGGTTCACAGGAGAAAAATAATTTTTACTCCGAACGGTACTGAGATCAGCCGCCTCTAAAAAGTACTGACGAACCAGAACGTTGTCAGAAGTTTGCTCACCTTCCAAGAATCTAATAGAATTCTTTATCATAAATCCATATATCCGTCCAAAATCAATTCCATTGTAAATGGATCTGCAGGATGGTCGATGGTATTGACCATTTGGTCCAATGTATGGTCTAAGCCCAAGGCATGATACCAAGATCTTCCATTCACACATCCTAAGCCTCTCCATCTTACTTGAAGAAAATCCAAACCAGACTGATCTGGCGAGCTTTTCCGTCCTGATATGATGAGTATATCCGTTTCGATCTCTCAAGTATTTCGTTTATATGTCGGTAGTACTCAAAATTCTGATGGAAGGTTACGCCCACATATTTCATTCTGCTCGATATCCTAATCATGTTATGTCCAATTAGTAGGGGAGGTATATACGTCCTGCAATTTATATATATATGCCTATGTCGTCCTTTAAACATCATTGCCACTGTCTTTTGTATATTAAGATTGAATCCCCATTTTACAAAATAGTTCTTCAGTACGGCTAGGTGATTGTTCAATCTGGCATTTACAGCCCTTGCCAAACCACCGGATGAAGCAATTCCAAGAACCCAACAACAACAATAAATTTACTTGTGGCTGATTATCTTCGAATTTTGCGTTCTTTAAATCATGTATGTTTGTTTGTTATACATTATGTTTTTAGTTTTATGTAGTTTGTCAGTCGTAATTTAGCTTCAATAGTGAACAGACGTGTTTGTTTTTGATCGGAAAGTAATAAAAAGAAACCCGGAATAAGTAAAACATCAGGATAGGTGAAAAGAGTGAACTTATACATATAAAACATAAACTGTATGACACATTTTTATACCCTTTTAAATTAAACAAGTAAGAGTGAGGTAAATTCGGCTGGGCCGAATCTAAAATACCCTTCACAATAGTCACGTATAAAAACGCGGTTTAGACTATATCTCCGGTATATATGTACCGATATCGGAAATTTCCATTTTCCATATTTATATAACCTTACCAGAACTGTTTTTAAGCAAAAAAAGTTGTTTAAGTTCATCTACGCGACATTTTCATGAAAACCGCGGTTTAGACTATATCTGGGTTATATATGGACCATATTTATATAACCTTACTTTATTACCGGAACTGCCTTTGAGCAAAAAAAGTTGTTTAAGTTTACTTACGGGACATTTTCATGAAACACCCGTTTTAGGCTATAGCTCGGGTATATATGGACCGATATCGAGCATTTTCATTTTCCATATTTATCTAACCTTATTTCATTACCAGAACTGTTTAAAAAAAAAAAAAGTTGTTGTGTATGCGGAACCGTGAAAAGATTCCTCAACCCATGTTTAGGGTTGAACTGGAACCAGGGGATGTCTTCTCAAAAAGAATGAAACTCACCCAATTTATAACCTGAAATTTCGTAGGGCTACCGTTGAGGAGCCGCACAAGCGTTTAGGGCCCATTGAATGCCTAAACTGCCAGGAATTCGGTCATACTAAGACATATTGTAAACTGCCCGCAGTTTGTGTTGTGTGTGGCGAACTGCACGGCACATCACAGTGCAAGAAGCCAAAAACTGACTCAAGTGTTAAAAAATGCAGTAACTGTGGAGGCAACCATACTGCAAATTACGGGGGCTACCCTGTCTATACTCACTTTAAGCAGTCAATGAGAAATAAGTCATC
Organism: Thecocarcelia acutangulata; assembly: GCA_914767995.1. Taxonomy (NCBI): domain Eukaryota; kingdom Metazoa; phylum Arthropoda; class Insecta; order Diptera; family Tachinidae; genus Thecocarcelia; species Thecocarcelia acutangulata. The sequence continues at coordinate 54,147,462 of OU612098.1, read as the reverse complement.
AATTATCTTTAAGAATCCCAGCAGCCAAACATAATTCCTACAAAGCCAGTCAACCAGCCACATAATCATGCAAAACCCCAAACAAGTTTCGTATGCTAATGTGGTCAAAACCGATATACAAAACTTGATCAGGAGCCCAAGCCCCAAAATTCCGATCAAAATTTTAACAATCTTGAGGCAACTCTGCAGACTCTTGTTCAATCCATACACACATTTACGGTTTCTATGACTTACATGATGCAGGAAAAGCTGAAAATGCAATCCACTATTTTGAAGACAATTAAAAAAAATTAATTGGTTAAAAACATGTTTCTTGAACGCAAACGGCATCCGCCACCACAAAAATGAACTTGAGCACTTCCTTATGGAAAAGCAGATCGATATAATGATGATTGCTGAAACCCATTTGACAACTAACAGTTATTTCAAAATTAATGGCTACACACTATATGCCACAAAAGATCCCCGTGGAAGATCTTGCGGCGGTTCGGCGATTTTGATAAAGACCAGAATTAAGCACTATCTTATGAACGAGACACGTGAGGAATATCTCCAAGCTACAAATATATGCCTTGATTATTTTCATGAAAAAATTGTTATATCCTCGATTTACTCACCGCCACGATTTTCAATAACAGAAAGCCAATATTCAATTTTTTTCAAATCGCTTGGTTCTCGATTTTTAGCGGCTGGCGACTATAACGCTAAGCACACTTGTTGGGGACCACGTTTAATTACCTCGAAAGGCCGTGTGCTTTTTGACACCGTTTCCAAAATGGGCTTAGGTGTGATTTCAAGTGGACACCCCACTTATTGGCCGTCAGACCAACGCAAGATCCCTGACGTTATAGACTTTGGAGTTACAAAAAATTTTCCCTCATGGAGAATGCAAGTGAAGCCTTCATTAGACTTGTCATCAGATCACTCACGAACTATAGTTTCTGTTTCGTTCCCCCAGGGAGTTGGTTCCCCGTTTTGTGACTTGGCGTTGACTGTCACTGGAGTTAATTGGTTAAAATATAAAAATATTTGAGTACACATTGTACGGAAAACATTGCCTTGAGAACGCCTGAGGATATTGATGTGTCGATTAACGAATTTTCTGAACACCTTAATCTAGCCGTACAACATGCCACCACTAGCCATATAAGATCCAGAAATGTGAGCAATAGAACATATTCGTCTGAAATTGAACAACTTCTAACAGAAAAAAAGAGTTAGAAGAGAGTGGCAACTTCGCAGGTCTCCCCAGCTTATAAGCAGGCTAAGAGAGTGCATAACTCAGTTAAGAAATCTGATTAAAATCTAAAGAATGGCTTCCCTTTAAAATTATCTGGAAAGTCTTGATGGTACCCCTCAATCCGACTATTCTCTATGGAAAGCAACAAAAGGTCTGAAAAGACCCGTAATAGGTAAGCCATCTTTGCGAACTTCAACTGGAGATTGAGCAAGAAGCGATTCTGAAAAAGGGATGGTGTATGTTAATCATTTGAAAAACGTTTTTATTGCAAATGATACAGTGGATGATGTAGCTGAATTTCCGCCATATGCTGTTATACCGCCTGTGCCTTTGAGACTTAGTTTTCAAGATGTCGAAAACGTTATAAACAAAGTAAACTCCAAAAAAGCTCTAGGTTTTGATAAAATTACTGTCAAGATGCTTGTACACTTACCTCGTGTTGCTAGAAGAATTCTTCTTTATATTTTTAACGCTATTTTGCACCTAGAGTATTATCCTGCAGAGTGGAAAGTGTCTATGGTTACTATGATACCCAAGCCCGGGAAGGATGAAACTAAAGTAGAGTCGTATAGACCAATAAGTCTACTGCCAACATTTTCAAAACTTTTCGAAAAACTGTTAATGGCGAAGTTGACTCCAATATTGAATGATGTAGGATGCATCCCGGATCATCAATTTGGTGTTCGGGCTAAACATAGCACCATAGAACAAACGCATAGACTAGTTAATGTTATAAGAAAGACTTTTGAGGACAAAAAGTATTGCTCAGCTCTATTCATTGATGTTTCCCAAGCTTTTGATAAAGTGTGGCACGAGGGATAAATTTACCAAATAAAGTTGAACTTGCCTGCAAACACTCACAAGCTTCTGGAAAGCTGTTTATGTGGCCGTAAATTTGTCATCAGAGAAGTCGACTTTGTAAGCCCAACTCGGCCAATCGAGGCAAGAGTTCCTCAAGGTAGCATTCTGGGACCCACTTTATATTTAATTTACGCTTCTGACATGCCAACCAGATCTGGTATTCACACTTCAACTTTTGCAGATGACACAGCATTCTGCAGCGTACATGAAAACCATCAAGTAGCTTCGCGAAATTTCCAGGAGTATATTTCAATATTAGAGATGTGGTTTAACCACATTCCTAATATTGAAATAAATTAAATTATAAAAGCGAATAATAAAACTTTTTGTCTAGCATTGGCTGGACTTAGTTATTTTATTGTATTTAGTATTAAGATTTGAGTACTTATTGTTAGTTCACTTTGTGAAGATTCTTTACATAAATAAAACGCAAAAAAAAAATCCTAGAACATCAAGAGCATCCGATTCCTCAAGATTTATATCATTAGTGAGTACAGATGAAGCAGCATTTAGGGTTGTCTGTTTGTGTGTTAATAAACAGCATTAGGTCTTACGAGCGTTGAATGCGACCCTGTTTTTACGACCCCATTCGGAGATTAATAAAAGATCACTATTCAGTGACTCATTCATATTTAGCCTCTTGGAAGCGATTTCCAACAGACTGAGGCTATAACTAAAAGAGTACAAATGGCGAAAGAGTGGATAGGGTTGGAAGTTTGATAGAGAGGAAAATAAAAAATAGGGTAGGAGAAAGAACGGAGCCTTTATTTCAAGTACACGATTTTCCTTGTATACTCTTTGTTTAATTATTAAAATCGAAGCAGTTCGGTAGCAAACATATTGACACAGGAAATTTATATGGGATTTGAATCCGCAACGCTTAAAATATTATGTTATATTTCCAACAAATTCAAGAACATTTAATTTAATTAACATAATTCTATGCACAGTTTGTTAACAATACTGTTTGTTTGTGGTGTACTTGATTTGTTTGCACATTATTAACTTAAATGTCAACTGCTCGGCAGCTGCTGAAAGGCTATTTAAATCGCAATCGCAAGCAACGCAAATGACTAATGCACTCAGGCCGCACGGCTACAATTGACCCCGCAAGCAGCAAATCATTTCACGCATTATTTTCTAAGGCATTAAACTGAGAAACCTACTACAAAATAGAAAGAAAATATTTCCTTCTAGTATAGCAGACGAAAGTTTTGTCGGCTTGACCGTTTCGTTTTTTTGGGGGAAAAAATAAAAAACTTATTCTGTCGGTCTTATTTTATGTCTATGCATTCCGAATTCTTTTTAAAGCAAATTTAAGTGGAACTCTTAACTTGTGCAATTGATATTGCTTATGAAATATTGTTTTGCTTTAATTAAGTTTAATCTCATTTAATTCATTATGTAATTCGGGCTAAAATCGGATCATTTGTATACGACAACCTGATGAATCTATAATATGTAAATAATTACTCAAGTATGACTTTTCGAACCGGACAATTCAAATGACGTACAGTGTCTTATAAAAGTTATCAAACTCAATTTTCAGCTAAAACATGTTTAGGTTGTATTGGAATCTAAACAATGCTTTGTACGAAAAATTATTTGTCAAATTAGAAGCGGGTTTTTTATGTTAAAATTATCTATCTGTTTGTTATAAATGTACACGCTCACTCACACAAACAACGTAAAGCCAAAAATCAAAATACGCAAACCCACAACATACAGGATTTAAATTGAAGTAAATTAACCGCAAATGATTTTATTGGTGTCGCGTTCTCAATGTTTGTTATAATTGCTTTCTGATTGTTTGCAAGCATGCGTGTAAATCATTCGGTGTGTAGCTTCGGTAGTGAACGAACATGTTTGTTTTTGGTCGGGAAGCAACATGTTGCACGGCTTTTATAATATTTTGGGAAAAATGATTAATTGACTCATCAATATCCTCTGGAGTTCTCAAAGATATATTTTCCGTACAATGAGTACTTAAATATTTTTTTATATTTTAGCTAATTCACTTTAGACTGGAATGCATCTATATCGTTAAATGGGGATCCAATCTCCTGGGGGAATAGTAGATGACTGGTCGGAGGACAAATCCAATGAAGACTCCACATTCATCCAATCTAAGGGGACATTTTTTACTATTCCAAAATTAATATCATCTGGGCTCTTTCGCTGGATAGGTGGGACACCCGCTGGAGATTACATCTAAACCCAATTTTGATATGTAGCACGCCACTTAAGTGGCTATGTATAAGCGAGGTATTTTTTTTCAGCTTTCCAGAGCTAGCCAGCATGCATATATATTCCAGCTTCCGTCTCGTCGGCAATTGGGGTGGGTAGTTAATAATTGCTAGACTCTTTCATGGTAAACTACAGACAATCATATTTTAATTTGCATGCTAAAAGGAATACAGTGAAGCAATAAATTCCTGATAGAAGAGACAGCTGTTCAAAATATCTAAATTTTCAATGTTTCTATAGCAAAAGATGTTGCTTGCTATTGCCCTTCCCGTCCATGATCCCATATGTACTTATTGCGCAAACCAAGAAAAGAAAATTTGTATATGTGATCCCAATCATGTATTCAATTAACCCTCTTTTCTGTGACCGGCCAGGAATCCAAATCAAATTCACATTAGTTAGTCATTACAAGTTCAAACAATTTATTTCAATATCATTACTAAAAATAACTAGATGAAATAACATTTAAATTCAGAAATTTTCAATTAACAATTATGAAAGAAAAAAAACTTTTTTTTTTCAAAAGTTGTGATGAAAAATAAACTACTGGACTAAATCTTATATACAGAATTTAAAAAAAAGTTTATAAAATTACGAATTAAAATTAGATAGTAAGCAAATATGCTACGCGTATTTATATTAAAAGTTCAAATAAAATGCCGAGACCCCTTAACTATTATTTTATTTGTGTCATTTTCAGCTCCCTGGTTAGATACAATCACTTTATATTATTACTTGAAAATTTGCTTTAAGAGCAACCAACGTAAAGCATAAAAATCTGTTTTTGTTTTTCTCTTTCAAATTACAGTTCAATGCAAGAGCATTTGAAATTCTCACAGAAGTGCAAAAACACATTTATGTATGTAGACATAATAATTCGTATGTGCACATGAAGGCATACATACATATATATACATACATGTACATATAGATGTATATATATTAACATATATATATATATATATATATATATATATATATATATATATATATATATATATATATATATATATATATATATATATATATATATATATATATATATATATATATATATATATATATATATATATATATATATATATATATATATATATATATATATATATATATATATATATATATATATATATATATATATATATATATATATATATATATATATATATATATATATATATATATATATATATAGATTATCGTAAGACTCCTGTTATTGTTAGTCGATGTCCTCATGCCACAAATACATACATTTGTAATACCAATAATACATTTGTAATTACCAATAATATACAAAATAAATCAAGTGTTGTACATACCTTATAATAGCTGGGCTCCGGGAAAGATCTTTCGGCGGTTCCACGCTAAGGTCGGTAATGGTGCTGACTGAAATCTTCCTGTTAACTTTTTAAAATGTTAGAGCTCGCTCAGTAATGTTACAAATAAACTGATAGCCAGTTTTGAGGGCATTACCAAAGGTGGTAGAACCAAATGTTACTGTTGGGGTTTTTTTTTCTACTTGTTTGTGTTTGACCACAAGTAATTATAATGAGATGGTTTGTTTTTGTTTTTCTTTTCTTTTGACACTAAACTTTGTGTTTTAAATTCTTCTAGGGAAAAATGTCTTATAAGTGTAGACAATATATGTATATAGATATGTATGTAGTATGAATGGCTTTAAACGGTTTCTATCTCTATATAGCACATAGATGTGTTTATTCATACATATTTAAATAGATGTATCGTATAAAAACCTGGCCTTTTGCTGGTTAATATTTTACTTCACGTTTACAAAATGTAATGTGTAAATCGTTGAAAAATTAAAAAAAAAAAGGTATAATAAAAGCAATACTAGTCACGTTTGTAATTACTGGTGAGAATACTGGATTTGGAGAAATACTTTGATTTTTTCCGTCTTCTCGCCGTCCAACTAGCAATATTACTATGTTGTTCAGGGCGTTGATAATATGTGTGATCTTCCACAATAGTTTGGTACATACTACCACCTCTCTGATCACAATATGATGGCTATTTGAACACAGCTTAGAATTCACTGTTGCTGGGGATGTTGTGGCACTATTTATAGGGATGACAATGAGATGTTATGAATGTTGCGTGCAACTATAACGATTTGTAGATAAGAATTTTGTACTGCTTACCAATTTTCGTTGCCATTGCGGATGCGCTTGCAACTAGGATTGAGAATCTTGCAGCCTTTATATCGGGTTCTGGCTGTTGATGCCACTGTCGGTCATGATGCTTTGACGAGTATGTAGTTGAGAACTGTTCCCACTGTAGAGGATCACACCGAAAGCCCTTTTATCACCAGTCACTACAAATACACGATATCTAGCGCTCAAGCGAGATTATTTTATTCTATATTCCCCGGCACACCAAAATAACTTGTCCTAGCAATCTAATGCCACCAATTTAGTGTAAACAGTTGACTTAACCACACACTAGGCTTTAACTTGAACATTCACAAAAATGACGGAATTCTCCCGAAGCAATTTGCTTTTTATACTGCTCGAGTATTGGAAATTAAACCGTTCATTTATCGCGTGTTTTACCTGTCAAAAAAATGTAACCATTCAGTCACTACTTTTTTCTTTTGTTTTTGGCCGAGATTTTAACAACGTTTAATGAAACTGCTTTACCTACCGAGTTTAGTACTATAATCCGTTAAATACATCAGGTAAATTTCAGGTACAATTTAAATTTTCTTAGGGAGAAAAATTCTGTGCACACATATATGAATATATACATATATGTGTGTATATATACATATGCATATACACCGATACCCCTACATAAACGCATATACATGAAAACGAGTGTGAAGCCGATCTCTGGAATATAAGGATCCTTTGAAGTAAAGAAAATTACGTTGCCGCTGTATATTTCTTCCAAGAGTATACAATCATTGAAAAAAACTAATAATGTACTATTTATTAGCTACAAGCGCTCTACAGATATAGTATCAAAAAGCACACGACCTTTCGAGAGGATTAATCTTGAGCTCCAAAATGTGTGTTTAGCATTATAGTCACCAGCAGCTATAAATCGGGATCCGCGATAAGTAAAAAAATTTGAGTAATGGCTTTCTGTAACTGAAAGCCGAGGCGGGGAATAAATCGATGAAATTAACAATTTACTGTGAATGTGTTCAATACAAATATTTGTTGCTTGAAAATATTCTTCACATGTCTCATTTAACAAGTAATGTTTAATCCTATTTTTAATTAGAATAGCCGAACCTCCACAATATTGTCCACGCGGATCTTTAGTGTTATATATTATACAGCAATTTATCCTGAAATAACTTCTTAACGTTAGGTGAGTTTCAGCAATCAACATAACATCGATTTGCCTTTCCCTCAGGAAGTGTTCAAGTTCATTTTTATGTTGGCGTATGCCGTTTGCGTTCCAGAAACATATTTTGAAATAAATCATTTTTTTTAAATAGCCTGTAAAATAGTTGATTGCATTTTTAGCATTTCCTGCAGCATGGTGGTCATAGAAGACGTAAAAGTGTTTGTTGATTGAAGCAAAGTCTGCAATGTGGCTTCAAGGTTGCTAAAATATGTGTCGGGCTGTTGAGACTTGGACTTCTGATTCGCGTTTGGTATATTAGTCTTAACCACATTGGCAAAAGAAACTTTGTTAGAGCTTGGAACATTTATTTGGGTTGTTGACTGAGCTACTTGAGGAAAATTGTTGCTTGAAATGAATTCCGATTGCTGGGATGGCGTGGGAGGAGTTAATGATTTATTTGGCACTAAGCGTTTGAAGTGGGTATAAACGGGGCAGCCTCTGTAATTAGCAGTATGATTGCCTCCACAATTAATACTGTAATATACGGACCACGAGGTAGCGTCTATGCCGTATATTCCGTAAATCTGTAAATTCTTACGAGAGCAAAATCAAAAACGTGTCACTTCAATTCATTCGTTTATTTCAAAGTGTTCTTCTTATAACTAAATTAGCGTACATTGATAACTTGTAAAAGAGTTGCCAGATTTTAATTAAATATACCATAATATCCCCCTTTTTAAATGTTCAAAATACAATATAAAATTTCAACTTAAATTATCTCTATATTACATTTCATTTCCTTTTTCTTAAATTATATTTTTTAGGAGATACTGTTTTTATATTATTCTGGTCTGTTATATTTGTCATATTAATAGTATTCGTAACTGATTTATTAAAGTTGTCATCTAAACATGTTAATTTTTCCAAAGGATCAGAGATAGTATTTTGAACTCGTTTAAACTTTTCAGAATTGTTACAATTTTCAATTGCACTGCAATTCTCTGAATTCCTACAACCAATAATCTGATTTATGTGTCTTTTCCACATTTTATTTTCACCAGTTTTAATAAGATAAGTTTGCTTTCCGATTCTCTTAAATACTATGCCTTTTTTCCATGAGATTTTTCCCGGAATAGCATAATCTTTTACTAAAACTGTGTCATCTTTCTCGAAAACACGCTTTTTTGAGCCCTTAAAATACTTTCTCTGATCATTTTGTTTTTTCCTAACAAAGAATTTTATATCTTTCTTATTTTTGGCTATAACCGTTTGTTTTTCATTTAAAAGATTTAAACGTGTTCTTAGTTTTCTTTTATTGAACATTATAAAAGCTGGTGATACGCCTGTACTTGTATGTACAGTGTTGCGATAATCAAATAAAAACCTACTTAAGACCTTGTTGAATTCTGACACTGGCGCATTATGCAAATTACGTTTTAAAGCCATTTTCATTGTCTTAACAGCATTTTCGGGTTGCTCGTTTGTAGCTGGGTTACCTACGGGAGATGTCTTATGTTCAATACCATTTTGTTGCAGAAAACCTTTAAACTGTTTTGAAATAAAAGCAGTACCGTTGTCTGAAACAATAACCCTTGGTAATCCAAATCGTGAAAATATTTCTCGTAGTACGGCTATCACCGCACTACTGGTCGTATTTTTCCCCATGTCTATGCACTCGATCCATTTGCTTGTGCTATCAACAATTACCAAGCACCAACGATTCATAAATGGACCGAAAAAATCCACATGAATTCGTGACCATACTTCTTCACTTCGCTTCCATGGTAACAGTTCATGTTTTGGAGGACTTTGGCTAACTAATAAACATGGTTCACAATGCTTAACACATTCTTCCAGATCTCTACCTTGCGTTGGCCACCAACAACATTCTCGAGCCATCGATTTCATTTTTACGATCCCCATATGTGTTTCGTGCAAAAATTTAACTGCGCTTAATTGTAAATTACTTGGTATCACTACCCGGTAGCCCCAAAATATACAACCTGAATCTTCCACAAGTTCAAATCTTTTCTCAAAATAAGACAGTAAGCTTTTGTCTGCACATTTTTTCATCCAACCCTCTTGAACAAATTTTTTCACCTTTTGTAACATTTCATCCTTCGCTGTTTCTCTTCTGATTTCATCTAAATTCAACATTTTATTTTCAGAATTTACTTCTTGAAAATAATTTACAAAAATTCCGCAAGGTAGTTCTATCTGCTCTTCATGTTGCTTTTGCGGGTGTCTTGAAAAATAATCAGCAACGTTTTCGCCTGATTTGACGTGTGCTATATCGAACTGATACCCTGTTAGAACTAACGCTATGCGTTGTAGTCTATTCGATGCCATTACTGGTAAGCCTTTTTTTGGACCAAAAATATATTCTAATGGCTTATTGTCAGTAACTAGTGTGAACGGCCGACCAAACAAATATTGATGGAATTTTTTTATTCCATATAAAATAGCGACAGCCTCGCGATCCAACTGCGAATACCTTTTTTCGACATCTGATAGTGATCTGGATGCGAACTCTACAGGCCTTTCTTCACCCATATCATTAACCTGCGACAAAACTGCCCCTACCCCCACTGGGCTGGCGTCTACTGTCAACTTCGTTCTAAACTCAGGATTGTAGTGTGATAAACAATCTTCCGATGCTAAAAATTTCTTTAATTTCTTTACTGCTACCGTGCACTCATCAGACCATTCAAATTTTACATCCTTGCATAGCAATTTATGCAATGGATTTAGTAATGTTGATGCATTTGGGATAAAGCGCCTATAAAAATTTATAACACCCAAAAATGCTTGAAGGTCTTTAACTTTTTTAGGTATTGGCATGCCTTCAATTTCTTTTACTTTCTCGGGGTCCATGTGAAGACCATCTTTGTCAATAACATGACCTAAATATTTAATTTTTTTACAGAAAAACTCACATTTACTTTTGGCTCACTTAAAAACTGCCTTACATAAAATAGAAAGTACTTTTCTAAGACGTTCTTTATGCAATTTCCTATTGGGGGCAGTAATAAGTATGTCATCTAAGAAAACAACGACCCCTTCAATGCCCATTAGCAAACATTCCATAATCTTTTGAAAGATTGCAGGTGCCGATGCTAGTCCGTAAATCAACCGAGTATATTGGAAAAGACTTGTAAAAGAGTTGCCAGATTTTAATTAAATATACCACAAATACATTTTTTTACATTTGTGTCAGTTTTTGATTTGGTGCACTGTGATGTGCCATGGAGATCACCACACACAACACAGACAGTGGGCAATTTACAATATTTCTTAGTGTGGCCATACTCCTGGCAGTTCTTGCACTGAACGGGTCCTGAGCGCTTATGAGGCTCCTCTACAGTAAATTTCCGGTGTAGAAGGCATTTAACATTATATATTGGATGAACCTCATTCTTCTTTAAAGTGACATCTCCAGGTTCTAATTCCACCCTAAACATGGGCTGAGGTATCTTTTCTCGGTTTCTGATGTTAAAAACATTCTTAATTTTAAACCCTTTCTCCTCCAAACCAGATTTAACGTCATAAGGATCTACGCCAGAATCAATTCCTTTAACCACAACTTGAAGGCCTTTCGCACTTTTAAGCTGATAGGTGTAAAAGGCTCTATTTTCTTTCTCCAAGTCGTCCGTCAATTTGCGGTAATCATTTTCATGAATTACCTGAATTTTAGTTTCTTTCATATTTCCATGCTGCACAGATGTTACGCTAAAGGTATTTTCACCTATTACGGTAATAAGTTTGCTTACCAGTTCCTTAGATGTAGGCTCTCTCAAATAAATTGGAGGAGGTTTAAACGATTTTTTTGAAGTTGTTCTATTATTATCAGAAGGTTTACCGGGGTCCTCCTCTTTAGATATTTTAGACTTTGATGATAATTGGGCAGATTTAGGGCTTCGCTGCCGTTTCACAACGGTGATGTATTTATCCATGCCTACTTGGGTTTTCGGCTTATTGGCGCTAGTTGAACTAGAAGATGTTTTTTCTTCAGATGTGGCAAATATATTTGACGAACACAAACGCGTGCGGTTTCTTTCTCTTGTAGAAAGAAGATTTTCTAATGATTTTTGTAAAGATTCTTCTTCAGAAATCTAAATATTTTTACCAGTTGAGCTAACCTCTTTCTCAGAATTGCATCTGCTAGGTACACTTATGCAGTTTTTTCTTTATTTTTGTTTACAATTTCAAAATGAATTAAAAAAAAATTTCACAAAATATTTCTTTTATATAAGATCTCTCTTTTTACCTATTACGGTTTTATGTTATTACTTTCTGATCAAAAACTAACACGTCCGCTCACTATCGAAGTCACACAATGAATCACGCTGCAGAATGCTGTGTCATCTGCAAAAGTTGAAGTGTGAATACTAGGTCTGGTTGGCATGTCAGAAACGTAAAACAAATATAAAGTAGCTACCAGAATGCTACCTTGGGGAACTCCTGCCTCGATTGGCTGAGTTGCGCTTCAAAATCGCCTTCTATGATAAAAAATTTACGGCCACATAAACATCTTTCCAGAAACTTGTGAGTGTTTGCAGGCAAGTTCAACTTTATTTTGTGCATTAAACTCTCGGGCTACGCTTTATCAAAAGCTTGGGGAAATTCAATAAATAGACCTGAACAATACTTTTGGTCCTCAAAAGTCTTTCTTATGGCATTAACTAGTCTATGCATTTGTTCTATTGTGCTGTGTTTAACCCGAAACCCAAATTTACGATCTGGGATGCATCCTACATCATTCCATATTGGAGTCAACTTCGCCATTAATAGTTTTTCGAACAGTTTTGAAATTGTTGGCAGTAAACGTTTTAGTCTATACTTTAGTGGAATCCTTGCCTGGCTTGAGTATCATAGCAATCATAGACACTTTCCACTCTCGAGACGTAGAATAGCGCTAAAAGTAAAAAGAAGAATTCTTCTAGCCACACGAGTTAGGGGTAGAAGCGTTTTACCAGCAATTTTATCAACTCCTGGAGTTTATTTTAGTTATAACATTTTAGACATCTGGAAAACTAAGTCTCAAAGGCACAGACGGTCTTACAGCATATGACGGTAATTCAGCTGCATCGTTTGGTGTATCATTGGTATTAAAAAGTTTTTTCAAAATACACCTCGTCACAAAGATTTAATGGAATAGTTTCTTAATTTCCGAACCATTCTATAAAGTAAGTTACAGCTTACCTTTTTATTTGTGATCAACGATAAACATATAAAAATATACATTCAAATGTATTATACATACACATCCATTTATATGTAGAAATATAGAGCAGTATGAGTTGCACTACTAATGCAATTAAGAGCATGATTACAAAAAAAAACGACATTTAGAAAACAAGGACTTTCGTAAATAATTTCTTTGCTTGATTGCTTTCCACTGATTCTCACAATTTCAAACACAATTAAAGTTTTTACAGAGTGTATTGAAATTGTTAAATGATAAAAATGAAGAATAAATTGAGTAGGAAACAATTGTATTCCGAAAACAACCATTCACTTAATAAAAGGAAGAACTGAAGAAAAAGCAAATAAAGTGTGAATTATATACGGGTTGCTAATAAAAACGTATATTATTTAACAACTAAGAGAGTCTTTAATTTAACTAAACGCTTCAGTAGTTGAAGAGATGAAAACACATTTATAGCTTTTGTAAAATGTTATAGTTTATATTGTTTGTATTGCAGATACTACTGATTTTAAGCAAACGCTAAATATGTATACCCACAGACACATATATGCATACTTACAGACATATTTTTGAATACTGCAAGAATTATCGGGCTTTTCTACAGTCTTATTTGCGTCTATCTAAACGAAATTCATTGCTGATAAGCGCACACCAAACCAAGGCACTCTGCTTTCGGGGGAATAGAGTGGTAGGAGTTCCTCGTTGGTTGTAGCAAATAAAACTCAGGGAAGCAGCTTGACTCATGTCGTGTTGGACTTACGAAATTCTCACCCAGGGTTAATTAGTAGAACGGTGATCAGCAAAGCTACCGGGACAGTTTGCTTGCAGACTATATCGGCGCCTATCATGATTTGATAAGGGAAATTTCATACAGGAGGGATTAGAAGTCCCAAGCTCTTTAGCAAGGGGTTTTTCTATTTGGCTACAAACTTATGGCCTTGTGAGCCATATACTTGGCCCTTCATCAAATAAGGCCAACTAGTTAGGTGTTGATGTAAATCAAATTAAACATTCGGTTGGGACTTGTCAGAAAAGTAAAATCTGTCCCTAAAATTGTTTCCTCCATCTTCAATTAAACACAAGTAAGAGTGTGTTATATTCGGCAGGGCCGAATCTAAAATACCCTTCACGATAGTCACGTATATTTATAGTATATATTACTAATTTGAGCTAAATATGCTCGGATATATATGGACCGATATCGGGGAAAAAATATTTTTGGCTTGTAATCACCATTTCATAAAAGAAATCTTTCATGGACATTTTCACGGAAAAGTTTGTTTAAGCTATATCTCGGTTATATATGAACTGATATCGGAATTTTCTATTTTCTGTATTTTAGTAACTTTCTTTTATAACAAGAATTGCTTTTCAGCAAAAAAAAATATCTCGGGTCTATATGGACCAATATCAGAAATTTTCATTTTCAATATTTATGTAACAACCAAAATTACTTTAAAAAAATAGTTTAAGTTCGCTGACGCGGCATTTTCATGAAAAACATGGCTTAGGCTATATCTCGGGTGTATATGGACCGATATCGGAAATTTTCATTTTCCATACCCTTATTTTATTACCAGAACTGCTTTTGAGCAGAAAAAAGTTGTGTAAGTTCGCTTTCGCGGCATTTTCATGAAAACCCCGTTCCAGGCTATATTTGGAATATATTTGGACCGATATCGGAAATTTTCATTTTTCATATATACATATGTGGCCTTATTTTATTACCAAAACTTGTTTTGAGCACAAAAAATTTGTTTAAAAGTTGTTAACCGGGTTTTTCATGAAAAACCTGGTCTAGGCTACGAGTATATCTCGGGTATATATGGACCGATATCTGAAAATTTTTTGTTTGCCTTTTAGTCACCATGCTTAATGAGTGTGTGAAGTTTGAAACAAAACAAACAATTATTTTTTTCAAAAATTTTCATACAAAATTGCAAAACAAAAATTTTTTTTCGGATTTTTCAATCTACCTCAGCTATACGTGAACTGATATTACTGAATGTCAATAGCAAACCCATGAATCAATGGGGTAAAAGAAAAAATTTTCTTAGTCTAATGGTTTTCTCAGAAACGGTATTTCAACGGCGGACAGACGGACATCTCTTAAACGACTTTTCCATTAATTCTGATTCAGAATATAAGTATACATATGTAATTTATAAATAAAAACTGTAGAAATTACAAACGGAATCACATACTTATATATACCGTTTACATTTTTGTGAAGGGTATAATAAAAATTAATCAGCTTGAAAAGGATGAAAAAAGTAAACTTTTTGTATTATTTGATGCACCTGTGCCCGGGATGAATTTTTGTTTAACTATAATAGAAGAATTAAAAATTAATGTATTTAAATCATTAGCCAGATAATACTTCAATTTCATACTCGATGGCTGATTTTGCGGAGTATTTGACCAACTGTCTCGAGATCGCAAGTTCGATTCCTGCCTCAGACCCTGGGTTTTACTGCAGACCAGCAAAAAAGCTTCGCAGTTTTTGTTTGTAGTTGTATAGATAGTACACACATTGTTCGTACAAAGCAAATTTTTGATATATGACGAAATTACACTTAGGCATGTTATTACAACTTGGCGTTAGTTAAAGATAGGATTTTACTGGCCGTATAACTCATTTTTCATTATTATATCATCTTGACATCCGAAAGTTATTTCAAAATAAATGGCTATATACTATATGACGCTAAGATGGAAGATCCTGTTGGATGGATGATCGGCAATTCTAATAAAAACCAGAATTAAGCACTATTTACTGAACGAGAAATTTGAGGAGTATCTTCAAGCAACAAATATATGCATTGAACATTTTTATGAAAAAAGTGTTATTTCCTCGATTTTCCGCACCGATATTCAAATTTTTTTATATCACTGACGACTATAATGCTAAACACACTTTTTGAGGATCACGTTTAATTTCAGTCAGAATGTAGCTTTGATAGTGAACGGACGTATTTGTTTTTGATCGGAGTGTTACAAAAAAAAAAAAAGATAACGGTATAAGTAGAAAACCGCAATAAGTGAATAGTGAATTAATACAAAATAAAAACTTTGTGACAATTATTTTTATATACTTTTGCAGCAACAAAAATATAAATAAAATCTTCCAGTCTAGCTATTGTTGATAAACCGAAAACGCAATTGGGTATGGATAGGTCGATATTACCTCTGCGACAACGGATAGTAATAGGTTTGCTATCCTTCAGACAGATGAGCTAACAACATCCAAAAAAAAACATATAAGCCTCCACCAATATATTTGAGAGTGCCGACTTCCAGTGAACTGGTGAGCAAACTTATTACGGCAATCGGTAAAGATACTTTTAACGTCACATCAGTGAAGCGCGGCAGTATCAGTGAAACTAAAATTCAGGTAAACCATGAAAACAACTACCGAAAATTGTCTGATGTTTTAGAAAAAGAGAAAAAAACATTTTACACTTACCAGCTCAAAAGTGCTAAAGGTCTTTAGGTCGTTATTAAAGGTATTGACCCTCGCGTAGATATTGATGATGTCAAAACCGGAGTGGAAGATAAAGGTTTTAAAATAAAAACAGTAGTAAACATCAGGAACCGTGAAAAGATCCCTTGATCTAGAACCAAAGGATGTCGTGCTAAAAAAGAGTGAAATTCATCCAATATTTAACGTCAAATTTCTTTTGCATCGTAAGGTTACCGTTGACGAGCCACACGAACTTCACGGCATAGCTCAGTGCAATAAGCCAAATGCCGACGCAAGTGTTAAGCAAATTATAGAGGTTGTCCTGTCTATACTCATTTTAGGTGGTCAATGACAAATAAGTCATCGGTTTCTCCAGCAGCCAAATGTCATTGATAAAAACAATTTTCCCCAGGTAGGCCATTCAACCAACTACACAAACACTTTTCATATGCTAACGTGGTTAAATCTGACCAAAACTTGAACCAGGAACCTAAGCCCCAAAATTCCGATCCAAATTTTAACAATCTTGAGGCAACTCTGCAGACTCTTGTCCAGTCCATTAACACTTTTACCGTTTCTATGACAAACATGATGCAGGAAATGCTAAAAATGTAATCCACTATTTTACAGGCAATTTTAAAAAAATGAATTGGTTAAAAATATGTTTTTGGAACGCAAACGGCATTCGCCAACACAAAAATGAACTTGAGCACTTCCTTATGGAAAAGCAGATCGATATAATGATGATTGCTGAAACCCATTTGACAACCAACAGTTATTTCAAAACTAATGGCTACACTCTATATGACACAAAAGATCCCCGTGGAAAATCTTGCGGCGGTTCGGCAATTTTGATAAAGACCAGAATTAACCACTATCTAATGAACGAGACACGTGAGGAATATCTCCAAGCTACAAATATATGCATTGATTATTTTCATGAACAATTTGTTACATCCTCGATTTACTCACCACTACGATTTTTAGTAACAGAAAACCAATATTCACATTTTTTCAAATCACTTAGGCCTCGATTTTTAGCGGCTGGCGACTATAACGCTAAACACACTTTTTGGGGATCACATTTATTTACCTCGAAAGGCCGAGTCCTTTTTGACACCGTTTGCAAAATGGGCTTAGATGTGGTTTCAAGCGGACACCCTACTTATTGGCCGTTAGACCGACGAAAGATTCCCGATGTTATAGATTTTGGAGTTGCGAAAAATTTTCCTTTAGAGTGGATGCAAGTGGAGCCTTCACTAGATTTGTCATCAGATCACTCTCATACTATAATCTCTGTTTCGTTCCTAAAAAATTTCTGAGTACACATTGCACTGAAAATATCGCCTCGAGAACGCTTGAGAACATTGATAACGATAACGTGCAGCATGCTACCACTGGCCATATAAGATCCAGAAATGAAACCAATAGAAGTTATTCGTCTGAAATTGAGCAACTTCTGTCAGAAAAAAGAAGAGTCAGAAGAGAGTGGCAACTTCGCAGATCTCCCCAGCTTAAAACTAGGCTACGGGAATCCATAACTCAGTTAAGAAATCTGCTTGAAGTCCATAGAATGGCTTCCCTTAAGACATTTTGGGAAAGCCTTGATGGTAGCTTGATTATTCCTTGTGGAAAGCGACAAAAGGTTTAAAAAGACCCGTAATAGGTAAGCCACCTTTGCGAACTTCAACTGGTGACTGGGCAAGAAGCGATTCTGAAAAGGGAATGTTGAATGTCGATCATTTGAGAAACGTTTTTATACAAATGATTCAGTGAATATTACAGCGGAAGTTGAGTCCAATATTGATTAATGTGGGATGCATCCCTGATCATCAATTTGGATTTCGGGCTAAACATAGCACTATAGAACAAACGCACAGACTAGTCAATATCATAAGACAGACCTTTGAGGAGAAGAGTATTGCTCAACTCTATGCATTGGCATTTCTCAAGCTTTCGATAAAGTGTGGCACGACGGGTTTTGTGCACAAAATAAAGTTAAACTTGCCTGTAAATACTCACAAGCTTCTGGAAAGCTACTTATATGGGCGGAAATTTGTTATCAGAGAAGGCGATTTTATAAGCCCAACTCAGCCAATCGAGGCAGGTGTTCCCCAAGGCAGCATAGTGGGGCCTACTTTATACTTGATTTACGCCTCTGACATGCCAACGACATCCGGAATCCACACTTCAATCTTTGCAGATGACACAGCGTTTTTGAGCGTTCATGAAAACCACCAGTTAGCTTCACGAAATTTACAGGAATACATTTCAATATTAGAGAAATGGCTAAAACTTTGGAAAATCAAAGTTAATGAACAAAAATGTTACGTTTACACTGCGTAAGCAAAATGGTTCGGCTATCAAAATTAACAATTCACATATTCCGCAGCAAAATGAAGTCAAATATCTTGGTATTCACCTGGACCGTAGGCCAACGTGGAAGCCTCACATTAAACCAAAAGTCACTCAGTTGAAACTAAAAGCAGCGCAACTAAATTGGCTTATCGACATTGCAGTTGGATTGCAAACTTCTGCTATACAATGCAATTCTAAAACCTATATGGTGCTACGGAATTTAATTATGGGGCACCGCCTCAGCTTCAAATATTAAAAAATACAAAGGCGACAAAACCAAGTTCTTCGAACGATTACTGCAGCTCCATGGTACGTAAATAATTCAGGAATTCATAAAGATCTGAGTGTTCCGCTGGTAAAAGAGGAATTTTCTAAGTACGCGACAAGGTATGTCAGTAAACTGGAACTTCACCCAAACTCTCTTGCGCGCAATATTCTTAATTTTGGCGGTCACACTCGGCTTAGAAGAAAGGATACTGTTGCCACCATCAGATTGCCCAATAGGTGATTTTACCGAAATAGCTCCCGCAAAATAAAACTTTTTGTCTAACATTGGCCGGACTTAAGTATAAAGCACATTTTTTGTAGTTTTAAATTTATTATTAAGATTTGAATACTTATTGTTAGTTCATTTGAAAGATTCAATAAATAAAAAAGTGCTACAAAAAAAAAAAAAAAAAATATGTAATATCAAGTGGATATCCCACATATTGGCCGGCAGACCGGCGAGAGTTCCCAGATGTTATAGATTTTGGACGGTTTTTGTAATGGATGCAAGTAGAGCCTTCATTAGATTTGTCATCGGATCACTCACCCACTTGTTTGGCTTGGTTCTACCAAGAGGTTGGCTCCCCGTTTAATGACTTAGCATTGATCGCCTAATTGGCTAAAATATAAAAAATATTTTTGTACATATTGTACAGAAAATATTGTCTTGATGTGTCAATGAAAGCCATAAACTGGCCGTACAGCATGCTACCACTAAGCATAAAAGATTCAATAGAACTTATTTGTCTGAAACTGAGCAAATTCTGTTAGAAAAAAAAATACTTACAACTGCATATATACTTATCCAAGATATAAAAAATACAAGATAGTTGCATTCTCTTAATTTTCCTTGACATTCATCGTCTGTCAAATATAAGGAATGTGATATTTTCTATAAAATTATGCAACCGTTTTAGCAAGGCAGCTTTAATATGGTAGTGGTATAAACCCAGCTGGCTTTCGTTTTCTTTGCGTAATTTTGTCAAAAACACATAGACTTCCTTGCTTTTTCAAACAAAATTTTAACAACGGCTCTTAAATTCTACCAACAAAATACATGTTTTTTGGTATTGTTTTATTGTACTTCTGCCACTACCTATTATAAAGCTGCCTTGCGTACTAGTTTATATTTACTCCTGTTTTCAATTTTATTTTTTGAAAATAATATTGAAATTGTGACTCATAAAATAAATTAAAAATATATGAAAATCATCTAATATTTTAACATTTAAAAGGATAAGAAACGAAGTAATCAGAATTTTATTCACTTTTCTTTATTCCGCTCCAGATTTACATAAATAACGAGCCGCATGTTTCAAAACTGCAAAAGCAAAAAGTATTTGTGCAAAAATGCAAATATTACATACTTTAAGATGCTTCGATAGAATTTTCTTGCAATATATCGAAAACTGAGTACTCAAAAGAGCTGCACGTTTGTTCATTACATTTTTTGAATCGCCATCTGTACTAATAAGAAACAAACAAGGCTAAACAGGGATGCAATACCAATAAGCACAAGGCAAAGGATGACTACAATATACATATAAAAAAGTAAAGGTATTGCAGTACTCATGTATTTGTTTTATTACGCAATCCGATTCACATAAACATGACGTAATCCGTATTTAATGCGAATTAATTTCATTAATATAGATGAAAATTCTACAATTGAAAAATCTATTGTTGAATATGCTGAAGAACTTAAAACATACAACGCTTGAATGGGTGGGTATAAGCTTTAGCAAATTTTTCTCAATATTTTAATACAGTAAAAACCGGATAAATACAACGTGCATTAATGCAAAAAATGCTTAAGTGTAACGTGTTCCGATGCCATAAGCCACTCTTACACTTTTTCATGTAAAAATGAACGGATAAGTGCAGCACGGATTAATGTAAAAAATGCATAAGTGCATAATAATTTCAAGCCCCAAGAGACATTTTTAGTACAACTTTGTATGTATAAATGCACAACTAAAACATTTAATTTTAAAAAATTAATTAAAACAAGTAAGAGTGTAGTATATTCGGCTGGGCCGAATCTAAAATACCCTTCACGATAGTCACGAATATGTATAGTATATTAAAAATGTGACCTAAATATGCTCGGTTATATATGAACCGATATCGGATTTTTCTATTTTCTGTATTTTAGTAACCTTCTTTTATAACGAGAATTGCTTTCCAGCAAAAAAAAAAAAAAAAAAAATTTTTAATGGAAAAATCGGTTCAGGCTATATCTCGGGTATATATGGACCGATATCGAAAATTTTAATTTTCCATATTGATATAACCTTATATCATTACCAGAACTGCTTTTGAGCACAACAAATTGTTTAAGTTCGCTTACGCGATATTTTCATGAAAAACCCGATTTAGGCTATATCTCGGGTATATATGGACCGATATCAGAAATTTTAATTTTCTCTATTTTCTTAACCTTCTTTTATAACAAGAATTGCTTTTCAGTAAAAAAAATGTTATTGGAAAAATCGGTTCAGGCTATATCTCGAGTATATATGGACCGATATCGGATTTTTTCTTTTTCCATATTTATATAACCTTATTGCATTACCAGAACTGCTTTTGAGCACAAAAAAGTTGTTTACTCGGCATTTTCATCAAAAAACCTGTTAAGCTATATATCGGGTATATATGAACCGATATCGGAAATTTTAATTTTCCATATTTATATAACCTTATTTTATTACCAGAACTGCTTTAAGGTGAAAAAAGTTGTTTAAGTTCGCTTACGCGGCATTTTCATGAAAACCACGGTTTAGGCTATATCTCTGGTATATATGGACCGATATCGGAAATTTTCATTTTCTATATTTATATAACCTCATCTTATTACCAGAACTGTTTTAAGCGAAAAAAAGTTGTTTAAGTTCGCTTACGCGACATTTTCATGAAAAACCCGGTTTGCGCTATATCTCGGGTATATATAGACCGATATCGGAAATTTTCATTTTTCATACCTATATAACCTTATTTCATTACCAGAACTGCTTTAAGGTGAAAAAAGTTGTTTAAGTTCGCTTACGCGACATTTTCATGAAAAACCCGGTTTGGGCTATATCTCGGGTATATATGGACCGATATCGGAAATTTTCATTTTGCATATTTATATAACCTTATTTAATTACCAGAACTACTTTAAGGCGAAAAAAATTGTTTAAGTTCGCTTACGCGGCATTTTCATGAAAACCCCGGTTTAGGCTATATCTCGGGTATATATGGACCGATATCGGAAATTTTTATCTTCCATATTTATATAAACTGATCTTATTATCAGAACTGTTTTTAATCAAAAAAAAGTTGTTAAAGTTCGCTTGCGCCACATTTTCATGAAAAACCCGGTTTGGGCTATATCTCGGGTATATATAGACCGATATCGAAAATTTTCATTTTCCATACTTATACAACCTTATTTTATTACCAAAATTACTTTTAAGCAAAAAAAGTTGTTTAAGTTCGCTTACGCGGCAATTTCATGAAAACCCCGTTCCAGGCTATATCTGCGGTATATATGAACCGATATCGGAAATTTTCATTTTTCATATTTATATAACCTTATTTTGTTACCAGAACCGCTTTAAAGCAAAAAAAGTTGTTTAATTTCGCTGACGCGGCATTTTCATGAAAAACCCGTTCCAGGCTATATCTCGGGTATATATGGACCGATATCGAAAATTTTAATTTTTCATATATATGTAACCTAATTTCATTACCAGAACTGCTTTTGAGCACAAAAAAGTTGTTTAAGTTCGCTTACGCGGCATTTTCATGAAAAACCTGGTTTGGGCTATATCTCGGGTATATATGGACCGATATCGAAAATTTTCATTTTTCATATTTATATGACCCTATTTCATTACCAGAACTGCTTTTGAGTACAAAAAAGTTGTTTAAGTTCGCTTACGCGACATTTTCATGAAAACCCCGATTTGGGCTATATCTCGGGTATATATGGACCGATATCGAAAATTTTCATTTCTCATATTTATATGACCCTATTTCATTACCAGAACTGCTTTTGAGCACAAAAAAGTTCTTTAAGTTCGCTTACGCGACATTTTCATGAAAAACCCGGTCTAGGCTATATCTCGGGTATATATGGACCGATATCGGAAATTTTCATTTTCCATATTTATGTAACCTAATTTTATTACCAGAACTGCTTTTGAGCAAAAAAAAGTTGTTTAGCTTCGCCTATGCGACATTTTCATTAAAAATCCGATTTGGGCTATATCTCGGGTATATATGGACCGATATCTGAAAAAAAAATTTTTTGCCTTTTAGTCACCATGCTTAATAAGTGTGTGAAGTTTGAAGCAAAACGAACAACTTTTGTTTTCAAAAATTTTCATACAAAACTGCAAAAAAAAATGGCTTTTTTCGGAATTTTGAATATATCTCAGCTATACGTGGACCGATATTACTGAATTTCAATAGCAAACCCATGAATCGATGGGGTAAAAGAATGGTGAAAGAAAAAAGTTACTAAGTCTAATGGTTTTCTCAGAAACGGTATTTCAACAGCGGACAGACGGACATCGCTTAATCGACTTTTTTATTAATTCTGATTCAGAATATATATACTTTATAGGGTCGCAAAAAAAACTGTAGAAATTACAAACGGAATCACAAACTTATATATACCCTTAACATTTTTGTGAAGGGTATAAAAAAGGAACATAAATTTATATTGCTGGTACGAGTAGAAAGGTACCTAAAATTTATTGGCTTTGAAGGCAGGGATTTCAATTAATAGTTTTTCAAAAAGTGTGGCTGTTTTAGAAGCCTTTAAAGTAGCAAAAAGAGTATGGTGGCTGGTAGCAACTACAGTAATTCAAAATTGCTTTAGAAAAGAAGAAGGAAGAACCTATCTATATAGAAGAAGTAATTGATTCACCACCGATTCCAGAGGCGGAGTTTTTAGAACATGATAATAACTTAGAATGTTATGGTGATCTCAGTGAAACTGATATTCTAAAAGAAATTGGATGGAGAGACAATGCCAAAGGCCAAAACCTGGAAACTGTTTACCAGCAAAGTGAAGAATCTAATAATGTGGAGACTCCTAGTCACACTAAGACTATGAAAGCTTTTCACACTGTTATAAATTACATCCAACCCAAAAACGAAAATTTTGATTTTGAAAATTTAGAACAAAACCCTTTTACGGTAGGAAACACAAATTTGATCCGATTTTTTCACCTCATGATCCATGGCAATCTGATTCAGAATCTACAGTTTGCTTGTCATCTACATAATCTTCCATACCAGTTTTTTTTTACTAATTATTCTTGTTAATAATCAAAAATTTCATTTTTGTTGTATATTAAAAACAAAAGCAAATTAACTTTCACACATGTGATTTTTTAAAGATATTTACGTTTTTTTGTTGAACTCTGTAAAGACACCCACAAACTATGTATATATTTTTACGTCTGTTTTTTCCCCCTCATGTATTCTTTTATGTCTGTCAAAATTTTTAATTTTTACAGATGGTTAGTAAAATTTGCTTACAAACGTACGTTTACATCTGACACTGTCTATGCTTTTTATTATTATAAAAAATAATTATTTAAAACATATTAAAATATTAATACGTTAAAATTTCCTGAAGTCAACGGCCGCTGAATTATTCACAAGGCATAGAGTTCTAATGTTAGATGTTTAAACATTCGAAATTTTGTCAGATGACTTTGCTCATGTTTTTTACAGATGCAATGTTTTTAAGCTAACAGACGGCATGTAGGAATTTTACACTGTGAAAAATGACATCTACATAGTTAAAAACATATCGTGTGTTATCTACTTACGGCAAACAAAAATGAACATGAAATACTAATAAGACGCTAAGAACGCGTTAGTGCGTGGTATAGACCTTCAGCTTTAATTATTGTCAATGCAGGGCAACAAACAGACTTTGTTGTTGTGGACATTGAAATGAATAACGTGCATTATAATCGTACATACATTTATTATTATATTATCCCGTTAAAATTCTCTATAACAAAATAAAGCAAATATATAACGCAAAAAAAACATGCATACATGTGTTGTTAGTTGAGCTGCGGATTTTTTAAAAATCCGTTTTAAAGTTTAGGTAATAAAAATCCGTCTGTAGCATTTTTATACCCTTCACAAAAATGTAAAGGGTTTATATAAGTTTGTGATTCCGTTTGTAATTTCTACAGTTTTTTTTTGCGACCCTATAAAGTATATATATTCTGAATCAGAATTAATGGAAAAGTCGATTAAGCGATGTCCGTCTGTCCGTCTGTCCGCTGTTGAAATACCGTTTCTGAGAAAACCATTAGACTTAGAAACTTTTTTCTTTCACCATTCTTTTACCCCATCGATTCATGGGTTTGCTATTGAAATTCAGTAATATCAGTCCACGTATAGCTGAGATATATTCAAAATTCCGAAAAAAGCCATTTTTTTTGCAGTTTTGTATGAAAATTTTTGAAAACAAAAGTTGTTCGTTTTGCTTCAAACTTCACACACTTATTAAGCATGGTGACTAAAAGACAAAAAATTTTTTTTTCAGATATCGGTCCATATATACCTGAGTTATAGCCCAAATCGGATTTTTAATGAAAATGTCCCATAGGCGAAGCTAAATAACTTTTTTTTGCTCAAAAGCAGTTCTGGTAATTATATAAGGCTACTTAAATATGGAAAATGAAAATTTCCGATATCGGTCCATATATACCCGAGATATAGCCCAAACCTGGTTTTTCATGAAAATGTCGCGTAAGCGAACCTAAACAACTTTTTTGTGCTCAAAAGCAGTTCTGGTAATGAAATTAGGTTATATAAATATGAAAAATGAAAATTTTCGATATCGGTCCATATATACCCGAGATATAGCCTAGACCGGGGTTTTCATGAAAATGCCGCGTAAGCGAACTTAAACAACTTTTTTGTGCTCAAAAGCAGTTCTGGTAATGAAATTAGGTTACATAAATATGAAAAATGAAAATTTCCGATATCGGTCCATATATACCCGAGATATAGCCCAAATCGGGTTTTTCATGAAAATGTCGCGTAAGCGAACTTAAACAACTTTTTTGTGCTCAAAAGCAGTTCTGGTAATGAAATTAGGTTACATAAATATGAAAAATGAAAATTTTCGATATCGGTCCATATATACCCGAGATATAGCCGAAATCGGATTTTTAATGAAAATGTCCCATGGGCGAAGCTAAATAACTTTTTTTGCTCAAAAGCAGTTCTGGTAATTATATAAGGTTACATAAATATGGAAAATGCAAATTTCCGATATCGGTCCATATATACCCGAGATATAGCCCAAACCTGGTTTTTCATGAAAATGTCGCGTAAGCGAACCTAAACAACTTTTTTGTGCTCAAAAGCAGTTCTGGTAATGAAATAGGGTTATATAAATATGAAAAATGAAAATTTTCGATATCGGTCCATATATACCCGAGATATAGCCTAGACCGGGGTTTTCATGAAAATGCCGCGTAAGCGAACTTAAACAACTTTTTTGTGCTCAAAAGCAGTTCTGGTAATGAAGTAGGGTTATATAAATATGAAAAATTAAAATTTTCGATATCGGTCCATATATACCCGAGATATAGCCCAAACCGGGGTTTTCATGAAAATGCCGCGTAAGCGAACTTAAACAACTTTTTTGTGCTCAAAAGCAGTTCTGGTAATGAAATTAGGTTACATAAATATGGAAAATGGAAATTTCCGATATCGGTCCATATATACCCGAGATATAGCCTAGAGCAGGTTTTTCGTAAAAATGCCGCGTAAGCGAACTTAACAGCTTTTTTGTGCTCAAAAGCAGTTCTGGTAATGAAATTAGGTTACATAAATATGAAAAATGAAAATTTTCGATGTCGGTCCATACATACCCGAGATATAGCCCAAATCGGGTTTTTCATGAAAATGTCGCGTAAGCGAACTTAAACAACTTTTTTGTGCTCAAAAGCAGTTCTGGTAATGGAATAGGGTGATATAAATATGAAAAATGAAAATTTTCGATATCGGTCCATATATACCCGATATATAGCCTAGACCGGGGTTTTCATGAAAATGCCGCGTAAGCGAACATAAACAACTTTTTTGTGCTCAAAAGCAATTCTGGTAATGAAATTGGGTTACATAAATATGAAAAATGAAAATTTCCGATATCGGTCCATATATACCCGAGATATAGCTCAAACCGGGGTTTTCATGAAAATGTCGCGTAAGCGAACTTAAACAACTTTTTTGTGCTCAAAAGCAGTTCTGGTAATGAAATAGGGTTATATAAATATGAAAAATGAAAATTTTCGATATCGGTCCATATATACCCGAGATATAGCCTAGACCGGGGTTTTCATGAAAATGCCGCGTAAGCGAACATAAACAACTTTTTTGTGCTCAAAAGCAGTTCTGGTAATGAAATTGGGTTACATAAATATGAAAAATGAAAATTTCCGATATCGGTCCATATATACCCGAGATATAGCTCAAACCGGGGTTTTCATGAAAATGTCGCGTAAGCGAACTTAAACAACTTTTTTGTGCTCAAAAGCAGTTCTGGTAATGAAATAGGGTTATATAAATATGAAAAATGAAAATTTTCGATATCGGTCCATATATACCCGAGATATAGCCTAGACCGGGGTTTTCATGAAAATGCCCCGTGAGCGAACTTAAACAACTTTTTTGTGCTCAAAAGCAGTTCTGGTAATGAAATTAGGTTACATAAATATGAAAAATGAAAATTTCCGATATCGGTCCATATATACCCGAGATATAGCCCAAATCGGGTTTTTCATGAAAATGTCGCGTAAGCGAACTTAAACAACTTTTTTGTGCTCAAAAGCAGTTCTGATAATGAAATAAGATTACATAAATATGAAAAATGAAAATTTTCGATGTCGGTCCATATATACCCGAGATATAGCCTAAGCTGCGGTTTTAATGAAAATGTCACGTAAGTGAACTTAAACAACTTTTTTTGCTTAATAATAGTTCTGGTAATGAAATAGGGTCATATAAATATGGAAAAAGAAAATATCCGATATCGGTCCATATATACTCGAGATATAGCCTGAACCGATTTTTCCAATAACATTTTTTTTTTGCTGAAAAGCAGTTCTTGTTATGAAAGAAGGTTACGAAAATAGAGAAAATTAAAATTTCTGATATCGGTCCATATATACCCGAGATATAGCCTAAATCGGGTTTTTCATGAAAATATCGCGTAAGCGAACTTAAACAATTTGTTGTGCTCAAAAGCAGTTCTGGTAATGATATAAGGTTATATAAATATGGAAAATTAAAATTTTCGATATCGGTCCATATATACCCGAGATATAGCCTGAACCGATTTTTTCATTAAAATTAATGGAAAAGTCGATTAAGCGATGTCCGTCTGTCCGCTGTTGAAATACCGTTTCTGAGAAAACCATTAGACTTAGAAACTTTTTTCTTTCACCATTCTTTTACCCCATCGATTCATGGGTTTGCTATTGAAATTCAATAATATCAGTCCACGTATAGCTGAGATATATTCAAAATTCCGAAAAAAGCCATTTTTTTTTGCAGTTTTGTATGAAAATTTTTGAAAACAAAAGTTGTTCGTTTTGCTTCAAACTTCACACACTTATTAAGCATGGTGACTAAAAGACAAAAATTTTTTTTTTCAGATATCGGTCCATATATACCTGAGTTATAGCCCAAATCGGATTTTTAATGAAAATGTCCCATAGGCGAAGCTAAATAACTTTTTTTTGCTCAAAAGCAGTTCTGGTAATTATATAAGGCTACTTAAATATGGAAAATGAAAATTTCCGATATCGGTCCATATATACCCGAGATATAGCCCAAACCTGGTTTTTCATGAAAATGTCGCGTAAGCGAACCTAAACAACTTTTTTGTGCTCAAAAGCAGTTCTGGTAATGAAATTAGGTTATATAAATATGAAAAATGAAAATTTTCGATATCGGTCCATATATACCCGAGATATAGCCTAGACCGGGGTTTTCATGAAAATGCCGCGTAAGCGAACTTAAACAACTTTTTTGTGCTCAAAAGCAGTTCTGGTAATGAAATTAGGTTACATAAATATGAAAAATGAAAATTTCCGATATCGGTCCATATATACCCGAGATATAGCCCAAATCGGGTTTTTCATGAAAATGTCGCGTAAGCGAACTTAAACAACTTTTTTGTGCTCAAAAGCAGTTCTGGTAATGAAATTAGGTTACATAAATATGAAAAATGAAAATTTTCGATATCGGTCCATATATACCCGAGATATAGCCGAAATCGGATTTTTAATGAAAATGTCCCATGGGCGAAGCTAAATAACTTTTTTTGCTCAAAAGCAGTTCTGGTAATTATATAAGGTTACATAAATATGGAAAATGAAAATTTCCGATATCGGTCCATATATACCCGAGATATAGCCCAAACCTGGTTTTTCATGAAAATGTCGCGTAAGCGAACCTAAACAACTTTTTTGTGCTCAAAAGCAGTTCTGGTAATGAAATAGGGTTATATAAATATGAAAAATGAAAATTTTCGATATCGGTCCATATATACCCGAGATATAGCCTAGACCGGGGTTTTCATGAAAATGCCGCGTAAGCGAACTTAAACAACTTTTTTGTGCTCAAAAGCAGTTCTGGTAATGAAATAGGGTTATATAAATATGAAAAATTAAAATTTTCGATATCGGTCCATATATACCCGAGATATAGCCCAAACCGGGGTTTTCATGAAAATGCCGCGTAAGCGAACTTAAACAACTTTTTTGTGCTCAAAAGCAGTTCTGGTAATGAAATTAGGTTACATAAATATGGAAAATGGAAATTTCCGATATCGGTCCATATATACCCGAGATATAGCCTAGAGCAGGTTTTTCGTAAAAATGCCGCGTAAGCGAACTTAACAGCTTTTTTGTGCTCAAAAGCAGTTCTGGTAATGAAATTAGGTTACATAAATATGAAAAATGAAAATTTTCGATGTCGGTCCATACATACCCGAGATATAGCCCAAATCGGGTTTTTCATGAAAATGTCGCGTAAGCGAACTTAAACAACTTTTTTGTGCTCAAAAGCAGTTCTGGTAATGGAATAGGGTGATATAAATATGAAAAATGAAAATTTTCGATATCGGTCCATATATACCCGATATATAGCCTAGACCGGGGTTTTCATGAAAATGCCGCGTAAGCGAACATAAACAACTTTTTTGTGCTCAAAAGCAATTCTGGTAATGAAATTGGGTTACATAAATATGAAAAATGAAAATTTCCGATATCGGTCCATATATACCCGAGATATAGCTCAAACCGGGGTTTTCATGAAAATGTCGCGTAAGCGAACTTAAACAACTTTTTTGTGCTCAAAAGCAGTTCTGGTAATGAAATAGGGTTATATAAATATGAAAAATGAAAATTTTCGATATCGGTCCATATATACCCGAGATATAGCCTAGACCGGGGTTTTCATGAAAATGCCGCGTAAGCGAACATAAACAACTTTTTTGTGCTCAAAAGCAATTCTGGTAATGAAATTGGGTTACATAAATATGAAAAATGAAAATTTCCGATATCGGTCCATATATACCCGAGATATAGCTCAAACCGGGGTTTTCATGAAAATGTCGCGTAAGCGAACTTAAACAACTTTTTTGTGCTCAAAAGCAGTTCTGGTAATGAAATAGGGTTATATAAATATGAAAAATGAAAATTTTCGATATCGGTCCATATATACCCGAGATATAGCCTAGACCGGGGTTTTCATGAAAATGCCCCGTGAGCGAACTTAAACAACTTTTTTGTGCTCAAAAGCAGTTCTGGTAATGAAATTAGGTTACATAAATATGAAAAATGAAAATTTCCGATATCGGTCCATATATACCCGAGATATAGCCCAAATCGGGTTTTTCATGAAAATGTCGCGTAAGCGAACTTAAACAACTTTTTTGTGCTCAAAAGCAGTTCTGATAATGAAATAAGATTACATAAATATGAAAAATGAAAATTTTCGATGTCGGTCCATATATACCCGAGATATAGCCTAAGCTGCGGTTTTAATGAAAATGTCGCGTAAGTGAACTTAAACAACTTTTTTTGCTTAATAATAGTTCTGGTAATGAAATAGGGTCATATAAATATGGAAAAAGAAAATATCCGATATCGGTCCATATATACTCGAGATATAGCCTGAACCGATTTTTCCAATAACATTTTTTTTTTTTGCTGAAAAGCAGTTCTTGTTATGAAAGAAGGTTACGAAAATAGAGAAAATTAAAATTTCTGATATCGGTCCATATATACCCGAGATATAGCCTAAATCGGGTTTTTCATGAAAATATCGCGTAAGCGAACTTAAACAATTTGTTGTGCTCAAAAGCAGTTCTGGTAATGATATAAGGTTATATCAATATGGAAAATTAAAATTTTCGATATCGGTCCATATATACCCGAGATATAGCCCAAACCGGGTTTTTCATGAAAATGTGGCGTAAGCGAACTTTAACAACTTTTTTTTGATTAAAAACAGTTCTGATAATAAGATCAGTTTATATAAATATGGAAGATAAAAATTTCCGATATCGGTCCATATATACCCGAGATATAGCCTAAACCGATTTTTTCATTAAAATTTTTTTTTTTTGCTGAAAAGCAATTCTCGTTATAAAAGAAGGTTACGAAAATACAGAAAATAGAAAATTCCGATATCGGTTCATATACAACCGAGCATATTTAGGTCACATTTTTAATATACTATACATATTCGTGACTATCGTGAAGGGTATTTTAGATTCGGCCCAGCCGAATATACTACACTCTTACTTGTTATTATTGCAAAAGCTGCATAATCCCGGCACAACATCGTGTTCAGTGTTCATCGCCAACAGGTTCGATCGAACCAAACAATGACGAAAGTCGGTTGGCTGACGGCTCGCTGTACGAATGAATATATAAGTCACGAATATGTATAGTATATTAAAAATGTGACCTAAATATGCTCGGTTATATATGAACCGATATCGGAATTTTCTATTTTCTGTATTTTAGTAACCTACTTTTATAACGAGAATTGCTTTTCAGCAAAAAAAAAAAAAAATTTTTTTTTAATGGAAAAATCGGTTCAGGCTATATCTCGGCTATATATGGACCGATATCGAAAATTTTAATTTTCCATATTTATATAACCTTATATCATTACCAGAACTGCTTTTGAGCACAACAAATTGCTTAAATTCGCTTACGCGATATTTTCATGAACAACCCGATTTAGGCTATATCTCGGGTATATATGGACCGATATCAGAAATTTTAATTTTATCAATTTTTGTAACCTTCTTTTATAACAAGAACTGCTTTTCAGCAAAAAAAAAAATGTTATTGGAAAAATCGGTTCAGGCTATATCTCGAGTATATATGGACCGATATCGGATATTTTCTTTTTCCATATTTATATAACCTAATTTCATTACCAGAACTGCTTTTGAGCACAAAAAAGTTGTTTACTCGGCATTTTCATCAAAAAACCTGTTAAGCTATATATCGGGTATATATGAACCGATATCGGAAATTTTAATTTTCCATATTTATATAACCTTATTTTATTACCAGAACTGCTTTAAGGTGAAAAAAGTTGTTTAAGTTCGCTTACGCGACATTTTCATGAAAAACCCGGTTTGGGCTATATCTCGGGTATATATGGACCGATATCGGAAATTTTAATTTTTCATACCTATATAACCTTATTTTATTATTAGAACTGCTTTTAAGCAAAAAATATTGTTTGAGTTCGCTTACGCCGCGTGTTCATGATAAACCCGGTTTAGGCTATATCTCGGGTATATATGGACCGATATCAAAAAATTTATTTTCAATATTTATATCACCTTATTTTACTACCAGAACTGCTTTAAGGCGAAAAAATTGTTTAAATTCGCCTACGCGGCATTTTCATGAAAACCCCGGTTTAGGCTATATCTCGGGTATATCCGGACCGATAGCGGAAATTTTTATCTTCCATATTTATATAAACTCATCTTATTACCAGAACTGTTTTTGATGAAAAAAAAAGTTGTACAAGTTCGCTTACGCGACATTTTCATGTAAAAACCCGGTTTGGGCTATATCTCGGGTTTATATAAACCGATATCGACAATTTTCTTTTTTCATACTTATATAACCTTATTTTATTACCAGAACTGCTTTTAAGCAAAAAAAAGTTGTTTAAGTTCGCTTACGCGACATTTTCATGAAAACCCCATTTCAGGCTATATCTGCAGTATATATGGACCGATATCGGAAATTTTCATTTTTCATATTTATATAACCTTATTTTATTACCAGAACCGCTTTTAAGCAAAAAAAGTTGTTTAATTTCGCTGACGCGGCATTTTCATGAAAAACACGTTCTAGGCTATATCTCGGGTATATATGGACCGATATTGGAAATTTTCATTTTTCATATTTATATAACTTTATTTCATTACTAGATTTGCTTTTGAGCACAAAAATGTTGTTTTAGTTTGCTTACGCGACACTTTTATGTAAAACCCGGTCTAGGCTATATCTCGGGTATATATGGACCGACATTGAAAATTTTCATATTTATATGACCCTATTTCATTACCAGAACTGCTTTTAAGCCAAAAAAGATGTTTAAGTTCACTTACGCGACATTTTCATTAAAACCGCATTTTAGGCTATATCTCGGGTATATATGGACCGATATCGGAAATTTTCATTTTCCATATTTATGTAATCTTATTTCATTACCAGAACTGCTTTTGATAAAAAAAAGTTGTTTAAGTTCGCTTACGCGACATTTTCATGAAAACCCCGATTTGGGCTACATATGGACCGGGTACATATGGACCGATATCATAAATTTTCATTTTCCATATTTATGTAACCTAATTTCATTACCAGAACTGCTTTTGAGCACAAAAAAGTTTTTTAAGTTCGCTTACGCGGCATTTTCATGAAAAACCCGGTTTAGGCTATATCTCGAGTATATATGGACCGATATCGGAAATTTTCATTTTCCATATTTATGTAACCTAATTTCATTACCAGAACTGCTTTTGAGCACAAAAAAGTTGTTTAAGTTCGCTTACGCGACATTTTCATAAAAACCCCGATTTGGGCTATATCTCGGGTATATATGGACCGATATCGGAAATTTCCATTTTCCATATTTATGTAACCTAATTTCATTACCAGAACTGCTTTTGAGCACAAAAAAATTGTTTAAGTTCGCTTACGCGGCATTTTCATGAAACCCCCGGTCTAGGCTATATCTCGGGTATATATGGACCGATATCGAAAATTTTCATTTTCCATATTTATGTAACCTAATTTTATTACCAGAACTGCTTGTTGAGTTTGACAATAGGTTTCAACACAAGCACATGAACTTGTATTAAACCTATTTTATTTGTCTAATGTCCTTCAAGCACTTTAACCTGAAGAACCCAATGTTAGCAATGATTACACCTTAAATTGGGTTTTATTACTGACTTAATAATTTATTTGTTCAATTGTTTTTATACAATTAATTAAGTAAATACAAAAGAAATTTAATACGGAATGATTCAACAATAATTGTGTTTTCTGCAATTTAGCATTTTTCTTGGTTAATGCGGAAGTCAAGCGATCAATGCCCTAATTGTTAAATAACTGCAAGAGTTGCGGAATTTAGTAATACCTCAAATGCAGGTTGCAACAGTGACAAGCAAAATGTAATAATTAATATGTCAATAAATGTAACAAATGTAATAAATTAAAATGTAATAAATGTAATAAAATAATATGTT
Organism: Thecocarcelia acutangulata; assembly: GCA_914767995.1. Classification (NCBI taxonomy): domain Eukaryota; kingdom Metazoa; phylum Arthropoda; class Insecta; order Diptera; family Tachinidae; genus Thecocarcelia; species Thecocarcelia acutangulata. Next base: position 54,112,667 of record OU612098.1, on the reverse strand, counting down.
GACCTAGGTGTCAACACTGCTTTTTAATGAAAATGTCGCCTATGCGATCCGATTTGGGCTATATCTCGGGTATATATGGACCGATATCTGAAAAAAAAAATTTTTGTCTTTTTGTCACCATGCTTAATATTTATTTATTATAAATTAACTTAAAATTAAAATTTATAAGCTAATTGTTAGGAAGAAGAGCTATAGCAACTCAGGCCTTAAGCTCGATTTGAGTATTATTTTGTTAAGGCTGTTTAAATAAAGTTATAAATATTAGATTCCCTAAGAAATTGGATGATAAGCTGGACATTTTCTATTGTTGGATTAGAAATAAGAGAAAGTGGATTTTTGTTACAGAAAATCTTTTGTCTAAAGAAGTTTAAATCTGGACAGTGTGATAAAAAATGTTCTGGGGTTGTGGGCCGAGGTATATTGCAAGTGCATATCGGTATGTTATGTATGTTTAATAGAGTACCATGAGTATATTTAGTATGTCCGAGACGGATTCTTAAAAATTTTACTATCTCCAGCCTATTTAGCTGGCTTATATGATGTTTGATATAGAGATTGATGTTGTATTTTTGATTGTTTACAATTTGATACCAATTGGATGTGTGTGAGATATTATTGCTTTTTCTGATAAAGTCCTTTTTAAGATGTTTAAAAATGTCATTTTGGTTGAGATTATCTGTACACAAGAGTGGTGATCTTAGGGAGTTTTTTGCGACAATATCTGCATATTCATTCCCACTAATATTACAATGACTGGGAGTCCAAATTAGAATTAAGTTAAATTTTTTGTTGATTAATGTGTTTCTTATGTAGTCTGCGTACGGGTTATTATTGTCGATATTTCTTATAGCATTTAAGGCTGATAAGGAATCTGAGCAAATAGCATATTTCGATTGTTTTGGTTCGATAATTTTGATAGCTTGGTATATGGCGATTAATTCCGCAGATAAAATTGAGCTAAATGATGGTAATACTGATGTTTTTAAAATAGCATTGTTTGTTGTTATGCTATAACCTACAACATGTTGGTCTTTGGAACCGTCAGTGTATATAAATCTATAATTATGGAATTGCTTTTGAAGTTCATTGAATAAGTTTCTGAATATTGACGGATTATGTTGACTTTTATTATACCTTGTTAGGGAGAGATTTATTTGTTTGCAATCTAGGAACCATGGAGGATAATTGTTTTTGTTTTTCCTAAATGTTTTTATAGACATCTTAGTTTCGATTATAGTTTCTTTGATTAGATAAAGCGTTGAGCGGATCTTTGGAGTTTTTTGGGATCTATATAACTTCCCCATTATGGTGCCTATTAATGAATATATATACCCTTTACATTTTTGTGAAGGGTATAAAAATGTAATCTAATTTGCATTATTATACAAAATATATTTCCACTTTATAGTTAAATATTCTTGTAATTACTCAAGAAGAAAACAAAAATTATGCATATTTGTTTCAAATTGGCTGTAACCAATTGGAATGCCCCCTCTTTGGGATTCAAATTTCTTACGTAAACTACTCGTTTTGTTAAGGAAATATGTTAGAAAGAAATAAAAGTTATACTTTTAGACTTAAATCGTCCATGATTTAATATCGTTAACTGTAAAAAATATCACTACTTAATCAGACGATTTTGTGGTGCTAGCAACCGGGTTAAAGAAATGTCAAATATTTTGTATGGAATAATCTTAAAGTTATAATCTAGTCTAGTAGTATAAAGTTTTGTTGACATCGTTCATATATACAGTGAAACTTATCCAAAGGGGCACTTACTACTGGCATAAACGGGCAATCTTTTTCAACCGGAATATTCCTATTTTTCCACACAATACTTTTCCCTATAGCCGGACACTTTAATAAAAATGTTGTTCAAAACATCTCTCATAAGCGAACAGAAGCATTGAAAACAAGCCGAATTAATATTAGAAATTAACACGCTTTGTTAGAAACTCAGCAAAAAAAGTTGTATTTAATGAAACACAACAACAAGAAAGAGCAGTTTTTAGTTTAATAAAACTGTTAGGTCAAACAAAAACATTTCAAAAAAAATCATTTTTTGTAAAAGTTACTTGACCAGGTAATATTTATAAACGGTATTTACTTACGTTCACTTTAAAATACACAAAAAATCTCCATAAAGTATGCACAAAAAATTTTAAAGTTTTAAAAAAAGTGGCAACGCTTAATAGTCTCGCTTATTTTACTACGGGCATTAATCGATCATAACCAAACAATAACCGGACACTGTTCGTTTTGATATTGAGCACTGCTCGTTTTTTCAAGTAAACAGTGTTCGTTTCTGCTTCTGGATATTTGGGTATTATCGTTACTCTGTTCAATGTTCGAGCATATGAGTATACTCAGATATCAAGCATGCTCATGCAACTCTTTAGTATTGCATTCCTTTGCATTAAAACAGTTAAAGAACAATTGTCAAGACAGACAGACAGACGAACAGATAGTCATTGAGATATGATGCTTATCAGAAGTAAAAAAGAAAAACAATGAAAATGTAAAAAATGTTGGTATGCATATGAACAAAAATTGCAAAAAAAAAACTTCGGTAACATAAAATCGACTGTTTGCTTGCTATAAAACGAATCTGTTAAAAGGACTTCACAAAGCTTCCTCTTGTTATAATTTACTGTAGCACGGTGATACGAATTACATACGTTTATATGTAATTGATATCACAGTTTTCTAAATGAGTCAGCATTCAAAATACGTACAGCAGCACTTAATACAGACAGCAAGCAGGCTCTGTAGCAACAATTGACTGTAACACTAATGTCATTACAATTGTGTTTTTTAATTTCTTACTGTTTGCTAGTTAAACGATATTTTTATTACAGCAGCCAGCCACAAGAATTTAAGATAAGTATTCTGTTTATGTCACTGTTGGACCAAATACACAGGTTTCTTGAAATCTTTATGATCTGTTTACTTTTCATTAAAACGTTTGTTTTTGTTTTATTAACAAAAAGAATAGAAGAAAAAATATTAAAAAAAGTCAGGAAAAATGTTGACATGTTGAGAGGGCTTTTCACGCTTGTTGCTGTACTTGAGTCAGAAACGTTCACTATAATTTCAAAATTATTTAAACAATTTTTCTTCCTTTTTGTTTTTCAAAATTTCTATTGTACATTGTTTAATGTTGAATAATCTACATCCCGCTTTTGTATATCTTGGCCAAAGGGATGAGTAGAAATAGGACGCAGAATACCGTAAGCCTAACGACTGACTAACCACTTTATTTTTTATATGGTCAACGTCCTGTCGGTGTTGTATAAGTTTCAAAAAAACTAAAAAGTAAAAAAGAAAATTCAAACAAAAATATTACAATAGGAAGAAAGGAAATTTCTGGCATCTGACAAAAAAAATTCTTGTACATATTTTATTTGTTCGTTTGCAAGCACTCGTTTTGCCCCAATATATTTTTTATTTATTTTATCCTGATTTTTTAATATTTCTTTTTTTCCAGTATTATTGTTAAATAATTTGTGTTCTTTCCAAAATTCATTCTGTCTCATGATGTTTGTTCTGCACTGACCTGCTGCCATACAACACAGTTAAAATGAAATTCACGTTTGTACATATTTTTTTTCTTCAGGCAATTTCATAATGACAAGAATATTTTATATAGAATAGTTTTATATGGAATAGTTTTTCAATTTAAAAGAGGTCCGTCCATGCACTGGCTGTAAATAAACGTGATGTTAAATGATACGTATTGTTATACTGTTGCTTAAATCAGCTAAGAATCGGCTGAGAATCTAACAAAAATTAAAATATTTCTTAAATATTATTTTGATCCCAACTATTCGACCTTTTTTTATACCCTTCACAAAAATGTAAAGGGTATATATGTGATTCCGTTTGTAATTTCTACAATTTTCATTTGCGACCCTATTAAGCATACATATATATTCTGAATCAGTATTAATGGTTAGTCGATTAAGCGATGTCCGTCTGTCCGCCGTTGAAATACCGTTTCTGAGAAAACCATTAGACATGAAAACTTTTTTCTTTCACCATTCTTTTGCCCCATCGATTCATGGGTGTGCTCTTGAAACTCAGTAATATCGGTTCACATATAGCTGAGATATATCCAAAATTCCGAAAAAGCCACTTTTTTGTAATTTTGTATGAAAATTTTTGAAAAAAAACAAATTGTTTGTTTTGCCTCAAACTTCACACTCATTAAACATGGTGACTTAAAAACAAACAAAAAATTCAGATGTCGGTCCATATATACCCGAGATATAGCCCAAATCGGGGTTTTCATGAAGTTATCGCGTAAGCGAACTTAAACAACTTTTTTGCTTAAAAGAAGTTTTGGTAATGAAATGAGGTTATATAAATATGGAAAATGAAAATTTCCGATATCGGTCCATATATACCCGAGACATAGCCTAAACCGAGTTGTTCATGAAAATGTCGCGTAAGCGAACTTAAACAACTTTTTTGCTTACAAGAAGTTTTGGTAATGAAATGAGGTTATATAAATATGGAAAATGAAAATTTCCGATATCGGTCCATATATACCCGAGACATAGCCTAACCGAGTTTTTCATGAAAATGTCGCGTAAGCGAACTTAAACAACTTTTTTTTGCTCAAAAGCAGTTTTGGTTATGATATAAGGTTATATGAATATGAAAAATGAAAATTTCTGATATCGGTCTAGATACTCGAGATATAGTCTAGACCGGGCTTTTCATGAAAATGTCTCGTAGGCGAACTGAAACAACTTTTTTTGCTCAAAAGCAGTTTCGGTAATGAAATAAGGTTATATAAATATGGAAAATGAAAATTTTCGATATCGGTCCATATATACCCGAGATATATCTCGGGTATATATGGACCTAGACCGGGTTTTTCATGAAAATGTCGCGTAAGCGAACTTAAACAACTTTTTTGTGCTCAAAAGTAGTTCTGGCAATGAAATAAGCTTATATAAATATGGAAAATAGAAAATTCCGTTATCGGTTCATATATAACCGAACATATTTAGTTCACATTTCTAAATGTACTATACATAAACGTGACTATCATGAAGGGTATTTTAGATTCGGCCCAGTCGAATATACTACATTCTTATTCGTTTATTTTATAAATTACGAATATTATATAATAATATTCGCATTAAAATAAATTTTTGTCCAGCACTGGCAGGACTTTAATCAGAATTTTTTTAGTATTAAGACTTGAATACTTATTGTCATAACATTTCTTATGTAGATTCAATATATAAAATAATAAAGTACAAAAAAAAAAATAATTTATAAATTAAATTGAAATGTTGATTAAGCTTGAGGTCAGTTTTGTTTCTTATATAAAAAATATTTAATTTAATTTACTCGATATTTCGTCTTCCTTCTTAAGAAAAAATTTTTTTTTGAAGAAGTCTGCCGGAGGAAGACGAAATATCGAATAAATTAATTAAAACATTTTTTATATAAAAAACTAACCTCAAGCTTAATCAACATTTCAATTTAATATTTGTTAAAATTCATTTCAAATACGTTTCACATTTTTATGGTTTAGTCCATAGTTTGCCAAATTAAACAACTTTTCGGCTTGACTGGTTGATTACAACTCACTCGTTGCTCTCTCATTTTATTTTTATAAAATATGTATATAAAACATATACTGCGTTTATACGTGCAGGTTATTTGCGAATAAAAATATATCTTGTAAATAATAAAAATTGCCGCATAAACGGCAAATAAAATGTTTATTTGCGAATAGCTAACTCACGAAAACAATACTGATTAAAAAGTTATTTGCAAATAAGACATAAAAAGTTGCCATTTTATTTCACAGTTTCAAAGATTTCGTCGATGTGGCATGTATGAAGTATGGTAAAAAGTACATGCAGAAACAAATATTCAAAATGTTTCATTTTTATTATTATTTGATTTAATTGAACAGAAAAAAATTTAATTTTGTGTTTTTTCTGTTATTATGTCAGCAATCAAAATACTGTTTACACTAACAGTTCTACCAATTATTTACGTTTTCATCATATGCCATACTAAAAAAATAAAACTTTTCCATATACAAATTGGTGCATAAACAGTGAGTTAGTTATTTGCAAATAGTTCTTATTTATCGAATAGACTGCGTATGAACGTAATAATAGTATACTATAAATAAAAATATCAAAGTGAAACAAATATAAGCGTTACAAACAGAGGGACATGTATATAATGGGTGATTTTATAAGAACTATCGGAAATTTAAAAAAAAACACATAAAATTCAGAAAAATGCATGAAATATTTATTTGGATCGATAGTTGGATCGATATAATTTTATGTTTGAAGATTATTTCATGCAAATGTTGGCCGCGGCTGCGCCTCAAATGGTCCATCCGCTTAGTCCAATTTTGGCATACTCTTTCCAACATTTCCAGTGCGTCAATCGAAGCGGGTTATTTAACAATATACTACTACAACTCGGCTATCCTGACAAAATAAAATCTCCTGATCTTGAAAAATTATAAAGCTCAATAATTAACCTTTGCAACGATTGAACCGTGGCCTTAAATTTCTAACGGCCCAAACACCATTGTAGGGCGCACGTGACTGCTGAAACCCCTCAACATCCTCCAAGACATATCTACCGTTGCGTAAAACTTTAGCGATGCGGTAAGGAGCATACAATTTAGGCATTAACTTTCTTGCTATTCTAGGTTGCGAATTAACATCCCTCACCATAACATAATCTTCCTTTTCGTATTTAGTTTGCGATTTTCTTCTCCGGTCGACGTACATCTTGTTATAAGTTTGTAGTCGTTTTTTCTACTTCGGAAGCATCTTTTCTAATTTTCCCAAAGCTTACTTTCTTTTCCTTCCCTTGTTTAGGGTCAATAAAATTTTCCTTCGGCGTATCAAGAACGATACCTTTCTGTAACACTCCAAACTGCATTACACGTGGGTATTCATCAATCCACCTATGTTTAGTATTATTAATGCAGAATTCAACTGCCTCAACGACACTATCCCAATGAAGCCCCTTTTCTGGATCTGTCAATTTCGCAATCATTGATTTTAAACTTCTATTGATTCTTTCTACACGACCATTGGCTTGTGGTGAAGTCGTCGCTACTCTTATGTGCTGTATATTACACTCCTTTAAAAATACACTGAAATCGCTTGACGTAAAATACACTGAAATCGCTGACACTATACATCTGGGTCGGCTGTATGCTATGAAGTAATCTTCAGTAATCGTCGGGTATGGCCGTAAAAATTTTGTAGCGGCGTCTATCACAACCAATAAATATTTCATCGACCTACTGTTATCTACCGGCCCAAAATGGTCTATATGTACAACGTCAAAAGGAAGATTTCCTTTAGGGATGTTATGAAGAAATCTCTCCTCACGTCCGCTGTTTGCCGAATAAGCTATGCACCTCAAACAATTCTTGACGTAATTCTTAGCTTTCACCCGCATGCCAGAAAACCAATACATTTTTCCTATCAGATCAACCATTTTGTCTACACCAACATGTCCCATCTCATCGTGGTATTTAAACATGACGTGCTCCTTCATATCACCGGGTACACAAAATAGTACAACGTCATCGTTTTTCCTGTATATTATTCCATTCCTCATCTCATAAAATTTGTCCTCATAATTTTCTAACGCCTTCTTCAACTCTTCAACCCTGCCAAATCACTAAATTTTCCTCAAAAGTATTCGTTTCTACGACTAAAATGTTGTTACGACTTAAGGCGTCGACGTGCTGCATTTTTGTACCACCTCGATGTTCCAAAGTGTAATCGTAATTTTGCAGCTCCAATGCCCACCTCGCTATTCTCGGGTTCAGTTCCTTTTTGTTTAAAGATAAGGTCAATGAGTTGCAATCCGTCACTATCTTAAATTGTTTTCCCTGAAGATACACTCTAAAGCGTTTTAGAGCACTAACGATGGCCAAAGTTTCTAGTTCGAAACTATGGTATTTTGACTCAGCTTTTGTCGTTCGTTTGGAGAAATAAAATATTGGATGCATTCTACTGTCCTATTTTTTCTGCATGAGAATTGTACCTAACCCAACAGAGCTTGCATCACAATGAAGCTCAGTCATGTCCCTAGGATCATACAATGCCAGTATTGGGGCCTCGCTGTAGCAATTCAAAACACTCCAAATGTTCAGCATGAAATTCAAACTTTTTGGTCCTTTTATTCAACTTATATAAAGATTTTGCTAATGTAGAGAATCCTTAATAAATCTGTGAAAATAAAACCAAAGACCCAAAAAACTTTGTAGCGAATGTGGCTTGTCGGGAACAGGAAAATTTTCAATAGCCTTTATTCCCCTATCATCCATCCTTATTCCCTCGCCGTTTATTGTAAATCCTAAGTACTTAACACTTGAATGCAGGAATATACATACATTTATCCAATCTTAATTCAAGTTTGTTATCAACCAAACGTCGAAAAAGCTCCTTTAGTATTGCAAAATGATCTTCCAAATTATCGGTCGCTATCATTATTTCGTCAAGATAGATTGTCAACCTGCTGTCTCTTACCGTGTCCGCGAAAATTCTGTTAACAAAGCGTTGGAAAACAGACGGAGCGTTCCGCCGGCCGAAAGGCATTCTTAAGAACTGATATTGCCCTAACGGAGTAACAAAGGATGTATACTTAACCGACTTGTCATGCACATATACGTGGTAGAATCCATTTCTCAAATCAAGCTTCGTAAAAATTGTCATACCTGCCAACCTGTCCAAAAGGTCATCTATTAACGGAATTGTATAACTATCCCTTGCTGTTACCTTATTCAACCTCCGAAAATCTACACACATTCTCAACTCTCCAGTTTTCTTTTTAACCAGGACTATAGGAGATGTAAATTCTGATTCGCTTGCCCGTATGTACCCTTTGGTGATGTATTCGTGCAGTAATTTCTGCAATTCAGATTTTTGAAAATAAGACAACCTCCTTGGAGGGCAATTGGAAGGTTTCGGGTCATCCAAAATTAGTCAAATCTCACTCTTCACCATTCATAAAACATTTTCTTATCAGCATGAGTTACACTATTACCAACATCAGATAAATTTTTCTTACCACCCTCGAAATATTCTATTGCCATAATAGATTTGCTGAAATTTAAATATCTCTCACACTCAGTATCTTCTCAATTTGTGTCATTTCCTACACCTTCACCTTTGAGTTCAGAAACTAATTTAATTTTACAGGCATTCAAAAAACCCCTCTCTAATACTGCCAAACAATTTTTCAAATTTAAAATTTTTATGGCCTTATTCATAAAAAATATTGTATGTTTATTAAACAGTTATTTGACAAATTTCCCATAGAAATTTGTCAAATAACAGTTTAATAAACATAAAATATTTTTTATGAATAAGTCCGTTAATATATATTGTATCAACAGGCAAAAAGGATTTTCTGACAAAGCTTATTGGGTTCCCTGAGTCTAGGAGACATTCTAAGGGCAAAATAAATTTCCTATTATTATTGCCTAAGTATATATTAAAATACCTTACGTAATCTCCGTTATCCAGCAAGTGTACAGTCCTATCTTTTCTATTAGAGAATTGGGCAACTAGGTGCTCGGAACTTCAGCAACTGTAGCATGTACCTGGCTTATGTCTTATCTTCTTGCACTCGTTGGAATAATGACCGATTAAATTGCAATTAAAGCATCTGATGTTCGCTGTGCTATTTGGCTTAGCTGATAACTTTGTTTACCGACTAAGTTCGATTTTTGCAAAAGCTGTGTTTTGTCCGTAAAATTTTGCATATTCGCCTGAGTGCGTAACTGGCCATCGGGAATTCCCTCTATCAAACCATCGATCAACTCGTCTTCGTCTAACTGTGTTTTTTTTTCATTCATTTATTTATTGAATCTTCGCAAAGTGAACTAACAATAAGTATTCAAATTTTAATACTAAATACATAAAATTAATTAAGTCCAGCCAAAGCTAGATAAAAATGGTTTATTTTACACGGTCAATATCGGTAAAATCACCTACTTAACGCTCTGATGGTGGCAACGGTATCCCTTCTTCTCAACCGAGTGTGACCACTAAAATTAAGTATGTTTCGTGCAAGAGGGTTTGGGTTTTTCAGTTTACTGATATACCTTGTTGCGTACTTTGAAAATTCGTCTTTTACAAGAGGAACACAGAGATCCTTATGAATTCGTGAGTTTCTTACGTACCATGGAGCTGCAGTAATCGTCCGAAGAATTTGATTTTGTCGCCTTTGAATTTTTTCAATGTTAGAAGTTGAGGCACTATATAGGCTTTAGAGTTGCGTTGTATAATAAAAGTTTGCAATCCAACTTCATTGTCGAATTTCTGCCCATAAGCCAATTTAGTTGCGCAGCTTCTAACTTTAGCTGAATAACTTCCGCATCGATGTGAGACTTCCACGTTAACCTACGGTCAAGATGAATACCAAGGTACTTGACTTCATTTTGCTGCGGAATAGGTGAATTTTTAATTTGGATAGCTGAACATGTTTGTTTACGCAGTGTGAATGTAAGGTGGGTTCTCTTTTGTTCATTACCTTTAAGTTTTTAAAGTCTTAACAACATGTCTAATATTGAAATATACTCCTGCAAATTTCGCGAAGCTACTTGATGGTTTTCATGTCCGCTGCAGAAAGTAGGTTCTAGAACGCTACCTCTCTAATTGTATTTGGCCATTAAATATTGTGTTTTCTCCATTTCAGCAGTTTTTTTCAACAGATCATTCTCTTTTGCTAACAAATCACGTTCTCTTTTAATTAATTGTAATTGTTTCTTCACTATCTCCATTTCTTCTGCTTCACCTCCCAATATCTGTTCATCAGTAATATCTTCAAAGGCCGGACATGCACCTCTTTCCTCTACCGGTATAGCATTAATTCTTGAGGCAAGTGTATTTTTTGTGCCACTAATCGGCTGACCTAAGCTATTGAGCCACTCTTTAAGTTGCACTAGGGTATATTTGGTCGAATCAATGGAATTCAGTTTTCTTTTTGATGCAAGAGTTCTTTAGCACCAATATCAGTTAAAATTCAAATTTTATTTATTTTTATTTAAATAAAATAATAAGTTATAAATAATAAGTAATAAGTTTTTTATACCCTTCACAAAAATGTAAAGGGTATATATAAGTTTGTGATTCCGTTTGTAATTTCTACAATTTTCATTTGCGACCCTATAAAGTATATATATTCTAAATCAGAATTAATGGAAAAGTCGATTTCGATGTCCGTCTGTCCGCCGTTGAAATACCTTTTCTGAGAAAACCATTCGACTTAGAAACTTTCTTTCACCATTCTTTTACCCCATCGATTCATGGGTTTGCTATTGAAATTCAATAATATCGGTTCACATATAGCTGAGATATATCCAAAATTCCAAAAAACCCGATTTTTTTTTGCAATTTTGAATGGAAATTTTTGAAAAAAAAAACAAATTGTTTGTTTTGCTTCAAACTTCACACACTTATTCACTTACAGGAAAAAAAATTTCAGATATCGGTCCATATATACCCGAGATATAGCCTAAACCGGGGTTTTCATGAAAATATCGCTTCAGCGAACTTAAACAACCTTTTTGTGCTCAAAAGCAGTTCTGGTAATGAAATAAGGTTATATAAATATGGAAAATGAAAATTTCTGATATCGGTCCATACATGCCCGAGATATAGAATAAGCCGGGTTTTTCATGAAAATGTCGCGTAAGCGAACTTACACAACTTTTTTGTGCTTAAAAACAGTTCTGGTAATGAAATAAGGTTAGATAAATATGGAAAATGAAAATTTCCGATATTGGTTAATATACAGTGCCGGTCAAAAAAATAGCACCACTCTAAACGAAATTTTTCTTACGTTTGTCTTTCTACTGTGGATCAATTAATTTGATCCAACCCACGGTACAAAGTATTGTTAGGAATGGGTGAGAATTGCAAATAAAAAAAGTATTGATTTTGTTTTTTATTTCATTAAAAAAATTCATTTTATTAAGGCAACTCTAAAAACACACAGTCAAAAAAATAGCACTATTGTTCCTTTTACTTAAAAAAAAGTACACAATCTATGAAAAAGAAAAAAAAAGTTCTCCACTATTTGGGTTACTAAGCTATATACCAAAATCAATATTTTGTTGTATGTCCATGATTGGCAATTACTGCAGCACATCGGTTTTGCATCGAATTAACCAATTTTTGGCATCTCTCCTTTGAAATTGAGTTCCAAATTTGCTGAACCGCAAGCCAAAGGGATTCATTGCTTGTTGGCCGCATTTGAGACACTCCCTTTTTTATGTCAGTCCACAGATTCTCAATTGGATTGAGGTCTGGGGACTGAGCAGGCCACTCCATCAGGTTAACTTTATTATCTTGAAACCACTTTTTCGCAAGTTTGCTCGTATGTTTCGGGTCGTTGTCCTGCTGGAAGACCCAAATTAATGGCATTTCCTCCGAAACATAAGGCAACATTACATTTTGCAAAATATTTACATATACTGTCTGGTCCATGATGGTTCTGATCCAATGTATGGGCCCTACACCATAATAGGAAAAACACCCCCATACCATTATGCTAGATCCACCATGTTTGATTGTTTTGGAAGTGTGGTTTGGATGGAATTCGGTGTTGGGAGGTCTTCTGACATAAGATCGTTTTCCTTTTGCTCCAAATAATACTATTTTGGACTCATCTGTCCATAAAATATATCTCCACTTCTCAGGTGGCCATTCCAAATGAACCTTAGCAAACTGCAATCTCTTTGCAACGTGCTTACGTGAGAGCAGTGGAACTTTTCGAGGACTACAAGCGTTAAGGTTGTTCTCTCTTAGTGTCCGGCGAATAGTTTCAACGCTTGCAGTTAATTTAAGTTCCTTTTTCAGCTCTGTCGCTGGCATAAATGGAGTCTTCTTGCATTGTCTGATCATTCGCTTTACGGTTAATGGTGACAAAACTTTCTTGCGGCCACGTTTTTCGGCTTCTTGAGTAAACTTTAACGCATTAACAATCATTTTGTTCGAACATCCAATCAATTGCCTAATTTCGGAATATTTTTTTCCTTCGAAAACCATTTTTTTAATAATAGCACGTTTTTCAGGCGTACAATGCTTTCCACGTCCCATTTTTTCTAAAATTAATGATAAATTTATTTTGAAATATAATTTGCAAACAATTCTGCATCTTACCTCCAGTTTTTGAAATTCTAACTGCAATGTTTTTTGTTTTTTTTTTCTTAGTTCTTTAAGTGGTGCTATTTTAATGACTGTGCGTAGCAGAGGTATTTTTTTAATGTTGATCATGGGAAAACAACCGTTAATATTATTTGTAAAAAAACTTTGTTCTCAGAGAGAATACACTTTACAAAATAATAAAATACAGTGATGTAAAAGCTAAATGCTCACAAATTTATTTTAAAATTGATTGTCAAAGTGTCACGTCTTCGGTGCTATTTTTTTGACCGGCACTGTATACCCGAGATATAGCCTGAACCAATTATTTCAATAACATTTAGGTCACATTTGTAATATATACTATATTTGGAAAATGGACCGATATAGGAAAAAAATTTTTTTTTTTTTTGCCTTATAATCGTCATGCCAAAAACGTAATCTTTCATGAAAATTTTCGTGGAAACATCGGTTTAGCATATATCCCGGGTATATATGGACCGATATCGGAAATGTTCGTTTTTTGTAGTTTAGTAACCTCCTTCCATTACCACACCTGCTTTTAAGCAAGAAAAAAAAATGTTGCATGATAAACTTGTTTCATAGAAAACCGGTTTAGACTATCTCGGGTATATATAGACCGATATCGGAATTTTTAATTTCTTGTATTTTAGTAACTTTCTTAATAATCAGAACTACTTTTAAGCAAAAGAAAAATGTTTTTCAGGGAAAAATTGATTTAGATTATATCTCAGGTATATATGGACCGATATCGAAAATTTTCATTTTCTCTATTTCATAACCTCTTTGTATTACAAGAACTGCTTTAAGTAAAAAAAAGTTGTTCAAGTTCGCTTACGCGACATTCTCATGCATAAATCGGTTTATGATATATCTCGGGTATATGGAACAATATCTAAAATTTTCATTCTGTGTTTTTGCAATCTCCTTTTTTAATCAGAACTGCTTTTAAGCAAAAACCAACTTTTTTCAATGAAAAATCAGCTTAGGCAATATTTCGGGTACATCTGGACCGATATCGGAAATTTAAATTTTCTGCATTTAAGTAATCAGAACTTCTTTTAAGCAAAAAATAAAAAAAATTTTAATGGAAAAGTTGGTTTAGACTATATCTCGGATATATATATACCGACATCGCAAATTTTCATTTCCTCCCTTTCATAGCCTCCTGGTATTACCAGAACTGCTTTAAGTAAAGCAAAGTTGTTTAAATTCGCTTACGCGACATTCTCATGGAAAAATCGGTTTATGCTATATCTCTGGTATATGGAACAATATCGCAAATGTTCATTTTCTGTAACCTCCTTTTATATTCAGAACCGTTAAAAGTTAGAGTTGTGAAAACGATTTACACCAGCACCTGCCTTGCGGCCTTATCTGATGATGAACAAGTTCCGCGGAGTGAGTTATTCGCGATTCACCAGCGCCCCCTCTTGGCTGACCAGGCCCACACAGGTAGCAATTCTTGCCATATGATTGCGATCATATTAGCAACTTCTTGTTGACAAGTTTAAATTTTCTAATCCCACCTGTATGCAATTTCCTAGCAAGCAATGGAGGACAAGGCTTAATGAGCTGGTAGGCCGAAGCCCACTAAGAGCATAAGCCCTTAAACCAACTCACCCGTCAACCATCACCACTGGTTCTTTACAGTACAGGTATCTGTTGGATAGGCAACAGATCCTCGGGAGTTTGTTAGTCCCCGAAAAAAGCCACACACCAAACAATTATCAAGGATACTAACACTTCCCTCCTGTGTTTTAGGCTTCAACCACAGCCAGAAGGTTTCAGCCAAGGTAAGCACCTAAAACATGATCAGCTCGGGTCGAACCGCAAGCAGAACCACCTGGGGGCGATGCTGATCCACGTTCTGTCAATTTATACTCTTGGTAAGGGTTTCGGAAGCTAACACAACATAAGTCATGCTGCTTCCTACAGTTTTGTTTGTCGCACCAAGCGAGCCTAAGTTAGGAATACGCCAAGGCAAAACCTGTTCCCCGGGGGGCCGTTAAAAGTTACAGGTAGAACTTTTTTTCCGGCACCTTATCATTTAGTTTTAGATTAAAGCAACGTTGTAATAATCAACAGTGATTCCTTTAACTAAAGCCAACTTGTAATAACGGGCCTTAAGACCTCACTAGTTTTTGCTTTCGGTTGCCGGTCTATCGCGTTCTTTTTTTGTAGCTAATATTTTGCAATTACTTTTTCCGTGAAAGAAAACAGCTGTTTAAAATTAACTAAAACAAGTAAGAGTGTGGTATATTTGCCTGGGCCGAATCTAAAATAGCCTTCACGATAGACACGTGTATGTATAGTATATATTACAAATTTTAACTAAATATGCTCGGATATACATATGTGGACCGATATCAGGGAAAAAATATTTTTGCCTTGTAATCACCATTCGAGAAAAGAAATCTTTCGTGAACATTTTCATGGAAAGGTTTGTTTAAGCTACATTCGGTTATACATGAACCGATATCGGAATTTTCTAGTTTCTGTATTTTAGTAATCTTCTTTTATAACGAGAATTACTTTTCAACAAAAAAAAAAAAAATGTCTCGGTTGTATATGGACCGATATCGGAAATTTTCATTTTCCATATTTATATAACCTCATTTTATTACCAGAGCTGCATTTAAGCAAAAAAAAAGTTGTTTCAGTCCGCTTACGCGACATGTTCATGAAAAACCCGGTTTAGGCTATATCTCAGGTCTATATCTCCTAGGCCATATTTTCTTTTAATAAATACAAAAAACGAAAATTATCAGGTATTCAAAAAATACTTTTTAACAATTATTTTTATGATTTAAATAAGACACAATATATAAAATATAAAAAAAATATCTAAAAACAATAACATCACCTTAGAATTGTCTTAACAATGGGTGTGATCAGTTTTAAAGACGGTTGACTGAAAAGAGTGTTAAACAGAATATTTTAACTTAAAATTCTTTTATGACTACAGATTTATCGTGTTTTCTCTAAAAGTAGCGTGCACTATTTTAGCGAGCCATTTTAATTTCTCGCAGCCATTTTGTAAGCACAAAAAGCTTTTTGCTATTTGAAACTAGAGAAAAAACCAATATCAGCTGTTTATTATGTAGCTGCTGCCTTTAATATAATTATGTAGCTAGCTAGCAGCATTTGTAGTCATGTCTTCGTATAGCCTGCTGTCCCAAATGTGTTTAATGCTTAAGTGTTGACTCAGTTGAGATGAAAAACTTACTTTAAGTGAATGTGGAACCTTCATATTGCAGCTGCCACTAAATTTTAAAGATGGTTTTACAATGTCATGCAAATGAATATGATTGAAATTCATTTGTATTATTTTCGGGAACTAACGGTTCAACATATAAAATCAAATCAAACAGAGAAATAACAAATATTGGTGTGTATTTGTTTGTATTGTCGCACTTTTATAGTTTTACTCGTATATCGGGTATTGGTCGATAATTTGATTTGAACCGCCTACCGTTTTTGCGTGCGATAGTGAGAGATACGCTTTGCTGACATTTACTTACTTCTTGACATGCGTTATTTCCCAAACCTGGAGGCTAATTCTGAATTGCGATGCGAATGGTAATGCTACTCGAATATGCATATATGCGAAGAGTTGCTATTCTCTATTGCGAGTTCGCACAGTACTTTTTTATTCGCATTTAAAATGCGAAAAGGTCGGCATTCTTAATTGTGAAACCAAATGTCATGTTCGCAAAATTCATTCGATAGCAACACAGCATTAGCAAAGCATGAAAATGGAAGTATTATGTTATATTTTGTTTTTCACCTATTTGATTTGTTAAAATAACACAAAAAATTATTAAACCAAATAATAACTTATTGTGGTTGCTGATAGATTAATTACTTTTAATAATGAAATTTTACTCAGGGAAACTAACAACAAGATTACTAAGATGCGACAGTTCGAAGTAATAATGGAATTCATGAAAAAGCATAGTGATTTGGCGAAAGGCCACTTAAAAACACCAAATACTCGTCAGACAAAATAAAATAACTTTTCACTCAAATTTAGAATATTGGATTTGCTTCTAGGCAATCTTCTGTCTATTCTCTCAGTTTTTTTATTTCCATCTTCGTCATCACACTATAGTGCAACACAGTTAATTTTTGAAAATGACACAATTTTTTGCCATGTTTTTTACGTTTCCCAGCTGTCTTATATCCACATTTCATAGGAGTTACCCTAATCAAACATGCAACTTTATATCCTTTATATTATATATATATATATATATATATATATATATATATATATATATATATATATATATATATATATATATATATATATATATATATATATATATATATATATATATATATATATATATATATATATATATATATATATATATATATATATAACAATCTAAATAAATTATTGAGAATTTTGAGCTTTTCTTCTACACACGTCTATAATTAAAGGCTGATATGGCGAATAAAACTCAGTTGTTCACAATTTTTTTAAATTAAATTATTTATTTTTTATACTCAAAGCCACCAAAAAATTTTTGAACTTGTAAAACTTGTCAAATAAGAAATAAATTTAAGGTTTATGTATTTACTTTGGAAGAGTATTGCCACATTTCGAAATTAGTTGCGAATGCGAAAGACTTACAGAATACCAAATATCTTTCGCATCGCAATTCATTTGCGCATCGCTATAACTTTCGCATCGCAATTCAGAATAAGCCTCCTGTTTTGATTTTCCACCACATATGTATATATTTTTTTTTTCATTGTGTGACTTCGATAGTAAGCGCACGTGTTAGTTTTTGATCGGAAAATAAAATAAAACCGTAATAGGTAAAAAGAGAGATCTTATATAAAAGAAATATTTTGTGAAATTTTTTTAAATTCATTTTTAAATTGTAAACAAAAATAAAGAAAAAACTGCATAAGTGTTCCTAGCAGATGCAATTCTAAGAAAAAGCTTAGCTCAACTAGTAAAAATATTTAGATTTCTGAAGAAGAATCTTTACAAAAATCTTTAGAAAATCTTCTTTCTACAAGAGAAAGAAACCGCACGCGTTTGTGTTCGTCAAATATATTTGCCACATCTGAAGAAAAAACATCTTCTAGTTCAACTAGAGCCAATAAGCCGAAAACCCAAGTAGGCATGGATAAATACATCACCGTTGTGAAACGGCAGCGAAGCCCTAAATCTGCCCAATTATCATCAAAGTCGAAAATATCTAAGGATGAGAACCCCGGTAAACCTTCTGATAGTAATAGAACAGCTTCAAAAAAATTGTTTAAACCTCCTCCAATTTATTTGAGAGAGCCTACACATAAGGAACTGGTAAGCAAACTTATTACGGTAACAGGTGATAATAATAGATCAACTTCAAAAAAATCGTTTAAAACTCCTCCAATTTATTTGAGAGAGCCTACATCTAAGGAACTGGTAAGCAAACTTATTTCCGTAATAGGTGAAAATACCTTTATCGTAACATCTGTGCAGCATGGAAATATTAAAGAAACAAAAATCCAGGTAATTCATGAAAATGATTACCGCAAATTGACGGACGACTTGGAGAAAGAAAATAGAGCCTTTTACACCTATCAGCTTAAAAGTGCGAAAGGCCTTCAAGTTTTAGTTAAAGGCATTGATTCTGGCGTAGATCTTTATGACGTTAAATCTGGTTTGGAGAAGAAAGGGTTTAAAATTAAGAATGTTTTTAACATCAAAAACCGAGAAAAGATACCTCAGCCCATATTTAGGGTGGAATTAGAACCTGGAGATGTCACTTTAAAGAAGAATGAGGTTCATCCAATATATAATGTTAAATACCTTCTACACCGGAAAGTTACTGTAGAGGAGCCTCATAAGCGCTCAGGACCCGTTCAGTGCATGAACTGCCAGGAGTATGGCCTCACTAAGAATATTTCAAATTGCCCACTGTCTGTGTTGTGTGTGGTGATCTCCATGGCATATCACAGTGCACCAAATCAAAAACCGACACAAATGTAAAAAAATGTAGTAATTGTGGAGGCAATCATACTGCTAATTACAGGGGTTGCCCCGTTTATACCCACTTCAAACGCTCAATGCCAAATAAATCATTAACTCTTCCCAAGCCGTCCCAGCAATCGCAATTAATGTCAAGGAACAATTTTCCTCAAGCAGGTCAGTCAACAACCCAAATAAATGTTCTGAGCTCTAACCAAGTTTCTTATGCCAATGTGGTTAAGACGAATATAGCAAACGCGAATCAGAAGTCCAAGTCTCAACAGCCCGACACATATTTTAGCAACCTTGAAGCCACATTGCAGACTTTGGTTCAATCAACAAACACTTTTACGTCTTCTATGACCACCATGATGCAGGAAATGCTAAAAATGCAATCAACTATTTTACAGGCTATTTAAAAAATAATTTATTTAAAAATATGTTTCTGGAACGGAAACGTCATACGCCAACATATAAATGAACTTGAACACTTCCTGAGGGAAAGGCAAATCGATGTTATGTTGATTGCTGAAACTCACCTAACGTTAAGAAGTTATTTAAGGATAAATGGCTATATACTACATGACACTAAAGATCCATGTGGAAGATCTTGTGGAGGTTCGGCTATTCTAATTAAAAATAGGATTAAACATTACTTGTTAAATGAGACATGTGAAGAATATATTTAAGCAACAAATATTTGTATTGAACACATTCACAGTAAATTGGTAATTTCATCAATTTATTCCCCGCCTCGGCTTTCAGTTACAGAAAACCATTACTCAAATTTTTTTACTTCTCTTGGATCCCGATTTATAGCTGCTGGTGACTATAATGCTAAACACACATTTTGGAGCTCAAGATTAATCCTCTCGAAAGGTCGTGTGCTTTTTGATACTATATCAAAATTGGGTTTAGATGTAATTTCCAGCGGGTGTCCCACCTATTGGCCATCTGACCAGCGAAAGAGCCCAGATGATATTAATTTTGGAATAGTAAAAAATTTCCCCTTAGATTGGATGAATGTGGAGTCTTCATTGGATTTGTCCTCCGACCAGTCATCTACTATTCCCCCAGGAGATTGGATCCCCATTTAACGACATAGATGCATTCCAGTCTAAAGTGAATTAGCTAAAATATAAAAAAATATTTAAGTACTCATTGTACGGAAAATATATCTTTGAGAACTCCAGAGGATATTGATGAGTCAATTAATGATTTTTCCCAAAATATTATAAAAGCCGTGCAACATGCTACCACTACAAATTTTAGAAATATGAATAGCAGAACTTGTTCTTCTGAAATCGAACACCTTGTCTCAGAAAAAAGAAGAATCAGAAGACAATGGCAACTTCGCAGGTCTCTCCAGCTTAAAGCTAGGCTTCGAGAATGCGTAAGTCAACTAAGAAATTTTCTTGAAGTCCAAAGAGTGGCTTCCCTCACAACCTATTTGGAAAGCCTCGATGGTAGTCCTCAATCCGATTATTCTTTGTGGAAAGCAGCAAGAGGGCTAAAGAGACCCGTTAGATCTAAGCCACCCTTGCGTACTCCGACTGGGGTCTGGGCCAGAAGTGACTCCGAAAAGGGAATGCTGTACACTAACCACTTGAGAAACGTGTTTGCCATTGACGGACTGAATGATGAAGCTGATATGCCGCCATATGCAGTTAGACCTCCCGTACCTTTTAGACTTCATTTTCAAGATGTCGATAACGCTATTAGTAACTTAAACCCCAGAAAAGCTCCAGGTATTGATAAAATTACCAACAAAATGTTTGTGCAGTTACCCCGAGTAGCTAGAAGACTCGTCCTTTTTATTTTTAATGCTATTTTACGTCTCGAGTATTTTCCTACTGAGTGGAAGGTGTCTGTCATTACTATGATACTCAAACCAGGAAAGGATCCTACAAAAGTTGAGTCATATAGGCCGATAAGTCTATTGGCAACAATTTCAAAACTGTTCGAGAAATTGCTAATGCGGAAGTTGACCCCAATCTTGAATGAAGTAGGATGTATTCCTAACCATCAATTCGGTTTTAGGGCCAAGCATAGCACCATAGAACAGACACACAGGCTGGTGAATGTTATCAGAAACGCGTTCGAAGATAAAAAAATATTGCTCAGCTCTATTTATTGACGTTTCCAAAGCTTTTGACAAAGTGTGGCACAAAGGCTTAACCCATAAAATAAAATTAAATCTGCCTGCAAATACGCACAAGCTATTAGAGAGCTACTTATATGACCAGAAATTCGTCGTTAAGGAAGGTGATTTCAAAAGCTCGGCTCAGCGAATCGAAGCTGGAGTTCCCCAGGGTAGCATATTGGATCCAACCTTATATTTGATTTATACTTCAGACATGCCAACGAGCTGCAAAATTCATACTTCAACTTTTGCAGATGATACAGCATTCATCAGTGTCCATGAAGACTATAAATTAGCATCACGAAATTTGCAAGAACATATTCTTATATTGGAGAAATGGCTGAAACTTTGGAAAATCAAAGTAAATGAACAAAAATGTACCCATGTTACATTCACACTACGTTGAAAAACTTGTTCGGCTATTAAAATCAACAACTACATTGTTCCGCAGCACAGTGAAGTCAAATACCTTGGTATTCACCTCGACCGTATTCTCACGTGGAAGTCTCACATTGACGCTAAACTCACCCAGATGAAATTAAAAGCGGTGCAAATAAATTGGCTCATCGGCAGAAATTCTATCTTGAAGCTAGATTGCAAACTTTTGTTGTATAACGCTAAAGCCAATATGGAGCTATGGAATTCAATTGTGGGGTACCGCCTCTGCATCTAACATTGAGAAAATTCAAAAGCGCCAGAATAAAATTCTCCGTATAATTACTGCATCTCCATGGTATGTTGAAAACGCTCGAATTCACAAAGATCTAGGTGTACCCTTAGTGAAAGATGAATTTTCAAAACACGCGATAAGGTACATTAACAGACTGGAGTCTCACCCGAATCCTCTCGCA
This sequence comes from Thecocarcelia acutangulata, assembly GCA_914767995.1. NCBI lineage: Eukaryota > Metazoa > Arthropoda > Insecta > Diptera > Tachinidae > Thecocarcelia > Thecocarcelia acutangulata. Next base: position 54,090,509 of record OU612098.1, on the reverse strand, counting down.
CGTAGCATCCTTAACTTTGGTGGCCACACTCGACTGAGAAGGATGGACACCCTTGCAACCATCAGAGCGTTGGAAAGATGATTTACCAACAAAATACACGCAAGAAACAACTTTTCGTCTAGCATTGGCTGGATCTAAGTAAATAAAATTTTTCAATATTAATTAATTTTTTTCTATATTAATTAATGAGTTTTTAGTTTTGAGATATGCATACTTATTGTTAGTTCTTTTATAAGATACAATAAATAACTGAATTATTAAAAATAAAAAACAGATTTTTTTTTAAATGGGTATTAAGAACTTTTTGTTTAAAAATACTACAAATTAACATACCGGAAAAATAATTCAATTGTCAAAAAAATAAAATAAATAAATAAAAACAAATATATTCCTAAAAATAATGGAATGTTGCCGATAACATCAACAGTATTTACGCTGTGTACACACGGTTGTCAGATCCTACAATATTGTACGATCTGGCAACATGCTCACAATGTAGTTACGATGAAAAATTGTCCCGCAGAAGTAAATTGTGTGTTCAGACGATCGTAGGAAAATCTTACAATTTCATTGTCAGACTATGGTATGATGCTTATGCTCACACTTGTCTCCATCGGCCGGATATTTTCGCCTTATGTGAGACCCAGGTATGTGAGAATGCTGATCCACAGGATTTTCATATACCTGGTTATCAACTTCTATCTCTATTTCATTTCCATCGCGGCCTTGTAATTTATGTTCGCAATGAAGTTGTGTTCCAATGCCAGCAACCTTTAGGCATGTATGATGCCGAATTTACCTGTCTTTGGGTTAAATTCAAAATCAGGTCACACTTTTTGCATTTCGGGTTTCTATATAGAAGTCCAAATGCGGGGAGGGATATTACCTTTGCTGGTTTCGATGCCTTCTCCGACTCCATATCGAAGATCCAGGAGAGTTGTCCGAGCAGTGAAATCGTTGTTGCTGGTGATTTCAATGTTCACAACTCATCCTGGCTTCGCCATTCGAGTCATACAACTTCAGAAGGCCAATATGTTGAGTTATTCGCTGCGCAGAACCACCAGCGCAATTAGTGAATGAGCCAACGCATATTCCATGTGTTGATTGGCACCATTCAAACACACTTGACCTATTCCTGACTTCACACCCTGAAAAGTATGAAGTCAGAGTTAGTGCACCTCTCGGCAATTCGGATCATTGCACCATTTCTACCTCCTTTTTGATCTCTGAACTTCGTAACGTTTCAAAATCAGCTACGAAACTGTCAATATTTATTTACGAAAAGGCGCGTTGGGCTGAGCTCAATTTTATGAGCATTTTAATTGGATACTTTGCTTTCTAGATAATGACATAAATGCTTCTGCCAAAATGGTCGGGAATATGATATTGCTAGGGATGAGAACGTTCATCCCGTCCAAGCAAATTTCGATTAAACCAAGAGTGAAGTCTTGGTTTAAGCAGTCGTGCAAAAACGCAGTAAGATCCAAAGAGAAAGCGTTCAGTAACTGGCGTTTAAACAAAACCCCAGACACTGATTTGCTACGCAAAAAGGCAAGATCTTCGTGTGCCAAGGTACTTAAGCGTGAAAAGTTTCTTCACGAACAGCGCCTTCGTGCCAAGGTCCTTGCTGCTCCCCGGGGCAGTAAGAACTTTTGGTCTTTCGTTAAGAGAGTAAAGAACAGTGCTAGTTCATCAGTTCCAACTCTGTCTTTGTCAACCGACCCGGTTGACAAAGCTAACCTTTTGGCTGAAATTTTTGCAAGCAATTTCTGCTTGCCGGAAAGCAGTCAACCACTTCCCGAGCTCGAAAGAGTATCTGTAACTATGCAAAAGATATTCTTCCGGGCGCGTGCTGTTAAAAGGGTCTTAAAAGACCTCGACATAAACAAGACTCCTGGACCGGATGGCATTTCAGCACTGGTCTTGGAGCAGTGTTCTTATACGCTTGCGCATCCATTAGCACGCCTCTTCAGCATAATTTACCATTTTGGTGAGTTTCCATCGTGCTGGAAGGTTGCTAATGTAACACCAATACCCAAAAAGGGTGAGGCAAATAACCCTGAAAATTACCGCCCAATTGCAATTTGCTCTGCACTTTCCAAAGTAATGGAAAGCATGTTTAACCTTATGAGGTATCTGGAGTCGCATAAACTACTTTGTGATCGTCAATATGGATTTCGTAAAGGTCGTTCTACTGGCGATCTTATGGCATATCCCTCTGAGAAATGGTGCCACTCACTCCATCATTTCGGTGAAAGTAAGGTGATGGCTCTGGATATTTCAAAAGCGTTTGACAGAGTGTGGCATGGAGCACTACTGGCAAAACTTACTGCTTTTGGTGTCGGTGATGACTTCTCTCGGTTTATATCGAGCTTTCTCAGAGACCACACTATACGAGTTGTTATAGATGGGGACTCTTCAAACGAGTTCAAGATTAATTCAGGGGTACCGCAAGGCTCCGTTCTTTCTTTCTCCTACCCTATTTCTTATTTTCCTCAACGACCTTCTCTATCAAACTTCCAACCCTATCCACTCTTTCGCGGATGACAGCAGCATTTGTCACTCGTACTCTTGTGGTCATAGGCCCAGCCTATTAGAGATCGCTGCCAAGAGGCGTAATATGAATGATTCACTGAATAGTGATCTTCTATTAATCTCCGAATGGGGTCGTAAAAACAGGGTCGCTTTTAACGCTCGCAAGACCCAATGTAGTTTATTAACACACAAACAGACGACCGCAAGTGCTGCTGCATCTGTACTCATGGATGGTATAAATATTGAGGAATCGGATGCTCTTGATGTTCTTGCAATGAAGATACAGTGTGACGTTCCCTGAACAGAACACATTTTTCATGTCTCTAAAGAAGCATTCAAGTGCCTCGGTTTTTTGAAACGGTGTAAGATGTAGTTCACTCCATCCGACCTCCTTACTATTTATACCACCTACATCCGACCGAAAATGGAATACAACTCTCATGTTTGGGCCGGTGCCTCAAAATCTATTTTGGGGTTACTCGACCGTGTGCAGGAGAGGGCGAAGAAGCTTATCGGTGACAGTAGGGTATCCAACTCTATTGACTCACTGGAGCATCGACGCAGTGTAGGATGCGTTACTCTGTTCTATCGTTACTACAATGGATTTTGCTCTGACGAGATTAGGGATCTTGCACGCGCTCATCGTCTAGAGCTCATCCATTTGTTTTCGATTGCCCGGGGAATCGTACTATGCATTACAGAGAGAATTCGTTTTTCAGCCGCACGTTTCGTCTGTGGAACAAGTTGCCTGCAGACGTGTTTCCTGTCTGTTATAACGTTGGAAAATTCAAGTCAAATGTTCACAAACACTAGTCCCGCTTTCCCCTTCCTCACAACCTATTTTCCTAGTTCTGATACAATGCACTGCATATGTAGGGGTCATCCCCTGAATACTGGTCCAAATTAAAAAAAAAAAAAAATAAAATAAAACAATTATTTTGACAACAAAAATTATCAGTTCACACGGTTGTCAGATTGTTAGATGAAAAAAATTGCCAGACATGTTGTAAGGCATTGCCACTTATGTACATCAACAACCATCTGCTTGGCAGTATTGCTCATCAAATTTTTGCTGACAATTTTATACATCTGAGAATTAAAACTGAGCTTACAATGTCAGCCAATTATTTGGCAATGCCGACGAAGAGTGTTCTCACGATTGTCAGATACCTGACAACATTGTCGTCGTACAATTGATTGACAATGGCTTTTCTGACAACGTTGTAAGTTAAAAATTGGCAGTTCACACGATTGTAATACATTTTCAGATAATTTTACTGGCAACCGTGTGTACGTAGCTTTATCCTTCTATGCGTGAACTAAACAAAAATTAAATTTAGGATAACACTCGTATTGTACACATTCATCAAATTTTTACAGTGATGGTAGGGAAAATTAATGAGTTATGATTTTTTAAGCTTATCTCAAACATATGTATGTATATGTGTTTATTTATATACATACATGAGTAAATTTTAGTTATTCGACATTTTGAACTGTACTTACGAATTGTCCCTCATTTGTGCTCATGTGCAGATTATGCACGTCATTTGCTAACGTTATATGTATGTACGTCTGAGATATTAATTAGTTCCCCATTTTAAAAATCAATATTTATTTAAATTTTATGTTAATTTATGTTGAAAATATCTGCGCCGGCTTTCGACAGGTAGCTTAATTAAATAAAAATTAGCAAATATATTAAATTTAATTAAACCTAAGCGGGTTTTCAGTAGGGTAAGTTAACACCCTTTTTCAGACAATAATTGTTCTTTTTTTTCATAAGTATATATATAGAATTTTATAGGCTTTACACGTTGGCCGTTGACGTGTAAATTAATTATCAGTTGAAACGTAAACTTCTATTGGTTGGATATTAGGAAGAAATACATAAATATAAACACATATGCACATATAACGTCAACTAAACTTCAAATGGCCTTCAACAGCAAAAAATTAAAAGTATGTAAACTATTCCTCATCATTCATCTTCCACCAAAAAGGAGTTTTTGCTTTTTGTTGGCTACGACTTTATAGACTTGGTGCGAAGATAAAAGTTTAAATTAATATTTTTTCAGATCTTATTACTGTTTTTATTGTGTAGAATATGTTTTTTTTTATTTTCAGATGAATAAAATATTTACATACCTATAAAACTTTTCAAGCCAGTTAATACTGCACACTAACACACTGTTAGGAAAAAACAAATTATTTATTACATTTAAATTTTATTTTATTGTTTTTGAGCACTGATATGTTTGTGATAAATCTGATAGAGAAAATAAATGTTTAAAATTTTTTAAAAACACTTTTTTTGCACGTGCACATACACACTCTCACTCGCACACATAGTCAGGATAAATGTGAATGAATATTTATTATACGGCTTTTGAAACAAATGAATTTTTAATGTGAACATGCGATTGCCTACAAACAAATGCATATAGAGCACATCATACATATGTATGTATTTAGATGATGCGTTAATAAAAAATATGTTAATTAATTTAAACAAATTTATTTTATTTTCCTGTTGGTCTTTTTTCGTTTTTTTTTTTTTTTTTACAGTGATAACATCCTTATTAGCTGCTCAACTGCCTGGATATTGTTGTGGTCAACAGCAAAAATTCCGTGTGACACCGCATGATTTACAAGTGCTGGAGGGTGCCGAAGCCATGTTGCGTTGCGAGGTGACTAATTTAGCTGGTGCTGTGCAGTGGACAAAAGATGGGTTTGCTTTGGGGTTTTCGGCAGTTATACCGGGTTTTCCACGCTACTCGGTGTTGGGTGATCGTAAGCAGGGGGCCTATAATTTAAGAATATCAAATGCCTCAATTACCGATGACGCAGAATATCAATGTCAAGTGGGACCTGCTCGTTTAAACTCGGCTATTAGGGCCAACGCCAAGCTCACCGTTATATGTAAGTACACTTAAAATATTAATTTGCAGTATCAATATCTATAAAGAGTTTAAAGTGATAAAGTTACATAAAACAAAGTTATATATACATATAGTTAATATAATTGTGTCCACTTGCCGCAAAGCACATATATTAATCTTAATATACTTATGTATGTATAATTGATAAAACTTGCCAATGCAGTAACACATTTTGCCGATATTCCGAGGTATGCATTTTGGTTTTACGTAGTTTTGGCAACCAATCGTGACTAAAACATTAAAACAAGTTAATTTCAATTATTATAAGTGCGCCTTGATTGCTTCTTTCCATAATTTTAACGCATGATAGTAACGTGAAACTTTACGTTAATATCACAAATGCAAATCATCAACAAATAAAAAAATAAAAAATACAAATTTGGTTGCTACGATTTTTTTAAGTATCAAAACATAAAAAGAAAAACAAATATTCAAACAAATGAGTGTATTTTTATTTACATATACACAGCTACGATACTTATAAACAAGCTGTTTGTATTTTTTGATTGATATCTAATAAAGTAAATAAGAATTAACTCAATTGTTTAAATAATTTTACTCAATAATTGTTTTCTTTAAAACATATTGATTCGTCTCAATAACGAGTGTTTACTAAAATGTTAGTATGTATATATATGGATTGTTCTAGATATATAGCTAGGCTTGTCTGCTCTAAAAAAATAACTCATAGAAACTAACATGTTTATAAGGTTTTTCTATCACAACCGCGGAAATATTTTTGTGAAGGATTTATTTTCTTTCGATGTCACAAATTTTTAGAATAGAATTTTTGCTTTTGACATTTTAGAAACTTCTTATTTGTATTTTTATCAGAACTACCTGTCAGATGACCGACTAATGACACAAGATGTGTGAACAAGACAGGTTCCAGTCAAGCAAACAAATGCAACAATTTTTTACAAAATCAAAAATGTCTGCTTTTTTGTCTATTAACGGCCACTATACTATAGCTTATAGCCAACGTTTCATAGTTGAGGCAGTCGCATGATTCTCATCAGCCAATTATCACCAAGTGATTTCGGCATCAGAATACGACTGAATCGTAGGAGTATTTCTATCAGCGATTATATGACTTTCACTAAAAATGGGTTTCGAATAGTGGTAATATACACAAGTAAGAGTGTGGTCTATTCGGCTGGGCCGAATTTAAAATACTCTTCAGGATAGCCACGTAAATTTACAGTATATATTACAAATTTGAACTAAATATACTCGGATGTGTATGGACCGATATCGGAGAACAATTTTTTTTTTTTGACTTGTAACTATTAGAACCCAAGAAAATGAAACAAACTTCTGTTCTCAAGTTCAAACAAATACACAATCATTTTTAATCAAAAAGAAAAATTATTACAATACAAAATTTTCATAGACTGCTCGATACAAAAATATTTTTGTTGAAAGTGTTAAAGTATAATCTAACAGTAACCGCCATGCCAAATAGGTAATCTTTTTTGGCTATATCTCGGGTATGTATCGACCGATATCTGATATTTTAATTTTCTGTATTTTAGCAATCTCCTTTTTTACCGCAACTGCTTTTAAGCAAAAAAAAAAATAAATGTTTCATGAAAAAAATCGGTTTAGACCAATTGTGCAAACAAATTTTGTAAATGCGCTTAGCTATAGGGCTGTGCTCTTTAATACACAAATACTGCGCTCAGCACTAGCAATGAAAAATACACAAACAACTTTGTCTTATATATTTTTTTGTCGTTCTTCAGCGCACACACACAAAAGCAAAGCAACAACACTTTCACATGTTTTGCTGGTAAACATTGACGACGGCGATTATCAATGTGAATTTTGTTTTTGTAAATGTTTTGCTTTTTACAACAAAAAATATTAAATAAAAATAGTTTTTCCTTAAATGTATTGGTGTTTACTCTTCCATATAGAACTTGTGGGTACCACTGGTTTAGACTATACCTGATATCGGAAATTTTAATTTTCCGTATTTTAGAAACCTCCTTTCATAATCAGAAATGCTCGGGTATCCGATATTGGAAATTTTAATTTAATTTATTTGGTAACTAACCTTCTTATATTACCAGAACTGCTTTTATGCAAAAAATTTTTTTCCATGCAAAAATCGGTTTAGGCTATATCTCGGGTATACATGGACCGATATCAGGAATTTTCGTTTTCTGTATTTAGTAACCTACTTAAGAAAAGTTGTTGTAAGTTGTTTTCATAAAAATAAGGTTTAGGCTATATCTCTGGTATATATGGACCGATATCGGAAATTTTCCATGTTTAAATAATCTTATTTTACTACCAGAACTACTTTTAAGCAAAGAAAAAAATTTTTTTGATTTTCATTACAAAATCAGTTTAGGCTATATCTATGACCGGTATCGAAAATTTTCATTTTCTATACTTAAATAACCTCCCTTTATTACCAGAACTGCTTTAAAGTAAAACAAGTAAGAGTATGGTATATTCGGCTGGGCCGAATTTAAAATACCTTTCACGATAGTCACGTATATGTACAGTATATATTACAAATTTGAACTAAATATGCTCGGATATATACGGACTGATACCGGGGAAAAACTATTTTTGCCTTGTAATCACCATTCCAAAAAAGAAATCTTTCATGAACATTTTCACGGAAGTTTGTTTAAGCTATATCTCGGTTATATATGAACTGATATCGGAATTTTCTATTTTCTGTAACCTTCTTTTATAACAAGAATTGCTTTTCAGCAAAAAAAAAAAATATCTCGGGTCTATATGGACCAATATCAGAAATTTTCATTTTCCATATTTATGTAACAACATTTTATTACCAAAATTACTTTAAAAAAAAAAAAATTGTTTAAGTTCGCTTACGCGACATTTTCATGAAAAACAAGGTTTAGGCTATATATCGGGTATATATGGACCAATATCGGAAATTTTCATTTTCCATGTTTATATAACTTTATTTTATTATCAGAACTGCTTTTAACCAGTTTAAGTTTAAGTTCGCTGATGCGGCATTTTCATGAAAAACATGGCTTAGGCTATATATCGGGTGTATATGGACCGATATCGGAAATTTTCATTTTCCATACCCTTATTTTATTACCAGAACTGCTTTTGAGCAGAAAAAAGTTGTGTAAGTTCGCTTTCGCGGCATTTTCATGAAAACCCCATTCCAGGCTATATTTGGGATATATATATGGAGCGATATCGGATATCATTTTTCAAGTATATATATGAGTACAAAAAAGTTGTTTAAAAGTTGTTAGCCGGGTTTTTCATGAAAAACCTGGCCTAGGTATATCTCGGATATATACGGACCGATATCTGAAAATTTTTCGTTTGCCCTTTAGTCACCATGCTTAATGAGTGTGTGAAGTTTGAAACAAAACAAAAAATTATTTTTTTCAAAAATTTTCATCATTCACTCTGTGATTCTTCAACCGCACAGTCGTGTTTTTAAAAAGTGAAAAAAAAAACAAACCAAAAATCATTGTGCCAACATATTTTTAAACTTATGTACATACAAAAACAATAACAAAACAATAGCAAAAACAATAACAAATTATTAAAAAAAAACAACGGGAAAATAAATTCCTTACATTTCATTAACTAAACAATAAAATAAATTTCAATAAAACAAGTGCGGTGGCAGTGCATTGTTGTTGTTGTTATTGTGCGTGAAGATTACCTACCCAGTGGGAAAAAAACTTGCAAAACCGAAAATCTTTATGACAATTATTTTTATATACTTTTAAATTTAAAAAAATATAAATAAAAAAATAAAAAATTGCATGAGTGTACCTAGTAGATGCAATTCTGAGAGGGAGCTTAGCTCCACTAGAAAAAACCTCTGGATTTCTGAAGAGGAATCATTGAAAAAATCGTTGGACAATCTCCTGTCTCTAAGAGATAAAAAACGCACGCGTTCGTGTTCGCCAAACATTGTTGTTACAACAGAAGGCCAACCATCTACCAGTTCAGTTATTGCAGATAAGCCGAAAACACAAGTAGGCATGGACAGGTATGTAACCGTGGTTAAACGTCAGCGAAGCCCGAAATCCGCTCAGATATCATCACAACCAAAGATATCCAAAGAGGATAATACCGCTACAGCAACGCAAAGTAATAGATTTGCAATCCTCCAGACTGATGAGCCAAATACAGCAAAAAAAACATTTAAACCGCCACCAATATATTTGAGAGAATCTACTTCTAATGAGCTGGTAAAACAACTTATTACGGTAATCGGTAAGGACAATTTCAACGTGACATCAGTTAAGCGCGGAAACATCAATGAAACAAAAATTCAGGTAAACCATGAAAACGACTACCGAAAATTGTCTGATGTCTTAGAAAAACAGAAAAGATCATTTTACACTTACCAGCTCAAAAGTGCCAAAGGTCTTCAGGTCGTTATTAAAGGGATTGACCCATGCGTAGATACTGATGATGTAAAAACCGGATTGGAAGATAAGGGTTTTAAAATAAAAACAGTGGTAAACATCAGGAACCGTGAAAAGACCCCTCAACCCATGTTTAGGGTTGAACTAGAACCAGGGGATGTTCTGCTAAAAAAGAGTGAAATTCACCCAATATATAACCTCAAATATCTTTTGCATCGTAAGGTTACCGTTGAGGAGCCACATAAGCGTTCAGGACCCGTTCAGTGCCTAAACTGCCAAGAATTTGGCCACACTAAGGCTTACTGCAAGTTGCCCGCTGTTTGTGTAGTATGTGGCGAACTTCACGGCACAACTCAGTGCAATAAGCCAAAGGCCGACGCAAGTGTTAAAAAATGCAGTAACTGTGGAGGTAACCACACTGCAAATTATAGAGGTTGCCCTGTCTATACTCATTTTAAGCGGCCAATGACAAATAAGTCATCGGTTTCTCCAGCAGCCCAGCAGCCAAATGTCATTGGCAAAAACAATTTTCCCCAGGTAGGCCATCCAACCAATTTCACAAACACGCAGAATACCAAACAATTTTCATATGCTAATGTGGTTAAATCCGACCAAAACTTGAACCAGCAACCCAAGCCCCAAATTTCCGATCCAAATTTTAGTAACCTAGAGGCAACTCTGCAGACTCTTGTTCAATCCATTAACACTTTTACCGTCTCTATGACCAACATGATGCAGGAAATGCTAAAAATGCAATCCACTATTTTACAGGCAATTTTAAAAAAATGAATTGGTTAAAAATATGTTTCTGGAACGCAAACGGCATTCGCCAACACAAAAATGAACTTGAGCACTTCCTTATGGAAAAGCAGATCGATATAATGATGATTGCTGAAACCCATTTGACAGCTAACAGTTTTTTCAAAATTAATGGCTACATACTGTACGACACAAAAGATCCCCGTGGAAGATCTTGCGGAGGATCGGCAATTCTAATAAAATCCAGAATTAAACATTTTTTAATGAACGAGACATGTGAGGAATATCTCCAAGCTACAAATATATGCCTTAATTATTTTCATGAAAAAATTGTTATATCCTCGATTTACTCACCACCACGATTTTCAATAACAGAAAGACAATATTCAATTTTTTTCAAATCACTTGGTCCTCGATTTTTAGCGGCTGGCGACTATAACGCTAAACACACTTTTTGGGGATCACGTTTAATTACCCCGAAAGGCCGTGTGCTTTTTGACACCGTTTCCAAAATGGGCTTAGGTGTGATTTCAAGTGGACACCCCACTTATTGGCCGTCAGACCAACGCAAGATCCCAGACGTTATAGACTTTGGAGTTACAAAAAATTTTCCCTCAGAATGGATGCAAGTGGAGCCTTCATTGGACTTGTCCTCAGATCACTCACCAACTATAGTTTCTGTTTCGTTCCCCCAGGGGGTTGATTCCCCGTTTTGTGACTTGGCGTTGACCGTCACTCGAGTTAATTGGATAAAATATAAAAAATATTTGAGTACACATTGTACGGAAAACATTGCCTTGAGAACGCCTGAGGATATTGATGTGTCGATTAACGAATTTTCTGAACACCTTAATCTAGCCGTACAACATGCCACCACTAGCCATATAAGATCCAGAAATGTGAGCAACATAACATATTCGTTTGAAATTGAACAACTTCTAACAGAAAAAAGAAGAGTTAGAAGAGAGTGGCAACTTCGCAGGTCTCCCCAGCTTAAAAGCAGGCTACGAGAGTGCATAGCTCAGTTAAGAAATCTGCTCGAAATCCAAAAAATGGCTTCTCTTAAAAATTATCTGGAAGGTCTTGATGGTACCCCTCAAACCGACTATTCTCTATGGAAAGCGACAAAAGGTCTGAAAAGACCCGTAGTAGGTAAGCCACCTCTGCGAACTTCAACTGGAGATTGGGCAAGAAGCGATTCTGAAAAAGGGATAGTGTATGTTAATCATTTGAAAAACGTTTTTACTGCAAATGATACAGTGGATGATGTTGCTGAATTTCCGCCATATGCTGTTAGACCGCCTGTGCCTTTGAGACTTAGTTTTCAAGATGTTGAAAATGTTATTCGTAACACAAACCCTAGGAAAGCTCCAGGTATTGATAAAATTACTGGTAAAATGCTTGAGCAGCTACCTCGTGTAGCTCGTAGAATTCTTCTTTTTATTTTTAACGCTATTTTACGTCTCGAGTATTATCCTGCAGAGTGGAAGGTGTCCATGATTACTATGATACCCAAACCAGGGAAGGATCCCACTAAAGTAGAATCATACAGACCAATAAGTCTACTGCCAACAATTTCAAAACTGTTCGAAAAATTGTTAATGGCAAAGTTGAGTCCAATGTTGAACACTGTGGGATGCATCCCTGATCATCAATTTGGCTTTCGGGCTAAACACAGCACAATAGAACAAACGCACAGACTAGTCAATGTCATAAGACAGACCTTTGAGGAGAAGAAGTATTGCTCAGCTCTATTCATTGACATTTCTCAAGCTTTTGATAAAGTGTGGCACGAGGGCTTGATACACAAAATAAAGTTGAACTTGCCTGCAAATACACACAAGCTTCTGGAAAGCTACTTATGTGGGCGGAAGTTTGTTATCAGAGAAGGCGACTTTATAAGCCCAACTCAACCAATCGAGGCAGGAGTTCCCCAAGGCAGCATACTGGGGCCTACTTTATATTTGATTTATGCCTCTGACATGCCAACGACACCCGGAATCCACACTTCAACTTTTGCAGACGATACAGCATTCTGCAGCGTACATGAAAGCCATCAAGTAGCTTCGCGAAATTTGCAGGAGTATATTTCAATATTAGAGATGTGGTTAAAACTTTGGAAGATTAAAGTTAATGAACAAAAGTGTACTCACGTTACATTCACGCTGCGTAAACAAACATGTTCAGCCATCCAAATCAACAATTCACCTATTCCGCAGCAAAATGAAGTCAAGTACCTTGGTATTCACCTGGACCGTAGGTTAACGTGGAAGTCTCACATAGATGCGAAAGTTACTCAGTTAAAGTTAAAAGCAGCTCAACTGAATTGGCTTATGGGCAGAAATTCTACATTGAAGCTGGATTGCAAACTTTTATTATACAACGCAATTCTAAAGCCTATATGGTGCTATGGAATTCAACTATGGGGCACCGCCTCCGCTTCAAACGTTGAAAAAATTCAAAGGCGTCAAAACAAAATTCTTCGAACAATTACCGCAGCTCCATGGTACGTAAAAAACTCACGAATTCATAAGGATCTCTGTGTTCCTCTTGTAAAAGACGAATTTTCAAAGTACGCAACAAGGCATATCAATAAATTGGAACTTCATCCAAATCGTCTTGCACGCAATATACTTAATTTCGAAGGACACTCTCGGTTGAGAAGGAGGGACACCCTTGCCACCATCAGAACGTTAAATAGGTGATTTCACCGATATTGATCGTGCAAAATAAAACATTTTTGTCTAGCATTGGCTGGACTTAATTAATTTTATGTATTTAGTTTTAAGATTTGAATACTTATTGTTAGTTCACTTTGTGAAGATTCAATAAACAAATGAATGAAAAAAAAAAAAAAAAAAAAAAAAAAAAAAAAAAAAAAAAAAAAATTTTCATACAAAATTGCAAAACAAAAATTTTTTTTCGGATTTTTCAATCTACCTCAGCTATACGTGAACTGATATTCCTGAATGTCAATAGCATACCCATGAATCAATGGGGTAAAAGAAAAAATTTTCTTAGTCTAATGGTTTTCTCAGAAACGGTATTTCAACGGCGGACAGACGGATATCTCTTAATCGACTTTTCCATTAATTCATATAAGTATATATATGTAATTTATAGGGTCACAAATAAAAACTGTAGATTTTGATTCCAGTTTGTTGCCTCATGTAGCTGATATTTTGGGGGCGCGAATGTAGAGACAGTTTCGGATGGTCAAGTTTCCTCATGTCGCCTTTTTGTGAGTGACAAATGTTCAAGCAAACTTTTTCTCATTGATACTGGTGCAGACGTTTCTGCCATTCCTCCAACATTTTCCAGATATTTCAAAACCTATTATAGGTTCCGATTTTTTTTAACATTTTATCATCTTCTACCCGATCTCAAGAAGAAAGCTTTAATTGATGGCACCACTTTGCTGCAGGCACCCGGCAGACTTCTGAAGACCCCGGCATTGGAAATCAAAGTCCTTGTGCATAATGATAGCGAGTATAATAAACTTTTACTAAGTTATTCTCCAGCCGTATTCCGTAACTCGCTAAAGCTAAATCTCCATCGCTAAAAATCTACAGAGATGATTTAGCGATTTTTGGCCACAAATGCAATTTTGTAACGTGCATAGCTAAATTTGGTAATGACATAAAAATTGAATTCGCCGCAATTTACCGATTAGTGGCATTGCTAAAATGTTTATATTTTGTATTCTCGAACGTCAAATAAGTAGTTGTTGTTGCCTAAAACATTAAAATTTTAGCAACGGAAATTTTTAAGTGCTAAAATGTAAGTAAATTACAAATTCTATTGTTTCTTGTTAAAAAAAATTATTATTGTATAATGGAAGAAACAACAAAAATAATTACATAGGGGTAAAAATATATGCTTATTCAGTACTTGGAGGAGCACAAAGAGCCCATGATATTTAAAAAATTAATTTCAACTTAAAGTGAAGCAAAACACAAAAATCTTTTTTTTTAAGATTTGTCAATTCCTTAAAAGTTTCCTGTTCACAATTAGCTTATTGCGTTCAGAAATTGCACTTAATGCATTCATTATATTATGACGCCGATAAAAAGTTATTTATTATTATAAAAAAAGTTAAATATTTATTATTATAAAATGCAGAAAATTTTTTGTAAACCTTATGAACGTTTCTTTGTTTATTTAAAATGTAAATAAACAAATAATTTTTTGGTGATGCCATATTTAGAAAATTTTCCCATAAATTCCACATTTGGTTGTATCAAGCAAAAATACTGCTCATAATTTACCGACTTAAGTGCTGTTTAAGTAATATTTGTCAAAAACAAAATAAATTTTTTTCTTTCACAATAACTATTTAAAATCTATATTTCAAAACATATTTTAAAACGTTGTTGAAGAGAAATTTTAAGAATATTTACGGGAAGCGCAATACAAAAAAGTAAGGTTGCCAAAAATTATTACCTTATATTTATCTCTTTTTAACAGAAGTTCATCAAAGTAGAAAGAAAGAAATAGTATACAGTTAGCAAATTAGCTGCGGCGAAAACATACAAATTTTGCTTACAGAATACAGAGTAAGCGACATCGCTAAAATATTTGCCCTAATTATTTTAGCATTTTAGCGATCGAGTTTTAGCTTTAGCTAAGCCAGTTACAGAATACGGCTGCTGATGTCTATCAATCGAATATATTTTCTGGTATAAAAACTAAATACAATGTTTATCACCACATCGAAAACCAGTTTCTGCAAAAGCACGTCGTCTCAACCCAGGATTTTGAGTTTTTGTTGCAGTCTGGCATAGTTAGACCTTCAAAAAGCAAATGGTCGAATCCGCTACATATCGTTCCTAAAAATAATGGTAAGTGGAGATGTGTGGGAGATTATAGATTTTTAAACAAAATTTAAGTGCCTGATCGGTACCCGATACCTTTTATTACTGATACCAAAATTAAATCTTGTTCGTGCATTCTGCCAGATTCCTGTACATCCCGATGATGTTCATAAAAAAGCTGTAATAACTCCCTTTGGTTTATACGAGTTTCTTAAAATGGCATTCGGATTACGGAATGCGGCTCAAAGTTTTCAACGGCTTATTTTTTGCAGTTTGTTTTCGTTTATATTGACGATGTTCTGGGTTTTTCAAAGTCTACGGCCTCCAAGTATTTTTGAGAGATTTAAAGATTACGGAATTGATGCTAACCAAGGAAAATGTTGTTTTGGTAAATCCAGCATAGACTTTCTTGGATTTGAGGTTAACTGCAATGGTCTCCGTCCAACTCAAAGTAAAGTTGAAGCTATTTGTAATTTTCCTAAACCCAAGTCAGTTAAAGATTTAAGGCGTTTTCTGGTTATTGTCAACTTTTATAGACGTTTTCTTCCTCGAGCTACACAAGAACAAGCACCACATAATAATTTTTTCAAGAATTCAGTTAAAAATGATAAGCGCCCAGTTCCTTGAACAACAGAAACTGAAAAAGCTTTCTAAGTCAACTTTACTGTTTCATCCGTTATGCGATGCAGAACTGTCTCTTTAGGTGGATGCTTCTGATTTTGCAATTGGTGCAGTCATAGAACAGTATGTAGGTAATCAATGGAACCATTAGCTTTTTTTTACAAAGAGGTTGTCCGACACCGAAAGAAGTTATAGTACCTATGATCGAGAATTGTACGAAGTTAAATATTTTCGTGATTATGTTGAAGGTCAGGAATTTTCTGTTTATACCGACTGTCCAAACTTTTCACAGACATCTTTTAGTCTTCAACTTTTTAATAAAGTTAAGTTTGTTTCTAACTTTTGTAAATAAATGTTTAAGTTCGGTTACGCGACATTTTCATGAAAAATCCGGTTTAGGCTATATCTCGGGTTTATATGGAAGGGTATCGGAAATTTTCATTTTCCATATTTATATATTCTTTTTTTTATTATCAGAGCTGCTTTTAAGCAAAAAAAGTCGTTTAAGCTATATGTTAACCGATATTACTGAATTTCAATAGCAAACCCATGAATTGATGGGGTAAAAGAATGGTGAAAGAAAAAAGTTTCTAAGTCCAATGGCTTTCTCGGAAACGGTGTTTCAACAGCGGACAGACGGACATCGCTTAATCGACTTTTCCATTAATTCTGATTCAGAATATTAATACTTTATAGGATCGCAAATGAAAATTGTAGAAATTACAAACGGAATCACAATCTCATATATGCCCTTTACATTTTTGTGAAGGGTATCAAAATACGGGTGCAAGGGTCAGTGCCAGTCTAAGAACATTGCACTGTGTTTTAGTCGTGCCCATACGCAAAAATTTAAAAAAAAAACTCCACTTGATGAAAAACGCAAAAAACGTCTACATTTTTCTAAAGTTGCATTTCCGGATTAAGAAAAGCTTAATATTGATGGTCCCAACGGATACAACTTTTATTTTTGAGTCGCGGACGCTGCCAAGAGGGCGAAATAATGGTATGGGGTGTCACTTCGTATTATGGTACCATAGAATTCGTTTTTGTATCCCACAAAATGAGTGCAGCGCCCATTGGAGTTGGATCGAAGAAAATTGGTTTATTTGAGTAAATTCTGTTTATATTTGAAACATACTGTGATTTGAATATTTTTTTCTTCAAAGGTATAGTAAATTGTTTACTCCAGTTATCTGCGTACGTTCATTGTAAGCAATCGATTGTTTTTTTGATCGCATTGCAATTTGCTCTTCAATTGTCACTATTTGAATACTGGTGTTGTACAAGTGCAACAAGAAGGTATGGAAACTTGCTCCGTCCACAGAAAAAATAAGTTTTTTAGTTCAAACACAAAATTGTTTACAGTAGTAAATTTTTTAATTTATTTAGGTCCTACAGAAGAATTCGTAAATACAAATTAACAAATTTTTAAGAATTTGTTAGAAAAAAAACTACGTTTTTATAAATTAAAATATTAGGTTATTAATAAAAATATTAACTGAATATGTGAACAAAATTAAAAAAAAGTATATATAACAAAATTAAATAAAGTGTTCGCTGAATTTTTACCTTTTGACAAAGAATTATTTTATCGATTTAATAAAAGTTTTAACTGAAAATTTGTTCATACCCGATCAAAAAGAGTAATTTATTTAAACAAATAGTTATTTGAAAGGAATATTACAATCAATTAAAAAATTATTCAAAATTCTTTTGTTCGAAATTTTTAGAATATTGTTTTTTGTCGGAGCATTTTTTTAAAATAAAACAATAACCCTGCAGAAATTATTGGAGTACATGATCCGTTTTATATGAAAAGGAGTAGTTACAACATAGTCCGATGTAATGCAAATATGAACCATGATAACTAAAAAAAGCTATTTTGCAATACTGGTAACACATTATTAAATGAAAATACAACTATGGCAATACTGTTACGCCATGTTTTGTTTAGTGTATTTTATGACAAGCCGAATGATTTTTTTATTATTACTAATAAATAAATATCTATCACAGGATTTGTTAATTTCATCTTTAACCATGGGAATGTTAAGGTCACGATGAATATTTTTATTATTCACAAACACTGGAGCCCTAGTTATTGTTCTTAATATTTTTGACTGTAATCTTGGAAGAATTTCAAGGTTTGAGTTACTAGTAAGTTCGTAAGTCCAGGTATACTCTATGAATTCAATTGTTATGGTTGCAATTATTTATTTATATTTCTATGTTATGTTTCTGTTTATAATAGTATTTTAGCAAATGAAGATAAATATTTATATATCTAATATTATATGATGATGGGTTGGTATCATTCGTCTAGCTCGAGTTCAATCCTGGCTAAAGCCAAGAAATATTTTTATTTATAATTAAAAAATAATTGAATACACTAAAGCTATTTTTTTTACTGTCTTCTTTGATCAAGATTTATTGATCGCGGCAATTATTGTTATAATTATAAATAAAAATATTTATTGGCTTTAGCCAGGATTGAACTCGAGCTAGACGAATGATACCAATCCATCATCATATAATATTAGAAATATTAAAGTAAAAAGTTCGACTATTTAACATTAATACATACAAAAGATATTTATACGAAAAATTTTGTGATTATATTTCATTTATTTTTTTTTTTGCGACAACACCCCAAAAGTACTCTAAAAAAATGTGCAAAATTATAGTTTTCAAAGTAGTCTCTTGTGAAATTCCTTGGAGTATTCACATCAAAGTAATTTAAAAATGGTTTCCAAACTAGTTTTCTGTGGTAATCCATGGAGTAGTGGCATGAAATAATTTCCAGACTAACGCTGTGTTAATAATTTGTGGATTAGTTATTTGGACTAGTTTTAGGATTAGTCGGATGTAATATTTTTTTTTTGATAACATGGTCCTCTCCTAGAAAATTGTAATGTAAAATGGAGCATGTTTTTCCATATATTTGTGGAGTATTCTTCACACGCATATAAGGAGTAGTCTCGATTTCTGCAGGGAAATGTATGCAGTGTTAAAAATTAAATATTTTTGTTTTATTGAAAAATGAATTATTATATACATATGTCTGTATGTTTATGAATTTTTTTTTTTTTGATTAATCTATTTATTGAATCTTCAAAATATGAACTAACAATAAGTATTCAAATCTAAATACTAAATATAAAAGTTAATTAAGTCCAGCCAATGCTGGACAAAAATGTTTTATTTTGCACGGTCAATATCGGTAGAATCATCTATTTAACGTTCTGATGGTGGCAAGTGTAGCCCTTCTTCTCAACCGAAAGTGGCCACCAAAATTAAGTATGTTTTGCGCAAGTGGATTTGGGTGAAGTTCCAGTTTACTGATATACCTTGTCGCGTACTTAGAAAATTCGTCTTTTACCAGCGGAACACACATATCCTTGTGAATTCGTGAGTTACGTACCATGGAACTGCAGTAATCGTATGAAGAATTTGGCTTTGTCGTCTTTGATTTTTTTCAACGTTAGAAGTAGAGGGGGTGCCCCATAATTCAATTCCGTAGCACCATATAGGCTTTAAAATTGCGTTATATAACACAAGTTCGCAATCCAACTTCAATGCCGAATTTCTGCCCATAAGCCAATTTAGTTGCGCTGCTTTTAATTTCAAATGATTGACTTTCGCATCAATATGAGGCTTCCATGTTAGCCTACGGTCGAGGCAAATACCATTATGCTGCGGAATAGGTGTATTGTTAATTTGGATAGCCGAACATGTTTGCTTACGCAGTGTGAATGTAACTTGAGTACATTTTTGTTCATTAACTTTTATTTTCGATAGTTTCAACCATTTCTCTAATATTGAAATATACTGCTGCAAATTTCGTGAAGCTTCTTGATGGTTTTCATGAACGCTGAAAAAAGCTGTCATCTACAAAAGTTGAAGTTTGGATTCCGGATCTCGTTGGCATGTCAGAAATCACATATAGAGTGGGTCCTAGAATGCTACCTTGGGGAACTTCTGCTCCGATTGGCTGTGAGAGACTTACAAAGCCACCTTCCTTGATAACAAGTTTCCGATCGCATAAGTAGCTTTCCAGAATCTTGTGAGTGTTTGCAGGCAAGTTAAACTTTATTTTGTGCATCAATCCGTCGTGCCACACTTTATCAAAAACTTGGGAAATGTCGATGAATAGAGCTGAACAATACTTTTTGTCTTCAAAAGTCTGTCTTATAACATTGACCAGTCTGTGTGTTTGTTCTATGGTGTTATGTTTAGCCCGACAGCCAAATTGATGATTAGGAATACATCCCACATCATTCAGTACTGGAGACAACTTCGCCATTAACAATTTTTCGAACAGTTTTGAAATTGTTGGTAGTAGACTTAGTGGTCTATATGACTCTACTTTAGTGGGATCCTTCCCTGGCTTGGGTATCATAGTAATCATAGAGACCTTCCACTCTGCAGGATAATACTCAAGGCGTAAAATAGCGTTAAAAATAAAAAAAGTATAACTCTTCTAGCTACACGAGGTAACTGTTCAAGCATTTTGCCAGTAATTTGATCAATGACGGAGATTCTGTAGTTGCAGAAACCATTGTTGACTGCGAAATTGGTGATGCGTGAGTATCATCCTTATGTAACAGAGCATGCTGAGCTCCCTTGCAGTGCTGACATCTGTTGGTAGATGGACAGCTAGTGGCTATATAAGTAACGCCTAAGCAATTTAAACAAAATTTCAGCTTCTTGACATTGCGAAATCTGTCTGGTACAGCCATTTCAATAAATTTTTTGCAATGAAAGGCACTATGGGAGGGAGTCATTTTACAGAAATGGCAGCTTGGCGTTGTAGAGGCAACTGACGACACTTGACGGGTTTTTAATAACGAAGACTGTTTGTTGTTGCCGAACCGCACTTGAGACCCAACAAATGTCTTCTGTGTATTGGAGTCTTTTCCCCAGTTAATAAAGACTTCTTCTTTCCACTTAGCTTGGGTCTCTGGTTCAAGCTTAGATGTAATTATGTGTAAGATAATACCATCTGTTATTTGATTTTTTGAGGCAAATGAGTGAAAAGCGCGAAAGTTAACGTTAACTGAGTCTATTAAATTTCCCACATCCGAAATGTTTGCTTTAGAAGACTCCTTTATATCGAAAAGTTTTTCTATATGAGATTGAAAAATCAATTTTTTTTTTGTCTTATATTGACTTTAAAATTTCCAAAGCTTCTTCATAGTTCTCAGGTGTAATGTCTAAGGACTGACCTACCTAGCAGCGCTATCAGTCAGACACGATCGCGAATATGAAATTTAGAAATTTCTGACAAGTCTGAATTTTCATGCACTAGCACTTAAAACATATTGTAAAATTCATTCCAGTCGTCAAAGTTTCCACTAAATTTTGTCAACTCGAGTGTCGGCAGATTCGGCTTTATTGAATGTTGCATAAATGTACTACAAAACTGAGCGCTGGTCATAGGCGGTCCAACTATATTTGTACCTTGAGTTGACAGCCGTTCTAAAATTTTTGATTTTAATTTGAAGTATGCTTCTTCAAACTCCGAACGGCGATTCTTATCTAGTTGTGACTCGTCAAGTGTTTCGAGTTGAGTTAAAATTTTTTCGAATGATGCCAAATTTCGTTCTAGTAGAGGCAATTTCACTTCTAGTTGATGATTCCAGTAAGCGTCGTACTCCGAAATGTCACCGACCTCTTTTAACACTCGTTTCAAGAGATCATTTTTTTTTTTTTTTTTTTTTGTTAAGCGTTTTTAGCACATCTTCAGTTTGGTCTATAATTTAATCATAAATCGTCTTACAAACGAACAACGCTTGCAAATTATTGAATTTTATTACCAAAATGCGTGCTCTGTTAAGAAAGTTCATCGCGCGCTTCTTCCATTTTATGGTCAGTTTAATCGACCTACTGAGGCTTCTATTCGGGCTATTGTAAAAAATTTCGCACCAAATTTACATTGTTGGACATTAAACCACCAACACGCTTACGTAGAATGCGAACTGAAGAAAATATCGCAGCCGTATCGGCCAGTGTTGGTGATGACCGTGAATTATCGATTCGGCGCCGTTCGCAGCAATTGGGCCTCTGTTACTCCACTACGTGGAAAATTTTGCGGAAGGATTTGGGTGTGAAGCCTTATAAGATACAGCTGGTGCAAGAATTGAAGCCAAACGACCTACCACAACGCCAAATTTTTGGTGAATGGGCTCTTGAAAAGTTAGATGAAGATCCACTTTTTTATCGAAGAATTGTGTTCAGCGACGAGGCTCATTTCTGGTTGAATGGATACGTGAACAAGCAAAACTGCCGTATTTGGAGTGAAGAGCAGCCAGAAGCATTGCAAGAGCTACCAATGCATCCACAAAAAACAACCGTTTGGTGCGGATTATGGGCTGGCGGCATCATTGGGCCGTATTTCTTCAAAGATGATGCGAATCACAACGTTACTGTGAATGGTGAGCCCTACCGTGCGATGATAACAAACTTTTTTTGCCCAAAATGGAAGAGCTTGACTTGCATGAGATGTGGTTTCAACAAGACGGTGCCCCATGCCACACAGCATGCGAAACAATGGAACAAATGAGAGGCGAGTTCGGTGAACAGTTTATTTCCCGCTTGGGACCAGTCAATTGGCCGCCCAGATCGTGCGATTTAACGCCTCTAGACTATTTTTTGTGGGGCTATGTTAAGGCTAATGTCTATAGCGACAAGCCCGCTTCGATTGACGCACTGGAAGCCAACACTGCCAACATTATTCGTGAGATACCGGCCGAAATGTTGGAAAGAGTATGCCAAAATTGGACTAAGCGGATGGACCATTTGAGGCGCAGCCGTGGCCAACATTTGCATGAAATAATCCTCAAACATTAAATTATATCGACCCAACTATCGATCCAAATAAATATTACATGCATTTTTCTGAATTTTATTTGTTTTTTTTTTTAATTTCCGATAGTTCTTATAAAATCACCCATTATTTATTGAATCTTCAAAATGAACTAACAATAAGTATTCAAATCTTAATACTAAATAAAGGGTGTTTTTTTAAGCCCGATAGAACTTGAAATTGTAAAAAATAACACAAAAAATTAAATTGTAATCAAAATTTTTTTTTATTCGAAAGATCAATACGTGACATTAACATTTGAAAATGATTTCGGGCATATGGGCACCGCGGCTGTTCTTGACGAAGCGCATTCTGGACGTCCAATTTTGGGCCACTTTTTCGAGCACTGCTGGCCGTATGTCACGAACAACACGAACAATGCTGGCCTCCAAGGCGTCAATTGTTGCTGGTTTATCAGCATAAACCAGTGACTTCACGTAGCCCCACAGGAAATAATCGAGAGGTGTCAAATCGCACGACCTTGGAGGCCAATTGACAGGTCCATTTCTCGAAATCAACTTATCGCCAAATTTTGATTTCAGTAAGTCGATGGTTGCGTTCGCCGTATGGCACGTAGCGCCATCCTGTTGAAACCACATCTCCTCCGGATCAATGTCATCCATATTTTCAAACAAAAAATCATTGATCATGGTGCGGTAACGATCTCCATTGACCGTAACGCGAGCTCCGGCCTCATTTTTGAAGAAATAAGGTCCGATGATGCCACCAGCATGAAAACCGCACCAAACAGTGCATTTTTCTGGATGTAATGGAGTCTGTAGGGTCTCTTGTGGATTGGTCTCACTCCATATGCGGCAATTTTGCTTATTAACAAACCCGTTAAGCCAAAAATGCGCCTCATCGCTGAACACAATTTTGCGATAAAACAACGGGGCGAATCGACGACTGATTTTCAAAGTAAATTTGGATAATTTCGTAGCGTTTTTCAAGCGTGAGTCTATTCATGATGATTTGTCAGAGTATACTGAAACAAATAAAAAAAATGTTTCATCAAAATTTAATTTTTTGTGTTACTTTTTACAATTTAAAGTTCTATCTAGCTTAAAAAAACACCCTATATAAAAATAAAAGAATTAATAAAAGAAAAAAATAAAATGTGCTTTTTACTTACGTCCAGCCAATGCTAGACAAAAAGTTCTATTATGCGGGAGCAATATCGGTAGAATCACCGATTGAACGTTCTGATGGTGGCAACGGTATCCCTTCTTCTCAACCGACTGTGGCCGCCAAAATTAAGTATATTACACGCAAGAGGGTTTGGATGAAGTTCCAGTTTACTGACATACCTTGTCACGTACTTAGAAAACTCCTCTTTTACCAGCGAAACACTCAGTAATCGTTCGAAGAATTTTAATTTGTCGCCTTTGGATTTTTTCAATATTTGACGCTGAGGCGGTGCCTCATAACTGAATTCCGTAGCACCATATAGTCTTTAGTATTGCGTTGTATAACAAAAGTTTGCAATCTAATTTCAATGTAGAATTTCTGCCCATAAGCCAATTTAGCTGCGCTGCTTTTAGTTTTAACTGAGTGACCTTTGCTTCAATGTGCGACTTCCACGTTAGCCTACGGTCCAGGTGAATACCAAGGTACTTTACTTCATTGTGCTGCGGAATAGGTGAGTTGTTAATTTGGATATGCGCACATGTTTGCTTACACAGTGTGAATGTAACGTGAGTACATTTTTGTTCATTAACTTTTATTTTCCAAAGCTTCAGCCATTTTTCCAATATTGAAATAAATTCCTGTAAATTTCGTGAAGCTAATTAGTGGTTTTCATGAACGCTCAAAAACGCTGTGTCGTCTGCAAAAGTTGAAGTGTGGATTCCAGATGTCGTTGGCATGTCAGAGGCGTAAATCAAATATAAAGTAGGCCCAAGTATGCTACCTTGGGGAACTCCTGCCTCGATAGGTTGAGTTGGGCTTATGAAATCACCTTCTCTGATAACAAATTTCCGCCCATATAAGTAGCTTTCCAGAAGCTTGTGAGTATTTGCAGGCAAGTTCAACTTTATTTTGTGCATCAAGCCGTCGTGCCACACTTTATCAAAAGCTTGAGAAATGTCAATGAATAGAGCTGAGCAATACTTCTTCTCCTCAAAGGTCTGTCTTTTGACACTGACTAGTCTGTGTGTTTGTTCTATGGTGCTATGTTTAGCCCAAAACCCAAATTGATGATCAGGGATGCATCCCACATTGTTCAATATTGGACTCAACTTAACCATTAACAATTTTTCGAATAGTTTTGAAATTGTTGGTAATATGGTGGTAATTCAGATGCATCATTTGTTATATCATTTGTAATAAAAACATTTCTCAAATGGTTAACATACACCATCCCCTTCTCTGAGTCACTTCTTGCCCAGTCGCCAGTTGAAGTTTGCAAAGGTGGCTTACCTATTACAGGTCTTTTCAGACCTTTTGTCGCTTTCCACAGAGAATACTCAGAGTGCGGAGTACCATCCATCAAGAGATTATTGCGTTGGAATTTTTTGATGTGAATAAGCCGACCATCCTCATCAGATTCCAGATTATCCATATAATCCGGCTCGAAGGACCGTGTTGAGGACAAGAGCCTATTCTTGCCCTTTTTACAAGTTTATAAGTTTACCTTAGTTTGTTGAAAATAAGTCCACTGTAGTTTTATATGTTCATAATCCATTTATTTTTAATATTCAATTTATAATTTCATGTAAGCTGGAAGAGCTTGTTGCTTTTACTAACTACATAAGTTTTTCAATATGTTTGAACGAGGCAAAATCTTTTCTTATCAAAAACAGAATTAATACAAAGTAAATGCAAAAAAAAGTGTGGTCGCGTTAAACAGTAAATCTATCAATTTGTTGTTGCATTTTATTGGTTTGTTCTGTTAACGAAAACTGATCAAACAGTGATATGCAATTATAAATTTTTTTACACATAATTGAAATGAATGTCACGATAAGCTGTAAATGTTAGTACGCATTTTTATGTTGTTGTTGCATTGCTTTTGTTTAAACTAATATAAACAAAATATATCCATTAAGAACCAGTAGGAAAGTTTGCGTTCTGAAATCCAACAGTGGCCTTTGAAATGTTTTTACAAATTTATTATCTCGTCGGCTTTTTTCCGGCTTCCTTAGGAGAATTTTGAGGGCAACGAAAGCGAACTAAAAATCAACTAGAGTTGATTTTTGATTTCATACTATGCGCAAATTTAGACGTTGTGAACGTTGGGTCGGAACCTACTTTTGTTGTGATAAATAGAAGAGAGGTTCGCTAGTTAGTACTAGGCATGCTGATATGATCAAAGGATGGCAGGTGTCGAATGACTGTTCATTTTCTGATCACAGCTATTTTGAGTTTGAAATAGGAATTCAGGAAATAGGGTTAGTCCCAAGAAGAAACAGGAAGAGGACGAATTGGGAGGAACAGGGTAAAGTTCTCTCGAACCTTCTTCCGGATCCTCCTACTATAAGAGGTTGTGAGGATATTGAGAGAGCTGTAGACTTACTAACTGAGTCTTTTAATACAGCTATCTCGGAATCGTGCAGACCTAGCGTGTGCCGAGGTAAGAGTAAACCACCATGGTGGAACTTAGAGATAGCGAGAGCTCAAAAAGAGTCTCGCAGACTTTTCAATGAGGCAAAAAGACTGGGAGACTGGTCGGAGTACAAAGCCTCCGTAAACAGGTTTAAAAATATGATAATAAATGCAAAGCGGAGGTCTTGGAGATCCTTCTGCAGTGGTGTAGAAGGAGCCTCTGAGACAAGTATGCTTCGCAAAATCATATCGACCACGCAGTCCATACCAGGTTTCATAAAGAAACAATGTGGTAATTGGCCAACCAGCGGCCAGAAGACACTTGAGGTACTCATGGATACGCATTTTCCTGGCTGTACACCCTACACGGGGGCAGGTATGGCCGTTGAACGAAACAGACAAGGAGAAGTCTGTTTCTCTGTCGATAGGAACCGGGTCCTTTGGGCGTTGAAGAGCTTTGGCCCATATAAATCACCGGGTCCGGATGGTATTATACCAGCAGACTTGCAAAATAATGCGGAACTGATCAAGCCATGGTTGATCCGGATTTTTACGGCCTGTCTTAAATGGTCCTACATACCGAAACCATGATGGTGAAGTCTTTCCTAAAGGTGGAAAGACTTCACACACAACTCCGAAGGATTACAGGCCCATAAGCCTGACATCCTTTTTCCTAAAGACGTTGGAGCGGATGGTTGATCTACATCTTAGAAGGTCAATAAATCCGTGCCGTTTATCTGCATCTCAACATGCCTATACTAAGGGAAAATCTGTTCAGACTGCGTTGAATTCGCTCGTGGGGTATATAGAAAATACTCTAGAACAAGGGGAGTATACATTGGCGGCCTTCCTTGACATAGAGAAAGCCTTTAATAATGTTGCGCCAAAAGTCATTTCTATGGCTTTGGAAAGGCTGAATATTCGATTATAAGTCTCATATGGAGTCTACTAAGAGAAAGGGTCATAAGATCTAGTATGGGACAGCCACCATATGCAGAGTGGCAAACAGGGGTACTCCGCAGGGGGGAGTTTTATCTCCCTTCCTATGGAATCTTGCCCTAAACTAATTACTAGTGGAGCTAGACTCCATGCGTTTCAAGACTGTGGCATATGCCGATGATGTTGCTGTGGCGGTGTCGGGTAAATATCCGGACACCCTCTCACAGTGTTTGAATTCCGCACTGAGGATCATAGATGGGTGGAGCACCCATAGTGGTCTCAGTGTGAATCCACAAAAAACGGAGCTTGTACTCTTCACCCGAAAATACAAGACTCCTCCTTTCGATCTGCCAACCCTAAGGGGCGTTGAGGGAATCTATCTTGATTCAAAACTGTCTTGGAAGAAGAGTGTCCAATTTAGAGCGGACAAGGCGGCTGTTGCCTTGTCCGCTCTAAGGCCATTGAGAAGACCTGGGGTATAAATCCTTGGAATTCTTGCTGGCTATTTAGCGTGGTAATAAAGCCCATATTAATGTATGGGGCGCTTGTTTGGTGGACGGCTTTAGAGAAAACCACCTATTGCAGATTCATAGAAAGGATACTGCGGACGTCTGCTTTGATGGTAACTGGTGCTTCTTGTACTACGCCAACTAAAGCACTAATTACGATGATGCATTGGCTGCCAGCTGATCTCATGGCGAAGGCAGTGGCCATGTGCTTGGCAATTAGGCTAAAAGCCAGTGGGATGTGGAAAGATGCGACAGAAGGTCATGCTTCGATAATAGAAAGTATAATGGACCTCCCGGAGTATATTGATTACTGTGCACCAGCTCTAATGTCCGACAAGAGATTTGACGTGATATCATCAAGGACGGCCTCGGCAGCGAACCAAATGGGTGGCCAAGAAGACGTGCTTGAAATTTTCACAGATGGATCCAAGTCGAACATGGGAGTTGGTGGTGGCATCTTTATGCCCCACTATCAGAGGAGGATCAGTTTTAAGCTATATGATGAGTGTAGCGTAATGCAGGCTGAAATACCAGCTATTTTGAGAGCAGCTAACTGGTTGAGGTACTATAGGGTATACGGGGTGAATATCCGAATCTGTACTGATAGTAAGGCTGCATTAAATGCACTTGTGGGTGTCTATACGACGTCCAGGTTGCTTGAGGAATGCCGGATATATCTTAATGAGATAGCGAGACATTCAAGCCTGGAGCTTTTCTGGGTACCGGGGCACAGTGGAGTGCCCCGGAAATATTGTGGCGGATGAGCTGGCGAAAGCCGGAGCTCGTCTACAGAGAGGGAACATTGATACGATGGTAGGAGTCCCGCTTAACAGCTGTAAAAACCAAGTGCAGCGTCAACTTGTAGGGACTGCGCAGGACAGATGGTCTGGTGAGGTCACCTGCCGAGTAGCAAAGCTGACATGGCCTGCGTATGATCGTAGTAGAACTGCGGTCCTAAAGGTGGCAGTTCTGACAGGACGTTGTCTCATAGGGACGCATGCTAGGAGGTTAAATCTTCCATTTAATGATTTCTGCAGAAGTTGTGGGTATGAGGACGAGGAGGAAAGTGTTGAACATTTCCTCTGTCGATGCCCGGCTCTCTGTTCTATGAGAGCGCTGTATCTAGGCGGACCGATGCTGCACGGGTTAGCAGATATATCGGAATGCCGAGTGAACGGACTGAATTCCTTTATCCGGCTTTCGGGTTGGTTTGAATCTGAACCGTCGGGGGAAGTGTAAATCTCGTGGGCTGCACTTCTCCCTCAGGCAACACAACGGGACCAAAAGGACCCAAGTGGGCTGGTTTCATGAAACTGGCGGCCTGTACAACCTAACCTAACCTAGGAAAGCTTTAAGCACGTGCCAGCAACGTAGACATATTTCAGGACACAGTTTGAAAGCTATAATTTGAACGATTGAGTATACCACAGTAGCAGCAGTTTCCTATTAAGGGACTAAAGGCGACAAACACCTCCTGATAGTTTAACATCACTTTGATCATGTTGTTTCCAAATGCTTTTAATAGACTAAGCCTAGTCCAGACACGGCTGTGCATCGAGCCGAGAAAACCGACAGTGCGAACTCGGGAGCTAACATTCTAGTTAGCATAAGTTTTTTTTAAGTGTTAAGCATATTTACGTTTAGCATTTAATTGTACTTGTATCAATACTACATACATACGATGATTTTTTTTCTGTATATGTATATTTAAGTACCTCATCATTATGAATTGATCAGTAAAATTTCAGAGCCGTAGGTAGAAGTATATCAACTAGGGGGTTTTCATTCAATTTTGTAGCCCAAGAAAACCAAGCAAAATGTGGTTGAGAGGCAACAGCGTGTCATCTATCTGTAATTTTTTGTTTTGTTTCTAAGGATAAGTAATACATTTGTTCTGTTCGAATAGATAAATTAAGGGCATTAAGAGCGTACGTAATATAATATTATTTTTTGTAGTGACAACATACTAAGCAGTGTTAACAAGAACAAAGAACCCCGCCCACAACTCATGAACAAATTAGTTTGCAAGTACGTACGCGATAGTTTCTGTTATAACTGCCTCCTAAATAACATCTTGTTTTGCTTCTGCTAACTTCGAAGCCAGAAAACGAAGCATATTGAAAAGCCTAAAGTGAATATATTACACTTTCTTCCTGCCACATAAACATTGTGATGTCAGATTCAAATTTTCATTAGTCTTATGGCCGAAAAATTTCTGATAGAATAATAACGTCCACTGCTAAATAGCAAAATTGTAACTAAATCAGAAAAATAAATGCTAATTTTAGCTGCAAAAATGCCAAAATGGCCACGCTGGTTGCTATTACACCTTGTGTGAAAAAAAACTCTCCTTCGAAAAGAACCCGAAAATCTCTTTTCTTAAAATTAAATTGAAAAGCTATCATAAATTATTAAAATTATAAAGAAAGAAAAAACAGTTTATCAGTTTATGATAAATAAATCAGTTTATGTTAAATAAACATAATTCCAAATTACATTCGCAAAATCAATAAACAACAAGTAAGAGTGTAGTATATTCGGCTAGGCCGAGTCTAATATACGCTTCACGATAGTCACGTAAATATACTGTGAGCGTCAAAATAAAGTGCACAAACAAATTTCTTAAAATATTGTTTTTATTTCAGTCTTTTTATCTATGATAACATTTTAGATAAAGGTATTTTTAAATCAATATACAATCAAAATACCTTATTCTAAACACAACAGCAAAAAATATTAACAACAACGAAAGTTTTACAACAAAAATAAAAAGAATTGCAAAAAGAAGTTCACAAACTATTTTAAAATGAAAATAAAGTCAATTTAGTATTTAGTTGATTTCCCTCTTGCCTTAACTACGACATTTACTTACTGCAACAAAAACTTAACAAACCTCGGTAAGTCCCACGGCTTTCACACACAGAAAGTTTACTTTGCAAAGTCTTGAGTTTGGTAGTAGCAAGGAAAAAAGAAGAGAAAAGACAACCGCTCTCTCCCTCTTCCCTGGCCACCACCAAACTCAAGACTTTTCGAAGTAAACTTTTCGTGAGTGAAAGCGGTGTAATTGTTAAGAAAATTTTCCTAACGTTATATATAAAAACGATCGTTAGCTTATCTGTTTGGGAAGCTAAAGTTTACTTTAACAGCCTTATTCAAAAAAAAAAATTTTTGTAAAAAAATGAGTAAAGCTTAAGAAACTGTTATTAAAAATTTATATTCAGAAAACACATATTAATTGATATGTGATTTAAGCAATTTTGAATTTTTGAACTGGTAACTATATACATAAAAGTGCCTCCTAAGTTCCAAAAAATTGTGGCTTAGGTTCTAATGATGCAACAAATATATAATACATATTTGTTATTAATCGGTAACCGAGTTTTCGAATACTTTTTAGTTGTAAAATAAAAAAAAAAAACCATTTACGTCCAATAAACCTTTCTTTGCTTTTATCTTTAAGTGAACAATTTTAATAAATAAAGTTAAAAAATGTATTAATAAAACCAAATTGAGGAGATTTTCGAAGGCGAATGAGATGTACTTTTTTCATTACGAATAAAAGGAACTCGAACAACTTTACTATTACTTTTTTGTACATCACTTTTGTGTGTGTTTTTTTTCATTCAAAAATACAAATTTATTAAAATTGAAACATGAATGGAACTACAAACATACAAATTCATATGTAGGGCAAAAACCAATAAGAGGAATTATGGCTAAAAGTAGGTTTAAAGATGGGCAGAAGGTTTATTAAAATTTCAGCATTTGACACAGAGTTAATATCAGTATATTAAACAAATTTTGGTTTTTGAATAATACTTTAGGGAATTTTACTTAATAACGATAAGTAAACGTTCAGTAAGTTTTTTTGAATAAGGCTGTAAATATTTTAAAGTTGAAATGGGCACACTTTACCTATACGTTAAAATGACATTTAAGTTCTTTGCTTCCATTTTTCTTGAAAAGCACTATTCTCTGAAAATTCTTAACACAACCAATATATTATTTTTATTAGATAAAGAAATTAAAACATTACAATGTATATGAATTGAATATACATATTAACTTTAAAAGAGCAATATGGACAACAAATATGTTAGTGATGCACTTTCAATCAAACGAATACAACGAAAAACGGTATTCGAATAATAAACATTTTTCTGGTATAAGTAATCCTATTAATTTTTCTCAAATTAGTTAATACACCACATATTCATCGTTTATTAAAAAGATAAATCCAGGAAATGTTTAACAAAAATTTATTATTAATATTTCTAATATTATATGATGATGGGTGGGTATCATTCGTCTAGCTCGAGTTCAATCCTGGCTAAAGCCAAGAAATATTTTTATTTATAATTATAACAATAATTGCCGCGATCAATCAAATTGATTGATCAAAGAAGACAGGAAAAAATAATTGAATACACTAAAGCTGGGGGACAGCTAGCTGTTTCACAGTCGCTACACTGTTCATCAGCACCCATTAGGATTCGAACTTAGTACCATGTAAACATGATGTATTTTTAATACGGCTGCTTAACCAACTCAGCCACTAAGCTCTTATTTATTTTTTCGTCTATATTTGTCTCATATTGATCACATATGCAATTTGTTATAATCCCAGTTGTTTGTACTGCAGTTTGCTGTCACTGAACAACCAGTTATTTTGTATTATTTATCAACGTACGTATGTATATTGACAGTCTCTGTGCTGGGAGTAACCCGTTTTTGTATAATGCTCGTCGTATTGTACTGGTACTTAAGATACCTCTTGATGTTGCCGAATCTTCCTCTGATATTTTAACGGCACTTTAAAAAAAATTATTTTTACAATACGCACTGTAGGTCTTATTTCAGCCTCTTTTTGAAAAGTTTCCGCCAGCCCGGTCCTGGAAGAATTTCTATTACGGTGTATATTTCGTATTTATCTACAATTTTGTTTGCAGTATTGTGGCTCTGTGCAGTAACAGAACCAATTTCTCTGAAAGTTTTTTCTTCATTCCGAAGTTTTATTACTAACTGTCTTATATCACTAGAAATTTATTCGCCCATTCCAAAGCACATAAACATTTACATACTTCACACGAGGAGTTTTTACTCTGCCGATCACATTTAATTAACACAAAATAATACAAATTTTTCAGTAGAATGTTAAAATAAGGCAAATAACTAAATATAACGGTATTCTTTTACGATAGCACAGCGCTGAAATGATGCACATGCAACCTGTACACTTTATTTTGACGTGTAAAATATGCATTCAAATTTGTTTTTGCGCTATAACTTAGGAGCAAAAACCCAAAAATGATAAATTTAGTCATATCTTATAAGACAAAGAAAGAGTTTTTGTACAATTTATTTTGACGTTCACAGTATATTACAAAGTTGAGCTAAATATGCTCGGATATACATACATATATGGACCGATATCGTAAATTTTAAATTTCTGTATTTTAGTAACCTTCTTTTATTACCACAACGGCTCCTAAGCAAAACAAATTTTGAAGTTCGATTATGCGACATTTTGATGACAAAATAAGTTTAGTCTATATATCCGGTATATATGGACCAATATCGGAAATTTTCATTTTCTATATTTATATAACCTTCTTTTCTTACCAACAATAAAAATTGTTTCATGTAAAAATCGGTTTAGACTATACGAGTATCTAGGATATATATAAGTAACCTTCTATTATTATCAAAACATCTTTTAAGCAAAAAAAAAGTTGCAAAGTTCGCTTACGCGACATATTCATGAAAAATCGGTTGTGGCTGTATCTCGGGTGTATATGGACCGATATCAGAAATTTTCACGTTCTGAATTTAAGTAAACTCCTTTCATCGCTTACGCGATATTTTCATGAAAAAATACTTTTAGGATATATCTCGGGTATATGTGAACCGATAATGGAAATTTTAATTTTTCATATTTATGTAACCTAATCATAATGTTACATAAATAGGGATGTATACCTAATCATATATTCGGCTTTCGGGCTAAACACAGCACCATAGAACAAACGCATAGACTAGTTAATGTTTCAGGACAAAAAGCATTGCTCAGCTCTATTCATTGATGTTTCCCAAGCCTTTGATAAAGTGTGGCACGATGAATTAATGCACAAAATAAAGTTGAACTTGCCTACAAACACTTACAAACTTCTGGAAAGCTATTTATGTGACTGTAAAATTGTTATCAGAGAAGGCGACTTTGTAAGCCCACCTCAGCCAATCGAGGCAGGAGTTCCCCTAGGTAGCATTCTGGGACCCACTTTATATTTAATTTACACTTCTGACATGCCAACCAGATGTGGTATTCACACTTAAACTTTTGCAGATGACACAGCATTCTGCAGTGTTCATGAAAACCATCAACTAGCTTCACGAAATATACAGGAATATATTTCAATATAAGAGAAATGGTTAAAACTTTGGAAAATAAAAGTTAATGAACAAAAATGAACTCATGTACATTCACACTGCGTAAACAAACACGTTCGTCAATCCAAATTAACAACTCACCTATTCTGCAGCACAATGAAGTCAAGTACCTTGGTATTCACCTCGATCGTAGGCTAACGTGGAAGTCTCACATTGATGTGAAAGTCACTCAGTTGAAATTAAAAGCAGCACAATTAAGTTGGCTTATGGGCAAAAATTCTACATTGAAATTAGATTGCAAACTTTTGTTATACAACGCAATACTAAAGCCTATATGGTGCTACGCAATTCAGTTATGGGGCACTGTCTCAGAGTCAAACATTGAATAATTCAAAAGCGACAAAACAAAATTCTTCGAACAATTACTGCAGCTACAAGGATCTGTGTGTTCCACTGGTAAAAGATGAATTTTCAAAGTATGCGACAAGGTATATCAGCAATTTTGGACTTCACCCAAACCCTCTTGCACGAAACATACTTAGTTTTAGCGGTCACACTCGGTTGAGAAGAAGGGATACCCTTGCCACCATCAGAGCGTTAAATAGGTGATTTTAACGTTACAATATGTGCAAAATAAAACGTTTTGTCTAGCATTGGCTGGACTTAGTTAATTTTTTGAATTTAGTATTTAGATTTGAATATTTATTGTTAGTTCACATTGTGAAGATTGACTAAATAAATAAAAGCTAAAAAAAATGTAACCTTATTTTATTACAAGAACTGCTTTTAATGAAAATTCCAGAAATTACAAATAGAATCACAAACTTATATATGTATGCCCTTTACATTTTTGTGAAGTGTATGAAAAGTATAATGGCAATGCCACGTTATACATAATATACCAAACGTGAATCAGAAATGCAAGTCTCAACAGCCCGACCCATATTTTAGTAACCTTGAAGCCACATTGCAGACTTTGGTTCAATCAATAAACACTTTTACGGCTGCTATGACCACCATGATGCAGGAAATGCTAAAAATGCAATCAACGATTTTACAGGCTATTTAAAAAATAATTTATTTAAAAATATGTTTCTGGAACGCAAACAGCATACGCCAACATAAAAATAAACTTGAACACTTCCTGAGGGAAAGGCAAATCGATGTTATGTTGATTGCTGAAACTCACCTAACGTTAAGAAGTTATTTCAGGATAAATTGCTATATAATATATAACACTAAAGATCCACGTGGACAATCTTGTGGAGGTTCGGCTATTCCAATTAAAAATAGGATTAAACATTACTTGCTAAATGAGACATGTGAAGAATATTTGCAAGCAACAAATATTTGTATTGAACACATTCACAGTAAATTGTTAATTTCATCGATTTATTCCCCGCCTCGGCTTTCAGTTACAGAAAGCCATTACTTAAATTTTTTTACTTATCGTGGATCCCGATTTATAGCTGCTGGTGACTACAATGCTAAACACACATTTTGGAGCTCAAGATTAATCCCCTCGAAAGGTCGTGTGCTTTTTACTACTATATCAAAATTGGGTTTAGATGTAATCTCCAGCGGGTGTCCCACCTATTAGCCATCTGACTAGCGAAAGATCCCAGATGTTTTTGATTTTGGAATAGTAAAAAACGTTCCCTTAGATTGGATGCATGTGGAGTCTCCATTGGATTTTTCCTCCGACCAGCCACCTACTATTCCCCCAGGAGATTGGATCCCCATTTAACAACATAGGTGTATTCCAGTCTAAAGTGAATTAGCTAAAATATAAAAAATATTTAAGTACTCATTGTACGGAAAATATGTCTTTGAGAACTCCACAGGATATTAGTGAGTCAATTAATGACTTTTCCCAAAATATTATAAAAGCCATGCAACATGCTACCACTACAAATTTTAGAAATATGAATAGCAGAACTTGTTCTTCTAAAATCGAACACCTTGTCTCAGAAAAAAGAATAATCAGAAGAGAATGGCAACTTCGCAGTTCTCCCTAGCTTAAAGCTAGGCTTCGAGAATGCATAAGTCAACTAAGAAATTTTCTTGAAGCGCAAAGACTGGCTTCCCTCACAACCTATTTGGAAAGCCTCGATGGTAGTCCCCAGTCCGATTATTCTTGTGGAAAGCAGCAAGAGAGTTAAAGAGACCCGTTAGAGCTAGGCCACCTTTGCTGACTCCAACTGGGGAGAAGTGAATCCGAAAAGGGGATGCTGTACGCCAACCACTGGAGAAACGTTTTTGCCATTGACGGACTGAATGATGAAGCTGATATGCCGGTAGACCTCCCGTACCTTTTAGACTTCGTTTTCAAGAAATGCTTGTGCAGTTACCCCTAGTAGCTAAAACAATCGTCCTTTTTATTTTTAATGCAATTTTACGTCTTGTATGAGTATTTTTCTTCTGAGTAGAAGGTATCTGTCATTACTATGATACACAAACAAGCAAAGGATCCTTCAAGTTGAGTCATATAGGCCGATAAGTCTATTGCCAACAATTTCAAAACTGTTCGAGAAATTGCTAATGACGAGGTTGACCCCAATCTTGAATGAAGTAGGATGTATTCCTAACCATCAATTCGGTTTTAGGGCTAAGCATAGCACCATAGGACAGACACACAGGCTGGTGAATATTATCAGAAACGCGTTCGAAGATAAAAAATATTACTCAGCTCTATTCATTGACGTTTCCAAAGCCTTTGAAAAAGTGTGGCACGAAGGCTTAACTCATAAAATAAAATTAAACTTGCCTGCAAACACGCACAAGCTGTTAGAGAGCTACTTATATGAGCGGAAATTCGTCGTTAAGGAAGGTGATTTCAAAAGCTCGGCTTAGCCAATCGAAGCTGGAGTTCCCCAGGGTAGCATATTGGGTCCAACTTTATATTTAATTTATGCTTCAGAAATGCCAACGAGCTGCAGAACTCACACTTCAACTTTTGTAGATGATACAGCATTCATTAGTGTCCATGAAGACTACGAATTAGCATCACGAAATTTGCAAGAATATATTCTTATATTGGAGAAATGGCTGAAACTTTGGAAAATCAAAGTAAATGAACCAAAATGTACCCATGTTACATTCACACTACGTAGAAAAACTTGTTCGGCTATTAAAATCAACAACTACATTGTTCCGCAGCACAGTGAAGTCAAATACCTTGGTATTCACATCGATCGTAGGCTCACGTGGAAGTCTCACATTGACGCTAAAGTCACCCAGATGAAATTAAAAGCGGTGCAACTAAATTGGCTCATCGGCAGAAACTCTATCTTGAAGCTAGATTGCAAACTTTTGTTGTATAACGCAATCCTAAAGCTAACATGGAGCTATGAAGTTCAATTGTGAGGTACCGGCTTTGCATCCAGCATTGAGAAAATTCAAAAGCGCAAGAATAAAATTCTCCGTACAAATACTGCAGCTCCATGGTATGTTAAAAACTCTCGAATTCACAGAGATCTAGGTGTAACCTTAGTGAAAGATGAATTTTCAAAGTACGCGAGTACTCTCACCAATTCTCTCGCACGTAGCATCCTTAACTTTGGCGGCCACACTCGACTGAGAAGGATGGACACCCTTGCAACCATCAGAGCATTGGAAAGATGATTTACCAATAAATAATTTTTAGTTTTAAGATTTGCATACTTATTGTTATAGTGAAAGGCTAATGTAAGCGGCTTGCGGCAACGAGCGGCTACCACCTGTTCTATTTGCCGCTTGAGTTTATTTGTTGTAGGCAAATGAACGCGTCTAATTGAAGAAAAATTTGTGCTTGGAAGATTAAATAAAAAAAAAATTTTGATTTTTTTTTAAAGCCAAAATAAATAAACATATTCAATTGTTGAAATTTCAAAACCGAAAGTTAATTTCTGTCTTCTACTTTTTTCCTTTACTTTTTGATATGACAAATTGAAGCGGCAAAACAAGAAGTTAAACTGAATTCAACATTGCCGCTCGGCCGCATTTAATGGCATTGCCAAATTAAATTAAATTCAATATGTTGAAATTTATGTACGAATATTTTTATAAAAAATATAATTTTTTGTAAATGGGTCACATTGTTGCCGCCCGCTGTCGCATGCCGCTTTCATTGGCCTTTCACTATTAGTTATTTTAAAGATACAATAAATAATTAAATTGTAAAAAAAATTTTTATACATGTGTTTGTAAAATAAATGTTTATGTATTAGTTCACATCAGCTTTTATAAAAATTTTCTTGTTGGGTAGTTATTCTCTCATGTATTTAGGATCTGAAAGTAAAACAAGTAAGAGTGTAGTATATTCGGCTGGGCCGAATCTAAAATAGCCTTCACGATAGTCACGAATATGTATAGTATATTAAAAATGTGACCTAAGTATGCTCGGTTATATATGAACCGATATGGGAATTTTCTATTTTCTGTATTTTAGTAACCTTCTTTTATAACGAGAATTGCTTTTCAGCAAAAAAAAAAAAAAATTTTTTTAATGGAAAAATCGGTTCAGGCTATATCTCGGGTATATATGGCCCGATATCGAAAATTTTAATTTTCCATATTTATATAACCTTATATCATTACCAGAACTGCTTTTGAGTACAACAAATTGTTTAAGTTCGCTTACGCGATATTTTCATGAAAAACCCGATTTAGGCTATATCTCGGGTATATCTGGACCGATATCAGAAATTTTAATTTCCTCTATTTTCGTAACCTTCTTTTATGACAAGAACTGCTTTTCAGCAAAAAAAAAAAAATGTTATTGGAAAAATCGGTTCAGGCTATATCTCGAGTATATATGAACCGATATCGGAAATTTTCATTTTCCATATTTATGTAACCTAATTTCATTAGCAGAACTGCTTTTGAGCACAAAAAGTTGTTTAAGTTCGCTTACGCTGCATTTTCATGAAAACCCCGGTCTATGCTATATCTCGGGTATATATGGCCCGATATCGAAAATTTTTATTTTTCATATTTATATGACCCTATTTCATTACCAGAACTGCTTTTGAGCACAAAAAAACTGTTTAAGTTCGCTTACGCGATATTTTCATGAAAAACCCGATTTGGGCTATATCTCGGGTGTATATGGACCGACATCGAAAATTTTCATTTTTCATATTTATATAACCCTTTTTCATTACCAGAACTGCTTTGAGCACAAAAAAGTTGTTTAAGTTCGCTTACGCGACATTTTCATGAAAAACCCGATTTGGGCTATATCTCGGGTATATATGAACCGATATCGGAAATTTTCATTTTTCATATTTATGTAACCTAATTTCAATACCAGAACTGCTTTTGAGCACAAAAAAGTTGTTTAAGTTCGCTTACGCGGCATTTTCATGAAAACCCCGGTCTAGGCTATATCTCGGGTATATATGGACCGATATCGGAAATTTTCATTTTCCATATTTATGTAACCTAATTTCATTACCAGAATTGCTTTTGAGCACAAAACAGTTGTTTAAGTTCGCTTACGCGGCATTTTCATGAAAACCCCGGTCTAGGCTATATCTCGGGTATATATGGACCGATATCGGAAATTTTCATTTTCCATATTTATGTAACCTTATATCATTATCAGAACTGCTTTGAGCACAAAAAAGTTGTTTAAGTTCGCTTGCGCGACATTTTTATGAAAACCCCGATTTGGGCTATATCTCGGGTATATATGGACCGATATCGAAAATTTTCATTTTTCATATTTATATGACCCTATTTCATTACCAGAACTGATTTTGAGAACAAAAAAGTTGTTTAAGTTCGCTTACGCGACATTTTCATGAAAAACCCGATTTGGGCTATATCTCGGGTATATATGGACCGACATGGAAAATTTTTATTTTTCATATTTATATGACCCTATTTCATTACCAGAACTGCTTTTGAGCACAAAAAAGTTGTTTAAGTTCGCTTACGCGACATTTTCATGAAAAACCCGATTTGGGCTATATCTCGGGTATATATGGACCGACATCGGAAATTTTCATTTTCCATATTTATGTAACCTAATTTCAATACCAGAACTGCTTTTGACCACAAAAAAGTTGTTTAAGTTCGCTTACGCGGCATTTTCATGAAAACCCAGGTCTAGGCTATGTCTCGGGTATATATGGACCGATATCGGAAATTTTCATTTTCCATATTTATGTAACCTAATTTCAATACCAGCACTGCTTTTGACCACAAAAAAGTTGTTTAAGTTCGCTTACGCGGCATTTTCATGAAAACCCCTGTCTAGGCTATATCTCGGTTATATATGGACCGATATCGAAAATTTTCATTTTTCATATTCATATGACCCTATTTCCTTACCAGAACTGCTTTTGAGCACCAAAAAGTTGTTTAGGTTCGCTTACGCGACATTTTCATGAAAAACCAGGTTTGGGCTATATCTCGGGTATATATGGACCGATATCGGAAATTTTCATTTTCCATATTTATGTAACCTTATATAATTACCAGAACTGCTTTTGAGCAAAAAAAAATTATTTAGCTTCACCTATGCGACATTTTCATTAAAAATCCGATTTGGGCTATATCTCGGGTATATATGGACCGATATCTGAAAAAAAAATTTTTTGTCTTTTAGTCACCATGCTTAATAAGTGTGTGAAGTTTGAAGCAAAACGAACAACTTTTGTTTTCAAAAATTTTCATACAAAACTGCAAAAAAAAATGGCTTTTTTCGGAATTTTGAATATATCTCAGCTATACGTGGACCGATATTACTGAATTTCAATAGCAAACCCATGAATCGATGGGGTAAAAGAATGGTGAAAGAAAAAAGTTTCTAAGTCTAATGGTTTTCTCAGAAACGGTATTTCAACAGCGGACAGACGGACATCGCTTAATCGACTTTTCCATTAATTCTGATTCAGAAGATATATACTTTATAGGGTCGCAAAAAAAAACTGTAGAAATTACAAACGGAATCACAAACTTATATATACCCTTTACATTTTTGTGAAGGGTATAAAAAAAAAGATAGAATAAAAGTTACACATAGAAAAAATGCTGCAAAATTAATTAATACCTCCATTTTTTTATTTGCTTTTATACCCTTCAGAAAAATTAAAGGGTATATATAAGTTAGTGATTCCGTTAGTTATATCTACAATTTTCATATCCGACCTTATAAAATATACATATTCGGAATCAGCATTGATAGAAAAATCAAAAAAGGGATACGCATTTGTCTGCCGTTGAAATGCGGTTTCTGAGACCACCATTAGACTTAGAAACATTTTTCATTCGCCATTCCATTACTCAATCGGTTTGCTATTGAAATTCAGTAAAATCGATTCTCATATAGATGAGATACTTATATCCAAATTTCCGAAAAAAAACCATTTTTAAAAATTTTGTATTAAAATTTCCTAAAAAAAATTTTTTTTTGCTTTCCTTCAAACTTGACAAAGTTATTTGACATGGCGATTAAAAGGCAAAAAAATTCCTTGATATTGGGTCAGTTAGATATAGCCTAAACCGATTTTTTTAATGAAAATGTGGAATGAGCCAACTCAAACAATTTTTTTGCTTAAAAGCAGTTCTGGTAGTAAAAGATGATTACCAAAACACAGAAAATTGAAATTTCTCAAACCGTTTTTTTTTTCACAAAAATGTCGCTCAAGCAAACTTAAAAAACAATTTTTTTTTTGCAAAAAGCAGTGCTGGTAATAAAAGGAGGTAATTTAAAATCGAAAATGAGAATTTCCGATATCGGTCCATATACATATATAAATATATAGCCTACTAAGGTTACTAAAATATAGAAATTTAAAATTTCCGATATCGATCCATATATATCCGAGCATATTTAGTTCAAGTTTGTAATATATACTATGTAAATATATTTGCGTGACTATCGTGAAGAGTATTTTATTTTCGCTTAGCCGAATATACCACACTTTTACTAGTTTCCTTTAACGTTAATAATAAAAAAACAATGGTACATAGATGTCAGATAAATCTCATATAAAATCGTCAAATTCGCGGAATAATCGTTAAATTCGTCAATATGATAATGGCAAGTCGTCATCTAAAATTAATGGTTTCTTTTTATAAAATATATACATATGTATTTCAATAGCAATAACTATTCACAGTTGCCTTTAATAAAAAACTACAGCATTTAAAGTATTTAGTAGGTATATATCATTTCGTCTGAAAATTTAATCTTAAATTAATTTCTCACTTTAGTTTTGTTAAGCTTCATGTACCTGGATGCAAACTCCCACATTTGCAGAAGAGCACGATAAGACTAATATTTTTGCTATAAACTTAGCTATAGAAGAACATATTTGTAAAGAATCTGATATGACATTTTATTCCAAAAATCAATCATTTTCATACGAGTACATCATAAAACAATATTTTTTCCAGTTTAATAGACTTGGTTGCTTTAATTCGGATTAAATAACTCGTCTTTCGAAATTTGCGATACAATAAGGAAACTTCTTTAGGAATTATTAATTTTCAGAATTAAGAACTTTCTTCTTTTATAATACTCTAACGATTTACAGAAGTTAAAGTTTTGAGTTTCAGATTTAATTCTCCTTAAAATATGATCGCACGCTCTGTAAAATTTAACATATGAGCATTTAAATACATCTCTTACATATACAATATATGTATACTTCCAAAAAAAAAAAAAATACTACGTCATATTTACGTATACATCTATATCATAAATATTCATTTCATTCTTACATAAATTAACTTAAAAAGGAAGTATTTATGTACTAGTAAATCACAATTAAGAAATCATCCAACATAGACTTTAATTCGTCGTCAATGGTATACAATTCCCAATATTTTGCATCTAATTTAAATCAAAGTTGCGAT
This sequence comes from Thecocarcelia acutangulata, assembly GCA_914767995.1. Taxonomy (NCBI): domain Eukaryota; kingdom Metazoa; phylum Arthropoda; class Insecta; order Diptera; family Tachinidae; genus Thecocarcelia; species Thecocarcelia acutangulata. Next base: position 54,047,351 of record OU612098.1, on the reverse strand, counting down.
AAGCGCTAAATGTTAGTACCTACGTTGTTGTGTATTTTATGATGCAGCATTTACATATGTAAATACATTGGTTTTACTTAAAATGTCGAGGACAAAAAATAGAAAATAAAACCCAGTAGGAAACTTTAATGTTAGAAATCCAACACATGTTTGGGTATGCATATAGGTATATATATTTTAATATATATATATATATATATATATATATATATATATATATATATATATATATATATATATATATATATATATATATATATATATATATATATATATATATATATATATATATATATATATATATATATATATATATATATATATATATATATATATATATATATATATATATATATATATATTTTTTGTGTAAGAATGCGTACGTTATTAATTTGACATCTTGTGTTGTCATTACTTCACATTTCCGTTTAAAATTTTCCTTTTGAAGTTATAAAATCAAATGAAAATTGTAAGCTGTTAACGAATTGCCTTCATAAAAATTTCTATTAAGTTCTTTAATCCAATGATATATGTATGCAATAGTGTTTTATGTAGACAAACATATAAATATACATACATATACATAAGTATACATACACACGAGTTCATACATAATTTTTCGACATGATAAAAACAGGGCTAAAATGCTCTCCAAAAAAGGAAGATTTCATTTTTTTCTCTCACATGTTTTTCTTTATAGTAAATTTATATTCAAATAAACTTACACACATTCATACATACATACACACATACGTACATACATGTTCAGCAAAAGACAAAGACTGTCTTTAAAAACTATTAAATTTTTCGTCTCTAAGGCATCCATTTTTGTATTTGCCAATGTATTTCCCAAATTAAAATTAATAGTGTTGAAATAGACGACATTAAAACTTCCTTCTTCAGAACTTAAAACTATGCAAAAGAAAGTTTTCAAATTAATGTTTTCAAATAAAAATAAATGATCGTGTCGGGGGATTAATGTTGCAAAAATAAAATTTGAGCAAACCTTTAAATTGAGGATAATAAAAAAATAAATTGATTTTAAAAGATAAAAAAAAAAGTAAAGGAAGAAAACAAAAGTTCGTGGTATAAAATACGTGTGTGCAAAAACAAGAAGTTTTCACTGAGAGAAAAAGTTAGCTGTCAAATAAAATCGCATAATTTTCTTAATCATGTAGAAAACTTTTACTCTAGAGTTTTTCGGGGTAAAGTTTAAGTTTAAAAGGCATACCACAGCTTATGTTCATCTTAATAATTTTTACTTGCGCATTTCAGCGTATGGAGCAAATAAATGTCTTTCGGAATTCCAAATGCAATTGCAACGTATATGCAGATTCGCACCGCTCTATATGAGTTTAGTTTTTATTATCACAAGTCTTGCGCTTACAATACTGGCTCTCCAAAAGCTGACATTTAAAGACAAAAAATTTTTGCACAAAGCACCTATTAACAAAAGTTAGGTTAGGTTTAACAGACTGCCAGCCATTGAAAAACTCGCCTACTTGGGTACAATTTGGTCCCGTTATGTTGCCAGAGTGTGCTATGTATCTCAGCTAGATCTACATATCACTAGTACAGTTCAGAAACAACCAGAGGATGTAATTTTTTCAGACACAGTCTCGAAGGTGGCCGGCATAAAACGGTAAGAGAACGTGCTTGAGATCTTTACAGATGGATCCAAGTACGTCCTCTTACCGTTTTATGCCGACCACCTTCGATACTGTGTCTGACATAATTACATCATCGTTTCTGCGACCTTGAAGTAGAAAGTTTCTCCAACAACTTCCACTATATGAGCGCCTCATACATTAAAATAGGCTTGAATATATCGAATAGCCATCAGGAATTCCAAGGGTTTATTCCCCAGGCTTTTCAAATAGTCCTTATACACAATAATAAGGAAATATCTAACTTTTCTGTCCTACACTGGTCATTTCGCTGCCAGGATAGCTTGGAATTAAGGTATACTTATACCCAAGTATTTCTTGCTTTATGACCACCTCACCTCAACCCCGTTTACAGTTGGCAAAGCATGCGATGGAGTCTTGCATCTCCGAGTGAAGAGTACAAGCTCTGTTTTCTGTGGATTCGCCTTTAGATCACTATTTATGAACCATCCTTCTACAAGATTTAGTAAAGAGATCAGTTGCTATGATAGTATGTACTCGTATATCCGGGTATATGGCTCTTTTTGTCGTGTGTGTTAAAATTCAGACGACAAACCAAAGTCCAACCTAACAAACACACCAACGGCCAAGATACCCAAAGTTATAGAAGAATTCCATTATAGAGCCAGTGGAAAAGCTAAAGCAGCTCATTTATTGGGCTGGACTTTGATAATCGGTTGCGAATGAATGAAAATTTTCGATATCGTTTCATATATACCCGAGCTTAAACCGGTTTTTCCTGAAAATGTGTCGTAAGCGAACTTCAGCAAATTTTTTTGCTTAAAAGCAGTTCTGGTAATAAAATAGGGTTATATAAATATGGAAAATACAAACCGATTTTTCCATTAATATTTTTTACTGAAAAGTAATTCTCGTTATAAGAGAAGGTTACTAAAATACAGAAATTAGAAAATTCCGATATCGGTTCATGTATAACCGAAATATAGCTTAAACAAACTTTTCCACGAAAATGTTCATGAAAGATTTCTTTTTTGGAATGGTGATTACAAGGCAAAAATATTTTTCCCCGGTATCGGTCCGTATATATCCGAGCATATTAAGTTCAAATTCGTAATATATACTATACATATACGTGACTATCCTGAACGGTATTTAAAATTCGACCCAGCCGAATATACCACACTCCTACTCGTTTATATTCATAGTTGAAAAAGCATCCATTAAGTTAAACTGGCTTTAAATTGTTGTTAACTTTTATTTGTTAAATGTTTACTCATAATTTCTAATCAAACATAAGAAAGTGGCAACCTTGAACAGCTGCTGTACTATTGTTTACATTTCTTTAAGAATATAGTAAAAATTTAAATGGTTCTTAAATTAGATTTTTGTACATTTGTACATCGGGTTTTTAGTTCAAGTTTCCTTTCTTAAATTTTTCTTAAGTAGAATTTTCTACAATACAAATTTGCTGTGATCAATAATTTTTTATTGAAGAAGACAAGAAAAATAATCAAATATTTAGCTGGGGGACAACTAACAAAATTCCCTAAAGTATTATTCAAAAACCAATATTTGTTTAATATACTGATATTAACTCCCTGTCAAATGCTGAAATTTTAATAAACCTTCTGCCCATCTTTAAACCTACTTTTAGTCATAATTCCTCTTATTGGTTTTTGTCCCTAATATAATTTGGTTATATATAAGTGTGAACATGCATGTGTGTGTAGATATGTTCATATGTAAAGGGTGTTTTTTTAAGCTAGATAGAACTTTAAATTGTAAAAAGTAACACAAAAAATTAAATTTTGATGAAACATTTTTTTTATTTGTTTCAGTATACTCTGACAAATCATCATGAATAGACTCACGCTTGAACAACGCTACGAAATTATCCAAATTTACTTTGAAAATCAGTCGTCGATTCGCGCAACTTATAGACGCAAAATTGTGTTCAGCGATGAGGCGCATTTTTGGCTTAACGGGTTTGTTAATAAGCAAAATTGCCGCATATGGAGTGAGACCAATCCACAAGAGACCCTACAGACTCCATTACATCCAGAAAAATGCACTGTTTGGTGCGGTTTTCATGCTGGTGGCATCATCGGACCTTATTTCTTCAAAAATGAGGCCGGAGCTCGCGTTACGGTCAATGGAGATCGTTACCGCACCATGATCAATGATTTTTTTGTATTGATCTTTCGAATAAAAAAAAATTTTGATTACAATTTAATTTTTTGTGTTATTTTTTACAATTTCAAGTTCTATCGGGCTTAAAAAAACACCCTATACATACATAATTATGAAAAAAAATTTTGAAACAAAAACTTATTTAAAGCTGAAGAAGAAATTGAAAAAATGTGTCCAAATACATGTGAATGGATGTTTGTATGTATGTACTTCTTTCATTCATATTTAAATTTTAATAATGCTAGGAACACAACTGCGACGAACGACGAAATTCGCCCATCGCGACGAATTCGCCGGCAAATATTCATTGTATAAATTCGTCGTGTGAAGCACAATATCAACGAACATTGTTTACATTCCGTGCAAAGAAAAAAAATTCATATAAATACTAAGGTGGCCATATTAAAAGTAAACCTATATAAAACCCATCCGAAAGAGCGATTTTTGAACAAATTATCTCAGTTACTTTATATTTTGAGAACATCTTCATAAATTGTTTACTACATGGATTAATATATAGGTTTTTACTTTCAAATTAACGATTTTTGTACTCAAATTCAATTTTTTACAAGTCAAACACAATGTTTTGCAACACAAATTCAATTTCTTGCACTTCAAATTAAATTCTTTTCATTTCATATTAAATTTTTTGTATTTCAAATTAAACTATTTTTATTTCAAATTAAATTTTTTGTGTTTTGTGTTTGTTTAACTTCGAATTCAAGTTTTTATTTATTTAGCTAAAAATTTACAAAATGAAATACAAATAAACTTGTTTTCCAAGTCATTACTCGTATTTTTTTCCTTAATATAATTTTCTAAAGCAAATTTGGACGGTTCCTATTGCAACCGCTCTCCAGATGCAGCTAATGACAAACTCATGGTCATATCAAGATAATAATTGTTACAATCTGAAGGTGCTACCGTTTCGACTGACTGTTTAATTATTGTTATCAAATCCAAATTACTATCCGCATCAGCTAATAAATTTCGGGCAGGTAGTTTTGTTTTAGAAAAAAACTTTTTTATTGGATTAAGCTCACCTATGTAGCTATGTAAGCAGGAAGAAAATTTATAATGTGCCCGGATTCTGCAACCTTATCTTTTGTGTCTTGAGTTTTATGTATCTTAGCATTATCAAGGACTAGCCAAGCACATTCAGCGCTGGTTTCAGCTAATTTACTGAATAGCTAACTCTTCCAGGAAAATTATGAAAATTTTAGAATTTACAGATGAATTAGCAATGGTCGTCTTGTCTTTCAAAACAGAAATTTATACTTTTTATATAGTTGATGATACTGCTGCCTTAACCACTCAGCCACTGAGCCATTGAATTATTCTCTGTCTTTCTTCTTCCCATTCCATTCTTTTTTGGGTGCCTCGATGGCTGATTTGGTAGAGTACTCGACCAACAGTCTCGAGGTCGTAGGTTCGATTCCTACCACAGACCCTGGGTGTTACTGCAGACAAGCAAAAAAGCTTCGCAGTTTTTGTGTTTGTTCTTCTAAAAAAAAAAAAAAAAAAAAAAAAAAAATATTTCGTAAGCTCATTTGCAAAAAAACTTTAGAAAATGGAGAAAGGTGAACTTGTAAGTTTGAAGTATATATACACATACATATGTACGATATGTACGAAAATGACAGAGAGGCAAACAGAAGTGCTATTGTGTTGTTAAATGAGTTAAACACCGGTTCAGCTGGTTTTAAATTTAGAGTTGGGTTTAACGTCAAAACTATGCTTTAATTTGTCTATGAATGAGTTTATTTGTGACTTAAGTTGTTTTAAAGTATACTTTATTTTCAACTATCAATAGAATCCAATATATTTCAAATGACATAAGTAGATCTGAATTAGCTACAAGGATACGCTTGCAGTTAGTAAAATATATATTATCTTATAAACATGTGTACATTATTTTTGTTTTTTTTTTAATTGTGGTCGGTAGCCTCCTGTGGTGAATACGATAAGTGCATATTTCAAGCTTCTCACATGCCTTTAAAATTTATCATTTAAATCTTATTGCATTTGCAGATTAAAGCAACGATCAATTATTTTATCTTCTCCCTGCTTGTAATATAATTCTTTTATTGTTACTCTTGTCTTTTTTGAATGACATATCAGCATTTGGAATTCAATTTGGTCACCAAGTGGCAACATGTTAACCGAATCGTGTCGTAATAACACCCGCTAACCAGACGACGACTAAACTAAACTAAAACCAACTCAATGCAATTCAAAGCTAAAACCAACTAACAGCATCCACTGTCTCATTAAAGTTTTATTCGCTTCAGTAACGAGCTCAAATAGTTCAAGAAAATATAAAAACACGAGTATGTGTATGTATATGGCTGTGTGTACTTATATACACAGTTCTTCATTTTGTTATTTGAACGTTTCTTTATATTTTGTCTTTTTTCTGTCGCTTTTTGGAGTAGCTTTATTTTATTTCCTACTTTTTATTACTCGCAACAATAACAAAAAACAGCTTCCAGCGCCACTCTTGGTGCATTAAGGTTTAAGCACACATACAGTAAACTATAGAAGGTAATGGAATCGAAAGGACAGATGTGTGAGTGCATGAGCAAATGAACTAATGAATGAATGTTTTAACGAAACGAAAGCCAAAAAAGAAAAAAAAAATAATAAAAATTAAATCAGTGGTGGCCAGACACATTGAATCATATTTATATGATTGAATTAGTTTTTTATTATTCATTTATTTATAAATAAATGAATGAAAAAAAAAACAAAATTTATTTATTGAATCTTTACAAAGTGAACTAACAATAAGTATTCAAATCTTAATACTAAATACACAAAATTAATTAAGTCTAGCCAATGCTAGACAAATGTTTTATTTTGCACGGTCAATATCGGTAAAATCACCTATTTAGCGTTCTGATGTTGGCAAGGGTAGCCCTCCTTCTACCGAGAGTGGCCTTCAAAATTAAGTATAATATTGCGTGCAAGAGGATTTGGGTGAAGCTCCAGTTTACTGATATACCTTGTCGCATATTTTATATATAGGTATATATACATATATATATATATATATATATATATATTTATATGTATATATATATATATATATATATATATATATATATATATATATATATATATATATATATATATATATATATATATATATATATATATATATATATATATATATATATATATATATATATATATATATATATATATATATATATATATATATATATAAAGGGTGGTTAAATTTCAAGGGCCGATGTTGATTTTGAATAAAACACAAACTATTTAGGAAATTATTGTAATTTTATTTTATTATGATATATTGGTATTACTCAATTATGTACGGAACAAAATATCGGCCACATAGGCGCCGCTGTTGAATTGTTGCAGGCATATCGGCGTACACCCTTTCTTTCAAATAACCCCAAAGAAAAAAGTCCAACGGTGTCAAATCACATGATCTTGGCAGCCAATTGACATCGCCATTACGTGAGATAACACGGCCATTGAATTTGTTGCGCAAAAGAGCAATTGTTTCGTTAGCTGTGTGGCAAGTGGCACCGTCCTGCTGAAACCACATATCGTCTACATCCATATCTTCCAATTCGGGCCATAAAAAGTTCGTTATCATCTCACGATAGCGAACACCATTCACAGTAACTGCCTGACCGGCCTCATTTTGGAAAAAATACGGCCCGATGATGCCGCCAGCATATAAACCGCACCAAACAGTCACTCTTTGTGGGTGCATTGGCTTTTCGACAGTCACTCTTGGATTCTCATTCGCCCAAATGCGGCAATTCTGTTCATTGACGAATCCACTAAGGTAAAAATACGCCTCATCACTGAATATGATTTTCTTCGAAAATTGATCATCCACTGTTGCCATTTCTTGCCACCATTCTGCCCATTCACGACGTTTGGAATGGTCAAAAGGCTTTAGTTCTTGAGCCAATTGCACCTTGTAAGCGTGTAAATGCAAGTCTTTATGCATAATGTTCATCAACGACGAGCGTGAGAGATGCAATTGTTGGGCACGACGACGAGTTGAGGTGGACGCCTCTTCAGTCACACTATATATATATATATATATATATATATATATATATATATATATATATATATATATATATATATATATATATATATATATATATATATATATATATATATATATATATATATATATATATATATATATATATATATATATATATATATATATATATATATATATATATATATATATATATATATATATATATATATATATATATATATATATTGTTCATAATATGAACAAACAATAAATATTCAAATCTTAATACTAAAAACAATAAATGAGCTAAGCTAATGCTAGACAAAAAGTTTTATTTTGCGCATATTATATCGGTAAAATCACCTACGGTATCTTTTCTTGCCAACCGAGTGTGACAGCTAAAATTAAGTATGTTTCGTGCAAGAGGGTTTAAGTGAAGTCCCAATTTGCTGATATACCTTTCGCATACTTTGAAAATTCATTTTTTACCAGTGGAACACACATATCCTTGTGGTTTTTGTAGTAGGTTTTTTACCTACCATGGAGCTGCAGTAATTGTCGCCTTTGAATTTTTTTCAATACGCTTAGGTGGTGTTGCATAACTGAATTCCGTAGCACCGTAGGCTTTAGAATTGCGTTGTATAATAAAAGTTTACAATACAGCTTCGTCGAATTTCTGCCCATAAGCCAATTTATTTGCGCTACTGTTCACTTTAAGTGAGTAACTTTCGCATCAATGTGGGACTTCCACGTTAACCTACGGTCGAGATGAATATCAAGGTAATTGACTTCATTTTGCTGCGGAATAGGTTTATTGTTAATTTGGATAGCTGAACATGTTTGTTTACGCATTGTGAATGTAACTTGAGTATAATTTTGTTTATTAACTTTAATTTTCCAAATTTTTAACCATTTCTTTAAAACTAAAATATGCTCCAGCAAATTTCGCGGGTTTTCATATACGCTGCAGAATGCTGTATCATCTGCAAAAGTTAAAGCGTGGATTTCGAATATTGGCATTAGACATGCCAATCTAATGCGTAAATCAAATATAAAGTAGGCCCCAGAATGCTATCTTGGGAAACTCCTGCTTCAATTGGCTGTAAGGGGCTTATAAAATCACCTTCTCTAAGCTCTTTTTCAGAATTACATCTGATAGGTACACTCATGCAATTAATTGTTTCAATATTTTTTTGTTTACAATTTAAAAAAGTATTAAAAAAAATGTCACAAAATTTTTCTTTTAAATAAATTCACTCTGTTCACCTATTACGGTTTTTACTTATTCCCGTTTTATTTTTTACTTTCTGGTCAAAAACAAACACGTCCGTTCACCATCGAAGCTAGACTCCGACCATACCATTTTATTAGAAATAAACAAAGTACCAACCGTATCTAGAGATTCGTGGATATCACGAAGATTTAAAAAGGGTACACAAAGGTTTTAACAGTGTCTAGAGAGGATGTCACAGCAACTGAAGTTTTTTTCTTTTGCTCTTGAGTATAGGAAATTGAGATTTTGGGCACCGCTGCATGAAACAATACAAAATATCTGCTGATGTCAATTGTTTGTTGCATCGAACAGTTAAAGTCTAAAAGGGAACTATGTACATATGTATGTCAACTAGAAGGTATGTATGAGGTAGTGAGAAGGTAAATAAAGTGCTGCTGGTTTTAGTGGCTGTGGTTCTGGCATCGAAAAGTGTCAGTGATATTGAAATTATTTTGAATAGTACTTTAATTCTATAATGCTCTCGCCAATACACACACATACTCACATAGCACACTAAAACAAACCTTTGCTCATGCAATCTTACGTAAATATCTTTGCACAATAGCATTCAATTTTTTCTCCTTTTTTCGGTGCTGCCAATGTCGATCGCCCTTGCTTACATTCGAGGAAGTGGCATTTAACAACAGTACTAAATATTTTATTATGTTTCGTTATCAGTGATAATTGGAGTTGTTAAAAAGTTGTATTTTTCTGGAACTGTTATTGTCCGTATTTCTAAATAACCAATACCACTGGAAATATTCAGCCAAATTAAATATGTAGTAAGTTTTAGCACGCTTTCATTCCTTTATTCATGAATGCATCGCAAAATATGCCAGTGGCTGTGTTCTGTAACTTTGGCGAGAAGTTCTCGCGTCAAAAACTCGAAAAGTGAGAAAAACCTGCGTCTGTAACTCATGTCGAAAACTATCCAAATCGATTACGTCGTTACGTTAGAAATGTCTGCAAATAGAAAACGATGCCGCGCATGCAATCTTAAAAATGAAAGCACCAGCCACAATTTGTACCGACGCCGACCAAAAATTACAACAGTTAAGAAATTTTGTTCGACGGCGTCATATTATAACCGCCGGTATGGCTCTACCGTTTACTTATATACGAAATTTCTTATGCCCAAAATTTTGTATATATATATATATATATATATATATATATATATATATATATATATATATATATATATATATATATATATATATATATATATATATATATATATATATATATATATATATATATATATTTCTTATTTTTGCAGCAAAAGATCGTTTTATGTTATGTAAAAAATTTAACAGTATTTATTTTCAATATTTCGATAACAATTTGTTATCATCGTCAGGAAAATTAATATGTTATTAAAAAATTTTTTCAATTTGAAAAATTATTGTCAAAAAATTCCTATATACAAAAAATCTATACACCAAGAAAAATTATTAATTCATACACAAAGAAAAAATTCTTAACAATATTATCAAATTGAAAAATTTTAAATTGAAAACTTAAAAAATATCTATTTAATATACTGACAGAAACATTTTTGGGTTATTAAAAAATCAAAAAAGAAAAAATATAATATTAATAACAATAATGACAAACATAAAAACCAAAATAACCTAATTCTGCAACCAACACATGTTTTGCAACATGTTGTTTCTCAACCAGCAAAACAAATGTTGTTTACAGAATAACATGGAAATATTATTAACATAATTTAAAAAATTTTATCCTAACATTCATTCTCCTAACAACAATTCAAATCTAGAATTTCTTATTAACTAAATATCTATAATTCTGTGCTAATTTTTCTGTGTCTACCTTGAAGTTAATTCTCTGTGTTGTTGGTGTGTTTATAATCTCTAACATTTCTAACATGTAACGCTTCTTATAATTATTTTCTGTTCTTAAAATTGAAACATTTTCAAAGTTTGGAGAGTGATTAAATTTTGAACAATGAGAAGATAAAGCAGTTTTTTGTGAATTAATATCCCTATATCTTTGATCTGACTTATGTCCTGCAATTCTCGTTCTCAATTTGTTTTTTGTAGTTCCGACGTAAACTTTACTACAATTTTCTTGGTCATTACCCTGACAAGGAATTCTGTAAACCGAATTTGAAATGTCCCATTTATTAAGTGTATCTTTAGTCTTACTAAATAATTTACCTAACGTATTATAGCTTCTATGAGCCATTCTATATTCTTCTTTATTATATATATTAGACCTTGCTAATCTTTCTGATAAACCTGGAATATATGTTAAAGATTTATACATTTTGGGTTCTAATGAGGTACCTAAATTCTGTACATTTCTATTTTTAAACTGACTTACAAATCTAGAAGCAACTTCAGCTGGAAAACTGTTGTCTTCCAATATGTTTTTAATCTTTATAATGTTCTTTCTATGGAACTCCTCATCACTTATTGTAAGAACCCTTTCTACAAAATTTTTAGCTGTGTTTATTATTATATTTCTGTTATGCTTTGAAAAATAGTTAATTAATCTCCCTGATGCAGTTGGTTTTTGGTACCAATCAATTACAAGTTTATTATCTCTCCTAATTATCAAAGTATCCAAATATGGTAATCTTGAACTATATTCCTTTTCAATAGTAAACTTAATGCTTGAGTTAAAACTATTCAAAGTTGAAAACATATTATCAATTGCTAAGTCTGGAATAATACAAAATAAGTCATCTACATATTTTGTCATTAATCTTGGTTTTATATCCAATCTCTCTATTGTACTATCCAATAGTCTTTCCATTACTATATCAGCAATAATTGGAGAAGCTGGAGATCCCATAGGAAGTCCATTTATCTGTGAATATATCTTACCATCATACTGAAAATACCTGTTATCTTCTATACAAAATTTTAAAATGCGCAAAAATAGACTTTTCTCTATTCTTGTATGTTGAGATATTACATCCCACTTATTCTTTATTGTGTTCATTGCTAAATCAACTGGTATACTAGGAAACAAAGAAACTACATCAAAAGAAATTAATCTTTCATCACTATCTATATTCTGACCTTTTATTCTATCCTTAAATTCCAAAGAATTTTTAATATTATATACAGAACTATCAGTAATTTTTCTTAAAATATTTACGACATATTTACAAAGTTCGTATGATGGTGAATTAATAAACGAACAAATAGGTCTTAAAGGAAAATCTATTTTATGAATTTTTGGCAGTCCATATAACCTAGGAGCAATAGCTATATTCGTTTTAATTTTGTTCTTCTCAATATTAGTTAAAATTTCTTTTCTGAATAACTCATCAACTAAACTATTATTAATCTTCTGTAATTTACTCGTTGGATCTTTATTTACTAACTGATATTTAGAAATATCGCCTACAATATTATTAATTCTTAATTTATAATCTTGCTTATACATAGCTACTGTAGTATTACCTTTATCAGCTTTTAAAATAATAATATCCTTATTTCTTTTTAAAAACTTCTCTGCTTCATTTACTCTATCAATCACAAATCTATCTCTACTTGTTAAAGTCATTTTATTCAAATGATTATCAATAACTGATGTAAATCTATTTCTAGCTATTTCCTGGTCTTCCTTGTTATCTAATGTTTGAACAAAATCTTCACCCTCACTTATAATTTTCAAAATCGGAAAATCTTTCTTTCTAACTGGCAAAGCAAATTTCTGTCCAAGTGAAAGAACCCATTCTATATCCTTTGGAAAATCTAGATTTGTCTTATTAACAAACCACTTATCATTAAATCTAATACCTAAGTCTTTGATCTGCTGTCTCCTAAGTGTTTCAAATTTCTTTTTATGTTTTCTTTTTATCTTTTCATTGTTCTTCAAAAATTAAAAATTCCTCTATTTCTCTTATAGATAAAAATCTCTCTAATAACCGTAAATACTTTACCCTCTCCCTTTGAAAATGTTTCAGCAACTCGTGTTTCTCTTTAATTACTAATTTTAAGATTTTGATATGAAGATGTTGCCGATAGTCCAAAATTGTTTCTTGAAACCCTTGTAAACAAACGTTATTGAAAATTCTTGATACATTCTTCGTTGAGTTATCAATAAACTTCAGAATAATCCCTGCATTCCTGCATCTTATCAAAAACGTTATGCTTGATTTTGTATTAATAATTTTACTCCTTATTGATCTTAACTGATTACTTAGACTCCTAGCATCTTGACTTCTCTTGAAAACTTGATAATTGATTACTAGTCCCTCTTGATTCGTGCTCATTGAATTATCTTTAATATTTAATTATTTGATCTTGTTTTGGTAAATATTTCTTATTTTTGCAGCAAAAGATCGTTTTATGTTATGTAAAAAATTTAACAGTATTTATTTTCAATATTTCGATAACAATTTGTTATCATCGTCAGGAATATTAATATTAATATAATTAGGAGAGATAATAAACTTGTAATTGATTGGTACCAAAAACCAACTGCATCAGGGAGATTAATTAACTATTTTTCAAAGCATAACGGAAATATAATAATAAACACAGCTAAAAATTTTGTAGAAAGGGTTCTTACAATAAGTGATGAGGAGTTCCATAGAAAGAACATTATAAAGATTAAAAACATATTGGAAGACAACAGTTTTCCAGCTGAAGTTGCTTCTAGATTTGTAAGTCAGTTTAAAAATAGAAATGTACAGAATTTAGGTACCTCATTAGAACCCAAAATGTATAAATCTTTAACATATATTCCAGGTTTATCAGAAAGATTAGCAAGGTCTAATATATATAATAAAGAAGAATATAGAATGGCTCATAGAAGCTATAATACGTTAGGTAAATTATTTAGTAAGACTAAAGATACACTTAATAAATGGGACATTTCAAATTCGGTTTATAGAATTCCTTGTCAGGGTAATGACCAAGAAAATTGTAGTAAAGTTTACGTCGGAACTACAAAAAACAAATTGAGAACGAGAATTGCAGGACATAAGTCAGATCAAAGATATAGGGATATTAATTCACAAAAAACTGCTTTATCTTCTCATTGTTCAAAATTTAATCACTCTCCAAACTTTGAAAATGTTTCAATTTTAAGAACAGAAAATAATTATAAGAAGCGTTACATGTTAGAAATGTTAGAGATTATAAACACACCAACAACACAGAGAATTAACTTCAAGGTAGACACAGAAAAATTAGCACAGAATTATAGATATTTAGTTAATAAGAAATTCTAGATTTGAATTGTTGTTAGGAGAATGAATGTTAGGATAAAATTTTTTAAATTATGTTAATAATATTTCCATGTTATTTTGTAAACAACATTTGTTTTGCTGGTTGAGAAACAACATGTTGCAAAACATGTGTTGATTATAGATATTTTTTAAGTTTTCAATTTAAAATTTTTCAATTTGATAATATTGTTAAGAATTTTTTCTTTGTGTATGAATTAATAATTTTTCTTGGTGTATAGATTTTTTGTATATAGGAATTTTTTGACAATAATTTTTCAAATTGAAAAAATTTTTTAATAACATATTAATTTTCCTGACGATGATAACAAATTGTTATCGAAATATTGAAAATAAATACTGTTAAATTTTTTACATAACATAAAACGATCTTTTGCTGCAAAAATAAGAAATATTTACCAAAACAAGATCAAATAATTAAATATTAAAAGTATATATATATATATATATATATATATATATATATATATATATATATATATATATATATATATATATATATATATATATATATATATATATATATATATATATATATATATATATATATATATATATATATATATATATATATATATATATATATATATATATATATATATATATATATATATATATATACTAAATATAAAATTTAGTTAAGTCCAGCCATTGCTAGACAAAAAAGTTTTATTTTGCGCTAATAATTTCGGTAGAATCACCTATTTAACGTTCTGATGGTGGCCAGGGTATCCCTTCTTCTCAACCGAGAGTGGCCGCCAAAATTAAGTATGTTACGTGCAAGTGGATTTGGGAAAAGTTCCAGTTTGCTGATATACCTTGTCGCATAGTTAGAAAACTCCTCTTTTACCAGCGGAACACACAGATCCTTGTGAATTCGTGGAGCTGCAGTAATCGTACGAAGAATTTGGTTTTGTCGTCTTTGAATTTTTTCAATGTTAGATGTTGAGGCGGTTCCCCATAATTGAACTCCGTAGCACCATATAGGCTTTAAAATTGCGTTATATAACAAAAGTTTGCAATCCAACTTCAATGTCGAATTTCTGCCCATAAGCCAATTTAGTTGCGCTGCTTTTGATTTCAACTGAGTGACTTTCGCATCAATGTGAGGCTTCCATGTTCGCCTACGGTCGAGGTAAATACCAAGGTATTTAACTTCATTATGCTGCGGAATAGGTGTATTGTTAATTTGGATAGCCGAACATGTTTGCTTACGCAGTGTGAATGTAGCGTGGGTACATTTTTGTTCATTAACTTTTATTTTCCAAAGTTTCAACCACTTCTCTAATATTGAAATATACTGCTGCAAATTTCGTGAAGCTTCTTGATGGTTTTCATGAACGCTGCAAAAAGCTGTGTCATCTGCAAAGGTTGAAGTATGGATTCCGGATCTCATTGGCATGTCAGATGCGTAAATCAAATATAGAGTGGGTCCTAGAATGCTACCTTGGGGAACTCCTGCTCCGATTGACTGTGAGAGACTTGTAAAGTCACCTTCTTTGACAACAAATTTCCGGTCGTATAAGTACCTTTCCCGAAGCTTGTGAGTGTTTGCAGGCAAGTTAAACTTTATTTTGTGCATCAGTCCGTCGTGCCACACCTTATCAAAAGCTTGGGAAATGTCGATGAATAGAGCTGAACAATACTTTTTGTCTTCAAAAGTCTGTCTTATGACATTGACTAGTCTATGTGTTTGTTCTATGGTGTTATGCTTAGCCCGAAAGCCAAATTGATGATCAGGGATACATCCCACATCATTAAGTATTGGAGCCAACTTCGCCATTAACAATTTTTCGAACAGTTTTGAAATTGTTGGTAGTAGACTTATTGGTCTATATGACTCTACTTTAGTGGGATCCTTCCCTGGGCTGGGTATCATAGTAATCATAGAGACCTTCCACTCTGCAGGATAATACTCAAGGCGTAAAATAGCGTTAAAAATAAAAGGTAGAACTCTTCTAGCTACACGAGTTAACTGTTCAAACATTTTACCAGTAATTTGATCTATACCTGGAGCTTTCCTGGGGTTTATTTTTTACGTTTTCGACATCTTGAAAGTTCAGTCTCAAAGACACAGGCTGTCTAACAGCATACGGCGGAAATTCTGCTGCAGCATCCGCTGAATGATTTGTAGTAAAAACATTTCTCAAATGATTAACATACACCATCCCGTTTTCAGAATCGCTTCGTGCCCAGTCGCCAGTTGAATTTCGCAAAGGTGGCTTACCTATTACGGGTCTTTTCAGACCTTTTGTCGCTTTCCACAGAGAATAGTCAGATTGCGGAATACCATCCAGGCTTTCCAAATATGTGTTTATATTCTCTGGATTTAAAGCAGATTTCTTAGTCGAGTTACGCATTCCCGTAGCCTACTTTTAATCTGGGGAGACCTGCGAGTTTGCTACTCTCTTCTAGCTCTTCTTTTTTCTGACAGAAGTTGCTCAATTTCAGACGAATAAGTTCTATTGTTCTCATTTCTGGATCTTATATGACTAGTGGTGTAGCATGATGTAAGGCCAGTTTGAGGTTTTCAGAAAAATCGTTTATTGACGCATCAATATCCTCAGGCGTTCTCAAGGCGATATTTTCAGTACAATGTGTACTCAAAAATTTTTTGTATTTTAGCCAATTAACTCTATTGACGGTAAACGGGGAGCCAATCTCTTGGGGGAACGAAACAGAGATTATAGTGGGTGAGTGATCTGATGACAAATCTAATGAAGGCTCCACTTGCATCCACTCTAAAGGAAATTTTTTCGTAACTCCAAAATCTATAACATCAGGGATCTTTCGTCGGTCTGACGGCCAATAAGTGGGGTGTCCGCTTGAAACATCTAAACCCATTTTGGAAACGGTGTCAATAAGCACACGGCCTTTCGGGGTAATTAAACGTGATCCCCAAAAAGTGTGTTTAGCGTTATAGTCGCCAGCCGCTAAAAATCGAGGCCCAAGTGATTTGAAAGAATTTGAATATTGGCTTTCTGTTATTGAAAATCGGGGCGGTGAGTAAATCGAGGAAATAACGATTTTTTCATGAAAATATTCAATGCATATATTAGTTGCTTGGAGATACTCCTCACATGTCTCGTTCATTAAATAATGCTTAATTCTGGATTTTATTAGAATTGCGGATCCTCCGCAAGATCTTCCACGGGGATCTTTTGTGTCATATAATGTGTAGCCATTAATTTTGAAATAACTGTTGGTTGTCAAATGGGTTTCAGCAATCATCATTATATCGATCTGCTTTTCCATAAGGAAGTGCTCAAGTTCATTTTTGTGTTGGCGAATGCCGTTTGCATTCCAGAAACATATTTTTAACCAATTCATTTGTTTAGAATTGCCTGTAGAATAGTGGATTGCATTTTTAGCATTTCCCGCATCATGTTTGTCATAGAAACGGTAAAAGTGTTTATGGACTGAACAAGAGTCTGCAGAGTTGCCTCTAAATTACTAAAATTTGGATCGCACTTTTGAGGTTTGGGCTCCTGGTTCAAGATTTTGTCGGCTTTAAGGACATTAGCATATGAAAATTGTTTGGAGGTTTGCATATTTGTATGGGTGGTTGAATCGCCTACCTGGGGAAAATTGTTTTTACCAATGACATTTGGCTGCTGGGTTGCTGGAGAAACCGATGACTTATTTGTCATTGACCGCTTAAAGTGAGTATAGACAG
This sequence comes from Thecocarcelia acutangulata, assembly GCA_914767995.1. NCBI lineage: Eukaryota > Metazoa > Arthropoda > Insecta > Diptera > Tachinidae > Thecocarcelia > Thecocarcelia acutangulata. Next base: position 54,029,315 of record OU612098.1, on the reverse strand, counting down.
GGCAACCTCTATAATTTGCAGTGTGGTTACCTCCACAGTTACTGCATTTCTTAACACTTGCGTCGGCCTTTGGCTTGTTGCACTGAGTTGTGCCGTGAAGTTCGCCCCATGCAACACAAACAGCGGGCAACTTACAGTAAGCCTTTGTGTGGCCAAATTCTTGGCAGTTTAGGCACTGAACGGGTCCTGAACGCTTATGTGGCTCCTCAACGGTAACCTTACGATGCAAAAGAAATTTGCGGTTATATATTGGATGAATTTCACTCCTTTTTTAACACGACATCCCTTGGTTCTAGATCAACCCTAAACATGGGTTGAGGGATCTTCTCATGGTTCCTGATGTTTACTACTGTTTTTTTTTTAAAACCTTTATCTTCCAATCCGGTTTTGACGTCATCAATATCTACACAAGGGTCAATACCTTTAATAACGACCTGAAGACCTTTAGCACTTTTGAGCTGGTAAGTGTAGAATGATCTTTTCTAAAACATCAGACAATTTTCGGTAGTCGTTTTCATGGTTTACCTGAATTTTAGTTTCACTGATGCTGCCTTGATTCACTGATGTGACGTTGAAATTATCTTTGCCGATTGCCGTAATAAATTGTTTCACCAGTTCACTAGAAGTCGGCTCTCTCAAATAAATTGGTGGCGGTTTAAATGTTTTTTTTGATGTAGCTGGCTCGTAAGTCTGAAGGATAGCAAACCTATTACTATCCGTTGTCGCAGAGGGTTTATCGTCTTTAGACATTTTTGATTTTGAAGATATTTGCGCGGATTTAGGGCTTCGCTGACGTTTAACCACGGTTATATATCTATCCATCCCTACTTGCGTTTTCGGTTTATCAACAATAGCTAAACTGGAAGATGGTATGTCTTCTGTTGTAACAACGTTTGGCGAACACGAACGCGTGCGTTTTTTATCGCTTAGAGACAGAAGATTATCCAATGATTTTTTCAGTGATTCTTCCTCAGAGATCCAGAGGTTTTTTTCTAGTGGAGCTAAGCTCCCTCACAGAATTGCATCTACGAGGTACACTCATGCAATTTTTGTTTTTCATTTATATTTTATTACTTTAAAAGTATATGAAAATAATTGTCACAAAGTTTTTCTTTTGTATAAATTCACTCTCCACTTATTGCGGTTTTGTACTTATACAGTTTCTTTTTTTTTATTTTTATTATTTTTTTTTATAGCACTCCGATTAAAAACAAATACGTCCGTTCACTATCAAAGCTACACTCTGACTGTATAATAATTATGACTATATATACAGCACCCCTATGTCAGGCGACCTAATCCTGCAAATTTCATTATGTCACGTATACAACTGTATTTTTTTTTCACGGAAAGCTAAAAATTTTCCAATTTGGTTTGTAAATAACTAGTGTCACATGCAAAAACCTTGCAAAAGAAAATGATTCGAAAGGAAAATTGAAAAAAGAGGAAGATGAATACACACCATAACACCCACATACGCAGTGCTCCCGCAACAAATTTTCTTGCAAACACATGTGAACATGCATAATTGAAAATTAACATGGCTCAAACAATACGTTTTCCCTGCTGAATAAAATATTTTTACAGCCAAATACCCAAAGCTTAAACTCACATAGAGGCATACAAACAATATTGGTTTTTGCTCTTTTGTTTGTTTTGTTATCCTGTTTTGCAGGGTCCTTCGCCTCTCGTGCTTTCGCTTGTTAAAATGTTTATCTTCTTGTTTATTTATGCGCTTCTTTGGCTACGTCGTTGTCTTTGTTTTATATGAAAATGGTCAAATTTCCTTCAGTAAACAACAACAGGAAATTGACCCAAAAAGAAGAAATCGCCAGAAACAAGTTTGTTTTCTTTGCTTAAAAAAGCAAAAATAACATTGAAATTGTAAACGAATATTTTATGAAAAGTATTAAAACAACTGCAGATAAATGAATACAACCAAGCAAAAGCAATAAATGTTAAAGCAATAAAAGTTTAAATATGACTTGAGGGTATTCTTTTAAAAGGTACCCTGGAGGCCGTCAACATTAATGGATTTGTTTTTCATTCGCCGATTATTTTGGATATGTTTACTTCTTCAACAAGTACCTTTATATGTATGTACTCGTAAGTATGTATTTGGGGTAAGAGTTTTCATCTTCAAAATATTTATGCGAAAAATTCAAATAGCGGAGAGTCGTGGGAACCACCGCTGATCCAAGTAATAACCAGTAGTCCTTATTTATAAATAAATTTAACAACTCGTTTTGCTCGATATATATTTCAGTTTCTCTTCAAACTTGACTGTACTCATAAAAAGTTTTTTCGATAACAAGCGGAACAACTACTAGATAAATTTATTTCAAGTACACTGGTTCCAATGGCTGATAGTGTTTTTTCGCAGTTATATTTTAAAAATGAGTACACCGGCGACTTTTCGAATATAATCACAAACCCTTTTACAATTAGGCAACCACTTTATATTTTTCCAGAGAAAAAAAGAAGTCCGAATATTATGTTCAGTATATAGTTTCATATTATTCAGGTTAATATATACTTCATTTTTATTTCATATAATTTTGTGACCATATCGAAAGAACACGTTCAATCTCATTCTATCCGAAGAAAAACAGGCTTTCATTTCTCTATTCAAGATGTATACGACAAACATTCCGAACGACAGTCCGAGCGTAATAGTTACGACGTAAATTTATGTTTCGAAATACCGAAGGTGTTGTCAAGAATATTGTAACGCAACTATTGTTTAAACACAAAATACATATAAAAACAGGTAACAGTCTGGACCGAATCTAAAATACCCTTCACGATAGTCACGTATATGTATAGTATATATTACACATTTGAACTGAATATGCTTGGATATATATGGACTGATATCGGGGAAAAAATATTTTTGCCTTGTAATCACCATTCCAAAAAAGACATTTTCATGGAAAAGTTTGTTTAAGCTATATCTCGGTTATATATGAACTGATATCAGAATTTTCTATTTTCTGTATTTTAGTAACCTTCTTTTATAACAAGAATTGCTTTTCAGCAAAAAGAAAAAAAAATGTTAATGGATAAATCGGTTCAGGCTATATATATCTCGGGTATATATGGACCGATATCGGAAATTTTTAATTTCCACATTTATATAACCTTATTTTATTGCCAGAACTGCTTTATAGCAAACAAACTGGTTTAAGTTCGCTTACGCGACATTTTCATGAAAAACCCGGGTTGGGATGTATTTCGGGTATATATGAACAGATATCGGAAATTTTCATTTTCCATATATATAACCTTCTTTTATTACCAGAATTGCTTTTAAGCAAAAAAAAAATGTTTAAGTTAGACCCCAGATATAGCTTATATACTTACTGCCGTATTCATAAAAAATATTGTATGTTTATTAAACAGTGTTATTGACAAATTTCCCATAGAAATTTGTCAAATAACATATAGTAATATGTTAAATATATAGTAATATTTTTTATGAATAAGGCCATTACTTTACAAACATTTATCTATGTACAGGGTGCCTGAAGAAAGCTGCTACCAAAAAGAAAACGTAATAACTTATTTTCTGTGTAACTAACCTTTTCCATTTTTATTGTATTTTATAGACTGATCTTTAAGCTTAACTAAAATATTTGCAAATAATTCGTTCAGCTCAAGGTATGTTAAGATTTTCTTTTCATTGCAGTTTTTGAATTTATGTATGTTGTTTGTATGCATGCGAATATATATATGAATGTTAAAATTTATTTTCAATTCATTATCTTGTTTGTATAAATGTATGTTAAAAATTTGTTTTCATTTCAAATATTTTTTGAACTTATGTATGTTGTTTGTATGTATGTATGTTGATTGTATTTTTGTACGTTAAAATTTTTTCATTCAATTCAAATTTTTTATTGAATTTACACACAAAAAAACAAATTTTCCTGAAGAAGTCTTCCAAAGGAAGACGAAATATTGAAAAATACATTAAACATTTTTTAAAAAAACAAAGAGGACCTTGAGCTGAACGAATTATTTCCAAATATTGAATTAAATAAAGGTCAAAGCAAATAGGATCAAGAGTTTAACTAAAATGGAGAATAGTGCAACGCGTTCGCGCTTTAGAGTCCGCTATTTCCGTCGAAAAGGAATATAGACGCAAGTTTGGCGGCATTCCTCCTAGCAGGTGGACTAAAATTAGTCTCGAGAAGAATATTGCCGAGCGTGGCACCAACGCAAGTAAACTTTATCATCGATATCCCTCAGTTCGGACGCAGGAAATTACCGCTGCTGCCATAGAATATAATCCTAGAGTTTCGACAAAGAGTTTATATGCTCAAATGGGTGTCAGCAGATATTCACTGAAGACAATATTGCACCAATGCTTAAACCTATTTCCATATAAGATTCAATTAACAAACAAACAAACAAAGCCCGAGAGACTTCCCGATTCACTTGGAATTTTTTGAGAAGATCATTTAAATGGTGTCAGAGGATGAAAACATCTTGAACTGCATTTTTAGGTCTGGTGAGGCACATTTTGATTTAAACGCAATGTTCACAAACAAAATTGTACAATATGGAGTAATTCTAATCCACAGATACTCCAACAGATGCAATTAGATCCACTTCGCATCATAGGGTAGAGTGGCTAGTTTCTTCAATTGTTCATTGTTGGGACTAACTTTTTTGAAGAAAACGGCCTTTCTTAAAGATGTTGGAAAGCTTTTTCTTTCCAGAATTACGCCGAAAGATAATCCCTTTCATCTTTGTTCGGTTTCAACAAAAAGAGGCAACTTGTCTCATAGCCACGCCTGTTATGAATTGAGCAAAAATTTCTCAATAAACTGATTTCAAGAAACTCAAAATTACGGTTTCCTCCCTGGTCTCCAGACCTCACTGCACGTGATATTTTTTTTGTGAGGTTATTGCAAACAAGAAGCTTACAAAAAAGCCTCCACCAAGTTTGAATGACTTAAAGCAATCCATTCGAACGGTAATTGAAACAATTCCCCCTGCAACACTCCAAGCACCGAGAATGGACGTCATTTGAATTCAATTATTTTCAAAACTTCATGAATTACTTTAATAAAAATGTATTATTTTTCATATCAATTACTAAAAAATAAATTACATAAACTTTACAAAAACTTATTTGAGTTCCTTAATGTAGCAAATTTGATCAGCCACCCTGTATATAAAAGTTTCGTCATATCTAGTACATCTAAAGGCACCTTTATATAGTAATACGAATATTTAGATCTGGCATAAATGAGTGTAGAATAACGAAAATCTTACAATATAAAAACAAAATGTACTCAATAGGAGAGAAATCCAAATGCAAAAATTGACAAACCGTCAGTAAATCTTCATTTTCTAAAGCCGTAATGACACTTACTTTTTTCTGTCTTTTTAAGAATTTGGACAAGGGTATAGATATATCACAATCGGAATTATTATTTAGAGGAAAGAGTTCAGCTATATTGAAAAGTTCGAACAAGGTCAAAATTTTTCAACATGTTATCCATAAAAAGTGGGAAGTGGCAATAGGAATTCAAAAAATGTTTCCTCAAAAATGACGTTTGCAGCTTTTTAACTTTATTATTTTATTTATTGAATCTACATAAAAAATGTAATGACAATAAGTATTCAAATCTTAATACTAAAAAAAATTGTGATTAAAGTCCTGCCAGTGCTGGACAAAAATTTATTTTTATGCGAATATTATTTCAGAATTCAGTCATCTGTTTAGAGTTCTAATGGTAGCCAAGGTATCCCTCCTTCTCAGACGGGTATGACCACCAAAGTTAAGAATGTCATCTGCAAGAGGATTTGGATGGAATTCAAGTTTGTTAATATATCTTGTCGTGTACTTCACAAATTCAGATTTCACAAAAGGTACGTTCAGATCTGCGTGGCTTCGCGAGTTTTTAATGTACCATGGAGAGTCTGTAATCCTATGGAGTATTCTATTTTGACTTCTTTGAATTTTTTCAATGTTGGATGCCAAGGCTGTGCCCCATAATTGAATCCCATATCACCATATTGGCTTTAGAATCGAGTTGTAAAGCAAAAGTTTACAATCAAGCTTCAATCAAAGCAAAGCAAAAGTTTACAATCAAAGCTATTTGCCAGTTAATTTGCATTGCTTTCAATTTCATCTGCGTTACTTTTGCCTCGATGTGCGACTTCCATGTTAGTCTACGGTCAAGATAAATATCGAGGTATTTGACTTCATTGTGTTGAGGTATTACTTTATTGTTAATAGTAATGGGTGAGCATGTTCCTAGACGCAGTGCGAATGTAACATGGGCACACTTTTGTTCATTAACCTTGATTTTCCAAAGCTTGAGCCATTTCCCTAGTTTGTCGATATGTTCCTGTAAATTTATTGATGCTTGCTGGTGGTTACTATGTATGCTAAGGAATGCTGTATCATCTGCAAATGTTGAAGTGTGAATGTTGGTGCTTGTCGGCATGTCAGATGCGTAGATCAAATATAAGATAGGCTCTAATATGCTGCCTTGGGGAACTCCAGCTTCAATAAACTGGGCGGGGCTTATGAAATCGCCTTCTTTTATTATAAATTGGCGACAATATAAATAGCTTTCCAAAAGCTTATGTATGTTTGCAGGTAAGTTAAACTTTATCAAAAGCTTGTGAAACGTCGATGAATAAGGCAGAGCAATATTTTTTATTTTCAAATGCCTTATGACGTTAACTAACCTGTGTGTTTGCTCAATGGTGCCATGTTTCGCTCTAAAACCAAATTGGTGATTAGAAATATATTCCATCTTATTAAGCATTGGATCCAACTTCGCCTTTAGCAATTTTTCGAAAAGTTTTGAAATTGTTGTCAATATACTTATTGGACGGTATGGTTCTACTTTCGTGTGATCATTCCCTGGCTTAGGGACCATTGTTATCATGGACACCTTCCACTCTGCAGGGTAATACTCAAGTCGTAAAATAGCACTAAAAATAGCATTTGCAGCTTAAAATGCAACTGTGCTGTTAACTTTTTAGATTTATACCTGAAAGTAGAGATTTCTTTCTCAACTAAACGGGGTTTTCATGCAAGTGATGATGTGTCATTAAATGTTTTCAAAAGAAAAAATATACACAAAAACAACAAAAAATATTTTACAATTTAAATGGTTATGCCAAATTATAAAACATGTTAAAAATTTTAGATAAAATCGTTGGTTAACTCTAATAATTAAAAAGTAACTTTGATCTTACACTTTTCAATTGTCAATTTTATGTGTAAAAAAGCGTTTTTTTATTTAAATAATTGTGTCTTTTAAACATTAACTACTTCACTCTTTCAATCTTAGATTAAGAAAAGTTGAAAAAAGTGTCATTACGGCATAAGCCATTTCCTAAAATTCTGTGCTCTCATCACAGCAGAGGTGTATTTATCAATTTGCATTGGCAGCACTTCCAATATTTATTGAAGATGCTACAGAATTTATAAACCCAAACAATTGCAGTTCAATGTTTGTTTATTTCAGAGTATTGCATGCTGCTTTTGTAAATGTTGTAGAATTGTAACCATCAGTAATTTTATTAAACTTTCATAATCATACTTTGATTTTACTTATCCTACAAATTTAAACATAAAAAATACTTACAACATATTTGTTTTTTACTTGTTTTTAAGTACGGAGAGAATTTCGTAATGTTTTGCTCCCACAAAATCTAAATATCTTGTATTACCAAGTAAACGTGCCTTAACACTGTGGCTGTGTTCTGTAACTCTCGTCGCGAGAACATTTTCGACTGAAACGTGTGAAATGAGACAAAGTTGAAACAAACAGCTGCTTTTCTCACTAAACTGTAGCTAAAACTTTTTTTGGTGTGTAATAGCTGTAACGTAAGAAAATTACTCGCCATTTTACAGAAAAACTGGTTCTGTAATACTTTTGCGAAAAAATTTCCCGCGTTCAACTGTCATTATATCTCACAAATGAAAAGGCTGTGAGATAGTATTTCAAATAACAAAATCATCATTTAATTAATAATTTTTTTTTTTTCATTCATTTATTTATTGAATCTTCACAAAGTGAACTAACAATAAGTACTCAAATCTTAATACTAAATACATAAAATTAATTGTTGGTATGTAAAAAATTCTCGAATTCACAAGGACCTAAACGTACCTTTAGTAAAAGATGAATTTGCCAAATATGCTGGAAGGTATATAACCAAACTTGAAATCCACCCAAATCCACTTGCTCGAGACATTCTTACTTTTGGTGGTCACACACGATTAAAAAGAAGGGACACCCTGGCATTCATTCTGATACATTCGCTGAATCATAATTTTTTGTCTAGCATTGGCTGGACTTAAAGAAAATTTTTTAGTTATTAAGATTTGAATAATTGTTGTTAGTTCTTTTTGAAGATTCAACAAATAAATAAAAATTGATAAAAAAAAAATTTATTTATTGAATCTTCACAAAGTGAACTAACAATAAGTACTCAAATCTTAATACTAAATACATAAAATTAATTTAGTCCAGCCAATGCTAGACAAAAATGTTTTATTTTGCATGGTCAATATCGGTAAAATCACCTATTTAACGTTCTGATGGTGGCAAGTGTATTCCTCCTTCTCAACCGAGAGTGGCCTTCAAAATTAAGTATATTGCGTGCAAGATGATTTGGATGAAGCTCCAATTTACTGATATACCTTGTTGCGCACTTTGAAAATTCGTCTTTTACAAGAGGAACACAGAGATCCTTATGAATTCGTGAGTTTTTTACGTACCATGGAGCTGCAGTAATTGTTCGAAGAATTTGGTTTTGTCGCCTTTGAATTTTTTCGATGTTTGAAGTGGAGGCGGTGCCCCATAGTTGAATTCCATAGCACCATATAGGCTTTCGAATTGCGTTGTATAATAAAAGTTTGCAATCCAGCTTCAATGTCGAATTTCTGCCCATAAGCCAATTTAGTTGCGCTGCTTTTAACTTTAACTGAGTAACTTTCGCATCTATGTGAGACTTCCACGTTAGCCTACGGTCGAGATGAATACCAATGTTTGTTTACGCAATGTGAATGTAACGTGAGTACACTTTTGTTCATTAACTTTAATTTTCCAAAGTTTTAACCATTTCTCTAATATCGAAATATACTCCTGCAAATTTCGCGAAGCTACTTGATGGTTTTCATGTACGCTGCAGAATGCTGAGTCATTTGCAAAAGTTGAAGTGTGGATTCCGGATCTCGTTGGCATGACTGAGACGTAAATCAGAAAAAAGTAGGTCCTAGAATGCTACCTTGGGGAACTCCTGCCTCGATTGGCACTAAGGGGCTTATCAAATCGAATTCTCTAATATGAATGAAAAGAATAATAATGCTGAAAACACAAGTACTTTGCTGTTTTATTTGTTATATATATATATATATATATATATATATATATATATATATATATATATATATATATATATATATATATATATATATATATATATATATATATATATATATATATATATATATATATATATATATATATATATATATATATATATATATATATATATATATATATATATATATATATATATATATATATATATATATATATATATATATATATATATATATATATATATACTATTTTATTTTTATAATATAAAGCAACTTATTGCGGCAATCGGCAAAGACACTTTTAACGTAACATCGGTTAAGCACGGCGGCATAAATGAAACAAAAATCCAGGTAAACAGTGAAAATGAATACCGAAAGTTGTCTGACGTTCTAGAGAAGGAGAAGCGATCATTTTACACATATCAGCTTAAAAGTGCCAAAGGTATTCAGGTCGTTATAAAAGGTATTGACCCTTTTGTTGACACGAATGAGGTCAAAACCGGACTAGAAGACAATGGCTTCAAAATTAAAAATGTGGTTAATATTAGAAACCGTGAAAAAATTCCTCAACCCATGTTTAGGGTTGAATTGGAACCTAGAGATGTTCTCCTGAAAAAGAATGAAGTGCATCCAATTTATAACCTCAAATATCTTTTGCATCGTAAGGTTACCGTTGAGGAGCCTCATAAGCGTTTAGGGCCCGTCCAATGCCTAAACTGCCAAGAATTTGGCCATACTAAGGCCTATTGTAAGTTGCCCGCAGTTTGCGTTGTGTGTGGTGAACTTCACGGCACAACTCAGTGCAACAAGCGTGTAAAAAATGCAGTAATTGTGGAGGTAACCACACTGCAAACTACAGGGGTTGTCCTGTCTATACTCACTTCAAGAGATCAATGACAAATAGGCCATCAATTTTAAATATGCCACCCCAGCAGTCAAACACCATTTCTACAACCAATTTCCCTCAGGTACGCCAGCCAACCAGCCATATACACGTGCAAAACCCCCAACAAATTTCTTATGCGAATGTGGTAAAATCCGATAAACCAAACTTGAATCAGGAGCCCAAGCCTCAAAACTCCGACCAAAATTTTAGCAATCTTGAGGCAACTCTGCAGACTCTTGTTCAATCTATAAATACATTTACGGTTTCCATGACGAACATGATGCAGGAAATGCTGAAAATGCAATCCACTATTTTGCAGGCAATTTTAAAAAAATGAATTGGTTGAAAATATGTTTCTGGAACGCAAACGGCATTCGCCAACAAAAAACTGAACTTGAGCACTTCCTTATGGAAAAGCAAATCGATATAATGTTGATTGCTGAAACCCATTTGACAACCAACAGTTATTTCAAAATTAATGGGTACGCATTATATGACACTAAAGATCCCCGCGGAAGATCTTGCGGAGGATCCGCAATTCTAATAAAATCCAGAATTAAGCATTATTTAATGAACGAGACATGTGAGGAGTATCTCCAAGCAACTAATATATGCATTGAATATTTTCATGAAAAAATCGTTATTTCCTCGATTTACTCACCGCCCCGATTTTCAATAACAGAAAGCCAATATTCAAATTCTTTCAAATCACTTGGGCCTCGATTTTTAGCGGCTGGCGACTATAACGCTAAACACACTTTTTGGGGATCACGCTTAATTACCTCGAAAGGCCGTGTGCTTTTTGACACCGTTTCCAAAATGGGCTTAGATGTGGTTTCAAGCGGACACCCCACTTATTGGCCGACAGACCGACGAAAGATCCCAGACGTTATAGATTTTGGAGTTGCGAAAAATTTTCCTTTAGAGTGGATGCAAGTGGAGCCTTCATTAGATTTGTCATCAGATCACTCTCCCACTATAATCTCTGTTTCGTTCCCCCAAGAGATTGGCTCACCGTTGACTGTCAATAGAGTTAATTGGTTAAAGTACAAAAAATTTTTGAGCACACATTGTACTGAAAATATCGCCTTGAGAACGCCTGAGGATATTGATGGGTCAATTAACAATTTTTGTGAAAACCTCAAACTGGCCGTACAGCATGCTACCACTAGTCATTTAAGACCTAGAAATGAGAGCAATAGAACTTATTCATCTGAAATTGAGCAACTTCTGTCAGAAAAAAGAAGAGTCAGAAGAGAGTGGCAACTTCGCAGGTCGCCCCAGCTTAAAGCTAGGCTACGGGAATGCATAACTCAGCTAAGAAATCTGCTTGAAGTCCATAGAATGGCTTCCCTTAAAACATATTTGGAAAGCCTTGATGGTACCCCTCAATCTGATTATTCTTTGTGGAAAGCGACAAAAGGTTTAAAAAGACCCGTAATAGGTAAGCCACCTTTGCGAAATTCAACTGGCGACTGGGCAAGAAGCGATTCTGAAAAGGGAATGTTGTATGTCGATCATTTGCGAAACGTTTTTATCACAAATGATTCAGAGAATAATACAGCGGAATTACCACCATATGTTGTTAGACCTCCTGTGTCTTTGAGATTTAATTTTCAAGATGTCGAAAACGTTATCGGTAATACAAACCCCAGGAAAGCTCCAGGCATTGATCAAATTACTGGTAAAATGCTTGAACAGTTACCTCGTGTAGCTAGAAGGGTTCTACTTTTTATTTTTAACGCCATTTTACGCCTTGAGTATTATCCTGCAGAGTGGAAGGTCTCAATGATTACTATGATACCCAAGCCAGGGAAGGATCTGACTAAGGTAGAATCATATAGACCAATAAGTCTTTTACCAACAATTTCAAAACTATTCGAAAAATTGTTAATGGCGAAGTTGAGTCCAATATTGAACAATGTGGGATGCATCCCTGATCATCAATTTGGCTTTCGGGCTAAGCATAGCACCATAGAACAAACGCACAGACTAGTCAATGTCATAAGACAAACCTTTGAGGCGAAGAAGTACTGCTCAGCTCTTTTCATTGATATTTCTCAAGCGTTTGATAAAGTGTGGCACGACGGCTTAATGCACAAAATAAAGCTAAATTTGCCTGCAAATACACACAAGCTTATACGGGCGGAAGTTTGTTATCAGAGAAGGCGACTTTATTAGCCCAACTCAGCCAATCAAGGCAGGAGTTCCCCAAGGCAGCATACTGGGGCCTACTTTATATTTGATTTACGCCTCTGACATGCCAACGACATCTGGAATCCACACTTCTACCTTTGCAGATGACACAGCGTTTTTGAGTGTTCATGAAAACCACCATTTAGCATCACGAAATTTACAGGAATATACTTCAATATTAGAGAAATGGCTAAAACTTTGGAAAATCAAAGTTAATGAACGGAAATGTACTCATGTTACATTCACACTGTGTAGGCAAACATGTCCGCCTATCCAAATTAACAACTCACCTATTCCGCAGCACAACGAAGTTAAGTACCTTGGTATTCACCTGGACCGTAGGCTAACATGGAAGTCTCACATTGAAGCAAAGGTCACTCAGTTAAAACTAAAAGCAGCGCAGCTAAATTGGCTTATGGGCAGAAATTCGACACTGAAATTAGATTGCAAACTTTTGTTATACAACGCAATACTAAAGCCTATATGGTGCTACGGAATTCAGTTATGGGGCACCGCCTCAGCGTCAAACATTGAAAAAATCCAAAGGCGACAAAACAAAATTCTACGAACGATTACTGCAGCTCCATGGTACGTAAAAAATTCACGAATTCATAACGATCTGAGTGTTCCGCTGGTAAAAGAGGAATTTTCTAAGTACGCGACAAGGTATATCAGTAAACTGGAACTTCATCCAAACCCTCTTGCTCGCAATATACTTAATTTTGGCGGCCACACTCGGCTTAAAAGAAGGGATACCGCTGCCACCATCAGATTGCTCAATAGGTGATTTTACCGAAATAGCTCCCGCATAATAAAACTTTTTGTCTAGCATTGGCCGGACTTAAGAATTACATTTTTTAATTTTAAATTTAGTATTAAGATTTGAATACTTATTGTTAGTTCATTTTGAAGATTCAATAAATAAAAAAATGCTTAAAAAAAAAAAAAAAAAAAAAAAAAATTTTTATAATTAATAAAGATTGAAAATTTTATTTAATTCATTTATTAATTTATTGAATTCAATTTACAAAATATATTCTTAGAAAACGTGGCTAGAAAAAATGTTGAGAAAAATGTGTGTGAATGATGTCAACGTCGCATGTTTTGTTTTATTTTCGCTGCCAAAACTTAACGTGTGCAGTGCTGCCATAGTACTCCCCGGCTAGACTCAATCGCTCATAAAAACCTTACTTGAAGTCTTACTTGACGTCCAGTGCGGATTGAATCGTTGCGTAGAAATACATGTGAGCATGTATCCAAGTCTGGGTGCTTAAACGTTTTAGTTTCTCCGTGCCACGCCGATTGCTGGGGTTGTATACCTTTCATGGCTTCACGTATGTCCTTAAGAACCTTAGTTTCAGTCTTCGTGTTTGTCTCTGGGCCGAAAACCTCTGCTGGTATGCGTAGTGTGGTGCCCAGGACTAGCTCAGCAGGGGACTCATAATATGTTGTACGCAGACCAAGTAAAATAATTGGCAGATACTTTGTCTACCGATCTTTGTCGTTGCACAGAATTGCTGCCTTTAAAGTTCGATGCCACCTTTCAATGAGGCCGTTGGCCTGCGGGTTGTATGGTGTTGTTCGAAGATGTTTGATGCCAAGATATTTAATTAACTCGCGAAACAAAGTTGACTCGAATTGCCGTCCTTGGTCATTCGTTTTATAGGTTGGAATGCCGAAACGTGCTATCCAGCCTGATGTAAGTGCTTGAGCAACTGTGGTTGCTGATATGTCGACTATTGGTATTGCCTCTGGCCAACGACTAAATCTGTCTATTATTGTAAGGCAATATCGAAAACCTTCACTTGGCGGAAAAGGACCTACTATGTCAATGTTTAAATGTGAAAAGCGGCTATCAACCGTTTGGAATTGCTGCAATGGTGATTTTGTATGTCGCATAACTTTCGATCGTTGGCATTGAATACAACTTCGGGCAAAGTTTATGCTATCTTTGCGAATGTTAGGCCAAATAAATTTAGTTGTCATTAACCTGGCCGTTGCTCTCGTACCCGAGTGTGACATATTGTGCGTTGCCTTTAAAAATTTGTCTCTTAGATTGAATGTAATAAAGGACCGTAATTGTTGTGTGGTATGCTCACAGTATAGGCGTTTTTCGCTTCCAGGGATAGTAAAACGTTTAAGTTGTATTTTATAAGGTGACTTACCAGTTAGTATATCTTGGAGCTCTTCATCATTTTCTTGTGCTTGTGCAAGTTCCTCAAAGTCAACGGTTGGATGAATTGTTACCACTGATATTTGTGACAGCAAATTTGCAGTGATGTTGTTCTTATGTTCGTTGTAATGTGGCCTATATAGGCCTGTTGCCTTGCCCGGCGATTGTTTGCTTTTTCAAGCTTTTGGGTAAAAGCGAAGGTAATTGGTTTATGGTCTGTATATATATGACAAGATCTGTCTTCCATCATATACTTAAAATGTGCAACTGCTAAGTACATAGCGGTGAGCTCGCAGTCGTAAGGGCTGTATCGAAGTTGTGCATTGATTATCTGATAAAGAGCCGCTCCTGCAGTCGTATCGGAGGCGTAGACCCACGGGAAATTTCAGCTTCAGATGTCGGATGTGGCATTAGCGAGCTGTTTCCTACACTCTTCGAAAGCTTTTGTAGTTTCATCGTTCCATATTAAATTTGAGCGATAATTTTTTATATTACCTGGAATCATTTATAATAGGGGTGCTTGCACTTTAATAGCTTGTGGAAGAAAACGTCTACAGAAACTGATTGTTGCGAGGAAACGTTTCAGTTCGTTTGCTTGTGTTGGTTTTTTGAAATTTAATATAGCCTCTACTCGTTGTGGAAGAGGATTTATGCCTTGAGCTGTAACCTTGTGACCTAGAAAAGAAATTTCGGATCTGCCAAATTCACACTTTGTTAAATTAATTGCTAAGTGGTGACGATGCCAAGCGCTCCAAAACGGGTTTTAAATGCACTTGATGCTCTTCTGGTGATGAAGATGCTATACATAGGTCGTCTATGTACGGGAATACAAATTCAAGACCTCTGAAGATATCATTTACTAGGCGCTGAAAAGTTTGAGCTGCATTTCTAAGACCAAATGTCATATAAGCAAACTCGAATAGACCAAAGGGTGTAGTGATAGCCGTTTTTGCTATGTCGTCTGCGTGTACGGGCACCTGGTAAAAAGCCTTTTGCAAGTCAACCTTTGAGAATATAGTTTTTCCATGCAAAATTGCTGCAAAGTCATGAAGGTATGACAAAGGGTAACGGTCTGGTACAGCTACAGCATTTAACGCCCTGTAGTCACCTCATGGCCGCCAACTACCATCTGGTTTTCGAACCATGTGCAGTGGACTAGACCAACAGCTGTTTGAAGGCCTGCATATACCTAGCTTAATTAAATTTTCAAACTCAGCACGTGCGGCTGCTAGCTTTTCGGGTGATAAGCGTCGCGGATGGGAAAAAACTGAAAGACCTGTTGTTTCAATGTGGTGAACAACCGATGACTGTACAGGTGTACCATGTTGAACAAGCCTCGTAATGCTTGGGAATTCACGTAGGATTTCTACAAAAGCTGTTGATGACTGTAGAATTTGTATTGATGAATGTTTGATTTGCTTTACAATACCAACTGAGTTCAGTTGCGTTACGTTGTCAATTAACCTTTTGCGTTTAAAGTCAGTTGCGAAAAAGATTTACATCAGCACCTGCCTTGCGGCCTTATCCTTGCGTATTTTGTCATTGGCGTTCGTTGTTGTTTTTACCATTGCATGTAAATGCACATGGTTTTCGGCATGCACGAGCTTTTACTCCATACATTCGGTGGTAGTAACATATCGCTGATTCAGAATCATTTCGACCTTGGCGTTTTTCAAATATTCCTCGGAGTGAATTGTTCACGATTCACCAGCGCCCCCGTGTGGCTTACCAGGGTTACACAGGTAGCAATTCTTGCCATATGATTGCGGTCATATGAGCAACTTCTTGTTAAGGAGTTTGGGCCTTCTAAACCCTCCTGTATGCAATTTCCCAGCAATCAATGGAGCACAAGGCTTAATGAGTTGGTAGGCCAAAGCCCACTAAGAGCATCAGCAACTAAACCAACTCACCCATCAACCATCACCACTGGTTCCTTACAATACAGGTATCTGTTGTATAGGCAACAGATCCTCGGGAGATTGTTAGTCCCCGAAAAAAGCCACACACCAAACAATTATCAAGGATACTAACACTCCCTTGCAGCGTTTTAGGTTTGAACCACAGCCAGAATGTTTCAGCCAAGGTAGGCACCTCCACCATGATCAGCCCGGGTCGAACCGCAAGCAGAACTACCCGGGGGCCATGCTACTCCCCGTTCTGCCAATTTATACTCTTGGTAATGGCTTCGGAAGCCAACACAACATAAGTCATGTGGCTTCCTAGAGTTTTGTTTGCCGCACCAAACGAGGGATCCCTTCCCCTCTTTTCATCGAAAAAAACAGAGCACCCAAGTTGAGAATACGCCAAGGCAAAACCTGTTCCCCGGGGGGTGTGTTTAAGGTCAATAAGCAAGTCAAAGTGGCATAAAAAATCAGCACCAATAATGTGTGAACTTACTTCTGCAATTAAAAAGGCCCATAAAAATTCTCGCCTGAGAAAAAGAGAAAATATCTTTTTATACTTATCAACTGAAAAGTGCTAAAGCTACGAACACACGGTTGTCATATCTTACAATATTGCCAGTAAAATTGTCTGAAAATGTATTACAATCGTGTGAACTACCAATTTTTAATTGTCAGAAAAACCATTGTCAATCAATTGTAAGACGACAGTGTTGTCAGGCATCTGGCAATCACGAGAACACTCTTCGTCAGCATTGTCAGATAATTGGCTGGTATAAGCTCAGTTTTAATTGTCAGATGTATAAAATTATTGCACCTAACAATGGCATCATTGTCAGAAAAAAATTTATGGGCGACACTGCCAAGCAGTTGGTTGTTGATATACATAAGTGGCAATGCCTTACAACATGTCTGCAAATTTTTTCATCTAACAATCTGACAATCGTGTGGACTGACAATTTTTGTTGCCAGATGAATTATTTGTCAGACCATAGCCTGACAATGAAATTGTAAGATTTTCTTACGATCGCCTGAACACAAAATTTACTTCTGCGGGTAAATTTTTCATTGTCACTACATTGTCAGCATGTTGCCAGATCTTACAATATTACACCATCTGACAACCGTGTGTACATAGCTTAAGGGTCTTTAGGTTGTTATAAAAGGTATTGACCCTTATGTAGTTCAATTGGATGAAAACAGGTATGTTTTAATTGGATTAAACCAGGTATGTGTTTGTTGTTTTTAAAATGTTTATAATTTTTATATTTTGATGAGCAACTCGAGGTTGCTCAAATAAATTCTTCTGTATTAATCCTCGCTTAAACTAAAATTACGATTGCTTATATACTACTTATTTACCACTACATAAAAAGGTGATCCGAACATCCCGTCAAATTATCGTGGTTTGTCTTTAGGTGATACTATAAGCAAAATATTTAACTCAATCATTGTAAATCGCTTAATTTTTTGGACCAACAGAAACAATATTCTCAATGAATTCCAAGCTGGACTTAGAAAAAATTATTCTGCTGCTGACAATATTTTTAATCTAACAAATATCGTACACATAAAGAGAGCAAATGGCAAAAATACATACGCTTTTTTTGTCGGCTTTTCATGTGCTTTTGACACTGTTCCTCGTAACAAGATGTGTATAAAAACACGGAAAGTAAAATTTTTTGTGGTAACACGTACTCAAACCCATATGTTGTCGAAGCTGGTATAAAGCAAGGGTGTACTTTGAGCCCAATTTTATTCTCGTTGTACACAAATGATTTAGTCGATGAACTTCCTGGTGGAGTGAATTGCTGGTTTTAATATAATAATATTGCTATATGCTGATGATATTGTCATACAGTCAGACTCGACGGGTGGTCTACAAGATATGATAAATAAACTCCATTGTTACTGTTTAACATGGTCTCTAAAAGTTAACCTTGAAAAATCAAATGTAATTTCTGCAAATTTAAGCTGGAAATATGGCGAACATCAAATTGAAATTGTCAATGCCTACAAGTAGCTAGGGGTGAAAATTACATGGAACATGTCCTTTAAGAAACATTTAAAAAATAAATTGTCGTCTGCTGGCTATAAATTCAACTTGGTCAAAATATATAGCAAACCCTCATAGCTGCAATTACAATAAACTTAAAATATTTGAGGCTGCTTCTAAATCGATAATGTTATATGCTGCACAGATCTGGAGATTTCAAAAATACGATGAGGCTGAAAAGCTATTCAGATATTTTATTAAAAGAATGCTCTTTTTACCTGTCACGACTCCAAATTATGTAATCCATCTTGAAAGTGGACAGTACTCGCTATACATTACATCTTTGAAACTTCATTTATGCTATGTCAACAAGGTTTTAAATATGAGTGAGTACAGAATATCTCGTATACTAGCAGAATATGTAATCTGTAAAAAAATATATTGGTTCGCGCAATGGGAATATATAAGGCAAGACTTACATATTAATACTGTGCCAAATACATTAGCAGCAACTGGAAAAGCATACTTCAACAGCTAATAAATAAAGAGGGAGAGGAGTTCATCAGTGATGCACGTAGATCTCAATTTCCCGATCTATACGTTACCAATTTCGCAACAAAAGTATTCATCAAGGATGACTGGACTTATAATACGAGCCAGAGGAGGTCTACCAGATATAAATGGTAGAGCATTCCAGAACAACACTACTGGTATCTGCACAGTATGCAACCTTGACAAATCTGAAAATGTCCTGCATTCAATTGGTGAATGTCCCATATATAATGCTTTCAGCCTTTTCAGACCCAGAGTCTATTTAGCTCATAAGAACCTCAAAATCAACGAAATCCAGAAAAGGCTTTTTCATTACTTGATAAATAAAGACGATAAACATAACTGCAATATCCTTTTTAAGAATCAGGACATCGCACAATTGTGCTATTCAGGTTATAAGCAGTAAAATTAACTTTGAAAAATAAAGGACAATATTTATATAATATGCATAATAACTTTGAATTGATAAGATTTTGTTTATTGTTTTTTTAAAGTTTATTAAAGTAAAAAATGCATAAAAAATTAAATAATTATGTGAAAAGAAAACTTAAAAACAAAAATACAGTACAAAATGCAGGTACTTCACTTCTTAAAAAATTAAATAGATTTGTGAAAAAAATAATGATATATTAATAATAAATAGTCTTAGGGTTATTATATATACTTTTATTTATTGTGATATTTTTAACAGTCTTTTTTCTTAGCCAAACAAAGGGTAACTTTACACTTTTGGCATCGACCTCTCGAACGACTTCCACAATTGTTTCGGCACATTCTTGGGGGCTCATCGGAAAATATAGGCCAGTGGTAAAAACGGTCGTACCTTACATCATCAGGAGCATCATATGGGCGATATTTTGTTCCGTGAAAATCATTAGAAAGCTCAAATATTTCCACTTGCTCAGGAGATTCCAATGAAGTCGCTAACACAGTCCCTAATTCCATTTTAAAAGTTAAAAACTAATTTTACTTTTGACATGGGTATTCCGGACTGATTACAATCACATCTATATTCCATCAATGAATTAAAAATAGCCAGGTCAATTAAGTGAAAGAAATTTTTAACGGTCCATTTTTTTTTTGTCTTCATTTTGATTCTGTAATACTCCAGCATTTGATCGCACAAATCTACTCCTCCCATAAAGGCGTTATACTTTTGTATAACCGCTGAGACTTTGACGGGACAACGGCGTTTCAAGTTCTTACTCCATCTTTGAACTTCTTTACTACAATTAGTTGACGCAACTATCACTGCCTTCGCATCTTTCCACTTTACAACAGCTACATTTTCTCCATTCGTAAATTGGCATATGTCGCCTCGACTCATTTCTTTGTCCAAGGGAAATTTGACACTTTTAGAAACTCTGTTTGCCATAATTGTACCAGTCGCTAAGTAACCCATTTCGTCTAGTGCTTCCAACAGTGGTATTGTTGTGAAAAATCAATCCATGTAGACATGACTTAATTTCTATTGTCTAATGACAATAGAAGGCCCGTGGCCAAGACCACAGTCTTCAAATGTGCCAGCACCCTGGAAAATTTCAAAGTCTACAACAACCCCACTGGACGTAGCACAGATAAGACTTTTGAGGCCAACTGGTCGTGGCTTTGACCGAATAACCTGATGTGCGGGACGTCTACCCATAAATGGTATCATCTGCTCATCTATTGAATAGTTCGTGATATCTGTTGCCAATTCGTTGCATCGTTTTCTTACCATATCGATGATTGGTTGAACTCTCCAAAATTTATTTGTTGAACTTAATGCCGATTGATCTTCAAAATGTATATCCGAGCGCAGCTGATGAAACTTATCGCGGGACATGGAGTTATAAATAGAAGGTATTTTGGTTTCTCTTGCCCAGTACATTCTTATAGTAGGATAACTGAGGCAACCCATTACTATAGCACAGTCATAAAATCTTTTTATATCTGCTGGCACGTGGCGCACTTCCTGACCACGTTTATCTAAAACATAAATTTTTGTAAATCTTAAAACGTCGTCGTAGTGTGTTTCTGGAAAATAATTTTTAAAATATTCCAATGGAGTTTTAATATTGGCTTTGTTTTGACAGCCAGATGTTATTGGAAGCTCTCTGTTCTGAAATGGTACACTTTTCCATATGACATGCCTGTTCGGTACTTTTGATCTGGTTACTGGTGGCTGTTGTGCTATATCTGAAACGCTCGAGGAGTTTGATTGTTCACCTGATATAGTTTAGTCTTTCGCATTGCAGAATGTGCTTTCACTACACTCAGAATATTTTTACAGTAACTGACTGTAGTTTATTGAGGAAGTAGTCCGTGCAGTTATTTTTAAATGAATAATCTTTCAAAATACAAAGAAATTTTAGTTTTAACTGATTCGCCCATTTATTTAAAAAAATAACTGCACAGAAATACTGATTTTCAGTTACATTTAAAATTGTCAGTTGTTTAATAATATGTATGTATATGAATAAAGCAATCATTTCTTTACGAAACTAAGTGTTTTTTTGTTTAAACTTAAAAGTAGTCAACGTTGTTTAAAACGTCAGTTGTATAAAAAAAAAGTTGGTGAATAGTGTGGTAACAAATCAGAAAAAACCGTTTTTTTTTTTTCAAAATATTTAGAAGCAATTAAAATAATAAAAAAAAGTGTAAGAGGTGAGTGAATTTAAAATTAAAAACAAAAAAGTATGTAAATTTAAATATATACATATGTGCATACGTTTCTTTTTTTAGTTTAAAATAACATATGCATACATACTTATAGATATATTTGTGTATGTTCTTTAATATATTAAAATATGGCAGAATGGTGCAAAAAGTTGTTCAAGTGTCACAAAGATTTTTTCAATCATTTAAAAATTCACTATATTTCAAAGTTTAGCTATTTTACTTGTGTAGAATGCCAAAATAAGTCTTTTCAATCTTTAGAAGCTTTTAGAAGGCACATGAAAAATGCCCACTTCAATAGTGAAAAAATCAGTGTGTGTTTAAACACCCCTTCTACCTCCCCAAAAAAAGTAGATAGAACTGCAACTCCCTACAAAGATTTTTTTAATGTTACGGAAAGTAAAAATACAGATTCGTGCAGCACTTCAGCAAATAATTTTGCTAATTTGAATGATTCTGCCCTTAAATTTGTATTGTCTTTGTTTTCTAAAAATAATATTAATAGAAAAGATGTGTTTGAAATTATAGATTCAACTAAAGAGTTCATACTGCTTGAAATCGTAAGTGTCATTAAATCTGTTATATTACCATTCATAGAAACTAAATCTCAAATAACTTTACTTGATCTTTTGTTTCATATAACTAATATGTTTAAAAACTATGACAGTGAATATAAATTGATAAATGCGCTACACTCATTAAATTTATTAATACCAGTGGAGAAAGTTAGATTCTCAAGTGAAGTAAAGCCTGTCCAAGGCGAAATATGTCTTAACGAATCGGTAAAGGAAGGTATTGTTTTCCCTATAGATTTTTATATTGAGCAGTTTTTTAAAAATCACAATTTAATTGAGTCATCATTGGAAAATATAGAATATATGCTTGGCGAAAAAAAATTGGTCAATTTTGTTCAAGGCAGTTTATGGCGAAACAAATTAAAAAAGTTCGCTAAGACTGAAAAAATAATTCCATATTTTCTTTATACTGATGATTTACAAATAAATAATCCTTTAGGGTCCCACGTGTCATCAATTTGCGCATTTTATATAGCATATTCCTACAATTCCAAATTGTTTTAAGATTGAAAATATTTTAATTGCTGCTTTAATAGAGAGTACTGATTTAAAGAAACGATACTTGTCTTCACGATCTTATAAGAAAAATTATAAATTTGGAATCTTGCGGAATAAATTTTGTAATTAATGAAAAAATTGTAAACGTGAAATTTGTATTAGGTTTATTGCTGGGAGATAATCTGGCGCTAAATTCAGTACTAGAGTGCAATAAAAGTTTCAATGCAAATTCCTATTGTCGTCTTTGCCGAATAACCAAAAATCAAGCTGAAATTACGTATGAGGAAATTAAAGAAAAGTTAAGAAATAGAAGAAACTATGACCTTGATATCCTGGAAGGAGATTCCCAAAAAACTGGTCTTAAACAAGAAACAATATTTAATAAAATCCCATCATTTCATTTGCTTTTGTTTTTATGGGATATGTAAATTGTTTTTTTGATAGTTAAATCAACCATTATAAAAGAAAAAATCCGTATTTTTTACGGTTTTAAATCAGTTATATTTTTACTGTTAAAAATTAAATGAATCTGCATTTAAATTTAAATGAAATGTTAGAAGACCGGTTTTTAACTGAACTTTCATTTCTTTTAAAATGCACTTTCAGTTAATTTTACGTACATACTTTTCTGAGTGTACAGGAGCTTTCATCACTTTCTTGTGCATCTGCATTAACATTGAAAGCAATATCATCGTCATCACTAAAGTATACATCTGAATCCTTAAGTATGTTTAAAACTGTATCATCCTTATTGTTCAAATCAAAAACTTTTCCTCTAAAATGATGAGATAACACAAACGTGAGTATGAAACAATATGACAAGTTCTGCCTGACCGCTGGCTAATTGTTACTATGCACAATTTTACTAGTAACGAACTGGATCGTTGCAAAAACTCTTTTTACTGTTATTTCTACGAAGTCCAGAAACTGACTTCAAAACTATTTATACGAAAACACTTACCTTGTGGACGCATATCTACACTTGTTGAAAGACACAATCAAACTAAAGCTGTTGTTGTTTATTTTTTGAGTGTTGGTTTCTTATTTAAATTTTTATTCAACAAAAACAAGACCGCTCGATCACTGCTTACCGTTTATTAGGTAAAAAATTATTTTTAAACGTGATTTTAGACCAACAATATCAGATAGCACAATCGCTTCAGCCGGGTCTGAAAGGGTTAGACAACAGTACTTTCAAAAAAGAAAACTGAATGAAAATGAGGTCATTAGCATACTGAATGGTTCTAATATTAAAAGCTTAGATAAATATCTTGAATCCTGTTTAAAGTATAGAAGACTGATACTTAGTGAATTTGTTACATATTCAACTGTCTTTTTTGTTTTTTATACTTTCATATAATTTATGTTTGCCAACTCAATCAAATATACATAAATAAACATTTGTACGGCATGTTTAGTAACATGCCAATCTGGCACACAACAATTATGTTTTTCCATATATATGTAGATAAAGAAATCTTGTATAATTATAACCTTATATGTACAAAATTTTATATCTATTACTAAATAGTAATAATACTACTTATTAGAAGTTCTAGACGACTCATTTATATTAATTGTTATATTATCAAAGTTCTTGTATGGGAAACAAATTTGGTTCCAACGTTTAGGGGTAACCTGATCAGACGTCACATATATACATACGCAGATGGTTGAAGGCCATAAATTGTTCCTTTGGTATGTGCATCCATATGTACGTGTGCGGCGTGAACCAAGTGTTTTTAGATTTAATTATTACATTGCAACACACATGCATACATACCTTCATGAACCCATATCATTCGCAGTTCAAGTGAATTTCAAATGATTGCACTTAATAGGCGCACTGTCGCGACGACGATCGGTGACATCAAAAGGTGTCAAGTGACGTGGGTTATGATTTTTTTTAATGTAGCTTAGTATTCTTTCAGTTATTTCTTACGCATGCATTCACGTTATGGCTAAAAGAGTGAATTTATGTCGTGATTATGCTACAGTGCATACGGATGAGGTTAAGACTGGACTGCTAGATAAAGGCTTTAAAATAAAAAATGTGGTAAATATGCGGAACCGTGAAAAGATTCCTCAAACCATTTCAGGGTTGAACTGGAACCAGGGGAAGTTATTCTCAAAAATAATGAAACTCACCCAATTTATAGCCTCAAATTTCTTCTTCATCGTAAGGCTACCGTTGATTAGCCGCACCAGCGTTTAGGGCCCGTTCAATGACTAAACTGCCAGAAATTCGGTCATACTAAGGCATATTGCAAACCGCCCGCAGTTTGTGTTGTGTGTGGCGAACTGCACGTCATATCACAGTGCAAGAAGCCAAAAACTGACTCAAGTTCTAAAAAATGCAGTAGCTGTGGAGGTAACTATTCTGCAAATTACAGGGGCTGCCCTGTCTATCCTCCCTTTAAGCAGTCAATGACATCTATGTCAGCAATTACCTTTAAGCAACCCCACAGCCAAACATAATTCATACAAACAACTTTCCGCAGATAGGCCAGTCAACCAGCCACATAATCAAGCAAATCCCCAAACAAGTTGCATATGCTAATGTGGTCAAAACCGATATACAAAACTTGAATCAGGAGCCCAAGCCCCAAAATTCCGATGAAAATTTTAAGAATCTAACTAACATGATGCAGGAAATGTTGAAAATGCAATCCACTAATTTACAGGCATTTTTAAACAAGTAAGTTGGTTAAAAATATGTTTCTGGAATGCAAATGGCATCCGCCAACACAAAAATGAATTTGAGCACTTCCTTATGGAAAAGCAAATCGATATAATGAAGATTGCTGAAACTCACTTGACAAGCAACACTTATTTCAAACTTAATGGCTACACACTGTATGACAGTAAAGATCCCTGTGGAAGGTCTTGTGGAGGCTCAGCAATTTTGATAAAAACTAGAATTAAGCACTATTTACTTAACGAGACATGTAAGGAGTAGCTCCAAGCAACAAACATATGTATTGAACATTTTTATGATAAAATTGTTATATCCTCGATTTATTCCCCACTCCGGTTTTTAGTAACAGAAAATCAATATTCACAAATTGCTCAAATCACTTGGGCCTCGATTTTTAGCGGTTGGCGACTATAACGCTAAACACACTTTTTGGGGATCACGTTTAATTACCTCGAAGGGCCGTGTGCTTTTTGACACCGTTTCCAAAAGGGGATTAGATGTGGTTTCAAGCGGACACACCACTTATTAGCCGTCAGACCGACGAAAGATCCCAGATGTTATAGATTTTGGAATTGCGAAAAATTTCCCTTTAGAGTGAATGCAAGTGGAGCCTTCATTAAATTTGTCATCAGATCACTCACCCACAATAATATCTGTTTCATTCCCCCAGGAGGTTGGTTCCCCATTCTGTGACTTGGCGTTGACCGTCACTAGAGTCAACCGGTTAAAATATAAAAAGGATTTGAGTACTCATTGTACGGAAAATATTGCCTTGAGAACGTCTCAGCATATTGATGTGTCGATTAACGAATTTTCTGAAAAGCTTAAACTGGAGGTACAACATGCTACCACTAGCCATACAAGATTCAGAAATGTGAGCAATAGAACATATTCGTCTGAAATCGAAAAACTTTTGTCAAGAAGAGAGCGGCAACTTCACAGGTCTCCAAAGCTTAAAACTAGACTATGGGAATGCATAACTCAATTAAGAAATCTGTTTGAAATCCAAAGAAAGGCTTCCCTTAAAAATTATCTGGAAGGTCTTGATGGTAGCCCGAAAACTGACTATTCTCTATGGAAAGCGATTCTGAAAAAAACGTTTTTATTGCAAATGATACAGTGGATGATGTAGCTGAATTTTCGCCATATGCTGTTAGGCCGCCTGTGGTTTGAGACTTAGTTTTCAAGATGGAAAAGCTTCAGGTTTTGATAAAATTACTGGTAAAATGCTTGTACAGTTACCTCGTGTTGCTAAGAGAATTCTCTTTTTTATTTTGAACGCTATTGTGCGCCTAGAATATTATCCTGTAGAGTGGAAAGTGGCTATGGTTACTGTGATACCCATGCCAGGGAAGGATCCCACTAAAGCAGAGTCATATAGACCAATAAGTCTACTGCCAACACATTCAAAATTGTTAATGGCGAAATTGACTCCAATATTGAATGATGTAGAATGCATCCATTATCATCAATTTGTTTTTCGGGCTAAACACAGTGCCATAGAAAACACGCATAGACTAGTTAATGTTATAAGACAGACTTTTGAGGACAAAAGTATTGCTCAGCTCTATTCATTAATGTTTCCCTAGCTTTTGATAAAGTGTGGCACGAGGGATTAATTTACAAAATAAAGTTCAACTTGCCTGCAAACACTCATAAGCTTCTGGAAAGCTATTTATGTGACAGTAAATCTGATATTCACAATTAAATTTTTGCAGATGCCACAGCATTCTGCAGCGTACATGAAAACCATCAAGTAGTTTCGCGAAATTTGCAGGAGTATATACCAATATTAGAGATGTGGGTAAAAATTTGGAAAATTAAAGTTAACCCTTAATCACCTGAATTTGAATTACAAATTTAATTGCGCCAATAATTTTTGTTTTAGTATATTTTTGTGCTGAAAATTACGAATTTCAGTTCAAATCACGAAAAAAATGCTCCTGGGTGCCTCCAGGACCAAAATAAGGAAGACCGTCTGTAGACGGTCTTAGTGGCTCAGGGAAGTTTTTAGAAATAAATATATGATGATTGTTTGAAAGAATATCAGTTTTATTTTTAACTATTGATATAAAAATACATTGCAAGATCAATCCAAAATTATTTACGTATTTATATGATAGTCTGAGAAGCAGTTTTTAGTTTTTGAAAAACATAAATGAACATTGCATTTAGTACAAAACATGAGCGTTTCAGATTTTTTTGAGCCCCATTGTGGAAAATGATTTGTCTTGTCAAATCTTATGCTTGCCAAAGGATGAATGGTTTTTTTCCAACAGAGCTACAGGATGGCTTCTCAGTAAAGGACGGGCGACCCACCAAACGTTTTTCGACGGAAGCGCAGAGTTCCTTTGCAATGCTTGACCGAAATTCGTACATCGACATGTCTTTTACTTCTTCGTTATTGTCAGGGCTTTGTTTGTTCTCAGCGTTGACTCTACGATATAATACAAAAGCGTTTGTAATGGTCATATCAAGCAGATGGTAAAATATTCTGGTTGCCATGTCCTTGGTTTTAATTTTGAGTCCGTTGCGACCCATATAGGAATCCATTAAGTCTACGCCTCCCATGTGAGCATTGTACTCATGAATAATCTGCGGACAGTCAATTTCATTAAATATTTTTTCTTTCCGATTGCAACGTCCAATTTTAGGTGGTTGGTCAACCAGATTGCTTCTTTGGAATGGCATTGTGCCAACATAGGTTGAACATAGCCTTACATTTTTTGTATCATTCCACAAAACTTTTGCAACATCAACTCCATAAGCCGATCCAACGTATTCCGTAGAATAACCTCTTGGCAATTTCTTAAGCTCATTGTCCTTATCAGTCGGAAGCTTACAGTTGGGAATTCGGTTTGCTCTGACAGTTCCAAGGCTATAAATTCCACGTGCTCTTAGGTACACCATAAGGGGTAGGGACGTGTAAAAGTTATCAAAATATATAATGTTGTTTTTAAAATTTGGTACTGTTTGCGACAACCTAATAAAAATATGATGAAAATGAAAACGATTGAAAAAATTAATTTTTCCAGAGCAAATATTTACCTTATAACAACGTTGCCTGTTGAACCAATGTCTGGTGTATCGGGTAAAACAATATCATCATTTTTAGCTCCAGTATATATCTCGAATCTGTACGAATACCCATGGCTGTCACACAACACAAAGAATTTTATGCCCCATGGATGCGGCTTGTCTGGTAAATATTGGCGTAAATGATGAACCATTTTAGTCGAACACATTTGCTCATCGATACAGAGCCGAGCATTCTTTGGGATGCTATCAAAACGCTCAACCAAATGTGTTGCAATTTTTCGAATTCTGAAAAGTGGATCGTAGCCTAAATTACCCTTGTGAACTCTATTAGACTCATCATTAAACGACAAATATTTCTTGATTTGCTCGAATCTATTTTTAGACATACAGTCTGGTATATGCCGAAAACCATATTCGCTCCAATGTGTCTGGATATTGGGATAACGGAATAGTGACATGAATATAAGTACTCCAATGTATCTCCGAACTCCGCATGAATCAAATTTAAACGCTGTATTAACATTTTCTTTGACTGCAGCGCGATTTGTTTCTAAGCTTATTAGATCAATTAGTTCATCAGTAAAAAAATATGAAAAATAATGTAGTGGTGTTTTCATATTGCGCACTTCAGATGGCAAATCAGTTTTTCCACGAAATGCTACCTCATTAACATGCAACTTCATAAAAGTCTTACGCCACAAAATACTCTTGAATTCCGAAGAATCTTTTTTAATGTCCGACAAAGCTAGCAAACAAAACTTTACATAACAACTTTACAGATGCAAACGTTGCTATATACTTACTACTTCCTGTAAACCCGCCTGACGATGGTGCTGCTTGGGGCCCTGAATCTTCCATAGTTGGTAATGGAGATCGCGCTCTTTTATGATATTTAAACGAAGTTCTTGTTTCTTGGTTGTTTTTAGATGTAGGTGTAAAGTTTTCTGCTGCAAGCTCATTTTGCTTTGAATTATCAACTGATTCAGCACCAACAGTGTTCAAACTGCAATTACTTGCATTCATTGACAGGCTTACTGCATTTCTAAGTAACGAAGAGTCTAATATATTTAGAGATTTCTCTGCCACTGTATTATCTTCAGATAATATGTCATCACAATAGTAATCTTCATCTTCCACGTTATCCAAATCTTCAAAATCATCATCGTTTTCTATTGATTCCATTAAATCAGCGATTTCTTGGTCACTCAATAGAGAAAGTTTAATTTTCCCCGACTTACGGCAAAACAGATTTTCTGCCATCTTGTAGATTGATAATCCTTTAATTGCTATTTCAAAAGACAATGGCTAATATCGATTTTATCTTATTCCAGTAAAAGACTTAAAAATTTTTTTTTTTTCGTGTAAGTGACTAAGACCGTCTACAGACGGTGTTCAAAAAATTCTCAATTGAAACTAAATTATTGTGTGATTCACCTTTTTTGTTACATGTTATGAGAAAAAACATAATAATTACTTACCGAAAAAATTCCAGCTTCAACTCAAACACTCAAACGTATTTTTTTTTATTTTACTTTTCACTAGAGATCGCAAGTAATTAATGTTCCACTTTGCACAAAACCTCTGACTAGAATGAATTTTTCTTCAAAACTATTTTATGCATCACATTTCAACAGGTACCGTTATTTTGGGAATTTTGTACTCATTTAAATTATTAAAGTTGCAAGAGCGTAAAATATGTTGGTTTTGCAAAACTTTGTGTTTTTTATGACCGTCTGTAGACGGTCATAAAAAAACACGGGACGGTGATAAAGGGTTAATGATATAAAATAAAAATATACTCATGTTACATTCACGCTGCGAAAAAAAACATGTTTGCATATCTAAATTAACAATTAACCTATTCCGCAGCAAAATGATGTCAAGTACCTTGGTATTCACCTGGACCGTAGGTTAACGTGGAAGTCTCACATTGATGCGAAAGTCACTCTGCTGACATTAAAAGCCGCGCAATTAAATTGGCTTATGGGCAGAAATTCTACATTGAAATTAGATTGCAAACTTTTGTTATACAACGAAATTCTAAAGCCTATATGGTTCTACGGATTTCAGTTATGGGGCACCACCTCAGCATCAAATATTCAAAAAGTTCAAAGGCGACAAAACAAAATTCTTGGAACAATTACTGCAGCTCCATGGTACGTAAAAAACTCCCAAATTCACAAGGATCTGTGTGTTACCCTGGTAAAATAAGAATTTTCAAAATATACGACAAGGTCTATTAGCATATTGAAATTTCACCCAAATCGTCTTGTACGAAACATACTTAATTTTAGCGGTCACACTCGGTTGAGAGGAAGGCATACTGTTTCCACCATCAGAGCTTTAAGGAGGTGATTTTGCCGATATAATAAAACTTTTGTCTAGAATTAGCTGGACTTAGTTAATTTTTTGAATTTAGTATTAAGATTTGAATACTTATTGGTAGTTCTTCATTGTGAAGATTCAATAAATACATAAAAACTAAAAAAAACAAGTAAGAGTGTAGTATATTCGGATGGGCCGAATCTAAAATACCCTTCACGATAGTCACGAATATTTATAGTATATTAAAAATGTGACCTAAATATGCTCGGTTATATATGAACCGATATCGGATTTTTCTATTTTCTGTATTTTAGTAACCTTCTTTTATAACGAGAATTGCTTCCCAGCAAAAAAAAAAAAAATTTTTTTTGATGGAAAAATCGGTTCAGGCTATATCTCGGGTATATATGGACCGATATCGAAAATTTTAATTTTCCATATTTATATAACCTTATATCATTACCAGAACTGCTTTTGAGCACAACAAATTGTTTAAGTTCGCTTACGCGATATTTTCATGAAAAACCCGATTTAGGCTATATCTCGGGTATATATGGACCGATATCAGAAATTTTAATTTTCTCTATTTTCGTAACCTTCTTTTATAACAAGAACTGCTTTTCAGTAAAATAAAAAATAATATTGGAAAAATCGGTTCAGGCTATATCTCGAGTATATATGGACCGATATCGGATTTTTTCTTTTTCCATATTTATATAACCTTATTTCATTACCAGAACTGCTTTTGAGCACAAAAAAGTTGTTTAATCGGCATTTTCATCAAAAAACCTGTTAAGCTATATATCGGGTATATATGAACCGATATCGGAAATTTTAATTTTCCATATTTATATAACCTTTTTTCATTACCAGAACTGCTTTTGAGCACAAAAAAGTTGTTTAAGTTCGCTTACGCGGCATTTTCATGAAAACCACGGTTTAGGCTATATCTCTGGTATATATGGACCGATATCGGAAATTTTCATTTTCCATATTTATATAACCTCATCAGAACTGTTTTAAGCAAAAAAAAGTTGTTTAAGTTCGCTTACGCGACATTTTCATGAAAAACCCGGTTTGCGCTATATCTCGGGTATATATGGACCGATATCGGAAATTTTCATTTTTCATACCTATATAACCTTATTTCATTACCAGAACTGCTTTAAGGTGAAAAAAAGTTGTTTAAGTTCGCTTACGCGGCATTTTCATGAAAACACCGGTTTAGGCTATATCTCGGGTATATATGGACCGATATCGGAAATTTTTACCTTCCATATTTATATAAACTGATCTTATTACCAGAACTGATTTTAATCAAAAACAAGTAAGAGTGTAGTATATTCGGCTGGGCCGAATCTAAAATACCCTTCACGATAGTCACGAATATGTATAGTATATTAAAAATGTGGCCTGAATAGGCTCGGTTATATATGAACCGATATCGGAATTTTCTATTTTCTGTATTTTAGTAACCTTCTTTTATAACAAGAATTGCTTTTCAGCAAAAAAAAAAAAAAAAAAAAAAAAAAAAAAAATTTTTTAAAAAATATAAATGAAATTTATTTCGGCATTTTCATCAAAAAACCTGTTAAGCTATATATCGGGTATATATGAACCGATATCGGAAATTTTCATTTTCCATATTTAGGTAACCTAATTTCATTACCAGAACTGCTTTTGAGCACAAAAAAGTTGTTTAAGTTCGCTTACGCGACATTTTCATGAAAAACCCGGATTGGGCTATATCTCGGGTATATATGGACCGATATCGAAAATTTTCATTTTTCATATTTATGTAACCTAATTTTATTACCAGAACTGCTTTTGAGCAAAAAAAAGTTATTTAGCTTCGCCTATGCGACATTTTCATTAAAATCCGATTTGGGCTATATCTTGGGTATATATGGACCGATATCGGAAATTTTCATTTTTCATATTTATGTAACCTAATTTCATTACCAGAACTGCTTTTGAGCACAAAAACGTTGTTTAAGTATCTATATCTCGGGTATATATGGACCGACATCGAAAATTTTCATTTTTCATATTTATGTAACCTAATTTCATTACCAGAACTGCTTTTGAGCACAAAAAAGTTGTTTAAGTTCGCTTACGCGACATTATCATGAAAAACCCGGTTTGTGCTATATCTCGGGTATATATGGACCGATATCGGAAATTTTCATTTTCCATATTTATATAACCTAATTTTATTATCAGAACTGCTTTTGAGCAAAAAAAAAGTTATTTAGCTTCGCCTATGCGACATTTTCATTAAAATCCGATTTGGGCTATATCTCGGGTATATATGGACCGATATCTGAAAAAAAAAATTTTTGTCTTTTAGTCACCATGCTTAATAAGTGTGTGAAGTTTGAAGCAAAACGAACAACTTTTGTTTTCAAAAATTTTCATACAAAACTGCAAAAAAAAATGGCTTTTTTCGGAATTTTGAATATATCTCAGGTATACGTGGACCGATATTACTGAATTTCAATAGCAAACCCATGAATCGATGGGGTAAAAGAATGGTGAAAGAAAAAAGTTTCTAAGTCTAATGGTTTTCTCAGAAACGGTATTTCAACAGCGGACAGACGGACAGACGGACATCGCTTAATCGACTTTTCCATTAATTCTGATTCAGAATATATATACTTTATAGGGTCGCAAAAAAAAACTGTAGAAATTACAAACGGAATCACAAACTTATATATACCCTTTACATTTTTGTGAAGGGTATAAAAACGGTTTCCGTGACAACCATGATGCAGGAAGTACTGAAAATGCAATCCACTATTTTGCAGGCAATTTTAAACAAATGAGTTGGTTTAAAATATGTTTCTGTAAAGCAAACGCCATCCGCCAACACTAAGATGAACTTAAGCACTTCCTTATGGAAAAGCAAATCGATATAATGTTGATTGCTGGAACTCATTTCAACCAACCAGTTACTTTAAACCAACAGTTACTTTAAAATTAATGGCTATACACTATATGACTATACACTATAAGCTTACTCCGGTGTTATTTTACAACTTTTCGATCAGAAACAAATACGTCTTTTCACTATCGAAGTTAGACTCCGAATATGCTTGTTTAATAATTTAATTTTTAGGATTCTAATAACGACATGTTCTGAAGTTTTATACTAAAAACGTTTTACCACTGTGAAAACGTCAAGTGGCAACTTTTTACCACACAAGTAACACTAATACTTGTGTTTGTTTGTATGTTTGCAACTCTCGAAACCCATATTAAGTGTTGCCGATTTAGTGCAAAAATTTATGTTGCCGTGTCTTCTGGGGATGTCGTTGGATTTTGGCGATTCTGGAAGCCGATTATGGGATTTCCTAAAAAGTTCGAAACTGCTTCGCTAAAGGATACACAACTAAAGAGCAAACAGTAAACTTAGTCTAAAAAACTAAAAAACACGCTTCGATGTCGTAAAAACGAGACATAATTTTAAGAATAAACTGAAACAATAGTATTATTGTAAATTAAGCGTGGGGCGCTTTGTGGCATATTTTTCGTATATCGAACGCCCAGCGCTTAATTCAGAATAATATTGGTACTTTTCATTCACTGTTGTTTGAGCTTATTCTTATTAAAATCATTTCTTTTTTATGATTGGACATTGAAGCGAGTTTTTTAGTTTTTAAGCTATATTTATTATATTTTATTTGAAAATAGTTTTTTAATTTGTAATTGTTTCGTGAGTTGGCTATTCGCAAATAAAAACTTATTTAAAGCTTATGCGGCAATTTTTTAATTTATTCGGAAATAACTTGTCCGTATAACTTGTAATCGAGAATGAATTTTCAACAATAACTGAATAAAAATTTCGTTCAAAAACTCATTTACAAATTATCTTCTATTTGTACATAAAAAATTTTTGAGACAAAAGTCAGTGAATAAATTATGAATACGAAGAAAACTTTATTAGAAATTAATAATATATTTAATATTCTAAAGAAATTGTAACAATATTTGGATTAGAAATATTCATGCTCCAAAACATAAAAATTTTCTGCATATGTTAGTCTGTCAATAGAACCTGTAGTTCTCGGAATGTTTTTTAACATAAAATTATATAAACTTTGGTTTAAAAATAGGTTTTTGTAAAAGGTTAAAGTCCAAATTTTATGTTCTATTAATTCGGGAATTACCACTTGTAAAACACTCAAGTCATAAAAAGGCTTGGGTAAAACGATTTTTAAGATTACTGGGCTTATTAGTCGTATGAAATGCTTTAACTGACATTCATTTTTCTGTGTGTTTTAAAGTTGAATCAACATTTTTGTCGTAACTTTGTTAAGGAACTTTGTCTTTTACATTTTACTATGTGTGTTTACTGTACGCATGATTTTCTAATTCGTATGCATACGTGTGTTGTTACTTATAAATAAAGGAGCACTTTTGTTTCATTTTTGCTATATTAAATGAAATTTTTGAACATAAAGTTTTTAGAATGTTTAATAAAATTTTAGTTGTTTTCTCTCATATAAGCCTCACAAACGTTTCGCAAAGAATTCCTTTAGAACTGAACAAAAGGTGTTTTTTTAGAGTTCCACAAGCTTATATCATAATAAAAGAAAAACATATACAGTTTTTCTTATTTACTTTATAAGTTTTTAATATTTATACCAACAACAAAATAGAGTCTGCTCTAATCATCAGGAGACTCTCTATTGCGATAAGAAAGAGTCGAAGAATTGGTACCCTGTTTATTTCGATTTCGTATTTACCTTTCGCATTTAATTTTTTACCTTTCGCACATTTTATTTTATCATTCTTCGCTTTAGTTTGTTTTGTGGTACCAGTCTTGGTTCATTTTCAAGGTATTTTCAGAGTTCCAAGTTATATTCTTATCGCATTTACCTTTCGCATCGAACTTACTTTCGCATCGCAATAGAGAGTAACCCCCGTGGACAGCCATTCATTTTAAATAGAACAATGAGAATTTGAAAAGTAAAATGTATTAATACTCTCTAAATTTTCAATATTTAATGATTAGCGAAGTTTGTTTAGCCTAGCTTTTAAATAGAAACCCGATTCTGAATATACGAATGCGTTTTTATAAATTAAAATTTTTTTGATTTGTTAAATTTTTGTTGAACTTTTATAATTTTTTTTTTTTTTAAATTAAAAATTGTTTGGTTTGTACATATGTACAACAGGTTTTTAGTTCAAGTTTTTCCTTTCTTAATTTTTTTCTTAAGAAGGATTTTTTACAATATAAATTTGCTGTGATCAATAATTTTGATTGAAGAAGACAAGAAAAATAATAATCAAATCTTTAGCTGGGGGACAACTAGCTGTTTCGTAGTCGCTACACTACTCATCAGCACCCACTGGGATTTGAACTCGGGACATGACGTATCATGATCTACTGCTTTAACCACTAAGCCACCGAGCATTTAATTATTTTCTATCTATATTCATCTCATATTGAATCACATATGCATTTTGTTAATTGCCCACATTGTTTGTACAGCGTTTGCTGTCTCAGAACTAGCGGTATTTATTTTATTTATTAACATACATATTTTTTGTATTTTAATATTCTCCGGACCCAGAGATGTAAATATTAATTTGTTAAATTTTTGTTGAACTTTTATAATTTTTTTTAAATTAAAAATTGTTTGGTTTGTACATATGTACAACAGGTTTTTAGTTCAAGTTTTTCCTTTCTTAATTTTTTTCTTAAGAAGGATTTTTTACAATACAAATTTGCTGTGATCAATAATTTTGATTGAAGAAGACAAGAAAAATAATAATCAAATCTTTAGCTGGGGGACAACTAGCTGTTTCGTAGTCGCTACACTACTCATCAGCACCCACTGGGATTTGAAAAAATTTTTTTGCTTTATACATATATATGTACACACACACACACACATATATATGTATATATATATATATATATATATATATATATATATATATATATATATATATATATATATATATATATATATATATATATATATATATATATATATATATATATATATATATATATATATATATATATATATATATATATATATATATATATATATATATATATATATATATATATGTAGAGGAGGTGAGATGGTTTCCTCTGGTTGCAGGATTACTCGGAAAATAAAACACCAACCCTTTTTAGTTATTATTAACATTAAGGTTTATTAAACAATATTTTGCTTATGTTCTACGTTGGTGATCCGGTCCTTTTGACTGCTAACGACTGACTCTATTGTTCGATATTCGTTTCGTCTCATCAAGGCAGTCAGTTCAATTTCAGTTTGTTCGTAAGTCTATTCGTGGGTTTTTAGTCGTGAGTATTCGTCTAGGTAATTTGTCTGCGTACAGGTCGATTACGATTATCACCCTACATCCGGCCCTCCTGACGGCAATACGGCTCGGATTGCCACTTTTTCATAAACTCGGCTACTGTGGTTGTTCGAGTGGG
Source organism: Thecocarcelia acutangulata (assembly GCA_914767995.1). Classification (NCBI taxonomy): domain Eukaryota; kingdom Metazoa; phylum Arthropoda; class Insecta; order Diptera; family Tachinidae; genus Thecocarcelia; species Thecocarcelia acutangulata. The sequence continues at coordinate 53,991,994 of OU612098.1, read as the reverse complement.
GCCTTCGTGAGAACCAATCTTTTCTACAACATATCTGCCATGTGGTAACTTTTCTGCGACCTTATAGGGACCGAGGAACCTTCCTCTTAACTTGAGTCCCGTACCGTACTGAGTCCGCTTAATGGCTACTAACTCGTTCAGCTCGTACTCTGTTTCTGCTTTTCTTTTGCTATTAAAGGTTTTCATATTCTCCTTCTGAATTTTGGCGATATTTTCTCTTGCCAGAGCCCGTATCTCATCTCGATCGGTCATTAGATCACTTACTATTTCGGCTTCTAGGACTTCGCGTAAATCAGGATAGTCAGGAACTCTCATCTCCACTCCGGTCAACAATTTAAAAGGAGAGTATTGGGTACTTCTTGGGGCAGTGGAATTTATCACACATTGAACTCGTCTTAGATGCTTGTACCAATTCTTCGGATCTTCACTACACAATTTTGACAACATTGGGACTACGATTTTGTGCATACGTTCGACTTGGCCGTTCCCGCGTGGAACACCAGTGGCGATCAGCAAATGTTGGATATTTTCTTCTTTACAATAATCTTCAAACAAATGAGATGTGAATGCTGTACCCCTGTCCGATATAATCCTTCTCGGGTTTCCAAAAACAGATGCTTGTCTCTCCAAGCATTCTATAACCGACTTTGAATCCGTAGACTTCCTTGGATAAAGCCAAACGAATTTGGTAAATGCGTCAACTACGACAAAAATATAATTGTAAAACTTCTTGGTCATCTCCATCGGGCCTACGTGGTCAACATGATATGTTTTTAAGGGAACATCCTCCTTATCGATAGGATTTAGGTATCCTTCTTTTTTGCCATTTTTCGCATCAGTAATTATGCATTCAATGCAACTTTTTACAATCCTTGGTACCTTAGATGCCAAACCTCTAACGTAATATTGCTTCCCTATCAAGTCTTGGGTTTTTGCCGCACCATAGTGGCCTTGTTTGTGTGCAAACTTTATTACTTCTTCTTCCATCTGAACCGGTACTACTATAAGTTCCTTGGCTGGATCTTTGAATAGGACACCATTTTGCAAATAAAAATCTTCATAATCACCGTATTCTAAAATATCTCTTACAACCTTGGTCCATTCATCAGTTGCTTGCGCTTCTCTTATACGGTGAGTTAAACTGCTTTCTACTATTAAACAACACATTCGGCTCAGAGCATCAACGTGCTGCATCCTACTTCCGGGTCTATGTTCGATTTCGTAAGAAAAATCTTGAAGGAACATGGCCCATCTTGATATCCTAGGAGGCACGTCTTCCTTGTTCATGGTCATTTGGAATGCATTACAATCGGTTACTATTTTAAATGGTATGCCCAGCAAATACACGCGCCACTTCTTAAGGGCTTCAATTATGGCGAGGACCTCAAGCTCATAAGAGTGGTACCTCTCCTCATACTCTTTAGTTCTCCGGCTCATAAACTGGACTGGGTGTAACTGCTCATCATCAAGGCTTTTTTGCAATAGTATGGCACCATAGCCGTACTTACACGCATCCGCATGAACTTCCGTTATGGCATCAGGATCATATAACTTCAACACAGGTGCGCTCACTAATGCCTCTTTCAACTGCTGGCATGATACAATAACTTCGTCATCGATCTTAAACGGAATGTTTTTTCGCAATAAATTCGTCAACGGTTTTGCGATAACCGCATAGTTTTCAATGAATTTCCGGAAATACGAGGTTAAGCCTAAGAAACGTTGAACCGCCCTCCGATCGGTGGGGATGGGAAAACGACTCACTGCTCTCACTTTTTCGTCCGATGGCTTAATGCAACCTTTCTTCACAACATAACCCAGAAAATTGATTTCGGTCTTCAACATTTGGCATTTACTCCATTTAATTCTAAGACCACAAGCTGCTGTTCGCGTTAACACCTTTTCGAGCTTCCATAGACCTTCAACCTCATCCTTAGCGGGAATGACGATATCGTCCATATACACGATTATTACTCCGTCACGTATTAAATCCATTAACACAACAGATATGAAACGAGTAAATACAGCAGGCGAGTTACATATACCGAAAGGCACATACAAGAACTCAAATTGTCCATTATTCGTTACAAACGAGGTGAACTTCCTTGATGATTCTTCCATTGGAACGTGGAAAAACCCGTTCTTTAAATCTAATGTGGAATACACGCTCGCCTTCTGTAATTTATCTAGCACCTCTTCAATCACAGGCATGGGGAAATGATCTCTGACAATCTTCTGGTTAATCTTTCTATAGTCGCAACACAATCTCTTCGTTCCATCCTTCTTAGCCGCCAAAACTATTGGGGCTGCGTATTCTGATGCGCTCGGCTGGATTATCTTCTGTTTCAGCCATTCTGAGACTTGTTCATCAACTAGACGTTGGTCGGTAAAAGGTATACGTCTTGGACGCTGGTATACTGGGATATCGTCTTTTACAACAATCTTCATTGTAACAGGGCTCTTAAAATCATTTTTCGGCACATAATTCGCCACCAGATTGACGACTTTCTTTGCAGTTTCCCTCTTAAGGTGTTCGATCTTGATCGGCACTTCGGCTGCATATTCCTCTACATTCAAGCAAATACTTCCAAATTCTTTAAACAAATCTTTTCCTTCAGTGTGTTTCTTGAAAGTAGCCTCTCCTTCTCTAATTATTACCTCTGCTTTCTTCATCAGACTATTACCTATCATTATGGAGTGAATAGCGTCATTCTCCCTAACGACATAAAAAGTCACAGCAAAATTCAGCCCATCTATCAGAACTTCTGTTTCGAAACGACCTATTGTTGTGATTACACTATTTCCCATACCATAAAGTCTTACTTTCTCGGGAATGAAATCAACATCACCAATCATCAATAGTACATCATTCCGCATTATGCATATATCACACCCGGTGTCGATCAACGCTGTTAAAATCTTTTGTTTTACAATAATATCTTTAAAGATAAGCCCTTACGCACCATATTTGCCTGGCTCAACTCGGTTTTAACAGCTCTGGGTTCGGGTTTTGCAGACTGACACTCAAATGAACGGTGTCCAAATTTCTGGCACTTAAAGCACTTCACCTGCTGCTCAGGGCATTCTTTCGCCAAATGTGATTTAGAGCCACATTTAAAACACTTTCTCTCACAGTCGGTCATCTTAGGTCTTTCTGGGGTAAATTTTCTTTCTACAACTACGCTCTCTTTAAATCTGTTTCCTGATCGGGGATTATATCTCACTTTTTCATAAACAGTGATTTGCTGTTTCAACTCTGCTATATTTCTAGCCTGATATAACACTGTTTTGTTAAATCTTGAATCCGGAACTCCCTCAATAAAATATTCAACCGTACTCTTCTCATCTAACTCAATGTGTTTACCTATCTCCATTAGAGAATACAAGTATTCAATCAAGCTTTCATTTTTATTCAGTCTTCTGTTACGTAACTGCCGATGAACTTCAGCCGCCGACATGCAAACTCCAAACTCTTTTCGCAAACACCTCTTCAAGCTTGACCAATCTTTTATTCCACTTTGGCTCTTTACAAACATCTTTGCTGCACCAACCAACAACTGCCTACCATAAACAAACATCTGGAGTGCGCTCCACTGAACAATCTCAGCCATTTCTTCAAATTCGGAAATCCACTGATTAGCGTCAGGAGAATTTATTCCGTTAAAGGTTGACAGACTGTCTTCAACATCGTTCAGTGTGTACATGCTCTTTGACACAGGCACTACTCCCACGTCGCCCACTGCAATACCGGCCGCACTACCCACAGGAGATCCAACTAAACTGTCATGGTCAGTCAATTCTTCCTCATCGTCAGCCAAATCTAATTTGTAATGGTCCAGAAGTCTTTTCTGTAGGTCTGCCTTTAGTCCATTAGATTCTAAACCCACCTTAGTCAACTCCTCTCTGAGAGCACCTACTCCTAAGCCCGTTATAGTATTTCTGTCCATTTTACAAATTTTATTTCTATATTCCTCTTAAGTTTTTATAAAATTCAATTTGACCAATCAATATAGTGAGTTAAATATGTAGATGTTCTTATATTAAAATAATGATGATTAATTTCAAAAATTATGTACTAGATGTCTCCTACTTTAAATTCAATTCAAGTTAATATTACACATTAAATTTCGTAAATGCACTTCCAAATTCTTTTCCTCAAGAACTAAAAATTCTACAATCAAATTTGCTTTCAATCAACCAAAAAGTTTCGTTAAACAAAATGTTACGTTAACCAAAAAGTTACGCTAAATTTTTAATTTTAAATTCAAATTTCTTCAACTTCCAATTATTCTCCTCCCTATTATAAATCTTCACGTTCAATTTTAACTATTCAAATTACAGTATGAAAAAGAAAATGATATAAAATAACAAATAAACCACTTAGCTTTATACACCAACTCAGTAACTGTAGCGCCACCAAACTTCTTGCTAATCTGCTGCCCATCAACACTCTGCAAACTTCAATCAACCGTATGCGCAGCCTCATCTACTGCTCTGCCACCACTCTGCTTAAACTGCATCAACTTCAAACAACTCGTATCGTCTTCTCAGCGTACACGTCACCAACGAACATCTATATTTACTTCTCAGCAACACCACTCAACTTTATTTACTTCTCTGCTTGCGTGTTTTTCTCTGGCTTTACTTCGCAGCTATAGCTCTAATATTTTTGCGCATTAACAGCTTTGGTTTTATTCTTGTTCATAATAAATTCTCTTTTAAGGTTTAACATAAAAATTGTTTTTTCAACATAAAAATTGTTTTTTCTTTCTACTGTTTTTTTTTCTTTTCTTCTTGCGAGCAAAAATGTTTTATTGAGCGTTTTGCTTCGTTTTATTCTGCACTTTTCACCATTTAATTTGCATTTTTAAGTCAGTCACTTCTTTCTTCTTTAATATTTGAATATGTACCGTGTTGGGTACATACGGAATGAAACAAATCAAGAGAGATTTACAGCTCTAGTATGTGTGAGTTTTTTGCGCATAAGCACCGCAAACACAATAAATGAAATAATTGTCTGTCTATCTTGTTTGCACCGAATAAATTTGATGTTTTATTTGTTCTTCTGTTTTTTTTCCACCTAAAAGAAACCGCTTCGTTTGGTAACTGTTTTCTTTTTTTCCTTTGTTCTTTGATTTCAGTAAATATGTAGGTATATTCTAGCATCAGGTACAGTTTTTTTTTCACACCAGAAATAATTATACTTTTATCTTTACTTTTTAACTTCACCAAAATGTTCACTGTTCAATCACTTTTTTATGTATACACACATACTTTTTCTCCTTTTTTTTTAAAAAACAGCGCACTTTACACATTTTCCTTGTAATTCTGATATTTGATCGTTTTTATTTCTCAATGATGTGAGGCATAAACAATCCCGGTTGAGCCCCCAAAAAAATGTAGAGGAGGTGAGATGGTTTCCTCTGGTTGCAGGATTACTCGGAAAATAAAACACCAACCCTTTTTAGTTATTATTAACATTAAGGTTTATTAAACAATATTTTGCTTATGTTCTACGTTGGTGATCCGGTCCTTTTGACTGCTAACGACTGACTCTATTGTTCGATATTCGTTTCGTCTCATCAAGGCAGTCAGTTCAATTTCAGTTTGTTCGTAAGTCTATTCGTGGGTTTTTAGTCGTGAGTATTCGTCTAGGTAATTTGTCTGCGTACAGGTCGATTACGATTATCACCCTACATATATATATGTATATATATATATATTACCCCTTAAGCTTGTTAAAATTTTATCTATTAACGGTAAAGCGTAAACAACCCCTTCTATTGCCGGGTTAAAAATTCCCACAAATTCTAATATTCAGATCTTTTTTTATAACACAAACAATCGGTGCCACGCAATCACTATTTCTAACTGGCTCAATAACACCTTCATCACACATCTTTCTCAGTTCATTTTCAACTTTGGATTTTATACTTAACGGCCCCGCATATGGCTTGAAAAATTTTGGTTTAGCCTCCTCTTAATTTGAAATGTTTGCTGAAAATTGTGTAAAGGATATTTACTTTCTATCTCTTGCTTTATACAAGTGGGTACTTTACTTTTTAGCGAAAAAGTGTCACTTGATGTGCTACCAGCAAGCACAAAATATTGCATCCATGATGGATATAAAAGATCTAACCAATTTCTACCCATTAAGGGTTTGAATTGGAAACTTGATTCTACCACAAGCAATTTTAAGCTAACACCATCTACTTGTACCGATATTTCTCCAAGTACTTTAACCGGCGTCCCTGTTAACACTCGTAATGGAGGATAGTTTACTAACTTAATGCAAAATTTTGAAACAAATTGTTACAATTTATTGATGATACAACTTATACGACGGCTCCTGTATCTATCTCCATCAAAATATTTTTACCACTTGCACATACGTTTTTTAACAACGGCTCATTTTCACTGTTCATCCAGTTGATTGAACCTAATTTAAAATCCATCTAATTTACCTTATGATGATGAAAATTTGATGGACCACCTTTGCCTCTATAAGCAGCTTTGGCAAAACACGCCTTCGATAAATGGCCTTTTTTGCCACAACTGAAACAGTTTCACTCCTTTGCCGGACACTTCCCAGCTACATGTCTCGACGTGCACCAACTGCATTTTTCAAACTGCCTTTTCTGGCGTCGGTAGACTACTTTGTTTACCTCGAGCGATGACGAAGGTTGCATTTCCTTTTGTTATTTGTCTACCAAATGGAACGAATTCGTTACTTTACATGAATCCTCCCAGGATATATTTGACGACGAAAGCAACTTCGTTTGAAGCTGACTGTTTCGCTCTCCACACGCTAATCGATCACGTAAAGCATCTTTCAAAAACGTACCAAAATTGCAGTGTGCAGCCAAAATTTTTAAATTTAAAATAAATTCTGCTACAGATTCATTCGGTTTTTGCTATCAATTATAAAATTTAAACCGTTCTGCTATAATATTTTTTTCCGGATTAAAATGCGGAGTGATTTCTTTTACCAAATTTTTAAAAACCTTCGCTGTGGCTTTTTCTGGTAAAATTATACTTTTTATGCTCTTGTAGGTTTCTGGACCCACCAGCGTTAAAAATAATGCAACCTTATTGCCTTCTTCCACCTTATTTATCTTGAACAATTGTTCTATGCGTTCAAGATACTCCTCGACGTGCTCTCCAAACGCAAATTGTTCAATTGTTCCTATGAACGCCATTTTTTTTATATAAATACGTATTTTCGCACAAAACGGGGTTCTGTAACGGGTTCCAAATTTCTCGTCGACAAAATATGTTGTATTTTTTTATAAATTACTTTATTTAATTCAATTACAGATGACTGTTTATTTCGAAGGCTTAACTTAGAGTCAAACTAATGTTAAAGATATATAAAATAAAGATTAACGCAAGACAGAGATTACATTTTAAAGAGAGGCTTAATAAGCGATCATATGATAAAATAAAGTAAAGCGAATTTAGAATTGCTCTTATGCTAAGTGATCATTACTTTTGATGGGTACACATTACAAAATGGTTATCGAAATATTGAAAATAAATACTGTTGAATTTTTTTTATAAAAAATAAATGGATCCTTAGCTGCAAAAATAAGAAATATTTACTTAAACTAGATCAAATAGTTAAATATAAAAGATAAATACAATATTAATTCTGGATTTAGCTTTTGACATATACGTAACTACCAACAAATGGCTCAGTCATCATATTTCTCATCGTGAGACTGCAAAGAACTTTCTTTTATATTATTATGGTCTCGCGGAAACGTCGGCAAAAAAGTTTATTGTGTATGATTTTAATTTTTGTGAAAGTTTTGGGATACTTGTTTGTGTTGTTTGCCTTTAGCTTTAAAGTTGTATTTTATAGGAACATGAAAAATGAACAAAAAAATTATAAAAATAACAGAACATGAATGTAATTTCTGCAAATAAAATGTACATAAAAAGTTACGTTAGGTTGCCAGTGTTAGACAAAAACTTTTATAGGAAAGATCCTTTTCGCAACAAATGTGTGAGTATTTACAGTATGTCAATAATGAGTTTGCACAGAAAACAAACTGGGTTTAGCTTAAATGTTTTAGTACATTTTTATTCTAGAAACAAATTTATATATACTCGTTTGTATATATATCATAAAATTATATACATCCACTTAAAAAGAACGTGTCAAAAAAAATTTTATAAGTTCAAAACAAAACAAGTAAGAGTGTAGTATATTCGGCTGGGCCGAATCTAAAATACCCTTCACGATAGTCACGAATATGTATAGTATATTAAAAATGTGACCTAAATATGCTCGGTTATATGTATATGAACCGATATCGGAATTTTCTATTTTCTGTATTTTAGTAACCTTCCTTTATAACGAGAATTGCTTTCCAGCAAAAAAAAAAAAAAAAAATTTTAATGGAAAAATCGGTTCAGGCTATATCTCGGGTATATATGGACCGATATCGAAAATTTTAATTTTCCATATTTATATAACCTTATATCATTACCAGAACTGCTTTTGAGCACAACAAATTGTTTAAGTTCGCTTACGCGATATTTTCATGAAAAACCCGATTTAGGCTATATCTCGGGTATATATGGACCGATATCAGAAATTTTAATTTTCTCTATTTTCGTAACCTTCTTTTATAACAAGAACTGCTTTTCAGTAAAAAAAAATGTTATTGGAAAAATCGGTTCAGGCTATATCTCGAGTATATATGGACCGATATCGGATTTTTTCTTTTTCCATATTTATATAACCTTATTTCATTACCAGAACTGCTTTTGAGCACAAAAAAGTTGTTTACTCGGCATTTTCATCAAAAAACCTGTTAAGCTATATATCGGGTATATATGAACCGATATCGGAAATTTTAATTTTCCATATTTATATAACCTTATTTTATTACCAGAACTGCTTTAAGGTGAAAAAAGTTGTTTAAGTTCGCTTACGCGGCATTTTCATGAAAACCACGGTTTAGGCTATATCTCTGGTATATATGGACCGATATCGGAAATTTTAATTTTCCATATTTATATAACACTCTGTGATTCTTCAACCGCACAGTCGTGTTTTTAAAAAGTGAAAAAAAAACAAACCAAAAAATCATTGTGCTAACATATTCTTAAACTTACATACAAAAAACAATAATATATTGTATTAAATTGTAAAAACAATAACAAATTATTATAAAAAACAACGGGAAAATAAATTCCTCACATTTCATTAAATAAACAATAAAATCAATTTCAATAAAACAAGTGCGGTGGCAGTGCATTGTTGTTGTTGTTATTGTGCGTGAAGATTACGTACCCAGTGGAAAAAAAACTATACACTAAAATTTTGTTTTCTTGCAAAACCGAAAAACTTTATGACAATTATTTTTTTTTATATACTTTTAAAATTAAAAAAAATATACTTAAAAATATAAATAAAAAAAGCAAAAAAATTGCATGAGTGTACCTAGTAGATGCAATTCTGAGAGGGAGCTTAGCTCCACTAGAAAAAACCTCTGGATTTCTGAAGAGGAATCATTGAAAAAGTCATTGGACAATCTCCTGTCTCTAAGAGATAAAAAACGCACGCGAGATAAATCCTCTACTAAGGATTGAATCAAAAAAATAATATTGTTTTTTCGCTGCACCGAAACGTGCACTTTATTTTAATATATTCTTAAGACTAATTACAAAATGTAACTTAACAACTATTTATAGGAAGGTGATATCTTCTTGACCTTCAATATTTTTGTTTGTGGTAAAAGAGTTTAGATAATATATTTGTTTAGGCTGTATCTAGTTAGCAATATATTTAATTACTTAGTATATGTATTTGTTTAGGCTGTGTCTAGTTAGCAATATATTTAATTACTTAGTATATGTATTTGTTTAGGCTGTGTCTGGTTAGCAATACATTAGTATATTTGTTTAGGATTACAATACTGTCTGCTTGTGTTTACTCTTGTGTCGTGAAATGTTTGTTTCTTAAATGATATCGCTAACACTTATTTGGTTGTGATATCTTTCTTCTATGGTGGTTGTTTCATGTTCTTATCTTTTTTACTACTATCCGTGATGTATGTATAGCTGAACATATGTCGATATTAACTCCCCTCTTTCTTAAAAAAATGTGTCCTCACTTTTTATACTAAATTTGTTCTTGTTCTTAATCTTGCCAATTCTATTGCGTAAATGTGTTCAGCAAGTTTCCTTCTTTTTTCTTGTTTTATAGTTTCGCGGTAATCAAATAGTTTTGCTAGAATGTATAAGCATAGTATTGTTCCTAAAATTATGAGTATGAAATAAATAGTATGTCGGATGGGGTGCTGTTCTATTGGAATTAGATACTTTGACATTTCTTGTATGTTTGAAAATTTGTGGATGGAATCCGAAGATAGGATGTGAAGAATTTCCATCTGTTCATCATGTTTCTGATGTATGGCTTCTTTTATTTCTTTCTGATGGTTGAGATAAATTTTTCCATCTATGTTTGTAGATATATTAAACTGGATTAATTTAGGACCTTTAATTATTTGACCATTCCAAATATGTTCGTTGTCGGTGAGTATGTAACCGTTCTCAAGTATTGTGAGTGGTGCGTTATTTTCCTGAATTATGTCACATTTAGCTGGTCTATTTTCTAGTATATCTATAGTACAATTATTGTTATTGTTAATTTTACATATATTACTCCCTTAATAATTTTTACATTTATTTACCATGGTATACTTATTGTTACAGACAGCAATGTGTTTATCTAATATTAATTTTCCATGCTTATATGCTAGTGGATATATATTGTATAGTTTACACATGTTTCTTAAGATAGGATATTTATAGATTGAAATTATGGCTTGTTTAAAAAAGCATATATGAATGTCTGAGTATTCTAGGATGTTTATTAATGGTAAATCAAAAGCTTCATTAGATATTATTTCTGTTATATCATTTAAATTCAGTGTTCCTGAATAAAAATTTCCATTTCTTGCAAAATTTATTGTATTTGTTATGGCTTCAAGTTCTCGATATACTTCATTGATTACCATGTTGTCTGCAATAACTTTTGGATCTAATGTTTCTAAGATTTGTTCAAACCTTGAGTTTACTGTTTTCTGCTTATTATTATTTTCTATCAATTGATTAAGTCCTCCCTTTATTTCAATTAAGTCATCATGATCCGGTGTACCGGTTACGAATTTTAACATTGAACCTAGGAAGTTTAGTGATCTTTTTTCGCGGTGTGTATTCGGTATTAGCTGTGTCTTTAATGATTCGATTCTATTTATTAATATTTGTTCCTCTTGGCTTTGTTCTGTATTGTACAACGTTTGCATTATGTTTTCATATGGTCTTAGTATCTTTGTCAAGTTAACTACGTGATATAAATATGATGTGTCTTCTACTGGGTCTGTTTCTATAATTACATATTTTTTATCTGTCAAATCAATTATGTTGTGGCCAAAGGTAAGTGAAAAAAATATAATCATAAGTCCTGCTGATTTGTACATTGTGTAGCTTGTCTGCGTATATTGTCCTTGTGAATAATCTTACCCTTCGCTGTTAAGATTGTGTCCCCACGATCTTCTTTTACCTTATGCTGTGAGTATTTGATGTTGTTTTTATTGCGGCGGTGTGTTTTCACGTATATTAAATCTCCTTCCTTATAATTTATTGGGTGTCTATTTTTGTTGTGATAGTTGAGCAATTTCTCCTGTTTATGTTCGAGAGTTCCTTTGATGTCGGGGTATCGTTCTCTGTTGAAAAAAACGTCTTCGGGCCTATATCCTGTTGTAGAGTGAATCGTTTTGTTATATTGTTTCACTGCATTAAACAGTTCGTCTCTTGGTGAGGAGTTATTCTGCTGTGCCAATGCTGTAGATATTTCAATTAGAGTGCCGTGAATGCGTTCAACTTGGCTGTTTGTTGTCGAATGATGGATTGGCGTTGTTGTGTGCTGTATTTTTAAACGTTCATAAATACTCTTTGCCACTACACTAGTGAATACGTTTTCGTTATCAGTCATTAAATGTTTAGTGTTTGGGTATATTTGTGCAAGGATTTCTTCAATGTATTCATGGAAATTAGTTTTGTTATGTATCCTTCGTATGTAACAGTATTTGGAATATTTATCAATTGTGCTAATATGCATTTGGTTGTTCATATAAAATATGTCCATCTGTATATATTCTCCTACTTTTGTGGGTATTGGTGTTTTTCCTATCGGCTGTTTATTTGGTCTACGTTCGTATTTATTTTGTAAGCAAATATTACAATCTATACATTCTTTTTTACACATTTCCCTAACCTTTGGCCAATAGTATGATAATAATATCTCTTCAGCATTATTTATGTAGTTACTATGTGCTCTCCTATGCGTGTTGATTATTATTTCTTTCTGTTTATCTAAGTCAGTTACGTCTTCTAATTGTGTTTGTGCTATAACAAATAAATTAGGTGGGAAAGTAGCGATAATATTTTCATGCACATGAAATAATGTTTCTTCGTTTAATTTTAGTGCATTTTGGACTTTGGGATTTGCTATTTTCTTTAATCTATCTATCAACTCGTTCTTTGTTTTATAATATACGATATGCCTAACTCGATCTGGGAAAACCGTACATGTATCTATTTCAATCATTTTATTTTCATCAAATATTGGTATTATTTGATTCCTAAAAGCATTAAGGGGTTGTTTTACTCTCTTAATACCCTCTGATGGTGAACTTTGTCCTGAGTGTTCTGAGCAACTGGAGGCTGTATTATTAATTTGCTGCCTTGATAAAGCATCTGCAACAACATTCTGATGTCCAGGCTTATACACTAGTTTTGGTCCATATTCTTCTATGAAGTTTTTCCACCTTTTAAGTTTTGTGTTAGGGTTTTTGTCCGAAATGGAAAAGATTAATGATTGATGGTCAGTATATATTGTTAGATCAGCGATACCGTAAAGGTAGTTTCTCAATTTTTGCAAAGACCAAACAATAGCTAATAATTCTTTCTCATTGGTGCTATAATTTTGCTCTGTTTTATTTAAAGTTCGTGAAATGAATGCTATAGGTTTCTTATTCTGGGAAAGAACTGCGCCAATAGCGAAATTACTTGCATCAGTAGTTAATTCGAATGGTTTGGTAAATTCAGGTTGAAATAGTTCGACTTGCGCTTGAAGAGCATCCTTTACTTTATTTAATGCGTCTAATGCTGCTTGGTCAAGACTAATTTTTACTTTTGCACTTTGATTTTTACTGATTCCACCATTTTCTCCTCTCAGATGCACAGTGAGTGGTTTTACTATGGCTGCGAAATTTTGAATAAATTTCCTATAATAACTTGCCAAACCTAAGAATGATCTAAGTTCTTTCAAATTTGTAGGAATGGGATAATTCTTTATTGCATCTACTTTATTAGGATCTACTGTTATTTTATTATGTTTAATTATGTGTCCTAAATATTCGACAGAGTCTTGAAAGAAGTGTGATTTTTCGTCAGATATTTTCATGTTTGCTGTGTGGAGTGCATTTACTATAGTACGGATGTGTTCCAAGTGTTCCTCAGGTGAAGAAGAGTATATTAAAACATCGTCTATGTAGACATGCGCAAATTTTCCTATGTACGGACGGAGAATGTCATCAACGCATCGTTGAAAAATAGAAGGAGCGTTTTTAAGTCCGAACGGCATCCTCAAGAATTCATACTTTGCACCATTCACACTGAATGCTGTTTTTTCTCTATCCGATTCTTTTATAAGGATTTGATGAAATCCTGACTCTAAATCTAACGTAGTAAATATTTTTGCTTTGCCTAAGTTCTGGATTGTCATTCCAACATCAGGAATTGGATAGCGGTCGGTGATGGTTTGAGCATTTAGCTTCTGAAAATCTACCACCATTCGTCTTTTGGGTTTACCTTGATCGTCGGTACCCTTTTTTGCGACCGTCCAAATGGGGGAATTGTACGGACTCCTACTTGGCTGTATGATTTCGTTATCTAATAACTTTTGTATTTCGTTGTTAATGAACTCATTATCTGACATAGGATAAGGGTATTGCTTAACATAAATAGGGTCTTCGGATTTTGTTCTAATCGATGCCTGAATCGTTGTAGTGAATGGCAATATTTCACTAGTTTTATTGTTTCTTTCCATTATCTTTTCAATATCTCCCCTATATGTTTCATTACTTATTGTATAGTTTATTTTCTGTTCATTATTTATCATTTCTTTTTTATATTTATATTTTAAGCTATAGTCAAAGAGATTAATTTCTGCTTTGGTTGTTCGTAAGCCCTGTTCTCCGAGAAGCATATCGAATTCTTGAAGCGCTTCCGTTTCGTAAAAAGTTAAGTGGTGATTTAGGACAGTAATTATTTTTTTTGAGTTTATTATGGAATATCCATGAAGTGTTTTGACTTTTACTGGCTTTATTCTAATAGATTTCCCTATCTTACAATTAGTACTTATATAGTTATTTGTGGCCCCTGTATCAATTAGAATATTTAATGATTTACCTGTTTCCCTGCAAGTACGTTGTAAACATGGTAAACCATTTACTCGCCTAAAAAAGCACTTCCAGTTTCGAAATCGTCGTTGCTGTGTTGGGGTTGAATTGACTGAAGATCCTCGTCTTGTGTTTGGTTTATATGTTGCACTTTATTAGCATTATAGTTGTAGGATGAATGGTTTCTTGCCCTTTTTTCAGGTATCTGGTTGTTGGTGCGGAATGGATTATGATGTGTTGCGTTGTTCCGTGAAGGATTATTATTACTCCAGTTTGCTTGTTGTTGTTGGAAGTTTGTAGGTCTTCTATAGTGTGTTGAGTTGTCGACATCCATTGGTTCAGGGAGGTTTCGTTGTGGTGTTGGATAGTTATTATGTCTTTGTTGCACTTGGTATGATGGTTTCAACTGGCGGTACTCATTCTTTTGGTAATGTCGCTGTTCATTACGGTGTTCTTGTCGTCTTATGGGTGCGTTTTCGAAATGAGTGTCCTGGTTGTCGTGGTATATTGTGCAGGCAATGGCATATGCTTCCCCAAGACTTTTAGGGTTATTTGTATACAATATTCCCTTAGTGTAGTTGCTGCGGAGTCCCATGATGAAAACGCGGATAGCGTCGTTGTTAGCATCAGATAGTCTCCCTGCTCTCATGTCGTCTTCCATTGTTTCTATTTTCTGTTGGATTAGTGTTAGAGCTTGATGAATCTCGTCATGAAATTCGGTTAGAGTCTTATGCCCTTGTCTAATTCTTGACAATCCGTCTTTTAGTACATATAACGGACGTTTGTCAGAATATGTGTAGTCTAATCGGTTGATTATGGCATAAAAGTTAAGCTCTGTGCCGTTAACCGATAGCACTCTAGATGCGGCTCCGATAATTTTTGCACGAATTATACACACACAGTTATAATATTCGGGACTATTTATAAACTGTTTGATGTTTTCCATTTGAGTCCATACCTGGTTTCTCCATGGGTTGTAGTCACTTTCCGTGCCGCTGAACGTTGGCAGACATTTGAAGATTTCTGTGTTTATTTGGTTTGCCATTGTTATATTCGGCCGGAGTGCTGGCATGGTAGGAACTGTGGCTACCTGGAATGGTGTCTGGTTTTTTATCGTCTCCATTTCTGTTTTTAGGGACGTTAGTTTCTCAGTTAGCACTTGAATATGAGCTTGGAGAGTTGCGGCTTCAGTCATACTGATGTCTTCTCCTATTCCTCGGAATAAATTAAATAGTTGATGACGTTTTGTGCGGGAATCCAGTTTTTGTAAAGGTTAAAATTTTTCACTCTGATTCTTTGGTTCCAATTTTTTCAGGAATCCTTTTATTTTTTCCAATGTTTCAGGAATTTTTATTTTTCCAATATTTCAGGAACTGTTTAGTTTTGCATCCTTCTTTAGGATGGATGAATTTTGGCTGGACACAAGATTATTTCGCTTGTATCCCGGTTGTTGAGCCCCCAGATAAATCCTCTACTAAGGATTGAATCAAAAAAATAATATTGTTTTTTCGCTGCACCGAAACGTGCACTTTATTTTAATATATTCTTAAGACTAATTACAAAATGTAACTTAACAACTATTTATAGGAAGGTGATATCTTCTTGACCTTCAATATTTTTGTTTGTGGTAAAAGAGTTTAGATAATATATTTGTTTAGGCTGTATCTAGTTAGCAATATATTTAATTACTTAGTATATGTATTTGTTTAGGCTGTGTCTAGTTAGCAATATATTTAATTACTTAGTATATGTATTTGTTTAGGCTGTGTCTGGTTAGCAATACATTAGTATATTTGTTTAGGATTACAATACTGTCTGCTTGTGTTTACTCTTGTGTCGTGAAATGTTTGTTTCTTAAATGATATCGCTAACACTTATTTGGTTGTGATATCTTTCTTCTATGGTGGTTGTTTCATGTTCTTATCTTTTTTACTACTATCCGTGATGTATGTATAGCTGAACATATGTCGATATTAACTCGCGTTCGTGTTCGCCAAACATTGCTGTTGCAACAGAAGACCAACCATCCACCAGTTCAGTAATTGCAGATAAGCCGAAAACACAAGTAGGCATGGACAGGTATGTTACCGTGGTTAAACGTCAGCGAAGCCCGAAATCCGCTCAGATATCATCACAACCAAAGATATCCAAAGAGGATAATACCGCTACAGCAACGAAAAGTAATAGATTTGCAATCCTCCAGACTGATGAGCCAAATACAGCAAAAAAAATATTTAAACCGCCACCAATATATTTGAGAGAACCTACTTCTAATGAGCTGGTAAAACAACTTATTACGGTAATCGGTAAGGACAATTTCAACGTGACATCAGTTAAGCGCGGAAACATCAATGAAACAAAAATTCAGGTAAACCATGAAAATGATTACCGAAAATTGTCTGACGTTTTGGAAAAAGAGAAAAGATCTTTTTACACTTATCAGCTTAAAAGTGCTAAAGGTATTCAGGTCGTTATAAAAGGTATTGACCCATGTGTAGCCACGGATGATGTTAAGATTGGTTTGGAGGACAAAGGCTTTAAAGTCAAAAGTGTAGTGAACATCAGGAACCGTGAGAAGATCCCTCAACCCATGTTTAGGGTTGAACTGGAACCAAGAGATATTGTCCTGAAACGGAATGAAACTCACCCAATTTATACCCTCAAATTTCTCTTGCACCGTAAAGTTACCGTAGAGGAGCCTCATAAGCGTTTAGGTCCCGTCCAATGCCTAAACTGCCAGGAATTTGGCCATACTAAGGCCTATTGTAAACTGCCCGCAGTTTGTGTTGTGTGTGGAGATCTACACGGCACTTCACAGTGCAAAAAACCAAAGACTGACTCGAGCGCTAAAAAATGCAGTAACTGTGGAGGTAACCACACTGCAAATTACAGGGGCTGTCCTGTTTACACTCATTTTAAACAATCAATGACAAATAAGTCATCAATTACCTTCAAGCAACCGCAGCAGTCAAATATTATTTCTGCTCACAATTTTCCCCAGATAGGCCAGTCAACCAGCCAAATAATTATGCAAAACCCCAAACAAGTTTCATATGCTAATGTGGTCAAAACCGATATACAAAACTTGAATCAGGAGCCCATGCCCCAAAACTCCGATCAAAATTTTAAAAATCTTGAGGCAACTCTGCAGACTCTTGTTTCATCCATAAACACATTTACGGTTTCTATGACGAACATGATGCAGGAAATGCTGAAAATGCAATCCACCATTTTGCAGGCAATTTTAACAAAATGAATTGGTTAAAAATATGTTTCTGGAACGCAAACGGCATCCGCCAACACAAAAATGAACTTGAGCACTTCCTTATGGAAAAGCAGATCGACATAATGCTGATTGCTGAAACCCATTTGACAACTAACAGTTTTTTCAAAATTAATAGTTACACGCTGTATGATACTAAAGATCCCCGTGGCAGATCTTGCGGAGGCTCAGCAATTCTGATAAAAACTAGAATTAAGCACTATTTGCTACATGAGACATGTGAGGAGTATCTCCAAGCAACAAACATATGTATTGAACATTTTCAACACAAAATTGTTATTTCATCGATTTATTCCCCACCCCGGTTTTCAGTAACAGAAAATCAATATAAAAATTTTTTCAATTCACTTGGGCCTCGATTTTTAGCGGCTGGCGATTATAACGCTAAACACACTTTTTGGGGATCACGTTTAATTACCCCGAAAGGCCGTGTGCTTTTTGACACCGTTTCCAAAATGGGCTTAGATGTGGTTTCAAGCGGACACCCCACTTATTGGCCGTCAGACCGACGAAAGATCCCTGATGTTATAGATTTTGGAGTTGCGAAAAATTTTCCTTTAGAGTGGATGCAAGTGGAGTCTTCATTAGATTTGTCATCAGATCACTCTCCCACTATAATCTCTGTTTCGTTTCCCCAAGAGATTGGCTCCCCGTTGACCGTCAATAGAGTTAATTGGCTAAAATACAAAAAATTTTTGAGTACACATTGTACTGAAAATATCGCCTTGAGAACGCCTGCGGATATTGATGTGTCAATTAACGATATTTCTGAAAACCTCAAACTGGCCGTACAGCATGCTACCACTAGTCATATAAGATCCAGAAATGAAACCAATAGAACTTATTCGTCCGAAATTGAGCAACTTCTGTCAGAAAAAAGAAGAGTCAGAAGAGAGTGGCAACTTCGCAGATCTCCCCAGCTTAAAACTAGGCTACGGGCATGCATAACTCAGTTAAGAAATCTGCTTGAAGTCCATAGAATGGCTTCCCTTAAAACATATTTGGAAAGCCTGGATGGTACTCCGCAATCTGACCATTCTCTGTGGAAAGCGACAAAAGGTCTGAAAAGACCTGTAATAGGTAAGCCACCTTTGCGAACTTCAACTGGCGACTGGGCAAGAAGTGACTCAGAAAAGGGGATGGTGTATGTTAACCATTTGAGAAATGTTTTTATTACAAATGATATAACAAATGATGCATCTGAATTACCACCATATGTAGTTAGACCGCCTGTGTCTTTGCGATTCACATTTCAAGATGTAGAACAAGGTATCAGTAACATAAACCCCAGGAAAGCTCCAGGTATTGATCAAATTACTGGCAAAATGCTGGAACAGTTACCTCGTGTAGCTAGAAGAGTTCTACTTTTTATTTTTAACGCTATTTTACGCCTTGAGTATTATCCTGCAGAGTGGAAGGTCTCTATGATTACTATGATACCCAAGCCAGGGAAGGATCCGACCAAGGTAGAATCATATAGACCAATAAGTCTACTACCAACAATTTCAAAACTATTCGAAAAACTGTTAATGGTTAAGTTGAGTCCAATATTAAACAATGTGGGATGCATCCCTGATCATCAATTTGGGTTTCGGGCTAAACATAGCACCATAGAACAAACACACAGACTAGTCAACGTCATAAGACAGACCTTTGAGGAGAAGAAGTATTGTTCAGCTCTATTCATCGACATTTCTCAAGCTTTTGATAAAGTGTGGCACGACGGCTTGATGCACAAAATAAAGTTGAACTTGCCTGCAAATACCCACAAGCTTCTGGAAAGCTACTTATATGGGCGGAAATTTGTTGTCAGAGAAGGTGATTTTATAAGCCCAACTCAACCTATCGAGGCAGGAGTTCCCCAAGGTAGCATACTTGGGCCTACTTTATATTTGATTTACGCCTCTGACATGCCAACGACATCTGGAATACACACTTCAACTTTCGCAGACGACACAGCGTTTTTGAGCATTCATGAAAACCACCAATTAGCTTCACGAAATTTACAGGAATTTATTTCAATATTGGAAAAATGGCTGAAGCTTTGGAAAATCAGGGTTAATGAACAAAAATGTACTCACGTTACATTCACACTGCGTAAGCAAACATGTTCGGCTATACAAATTAACAATACACCTATTCCGCAGCAAAATGAAGTCAAGTACCTTGGTATTCACCTGGACCGTAGGCTAACGTGGAAGTCTCACATTGAAGCAAAAGTCACTCAGTTGAAACTAAAAGCTGCGCAACTAAATTGGCTTATGGGCAGAAACTCGACATTGAAGTTGGATTGTAAACTTCTGCTATACAATGCAATTCTAAAACCTATATGGTGCTACGGAATTCAATTATGGGGCACCGCCTCAGCGTCAAATATTGAAAAAATTCAAAGGCGACAAAACCAAATTCTTCGAACGATTACTGCAGCTCCATGGTACGTAAAAAATTCACGAATTCATAAAGATCTGAGTGTTCCGCTGGTAAAAGAGAAATTTTCTAAGTACGCGACAAGGTATGTCAGTAAACTGGAACTTCATCCAAACCCTCTTGCGCGTAATATACTTAATTTTGGCGGCCACAGTCGGTTGAGAAGAAGGGATACCGTTGCCACCATCAGAACGTTTAATAGGTGATTCTACCGATATTGCTTCCGCATAATAGAACTTTTTGTCTAGCATTGGCTGGACGTAAGTAAAAAGCACATTTTATTTTATTTTTTTTTTAATATTTAGTATTAAGATTTGAATACTTATTGTTAGTTCATTTTGAAGATTCAATAAATAAAAACGCTTAACAAAAAAAAAAAAAAAAAAAAAAATATTTATATAACCTCATCTTATTACCAGAACTGTTTTAAGCAAAAAAAAAGTTGTTTAAGTTCGCTTACGCGACATTTTCATGAAAAACCCGGTTTGGGCTATATCTCGGGTATATATGGACCGATATCGGAAATTTTCATTTTCCATATTTATATAACCTTATTTAATTACCAGAACTGCTTTAAGGCGAAAAAATTGTTTAAGTTCGCTTACGCGGCATTTTCATGAAAACCCCGGTTTAGGCTATATCTCGGGTATATATGGACCGATATCGGAAATTTTTATCTTCCATATTTATATAAACTGATCTTATTACCAGAACTGTTTTTAATAAAAAAAAAGTTGTTAAAGTTCGCTTACGCGACATTTTCATGAAAACCCCGGTTTGGGCTATATCTCGGGTATATATGAACCGATTTCGGAAATTTTCATTTTTCATATTTATATAACCTTATTTTGTTACCAGAACCGCTTTTAAGCAAAAAAAAGTTGTTTAATTTCGCTGACGCGGCATTTTCATGAAAAACCCGGATTGGGCTATATCTCGGGTATATATGGACCGATATCGGAAATTTTCATTTTTCATATATATGTAACCTAATTTCATTACCAGAACTGCTTTTGAGCACAAAAAAGTTGTTTAAGTTCGCTTACGCGACATTTTCATGAAAAACCCGGTCTAGGCTATATCTCGGGTATATATGGACCGATATCGGAAATTTTCATTTTCCATATTTATGTAACCTAATTTCATTACCAGAACTGCTTTTGAGCACAAAAAAATTGTTTAAGTTCGCTTACGCGGAATTTTCATGAAAACCCCGGTCTAGGCTATATCTCGGGTATATATGGACCGATATCGAAAATGTTCATTTTCCATATTTATGTAACCTAATTTTATTACCAGAACTGCTTTTGAGTAAAAAAAAGTTATTTAGCTTCGCCTATGCGACATTTTCATTAAAAATCCGATTTGGGCTATATCTCGGGTATATATGGACCGATATCTGAAAAAAAAATTTTTTGCCTTTTGGTCACCATGCTTAATAAGTGTGTGAAGTTTGAAGCAAAACGAACAACTTTTGTTTTCAAAAATTTTCATACAAAACTGCAAAAAAAATAGCTTTTTTCGGAATTTTGAATATATCTCAGCTATACGTGGACCGATATTACTGAATTTCAATAGCAAACCCATGAATTGATGGGGTAAAAGAATGGTGAAAGAAAAAAGTTTCTAAGTCTAATGGTTTTCTCAGAAACGGTATTTCAACAGCGGACAGACGGACATCGCTTAATCGACTTTTCCATTAATTCTGATTCAGAATATATATACTTTATAGGGTCGCAAAAAAAACTGTAGAAATTACAAACGGAATCACAAACTTATATATACCCTTAACATTTTTGTGAAGGGTATAAAAACAAATACAACGAAAACAACCATTTACTTAATTTTACACTGTCAATAATTTCTTTTTGCAAAGATTTCAAATACAGTTTTGGTTTCAGTGGACAAGTTTTAAATTTAGTTTGAAAAGTTTTTTTTTACATAAATTTATTTATTGAATTTTCAAAATATGAACAAACAATAACTATTCCAATCTTAATACTAAACATAAAAAAATTGAATAAGTCCAGCCAATGCTTGACAAAAAGGTTTTATATTGTGCGCAAATATCGGTAAAATCACCTGTTTAACAATCTGACGAAGGCAAGTGACCGTTAAAATTACGTATATTGCATGCAAGAGGATTTGGTTGACGCCCCAGTTTACTGATATACCTTCTCGCGTACTTAGAGAGTTCCTCTCTTACCAGCGGAACACACAGATCCTTGTAAACTCGTGAGTTTCTTATGTGCCATGGAGCTGCAGTAATCGTTCAAAGAATTTTTTCAATGTTTGAAGCGAAGGCGGTTCCCCATAATTGAATTCCAAATCACCGTATAGGCTTTAGAATTACGTTGTATAACAAAAGTTCGCAGTCCAACTTTCTGCACTCATGCAGTTTTTCCTTTTTTTAAGTTTATTTCACTTTTCACTTGATTCTACTTATTCCGGTTTAATTTTGTAGCAATCCGATCAAAAATAAACACATCCGTTCTCTATCGAAGCTGGACTCCGAATGGCGTTGCCAGAATAATTTTGAAAAAGCGAATTCTCAAAAAACGCGGCAAGGTATATCAGCAAACTGGAACTTCACCCAAACACTTGAAGGAAACATATATAATTTTAGCGGTCACACTGGGTTGAGAGCGTTAAATAGGTGATTTAACCGATATAATTGGCGTAAAATTAAACTTTTTGTCTAGGATTGGCTGGACTTAGTTAATTTTTTGTACTGGGTATTAAGATTTGAATAAGTATTGTAAAGGTTCAATAAATAAATAATACCTAAAAAAAAATATTTTTGAGGCTGGTGTAACGCATCAGACCCTGCAAGACTAATACGTAGTCTTTAAAGGATTCTCGTGGGTGCTGTAGTCGCTTCCTTATTTCATCGCTCAATTTCTCAAAGTAACGAGCGAGAAGGAAGAATATTAAGAAATCGACCTTGAACGCCATCCAATTGTCCCAATCTCGGTGATTATTTCGAAACAACACGATTACTTTATCTCTGAGCAACTCCGGCATGGGTCATGGCAGCTGGTTGACGTCCACCCCATACATTTGGGCGAGCTCTTCGTTTCATTCTATAAAGTCGAGGGGCTCTTTGCCTCCATTGTATTTGAGGTCCCATTTTCGAATGAGCTCAATCACCGCTATACGGTCTTCGCCGTAGGATACGGTTTTATTTCGTTGGCTTGAAGATTTCACCCCGTTGTTAGTAGCCGTGCCTGTTGTTGTTGTTTCGGTTTTTATTGTTGTTACCGTTGCTGTTATTGTTGCTCGGGCGCCAGTTATAACGCCACTTACACTTTATGCAGGAATAGCTCAGCGTGTTCCAGGGCCGTTTCTTTATTCTTTACTGAAACGACCCTGGACCACGCTGAGCATAAAGCGTTAGTGTTGTTACAATATCTATATATATATATATATATATATATATATATATATATATATATATATATATATATATATATATATATATATATATATATATATATATATATATATATATATATATATATATATATATATATATATATATATATATATATATATATATATATATATATATATATATATATATATATATATATATATATATATATATATATATATATATATATATATATATATATATATATATTGCAAACTTCTGTTATACAATGCAATTCTGAAGCCCATATGGTGCTACGGAGTTCAATTATAGGGCACCGCCTCAGCGTCAAACATTGAAAAAATCCAAAGGCGACAAAACAAAATTCTTCGAATGATTACTGCAGCTCCATGGTACGTAAAAAATTCACGAATTCATAAGGATCTGAGTGTTCCGCTGGTAAAAGAGGAATTTTCTAAGTACGCGACAAGGTATGTCAGTAAACTGGAACTTCATCCAAACCCTCTTGCGCGCAATATACTTAATTTTGGCGGCCACACTCGGCTTAAAAGAAGGGATACCGCTGCCACCATCAGATTGCTCAATAGGTGATTTTACCGAAATAGCTCCCGCATAATAAAACTTTTTGTCTTGGCCGGACTTAAGAATCACATTTTTTTTAATTTTAAATTTACCGTTAGTTCATTTTGAAGATTCAATAATTAAAAAAATGCTTAAAAAAATGTATTTTGTCACTGTAAAACTTCCTGAAAATGTGAAAATCTAAATTCCCCTAAGATTGTTCAGCTGGTTAAAAATTGGCGACAATGTTAGTAATGTGGTGCAAATGTGGTGTAAACAAAAGAAAACAGAAATTATAAAAATGTTTAAGCATTTCTGTGCTGAAAGTACAAAACACTCAAGTGCTATTTTACGCAACGACACTTTTTATTTATTCATTGTTCTGCTATATTAAAAACTGCAACACCCGCCCGGAAGATATAGAAATTATTCTGGTTAAGGGTTTTACGGATTGGAAATTGGAACGCACAGATGCTCAGAGTATGGAACCGCCACGTATATCCTTAACTACTCCAACAAGCCAAGACATTTCTAAAGAAAAATCTTCAGAAAATCATCCTGCTCAACGCTGGCAATTGCTTAACACAGAACAGCTTCAAACAAATTTTACTAAACTTCTCCTAACATTCTCCCCTATCGGAGCGTATTTCAAGGTTTCTATTTGATTTAGCAATTTATTTTGGGCACCTAAAAGAAGCCAAAAAGCTACTGAAACTAAGTTTAAACTTGCTACAGGCAAAATTAACAGTAAGTAATTGAACTTTTTAAAAATTACTAACAAAAAAACAAAAGACAAAAAAACTTAATATTTCATTGTTTTTACCACAGTACGAAGGCTTTGAATACATTTTAAAATAATCAGTGATTTGCCTCCAAGTACAGGTATTTGATTCCTTTAACGCAAAAAGCATTAGTACGATAATGCACAAAAGCAATTGTTAAAAATTTGGCCGTATGTATTTCATATAAATGTTGAGTTTGAATGGTGATTTATATTTTTATAAAATTTTAAACGTTTCAGCGTACAATCTTTGAACCCAATTGTCCCGAAGAAGTTTTAGGCGATCTGTTAATTTTTTTGCAGCTGGAATATCCATGAGAAAGAGAAATAGCTGAGCAAATATTTTCGATAATAACAAGTCGTCAATCTATCACATTTCGTCACTTTTCAACTTAACATAGATTTCATCGAAGAATAATGTTCGTTTGGAACACTCACAATGAAGAATTCAATTTTGATTTCGCTAATAGTAAAGTATCTGGAAACTGCTCCGGTCCGACAGGTCTTCATCGCACTCGGAGTTCAGATAAGGGTGTAAAAAAAGAGAGATCAAACGAAAACGTCACGACTTTGAACATGATAAATTTTGTTCATATACAAAACGTGATAGTGCTATATATTAAAAAAAATAATCATTCTATGTGTAAAAATCAAATAATTATCATCATATTGCTCCTTTATTGCAACATAGTCATATATCAGAATATGTTAACAGTATTACCATGTACATTGGGCCAAAAATGTATTCAAATTAATTTTAAACTGTCTCCTTTAGCAGATATTTTCAAAAAACAAATTTTTAAGACTTGTATGGAAACTAAAAATTTTAAATGCGTTTTTCTCGAAACTAGCTTTTTATAGTTATGACTATGTTGCAATAAAGGAGCGATATATGTATATACATATAAAGAAGTGTATTTAAATCAGCATTATTGGAATAAACACATACATATATACACAATTATAAATATAAAATTTTTATGTTTTGAAAATGAGAGAAAATGGTATAATTATTTTTGAATCGGCAGAATCAAGGCGAATTAATTATTAGGCGGATGCATCGGCGAATTCAGGCGAAATCGATTAATATGGCGGCACTTTCTCTGTCAAGTTTTGTTTACCTTTTTCGGCGCCATTTAAATTTTTGTACATGTTCGTTATCAACTACTTTTGACAGGTTAAGTGTGAATTCGCCTTTTTACACAAACAAAATACCTGTTGTTTTTTTATTGTTGTTGTAGCGAAGGAAGCGGCTACCTTGTTTTCTGTATCATGTGCAGAATGTTGCACAAAAATCCAGTCAGGTATTTTTCCAGGTATTTGAATCGAAACATTATAATGCACAACAAATTCTGCCCCATAAATAAAAAAAATATAAAATGGACCAAAATGAAAATAGCTCAAAGCAAACTAAGTAATTTTATTCAGCAAAATTTTAACTTATTTAAACATGCAATAAGTACGAGTATCACAAAACAGGCATAAGAATTGGATCTTTGCAACTTTGGTCATAATACTTTACA
The DNA here is from genome assembly GCA_914767995.1 of Thecocarcelia acutangulata. Lineage (NCBI taxonomy): Eukaryota > Metazoa > Arthropoda > Insecta > Diptera > Tachinidae > Thecocarcelia > Thecocarcelia acutangulata. The sequence goes on along the minus strand of OU612098.1, from coordinate 53,965,545 downwards.
TTAATACAATCGGTCTTGCACGTATACAAGGAGTCCTAGAACTCAATTTTTACTCATGATGGTTACAATATATCTCGTCACCCTGCTTCGGCTTGACGTGGAGTTCTGGGACACTCTGCACATAGTTACGCAAATTTAAGGCAGCTTTAATATGGTAGTGGTATAAGCGCAGCTATTTTTCGTTTCCTTTGCGTAAATTTGTCAAAAACACATAGACTTCCTTGCTTTTTCAAACAAATTTTGTCAACTAATCGTAAATTCTACCAACAAAATACATGTTGATGTTGGTTGGTGTTGTATTTATTGTAATTCTGCCGCTACCTGTATAAAGTTGCCTTGGGCAAATTTTAATAGAGAGTATTAAGGCCGGGGTACATAGAATCCGTCGCACTTTGTCCGTCTCCTTTTTCAATTGACATTAACGTATTCGAAGTATGAAATTGGCACAATCGGTACTTTGTTAAGAGATATATGTAAATTGAACTGTTTTTTGTTTTAATTTGACTAAAATCTTTTGATTCGTTTTTCAGACACAGCACAGAAAATGTAACACAATTTGTTTTTAATTTATTTTAATTTTGAACGAAAAAATATTCCAAAATATACAAAAAATTTAAACTGATAGTTGTCAAAGTTCTCAACGTACATTAAAAGTTGTATATAATTACTTTCTAATGTATAATTACTTTTTAAATTAATGTCATGGTTCTGAGAAGAGCTAATTTCAAGGAACAAATTAATTGCATGGACCTGAAAAGAGCCAATTTCATTAAACAAACTAATATTGCTCTTTTTAAGTTAACTGTAACTGGGACTTCAACAGCTACTATTGTGGTTAGCTCTTCCCAAGTAAAAAGTTCTGGGCTTCTGTCTGGTGGAATCTCAGCAATACCCTTTTTAATGCATTTAGATCTAACGAGCAACAAAATATATTGTTAATTTCAAACAATATTCACCATGCACACGCATATATGTGTTTACTTGCCCATTTCACTCAGTAGTATCTGCTGGAGAAAACGTAGAAGTTGGTTCTGCATTTGGGAGAAGCAACATTACAACTGCCAAAAAGCGATAGGAATATCACATAAGTTACACGCTGTTAATGATGCTGCTGAAATTACCCCCTCTCTTTAATAGGATGGTATAACATATTGTCCCGTAACGGCGAAGAGAAAGTATTTTTGCTTCAATAGAAATAGAAAGCAACATCGCTCGAATAATGAAAACTTATTAATTTAACTACATAATATATAATACTATTTAATTAAAAGCAATGCATGGCACCTCCAGAAACCCTCTAGGGCTAGATTTTTCCATTAACATTTTTTATTTTTGCTGAAAAGCAGTTCTCATTATAAAAGAAGGTTACTAAAATACAGAAAATAGAAAATTCCGATATCGGTTCATATATAACCGAGATATAGCTTAAACAAACTTTTCCATGAAAGTGTCCATGAAAGATTTCTTTTTTTTAATAGTGATTACAAGGCAAAATATTTTTTCCCTGGTATCGGTCCAAATATGTATATCCGCGCATATTTAGCTCAAATTTGTAATATATACTATACATTTTTTTAACTATTTCATTATTTATTATATCTTCTAAAAGAACCAATAACAAGTATGCAAATCTTAAAACTAAAAATTCATTAATTAATATTGAAAAATTTTATTTACTTAGGTCCAGCCAATGCTAGACGAAAAATTACTTCTTGCGAGTATTTTGTTGGTAAATCACCTTTCCAGTGCTTTGATGTTTGCAAAGGTGTCCATCCTTCTCAGTCGAGTGTGGCCGCCAAAGTTAAGGATGCTATGTGCGAGAGGATTCGGGTGAGACTCGAGTCTGTTAATGTACCATATCGCGTATTTTCAAAATTCATCTTTCACCAAGGGTACACCTAGATCTTTGTGAATTCGAGAGTTTTTAACATACCATAAAGCTGCAGTAAGTGTACGGAGAATTTTATACTGGCGCTTTTGAGTTTTCTCAATGTTAGATGCAGAGGCGGTACCCCACAATTGATTTCCATGGCTCCATATTGACTTTAGGATTGCGCAAAAGTTTGAAATCTAATTTCAAGATAGAATTTCTGCCGATGAGCCAATTTCGTTGCACCGCTTTTAATTTCATCTGAGTGACTTTAGCGTCAATGTGAGACTTCCACGTGAGCATATGGTCGAGACGAATACCAAGGTATGTGACTTCACTGTGCTGCGGAACAATGTAGTTGTTGATTTTAATAGCCGAACAAGTTTTTCTGCATAGTGTGAATGTAACATGGGTACATTTTTGTTCATTTACTTTGATTTTCCAAAGTTTCAGCCATTTCTCCAATATAAGAATATGTTCTTGCAAATTTTGTGATGCTAATTTATAGTCTTCACGGACACTGATGAATGCTGTATCATCTGCAAAAGTTGAAGTGTGAATTTTGCAGCTCGTTGGCATGTCTGAAGCATGAATCAAATATAAAGTTGGGCCCAATATGCTACCCTGGGGAACTCCAGCTTCGATTGGCTAAGCCAAGCTTTTGAAATCACCTTCCTTAACGATGAATTTCCGGTCATGTAAGTAGCTCTCTAACAGCTTGTGCGTATTTTCAGGCAAGTTGAATTTTATTTTATGAATTAAGCCTTCGTGCCGCACTTTGTCAAAAGCTTTGGAAACGTCAATGAATAGAGCTGAGTAATATTTTTTATCTTCGAACGCGTTTCTGATAACATTCACCAGCCTGTGTGTCTGTTCTATGGTGCTATGCTTAGCCCTAAAACCGAATTGATGGTTAGGAATACATCCTACTTCATTCAATATTGGGGTCAACCTCGTCATTAGCAATTTCTCGAACAGTTTTGAAATTGTTGGCAATAGACTTATTGGCCTATATGACTCAACTTTTGTAGGATCCTTTCCTGGTTTGGGTATCATAGTAATGACAGACACCTTCCACTCAGTAGGAAAATACTCGAGACGTAAAATAACATTAAAAAAAAGGACGATTCTTTTAGCTACTTGGGGTAACTGCACAAGCATTTTGTTGGTAATTTTATCAATACCTGGAGCTTTTCTGGGGTTTAAGTTACTAAAAGTACTATCGACATCTTGCAAACGAAGTCTAAAAGGTACGGGAGGTCTAACGGCATGTAGCAGCATATCAGCTTCATCATTCAGTCTGTCAATGGAGGCGGAGAATAAATCGATGAAATTACCAATTTACTGCGAATGTGTGCAAATGTTGCTTGAAAATATTCTTCACATGTCTCATTTAACAAGCAATGTTTAATTTTGTAATATATACTATACATATACGTGACTATCGTGAAGGGTATTTTAGATTCGGCCCAGGCGAATATACCACACTCCTACTTGTTTAGAAACGACTTTGTTTGATCCAAAGTTGCAAAGATTTGCCGTCTTAAAAATTTTTGCATCTTATCGCAATGTCAACATATCTTATTGTATATAACATAATCTTTATAATCTCTCGACTCTGGATGGTGTTTTAAGCACATAATTTCAATATTAATTTTTAGTCTTATGATTGTTTTATATGGTCGGAAAAATGTATCATTCTAAACAATTTGTGACAAGTGAATATTCATAATCAATAACCAGTTCCATTTCTACTCTTTGGTTATCCTGAAACCCCCTTTTTTTTAGTTCCGCTCATTTCAATAATTGCTTATACATATGTGAAAACAAATGTAGCGAAGGCCAAAATGCAAAGGAAACGCAAGCAGCTAAATGAAAAAGACACACATGATAAATACAAAAAGGATTAACAGGACAAAAAAGTTGTTTTATCGACTAGAAGATGATTGTGGTAGGGGTAAAATATTGCAGTCCCGAGGAAATCATTTGTACTTTAGGTACCTTTTCTACAATGCATGTCTGTATACTACACGTATCCAAGTGTATTTGTATTTGAAGAACGCATATGAATTTAAAGGTGTACCAAACACTTCTATTCGCATTTATGCATATTTTTATGGGTATTTATGTACTGACATATATACATACATGTTTATTGTGCCATGTGTGCACAAGTGTGGGAAAATACTTAGAAACTATACATACGGCTAAACTCGTAGCCGTATGTATAAGAAATATTTAGTGCATTTAGCCAGAGAGAAAGTGTTAGTACTCGTAAGCTCAGTCAGTTTTTATGCATGTATGAGTGAATCTGGGTCCTTTACAGTTACATATTGAATATTACACAAGAATTTGTGTACATTTTAATTTCGTTTTTGGTTCTTTTGTGATAAATTTGTATGGTATTCCTGCTTTTTTTTTTTAATGCCTTTATAAACTTGCTACAGTGTGCTTAAGTGAATGTTTGCTTGTTTTACGACATGAATGTATGTAGTATTATATAAGCATTTACAATTACATTCATGTGTACGTTTAATTCATATTTACTTAGAGGAGCTATAAACATTTGTAAAAATGTGCATATTCTCGTATAGGAGCGAAACTGTTGAAACATATGTGGTTACATATGTTATTATTGTTTCTCTTTTGTTGTTGTTTGCTGCTGTTGTATGTAAGGTTCCCAGATTTCTTTCGAGTCGCATTCCCAATTTGAAAGTTGTTAATAAAAATAATCCCACTTCAATGTCAATTTATTTAAGTATCAATTTATGAATACCTTATTTGCACTCCAGTTCATTTCATTTGTGTATTAAGTATCGGGTGGTTAAATTTCAAGGGCCGATGTTGAATGTGAACCACACCTAAACGCCAAGTTTTTTTTCCAAATTTTATTTGACATTTCTCTATTTCAGACTTACTCAATTTATTTATTTATTTATTTCTAATATGCCTATGGAATAAAACCCTTACAGGCTGACAAAATCTTAATTAAATAGTAAATCATATAAATCCTTATAATCTAGTAACAATTTAAAATCATTAAGTGCAAGTGAAAAATCAACATTTACAATATTATTAATATTATTTAAAGTGCTCAAAGCACGTAATATAGGTTCCCGCATAGCATAATTAGTAACACGTGTTGAAATATAAAATAAATTTTTTGATCTTAAATATCTAAATGGTACACAAAATTTAATTAACTTTAACAGGTATTCACAATCAATAATCCCATTAATCAAATTATAAATTATTATAACAGAATGAATAGTACGTCTCACATACAATGGCTTCAAGCCCAAAAGAAAACAACGAGCATTATACGAACTTGACATTAGCATTACTTGGCAATTACGAAGTGCAAATTTAACAAATTTCTTCTGTATTCTTTCAATTCTATTGGAATGTACATTATAAAAAGGGTTCCAAACGAAAGAACAATACTCTAATTTAGAACGAACAAAAGCAGTATACAAGGTTTTTAAAGTACCAGGATCTGAAAAGTCTTTACAATTTCTTCTTATAAAAGCACAGGCAGCATAAGCTTTAGGTATAATATAGTCAAGATGCGCATTAAAGTTAAGTTCACTATCCAACACAATACCCAGATCCAACATTTGACTTACAACGTTTAAATTATTATCATTTAATTTATACTCGAAAACTTTAGCGTTACTAATATTTGGCTTATGAAAGGTCATTTGGCAGCATTTATTTACATTTAAAGGCAAATTATTGATATCGCACCAAGAGGATATTCTATCGATACAAAGTTGAAGCGATAGCGAGTCATTCTCTGACTTTATTTCTTTAAAAATTTTGAGGTCATCAGCATATAATAAAAACTGAGACCCATGACAGCAATTTCCAATGTCATTTATAAAAATTAGAAAAAGTAACGGCCCTAATATACTACCTTGGGGTACACCAGAGGAAGCTGTGTAGGGCAAAGACACAAAATTCTCAAGGACAACAGTATATCTCCTATCAGAAATATAAGAACTGAGCCAACTGAGAAACGTACCGTAAAAGCCAATTGCAGATAGCTTAAGATGTAGTATTTCATGTGATACTTTATCAAATGCTTTGCATAGATCCATAAAAATTGCATCAACTTGCTTATGTCTCTCAAAGACAGAAATACAAAAATGATTAAAAACCGTACAGTTGGAAACAGTGGAACGACCAGGTAAAAATCCATGCTGTTCTTCACAGATATAACGCTTTATAGAAAACAGCATTTTTTCTTTAATAATGTGTTCAAAAAGTTTTGAAATATTTGACAGCTTAGATATTGGCCGGTAATTAGTAACATCAGCTTTATCACCTCCTTTAAAAACAGGAGTAATTGAGGCAACTTTCCATCTATCAATAAAATATCCCTCAGCCAAGGATTTATTAAAAAGAAAACGCAAAGGAAGAACCAAACTTTGCGATACTTTTTTTATAAAAAGCGAACTAAGACCATCGATATCAATACCGCAAGAACTCTTAATATTCTTAATACTATTCAGTATATCATCAGAAGTTAGCTGAACAAAACCAAAGTCAACACGCGGATGCAAAAATTTCAAAACATTCTGATCAATATAGTCATTGGCAACTTCAAAGTTAGATTGGAAAAACTGTGAAAATGCATTTACAATACCATTTCCACTACTTAATGTTATTGTGTTGAAATGCATAACAGATGGGTAATCAGAACTCGACTTTTTAGACCTAATAAAGTTCCAGAAACGTTTCGGATTGCTTTTTATTGAAGCTTCGAAATTTAATATATACTGCTTGTATAGAAACTTGTCAAGGAAGTTAAATTCCCTCATATAATGCTCGTAGAGAGCTCTATCATGCACATCACCAGTTACCTTAAACTTTTTATAAAATTTGTTTCTGAGATTTTTTAACTTTTTTAGTCCCTTTGTATACCACGGGAGCTTATGAGCTCTCTGTGCCAAACGAGGAACAAGACGATCGATTAAGTTATTCAAGGTATTTATAAAAATATTATAACAATTACTTAAGTCTTCAGTATTAAATAGATTTTCCCAATTAACAGCAGTGATTTGAGCGTTTAAATTGACATAATTACAAGCATTAAAGTTATACTTAATATTATCATGTTTACAAATAGGAATAAATTCAAAATATGATAATACCAAAATCAATGGAATGTGGTGCATATCCGTTGGACACATAGGAAACGGGCAGTCAGTTAAGGAGTATTTAAGTGTTTCAGGAACGAAAATTATATCAAGTATCCGGTCCAATTTATTTAGAAAAGAATTGATTTGCACTAAACCCAGGCTTAAAAACGAGTCAAGAAGATTAATCTCATGCGATTTATTAACATTTATAGGCGACAGATAACCATCACTAAACATATTGCTCCAACCAACATCACTCAAATTAAAGTCCCCAAGTACACAGAGGTTTCCTGCACCAACTGTATCAGCCAGATGAACCACATTAAAAGCGTGGGCAGCATATACTGAATCGTCACTTTTAGGTGGGACATAAGAAGCACAAATAAACAAATTTTCAAAGCTCATTATGCAGACACAAAGTTGATCCAAAACAGGGGTACTATCAAATAGAGTAACGAGCTTCGCATTTAGTGTTCGCTTAACTGCAATAAACACACCACCACCACGAGATTTACACAAACTTTCCAGATCACGATCTTTACGAAACACTTGATATACATTTAAGTCACAAAATTCACCATCAGATATATCTGCAATTAGCCAAGTTTCAACAATTATGATAACTTCAAAATCAGCTTGAGCTGTAAAATTTAAGACGTCCAATAATTTAGTGCGAATTCCAGACGCATTTTGAAAGAAAATCTTTAACCCGGATTTAGTAGGGCAAGGAGAAAGAGCACAGCTTGGCAGATCAGTTGATGCAATTAGTTTTTTTGATTAGTTGGTGCAGGTAGACGCACCGTATTTCGTCTATTTTCTTTATAAATATATTCACGCACCAAAGTACTCGCTGGCCAAAAACTAGGCTCCAGTATATATTTAAACAAATTTTCTGGAACAGTAACCTTAAACGAAGTTATAGCTCTTGGACGGGAGTATGAAAATTTAAATACGGATATATCATTTGTAATTTGAAGTTTCGAGTTGATATAAAACTCTATATCCTCAGTAGACGTTTCCGAAGCCAGCCTTGATACGAAGATATGCCTGTTCGGTGGTATAACCCTTAACGGTTTAGGAGCAACTAGGTGCGTATTTGGAACGATAGGATTTTCACTCAAATTTTCCTCAAGTTCTTGTTCTTGTTGACTGTTGACAGATACTACTGGAACCGGAGAAGTGCAAACTAATGACTTTGCATTAACGGCTACATTTGCAGAAATTTCGTTACTTATAATCGGCAATGGTATACCCCTAACGTCTAAAAGATTAGGGTCATAATCATTACGTACCTCAACTGTTGAAGGCATAGCATGCGGTGTGACCGGAAGCGCAATGTCAGACTCAGGAACAGAAGCTAAATTTAGAGATGCAGTAGATCTTGTTACCGTCTTTTTCCGACCAGGCGAAATATCGTGTTGAGAGCCCACAAATTTTTCCAAATTAGTATATTTGGTAAATAACTCTCCATATTTCGAAAATTTCGCTTGAAGCAGCGAAAACTCATTGCGTATACAGTCAAAGTCCTGTTTAGAGTCTTTAAAAAAGTTATAAAAATCGACTTTTATATTTTTACAACTGGCGCAAGCATCAGCATCCCGGGCTTTGAGCCCACTACACTTCAAATGAAACTGCTTGAAACATAACCAGCAGGGCACCATTCTGTCCGTTCCAGGAATTGTACAGTTTATTTTAGCGCACTCCATATTTACTTATATATGATCAGCAATTTATTTTTTCAAAGGAAAATACGATTATGGTAACACCGGGACACAGCTTATGATAGCAATGACACAAACCAGAAAAAACTTGTTTAAGTTCAACTACTTTAGCATAGATGGAGCTGTAAACAGTGTTGTGTTTTACTTGAATAAAAAGTTCAATAGTAGGCAGCGTTGTAATATATTGTGCTGAAAGTTTTATGTATAGATAAAAAATTTTTTGTTTATGATTCAGATAAAACTTCTAGATATATTGCACTCTCCCAAGTTGCAGCCACCACACTTCACAATATTACAAGAGCACAACACCAGTCGAAACGATCAAGCCTAGACACAGTCAAATTAAATTGACAAATCAGACAAAAACAGCATATAATATTGCACAGTAACAAAAAACACGACTTCACTCTATCGTATCCCAGCGAACACCCAATATAATATATTTAAGCCATGGAGAGATACACAATCCAACAACGTGTTAAAGTTATCCAGACTTATTATGAAAATGATGATCAATTTTCGAAGAAAATCATCTTCAGTGATGAGGCACATTTTCACCTCAGTGGATTCGTCAATAAACAGAATTGCCGTATTTGGGCGAATGAGAATCCAAGAGTGACTGTCGAAAAAATAATGCACCCACAAAGAGTGACTGTTTGGTGCGGTTTATGTGCTGGCGGCATCATCGGGCCGTATTTTTTCCAAAATAAGGCCGGTCAGGCAGTTACTGTGAATGGTGTTCGCTATCGTGAGATGATAACGAACTTTTTATGGCTCGAATTGGAAGATATGGATGTAGACGATGTGTGGTTTCAGCAGGACGGTGCCACTTGCCACACAGCTAACGAAACAATTGCTCTTTTGCGCAACAAATTCAATGGCCGTGTTATCTCACGTAATGGCGATGTCAATTGGCTGCCAAGATCATGTGATTTGACACCGTTGGACTTTTTTCTTTGGATTTTTTTGAAAGAAAAGGTGTACGTCGACAACAGCTAAAAGATGAGATAATTCGGCACATTAACGGCATTAAACCTCCATTATGCCTCAGGGTCATCGAAAATTTGTACCATCGGATGGAGGTGTGCCGCCGTGGTCGCGGCGCCCATTTGGCCGATATTTTGTTCCATACATAATTGAGTAATACCAATATATCATAATAAAATAAAATTACAATAATTTCCTAAATAGATTGTGTTTTATTGAAAATCAACATCGGCCCTTGAAATTTAACCATTTATATATTGAAGTAACTAGTAAAGTCAAGGAGTTTAACGTCTAAGTCTTGTTTATCGTTTGTCTGGTGAGCTTTTTTTTCTTATTCGCGCAATTTGTATTGATGTTTGGTGTTAATTTCATTACCGAAAAGCATCGTTTCACGCAGACGTCGCTTATTTATAGATTTAATATTGCACTATTTCTGCCAGATCTGTAAATAGCCACCAGCGGAATCTTGATATGAGTTCTGTCCAACATATTTTAAAATTTTTTGTGCGAAAAATTCTTTAATCGGTGCGTTAAGCTTTTTTAAACTTTCATTGATTTCGGTGAAACCAAAACATATTCAATAAAATTTTGTGCTTTACATTTCCATTTACAGGACACAATAAGGACACTTAGATATAATGTATAAAATGCATATGGACAAAATAAAACAGCATTGCTTTTGGAAACTACGTACATTATTTTAATAAAAATAGACAATTAAATTCAGTACATAGCTATTTTAGGGTTTATGAACTCAGCATTTTTAAAATTTTACTTTTTCCACTGTAAAAACATTTTCGTGATAGTGTAGTGAAGAACTTGAGTGAAATTTGAGCCTTTATTCAAGTTAGAAATATTCAAAGTGTTTTATATAAACTTGATTCTATTTTGAGTTGATACTGTTTCACAATCAAATATGTAATGATAAAAACTCAGAAAATTGGTACAAATTAAAAAAATCAGTTTTCTTTTTGAAATAGTTGCTAAAATTTAAAAAAAGAGTAATGTATGTACTCTTAAGTATATTTCCAAAAGTAATTTATTTACTATTAAGTATTCGGAAGCTTAAATTCTCTCAAAATGGAACTATAGATAGCTTTCGACCTTTATAATTTTGATACCCTCTTCTGGTTTTGCACAGTTTAATATTTTTATTTATTTATTTAGATTGCTTTCATATCCTAGAAAACAAGAATGCATCTTATATAAAAAGTACAGAAACGTATAAAATATAATATAACAATACTGTCAATTATGTTTTCAGCTGTCAATTATTATCAATAAAAAAAAATTTCATACATATATATCTAAAACAAGGTATATGTTAAAAAATAAAGAACAAATTTAAGAAACAAAGGACATATTACACTAATCATTGTTTGAATGAAGAAAAATAGTCAAATAAAAATTTTCTAAAAGGTTATTACAGAGACGTGAAGCATATATAAAAAACTGCCAGACAGACATTGGTGCCGTGGAATAATTATGTTTCTATTCCTGGATGATTGAAAAACTTGCATTCTTTCATACAGATATGTTGGTCTTTCCGAATTAGCTATCTTGTAAAGAAATATAATGGTATTAATGGAATCCTTATTAAATTGTGAAAAGAAACTCCATATTATTCTTAACATGGGAAACATGGTTAAATCTTCTAAATCCATAAACGTATCTTCTTACATGATTAAACATTACATTTAATTTTCTTCTCAACTCACATCCGTACAACATAGACGACATCAAGTAGGTTTTGGCCAATAATATTCTAACGTTCAAAGGCGTAAAATATTGTGTGGACCACAATGTACGTAACTTGGTATAAGTATGTCCCACAACCGAATTTATATGATCTTTCCATGTTAAATTATTGTTAAAAATTACGCCAAAATTTTTGGTTTTAGACACGAATTCAATTTTGTCACTATTAATAATAATGTCTTGAGAAATAACGCGGTTAACAATTTTTTCCCCATATTATTAAGCATTTTAAGCAAAGTCCATTCGCGTTGGCCCAATGATAAATTTTGTTTATTTCTTCATTGAGAGTTGAGACTCCAATATCTATGTTACGAATTGAGCTTAATGTTAGTTGCACATGATCTGCGTATAAATGTGTTTTATATTCTGAAAGTTGTTTTGGTAAATCATTCACATAAAGAGAAAATAAAAGCGGACCCAAAACTGAACCCTGGGGCACTCCTTTTGATACAGCTAGTTTTTTGGACCATTTGTCTTATACAAACACCGATTGATACCGATTTGAGAGGTAGCTCGATAAAAATTTAATGGAAGTTCCCGAAAAATTGAACAAATATTTTCAATTGTATAAAAGCATTTCATGGTTAACCATGTCGAAAGCCTTGGTATGGCCAAGGAATACTAAGCGTGTATTGGGTTATTTGTTTACATAATAGCTTTTCCAGAACCTTTGAAAAAAAGCACAAAATGGCAATAGGCCTCTATTCCCCATTTGCTTTTGGTATAGGTATAATTTTTCCCAGCTAGAGGGATGAGAGCTGGACATTATTATAGTGTTAAAAAGATGGGTGATGAATGGGAGAATAATAGGTAAAAGAAGCTTAGCAGATTTAGGATGCATGTTATCGGTGCCTACTGAGTTCGATTTTATCTCAAAGCAAGCTAAGAAAACGTCATTTTGTGTTACACATGAAAACTGAAAGTTGTTTCCTGCAATATTTTAATTTCAAATTGATAAAAGTTTATATTCGCCGTAGTGGAAGGTATATTTATAAAAGATTCGTTTATTTCATTAGCATCCACACTAACTTCAGCTTTCGTTGTCTCATTGTCGATACCAATTTCGCGAATGGGTTGCCAGATTTTTCTTGAATCCATTGCAGAGTTAAATCTTCTCGAATAGTAATATTTTTTGTCAGCACTTATTTGTTTGTTAACTTTTTTCCGAGCTTTTGAAAATTGCAAATGCAGCTCCGGAGTTTTAAACCTTTTCCACGTAGTGTATGCCCGATCTCTAAATTATATTGCATTCATTACAACATTCGTGAACCAAGGTTTTTGTTTATGTGAAATTTTAACTTTGAAATGGAACAGTTAGATCAAAAATGTGTTTTTTTTTCATTCATTTATTTATTGCATCTTTAAAATATGAACTAACAATAAGTATTCAAATCTTAATACTAAATATAAAAGTTATTTAAGTCCAGCCACTGCTAGACAAAAAAGTTTTATTTTGCGCGAATAAAATCGGTAGAATCATCTATTTAACGTCCTGATGGTGGCAAAGGTATCGCTTCTTCTCAACAAAAAGTGGCCGCCAAAATTAAGTATGTTTCATGCAAGTGGATTTGGGTGAAGTTCCAGTTTACTGATATACCTTGTCGCGTACTTAGAAAATTCGTCTTTTACCAGCGGAACACACATATCCTTGTGAATTCGTGAGTTACATACTAGGGAGCTGCAGTAATCGTACGAAGAATTTGGTTTTGTCCTCTTTGAATTTTTTCCATGTAAGATGTTGAGGCGGTTCCCAATAATTGAACTCCGTAGCACCATAAAGGCTTTAAAATAGCGTTATGTAACAAAAGTTTGCAACCCAACTTCAATGCCGAATTTCTGGCCATAAGCCAATTCAGTTGCGCTGCTTTTAATTTCAACTGAGTGACTTTCGCATCAATGTGAGGCTTCTATGTTAGCCTACGGTCGAGGTAAATACCAAGGTACTTAGCTTCATTATCCTACGGAATAGGTGTATTGTTAATTTGGATAGCCGAACATGTTTGCTTACGCAGTGTGAATGTAACGTTTTTTTTTTATTAGCTTTTATTTATTTATTGAATCTTCACAATGTGAACTAACAATAAGTATTCAAATCTTATTACTAAATACAATAAATTAACTAAGTCCAGCCAATGCTAGACAAAAAGTTTTATTTTGCGCCAATTATATCGGTAGAATCACCTACTTAACGCTCTGATGGTGGCAACGGCATCCCTTCTTCTCAACCGAGTGTGACCACTAAAATTAAGTATGTTTCGTGCAAGAGGGTTTGGGTGAAGTTCCAGTTTGCTCATATACCTTGTCGCATGCTTTGAAAACTCATCTTTTACCAGTGTAACACACAGATCCTTGTGAATTCGGGAGTTTTTTACGTACCATGGAGCTGCAGTAATTATTCGAAGGATTTTGTTTTGTCGCCTTTGAATTTTTTCAATGTTTGACGCTCAGGCGGTGCCCCATAATTGAATTCCGTAGCGCCATATAGGCTTTAGTATTGCGTTGTATAACAAAAGTTTGCAATCTAATTTCAAGGTAGAATTCTTCCCATAAGCCAATTTAATTGCGCTGCTTTTGATTTTAGCTGAGTGACTTTCGCGTCAATGTGAGGCTTCCACGTTAACCTACGGTCAAGATGAATACCAAGGTACTTGACTTCATTTTGCTGCGTAATAGGTGAATTGTTAATTTGGATAGCTGAACATGTTTGTCTACGCAGTGTGAATGTAACGTGAGTACACTTTTGTTCATTAACTTTAATTTTCCAAAGTTTTAACCACATCTCTAATATTGAAATATACTCCTGCAAATTTCGCGAAGCTACTTGATGGTTTTCATATACGCTGCAGAGTGCTGTGTCATCTGCAAAAGTTGAAGTGTGAATACCAGATTTGGTTGGCATGTCAGAAGTGTAAATTAAATATAAAGTGGGTCCCAGAACGCTACCTTGGGGAACTCCTGCCTCGATTGGCTGAGTTGGGCTTATAAAGTCGCCTTCTCTGATAACAAATTTCCGGCCGCATAAATAGCTTTCCAGAAGCTTGTGAGTATGTGCAGGCAAGTTCAACTTTGTTTTGTGCATTAATCCCTCGTGCCACACTTTATCAAAAGCTTGGGTAACATCAATGAATAGAGCTGAGCAATACTTTTTGTCCTTAAAAGTATTTCTTATAACATTAACTAGTCTATGCGTTTGTTCTATGGTGCTATGTTTAGCCCGAAATCCAAATTGATGATCCGGGATCCATCCTACATCATTCAATATTGGAGTCAACTTCGCCATTAACAATTTTTCGAAAAGTTTTGAAATTGTTGGCAGTAGACTTATTGGTCTATATGACTCTACTTTAGTGGGATCCTTCCCTGGCTTGGGTGTCATAGTAACCATAGACACTTTCCACTCTGCAGGATAGTATTCTAGGCGCAAAATAGCGTTAAAAATGAAAAGAAAAATTCTTCTAGCAACACGAGGTAACTGTACAAGCATTTTGCCAGTAATTTTGTCAAAACCTGGAGCTTTTTTTGAGTTTACTTTATTTATAACGTTTTCGACATCTTGAAAACTAAGTCTCAAAGGCACAGGCGGTCTAACAGCATATGACGGAAATTCAGCAATATCATCCACTGTATCATTTGCAGTAAAAACGTTTTTCAAATGATTAACATACACCATCCCCCTTTCTGAATCGCTTCTTGCCCAATCGCCAGCTGAAGTTCGCAAATTACCTATTACGAGTCTTTTCAGACCTTTTGTCGCTTTCCACAGAGAATAGTCGGTTTGCGGGCTACCATCAAGACCTTCTAGATAATTTTTAAGGGAAGCCATTCTTTGGATTTGAAGCAGATTTCTTAACTGAGTTATGCACTCCCGTAGCCTGCTTTTAAGCTGGGGAGACCTGCGAATTTGCCATTCTCTTCTAACTCTTCTTTTTTCTGACAAAAGTTGCTCAATTTCAGACGAATAAGTTCTATTGTTCTCATTTCTGAACCTCGTATGGGTAGTGGTAGCATGTTGTACGGCCAGTTTAAGATCTTCAGAAAAATCTTTAATTGATATACATATCAACATCGTCAGTGGTTCTCAAGGCAATATTTTCTGTACAATGAGTACTCAAATATTTCTTATATTTTAGCCAATTAACTCTAGTGATGGCGAACGTCAAGTCACTAAACGGGGAGCCAACCTCCTGGGGGAACGAAACGGATATTATAGTGGGTGAGTGGTCCGATGACAAATCTAATGAAGACTTTACTTGCATCCCTTCTAAAGGAAAATTTTTTGCAACTCCAAAATTTATAACATCTGGAATCTTTCGTCGGTCTGAGGGCCAATAAGTGGGATGTCCGCTTGAAATCACATCTAAGCCCAGTTTGGAAACTGTGTCGAAAAGCACACGGCCTTTCGGAGAAATTAAACGTGATCCCCAAAAAGTGTGTTTCGCGTTATAGTCGCCAGCCGCTAAAAATCGAGGCCCAAGTGATTTGAAAAAGTGTGAATACTGATTTTCTGTTATTGAAAATCGGGGCGGTGAGTAAATATATGATATAACTATGTTTTCATTCAAATGTTCAATGTATACACTTGTTGCTTGGAGATACTCCTCACGTGTCTCATGTAGAAAATAGTGCTTAATTCTAGTTTTTATTAGAACTGCTGCTTTTCCATAAGGAAGTGCTCAAGTTCATTTTTGTGTTGGCGGATGCCGTTTGCGTTCCAGAAACATATTTTTAACCAATTCATTTTGTTAAAATTGCGTGCAAAATAGTGGATCGCATTTTCAGTATTTCCTGCATTATGTTCGTCATAGAAACCGTAAATGTGTTTATGGATTGAACAAGAGTCTGCAGAGTTGCCTCAAGATTGGTAAAATTTTGATCGGAATTTTGGTGGTTGGGCTGCTGATTCAAGTTTTGTGTATCGGTTTTGACCACACAAGCATATGAAACTTGTTTGGGGTTTTGCATGATTATGTTGCTTGTTGACTGACAGGGCAGCCCCTGTAATTTGCAGTATGGTTGCCTCCAAAGTTACTGCATTTTTTAGCACTTTAATCAGTTTTTGGCTTCTTGCACTGTGATGTGCCGTGCAGTTCACCACACACAACGCAAACTGCGGGCAACTTACAATAGGCCTTAGTATGACCGAATTCCTGGCAGTTTAGGCACTGAATGGGCCCTAAACGCTTGTGCGGCTCCTCAACGGTAACCCTGCGATGAAGAAGAAATTTGAGGTTATAAATTGGGTGAGTTTCATTCTTTTTGAGAATAACCTGCCCTGGTTCCAGTTCAACCCTAAACATGGGTTGAGGAATCTTTTCACGGTTCCGCATATTTACCACATTTTTTATTTTAAAGCCTTTATCTAGCAGTGCAGTCTTAACCTCATCTGTTTCTACATAAGGGTCAATACCTTTTATAACAACCTGAAGGCCTTTAGCACTTTTAAGTTGATAAGTGTAAAAATATCTTTTCTCTTTTTCCAGAGCGGCAGAAAGTTTTCGGTAATCATTTTCACAGTTGACTTGGATTTTTGTTTCACTTATTTGTCCGTGCTTCACTGATGTTACGTTGAAGGTGTCTTTACCAATTGCCGTAATAAGTGCTTTTACCAGCTCATTAGATGCAGGTTCTCTCAAGTATATTGGTGGCGGTTTAAATGCTTTTTTTTTGATGTAGTTTTCTCGTCACTCTGAAGGATAGCAAACCTATTACTATCCGTTGTCGCAAAGGTAATATCGCCCTTAGACTTTTTTGGTTGCGATGATATGATTTAGGGCTTCACTGACGTTTAACCACGGTTATATACCTATCCATACCCACTTGAGTTTTCGGTTTATCAACAATAGCTATACTTGAAGATGGTTTGTCGTCTGTTGTAACAACAATGTTTGGCGAGCACGAACGCGTGCGTTTTTTATCTCTTAGAGACAGGAGATTGTCCAATGATTTTTTCAATGATTCCTCTTCAGAAATCCAGAGGTTTTTTCTAGTGGAGCTAAGCTCCCTCTCAGAATTGCATCTACTAGGTACACTCATGCAATTTTTTTCTTTATTTATATTTTTTTAATATAAAAGTATATAAAAATAATTGTCATAAAGTTTTTCTTTTGTATAAATTCGCTCTTCCACTTATTGCGGTTTTGTTAGAAAACAAAAACTTTAATGTATAGTTTTTTTCCGACTGGGTAGGTAATCTTCACGCACAATAACAACAATAACAATGCACTGCCACCGCACTTGTTTTATTGAAATTGATTTTATTGTTTAGTTAATGAAATGTAAGGAATTTATTTTCCCGTTGTTTTTTTTAAATAATTTGTTATTGTTTTTACAATTTAATTTTAAAAGAGCAATGCAAAAAAGCAATGATTTTATTTTTTTTTTTTTGTTCACTTTTTACGTCCGTGCGGTTGGAGAGTCACAGGAGAACTGAGCGTGAGTACATTTTTGTTCATTAACTTTTATTTTCGAAAGTTTCAACCATTTCTCTAATATTGAAATATACTGCTGCAAATTTCGTGAAGATTCTTGATGGTTTTCCTGAACGCTGCAGAATGCTGTGTCATCTGCAGAAGTTGAAGAATGGATTCCTGATCTCGTTGGCATGCCAGATGCGTAAATCAAATACAGAGTGGGGCCTAGAATGCTACCTTGGAGAACTCCTGCTCCGATTGACTGTGAGAGACTTGTAAAGTCACCTTCTTTGATAACAAATTTCCGGTCGCATAAGTAGAAACATCTAAGATTCTTTTATATGATGAGATTTCAAGTCAGCGCCATGTTTCTCTAAACACGATTTGATTTTTCTAACATTAGGCATCGAAGTTCAACAGATGGAGCACTGTATTAGTTATCGCGATTTCAAGTATCTAAATTTTAACGATCTTCCTCGCAAATTGTTTGGAGTGATAGATTTTATATGCCTTCAGTTAATGAACAATATTTTTTTTAGAAACCAATGTTCAACAACTTTTTGAGAAATGTTTTTACGCCAAATGATTCAGCGGATGCTGCAGCAGAATTTCCGCCATATGCTGTTAGACAGCCTGTGTCTCTGAGACTTAACTTTCAAGATGTCGAAAACGTTATCAATAACATAAACCCCAGGAAAGCTCCAGGTATAGATCAAATTACTGGTAAAAAGCTGGAACAGTTACCTCGTGTAGCTAAAAGAGTTCTACTTTTTATTTTTAACGCTATTTTACGCCTTGAGTATTATCCTGCAGAGAAACCGTAAATGTGTTTATGGATTGAACAAGAGTCTGCAGAGTTGCCTCAAGATTGGTAAAATTTTGATCGGAATTTTGGTGGTTGGGCTGCTGATTCAAGTTTTGTGTATCGGTTTTGACCACACAAGCATATGAAACTTGTTTGGGGTTTTGCATGATTATGTTGCTTGTTGACTGACAGGGCAGCCCCTGTAATTTGCAGTATGGTTGCCTCCAAAGTTACTGCATTTTTTAGCACTTTAATCAGTTTTTGGCTTCTTGCACTGTGATGTGCCGTGCAGTTCACCACACACAACGCAAACTGCGGGCAACTTACAATAGGCCTTAGTATGACCGAATTCCTGGCAGTTTAGGCACTGAATGGGCCCTAAACGCTTGTGCGGCTCCTCAACGGTAACCCTGCGATGAAGAAGAAATTTGAGGTTATAAATTGGGTGAGTTTCATTCTTTTTGAGAATAACCTGCCCTGGTTCCAGTTCAACCCTAAACATGGGTTGAGGAATCTTTTCACGGTTCCGCATATTTACCACATTTTTTATTTTAAAGCCTTTATCTAGCAGTGCAGTCTTAACCTCATCTGTTTCTACATAAGGGTCAATACCTTTTATAACAACCTGAAGGCCTTTAGCACTTTTAAGTTGATAAGTGTAAAAATATCTTTTCTCTTTTTCCAGAGCGGCAGAAAGTTTTCGGTAATCATTTTCACAGTTGACTTGGATTTTTGTTTCACTTATTTGTCCGTGCTTCACTGATGTTACGTTGAAGGTGTCTTTACCAATTGCCGTAATAAGTGCTTTTACCAGCTCATTAGATGCAGGTTCTCTCAAGTATATTGGTGGCGGTTTAAATGCTTTTTTTTTTTATGTAGTTTTCTCGTCACTCTGAAGGATAGCAAACCTATTACTATCCGTTGTCGCAAAGGTAATATCGCCCTTAGACTTTTTTGGTTGCGATGATATGATTTAGGGCTTCACTGACGTTTAACCACGGTTATATACCTATCCATACCCACTTGAGTTTTCGGTTTATCAACAATAGCTATACTTGAAGATGGTTTGTCGTCTGTTGTAACAACAATGTTTGGCGAGCACGAACGCGTGCGTTTTTTATCTCTTAGAGACAGGAGATTGTCCAATGATTTTTTCAATGATTCCTCTTCAGAAATCCAGAGGTTTTTTCTAGTGGAGCTAAGCTCCCTCTCAGAATTGCATCTACTAGGTACACTCATGCAATCTTTTTCTTTATTTATATTTTTTTAATATAAAAGTATATAAAAATAATTGTCATAAAGTTTTTCTTTTGTATAAATTCGCTCTTCCACTTATTGCGGTTTTGTTAGAAAACAAAAACTTTAATGTATAGTTTTTTTCCGACTGGGTAGGTAATCTTCACGCACAATAACAACAATAACAATGCACTGCCACCGCACTTGTTTTATTGAAATTGATTTTATTGTTTAGTTAATGAAATGTAAGGAATTTATTTTCCCGTTGTTTTTTTTAAATAATTTGTTATTGTTTTTACAATTTAATTTTAGAAGAGCAATGCAAAAAAGCAATGATTTTATTTTTTTTTTTTTGTTCACTTTTTACGTCCGTGCGGTTGGAGAGTCACAGGAGAACTGAGCGTGAGTACATTTTTGTTCATTAACTTTTATTTTCGAAAGTTTCAACCATTTCTCTAATATTGAAATATACTGCTGCAAATTTCGTGAAGATTCTTGATGGTTTTCCTGAACGCTGCAGAATGCTGTGTCATCTGCAGAAGTTGAAGAATGGATTCCTGATCTCGTTGGCATGCCAGATGCGTAAATCAAATACAGAGTGGGGCCTAGAATGCTACCTTGGAGAACTCCTGCTCCGATTGACTGTGAGAGACTTGTAAAGTCACCTTCTTTGATAACAAATTTCCGGTCGCATAAGTAGAAACATCTAAGATTCTTTTATATGATGAGATTTCAAGTCAGCGCCATGTTTCTCTAAACACGATTTGATTTTTCTAACATTAGGCATCGAAGTTCAACAGATGGAGCACTGTATTAGTTATCGCGATTTCAAGTATCTAAATTTTAACGATCTTCCTCGCAAATTGTTTGGAGTGATAGATTTTATATGCCTTCAGTTAATGAACAATATTTTTTTTAGAAACCAATGTTCAACAACTTTTTGAGAAATGTTTTTACGCCAAATGATTCAGCGGATGCTGCAGCAGAATTTCCGCCATATGCTGTTAGACAGCCTGTGTCTCTGAGACTTAACTTTCAAGATGTCGAAAACGTTATCAATAACATAAACCCCAGGAAAGCTCCAGGTATAGATCAAATTACTGGTAAAAAGCTGGAACAGTTACCTCGTGTAGCTAAAAGAGTTCTACTTTTTATTTTTAACGCTATTTTACGCCTTGAGTATTATCCTGCAGAGTGGAAGGTCTCTATGATTAATATTATACCTAAGCCAGGGAAGGATCCCATTAAATTAGAATCATATAGACCAACAAAACTACTACCAACAATTTCAAAACTGTTCGAAAAATTGTTAATGGCGAAGTTGTCTCCAATACTGGATGATGTGGGATGTATCCCTAATCATCAATTTGGCTTTCAGGCTAAACATAATACCATCACACATGGCCTAGTCAATGTCATAAGACAATATTTTGAAGACAAAAAGTATTGTTCAGCTTTATTCATTGACATTTCCCAAGCTTTTGATAAAGTGTGGCACGACGGCTTGATGCACAAAATAAAGTTTAACTTGCCTGCAAACACTCACAAGCTTCTGGAAAGCTACTTATGCGGTCGGAAGTTTGTTATCAGAGCAGGCGATTTTATAAGCCCCTTACAGCCAATCGAGGCAGGAGCTCCCCAAGGTAGTATTCTAGGACCTACTTTATATTTGATTTACGCCTCAGACATGCCAACGAGATCCGGAATCCACACTTCAACTTTTGCAGATGACTCAGCATTCTGCAGCGTACACGAAAACCATCAAGTAGCTTCGCGAATTTTACAGGAGTATATATCAATATTAGAGATGTGGTTAAGACGTTGGAAAATTAAAGTTAATGAACAAAAGTGTACTCACGTTACATTCACACTGCGTAAACAAACATGTTCAGCTATCCAAATTAACAATTCAGCTATTCCGCAGCAAAATGAAGTCAAGTACCTTGGTATTCATCTTGACCGTAGGTTAACGTGGAAGTCTCACATAGATGCGAAAGGTACTCAGTTGAAATTAAAAGCAGCGCAACTAAATTGGCTTATGGGCAGAAATTCGACATTGAAGCTGGATTGCAAACTTTTATTATACAGCGCAATTGTGAAGCCGATATGGTGCTTTGGAATTCAACTATGGAGCACCGCCTCCACTTCTAACATTGAGAAAATTAAAGGCGACAAAATCAAATTCTTCGAACGAAACTCACGAATTCATAAAGATCTCTGTGTGCCTCTTGTAAAAGGCGAATTTTCTAAGTATGCGACAAGGTATATCAGTAAACTGGAACTTCACCCAAATCCTCTTGCATGCAACATTCTTAATTTTGGCGGCAACTATCGGTTGAGAAAGAGGGATACCTTTGCCACCATCAGAACGTTCAATAGGTGATTTTATCGATATTGACCGGGCAAAATAAAACATTTTTGTCTAGCATTGGCTGGACTTAATTAATTTTATGTATTTAGTATTAAGATTTGAATACTTATTGTAAGTTCACTTTGTGAAGATTCAATAAATAAATGAATGGCAAAAAAAAAAAAAAAAAAAGTTCATATGATATGTTGTCTAAAGAGTAGTGTTTTGTCTCTCCGTGTTTTCTGTACTATTATGAATTTCCAAAAAAACGAAATTATACCGGAATAGGTAGAGTTTTATTTTGCATCATGTGTGCACGTGTTTTTTTATTATATTATGTTTGACTGCCGTTTGTTTTTTTCTCTATTTGTTATTATTAATATCTTTTTTATGTCCCTCCTATGTATTTATTACCTTACGGTGTGCACGGTGTTGAACTAATTTTTGTTATTCTGAGCAGTGTCGAAGAATAGAATTTCTCTAGAAATTCTATTTCTGTGACTTAATGAACCCATGTAGTATATTTTGTATTGTAACGGCCGTATTCATAAAAAAGTTAAACAGCCGTTCTAACCATTTTTAGGGAAAACTCGATAAAACTGTATTCATAAACGAATTTTACGTTAAAATGTTCTTTTTAGCAGTTTTTTAAGTCAACCATTTTTAAAACTGGTTGCACCCAATTTTAACACAATTTTAAGGTGATATTTGTGTTTTTTAGTTATTGTTTATTTATATGTTGCGAAAATTTTTATTGCATATTTATCAGAAGTCCCATGATACTGATAACAATAGATGTTTGTTTTTAATAAAAAATATGACCCAAGCTTTGAATAGCTGGCAACAGAAAACTTTCAGGGAAAGAAGTAATCTATTTTATTCTGGATTCCAGATAAGCAATTACGCCTTACATTTTTTCCAGTCTTCTTATTTTAGTTATTACTAACATTTTATTCATTTAAAATAATATACGTTAATAAAATGCCATGTACATCAGTGATGTGTAAAAAAAACGAAATAATAAAAAAAAGTCATTATTCATATTTTTTCCTACGCGTACGCAAAAGGAATCAAAGTAAAACTTTTCTGACTCAGTATTTTTTGCTATTTAAATGAAAGACAAAATGGAGTTAACATTTATTTATTTGTTTTAAAGTCGATTTTCATAAAAAACAATACAAGACATTTCTTTACATGACTACTATGTGAACAAAAAACCGTTTTTATCGCAGCACTATGATTCAGATGAGAATTGCATATGATGGCATTGCCAATCACAAATAGAAAATTTCAATAAAATGATTTTTAGCTAAAATGCTGCTTCTGAATACGTTTCTATAAAATGTGTTTTTTTTTTTTGCTGAAAATTCTGTTTTAACTAAAAAGTTGTTAAAATGCTGATTAGTGCTTTTTTATGAATAGGGCCGTAAATGTTTGCAATGCTAATAGTAGCAGAAAAACAAAATTGGCAAAACTAACATAAAAATAAGAAAAATGTAAGTAATTCAGCTCAATTAGTGTAAAAAGAGTAATATTTATGAAAGTAGTATTGGACTTAAATTTCTCATAACATGTCAAGTTAACAATAATGTAAAAATTGTAAACATATCGCAAAACAAGTCTTGTAAAGGTAATAAAGTGTAAAAACATATTTTTAAAACTACTCTGTGGAGCGAAAAAATCGCGTAAGCTGTTCCGGAAAATATATTTTAATACTTTCGTCGCGATCTTCCGATTTTACGTAGACTAGGCCATGAAAAGTGTAAACTGATTTCAAGCATTTATCTTTCTTTAGCCCAAGTGTCATTTTTTGTGCAGCTACTGTTTTCAAGAAAGTGTTTTTAATAAACGCTGACCAAAATTTGATCATAATGGGTAGATCTATGATACTGTTTCCGTTTTTGGGTTTTTTTATGCTCAAAATTTCATTAAAAGGTGGCTTTGCTATATTTCGTTATTTCGTTATTTTTATTTATTTTACTGTTATCTAGCACAACAAGATGAATCATCTTATGAGTGACAGTGCTAGTGATCAAGCAATTACATATATGAGTATTAGTTAACAAAACTTATAATAATAATAGTGATAATTATACTAATAATAATAATATAACAATAATTTAGTGTATATGTATGTATATATAATTTAGAAAAATAATTTCATAAAAAATTTGGGAGCAGGAGTTTTAAAGTCTCGGAAAAAAGTTACATTTTAAAGATAGTTGTATTCTTATAGCAATGAACAGAAAACAAAATTAGAAGACTACAAAAGCGTGTATATGTATAAAGTATTATAAGCTATAGTGGGAAGCAATGTTTAACGATTAAGATATTTGAACAACTCTTTTTTAAATAAATTTGCGTTGCCTATCTGTTGGGTAGTATTTGGCAGGAAATTCCAAAGACTGGTAGAGTAAATTAAAAATTGTCGCTGAGAAAGAAGACTCTTATATTTTGCTGAATTATGTTCTTACCACGCTGCGATCTGGCAAAAATAATTTTGCTGAACATATATGGTGGTTGTAGGGAAGTTATTATTTTATGCAAGAAAAAAAGGCATTTAAGAAGATTTTCAAAAGTTAAATTTGATATCCTAGAGGAATATTCCGAAATTCGGTCCTTTTTGAAATATATGTATATCGAGCAATATTATTGTACACTACTTTAAGTTTGTGTAGATCCGTTGCATCACAATTTGCGTAAATCTCGCAGCCGTATAAAACGAAGCTTACTGTAAACTCTGCCAGCAACAGTGTCAATGTGATTGGTCCATGTGAGTTTGTTATTAAAAACTATGCCCAAGTTTAATGCTGAATTTATGAAGCCGACGGCATTGTCATTGATTATTATTGGAGAGTTATTGACAATTCTACCGGATTTTGAAATTAAGATACATTTAGACTTGGTGGGGTTAATAAGCAAACCATTTGCTCCAGCCCAACTACTAATCTTGTTTAAATCGTCGTTGATTCTACTTGTACACAAAGCAATTTCATTTACGTGGCAAAAATTGTAAATTTGTATGTCATCTGCGTACATATGCATTCTACTATCAATGACGATATCTGGCAAGTCGTTAATGTAAAGGCTGAAAAGCAAAGGACCAAGTATAGAACCTTGTGGTATTCCCTTATTAACATTTAGGGGGTTAGATAATCGATTATTTAGATTTACTATTTGGGAACGATTCCAAAGGTAAGATGAAATTAAATTGCAAGCAGAATTTGAAAAGTAAAACAACTTCTGAAGCTTTTTTAGTAAAATGGAGTGATTAATCGTATCAAAAGCCCTACTGTGATCCAAAAGTACCAGAAATGCAACCATATTATTGTCAAGCTTGGATCTTATACTTTCCACTACATCGGCTAAGGCAGTTATACAACTTCTGCTCTTCATGAAACCAGATTGCATCTCAGATAGCAGATTATTTCCTGTTAAATATTCGTTCATTTGTCTGTAAACAATATTTTCAAAAACCTTAGATAATATTGGAAGAATTGCTATAGGCCGGAAATCATTATTACTTTTAGGGATAGGAATAATCCTTGATAACTTCTATCCTTTTGGAAAAATTGATTTTGTAATAATTGTGTTAAATAAATATGTTAGGAAAGGTAGAAGCTTTGGAATTAATGTTTTTATGAATAGTGGGTTAACACCGTCCATACCGACTGCTTTCGATTTAATTGCAGAGAAACTTTTTAAAACTTCGAATTGATCTACGCAGCGGAAGCTGAACGGGGCTTTTACTGTAACGGGTCATCGTAAACATTACCTATTGGAGAAGGCACATTAGTGTTAACAAAATTATTATTAAGTAAGTTAACATCAACATCACAAACTCTGGAAACATTTGCGCGACCCACTCCAATTTGACGAATTTCTTTCCATTTAGCTTTGTTATCTATTGCGAATAAAAATTTGTTTTGGTAAAAAGCACATTTTGCAGCCTGAATACGTTTCGTCACTTCCCTCCGTGCAGATGCAAATATTATTTTAAGATTATCTGTTCTGAATCTTTTCCAGCGTAAATAAGCCTCATTGCGTTTTTTTATTAGGGTTTTTATTTCGTTATTAAACCATGGCGGTTGACTATGTTTTACGCGTTTAGTTCTTGTTGGTACACACAGATCAAATAAATAATTTACGTTATTTTGAATAAATGTTAGTTGATCGTCCACACTTTCCAAACTATAAATCTGCTCCCAGATAATTCTATTAACATGATGATTTAACGCAGCGATATCGGTGTTGCGAAAATCCCGATAAGTAAAGCATGTTTCACCCTGAAATGTGTTGAAGCTATGTTTCAGGAAGAGTAGGTCATGTTTTGAGAACATTGGCGCTGAAAGCTGATCGTATAAGACGACACTAGACTTCTGGTTCACAAATATTAAGTCAATTAAGCTGCAGGAAGTATTACTGTAATGTGTGGGTGTGTGAGTGTTTACCGGAAAAAGATCCAGAACAGACATTGGCGCAATCAGATTATTGCAATTAGATTATTGCAGAGAATTTCAAATATTTGGTTTACGTTTTCGTTGTTGTTTTTGTATTCCTGTAATTCGCACTTCAGATGCAACCATGGTATATTCTTGATTTAGTTGTTTTGTTTTCAATATCAGATTTAATTTGATTAATTTCAGTATTAAACGACTCTAATTTAACAACTTTGTCATTAAACTCCTTTACTTCACGTTTTACATCATTTAATATTTCATCTTTAAATACTTTAAATTTTACTTCAATCTCTTCTATTAGGCTTCTCTTACTTCAGCTATCATCTGTTTAATTAGTTCTGACTGCTCTTTTATAAACTGATCTTGTTTGGTAAACTTTTCATCCAACCAATTCCGAGAAAAAGAATCACTTTAGAAAAGAAGATTAGAAAAAGAGTTTAATTCAGCTTCATCCGCCGTTCTCTTAATTCTTCTTGTTGACATCATTGAGATATTTATGACGAGAAATTATTATAATTGTTATATTAAAGATAAATAATTAATTAATATAATTTTGTTGATGTAACACGAAAAGAAAGAGTATTATGTTTAATGACTTTTTATTTTTGTCTATGTTTTCAAGTTTATTGAACTTTGAAATAAATTAAAACAAGTAAGAGTGTGGTATATTCGGCTGGGCCGAATCCAAAATACCCTTCACGATAGTCTCGTATATGTATAGTATATTTAAAAATTTTAACTAAGTATGCTCAGTTATATATCAACCGATATCGGAATTTTCTATCTACTGTATTTTTGTAACCTTCTTGTATAACGAGAATTTTCATTTTCCATTTTTATATAACCTGATTTTATTGCTAAGACTGTTTTTGACCACAAAAAAGTTGTTTAAGTTCGCTTACCAGTTCTCCTGTGATTCTCCAACCGCACGGTCGTATTAAAAAAAAACGAACAAAAAAAATAAAATCATTGTGCTTAAATTCTTTTAAAATCAATCATATATTATATTAAATTGTAAAAACAATAACAAATTATTTTAAAAAAACAACGGGAAAATAAATTCCTTAGATTTCATTAACTAAACAATAAAATCAATTTCAATAAAACAAGTGCGGTGGCAGTGCATTGTTATTGTTGTTATTGTGCGTGAAGATTACCTACCCAGTTGGGAAAAAACTATACATTAAAGTTTTGATTTCTTGGAAAACCGCAATAAGTGGAAGAGCGAAGTTATACAAAAGAAAAACTTTGTGACAATTATTTTTATATACTTTTAAATTAAAAAAATATAAATAAAAACAAGTAAGAGTGTGGTAAATTCGGCTGGGCCGAATCTAAAATACCCTTCCGGTATATATGTACCGATATCGTAAATTTCCATTTTCCATATTTATATAACCTTATTTCGTTACCAGAACTGTTTTTTAACAAAAAAAAGTTGTTTAAGTTCACTTACGCGACATTTTCATGAAAACCGCGGTTTAGGCTATATCTGGGTTATATATGGACCGATATCGGAAATTTCCATATTTATATAACTTTATTTCGTTACCAGAACTGTTTTTAAGCAAAAAAAAAAAGTTGTTTAAGTTCACTTACGCGACATTTTCATGAAAACCGCGGTTTAGGCTATATCTCGGGTATATATGGACCGATATCGGAAATTTTCATTTTCCATATTTATATAGCCTTACTTTATTACCGGAACTTCCTTTGAGCAAAAAAGGTTGTTTAAGTTTACTTACGGGACATTTTCATGAAAAACCCGATTCATGGTATATCTGGGGTGTTTATGGACCGCTATCAGATATTTTCATTTTCGATATTTATATAGCCTTACTTTATTACCGGAACTGCCTTTGAGCAAAAAAAAATTTGTTTACGTTTACTTAAGGGACATTTTCATGAAACACCCGTTTTAGGCTATATCTCGGATATATATAGACCGATATCGGGCATTTTTATTTTCCATATTTTTCTAACCTTATTTCATTACCAGAACTGTTTTTAAGGAAAAAAAAGTTGTTTAAGTTCGCTTACGCGGCATTTTTATGAAAAACCCCGTTTAGGATATATATCTCGGGTATATATAGACCGATATCAGAAATTTTCATTTTCCATGTTTACATAACTTTATTTCATTATCAGAACTGCTTTAAAGCAAGAAAAGATGTTTAAGTTCACTTACGCTACATTTCCATAACAACCGCGGCTTAGGCTATATCTCGGGTATATATGGACCGATATCGAAAAATTTCCATGTTCCATATTTATATAACCTTATTTCCTTACCAGAACTGTTTTTAAGCAAAAAAGATGTTTACGTTCACTTACGCGGCATTACCATGAAAACCGAGACTTAGGCTATATATCGGGTATATATAGACCGATATCGGAAATTTTCATTTTCTATATTTATATAACCTTACATTATTACCGGAACTGCCTTTGAGCAAAAAAAGTTGTTTAAGTTTACTTACGGGACATTTTCATGAAAACCCCGTTTTAGGCTATATCTCGATGGACCGATATCGGGCATTTTCATTTTCCATATTTATCTAACCTTATTTTATTACTAGAACTGCTTTTAATGAAAACACGTTAAGTTCGCTTACGCGGCATTTTCTTGAAAACCCCGGTTTAGGCTATATCTCGGGTATATATGGACCGATATCGGGCATTTTCATTTCCCATATTTATCTAACCTTATTTCATTACCAGAACTGTTTTTTAGGAAAAAAAGTTGTGTTCGAAGTAACCACTGTGCAGTCTCTGCTACTGAAGTATATTTTTTGTGCTATTTAAAAATATATTAATACATATGTTTGTTACATTTAAATTGTTCATGTACATTTACTGTTTTCTTTTAATAAGTTAAATGTGCAATGACAACAACAACAATATTTCAGAATTAAGAATTTTTATTGCTTAGCGGTTTAAAACACCATAACTAAGTTTATTAATTTAATAATGAAGTTCTTATGCAGCTTTTGTTTCTTATTTCTTGATTTTTTAACATGCTTAAGAATAAACATTTACGAACTTTGTCATTCGATTTTCAGTATTAAAGCAATAAAGACCAAATTTTGTAAGTCGAAAAAATTTGGAATTTGTTTTAATCACATTTTGCTACAAACAGCCTGTAAAAAAGCTTACAGGCTCATACATTGGTGACCCCGACGTGATTGTCAAAGTCACGTTAATCTCGTTTCGAATTAATATCAAGTCGGATATTTATTGAAGTAAAACTTCTTGGATATTGATCATCAAGGCAAATATGATGCCTTCAACCAACCAAGCCGAAGAAAGCCATGAAGAGCTGCAACTATCAGCAAGGGTAAAGTCGATTGGTAAACAGCTGGAAGATTTAAGTATGGTCTTAAATTCCGAAAATTTGAATAGCATGGATGATGCTGATCTTATGGTGCGTCTCGAATATGTCGAAGACTTATATTCGCAGTTCGAACAAACAGCCATTCTCTTGGATGAAAAAAGCTCTTTAGATACGGAAAGCAGTCACCGTTCAAATTTCTTAACAACATTTTTTGAGGTAAAAGCCAAAATTAAAAGAAAAATTAACTTCAACAGAAATCCTCGATCAGTGCCACATTCTTCGACAGTTCGTCAATTTTCGCTAGACGAGCCCACAAATGCTCGAAAAACCAGATTACCTGAGTTAAAAATACCCCAATTTTCTGGGTCATATACCGAATGGCCTGATTTTTTTGCAATGTTTTCAACAGTTGTAGCAAACGATTTGGATTTGAGTAAAATAGAAAAATTTCAACACTTACGTGCATGTTTGATTGGTCCGGCATTGGACACAATTTCGTCGTTGGAGCCGAATGATGAAAATTATGATAAAGCTATAACTTTATTAACGAATCGTTTTGATAATAAGCTACTTAATTTTCAGGCGCATATAAAAGATATTTTTGGTTTAAAAGGTGTTGATAAGGGTTCAGCTTCGAGTTTGAGGCATTTAAGTGACAAACTCAATGCGCACGTAAGAGCTTTGGATACAATGTCAACGAAGGATCAAATAGCCGATGGACTTTTAACACATCTCATTGTTTCCAAGCTTGACTCGCAAGCGCAAACGAAATGGGAAGAGGGATTGCAAAGTGATCAGCTGCCGTCATTGTCAACTTTGACCGACTTTTTGGAAAAAAGATGTCGTATGCTGGAAAATCTTCAAAGTTCAACGGTAACAAAATTTTCCAATCATCAGGTGAGCAAAAAATCTAGTGGTCATATTCGCAATGTTTTAGTAGCTTCAAGCGCAAATACTACTAGCTGTAATTTCTGTGATGCAACCGATCATCACATAAGCCATTGTTCAAGATTTAATAGTTTATCGCCTATGACACGTTTTAAAGAAGTTAAAAGGTTAAATCTATGCATCAATTGCTTACGAAAAGGTCATAGATTATCGAAGTGCAAGTCAGGTCCCTGTCGTCATTGTTCGATGAGACATCACTCATTATTACACTTGGGTGCAGGCCCGCCCGAATCTTTACCTCCAGTTGATCATTCCCAAAATCGCAATCCGATTCATGCTTCTAATGAACATCAAAATTTCTCTCCACAGTCTTCGCTTGTATCATCGTTACCGTCAGCTGAAATCTCAGAGCAATTAAATGAATCAAATGTGTTTTTAGCAACAGCTATGGTTTTGGTAAAAAATAAATTTGGTTTATTTGTGCCATGTCGTGCAATTTTAGACTCCGCTTCACAGCTAAATTTTATTTCAAGTCGCTTCTTAGCTCAATTGCAATTAAAGTCTAAAAGATCATTCGTATCAATTTCCGGCATTGGACATAGCAGTATAGTAGCTGACAAATCAACAAACGTTTTGATTAAATCATCCAACAACGAATATTTCGTTTCATTTGATGTAGTTGTAATTCCAAATATAACCGGCTACCAACCTAATAAAAATAATGGGAGCTTTGAAATTCCTGCTAACATAAAATTGGCAGATCCATTTTTTGACAAAAATGGCCGTATTGACATTTTAATTGGAGCCAGTTTATTTTTCGAATTGATGGATGTAGGCCAAATAAGGCTAGGTGACAATTTGCCATTATTACAGAAAACTAGATTAGGCTGGGTAGTGTCCGGTGGAGGTTTCAGCTCAAAAAATGTATTTTCTCTGGCCACAGCTCATAAAAAGATTCAATATACTGATAATGATTCATTGGCAGATATTATGAAAAAATTTTGGGATGTTGAAGACAAGTTGGGATGTCATTCAAAATTATCAATTCAAGATGAATTTTGTGAAAATCATTTTCGGAAAAATGTATTTCGATTGGAATCTGGCGATTATTCCGTCAGACTCCCAAGGAAACCAAACTTAACTCAACTCGGCAATTCTCATGATATTGCTTACAGACGTTTTTTATCCCTGGAAAAGAAATTAATTAAAAATCCCGAGGTTGGGAGACAGTATATTGCTTTTATGAACGAATATCTCGAACTTAATCATATGTCGCCTGTTACCTCTATCCCTCCCGAAATAAAAATTAATTTTCTTCCGCATCACTGCGTTCACAAAAAAGATAGCACAACCTCAAAGCTCAGAGTAGTTTTCGATGGGTCTGCGAAAACCACAACAGGCATATCGCTCAACGACACTCTTTACACCGGGCCATCTATACAACCAAAATTGTTCAAAACTCTGTTACGATTTCGTTTTTTCAAAATAGCATTGAGCGGAGATATATGTAAAATGTATCGTTGCGTTCGTATGGCATATCCCGATGACTTTCTCCAATGCATATTATGGCGAAATAGCTCAAGCGAAAATATAAAAATTTATAAACTAAACACTGTCACCTATGGAACAAAATCAGCAGCCTTTCTTGCAATTCGTGCAATGCATCAACTTGCTTTGGATGAAGAAAGGTCCTTTCCAATTGGTGCACACATTGTTAAAAACAATTTTTACGTCGATGATTTGATAACCGGTGGAAATTCAGTTGAAGAAGTTAGAGAAATAAGACAACAAGTAACAAATTTGCTCGCGTGTGGAAAATTCCCAATAAGAAAATGGTGCTCCAATAATGAGTTTATTCTAAATGAAATTCCCGTATCTGATCGAGAAGAGTACTTAAAATTTGATGATGGAACTGATATTAGAAAAACATTAGGTTTGTTATGGGATCCAAAAACCGACTCTTTTATTTTCACATTTTCCTGTTTTGACGATGCTAAACCGCTTTCAAAGCGCTCCATTTTATCAACTATAGCACGGTTCTACGACCCTTTGGGATTATTAGGGCCAGTGATCACTAAAGCAAAGGTTTTTATGCAATCCCTATGGAAATCCAGTTTAGATTGGGATGAAAGCTTACCGCAATATTTAAATTCGGCTTGGATGCAATACATCTCGACTTTTTCAACTCTGAACAAATTCACATTTCCAAGATTTGTTTCTTTTCCAGATTCCTCAATTCAGATACATGGTTTTTGTGACGCTAGCCTTTCAGCTTATGGTGCCTGCATTTACGTAAGGTCGAAATTAAACGATGAAATACTAGTCAGTCTATTTTGCTCAAAATCAAGAGTAGCACCCCTCAAGGTTCTCACAGTACCTAAGCTTGAATTGTCGGCTGCGTTACTTCTAGCAGAACTTTTGCACGAGTTCAAAGAAACTTTTGATTGTGATTACGAATATCACTGTTGGTCAGACTCTATGGTGGTACTATCTTGGTTACGCCACGATTCAGCAAATTTCAACGTGTTCGTGGCAAATAGAATAAGTCGAATACAGAGTTTAACGCAAAATATGTTATGGCATCACGTTCCAACTATGCATAATCCTGCTGATATTTTATCGAGGGGAGCTACTCCAAAGGAACTTTTCTATTCGAAAATTTGGAAAGAAGGTCCAGATTTTTTACACAAAAATGAAGAAAATTGGCCAAAAACCACAAACTTTATTAGTGAACTTCCTGAATGCCGACGTGCTGCATTAGTTTCTTCAAACTTATGCACACATGCATATGATTTTTCGGTAAATTGCAAATACCACAATTCATTTCCGAAACTACAACGAATATTTGCCTATGTAAACCGATTTTTAAAATATAAAAGAGAAGTAAAATTTGCTAAAGAATTATCGCCTGATGACATTAAAATGGGGACTTATATATTATTTCGCAATATCCAACTTGTTAATTTCGCTGCAGAGTATAAATGCTTAAAAAACAATAAAAATGTACATTCAACAAGCAAACTGATAGCGCTATCGCCCTTTATGGATGCTGAAGGTCTTATCAGAGTTAGTGGCCGTTTGCAACATTCATTTTTAAATTTTAACGCTAAACATCCCATTATTCTGCCAAGGGGCCATCCAGTTACATCAGCAGTCATTTTGTTTTTCCATAATAAGTTGTTGCATGCTGGACCGCAGTGTTTATTAGCCAATATTCGACTGCAATACTGGCCAATTGGTGGCAGAAAAACTGTAAGTGCTGTCATAAATAAATGCATCATATGCTTTCGTTTAAGGCCAAAAATCGCCCAAAATCTTATGGGCAGCCTACCGGCAGACCGTGTACAACAACATAAAACTTTCTATACAACAGGAATTGATTTTTGCGGGCCGTTTTATTATAAATCCGAAGTGAGAAATCGTGCACCTGTCAAATCTTACATTTGCATTTTCGTCTGTTTTCTGACAAAGGCAACACATTTGGAGCTGGTACAAGACTTGTCAACACCATCCTTCTTATTGTCGCTTAAGCGTTTCATTTCCATTCGCGGAACACCAAGTACCATATGGTCGGACAACGCGACAAATTTCGTTGGGGCTAAAAATGAGCTGGCAGAATTGCGTCAACTATTCTTTGATCAAGCCAACATGAAGAAGATTTACCAGCAATGTAGAGAAGATGGCATAAATTGGAAATTTATACCCCCAAGGTCTCCGCATTTTGGGGGCCTCTGGGAGGCAGCTGTAAAGGCAGCCAAATACCATTTTTATAGAACTGTAGGTCAAACTATACTAACATTTGATGAACTTCGAACTTTAGTCTGCCAAATATCAGCAGTTCTAAATTCGAGACCTTTATGTCCACTTACAGAAAATCCAGAGGACCTCGAGGTGTTAACTCCAGCACATTTTTTAGTCGGTACATTATTGACAACAATTTCAGTACCTGACATAAGGGAGCTGAATCCAAGCCTTATGAACCGTTGGCAAAAAGTAAGTTTTATGCACCAAATCTTTTGGAAGAAGTGGAGTCAATCATACCTAACATTATTGCAAGAGCGGTCAAAGTGGCAATCTCCAACAAAGAATGTAGAAAGGGGTACAATGGTCCTGGTAAAAGACGAAAATATCCCACCTTTAAAATGGCAGCTTGGACGTGTCCTAGAAGTTATTGCCGGCGATGACGGAATTATACGAGTCGCAATAGTAAAAACAATCAACGGCATTATTCGACGAGCCATAACAAAGTTAGCAGTTCTTCCAATAGATGACGCAGTTGAAAGTCACAGCCTTCCAACGGGGGGAGGATGTTCGAAGTAACCACTGTGCAGTCTCTGCTACTGAAGTATATTTTTTGTGCTATTTAAAAATATATTAATACATATGTTTGTTACATTTAAATTGTTCATGTACATTTACTGTTTTCTTTTAATAAGTTAAATGTGCAATGACAACAACAACAATATTTCAGAATTAAGAATTTTTATTGCTTAGCGGTTTAAAACACCATAACTAAGTTTATTAATTTAATAATGAAGTTCTTATGCAGCTTTTGTTTCTTATTTCTTGATTTTTTAACATGCTTAAGAATAAACATTTACGAACTTTGTCATTCGATTTTCAGTATTAAAGCAATAAAGACCAAATTTTGTAAGTCGAAAAAATTTTGAATTTGTTTTAATCACATTTTGCTACAAACAGCCTGTAAAAAAGCTTACAGGCTCATACAAGTTGTTTAAGTTTGCTTACGCAGCATTTTTATGAAAACCCCGGTTTAGGTTAAATCTCGGGTATATATAGACCGATATCGGAAATTTTCATTTTCCATATTTACATAACTTTATTTCATTATCAGAACTGCTTTAAAGCAAGAAAAGATGTTTAAGTTCACTTACGCTACATTTTCATAACAACCGTGGCTTAGGCTATATCTCGGGTATACATGGAACGATATCGAAAAATTTCCATGTTCCATATTTATATAACCTTATGTCCTTACCAGAACTGTTTTTAAGCAAAAAAGATGTTTACGTTCACTTACGCGGCATTACCATGAAAACCGCGGCTTAGGCTATATATCGGGTATATATGGACCGATATCATAAATTTCCATTTTCCATATTTGTATAACCTTATTTCATTACCAGAACTGCTTCTAAGCAAAAAAAAAAGTTGTTTAAGTTTGCTTACGCGACATTTTCATGAAAAACCCGGTTTAGGGTATATCTGGGGTATATATGGACCGATATCGGAAATTTTCATTTTCCATATTTATATAACTTACTTTATTACCGGAACTGCCTTTGAGCAAAAAAAAGTTTTTTAAGTTCGCTTATGTGGCATTTTGAAGAAAAACCTGTTCTAGGCTATATCTCGGGTATATATGGACCGATATCGAAAATTTTTATTTTTCATATTTATATAATCTAATTTTATTACCAGAACTACTTTTAAGCAAAAAAAGCTTTTTAAGTTTGCTTACGCCGCATGTTCATGAAAAACCCGGTTTAGGCTATGTCTCGGGTATATATGGACCGATATCGGAAATTTTTATTTTCCATATTTATATAACCTTATTTTATTACCAGAACTACTTTTAAGCAAAAAAAAGTTGTTTAGCTTCGCCTATGCGACATTTTCATTAAAAATCCGATTTGGGCTATATCTCGGGTATATATGGACCGATATCTGAAAAAAAAATTTTTGCCTTTAAGTCACCATGCTTAATAAGTGTGTGAAGTTTTAAGCAAAACAAACAACTTTTGTTTTCAAAAATTTTCATACAAAACTGCAAAAAAAATGGCTTTTTTCGGAATTTTGAATATATCTCAGCTATACGTGGACCGATATTACTGAATTTCAATAGCAAACCCATGAATCGATGGGGTGAAGGAAAAAAGTTTCTAAGTCTAATGGTTTTCTCAGAAACGGTATTTCAACAGCGGACAGACGGATACACGGACAGACAGATATCCCTTAATCGACTTTTCCATTAATTCTGATTCAGAATATATATACTTTATAGGGTCGCAAAAAAAACTGTAGAAATTACAAACGGAATCACAAACTTATATATACCCTTACCTTTTTGTGAAGGGTATAAAAAAAATTGCATGAGTGTACCTAGTAGATGCAATTCTGTGAGGGAGCTTAGCTCCACTAGAAAAAACTTCAAATCACTTGGTTCTCGATTTTTAGCGGCTGGCGACTATAACACTAAACACACTTTTTGGGGATCACGTTTAATTACCCCGAAAGGCCGTGTGATTTTTGACACCGTATCCAAAATGGGCTTAGATGTGATTTCAAGCGGACACCCCACTTATTGTCCGTAAACCGACGAAAGATCCCTGATGTTATAGATTTTGGAGTTGCGAAAAATTTTCCTTTAGCGTGGATGCAAGTGGAGCCTTCATTAGATTTGTCATCAGATCACTCACCCATTATAATCTCTGTTTTGTTCCCCCAAGAGATTGGCTAAAATACAAAAAATTTCTGAGTACGCATTGTACTGAAAATATTGCCTTGCGAACGCCTGAGGATATTGATGCGTCAATTAACGATTTTTCTGAAAACCTCAAACTGGCCGTGCAGCATGCTACCACTGGCCATATAA
Source organism: Thecocarcelia acutangulata (assembly GCA_914767995.1). Taxonomy (NCBI): domain Eukaryota; kingdom Metazoa; phylum Arthropoda; class Insecta; order Diptera; family Tachinidae; genus Thecocarcelia; species Thecocarcelia acutangulata. The sequence continues at coordinate 53,927,966 of OU612098.1, read as the reverse complement.
GATCCAGAAATAACAAGTAAGAGTGTAGTATATTCGGCTGGGCCGAATCTAAAATACCCTTCACGATAGTCACGAATATGTATAGTATATTAAAAATGTGACCTAAATATGCTCGGTTATATATGAACCGATATCGGATTTTTCTATTTTCTGTATTTTAGTAACCTTCTTTTATAACGAGAATTGCTTTCCAGCAAAAAAAAAATAAATTTTAATGGAAAAATCGGTTCAGGCTATATCTCGGGTATATATGGACCGATATCGAAAATTTTAATTTTCCATATTTATATAACCTTATATCATTACCAGAACTGCTTTTGTGCACAACAAATTGTTTAAGTTCGCTTACGCGATATTTTCATGAAAAACCCGATTTAGGCTATATCTCGGGTATATATGGACCGATATCAGAAATTTTAATTTTCTCTATTTTCGTAACCTTCTTTTATAACAAGAACTGCTTTTCAGTAAAAAAAAATGTTATTGGAAAAATCGGTTCAGGCTATATCTCGAGTATATATGGACCGATATCGGATTTTTTCTTTTTCCATATATATATAACCTTATTTCATTACCAGAACTGCTTTTGAGCACAAAAAAGTTGTTTACTCGGCATTTTCATCAAAAAACCTGTTAAGCTATATATCGGGTATATATGAACCGATATCGGAAATTTTAATTTTCCATATTTATATAACCTTATTTTATTACCAGAACTGCTTTAAGGTGAAAAAAGTTGTTTAAGTTCGCTTACGCGGCATTTTCATGAAAACCGCGGTTTAGGCTATATCTCTGGTATATATGGACCGATATCGGAAATTTTAATTTTCCATATTTATATAACCTCATCTTATTACCAGAACTGTTTTAAGCAAAAAAAAGTTGTTTAAGTTCGCTTACGCGACATTTTCATGAAAAACCCGGTTTGGGCTATATCTCGGGTATATATGGACCGATATCGGAAATTTTCATTTTCCATATTTATATAACCTTATTTAATTACCAGAACTGCTTTAAGGCGAAAAAATTGTTTAAGTTCGCTTACGCGGCATTTTCATGAAAACCCCGGTTTAGGCTATATCTCGGGTATATATGGACCGATATCGGAAATTTTCATTTTCCATATTTATGTAACCTAATTTCATTACCAGAACTGCTTTTGAGCACAAAAAAATTGTTTAAGTTCGCTTACGCGGCATTTTCATGAAAACCCCGGTCTAGGCTATATCTCGGGTATATATGGACCGATATCGAAAATGTTCATTTTCCATACATATTTATGTAACTTAATTTTATTACCAGAACTGCTTTTGAGCAAAAAAAAGTTATTTAGCTTCGCCTATGCGACATTTTCATTAAAAATCCGATTTGGGCTATATCTCGGTTATATATGGACCGATATCTAAAAAAAAAATTTTTTGCCTTTTAGTCACCATGCTTAATAAGTGTGTGAAGTTTGAAGCAAAACGAACAACTTTTGTTTTCAAAAATTTTCATACAAAACTGCAAAAAAATAGCTTTTTTCGGAATTTTGAATATATCTCAGCTATACGTGGAGCGATATTACTGAATTTCAATAGCAAACCCATGAATCGATGGGGTAAAAGAATGGTGAAAGAAAAAAGTTTCTAAGTCTAATGGTTTTCTCAGAAACGGTATTTCAACAGCGGACAGACGGACATCGCTTAATCGACTTTTCCATTAATTCTGATTCAGAATATATATACTTTATAGGGTCGCAAAAAAAACTGTAGAAATTACAAACGGAATCACAAACTTATATATACCCTTAACATTTTTGTGAAGGGTATAAAAACAATAGAACTTATTCGTCTGAAATTGAGCAACTTCTGTCAGAAAAAAGAAGAGTTAGAAGAGAGTGGCAAACTCGCAGGTCTCCCCAGCTTAAAACTAGGCTACGGGAATGCGTAACTCGACTAAGAAATCTGCTGGAAATCCAGAGAATATCCTCCCTTAAAACATACTTGGAAAGCCTGGATGGTACTCCGCAATCTGACTATTCTCTGTGGAAAGCGGCAAAAGGTCTGAAAAGACCCGTAATAGGTAAGCCACCTTTGCGAACTTCAACTGGCGACTGGGCACGAAGCGATTCCGAAAAGGAGATGGTGTACGTTGATCATTTGAGAATTGTTTTTACGCCAAATGATTCAGCGGATGCTGCAGCAGAATTTCCGCCGTATGCTGTTAGACAGCCTGTTTCTTTGAGACTTAACTTTCAAGATTTCGAAAACGTTATCAATAACATAAACCCCAGGAAAGCTCCAGGTATAGATCTAATTACTGGTAAAATGCTTGAACAGTTACCTCGTGTAGCTAGAAGAGTTCTACTTTTTATTTTTAACGCTATTTTACGCCTTGAGTATTATCCTGCAGAGTGGAAGGTCTCAATGATTACTATGATACCCAAGCCAGGGAAGGATCTAACTAAGGTAGAATCATATAGACCAATAAGTATTTTACCAACAATTTCAAAACTATTCGAAAAATTGTTAATGGCGAAGTTGAGTCCAATATTGAACAATGTAGGATGCATCCCTGATCATCAATTTGGCTTTCGGGCTAAACATAGCACCATAGAACAAACGCACAGACTAGTCAATGTCATAAGACAAACCTTTGAGGCGAAGAAGTACTGCTCAGCTCTTTTCATTGATATTTCTCAAGCGTTTGATAAAGTGTGGCATGACGGCTTGATGCACAAAATAAAGCTAAATTTGCCTGCAAATACACACAAGCTTCTGGAAAGCTACTTATACGGGCGGAAGTTTGTTATCAGAGAAGGCGACTTTATTAGCCCAACTCAGCCAATCAAGGCAGGAGTTCCCCAAGGCAGCATACTGGGGCCTACTTTATATTTGATTTACGCCTCTGACATGCCAACGACATCTGGAATCCACACTTCTACCTTTGCAGATGACACAGCGTTTTTGAGTGTTCATGATAACCACCATTTAGCATCACGAAATTTACAGGAATATACTTCAATATTAGAGAAATGGCTAAAACTTTGGAAAATCAAAGTTAATGAACAGAAATGTACTCATGTTACATTCACACTGTGTAGGCAAACATGTCCGCCTATCCAAATAAACAACTCACCTATTCCGCAGCACAACGAAGTCAAGTACCTTGGTATTCGCCTGGACCGTAGGCTAACATGGAAGTCTCACATTGAAGCAAAGGTCACTCAGTTAAAACTAAAAGCAGCGCAGCTAAATTGGCTTATGGGCAGAAATTCGACACTGAAATTAGATTGCAAACTTTTGTTATACAACTCAATACTAAAGCCTATATGGTGCTACGGAATTCAGTTATGGGGCACCGCCTCAGCGTCAAACATTGAAAAAATCCAAAGGCGACAAAACAAAATTCTACGAACGATTACTGCAGCTCCATGGTACGTCAAAAATTCACGAATTCATAACGATCTGAGTGTTCCGCTGGTAAAAGAGGAATTTTCTAAGTACGCGACAAGGTATATCAGTAAACTGGAACTTCATCCAAACCCTCTTGCTCGCAATATACTTAATTTTGGCGGCCACACTCGGCTTAAAAGAAGGGATACCGCTGCCACCATCAGATTGCTCAATAGGTGATTTTACCGAAATAGCTCCCGCATAATAAAACTTTTGTCTAGCATTGGCCGGACTTTAGAATCACATTTTTTAATTTTAAATTTAGTATTAAGATTTGAATACTTATTGTTAGTTCATTTTGAAGATTCAATAAATAAAAAAAAAAAAAAAAAAAAAAAAAAAAAAATTAACGATATTTCTGAAAACCTCAAACTGGCCGTACAGCATGCTACCACTAGTCATATAAGATCCAGAAATGAAACCAATAGAACTTATTCGTCCGAAATTGAGCAACTTCTGTCAGAAAAAAGAAGAGTCAGAAGAGAGTGGCAACTTCGCAGATCTCCCCAGCTTAAAACTAGGCTACGGGCATGCATAACTCAGTTAAGAAATCTGCTTGAAGTCCATAGAATGGCTTCCCTTAAAACATATTTGGAAAGCCTGGATGGTACTCCGCAATCTGACCATTCTCTGTGGAAAGCGACAAAAGGTCTGAAAAGACCTGTAATAGGTAAGCCACCTTTGCGAACTTCAACTGGCGACTGGGCAAGAAGTGATTCAGAAAAGGGGATGGTGTATGTTAACCATTTGAGAAATGTTTTTATTACAAATGATATAACAAATGATGCATCTGAATTACCACCATATGTAGTTAGACCGCCTGTGTCTTTGCGATTCACATTTCAAGATGTAGAACAAGGTATCAGTAACATAAACCCCAGGAAAGCTCCAGGTATTGATCAAATTACTGGCAAAATGCTGGAACAGTTACCTCGTGTAGCTAGAAGAGTTCTACTTTTTATTTTTAACGCTATTTTACGCCTTGAGTATTATCCTGCAGAGTGGAAGGTCTCTATGATTACTATGATACCCAAGCCAGGGAAGGATCCGACCAAGGTAGAATCATATAGACCAATAAGTCTACTACCAACAATTTCAAAGCTATTCGAAAAACTGTTAATGGTTAAGTTGAGTCCAATATTAAACAATGTGGGATGCATCCCTGATCATCAATTTGGGTTTCGGGCTAAACATAGCACCATAGAACAAACACACAGACTAGTCAACGACATAAGACAGACCTTTGAGGAGAAAAAGTATTGTTCAGCTCTATTCATCGACATTTCTCAAGCTTTTGATAAAGTGTGGCACGACGGCTTGATGCACAAAATAAAGTTGAACTTGCCTGCAAATACCCACAAGCTTCTGGAAAGCTACTTATATGGGCGGAAATTTGTTGTCAGAGAAGGTGATTTTATAAGCCCAACTCAACCTATCGAGGCAGGAGTTCCCCAAGGTAGCATACTTGGGCCTACTTTATATTTGATTTACGCCTCTGACATGCCAACGACATCTGGAATACACACTTCAACTTTCGCAGACGACACACCGGGGTTTTGAGCATTCATGAAAACCACCAATTAGCTTCACGAAATTTACAGGAATTTATTTCAATATTGGAAAAATGGCTGAAGTTTTGGAAAATCAGGGTTAATGAACAAAAATGTACTCACGTTACATTCACACTGCGTAAGCAAACATGTTCGGCTATACAAATTAACAATACACCTATTCCGCAGCAAAATGAAGTCAAGTACCTTGGTATTCACCTGGACCGTAGGCTAACGTGGAAGTCTCACATTGAAGCAAAAGTCACTCAGTTGAAACTAAAAGCTGCGCAACTAAATTGGCTTATGGGCAGAAACTCGACATTGAAGTTGGATTGTAAACTTCTGCTATACAATGCAATTCTAAAACCTATATGGTGCTACGGAATTCAATTATGGGGCACCGCCTCAGCGTCAAATATTGAAAAAATTCAAAGGCGACAAAACCAAATTCTTCGAACGATTACTGCAGCTCCATGGTACGTAAAAAATTCACGAATTCATAAAGATCTGAGTGTTCCGCTGGTAAAAGAGGAATTTTCTAAGTACGCGACAAGGTATGTCAGTAAACTGGAACTTCATCCAAACCCTCTTGCGCGTAATATACTTAATTTTGGCGGCCACAGTCGGTTGAGAAGAAGGGATACCGTTGCCACCATCAGAACGTTTAATAGGTGATTCTACCGATATTGCTTCCGCATAATAGAACTTTTTGTCTAGCATTGGCTGGACGTAAGTAAAAAGCACATTTTATTTTATTATTTTTTTTTTTAATATTTAGTATTAAGATTTGAATACTTATTGTTAGTTCATTTTGAAGATTCAATAAATAAAAACGCTTAACAAAAAAAAAAAAAAATGATTATTCCCCGGTTGCGATCTCTGATCATAAACTCATCCTTGAATTTATGATTCGAGCTCTACTATTTTACGCAATTGCAAAGATTTCGAAAGTTCAACCACAGCAGGACTATATTGCAAATTGTAATCAAATATAAAGAAATTCAATTCATCCGCATTCTCAATGTACGTAATTACTCCACATACAACATCATCTGATTTATATATCTAACTACAATTTAGATTTAGCGTCATGCCCAAATATGGGTGGACACGAGTCAAAAATTGAAAATCCTAATGCAAATGTCATTAATGACATCACTGTAAAAATAGAGAATCCAATAATATATCTCACAATTATTATCTCCTTGCTTGCCGTGCAAATCCTCATAACCTTGTATCAACTACATAAGAGATCTATAAAAAAGAACTATGCACGTGCAGCCTCTTTAGCAACTGACCTAAATAAAGTCTAGCCGCCATTTAAAAGGAAATAACTTTATATTAGTGTTCAATGTTAAATTCTTCAAGCCACCATTTTAAGGTAATACCAGATCCTGTAGGAGAAAGAGGACGCTTTGGCCCGGTCCCTCATTCATTTAATTGTTACGTTGCTTTTATATTATTAGCAATTGACGCCGCAATATTGTTGAAATATAGCTGAGAAACTAACTGTATCGGATGATAGTTTTTAAAGGTATTTCGTTATCAACCACGCTGTAAGTGTACTGTTATAGGCTTTAGTATTGAGTTGTATAACAAAAGTTTGCAATCTAATTTCAGTGTCGAATTTCTGCCCATAAGCCAATTTAGCTGCGCTGCTTTTAGTTTTAACTGAGTGACCTTTGCTTCAATGTGAGACTTCCATGTTAGCCTACGGTCCAGGCGAATACCAAGGTACTTGACTTCGTTGTGCTGCGGAATAGGTGAGTTGTTTATTTGGATAGGCGGACATGTTTGCCTACACAGTGTGAATGTAACATGAGTACATTTCTGTTCATTAACTTTGATTTTCCAAAGTTTTAGCCATTTCTCTAATATTGAAGTATATTCCTGTAAATTTCGTGATGCTAAATGGTGGTTATCATGAACACTCAAAAACGCTGTGTCATCTGCAAAGGTAGAAGTGTGGATTCCAGATGTCGTTGGCATGTCAGAGGCGTAAATCAAATATAAAGTAGGCCCCAGTATGCTGCCTTGGGGAACTCCTGCCTTGATTGGCTGAGTTGGGCTAATAAAGTCGCCTTCTCTGATAACAAACTTCCGCCCGTATAAGTAGCTTTCCAGAAGCTTGTGTGTATTTGCAGGCAAATTTAGCTTTATTTTGTGCATCAAGCCGTCATGCCACACTTTATCAAACGCTTGAGAAATATCAATGAAAAGAGCTGAGCAGTACTTCTTCGCCTCAAAGGTTTGTCTTATGACATTGACTAGTCTGTGCGTTTGTTCTATGGTGCTATGTTTAGCCCGAAAGCCAAATTGATGATCAGGGATGCATCCTACATTGTTCAATATTGGACTCAACTTCGCCATTAACAATTTTTCGAATAGTTTTGAAATTGTTGGTAAAAGACTTATTGGTCTATATGATTCTACCTTAGTTAGATCCGTCCCTGGCTTGGGTATCATAGTAATCACTGAGACCTTCCACTCTGCAGGGTAATACTCAAGGCGTAAAATGGCGTTAAAAATAAAAAGTAGAACCCTTCTAGCTACACGAGGTAACTGTTCAAGCATTTTACCAGTAATTTGATCAATGCCTGGAGCTTTCCTGGGGTTTGTATTACCGATAACGTTTTCGACATCTTGAAAATTAAATCTCAAAGACACAGGAGGTCTAACAACATATGGTGGTAATTCCGCTGTATTATTCTCTGAATCATTTGTGATAAAAACGTTTCGCAAATGATCGACATACAACATTCCCTTTTCAGAATCGCTTCTTGCCCAGTCGCCAGTTGAATTTCGCAAAGGTGGCTTACTTATTACGGGTCTTTTCAGACCTTTTGTCGCTTTCCACAAGGAATAATCAGATTGAGGGGTACCATCAAGGCTTTCCAAATATGTTTTAAGGGAAGCCATTCTATGGACTTCAAGCAGTTTTCTTAGCTGAGTTATGCATTCCCGTAGCCTAGTTTTAAGCTGGGGCGACCTGCGAAGTTGCCACTCTCTTCTAACTCTTCTTTTTTCTGACAGAAGTTGCTCAATTTCAGATGAATAAGTTCTATTGCTCTCATTTCTAGGTCTTAAATGACTAGTGGTAGCATGCTGTACGGCCAGTTTGAGGTTTTCAGAAAAATTTGTAATTGACACATCAATATCCTCAGGCGTTCTCAAGGCAATATTTTCAGTACAATGTGTGCTCAAAAATTTTTTGTACTTTAACCAATTAACTCTATTGACAGTCAACGGTGAGCCAATCTCTTGAGGGAACGAAACAGAGATTATAGTGGGAGAGTGATCTGATGACAAATCTAATGAAGGCTCCACTTGCATCCACTCTAAGGGAAAATTTTTCGCAACTCCAAAATCTATAACGTCTGGGATCTTTCGTCGGTCTGTCGGCCAATAAGTGGGGTGTCCGCTTGAAACCACATCTAAGCCCATTTTGGAAACGGTGTCAAAAAGCACACGGCCTTTCGAGGTAAATAAGCGTGATCCCCAAAAAGTGTGTTTAGCGTTATAGTCGCCAGCCGCTAAAAATCGAGGCCCAAGTGATTTGAAAAAATTTGAATATTGGCTTTCTGTTATTGAAAATCGGGGCGGTGAGTAAATCGAGGATATAACGATTTTTTCATGAAAATGTTCAATACATATGTTTGTTGCTTGGATATACTCCTCACGTGTCTCGTTCATTAAATAGTGCTTAATTCTGGATTTTATTAGAACTGCCGATCCTCCGCAAGATCTTCCACGGGGATCTTTTGTGTCGTACAGTATGTAGCCATTAATTTTGAAAAAACTGTTGGTTGTCAAATGAGTTTCAGCAATCAACATTATATCGATTTGCTTTTCCATAAGGAAGTGCTCAAGTTCATTTTTGTGATGGCGGATGCCGTTTGCGTTCCAGAAACATATTTTTAACCAATTCATTTGTTTAAAATTGCCTGCAAAATAGTGGATTGCATTTTTAGCATTTCCTGCATCATGTTTGTCATAGAAACGGTAAAAGTGTTTATGGACTGAACAAGAGTCTGCAGAGTTGCCTCAAGACTGCTAAAATTTGGATCGGATTTTGGAGGCTTGGGCTCCTGGTCCAAGTTTGGTTTATCGGATTTTACCACATTTGCATAAGAAATTTGTTTGGGGTTTTGCAAGTTTACATGGCTGGTTGACTGGCGTACCTGGGGAAAATTGTTTGTAGAAGTGGTGTTTGACTGCTGGGGTGGCATATTTGAAATTGGTGACCTATTTGTCATTGACCTCTTGAAGTGAGTGTAGACAGGGCAACCCCTGTAGTTTGCAGTATGGTTACCTCCACAGTTACTGCATTTCTTAACGCTCGCGTCAGTCTTAGGTTTTTTGCACAGTGATGTACCGTGTAGCTCACCACACACAACGCAAACTGCGGGCAGCTTACAATAGGCCTTAGTATGGCCAAATTCTTGGCAGTTTAGGCATTGAACGGGCCCTAAACGCTTATGAGGCTCCTCAACGGTAACCTTGCGATGCAAAAGATACTTGAGGTTATAAATGGGATGCACTTCATTCTTTTTTAAGGCAACATCTCTAGGTTCCAATTCAACCCTAAACATGGGTTGAGGAATTTTTTCCCGGTTTCTAATATTAACCACATTTTTAATTTTGAAGCCATTGTCTTCTAGTCCGGTTTTGACCTCATTCGTGTCAACAAAAGGGTCAATCCCTTTTATAACGACCTGAATACCTTTGGCACTTTTAAGCTGATATGTGTAAAATGATCGCTTCTCCTTCTCTAGAACGTCAGACAGCTTTCGGTATTCATTTTCACTGTTTACCTGGATTTTCGTTTCATTGATGCCGCCGTGCTTAACCGATGTTACGTTAAAAGTATCTTTGCCGATTGCCGCAATAAGTTGTTTTACCAGCTCACTAGAGGTAGGTTCTCGCAAATATATTGGTGGCGGCTTAAAGGTTTTTTTAGAAATTGTTGGCTCATCTGTTTGCAGTATAGCAAACCTATTGCTATCGGTTGCCGAAGTCCTATTATCATCTTTAGAAAATTTCGGTTGAGATGATATTTGAGCTGATTTGGGGCTTCGCTGCCTTTTAACCACGGTTATGTACCTGTCCATGCCTACTTGGATTTTTACCTTATCATCAACAATTAAACTGGAAGATGTTTTGTCTTCAGTTGTAACAACAATATTTGGCGAACACGATCGCGGGCGTTTCCTATCTCTTAGAGACAGGAAATTTTCCAATGATTTTTTCACCGATTCCTCTTCAGAAATCCAAAGGTTTTTTCTACCGGAGCTAAGCTCTTTTTCAGAATTACATCTGATAGGTACACTCATGCAATTAATTGTTTCTATTTTTTATTTACAATTTTAAATGGTATTTAAAAAAAATGTCACAAAGTTTTTTTTAAACAAAAACAATCTGTTCACCTATTACGGTTTTTACTTAATCCCGTTTTATTTTTTTTTTTTTTTACTTGCGATCAAAAAACAAACACGTCCGTTCACTATCGAAGCTAAACAACGACTGCAGTTCTGGTAATGAAATAGGGTCATATAAATATGAAAAATGAAACTTTTCGATATCGGTCCATATATACCCGAGATATAGCCCAAACCAAGTTTTTCATGAAAATGCCGCGTAAGCGAACTTAAACAACTTTTTTGTGCTCAAAAGCAGTTCTGGTAATGAAATTAGGTTACATATATATGAAAAATTAAAATTATCGATATCGGTCCATATATACCCGAGATATAGCCTAGAACGGGATTTTCATGAAAATGCCGCGTCAGCGAAATAAAACAACTTTTTTTGCTTAAAAGCGGTTCTGGTAACAAAATAAGGTTAGATAAATATGAAAAATGAAAATTTCCAATATCGGTTCATATATACCGCAGATATAGCCTGGAACGGGGTTTTCATGAAATTGCCGCGTAAGCGAACTTAAACAGCTTTTTTTGCTTAAAAGTAGTTCTGGTAATAAAATAAGGCTGTATAAGTATGGAAAATGAAAATTTTCGATATCGGTCTATATATACCCGAGATATAGCCCAAACCGGGTTTTTCATGAAAATGTCGCGTAAGCGAACTTTAACAACTTTTTTTTGATTAAAAACAGTTCTGGTAGTAAGATCAGTTTATATAAATATGGAAGATAAAAATTTCCGATATCGGTCCATATATACCCGAGATATAGCCTAAACCGGGGTTTTCATGAAAATGCCGCGTAAGCGAACTTAAACAATTTTTTCGCCTTAAAGCAGTTCTGGTAATTAAATAAGGTTATATAAATATGGAAAATGAAAATTTCCGATATCGATCCATATATACCTGAGATATAGCCCAAACCGGGTTTTGCATGAAAATGTCGCGTAAGCGAACTTAAACAACTTTTTTCACCTTAAAGCAGTTCTGGTAATGAAATAAGGTTATATAGGTATGAAAAATGAAAATTTCCGATATCGGTCCATATATACCCGAGATATAGCGCAAACCGGGTTTTTCATGAATATGTCGCGTAAGCGAACTTAAACAACTTTTTTTTGCTTAAAACAGTTCTGGTAATAAGATGAGATTATATAAATATGGAAAATGAAAATTTCCGATGTCGGACCATAACCGTGGTTTTCATGAAAATGCCGCGTAAGCGAACTTAAACAACTTTTTTCACCTTAAAGCAGTTCTGGTAATAAAATAAGGTTATATAAATATGGAAAATTAAAATTTCCGATATCGGTTCATATATACCCGATGTATAGCTTAACAGGTTTTTTGATGAAAATGCCGAGTAAACAACTTTTTTGTGCTCAAAAGCAGTTCTGGTAATGAAATAAGGTTATATAAATATTGAAAAAGAAAATATCCGATATCGGTCCATATATACTCGAGATATAGCCTGAACCGATTTTTCCAAAAACATTTTTTTTTCTGAAAAGCAGTTCTTGTTATAAAAGAAGGTTACGAAAATAGAGAATATTAAAATTTCTGATATCGGTCCATATATACCCGAGATATAGCCTAAATAGGGTTTTTCATGAAAACAATTTGTTGTGCTCAAAAGCAGTTCTGGTAATGATATAAGGTTATATAAATATGGAAAATTAAAATTTTCGATATCGGTCCATATATACCCGAGATATAGCCTAAACCGATTTTTCCATTAAAAATTTTTTTTTTTTTTTGCTGAAAAGCAATTCTCGTTATAAAAGAAGGTTACTAAAATACAGAAAATAGAAAATTCCGATATCGGTTCATATATGTATAACCGAGCATATTCAGGTCACATTTTTAATATACTATACATATTCGTGACTATCGTGAAGGGTATTTTAGATTCGGCCCAGCCGAATGTACTACACTTTTACTTGTTTTTAACTTCGCTCTGCCTACGTTATGTTCATCTCATGTTCAAGTCGTGAAGACGAGGTCTAATGTTGGCACACATGTGTTGGCCCTTAGGTTGAACCAAGCAGACAATTAAAAATAAAACCACTTTTAAGACCAACTAACTTTATTGAATTTTATACAGTTTATTAAATTCTATGCGGTTTAATAACTTTTATGTAGTTTATAGAAATTTACGTTGCTTTAAAACAATTTGTTTTACACTCTGCCTGATCAACTAAAAAAGAACCATGATTTTTCATTACAATGTATTTTAAAGCAGTAGCTGATCATCAGATTGAACCGTTATTAAACAACAGAGAATACATAAATATGTATGTTTATGCGTACATATGTATGTATGCAGGTATGTATTATATACTTGTTTTAACGGGCAACAAATTAAGTAAATAAGAAAATAAATTTATACTAAAAGACAGTGGCGGCGGTAACAACATGTCTGTTATACATATATGTACATATGTTGGCAATATCAGCCATTCCAGATTGTCAGTTTGTTTTTGACAGATAAAAAGGTTAGTCGTGTTTTGGAGTGTTATTAAATTTTGAGCAAAAACAACGTTGCATGGACATCGCTAAGGAGCTGTTGAACATCGTAAACGATGATCCAGATTCCCTCAAAAAGTTCATAACTGGCGGCGAATCATGGGTGTATGACTATGATATTTAAACCAAAGCCCAATCATCTCAATGTAAGAGCCAAGACCGAAAAAACACGTCAATGTCGGTCATTCACCCTGTGATTCTTCAACCGCACAGTCGTGTTTTTAAAAAGTGAAAAAAAAACAAACCAAAAATTCATTGTGCTAACATACTTTTAAACTTACATACAAAAACAATAATATATTGTATTAAATAGTAAAAACAATAACAAATTATTTAAAAAAAAACAACGGGAAAATAAATTCCTTACATTTCATTAACTAAACAATAAAATCAATTTCAATAAAACAAGTGCGGTGGCAGTGCATTGTTGTTGTTGTTGTGCGTGAAGATTACCTACCCAGTGGGAAAAAAACTATACACTAAAGTTTTGTTTTCTTGCAAAACCGAAAATCTTTATGACAATTATTTTTATATACTTTTAAATTTAAAAAAATATAAATAAAAAAAAAAAAAAATTGCATGAGTGTACCTAGTAGATGCAATTCTGAGAGGGAGCTTAGCTCCACTAGAAAAAACCTCTGGATTTCTGAAGAGGAATCATTGAAAAAGTCATTGGACAATCTCCTGTCTCTAAGAGATAAAAAACGCACGCGTTCGTGTTCGCCAAACATAACTGTTGCAACAGAAGACCAACCATCCACCAGTTCAGTAATTGCAGATAAGCCGAAAACACAAGTACGCATGGACAGGTATGTTACCGTGGTTAAACGTCAGCGAAGCCCGAAATCCGCTCAGATATCATCACAACCAAAGATATCCAAAGAGGATAATACCACTACCGCAACGAAAAGTAATAGATTTGCAATCCTCCAGACTGATGAGCCAAGTACAGCAAAAAAAACATTTAAACCGCCACCAATATATTTGAGAGAACCTACTTCTAATGAGCTGGCAAAACAACTTATTACGGTAATCGGTAAGGACAATTTCAACGTGACATCAGTTAAGCGTGGAAACATCAATGAAACAAAAATTCAGGTAAACCATGAAAACGACTACCGAAAATTGTCTGATATCTTAGAAAAACAGAAAAGATCATTTTACACTTACCAGCTCAAAAGTGCCAAAGGTCTTCAGGTCGTTATTAAAGGGATTGACCCATGCGTAGATACTGATGATGTAAAAACCGGATTGGAAGATAAGGGTTTTAAAATAAAAACAGTAGTAAACATCAGGAACCGTGAAAAGACCCCTCAACCCATGTTTAGGGTTGAACTAGAACCAGGGGATGTTCTGCTAAAAAAGAGTGAAATTCACCCAATATATAACCTCAAATATCTTTTGCATCGTAAGGTTACCGTTGAGGAGCCACATAAGCGTTCAGGACCCGTTCAGTGCCTAAACTGCCAAGAATTTGGCCATACTAAGGCTTACTGCAAGTTGCCCGCTGTTTGTGTTGTATGTGGCGAACTTCACGGCACAACTCAGTGCAATAAGCCAAAGGCCGACGCAAGTGTTAAAAAATGCAGTAACTGTGGAGGTAACCACACTGAAAATTATAGAGGTTGCCCTGTCTATACTCATTTTAAGCGGTCAATGACAAATAAGTCATCGGTTTCTCCAGCAGCCCAGCAGCCAAATGTCATTGGCAAAAACAATTTTCCCCAGGTAGGCCATCCAACCAACTTCACAAACACGCAGAATACCAAACAATTTTCATATGCTAATGTGGTTAAATCCGACCAAAACTTGAACCAGCAACCCAAGCCCCAAATTTCCGATCCAAATTTTAGTAACCTAGAGGCAACTCTGCAGACTCTTGTTCAATCCATTAACACTTTTACCGTTTCTATGACCAACATGATGCAGGAAATGCTAAAAATGCAATCCACTATTTTACAGGCAATTTAAAAAAAATGACTTGGTTAAAAATATGTTTCTGGAACGCAAACGGCATTCGCCAACACAAAAATGAGCTTGAGCACTTCCTTATGGAAAAGCAGATCGATATAATGATGATTGCTGAAACCCATTTGACAACTAACAGTTTTTTCAAAATTAATGGCTACATACTGTACGACACAAAAGATCCCCGTGGAAGATCTTGCGGAGGATCGGTAATTCTAATAAAATCCAGAATTAAACACTTTTTAATGAACGAGATATGTGAGGAATATCTCTAAGCTACGAATATATGCCTTAATTATTTTAATGAAAAAATTGTTATATCCTCGATTTACTCACCGCCACGATTTTCAATAACAGAAAGACAATATTCAATTTTTTTCAAATCACTTGGTCCTCGATTTTTAGCGGCTGGCGACTATAACGCAAAACACACTTTTTGGGGATCACGTTTAATTACCCCGAAAGGCCGTGTGCTTTTTGACACCGTTACCAAAATGGGCTTAGGTGTGATTTCAAGTGGACACCCCACTTATTGGCCGTCAGACCAACGCAAGATCCCAGACGTTATAGACTTTGGAGTTACAAAAAATTTTCCCTCAGAATGGATGCAAGTGGAGCCTTCATTGGACTTGTCCTCAGATCACTCACCAACTATAGTTTCTGTTTCGTTCCCCCAGGGGGTTGGTTCCCCGTTTTGTGACTTGGCATTGACCGTCACTCGAGTTAATTGGATAAAATATAAGAAATATTTGAGTACACATTGTACGGAAAACATTGCCTTGAGAACGCCTGAGGATATTGATGTGTCGATTAACGAATTTTCTGAACACCTTAATCTAGCCGTACAACATGCCACCACTAGCCATATAAGATCCAGAAATGTGAGCAACAGAACATATTCGTTTGAAATTGAACAACTTCTAACAGAAAAAAGAAGAGTTAGAAGAGAGTGGCAACTTCGCAGGTCTCCCCAGCTTAAAAGCAGGCTACGAGAGTGCATAGCTCAGTTAAGAAATCTGCTCGAAGTCCAAAGAATGGCTTCCCTTAAAAATTATCTGGAAGGTCTTGATGGTACCCCTCAAACCGACTATTCTCTATGGAAAGCGACAAAAGCTCTGAAAAGACCCGTAGTAGGTAAGCCACCTCTGCGAACTTCAACTGGAGATTGGGCAAGAAGCGATTCTGAAAAAGGGATGGTGTATGTTAATCATTTGAAAAACGTTTTTACTGCAAATTATACAGTCGATGATGTTGCTGAATTTCCGTCATATGCTGTTAGACCGCCTGTGCCTTTGAGACTTAGTTTTCAAGATGTTGAAAATGTTATTCGTAACACAAACCCCAGGAAAGCTCCAGGTATTGATCAAATTACTGGTAAAATGCTTGAGCAGCTACCTCGTGTAGCTCGTAGAATTCTTCTTTTTATTTTTAACGCTATTTTACGTCTCCAGTATTATCCTGCAGAGTGGAAGGTGTCCATGATTACTATGATACCCAAACCAGGGAAGGATCCCACTAAAGTAGAATCATACAGACCAATAAGTCTACTGCCAACAATTTCAAAACTGTTCGAAAAATTGTTAATGGCAAAGTTGAGTCCAATGTTGAACACTGTGGGATGCATCCCTGATCATCAATTTGGCTTTCGGGCTAAACACAGCACAATAGAACAAACGCACAGACTAGTCAATGTCATAAGACAGACCTTTGAGGAGAAGAAGTATTGCTCAGCTCTATTCATTGACATTTCTCAAGCTTTTGATAAAGTGTGGCACGACGGCTTGATACACAAAATAAAGTTGAACTTGCCTGCAAATACACACAAGCTTCTGGAAAGCTACTTATGTGGGCGGAAGTTTGTTATCAGAGAAGGCGACTTTATAAGCCCAACTCAGCCAATCGAGGCAGGAGTTCCCCAAGGCAGCATACTTGGGCCTACTTTATATTTGATTTACGCCTCTGACATGCCAACGACACCCGGAATCCACACTTCAACTTTTGCAGACGATACAGCATTCTGCAGCGTACATGAAAGCCATCAAGTAGCTTCGCGAAATTTGCAGGAGTATATTTCAATATTAGAGATGTGGTTAAAACTTTGGAAAATTAAAGTGAATGAACAAAAGTGTACTCACGTTACATTCACGCTGCGTAAACAAACATGTTCAGCCATCCAAATCAACAATTCACCTATTCCGCAGAAAAATGAAGTCAAGTACCTTGGTATTCACCTGGACCGTAGGTTAACGTGGAAGTCTCACATAGATGCGAAAGTTACTCAGTTAAAGTTAAAAGCAGCTCAACTGAATTGGCTTATGGGCAGAAATTCTACATTGAAGCTGGATTGCAAACTTTTATTATACAACGCAATTCTAAAGCCTATATGGTGCTATGGAATTCAACTATGGGGCACCGCCTCCACTTCAAACATCGAAAAAATTCAAAGGCGACAAAACAAAATTCTTCGAACAATTACTGCAGCTCCGTGGTACGTAAAAAACTCAAGAATTCATAAGGATCTCTGTGTTCCTCTTGTAAAAGACGAATTTTCAAAGTACGCAACAAGGCATATCAATAAATTGGAACTTCATCCAAATCGTCTTGCACGCAATATACTTAATTGCGAAGGACACTCTCGGTTGAGAAGGAGGGACACCCTTGCCACCATCAGAACGTTAAATAGGTGATTTCACCGATATCGATCGTGCAAAATAAAACATTTTTGTCTAGCATTGGCTGGACTTAATTAATTTTATGTATTTAGTTTTAAGATTTGAATACTTATTGTTAGTTCACTTTGGGAAGATTCAATAAACAAATGAATGAAAAAAAAAAAAAAAAAAAAAAAAGTTCGGGCAAAACTGAAGGTTTTGCTCACTGTTTTCTTCGACTGCAATGGCGTGGAGGGGGCATCATGAATTCTTGCCACAACGTCGTACGGTCAATAAGGCATACCTAGAAGTTATGCGCCGTTTGAGCGCAGCAATTCGTCAGAAACGCACAGAATTGAGAAAAAAAAAAAAACAATCATGGATTTTGCACCATGATAACGCACCAACTTTCACATTGATGCCAAGTCCGGTCCGCGCAGGCTTTTTACTCTTCCCAAAACTAAAGACACTGATGAAAGGAAAGTGTTTTGATACAATTTAGGAGATAAAAGAAAATCCATGGGGGATTACTTTAAAGGGGACGAGATAAATATTGATTAATAAATAAATACTTTTTGAAAAAATTTTATATAACAGGTATTTTTTTATCAGCCTTCGTACGTGCAGTGCTTGAAAACTTTTTTCGATACAATTCCAACATGCCATTGCTTTTATGCTGAAGCGAAGGAAAGTAAACAGGTTGAATGTCCTTTAGCGAAATACGTTTGCACATATTACAAAGTGTGCATCTACACAAACTTGAGTCGTTGTTGGCATAACGGTTTTAATATTATACAATTGTAACTTAAACGTAATCAACAATATTTCATCCAATACATCATACGGCATATAGCCAGTGTTGTCAGGTCAGGAACTTAACCCTAAATCGGAGACCGTTTGCGAAATTAGGTAAACAATTTGATTTGGAGATTGGGAAGTTCATTGAGCATTTTTTTTTTAAGCTGTAGGGTTTTTTTGAATTTTTATTCTACATTATTCTTAAAGAGAAAATAATAAATAAAATAACGAAAATAATTAACACAATTCCATGGCAATTTCCTTTAGCTGCAGTGTATTGGAATTACGATTTTGAGGAAAAATTAAAGTTTGCAGATTTAGCGCTGTTCTTAAAAGTAAAGAAGATTTGTTGTTGATACCTGAAAACTGTACTGCAACAAATGTTATAATATTTTCTATTAAATCTCATAATTTTCAAAACGCATAAAACATTATCTGCAATAATACGCTTTTTTTAGCTGCATCATAAAAAACTGCAAACCATGTAATATACATATATTTTTTTATACCCTTCACAAAAATGTTAAGGGTATATATAAGTTTGTGATTTCGTTTGTAATTTCTACAGTTTTTTTTTTCAACCCTATAAAGTATATTTATTTTGATTCAGAATTAATGGAAAAGTTCATTAAGCGATGTCCGTCTGTCGGTCGTTGAAATACCGTTTCTGAGAAAACCATTGGACATAGAAACCTGCTTCTTTCACCATTCTATTACTCCATATTGCCACCTGTTTGCTATTGAAATTCAGTAATATCGGTTCACGTATAGCTAAGATATATTCGCAATTCCGAAAAAAGCCATGAATTTTTGCAATTTTGTATGGAAATTTTTGAAAAAAAAATGTTTGTTTTGCTTCAAACTTCCCACACACATCAGCCATGGTGACTAAAAGCCAAAAAAAATCAGATATTGGTCCATATATACCCGAGATATAGACCAAATCGGGTTTTTCATGAATATGTCGCGTAAAGGCACGTTTACATGGTAATACAAAATATTTAGATTTTGTGGGAGCAAAATATTACGAAATTCTCTCCGTACTTAAAAAAAAAGTAACAAAAATGTGTTGTAAGTGCTATTTACGTTTACACTTGTGGGATAAGTATAATCAAAGTATTATTATGAAAGTCTAATAAATTTACTGATGGTTACAACTCCACAACATTTGCAAAAACAACATGCAATATTCTTGAGCTGCGATTGTTTGCTTTTGTGAATGTTGTACCACCTGCAGTAAATACTTGAAGTGATGCCAATGCAAATTTAAAAATACACCTCTGATGTGATGAGAATACTGAGTTTTCCAAAATGGTTTAGAAAATTAAGATTTACCGACCGCTTGTCAATTTTTGCATTTGGATTTCTCTCATACTGAATACATTTTGTTTTTACATGGTAAGATTTCCTTTATTCTGCACATATTTTTGACAGATCTAAATACTATTATTACCATGTAAAGGTGCCTTAAGCGATTTGAAACAACTTTTTTTGCTCAAAAGCAGTTTTGGTAATGAAATAAGCCTATATAAAAATGGAAAATTAAAATTTCCGATATCGGTCCATATATACCCGAGATATAGTCTAAACCGGGTTTTACATGAAATTATCGCGTAAGCTAACTTAAACAACTTTTTTGTGCTCAAAAGCAGTTCTTGTAATCGGATAAGGTTATTTAAATATGGAAAATGAAAATTTCCGACATCGGTCCATATATACCCGAGATATAGCCTAGAGCGGGGTTTTCATGAAAATGTCGCGTAAGCGAACTTAAACAACTTTTTTTGCTCAAAACCAGTTTTGGCATGAAATGAGGTTATATAAATATGGAAAATAAAAAATTTCCGACATCGGTCCATATATATATGTCGCGTAAGCGAACTTTTTTATTTTTTTATTTTATTTTTTGTCATTCATTTATTTATTGAATCTTCAAAATATGAACTAACATTAAGTATTTAAATCTTAATACTAAATATAAGAGTTATTTAAGTCCAGCCACTGCTAGGCAAAAAACTTCCATTTTGCGCGAATAGTATCGGTAGAATCACCTATTTAACGTTCTGATGGTGGCCAGGGTATCCCTTCTTCTCAACCGAGAGTGACCGCCAAAATTAAGCATGTTGCGTGCAAGAGGATTTGGGTGAAGTTCCAGTTTACTGATATACCTTGTGGCATACTTAGAGAACTCGTCAGTTACCAGCGGGACACACAGATCCTTGTGAATTCGTGAGTTTCTTACGTACCATGGAGCTGCAGTAATCGTACGAAGAATTTGGTTTTGTCGTCTTTGAATTTTTTCAATATTAGATATTGAGGCCGTTTTCCATATTTGAATTCCATAGCACGATATAGGCTTTAAAACTGCGTTATATAACAAAAGTTTGCAATCCACCTTCAATGTCGAATTTCTGGCCATAAGCCAATTTAGTTGCGCTGCTTTTAATGTCAGCAGAGTGACTTTCGCATCAATGTGAGACTTCCACGTCAGCCTACGGTCGAGGTAAATACCAAGGTATTTAACTTCATTATCCTGCGGAATAGGTGAATTGTTAATTTGAATAGCTGAACATGTTTGTCTACGCAATGTGAATGTAACGTGAGTACATTTTTGTTCATTAACTTTTAGTTTCCAAAGTTTCAACCATTTCTCTAATATTGAAACATACTGCTGCAAATTTCGTGAAGCTTCTTGATGGTTTTCATGAACGCTGAAAAAAGCTGTCATCTGCAAAAGTTGAAGTTTGGATTCCGGATCTCGTTGGCATGTCAGATGCGTAAATCAAATATAGAGTGTGTCCTAGAATGCTACCTTGGGGAACTCCTGCTCCGATTGACTGTGAGAGACTTGTAAAGTCACCTTCTTTGATAACAAATTTCCGGTCGTATAAGTAGCTTTCCAGAAGCCTGTGAGTGTTTGCAGGCAGGTTCAACTTTATTTTGTGCATCAGTCCGTCGTGCCACGCCTTATCAAAAGCTTGGGAAATGTTGATGAATAGAGCTGAAGAGTACTTTTTGTCTTCAAAAGTCTGTCTTATGACATTGACTAGTCTGTGTGTTTGTTCTATGGTGTTATGTTTAGCTCGCAAGCCAAATTGATGATCAGGGATACATCCCACATCATTAAGTATTGGAGACAACTTCGCCCTTAACAATTTTTCGAGCAGTTTTGAAATTGTTGGTAGTGGACTTATTGGTCTATATGGCTCTACTTTAGTCGGATCCTTCCCTGGCTTGGGTATCATAGTAATCATAGAGACCTTCCACTCTGCAGGATAATACTCAAGGCGTAAAATAGCGTTAAAAATAAAAAGTAGAACTCTTCTAGCTACACGAGATAACTGTTCAAGCATTTTACCAGTAATTTGATCAATACCTGGAGCTTTCCTGGGGTTTGTGTTACGAATAACATTTTCAACATCTTGAAAACTAAGTCTCAAAGGCACAGGCGGTCTAACAGCATATGACGGAAATTCAGCAACATCATCGACTGTATAATTTGCAGTAAAAACGTTTTTCAAATGATTAACATACACCATCCCTTTTTCAGAATCGCTTCTTGCCCAATCTCCAGTTGAAGTTCGCAGAGGTGGCTTACCTACTACGGGTCTTTTCAGAGCTTTTGTCGCTTTCCATAGAGAATAGTCGGTTTGAGGGGTACCATCAAGACCTTCCAGATAATTTTTAAGGGAAGCCATTCTTTCGACTTCGAGCAGATTTCTTAACTGAGCTATGCACTCTCGTAGCCTGCTTTTAAGCTGGGGAGACCTGCGAAGTTGCGACTCTCTTCTAACTCTTCTTTTTTCTGTTAGAAGTTGTTCAATTTCAAACGAATATGTTCTGTTGCTCACATTTCTGGATCTTATATGGCTAGTGGTGGCATGTTGTACGGCTAGATTAAGGTGTTCAGAAAATTCGTTAATCGACACATCAATATCCTCAGGCGTTCTCAAGGCAATGTTTTCCGTACAATGTGTACTCAAATATTTCTTATATTTTATCCAATTAACTCGAGTGACGGTCAATGCCAAGTCACAAAACGGGGAACCAACCCCCTGGGGGAACGAAACAGAAACTATAGTTGGTGAGTGATCTGAGGACAAGTCCAATGAAGGCTCCACTTGCATCCATTCTGAGGGAAAATTTTTTGTAACTCCAAAGTCTATAACGTCTGGGATCTTGCGTTGGTCTGACGGCCAATAAGTGGGGTGTCCACTTGAAATCACACCTAAGCCCATTTTGGTAACGGTGTCAAAAAGCACACGGCCTTTCGGGGTAATTAAACGTGATCCCCAAAAAGTGTGTTTTGCGTTATAGTCGCCAGCCGCTAAAAATCGAGGACCAAGTGATTTGAAAAAAATTGAATATTGTCTTTCTGTTATTGAAAATCGTGGCGGTGAGTAAATCGAGGATATAACAATTTTTTCATTAAAATAATTAAGGCATATATTCGTAGCTTGGAGATATTCCTCACATATCTCGTTCATTAAAAAGTGTTTAATTCTGGATTTTATTAGAATTGCCGATCCTCCGCAAGATCTTCCACGGGGATCTTTTGTGTCGTACAGTATGTAGCCATTAATTTTGAAAAAACTGTTAGTTGTCAAATGGGTTTCAGCAATTATCATTATATCGATCTGCTTTTCCATAAGGAAGTGCTCAAGTTCATTTTTGTGTTGGCGAATGCCGTTTGCGTTCCAGAAACATATTTTTAACCAATTCATTTTTTTAAAATTGCCTGTAAAATAGTGGATTGCATTTTTAGCATTTCCTGCATCATGTTGGTCATAGAAACGGTAAAAGTGTTAATGGATTGAACAAGAGTCTGCAGAGTTGCCTCTAGGTTACTAAAATTTGGATCGGAAATTTGGGGCTTGGGTTGCTGGTTCAAGTTTTGGTCGGATTTAACCACATTAGCATATGAAAATTGTTTGGTATTCTGCGTGTTTGTGAAGTTGGTTGGATGGCCTACCTGGGGAAAATTGTTTTTGCCAATGACATTTGGCTGCTAGGCTGCTGGAGAAACCGATGACTTATTTGTCATTGACCGCTTAAAATGAGTATAGACAGGGCAACCTCTATAATTTGCAGTGTGGTTACCTCCACAGTTACTGCATTTTTTAACACTTGCGTCGGCCTTTGGCTTATTGCACTGAGTTGTGCCGTGAAGTTCGCCACATACAACACAAACAGCGGGCAACTTGCAGTAAGCCTTAGTATGGCCAAATTCTTGGCAGTTTAGGCACTGAACGGGTCCTGAACGCTTATGTGGCTCCTCAACGGTAACCTTACGATGCAAAAGATATTTGAGGTTATATATTGGGTGAATTTCACTCTTTTTTAGCAGAACATCCCCTGGTTCTAGTTCAACCCTAAACATGGGTTGAGGGGTCTTTTCACGGTTCCTGATGTTTACTACTGTTTTTATTTTAAAACCCTTATCTTCCAATCCGGTTTTTACATCATCAGTATCTACGCATGGGTCAATCCCTTTAATAACGACCTGAAGACCTTTGGCACTTTTGAGCTGGTAAGTGTAAAATGATCTTTTCTGTTTTTCTAAGATATCAGACAATTTTCGGTAGTCGTTTTCATGGTTTACCTGAATTTTTGTTTCATTGATGTTTCCACGCTTAACTGATGTCACGTTGAAATTGTCCTTACCGATTACCGTAATAAGTTGTTTTGCCAGCTCATTAGAAGTAGGTTCTCTCAAATATATTGGTGGCGGTTTAAATGTTTTTTTTGCTGTACTTGGCTCATCAGTCTGGAGGATTGCAAATCTATTACTTTTCGTTGCGGTAGTGGTATTATCCTCTTTGGATATCTTTGGTTGTGATGATATCTGAGCGGATTTCGGGCTTCGCTGACGTTTAACCACGGTAACATACCTGTCCATGCCTACTTGTGTTTTCGGCTTATCTGCAATTACTGAACTGGTGGATGGTTGGTCTTCTGTTGCAACAGCAATGTTTGGCGAACACGAACGCGTGCGTTTTTTATCTCTTAGAGACAGGAGATTGTCCAATGACTTTTTCAATGATTCCTCTTCAGAAATCCAGAGGTTTTTTCTAGTGGAGCTAAGCTCCCTCTCAGAATTGCATCTACTAGGTACACTCATGCAATTTTTTTTTTTTATTTATATTTTTTTAAATTTAAAAGTATATAAAAATAATTGTCATAAAGATTTTCGGTTTTGCAAGAAAACAAAACTTTAGTGTATAGTTTTTTTCCCACTGGGTAGGTAATCTTCACGCACAACAACAACAATGCACTGCCACCGCACTTGTTTTATTGAAATTGATTTTATTGTTTAGTTAATGAAATGTAAGGAATTTATTTTCCCTTTGTTTTTATACCCTTCACAAAAATGTAAAGGGTATATATAAGTTTGTGATTCCGTTTGCAATTTCTACAGTTTTTTTTGCGACCCTATAAAGTATATATATTCTGAATCAGAATTAATGGAAAAGTCGATTAAGCGATGTCCGTCTGTCCGCTGTTGAAATACCGTTTCTGAGAAAACCATTAGACTTAGAAACTTTTTTCTTTCACCATTCTTTTACCCCATCGATTCATGGGTTTGCTATTGAAATTCAGTAATATCGGTCCACGTATAGCTGAGATATATTCAAAATTCCGAAAAAAGCCATTTTTTTTGCAGTTTTGTATGAAAATTTTTGAAAACAAAAGTTGTTCGTTTTGCTTCAAACTTCACACACTTATTAAGCATGGTGACTAAAAGACAAGAAATTTTTTTTTCAGATATCGGTCCATATATACCCGAGATATAGCCCAAATCGGATTTTTAATGAAAATGTCGCATAGGTGAAGCTAAATAACTTTTTTTTGCTCAAAAGCAGTTCTGGTAATTATATAAGGTTACATAAATATGGAAAATGAAAATTTCCGATATCGGTCCATATATACCCGAGATGTAGCCCAAACCTGGTTTTTCATGAAAATGTCGCGTAAGCGAACCTAAACAACTTTTTGGTGCTCAATAGCAGTTCTGGTAAGGAAATAGGGTCATATGAATATGAAAAATGAAAATTTTCGATATCGGTCCATATATACCCGAGATATAGCCTAGACCGGGGTTTTCATGAAAATGCCGCGTAAGCGAACTTAAACAACTTTTTTGTGGTCAAAAGCAGTTCTGGTATTGAAATTAGGTTACATAAATATGGAAAATGAAAATTTCCGATGTCGGTCCATATATACCCGAGATATAGCCCAAATCGGGTTTTCATGAAAATGTCGCGTAAGCGAACTTAAACAACTTTTTTGTGCTCAAAAGCAGTTCTGGTAATGAAATAGGGTCATATAAATATGAAAAATGAAAATTTTCCATGTCGGTCCATATATACCCGAGATATAGCCCAAATCGGGTTTTTCATGAAAATGTCGCGTAAGCGAACTTATACAAGTTTTTTGTTCTCAAAAGCAGTTCTGGTAATGAAATAGGGTCATATAAATATGAAAAATGAAAATTTTCCATGTCGGTCCATATATACCCGAGATATAGCCCCAATCGGGTTTTTCATAAAAATGTCGCGCAAGCGAACTTAAACAACTTTTTTGTGCTCAAAGCAGTTCTGATAATGAAATTAGGTTACATAAATATGGAAAATGAAAATTTCCGATACCGGTCCATATATACCCGAGATATAGCCTAGACCGGGGTTTTCATGAAAATGCAGCGTAAGCGAACTTAAACAACTTTTTGTGCTCAAAAGCAGTTCTGCTAATGAAATTAGGTTACATAAATATGGAAAATGAAAATTTCCGATATCGGTTCATATATACCCGGTGTATAGCCTAACAGGTTTTTTGATGAAAATGCCGACTAAACAACTTTTTTGTGCTCAAAAGCAGTTCTGGTAATGAAATAAGGTTATATAAATATGGAAAAAGGAAATATCCGATATCGGTCCATATATACTCGAGATATAGCCTGAACCGATTTTTCCAATAACATTTTTTTTTTTGCTGAAAAGCAGTTCTTGTCATAAAAGAAGGTTACGAAAATAGAGAAAATTAAAATTTCTGATATCGGTCCAGATATACCCGAGATATAGCCTAAATCGGGTTTTTCATGAAAACAATTTGTTGTGCTCAAAAGCAGTTCTGGTAATGATATAAGGTTATATACATAAATATGGAAAATTAAAATTTTCGATATCGAAAATATGAAACCTAATTTCATTACCAGAACTGCTTTTGAGCACAAAAAAGTTGTTTAAGTTCGCTTACGCGGCATTTTCATGAAAAACTTGGTTTGGGCTATATCTCGGGTATATATGGACCGATATCGAAAAGTTTCATTTTTCATATTTATATGACCCTATTTCATTACCAGAACTGCTTTTGAGTACAAAAAAGTTGTTTAAGTTCGCTTACGCGGCATTTTCATGAAAACCCCGGTTTAGGCTATATCACGGGTATATATGGACCGATATCGGAAATTTTTATCTTCCATATTTACATAAACTGATCTTATTACCAGAACTGTTTTTAATCAAAAAAAAGTTGTTAAAGTCCGCTTACGCGACATTTTCATGAAAAACCCGGTTTGGGCTATATCTCGGGTATATATAGACCGATATCGAAAATTTTCATTTTCCATACTTATACAACCTTATTTTATTACCAGAACTACTTTTAAGCAAAAAAAGTTGTTTAAGTTCGCTTACGCGGCAATTTCATGAAAACCCCGTTCCAGGCTATATCTGCGGTATATATGAACCGATATTGGAAATTTTCATTTTTCATATTTATCTAACCTTATTTTGTTACCAGAACCGCTTTTAAGCAAAAAAAGTTGTTTAATTTCGCTGACGCGGCATTTTCATGAAAATCCCGTTCTAGGCTATATCTCGGGTATATATGGACCGATATCGATAATTTTCATTTTTCATATATATGTAACCTAATTTCATTACCAGAACTGCTTTTGAGCACAAAAAAGTTGTTTAAGTTCGCTTACGCGGCATTTTCATGAAAAACTTGGTTTGGGCTATATCTCGGGTATATATGGACCGATATCGAAAAGTTTCATTTTTCATATTTATATGACCCTATTTCATTACCAGAACTGCTTTTGAGTACAAAAAAGTTGTTTAAGTTCGCTTACGCGACATTTTCATGAAAACCCCGATTTGGGCTATATCTCGGGTATATATGGACCGATATAGAAAATTTTCATTTTCCATATTTATGTAACCTAATTTCATTACCAGAACTGCTTTTGAGCACAAAAAAATTGTTTAAGTTCGCTTACGCGGCATTTTCATGAAAACCCCGGTCTAGGCTATATCTCGGGTATATATGGACCGATATCGAAAATTTTCATTTTTCATATTTATATGACCCTATTTTATTACCAGAACTGCTTTTGAGCACAAAAAAGTTGTTTAAGTTCGCTTACGCGACATTTTCATGAAAAACCCGGATTGGGCTATATCTCGGGTATATATGGACCGATATCGGAAATTTTCATTTTCCATATTTATGTAACCTAATTTTATTACCAGAACTGCTTTTGAGCAAAAAAAGTTATTTAGCTTCGCCTATGCGACATTTTCATTAAAAATCCGATTTGGGCTATATCACGGGTATATATGGACCGATATCTGAAAAAAAAAATTTTTGCCTTTTAGTCACCATGTTTAATAAGTGTGTGAAGTTTGAAGCAAAACGAACAACTTTTGTTTTAAAAAATTTTCATACAAAACTGCAAAAAAAAATGGCTTTTTTCGGAATTTTGAATATATCTCAGCTATACGTGGACCGATATTACTGAATTTCAATAGCAAACCCATGAATCGATGGGGTAAAAGAATGGTGAAAGAAAAAAGTTTCTAAATCTAATGGTTTTCTCAGAAACGGTATTTCAACAGCGGACAGACGGACATCGCTTAATCGACTTTTCCATTAATTCTGATTCAGAATATATATACTTTATAGGGTCGCAAAAAAAACTGTAGAAATTACAAACGGAATCACAAACTTATATATACCCTTTACATTTTTGTGAAGGGTATAATAAGTTCATGTTCTTGCATGTGGCGAATACACATATGTATGTTAAAATTTTGTGTATTTTTGTTCGTAATGGTCAACTTCATTGCGAACATATGCTCGAGCATCGATGTCAGAGCATAAACAAAACACGGACATGAACGGTCCACTTTAACCATTTACGATGTTCGACATGATGCTCATACCAAGTTCATGATTAATGGAGACCCCAGTAACAAAAAAAGAATGCAAAAATCGAACACATTTCTTGTTAACAGTAATTAAAAATAACCCATATTCCTTATATTGGAATCATTTGAAATTATCTTCCAGGTGCTGGGCCTAAATTTCTTAAAGGTACTTTAAGTAAAAGATTGTCTGATGGCAAGCCAAACAGATTAAGCAAATTGAAATTTTTTATAAATGTCAGACTGCATCCTTGATATCATTTGACTTATACATATATCTTGAATTGGTCGACCCTAGTTTCAAAAAAGTATATTCTTTTAAACCAAGTGTGCCCAGCCATATGCGCTTGATACTCAATTGTTTTTGTAAATACGCCCAGCGGCGAACACTGCCTACCCCATTACTTCTCTTCGATGATGTGTGCAACACTTTGTAATCAATGAATGATAACTTACAAAGTGTATGAAAGTAGTATATGGAGTTCCCAAAATGAACTACGTTCATCTTTTGTATCACATTTATAAGTCCGTATTGTATTTTTTAGTTGTAAATCAAACGTTCGCCGTCTTTGTCAGACTACGTTGCAAAAATTTTAATTAACAAAATTAGGTAAAAGTACCTAGAAAACAATTTAAAAAAGGTACAAGAAAGATAAAACATTTAGTGAAAAAATAAAAGAATGCAGTAGACAAAAAACTGAACAAATTTATTTATTGGAATATTCCCAAAAAACTGAATTGCGCAGTACGTACGAGCTACCTACTGCCGGCTTACAATGTATGCGAGATTGTATCCGAGCTTCCTATTTCCGACTTACAAAGTACCCCGCGGCGAACACTGCCTACCACATTACTTCTCTTCGATGATGTGTGCAACACTTTGTAATCAATGAATGATAACTTACAAAGTGTATGAAAGTAGTATATGGAGTTCCCAAAAATGAATTACGTTCATCTTTTGTATCACATTTATAAATGCGTATTTTATTTTTTAGTTGTAAATCAAACGTTCGCCGTCTTTGTCAGCCTACGTTGCAAAAATTTTAATTAAAAAAATTAGGTAAAAGTGCTAGAAAACAATTTAAAAAAGGTATAAGATAGATAAAACATTTAGTGAAAAAATAAAAAAATGCAGTAGGCAAAAAACCACAAATTTATTTAATGGAATATTCCCAAAAAACTGAATTGCGCAGTACGTACGAGCTACCTACTGCCGGCTTACAATGTATGCGAGATTGTATCCGAGTTGCCTACTTCCGACTTACAAAGTATGCGAGATTGTATTCGAGCTGCCTACTGATAGCTTACAATGTATGTTAGGAAGTAATGAGCTTTTGTTGGATGAACACCACACTAGCTCGATTACTTTGTGTGCAGGTGGTAGGCGTTCACTCTACAAATGCGGCAATGTGTATGAAAATGTATACTAGGTTCGTATATGAGATGGTGTGCATTACTGACTTACAAGTGTGCATCGGATCATCGCTTCTGTAAGCGAAACTTTGGCCGCTGGGTATGCGAGATTGTATTCGAGCTGCCTACTGATAGCTTACAATGTATGTTAGGAAGTAATGAGCTTTTGTTGGATGAACACCACACTAGCTCGATTACTTTGTATGCAGGTGGTAGGCGTTCACTCTACAAATGCGGCAATGTGTATGAAAATGTATACTAGGTTTGTATATGAGATGGTGTGCATTACTGACTTTCAAGTGTGCATCGGATCATCGCTTCTGTAAGCGAAACTTTGGCCACTGGGCGCTTAGCTATAGGGCAGTGCTCTTTAATACACAAATACTGCGCTCAGCAGTAGCAATGAAAAATACACAAACAACTTCGTCTTTTCTTATTTTTATACCCTTCACAAAAATGTTACGGGTATATATAAGTTTGTGATTCTGTTTGTAATTTCTACAGTTTTTTTTATGACCCTATAAAGTATGTATATATATTCTGATTTAGAATTAATGGAAAAGTCGATTAAGCGATGTCCGTCTGTCCGTCTGTCGGTCGTTGAAATACCGTTTCTGAGAAAACCATTAGACATAGAAACTTTTTTCTTTCACTATTCTATTACTCCATATTGCCATGTGTTTGCTATTGAAATTCAGTAATATCGGTCCACGTATAGCTGAGATATATTCAAAATTCCGAAAAAAGCCATGAATTTTTTAAATTTTGTATGGAAATTTTTGACAAAAAAAGTTGTTTGTTTTGCTTCAAACTTCACACACTCATAAAGCAAGGTGACTTAAAGGCAAAAATTTTTTTTTTTCAGATATCGGTCCCTATAAACCCGAGATATAGTCCAAATCGGGTTTTTCATGAAAATGTCGCGTAAGCGAACTTAAACAACTTTTTGTGCTCATAAGCAGTTCTGGTAATGAAATAAGGTAACATAAATATGGAAAATGAAAATTTCCGATATTGGTCCATATATACCCGATATAGCCTAGACCGGGGTTTCCATGAAAATGCCGCGTAAGCGAACTTAAACAACTTGTTTGTGCTCAAAAGCAGTTCTGGTAATGAAATTAGGTTACAATTAAGTTTTTATTCGCTATTTAAGCTTCTAATATTTATACCAGTAAAAAATTATAAATAGCTTGTTTTCTACGTTTCCCAGCTATCTATATGTCGACATTTCATAGGAACTACCCTAATCATCAGTAGACTTTGGAAATTTTTGAAGGATATGCTCATACATTGAACTTTATATCCCAACAAAGCAAACAAATTGCTGAGAATTTAAAAAGAAATAATAATATCCGTCAAAACACAAAAAACAAGCTTTTCTATTTATAAACAATTTTCATTTTTCATATTTATACAACCTTATTTCATTCCACTTATTACCAAAACTGCATTTAAGCAAAAAAGGTTGTTTAAGTTCGCTTACGCGACATTTTCATTAAAAACCCGTTCTAGGCTATATCTGGGGTATGTATGGACCGCTATACGGAAATTTTTTTTTTTGTCTTTTAATCACCATGCTTAATAATTGTGCGAAGTTTAGAGCAAAACAAACAATTTTTTTTCAAAAATATTCGTGCAAAATTGCAAAAAAAATTGTATTTTTTCGGAATTTTGAATATATGTATCTCAGCTATATGTGAACCGATATTACTGAATTTTAATAGCAAACCCATGAATCGATGGGGTAAAACAATGGTGAAAGAAAAAAGTTTCTAAGTCTAATGGTTTTCTCAGAAACGGTATTTCAACAGCGGACAGACGGACATCGCTTAATCGACTTTTCCATTAATTCTGATTTAGAATACATATACTTTATAGGGTCGCAAATGAAAATTGTAAAAATTACAAACGGAATCACAAACTTATATATACCTTTTAAATTTTTGTGAAGGGTATAAAAATGTTGTTAATATTAGGAACCGTGAAAAGATCACTCAACCCATGTTCAGGATTGAACTAGAACCCAGGGATGTTGTCCTAAGAAAAGGGCGAAAACCATCCCATTTATAACCTTAAATCTCTTTTGCATCGTAAGGCTACCGTTGAGGAGCCACAAAGCGTCTAGGTCCCGTTCAATGCCTAAGCTGCCAAGAATTTGGGCATACTAAAGCATATTGTAAGTTGCCCGTAGTTTGCGTTGTGTGTGGCGAACTCCACAGCACATCACAGTGCAAGAAATCAAAAACTGACTCAAGTATTAAAAAGTGCAGTAACTGTAACCATACTGTCTATAATCACTTTAAGCGGTCAATGACAAATAGGTCACAATACCCATTAACGAACCCCAACAGACGAACACCATATCTAAAAGTAGTTTTCCCCAGATGGGTCAGTCAACCAGTCACATAATCGTGCAAATCCCCAAACAAGTTTCGAATGCGAATGTGGTAAAATCCGATAAACCAAACTTGAATCAGGATCCCAAGCCTCAAAAATCCGATCCAAATTTTAGCAGTCTTGGGGCAACTCTGCAGACTCTTGTTCAATCCACGAATACATTTACGGTTTCCATGACAAACATGTTGCAAGATATGCTGAAAATGCAATCCTCTATTTTGCAGGCAATTTTAACAAAATGAATTGGTTTAAAATATGTTTCTGGAACGCAAACGGCATCCGCCAACACAAAAATGAACTTGAGCACTTCCTTATGGAAAAGAAAATCGATATAATGTTGATTGCTGAAACTCATTTGACAACAGTTTTTTCAAAATTAATGGCTACTCATTATATGACACAAAAGATCTCCGAGGAAGGTCTTGCGGAGGATCGGCAATTCTAATAAAATCCAGAACTTAGCACTATTTAATGAACGAGACACTTGGTGAGTATCTCCAAGCAACTAATATATTCACTGAATATTTTCATTAAAAAATCGTTATTTCCTCGATTTACTCATCGCTACGATTTTCAATACCAGAAAGTCAATATTCTCATTTTTTCAAACCACTTGGGCCCAGATTTTTAGCGGCTGGCGACTATAACGCGGAATACATATTTTGGGGATCACGTTTAATTTCCCCGAGAGGCCGCGTGCTTTTTGGCGCCGTTTCCAAAATGGGCTTAGGTGTGATTTCGAGTGGACACCCCACTTATTGGCCGTCAGACCAACGAAAGATCCCAGAAGTTATAGATTTTGGAGTTACAAAAAATTTTCCCTTAGAATGGATGCAAGTGGAGCCTTGACTAGATTTCTCATCAGATCACTCACCCACTATAATCTCTGGTTCGTACCCCCAGGGGGTTGATTCTCCGTTTTGTGATTTGGTGTTGACCGTCACTCGAGTTCATTGTTTAAAATATAAAAAGTACTTGAGTACTCATTGTACGGAAAATATTGCCTTGAGAACGCCTAAGGATATTGATGTGCCGATTAACGAATTTTCTGAACACCTTAATCTAGCCGTACAACATGCCACCACTAGCCATATAAGATCCAGAAATGTGAGCAATAGAACTTATTCGTCTGAAATTGAGCACCTTCTGTCAGAGAAAAGGAGAGTTAGAAGAGAGTGGCAACTTCGCAGGTCTCCCCACCTTAAAACTCGGCTACGGGAAAGCGTAACTGAGTTAAAAAATCTGCTTGAAATCCAAAGAATGCCTTCCCTTGAAAATTATCTGGAGGGTTTTGATGGTACTCCTCAATCCGATTTTTCGCTATGGAAAGCGACAAAAGGGCTGAAAAGACCCATAATATGTAAGCCACCCTTGCGAACTTCAACTGGAGACTGGGCAAGAAGCGATTCTGAAAATGGGATGGTACGTTGTTAGACCGCCTTTGTTTTTGAGACTTAGTTTTCAATATGTTGAAAACAAACTCCAGGAAAGCTCCAGGTATTGATAAAATTACTGCTAAAATGCTTGAGCAATTACCTCGTGTAGCTAGAAGAATTTTTCTTTTTATTTTGTTACTGCTTTGACTGATATTTTGGACATTGAACATAATACCGACAGTGTCAAAACGCACTACACTTTTTTGCAGAATCGAGACTAACAACATAGTATTCCGCTAGATAATGAAGTCAAATGAATTGGTATTCACATCGAAAGTAAAATAACAAGGAAGTCTCACATTTATACGAAAGCCATTGAGATGAATCCAAAAGTAAAGCAGCTTAATTGGCTTACCGGCAGAAATGATACCTTGAAGTTGGAATGAAAAATTTCGTTGCGCAACGCAATCCTAAAGGCTAAAATTCAAAATATGCCAAAACTAGCGCCTTTACGGGGTTCTATATCGGTAAACCTTTAATAAAAAAAAAAAATTTTTAAAGTACGCCGAAAAGTGTACCAGTAAGCTGGATCATCACCCAAATTCTCGACCACATGATATCTTTAATTTTGCCGTCCATACATAATTAAGAAGGAGGAGTACCAAAGTACTCTCAGAAAAAGTATCTACCCAGTGAAATTTTTGTCACATACATCTTCGATCTAAGGCCATTAAAAATGTAAGCGCGACCCATCCGAACTCTGTATACAATTCCTACTTACATTTACACAGCGATGACCTAGGCCGTAAGATGCATCCAACACTGTATACATTGTAAGCGAAGGTTGGATGAGTTCAAAACTATCCCAGTGAACTTTTTGTCACATACATCTTCGATCTAAGATCATTGACAATGTAAGCGTGACCCATCCGAAGTCTGTATACAATTCCTACTTACATTTACACAGCGATGGCCTAGGCCGTGAGATGCATCCAACACTGTATACATTGTAAGCGAAGATTGGATGAGTTCAAAACTATATTATTAGCATTTCTTTTCTACTTTGTTTCTTCTGTACATTTAATTTAACATAATGAGTAGAAAGAGAATAATCTGAATCGAATGCTAGTTTTTTGTTGTCCTTAACATGTTTATTTTGATTTTTTCTGTTGACACACTCGCTTACAATCGGATGCTTTGCAAATTGTAATAAGTTGTGGACTGCTGGGATATTATTAGCATTTGTTTTTGTTCTTTGCTTCTTATGTACATTCAATTTAACAAAATGAGTAGAAAAATACTAATCTGAATCGGATGCTAGTTGTTTGTTGTGTTGGATGTGTTTATTTTGATTTTTTCTGTTGACACAATCGCTTACAATCGGATACTTTGCAAATTGTAATAACTTGTGGACTGCTGGGTATTTAAACTAGTTAGCTTTTCTTTTCTTAGTTTTATACATACTAAATGTTAGCGGACATTTGAATGATGCAATAAAAAAGACGAAAAGAGATGAAAAATCGTTAATCTTTACTAACCAAGTGTGGTTCACTAAACTATGACCCAATACTCGTATTTTTTTTTTTTTTTGTGCTTTAATTCATACGAATTCTAACTGCAGTTAAATTCTTCGTCTAGCTTATGACACTACGCGCATGGAAGTTCTTCTTTTTGATGTCACTTTTCATGTGCCCCAAAATCCATGGATATTGCGTCACGCCTAATTATAAATGATTTGGATTAATATGCTGTAGAAATTAATAAAAAGAAAGCTAGTAAAATAAATGGATTCACCATAATACACACCGATTTCATATTTTATTGTCGATATGTTACAAAAACACTTTTGGGATGGTGAGCATCCAGCAAAACATGGCTGAAAACCTTAAACCTTAAATATGTTATAAATTACCATGCCAAAGAAGTTTACTTTTTTATATACTTTTCCTGGCAGTTTGCTTATTTATTCTGGTTTTTACAAAGTTTTTGAAAAGTTTTTGCATTGTTTTAGACGAATATAAACTCTTAATGATGAACTGTTGGCATATACCTTGTTAAGTAGAAATGAAATGTTTTGTTATTATAAACGTCTTTTGTTTTTTAGTTGCTAATACTTATTTGTTTTCATACTTTCGTCTGTCTAGCAAGTGTTGATTGTTTCTTTGCTGTTTTCCCGCTCCGAAACCGAATTTTCTTAACAACTGGTGCCATGTGCAGTCTTACAATCTAACCAAAATTTTTAGTTTCCGTTTTGTATTTTTGAAATTCATGGCACAAAAAAAAAACAACGCAACAAAAGAAATTAACACAAAACTTTACAAATTTTTGTTCAGGCAAAAAAGAAAGAAAAACATCTCGAATGCAAGTAAACTTTACAATTCAGGTGTATTTGAACTGTTGCTTTAAAGTGTTCGAGGGGAAAAAATAATGTGAAAATTTTTGTAGTTTTTGCTGTTGTAGTGTGTTAGGTGGCGTGAGTGTTGTTCGTGTGTGAAGTTTTGCCCTGCCATTTAATGTTAAATGAAATAAATGATAATAAAATCTCAAGCAAATAGTAGAGATTTTGAAAATGAGATAAAAACAATATACGTACACAAGTACATTGTAAAATAATCGGTTATATTATATAAAACTTTTGTGGCTGTCTTGTAAATAAAACTATATGGAGGTAAATTATTGTAAATGTAGTTTTATAACGTATCTTTTGTCGTTTTACTTATTAAAATCGGTGAAGCCGTGTTATGAAAAAATAGATTAGCGTAATCGCCTATTATATGCTAAATTAACCAGGCCCGTAAACAAATTCTACGTGATAGAGAAAAACTACGAAAAAATATTTGATTTGAAGGTATCAAAATTCGTATAGTACATATAGTTAATCTCATGTAGAAAGGCCCCAATTTGCATTTTTCCTGAACCTAACTTTTTTAGGGATTCTACTACTTTTCACATAAATATACAGCGTCACAAAATTTTATTTAATAATTTCATAAATATCGCTTTTACAAACAATTGAACAAAAACATTACTTGTGGATGAACCTATGTATGCAGTTTCCACTATGGTTTTTCCTTCTCCTGTAAAATTGCGATTATGTTTGTTAGGGTCTTTCTGCATGAGACCAACGATATATTTCTATTTGAAGGACAATTATGCTGTCAAACATAACTATGAAAATTAACAGCCTGTTTATAGGACACGAGTTAGCTCACTCGCGACGAGCCAATTCATAGACGAGTACGTAAGAAATTGGGTTTATAAAATGCGACTTGATTGTGTCGTGCAACTTACGTAAATTCGCGAATATGTCAAACATTTATGATATTTGTTTGTTGCCATCATACGAAAAAATAGTATCTGTTTTCATTTTTCATACCAAAAAATTTTTTTTCAATCTAAAAAACGGCAATCCTATTCTAGGCACAGTTGACACACATACATACATACGCATGTATGAATAAGTAAATAAATAAAACAAAATATTTTGTAGAAAGGCTTTTTTATGGCGGTGTAATTGGAAAAAACAAATAAACAAACAAAAATTGTATGTATTAACTGCAAGTTTTTTATTGTTTATGTGTATGTTTTATTATGTATATATACAAAACATTTATATGCAACAAAAAAAAAAAAAAACAATTTCAGTTCATGTTTCCAGAAATTTGAGAGATTCTTAAAACGTTCTGTTACAATTTCCATTCCTAGTTTTCTTATTATTTATTACCACTTATAAATTATTTTTATTATAATTTCGTATTATTTGTAACACTTTATACACATTTTCTATTGACGAGCATGTTTCTTCATTCGCTGATTTTGACATTTATGGTGACACGACTCGCGTCTTACAAACCAAAATATGTAAATTGACAGATGTTACGTTTTTTAATACTAATCGTCAATAGTCGCGGTTTGTAAACCAAAACCAGAAAAAACTTACAAAGTTAGCGCTTTTCATCGACGAACCGTGTCTTATAAACAGGCCATAACATTTAATTGTTTTTATAATGAGCTTTTTCCCCCCTTTAAGAGGTTATTAACTTTATAGGTTGGCAGCACTGCTTTATTTATTTATTTTATTTTGTTTTTTTGTTCACTTTGGTTTGTCATTTTATTGTAAATACACTTCTAACAGATCTCCATTCAATATATTCCCAGCGGCCAAAGTTTCGCTTACAGAAGCGATGATCCGATGCACACTTGTAAGTCAGTAATGCACACCATCTCATATACGAACCTAGTATACTTTTTCATATACATTGCCGCATTTGTAGAGTGAACGCCTACCACCTGCACACAAAGTAATCGAGGTAGTGTGGTGTTCATCCAACAAAAGCTCATTACTTCCTAACATACATTGTAAGCTATCAGTAGGCAGCTCGAATACAATCTCGCATACTTTGTAAGTCGGAAGTAGGCAGCTCGGATACAATCTCGCATACATTGTAAGCCGGCAGTAGGCAGCTAGTACGTATTGCGCACTTCAGTTTTTTGGGAATATTCCATTAAATAAATTTGTTCCGTTTTTTGTCTACTGCCTTCTTTAAATTTTTTTTATCTTTCCTGTACCTTTTTTATATTGTTTTCTAGGCACTTTTACCTAATTTTGTTAATTAAAATTTTTGCAACGTAGTCTGACAAAGACGGCGAACGTTTGATTTACAACTAAAAAATAAAATACGCACTTATAAATGTGATACAAAAGATGAACATAATTCATTTTTGGGAACTCCATATACTACTGCCATACACTTTGTAAGTTACCATTCATTGATTACAAAGTGTGGCACACATCATCGAAGAGAAGTAATGTGGTAGGCAATGTTCGCCGCTGGGTTGTTCTCCGATACAGACCTTCTCTGATAAAATAAGCGTAAATAATAAGCATCCCCGCGGCGAACACTGCCTACCACATTACTTCTCTTCGATGATGTGTGCAACACTTTGTAATCAATGAATGATAACTTACAAAGTGTATGAAAGTAGTATATGGAGTTCCCAAAAATGAATTACGTTCATCTTTTGTATCACATTTATAAATGCGTATTTTATTTTTTAGTTGTAAATCAAACGTTCGCCGTCTTTGTCAGCCTACGTTGCAAAAATTTTAATTAAAAAAATTAGGTAAAAGTGCTAGAAAACAATTTAAAAAAGGTATAAGATAGATAAAACATTTAGTGAAAAAATAAAAAAATGCAGTAGGCAAAAAATCACAAATTTATTTAATGGAATATTCCCAAAAAACTGAAGTGCGCAGTACGTACGAGCTGCCTACTGCCGGCTTACAATGTATGCGAGATTGTATCCGAGTTGCCTACTTCCGACTTACAAAGTATGCGAGATTGTATTCGAGCTGCCTACTGATAGCTTACAATGTATGTTAGGAAGTAATGAGCTTTTGTTGGATGAACACCACACTAGCTCGCTTACTTTGTGTGCAGGTGGTAGGCGTTCACTCTACAAATGCGGCAATGGGTATGAAAATGTATACTAGGTTCGTATATGAGATGGTGTGCATTACTGACTTACAAGTGTGCATCGGATCATCGCTTCTGTAAGCGAAACTTTGGCCGCTGGGATTATTGCTTTTGAAGTGAGAAACACGGTAACATTTACAGGAAATAACTGCTTGGTACGCTTTGTAGGCTGGCGGATTCATCGGTTCATATGCCCTCAAAAACGATACTACTGTCAATGGTAAAAGAAAGATAGACCAGAAATTTGTTCGTCCTTCAATAAGCTACCATTATTCTTGCTGGTATGTGATTCCAACCAGAAGTAGCCACACAACGTGAATTAAGAATTACACGTATCGTTTAATTAAAAAAATATATGTATTTTATTGACAACTATGCGTGTTATATTTTCCTAAATTAAATTTGATTTAAATACTTATTTTTAAACTGATTAATATAATACAACGGCTGTATGCAAAAAAAGTTAAGAAAAAATAATTTCTTATTTAACGTTGGATGTAAAAATGATTTAGCATTCATTAATTTTAAATATTTTGAAGTTGAATGAGCACTATTTATCTGTATGCTAATACGAGTATGGCATTGGATTGTGTTGATTTTGATTTCTATAGAAAATCACAATTTTGTGGAAATTTTTAATAATTGTATTGTGTTTATTAGATAAAAAAAATTAAAACATTACATTTTATAAGCATTACAAAAATTAATTTTGAAAGTATAATATAAATAAGAAAAATCTTAGTGAAAAAAGTTATGCGAATAATAAAAATGTTTCTAGCACAAATAATCCTGGTAATTTTTCTCAATTTCATTAATGTACTCTATATTATATATTCACTGGAACCACTCGCTGACGAAATCGGCGGCATTCCTTTTTTTACCGCTCTTAAATAATGCACTCTTATCTAATATCCAATGTTGAAACCAATAAAACCGTGAAAACACACATATCTATACATATATATTTTTTCATTTCCTTTTTAAATTCATCTTTATTCAATTGCACTGCTTTACAAATTTTAAATTTGGAAGAATACCAAGAACGCCACATGCCTAGATAA
The DNA here is from genome assembly GCA_914767995.1 of Thecocarcelia acutangulata. Lineage (NCBI taxonomy): Eukaryota > Metazoa > Arthropoda > Insecta > Diptera > Tachinidae > Thecocarcelia > Thecocarcelia acutangulata. Next base: position 53,887,677 of record OU612098.1, on the reverse strand, counting down.
GTTAATTCGGACTTCCTGAACACGAAAACCGCTGTAATTTTTTTCCTAAGTACCGTTTTTTAGATAACGGTACTTTTGTGTTTTTCGGTGTAAGGTACCACTCAAACCCTTGTGCTCCACAAAGGTTTTTGACTGACCTTAACAGATATACTTGTGACTTAACTTTTACTCCTCGCCTCCCCTCCCCTGGGTAAACGTGAGAGTTATGATCTCTTCTAAATTTTTTTTATTTGTTTGTAGTAAATTAAAAAAAAAATATTATTATTAAATCATAAAATAATTATTGAATTATTTCAAATCAATAATGCGCATATAAAAAGTCATTGCAATGAACAGTATTGTATAGAACAACGATTGTACTGGTTTCTCTTCGAATGGTATTATCAGTTTCTGTAATATATTAATATTGCTTTGTATATATCGCTTATACAATTGTCGGAAGTATTTCTAAAAGTGTCAACCGAAAATTTCTAAAGATGATAATAGGACTTCGGCAACGGATAGTAATAGGTTTTCTATACTGCAAACACATGAGCCAACAATATCTAAAAAAACCTTTAAGCCGCCACCAATATATTTGCGAGAGCCTACCTCTAGTGAGCTGGTAAAACAACATATTGTGGCAATCGGCAAAGACACTTTTAACGTAACATCGGTTAAGCACGGCGGCATCAATGAAACGAAAGTCCAGGTAAACAGTGAAAATGAATACCGAAAGTTGTCTGACGTTTTGGAGAAGGAGAAACGATCATTTTACACATATCAGCTTAAAAGTGCCAAAGGTATTCAGGTCGTTATAAAAGGGATTGACCCTTTTGTTGACACGAATGAGGTCAAAACCGGACTAGAAGACAATGGCTTCAAAATTAAAAATTTGGTTAATATTAGAAACCGTGAAAAAATGAGAGATGTTCTCCTGAAAAAGAATGAAGTGCATCCAATTTATAACCTCAAATATCTTTTGCATCGTAAGGTTACCGTTGAGGAGCCTCATAAGCGTTTAGGGCCTGTTCAATGCCTAAACTGCCAAGAATTTGGCCATACTAAGGCCTATTGTAAGCTGCCCGCAGTTTGCGTTGTGTGTGGAGAACTTCACGGTACATCACAGTGCATCAATGTTCTCGACTGACTCGAGCGTTAAAAAATGCAGTAATTGTGGAGGTAACCATACTGCAAACTATAGGGGTTGCCCTGTCTATACTCACTTCAAAAGGTCAATGACAAATAGGCCATCAATTTAAAATATGACACCCCAGCAGTCAAAAACCACTTCCTCAAACAATTTTCTCCAGGTATACCAGTCAACCAGCCATGTAAACTTGCAAAACCCTAAACAAATTTCTTATGCGAATGTAGTAAAATCCGATAAACCAAACTTGAATCAGGAGCCCAAGCCTCAAAACCCCGACCAAAATTTTAGCAATCTTGAGGCAACCCTGCAGACTCTTGTTCAATCTACAAGTACATTTACGGTTTCCATGACAGACATGATGCAGGAAATGTTGAAATTGAATCCCAAAGAATGGCTTCCCTCAAAAATTATCTGGAAGGTCTTGATGGTACCCCTCAATCCGACTATTCTCTATGGAAAGCGACAAAAGATCTGAAAAGTCCCGTAATAGGTAAGCAACCTTTGCGAACTTCAACTGGAGATTGGGCAAGAAGCGATTCTGAAAAGGGGATGTTGTATGTTAATCATTTGAGAAATGTTTTTACCACAAATGATAAAGCGAATAATTCAGCGTATGACTACCGTCATACGCTCAGATGTTGAAAATGTTATTTGTAACACAAACCCCAGGAAAGCTCCAGGTATTGATAAAATTACTGGTAAAATGCTTGAGCAGCTACCTCGTGTAGCTAGAAGAATTGTACTTTTTATTTTTAACGCTATTTTACGTCTCGAGTATTATCCTGCAGAGTGGAAGGTGTCCATGATTACTATGATACCCAAAAAAGGGAAGGATCCCACTTAAGTAGGATCATACAGACCAATAAGTATCCTGCCAACAATTTTAAAACTGTTCGAAAAATTGTTAATGGCGAAGTTAAGTCCAATATTGAACAATGTGGGATGCATCCCTGATCATCAATTTGGCTTTCGGGCTACACATAGCACCATAGAACAAACGCACAGACTAGTCAACGTCATAAGACAGACTTTTGAAGTCAAAAAGTATTGTTCAGCTTTATTCATTGACATTTCCCAAGCTTTTGATAAAGTGTGCCACGACGGCTTGATGCACAAAATACATGAAAACCATCAAGTAGCTTCGCGAATTTTGCAGGAGTATACATATATCAATATTAGAGATATGGTTAAAAAGTTGGAAAATTAAAGTTAATGAACAAAAGTGTACTCACGTTACATTCACACTGCGTAAACAAACATGTTCAGCTATCCACATTAACAATTCAGCTATTCCGCAGCAAAATGAAGTCAAGTACCTTGGTATTCATCTCGATCGTAGGTTACCGTGGAAGTCTCACATCGATGCGAAAGTTACTCAGTTAAAGTTAAAAGCAGCGCAACTAAATTGGCTTATGGGTAGAAATTCGACACTGAAACTTTTATTATACAACGCAATCCTAAAGCCTATATGGTGCTATGGAATTCAACTATGGGGCACCGCCTCCACTTCAAACATCGAAAAAATTCAAAGGCGACAAAACAAAATTCTTCGAACAATTACCGCAGCTCCATGGTACGTAAAAAACTCACAAATTCATAACGATCTCTGTGTTCCTCTTGTAAAAGACGAATTTTCAAAGTACATAACAAGGTATATCAGTAAATTAGAGCTTCACCCAAATCCTCTTGCACGCAATATACTTAATTTTGAAGGCCTCTCTCGGTTGAGGGGCACACTTGCCACCATCAGAACGTTAAATAGGCGATTTTACTGATATTGACCCTGCAAAAAAAAAACATTTTTGCCTAGCATTGGCTAGACTTACTTAATTTTATGTACTTAGTATTAAGATTTGAATACTTATTGTTAGTTGAATGAGAAAAAAAAGAAGGGAGAAAAGTGGTGCAAAATGACAGTTTCAAAAATATTTAAAAACAAGTAAGAGTGTGGTATATTTGGCTGGACCGAATCTAAAATACCCTTCACGATAGTCACGTATATGTATAGTAAATTTAAAAATGTCAACAAAATATGCTCGGTTTTATATGATCCGATATCGGAATTTTCTATTTTCTGTATTTTAGTAATCTTCTTTTATAACGAGAATTGCTTTTCAGCAAAAAAAATATGTTAATGGAGAAATCGGTTCTGGCTATATCTCGGGGCCCGACATCGGAAATTTTTATTTTCCATAATTATATAAAATTATTTCCTCACCAAAACTGCTTTTGAGCACAAAAAATTTGTTTAGCATTTTCATGAAAAACCCGGTCGGGTATAGCCTAGACCGGGGTTTCCATGAAAATGCCGTGTAAGCGAACTTAAACAACTTTTTTGTGCTCAAAAGCAGTTCTGGTAATGAAATTAGGTTACATAAATATGCAAAATGAAAATTTCCGATATCGGTCCATATATACCCGAGATATAGCCCAAACCGGGTTTTTCATGAAAATGTCGCGTAAGCGAACTTAAACAACTTTTTTGTGCCCAAAAGCAGTTCTGGTAATGAAATTGGGTTACATAAATATGAAAAATGAAAATTTCCGATATCGGTCCATATATACCCGAGATATAGCCCAAATCGGGTTTTTCATGAAAATGTCGCGTAAGCGAACTTAAACAACTTTTTTGTGCTCAAAAGCAGTTCTGGTAATGAAATAGTGTCATATAAATATGAAAAATAAAAATTTTCGATACCGGGCCATATATACCCGAGATATAGCCTAGACCGGGGTTTTCATGAAAATGCCGCGTAAGCGAACTTAAACAACCTCTTTGTGCTCAAAAGCGGTTCTGGTAATGAAATTAGGTTACATAAATATGGAAAATTAAAATTTCCGATATCGGTCCATATGTACCCGGTCCGTATGTAGCCTAAATCGGGTTTTTCATGAAAATATCGCGTAAGCGAACTGAAACAATTTGTTGTGCTCAAAAGCAGTTCTGGTAATGATATAAGGTTATATGGAAAATTAAAATTTTCGATATCGGTCCATATATACCCGAGATATAGCCTGAACCGATTTTTCCATTAAAAAAAATTTTTTTGTTTTTGCTGAAAAGCAATTCTCGTTATAAAAGAAGGTTACTAAAATACAGAAAATAGAAAATTCCGATATCGGTTCATATATAACCGAGCATATTTAGGTCACATTTTTAATATACTATACATATTCGTGACTATCGTGAAGGGTATTTTAGATTCGGCCCAGCCGAATATACTACACTCTTACTTGTTATTTACTCCGGTGTGTATGAACCGACCTACAATATTATTTCTTCCTTTAAAAGAGTTTGTAAACGCATTGGAAAAAAGTTTTTGGACATCGGGCAGACAAAATGTTCATCTGAAAAAAATTTTAAATCTCTTATTCTAAGAGATTGTCAACGACCTGAAAATAATAAAGTTTTTGGACATATAAAATGTCCGCCAAAAAAAAAAAATAAATAAAATAAATTAATTAATAAAATAAAACACTCCGCTACAATGGACAGATTTTCAATCATTTTTAATTTTTGTATCAAAGAAATTGGACATCGCACAGATAAATGTCTGTCCAAAATATAAATTCAAAACTTTTTTTTATTGTTTGAAAGGTGCTGCTTACACTTTGATCCGACTACATACGTTTTAAGAAAATGTCCGTGTGAAAAAGTCAATACCTTAAGTTTTCCTTTTGAAGTGGTTTATGAACTGGCTGAAAATACAAAAAGAACTGGACATGACGAAATAACTTCAGAATTTTTTTTCTATTGCATATCGGACAAACCTTTTTTTTTTTTTTGTTCAAACTATGCAGTCATGTATGCGATGAGTTAATTTCTCTTTTCATGTGCAACAGAATACTGGTCTGTAATATTACCAAGATAGGCGAATGCAACAGTGTAAGTTATTGGTATGGCATGAATACACGATAGCCTCCAAAAGAGTCTTTGAAGCTTTAGATTGGACTATATAAGATAATGGACGGTTGTACCGTTAGCTGATAATTTCAGGCAGATTCTACCGGTTATCGCTAAAGACACTCAAGCAGCGGAAATATATGCGTTCCTGGAAGCACATTCGCTGTAAATGCATGGAAAAAAATACTTCTTACTACAAATATGAATTCAACTGCGCTGTGATGCATATTCGGACCTGCTCTCATACAAATCAGAGAATTCCTAACATATGAATTATGTAATATTGTCCAAGTGTCAGATAGTTTAAAATGTCATATCTATTCCGACCTCAAAAACAATATAAATAATAAAGAATGGGTACAAAAAAAAATATTTTAGCATTGATTGATGAAATTTGCGGGCGTTCGGTGCTGTCGAATAAATGTCTGTACTCAGTTTTATGGACCCTAAAGTAACATCGTATCCTGTAGAGCTTTTCAATTCCCAAGACCTAACCTAACATTCCTATAAATTGAGACTCAAAATTGGCGTTCCAATTATGCCGACGCGAATCCTTATCACTCTTAAAGCCTAACCATAATGTGCATAGAGCGTCTCAAGCCACTTTAAGCAACTGTGCGAATTCATGTAATCAAATGTGTATAACCATATTGTACTTAACGAAACTTTTCGTTAAGTTTCGTCTAATGTCAGTTGCTTAACCTTCACACACCTGAAACCCACCAGGGTGGCATATTCGAATTTAAATTAGTGATGACTTCTCGAATTTTCATTAAAATGACAAATGTCTTTTCCTCAGTGACTAATTTTCACAATTTTAACATAAAGTGTTAAAATATTTAACGTTTCAAATTTTTTTCTAATGATTTTTACAGTTTTTTGGTTTTTTCTCCGCCGTGTCCTGAAACCCACCCAGGTGGCTATATTATATACATTTAAAAACTTATATCTTTTTGAGGAATAAAAAACTTCTTGCTTTTATTATTTATTTAATTTGGTTTGTTGATCAGCCGCTTAACGGCCTGATCAACTTGACTTATTATTTCTTAATGTTTTATTATTTCTTAAAATTCTATATACATTTTCTTTTGCTTAATCTAAGCGTGAGAAAATGCTTGGTCGGCATAAATACATGTCGCCCAGCTGCATGGTATGTGTGGGTAAATAGCCGCAACAATGTGTGCATATCAAGTGTCATGCTGACGGCATGACTACTTACAGTCAAACACATATAATGTGGACTTATTGCATTTACAGTCAAACACATATAATGTGGACAAATGCAAATTAACTAATTACTCACACTACACCTCCCTTTTTCAGTAAGAATGATCAATATGCATATGTGAATTGGTCATTCTTACTTTACAATACTTAAAATTTCAATAAGGGATTTCTCACTTTTATTTGTTTAAAAAATATTCAATTAATTTATTTATTCCTATTTTTATATAGAATCTTACTTTCAAATTAAGTATTATATTAAGAAGAATATTAGAGAATATGAGTAAAACTGAACATTGAAAAATTAACAATGTAATATAATAAATTGAATAAAAATGGAATTTAATAGATATAAATAATTCGATAGAATTAATAATAATTATTTATTTTAATGTCATAATAAATGAATAAGTAAAAATAAAAAAATAGAATTAAGTGGCTTGTGGGGTAAATCATTTTTATTATAAATTGAATAGAAATAGAATTAATAACAATTATTTATTTTAATTTCCTTATGGTGAATGAATAAGTATGATAAAAGTAGAGTTAAATAAGTGGCTTACGGGAGCCCTTTACCCTTTCCAAAAATGAGTGATTTGTTGCTTTGAAACGAATCACTTATTTTACTTTAATTTAATTGTGTGTTTGAATTTGTTACTTATTGGCAAAGAACCTAGTATTTGTAGAATTTCTTTATTCTATTTTTATGAACTGTCCCCTTGTCCCCTTCCGTTTGTAGTTCCACATTATTTTTATCATGCAGCTTCACTACTTTATACGGACCTTTGTATATGTTGTCGAGTTTATGTCCGACTTCGTTTTGGATTAGTACAAGATCTTTAAGTGCAATATCGGCGGAGTTTGATGTTTGCTTTGACTCCTCGTGTCTGTGTAGTTTTGCATTTTGTATTAAACTACCAGCTCTACGCCATGCTACTTGTAATCTAAATTTGACCTCTTTTAAGAGTCTACATTGTACAAAGGTTCAATTGTGTTGCTGCTGATACAATCTATTAAAGGGGGAATTTTTCCATAGACAAGTTCAAAAGGACAATAATCATGTGCGGTGGATGGGGTGGTATTGTAGCAATATACAAAGTACTTAAGCCATATGTCCCAATCTGATTTATCGGACGCTACATAAGATCGTAAATATTCGTTGAATGTTCTGTGTGATCTCTCAACAGTACCTAATGTTTCATGATGGTATGCCGTAGAGTTGAGTTTTTCTATCTTCATCATTGCACACAACTCGAATAAGATTCGATTCATATATTCAGTGCCCATATCAGATAGTATTTTATTCATGGGTCCATATGTTAAGATAAAACCTTCCATGATTGCTTTTGCAATGCTCTTTGCAGATTTGTCCTGAATTGGTATTGCGACCAGATACTTTGTCAAATCGCACATTATGGTAACTGCGTATTCATTTTGGGAATCGGATTTTGGTATTGGTCCGATGGTATCTATTATTGTGATTTCAAATGGTTTAATTGGAGTTGGTGTCATTACCAATGGTTCTTTAATTTTTCTATTGACTTTATTTAGCTGGCATTCTTTACAAGTTTTTACATAACTTGCTATATCTCTCGTCATGCCTTTCCAATAGTAATACAAGCGTATTTTCTTTTTCATACGTGTGATTCCTGGATGTCCACCACTAAGTGGGTTATTATGAAATTGTTTCAAGACTTCTAATTTTTCGTTTTTGCTGTCTAGCTTCTTTAATTTTGGTACCAGTATTATACTTAAATCTTTTAAATATTTATTGCCTTCATCTTTAAATTCTTTTATAGTGGTTCCTAGGATTTTTAATTGGTTATCATCTAGTGATAATCTTAGTGTTGGTAGACCTATGTTATTAGCTAATTTTTCAAGCTTTGGAAAAAGGTGACCTAAGTCTACTTTTCCATTAATAAATATGTCACTTAACGGAATCTCGGAAACGCTTTTCTTTCCGGCAAGGATACTTAATTTGTCCTTTGTGAAATGCAACTGACGCATTTTGATATTTTCATAGGCATTTGGTTGTTCATATACTTTTAAGCTTACCAAGTTTTTGTCTTGTTTATTTTGTGTAGTTGAATCACCGTTTATATTTTTGGTTTGAAGTCGTGTTGTTACCTTCAGAATACTATTGGCTTGAGCATTGATAATGTCTCCAAACTCAATGCGTGACAGCGCGTCTGCCACGTTATTTTCTTGACCTCTAATATACTCAATTGTGAAGTCATATTCTTCCAAATCTAGTCTCATACGCGTTAATTTGGAGGATGGGTTTTTTAATGAAAATAAATATGTTAGTGGTCTATGGTCAGTTTTAATTAGGAATTTTCTGCCGTATATATATGGTCGGAAGTGTTTGATAGCCCAATGTATTGCAGTTAGTTCCTGCTCGATAGTAGATTTATTGCTTTCACCTTTTGTGAAGGATCTTGAGGCATAAGATATTGGTAGTTGTAGGCCGTTTTTCTCTTGGCTGAGCACTGCTCCACATGCGTGTTTGCTAGCATCCGTTGTGATGCAGAATTGTTTTGAAAAATCTGGGTATTGCAGTAGTGTAGGACTTAATAAATGAGTTTTAAGATATCGAAAAGAATTTTCACACTCACTAGTCCATTCAAATTTCACGTTCTTCCTAGATAATCTATTGATGTGGCGGGATGATTCGGCAAAATGTGGGATAAACCTTCTGTAATAATTGCAAAAGGCTATGAAGCGTTTGGCCTCGTCACCATTTTTTGGTGTTGGGTAATTTTTGATTATAGCATATTTGCTGTCATCTGGTAGAATGCCTTTGTCTGTACATTTGTGACCCAAAAATGTAACTTCGCTACAGAAAAATGAGCATTTTTCTGGGTGTAGTCTAAGATTGTGTTTTCTGCATAAACTAAATACATCTTTTAAATTTCATATCATATGATCTGTGGAACAACCGATAACTATTAAGTCGTCCATATAAACGAATGCTTGCGTTGGTGATAAACCAGAAAATGCTAAAGACATCATTCGTTGAAAAGAATTTGGTGCTATCTTCAGGCCATAGGGCAGTCTTTTGAATCTGTAAGAGCCTTTGTCTGTTGAGAAGGAAGTAATATCTCTGGAGTTTTCTTCTAACTCTATTTGGTGAAATCCGGATACCAAGTCCAGACATGAAAAAAATTTTGCTCTTCCTAGTTGGTCTAAAATATCGTCTATTCGTGGTAAGGGAAATTTGTCAGCTATTAATTTTTTATTTACTCCTCTGTAGTCTACAACCAATCGCCATCTTTTCTCAATACTACCGGGTAATGGTTTTTTGGGTACCAGTAGTATAGGGCTATTGTAGTCTGATATCGATGGCTCGACTATGTCGTCATCGATGAGTTTATCTACCTGTTTATTCACTTCTTCTTTTTGAGAGTGTGGTATTCTATAATTTTTCATATAGACTGGTTGTTTGTCATTGAGTTTCAGTTTTTGTTTGTAAAAATTATTGGTAGTAATTTTTTCAGTTTCTAATGCAAAAATATCTATGTACTCATTGCAAAGTGTTCTTAGTTCTTTGTTGACAAAAGTTGGAAAGTTTTTGGACAAAGTGTCTAACTTTTCTTTTTTCCTAGATGCAGTACAGGTTTGGTTAACTATTTTATAATCATTTAGGTTTTCAACCTGAACTAGGACATTACTAACGGTTAAATCGTTGTCTGTAATGTTAACGATTTTGACGTAAGGATTTGATTTAGAAGTAATTGTGTTTGCGATGTAAATACCATCGTGAAGCATTTGCTGTGGAATTAAAACATCCTCTACTGAAGATTCGAATTTTACTGGTCTAATTACTTCAGATCTCGCTGGAATCGTTATTGAGTTGATTGTTGGAGCACTCATAAGTAGAATAGCTAGATCATAAGGAATGTTATGTGACTTTAGAATTATAATATCTTTTTCGTTTTGAAAATCTAATATGCAGCGATATGCTCTTATAAAGTCCATTCCTATGATTCCATCTACTTGAATTGGAAAATCGTCCGTTACAACGTGAAAATTATGCGCTATTAGGAGATCTTCAATTTTTAGATCACATTGTACTCTTCCTAGAGTAGTGATCAGTCCTTGTCCAATTCCATTAATATTTGATCTTTTCCTAGTATCTACGGGTTCGTGTAGAACTTGATTATGTTTTATTACCGAAATGTCTGCTCCAGTGTCTACTAAGAATATTGAGACATTATTGTTCATAGATGTTCTGGTTTTTAGGTAGCTGTATAGACTTAGATTGATGATATGGTTTGAGTATTTAGAGGTCTTTATTGGTTTTCCGAATCATTTTCGGTTACATGTCTCACACTATTGTGGACTTGTCTTCTGCTATTGTTATCGTAGCTAGAAGTGTTATTATTTCTGGAATTGCTGTATGTGTTACGGGAATTATTTGTGTTTCTGAAATATTGGTGGTTATTGTTAGGTTGACCGTGTCTAAAGTTCTGACCGTGATTACCGTTGTTTCTATTAAAATTTCCACCATTTTTTCTGGGTGATGGTGTGTTGTTATAGTGTCTGTCGTTGTTGTATCGGTGTTGAGTACCGTAAGTTAAAATTGCATTTTGTTGACCGTAGGTATCGGTGCAACTGCTTATAAATTTGGACATGACTTCGTTCATGTCATTGAAAGAGCCTGATTCCATTATCAGTTTAACTCTATCATTGGAAGAATTTTTCACGATTGCTTTAACTGCAGAACGTGTTGCGTATTTGGTGGCTATTTCGTTTGGTAAACCATCCGTTATATACGCGGTTTCCAATTTTTTTGTCAAATCGGCAATTTCAGTCGCGTATGAATTCGCATTTTTTCCTGATTGCCTTATATTTAACAACTTAGCGGTTATAACGTCAACGGATTCACCTTTTACCGTTGACTTGAGTTTATGGATTATTTGTGTAATGGTTGATTCAGTAGATATGAGGTTGCGAGCTGTGCCTTTGAATTTTGTTTTTGTGATATTGACGGCTACAGACTCGTGAGTTTCTTTAATTTCATTGAGCAAGTTTAATGCATCAATGAAGCTTTGTAGGTTTTCTGAACTTCCATCGAAGTCAGGTAGGATTTTTGATGCCGTGTTTAGGAATTCAATCATTGTTTGTGGCATTTTGCTTTTGTTTTCAGTGCTTACTGGATTATAGAGAGTGATTGATTCATGTAATGATGTAGGAATTTCGAGGTTTATTCCTCGTTTTTGAGTGATTAATATTAGTTTTTCGCGTGTGTCTAGGAAGAAAGACTCGGCCGCAGCTTTGTGTGCTTGCGTAAGCCGTGAGTAATTTACATTTAATAGAACTCGTATTTGTTCTAGACAATCTACAAGGGTTTTAACATGTTTGTTGATTGTTTCGTCCCTTGTGTCTCTGTTGACATTGAGGCATTTGTAAGATTTTAGGAACTCTTCCCTAATCAATCTCGCTTTACGTACAATGTATTCCCATTCCATAAAGTCTACTTGGGTTTGAACTGAAAGAATAGCGTTTAACTCAGCGACTTTAGGAGGAACACATGAAAGAAGGAAACAAATTTCCGAATTTACGATGAAAACTTTATCACTAAAGAAAAACTCAGACGCTTCAAATATTAAAAACTTAAAGTGGTTCTTTATTTATAAATAAAACATTTAATCTTTGATCCTGAATATTTCATCATAACATACACCTACAGTGCGAAATACTCAAAGAGAAACCAGTGTAAATGTGACCGGTGTGGTGGTTTTTATTGTTCTGTAGTATGCCAAGAAGAGATTGGGTTACTCATTGCAAAGCAAATTTGTAAGAATAGAATGCACAGCATGGGCTTTGTGACTAAGATTAGGTGCACAGGATGGTATTAACAGTACACTTACAGCGTGGTTGATAACGAAATACCTTTAAAAACTATCATCCGATACAGTTAGTTTCTCAGCTATATTTCAACAATATTGCGGCGTCAATTGCTAATAATATAAAAGCAACGTAACAATTAAATGAATGAGGGACCGGGCCAAAGCGTCCTCTTTCTCCTACAGGATCTGGTATTACCTTAAAATGGTGGCTTGAAGAATTTAACATTGAACACTAATATAAAGTTATTTCCTTTTAAATGGCGGCTAGACTTTATTTAGGTCAGTTGCTAAAGAGGCTGCACGTGCATAGTTCTTTTTTATAGATCTCTTATGTAGTTGATACAAGGTTATGAGGATTTGCACGGCAAGCAAGGAGATAATAATTGTGAGATATATTATTGGATTCTCTATTTTTACAGTGATGTCATTAATGACATTTGCATTAGGATTTTCAATTTTTGACTCGTGTCCACCCATATTTGGGCATGACGCTAAATCTAAATTGTAGTTAGATATATAAATCAGATGATGTTGTATGTGGAGTAATTACGTACATTGAGAATGCGGATGAATTGAATTTCTTTATATTTGATTACAATTTGCAATATAGTCCTGCTGTGGTTGAACTTTCGAAATCTTTGCAATTGCGTAAAATAGTAGAGCTCGAATCATAAATTCAAGGATGAGTTTATGATCAGAGATCGCAACCGGGGAATAATCATTTTTTTTTTTTTTTTGTTAAGCGTTTTTATTTATTGAATCTTCAAAATGAACTAACAATAAGTATTCAAATCTTAATACTAAATATTAAAAAAAAAATAATAAAATAAAATGTGCTTTTTACTTACGTCCAGCCAATGCTAGACAAAAAGTTCTATTATGCGGAAGCAATATCGGTAGAATCACCTATTAAACGTTCTGATGGTGGCAACGGTATCCCTTCTTCTCAACCGACTGTGGCCGCCAAAATTAAGTATATTACGCGCAAGAGGGTTTGGATGAAGTTCCAGTTTACTGACATACCTTGTCGCGTACTTAGAAAATTCCTCTTTTACCAGCGGAACACTCAGATCTTTATGAATTCGTGAATTTTTTACGTACCATGGAGCTGCAGTAATCGTTCGAAGAATTTGGTTTTGTCGCCTTTGAATTTTTTCAATATTTGACGCTGAGGCGGTGCCCCATAATTGAATTCCGTAGCACCATATAGGTTTTAGAATTGCATTGTATAGCAGAAGTTTACAATCCAACTTCAATGTCGAGTTTCTGCCCATAAGCCAATTTAGTTGCGCAGCTTTTAGTTTCAACTGAGTGACTTTTGCTTCAATGTGAGACTTCCACGTTAGCCTACGGTCCAGGTGAATACCAAGGTACTTGACTTCATTTTGCTGCGGAATAGGTGTATTGTTAATTTGTATAGCCGAACATGTTTGCTTACGCAGTGTGAATGTAACGTGAGTACATTTTTGTTTATTAACCCTGATTTTCCAAAGCTTCAGCCATTTTTCCAATATTGAAATAAATTCCTGTAAATTTCGTGAAGCTAATTGGTGGTTTTCATGAATGCTCAAAAACGCTGTGTCGTCTGCGAAAGTTGAAGTGTGTATTCCAGATGTCGTTGGCATGTCAGAGGCGTAAATCAAATATAAAGTAGGCCCAAGTATGCTACCTTGGGGAACTCCTGCCTCGATAGGTTGAGTTGGGCTTATAAAATCACCTTCTCTGACAACAAATTTCCGCCCATATAAGTAGCTTTCCAGAAGCTTGTGGGTATTTGCAGGCAAGTTCAACTTTATTTTGTGCATCAAGCCGTCGTGCCACACTTTATCAAAAGCTTGAGAAATGTCGATGAATAGAGCTGAACAATACTTTTTCTCCTCAAAGGTCTGTCTTATGTCGTTGACTAGTCTGTGTGTTTGTTCTATGGTGCTATGTTTAGCCCGAAACCCAAATTGATGATCAGGGATGCATCCCACATTGTTTAATATTGGACTCAACTTAACCATTAACAGTTTTTCGAATAGCTTTGAAATTGTTGGTAGTAGACTTATTGGTCTATATGATTCTACCTTGGTCGGATCCTTCCCTGGCTTGGGTATCATAGTAATCATAGAGACCTTCCACTCTGCAGGATAATACTCAAGGCGTAAAATAGCGTTAAAAATAAAAAGTAGAACTCTTCTAGCTACACGAGGTAACTGTTCCAGCATTTTGCCAGTAATTTGATCAATACCTGGAGCTTTCCTGGGGTTTATGTTACTGATACCTTGTTCTACATCTTGAAATGTGAATCGCAAAGACACAGGCGGTCTAACTACATATGGTGGTAATTCAGATGCATCATTTGTTATATCATTTGTAATAAAAACATTTCTCAAATGGTTAACATACACCATCCCCTTTTCTGAATCACTTCTTGCCCAGTCGCCAGTTGAAGTTCGCAAAGGTGGCTTACCTATTACAGGTCTTTTCAGACCTTTTGTCGCTTTCCACAGAGAATGGTCAGATTGCGGAGTACCATCCAGGCTTTCCAAATATGTTTTAAGGGAAGCCATTCTATGGACTTCAAGCAGATTTCTTAACTGAGTTATGCATGCCCGTAGCCTAGTTTTAAGCTGGGGAGATCTGCGAAGTTGCCACTCTCTTCTGACTCTTCTTTTTTCTGACAGAAGTTGCTCAATTTCGGATTTTGCTCTTCCTAGTTGGTCTAAAATATCGTCTATTCGTGGTAAGGGAAATTTGTCAGCTATTAATTTTTTATTTACTCCTCTGTAGTCTACAACCAATCGCCATCTTTTCTCAATACTACCGGGTAATGGTTTTTTGGGTACCAGTAGTATAGGGCTATTGTAGTCTGATATCGATGGCTCGACTATGTCGTCATCGATGAGTTTATCTACCTGTTTATTCACTTCTTCTTTTTGAGAGTGTGGTATTCTATAATTTTTCATATAGACTGGTTGTTTGTCATTGAGTTTCAGTTTTTGTTTGTAAAAATTATTGGTAGTAATTTTTTCAGTTTCTAATGCAAAAATATCTATGTACTCATTGCAAAGTGTTCTTAGTTCTTTGTTGACAAAAGTTGGAAAGTTTTTGGACAAAGTGTCTAACTTTTCTTTTTTCCTAGATGCAGTACAGGTTTGGTTAACTATTTTATAATCATTTAGGTTTTCAACCTGAACTAGGACATTACTAACGGTTAAATCGTTGTCTGTAATGTTAACGATTTTGACGTAAGGATTTGATTTAGAAGTAATTGTGTTTGCGATGTAAATACCATCGTGAAGCATTTGCTGTGGAATTAAAACATCCTCTACTGAAGATTCGAATTTTACTGGTCTAATTACTTCAGATCTCGCTGGAATCGTTATTGAGTTGATTGTTGGAGCACTCATAAGTAGAATAGCTAGATCATAAGGAATGTTATGTGACTTTAGAATTATAATATCTTTTTCGTTTTGAAAATCTAATATGCAGCGATATGCTCTTATAAAGTCCATTCCTATGATTCCATCTACTTGAATTGGAAAATCGTCCGTTACAACGTGAAAATTATGCGCTATTAGGAGATCTTCAATTTTTAGATCACATTGTACTCTTCCTAGAGTAGTGATCAGTCCTTGTCCAATTCCATTAATATTTGATCTTTTCCTAGTATCTACGGGTTCGTGTAGAACTTGATTATGTTTTATTACCGAAATGTCTGCTCCAGTGTCTACTAAGAATATTGAGACATTATTGTTCATAGATGTTCTGGTTTTTAGGTAGCTGTATAGACTTAGATTGATGATATGGTTTGAGTATTTAGAGGTCTTTATTGGTTTTCCGAATCATTTTCGGTTACATGTCTCACACTATTGTGGACTTGTCTTCTGCTATTGTTATCGTAGCTAGAAGTGTTATTATTTCTGGAATTGCTGTATGTGTTACGGGAATTATTTGTGTTTCTGAAATATTGGTGGTTATTGTTAGGTTGACCGTGTCTAAAGTTCTGACCGTGATTACCGTTGTTTCTATTAAAATTTCCACCATTTTTTCTGGGTGATGGTGTGTTGTTATAGTGTCTGTCGTTGTTGTATCGGTGTTGAGTACCGTAAGTTAAAATTGCATTTTGTTGACCGTAGGTATCGGTGCAACTGCTTATAAATTTGGACATGACTTCGTTCATGTCATTGAAAGAGCCTGATTCCATTATCAGTTTAACTCTATCATTGGAAGAATTTTTCACGATTGCTTTAACTGCAGAACGTGTTGCGTATTTGGTGGCTATTTCGTTTGGTAAACCATCCGTTATATACGCGGTTTCCAATTTTTTTGTCAAATCGGCAATTTCAGTCGCGTATGAATTCGCATTTTTTCCTGATTGCCTTATATTTAACAACTTAGCGGTTATAACGTCAACGGATTCACCTTTTACCGTTGACTTGAGTTTATGGATTATTTGTGTAATGGTTGATTCAGTAGATATGAGGTTGCGAGCTGTGCCTTTGAATTTTGTTTTTGTGATATTGACGGCTACAGACTCGTGAGTTTCTTTAATTTCATTGAGCAAGTTTAATGCATCAATGAAGCTTTGTAGGTTTTCTGAACTTCCATCGAAGTCAGGTAGGATTTTTGATGCCGTGTTTAGGAATTCAATCATTGTTTGTGGCATTTTGCTTTTGTTTTCAGTGCTTACTGGATTATAGAGAGTGATTGATTCATGTAATGATGTAGGAATTTCGAGGTTTATTCCTCGTTTTTGAGTGATTAATATTAGTTTTTCGCGTGTGTCTAGGAAGAAAGACTCGGCCGCAGCTTTGTGTGCTTGCGTAAGCCGTGAGTAATTTACATTTAATAGAACTCGTATTTGTTCTAGACAATCTACAAGGGTTTTAACATGTTTGTTGATTGTTTCGTCCCTTGTGTCTCTGTTGACATTGAGGCATTTGTAAGATTTTAGGAACTCTTCCCTAATCAATCTCGCTTTACGTACAATGTATTCCCATTCCATAAAGTCTACTTGGGTTTGAACTGAAAGAATAGCGTTTAACTCAGCGACTTTAGGAGGAACACATGAAAGAAGGAAACAAATTTCCGAATTTACGATGAAAACTTTATCACTAAAGAAAAACTCAGACGCTTCAAATATTAAAAACTTAAAGTGGTTCTTTATTTATAAATAAAACATTTAATCTTTGATCCTGAATATTTCATCATAACATACACCTACAGTGCGAAATACTCAAAGAGAAACCAGTGTAAATGTGACCGGTGTGGTGGTTTTTATTGTTCTGTAGTATGCCAAGAAGAGATTGGGTTACTCATTGCAAAGCAAATTTGTAAGAATAGAATGCACAGCATGGGCTTTGTGACTAAGATTAGGTGCACAGGATGGTATTAACAGTACACTTACAGCGTGGTTGATAACGAAATACCTTTAAAAACTATCATCCGATACAGTTAGTTTCTCAGCTATATTTCAACAATATTGCGGCGTCAATTGCTAATAATATAAAAGCAACGTAACAATTAAATGAATGAGGGACCGGGCCAAAGCGTCCTCTTTCTCCTACAGGATCTGGTATTACCTTAAAATGGTGGCTTGAAGAATTTAACATTGAACACTAATATAAAGTTATTTCCTTTTAAATGGCGGCTAGACTTTATTTAGGTCAGTTGCTAAAGAGGCTGCACGTGCATAGTTCTTTTTTATAGATCTCTTATGTAGTTGATACAAGGTTATGAGGATTTGCACGGCAAGCAAGGAGATAATAATTGTGAGATATATTATTGGATTCTCTATTTTTACAGTGATGTCATTAATGACATTTGCATTAGGATTTTCAATTTTTGACTCGTGTCCACCCATATTTGGGCATGACGCTAAATCTAAATTGTAGTTAGATATATAAATCAGATGATGTTGTATGTGGAGTAATTACGTACATTGAGAATGCGGATGAATTGAATTTCTTTATATTTGATTACAATTTGCAATATAGTCCTGCTGTGGTTGAACTTTCGAAATCTTTGCAATTGCGTAAAATAGTAGAGCTCGAATCATAAATTCAAGGATGAGTTTATGATCAGAGATCGCAACCGGGGAATAATCATTTTTTTTTTTTTTTTGTTAAGCGTTTTTATTTATTGAATCTTCAAAATGAACTAACAATAAGTATTCAAATCTTAATACTAAATATTAAAAAAAAAATAATAAAATAAAATGTGCTTTTTACTTACGTCCAGCCAATGCTAGACAAAAAGTTCTATTATGCGGAAGCAATATCGGTAGAATCACCTATTAAACGTTCTGATGGTGGCAACGGTATCCCTTCTTCTCAACCGACTGTGGCCGCCAAAATTAAGTATATTACGCGCAAGAGGGTTTGGATGAAGTTCCAGTTTACTGACATACCTTGTCGCGTACTTAGAAAATTCCTCTTTTACCAGCGGAACACTCAGATCTTTATGAATTCGTGAATTTTTTACGTACCATGGAGCTGCAGTAATCGTTCGAAGAATTTGGTTTTGTCGCCTTTGAATTTTTTCAATATTTGACGCTGAGGCGGTGCCCCATAATTGAATTCCGTAGCACCATATAGGTTTTAGAATTGCATTGTATAGCAGAAGTTTACAATCCAACTTCAATGTCGAGTTTCTGCCCATAAGCCAATTTAGTTGCGCAGCTTTTAGTTTCAACTGAGTGACTTTTGCTTCAATGTGAGACTTCCACGTTAGCCTACGGTCCAGGTGAATACCAAGGTACTTGACTTCATTTTGCTGCGGAATAGGTGTATTGTTAATTTGTATAGCCGAACATGTTTGCTTACGCAGTGTGAATGTAACGTGAGTACATTTTTGTTTATTAACCCTGATTTTCCAAAGCTTCAGCCATTTTTCCAATATTGAAATAAATTCCTGTAAATTTCGTGAAGCTAATTGGTGGTTTTCATGAATGCTCAAAAACGCTGTGTCGTCTGCGAAAGTTGAAGTGTGTATTCCAGATGTCGTTGGCATGTCAGAGGCGTAAATCAAATATAAAGTAGGCCCAAGTATGCTACCTTGGGGAACTCCTGCCTCGATAGGTTGAGTTGGGCTTATAAAATCACCTTCTCTGACAACAAATTTCCGCCCATATAAGTAGCTTTCCAGAAGCTTGTGGGTATTTGCAGGCAAGTTCAACTTTATTTTGTGCATCAAGCCGTCGTGCCACACTTTATCAAAAGCTTGAGAAATGTCGATGAATAGAGCTGAACAATACTTTTTCTCCTCAAAGGTCTGTCTTATGTCGTTGACTAGTCTGTGTGTTTGTTCTATGGTGCTATGTTTAGCCCGAAACCCAAATTGATGATCAGGGATGCATCCCACATTGTTTAATATTGGACTCAACTTAACCATTAACAGTTTTTCGAATAGCTTTGAAATTGTTGGTAGTAGACTTATTGGTCTATATGATTCTACCTTGGTCGGATCCTTCCCTGGCTTGGGTATCATAGTAATCATAGAGACCTTCCACTCTGCAGGATAATACTCAAGGCGTAAAATAGCGTTAAAAATAAAAAGTAGAACTCTTCTAGCTACACGAGGTAACTGTTCCAGCATTTTGCCAGTAATTTGATCAATACCTGGAGCTTTCCTGGGGTTTATGTTACTGATACCTTGTTCTACATCTTGAAATGTGAATCGCAAAGACACAGGCGGTCTAACTACATATGGTGGTAATTCAGATGCATCATTTGTTATATCATTTGTAATAAAAACATTTCTCAAATGGTTAACATACACCATCCCCTTTTCTGAATCACTTCTTGCCCAGTCGCCAGTTGAAGTTCGCAAAGGTGGCTTACCTATTACAGGTCTTTTCAGACCTTTTGTCGCTTTCCACAGAGAATGGTCAGATTGCGGAGTACCATCCAGGCTTTCCAAATATGTTTTAAGGGAAGCCATTCTATGGACTTCAAGCAGATTTCTTAACTGAGTTATGCATGCCCGTAGCCTAGTTTTAAGCTGGGGAGATCTGCGAAGTTGCCACTCTCTTCTGACTCTTCTTTTTTCTGACAGAAGTTGCTCAATTTCGGACGAATAAGTTCTATTGGTTTCATTTCTGGATCTTATATGACTAGTGGTAGCATGCTGTACGGCCAGTTTGAGGTTTTCAGAAATATCGTTAATTTTTTTTTTTTTTTTTTTTTTTATTTTTTTATTTATTGAATCTTCAAAATGAACTAACAATAAGTATTTAAATCTTAATACTAAATTTAAAATTAAAAAAATGTAATTCTGAAGTCCGGCCAATGCTAGACAAAAAGTTTTATTATGCGGGAGCTATTTCGGTAAAATCACCTATTGAGCAATCTGATGGTGGCAGCGGTATCCCTTCTTTTAAGCCGAGTGTGGCCGCCAAAATTAAGTATATTGCGAGCAAGAGGGTTTGGATGAAGTTCCAGTTTACTGATATACCTTGTCGCGTACTTAGAAAATTCCTCTTTTACCAGCGGAACACTCAGATCGTTATGAATTCGTGAATTTTTTACGTACCATGGAGCTGCAGTAATCGTTCGTAGAATTTTGTTTTGTCGCCTTTGGATTTTTTCAATGTTTGACGCTGAGGCGGTGCCCCATAACTGAATTCCGTAGCACCATATAGGCTTTAGTATTGCGTTGTATAACAAAAGTTTGCAATCTAATTTCAGTGTCGAATTTCTGCCCATAAGCCAATTTAGCTGCGCTGCTTTTAGTTTTAACTGAGTGACCTTTGCTTCAATGTGAGACTTCCATGTTAGCCTACGGTCCAGGTGAATACCAAGGTACTTAACTTCGTTGTGCTGCGGAATAGGTGAGTTGTTAATTTGGATAGGCGGACATGTTTGCCTACACAGTGTGAATGTAACATGAGTACATTTCCGTTCATTAACTTTGATTTTCCAAAGTTTTAGCCATTTCTCTAATATTGAAGTATATTCCTGTAAATTTCGTGATGCTAAATGGTGGTTTTCATGAACACTCAAAAACGCTGTGTCATCTGCAAAGGTAGAAGTGTGGATTCCAGATGTCGTTGGCATGTCAGAGGCGTACATCAAATATAAAGTAGGCCCCAGTATGCTGCCTTGGGGAACTCCTGCCTTGATTGGCTGAGTTGGGGTAATAAAGTCGCCTTCTCTGATAACAAACTTCCGCCCGTATAAGTAGCTTTCCAGAAGCTTGTGTGTATTTGCAGGCAAATTTAGCTTTATTTTGTGCATTAAGCCGTCGTGCCACACTTTATCAAACGCTTGAGAAATATCAATGAAAAGAGCTGAGCAGTACTTCTTCGCCTCAAAGGTTTGTCTTATGACATTGACTAGTCTGTGCGTTTGTTCTATGGTGCTATGCTTAGCCCGAAAGCCAAATTGATGATCAGGGATGCATCCCACATTGTTCAATATTGGACTCAACTTCGCCATTAACAATTTTTCGAATAGTTTTGAAATTGTTGGTAAAAGACTTATTGGTCTATATGATTCTACCTTAGTCAGATCCTTCCCTGGCTTGGGTATCATAGTAATCATTGAGACCTTCCACTCTGCAGGATAATACTCAAGGCGTAAAATGGCGTTAAAAATAAAAAGTAGAACCCTTCTAGCTACACGAGGTAACTGTTCAAGCATTTTACCAGTAATTTGATCAATGCCTGGAGCTTTCCTGGGGTTTGTATTACCGATAACGTTTTCGACATCTTGAAAATTAAATCTCAAAGACACAGGAGGTCTAACAACATATGGTGGTAATTCCGCTGTATTATTCTCTGAATCATTTGTGATAAAAACGTTTCGCAAATGATCGACATACAACATTCCCTTTTCAGAATCGCTTCTTGCCCAGTCGCCAGTTGAATTTCGCAAAGGTGGCTTACCTATTACGGGTCTTTTTAAACCTTTTGTCGCTTTCCACAAAGAATAATCAGATTGAGGGGTACCATCAAGGCTTTCCAAATATGTTTTAAGGGAAGCCATTCTATGGACTTCAAGCAGATTTCTTAGCTGAGTTATGCATTCCCGTAGCCTAGCTTTAAGCTGGGGCGACCTGCGAAGTTGCCACTCTCTTCTGACTCTTCTTTTTTCTGACAGAAGTTGCTCAATTTCAGATGAATAAGTTCTATTGCTCTCATTTCTAGGTCTTAAATGACTAGTGGTAGCATGCTGTACGGCCAGTTTGAGGTTTTCAGAAAAATTGTTAATTGACCCATCAATATCCTCAGGCGTTCTCAAGGCGATATTTTCAGTACAATGTGTGCTCAAAAATATTTTGTACTTTAACCAATTAACTCTATTGACAGTCAACGGTGAGCCAATCTCTTGGGGGAACGAAACAGAGATTATAGTGGGAGAGTGATCTGATGACAAATCTAATGAAGGCTCCACTTGCATCCACTCTAAAGGAAAATTTTTCGCAACTCCAAAATCTATAACGTCTGGGATCTTTCGTCGGTCTGTCGGCCAATAAGTGGGGTGTCCGCTTGAAACCACATCTAAGCCCATTTTGGAAACGGTGTCAAAAAGCACACGGCCTTTCGAGGTAATTAAGCGTGATCCCCAAAAAGTGTGTTTAGCGTTATAGTCGCCAGCCGCTAAAAATCGAGGCCCAAGTGATTTGAAAAAATTTGAATATTGGCTTTCTGTTATTGAAAATCGGGGCGGTGAGTAAATCGAGGAAATAACGATTTTTTCATGAAAATATTCAGTGCATATATTAGTTGCTTGGAGATACTCCTCACATGTCTCGTTCATTAAATAATGCTTAATTCTGGATTTTATTAGAATTGCGGATCCTCCGCAAGATCTTCCGCGGGGATCTTTAGTGTCATATAATGCGTACCCATTAATTTTGAAATAACTGTTGGTTGTCAAATGGGTTTCAGCAATCAACATTATATCGATTTGCTTTTCCATAAGGAAGTGCTCAAGTTCATTTTTTTGTTGGCGAATGCCGTTTGCGTTCCAGAAACATATTTTCAACCAATTCATTTTTTTAAAATTGCCTGCAAAATAGTGGATTGCATTTTCAGCATTTCCTGCATCATGTTCGTCATGGAAACCGTAAATGTATTTATAGATTGAACAAGAGTCTGTAGAGTTGCCTCAAGATTGCTAAAATTTTGGTCGGAGTTTTGAGGCTTGGGCTCCTGATTCAAGTTTGGTTTATCGGATTTTACCACATTCGCATAAGAAATTTGTTGGGGGTTTTGCACGTGTATATGGCTGGTTGGCTGGCGTACCTGAGGGAAATTGGTTGTAGAAATGGTGTTTGACTGCTGGGGTGGCATATTTAAAATTGATGGCCTATTTGTAATTGATCTCTTGAAGTGAGTATAGACAGGACAACCCCTGTAGTTTGCAGTGTGGTTACCTCCACAATTACTGCATTTTTTAACGCTCGCGTCAGTCTTAGGTTTTTTGCACTGTGATGTACCGTGAAGTTCACCACACACAACGCAAACTGCGGGCAACTTACAATAGGCCTTAGTATGGCCAAATTCTTGGCAGTTTAGGCATTGGACGGGCCCTAAACGCTTATGAGGCTCCTCAACGGTAACCTTACGATGCAAAAGATATTTGAGGTTATAAATTGGATGCACTTCATTCTTTTTCAGGAGAACATCTCTAGGTTCCAATTCAACCCTAAACATGGGTTGAGGAATTTTTTCACGGTTTCTAATATTAACCACATTTTTAATTTTGAAGCCATTGTCTTCTAGTCCGGTTTTGACCTCATTCGTGTCAACAACAAAATATCGTTAATTGACACATCAATATCCGCAGGCGTTCTCAAGGCGATATTTTCAGTACAATGTGTACTCAAAAATTTTTTGTATTTTGGAATAATCATAAAATTGTGTTTTTTTTTGTTTTTCAATTCAAATATTGCACTTTTGACAGGTTAAGTCGTAATTAATAATACCAACCCGAAAAATGTTGAATGAAGTAAAGTTGCGTTATAAACCGCAGTAAGGGCATTATTCTTTAAACAAAATATATCATAATTATTCATACCGAAAATCATTCTTAATAGCTAAAAATAATTATTTATATATTGATTTTTTTTTTTTTTGTGAAAAACTGATGCGAAATTTGTTACTTCTGATTTTTTTTTTTTTTTTTTTTTTGAAGTTTACTATGGAAATAATAATTTTTATAAATAATAATTAAAGAACTAGTTGTAAATAACGAGAATATACTATATTGTTTTTTTTTTTTTTTTTTTTTTTTTTTTTTTTTTTTGTTTTTTGTTTAATTAATAATTAATAACGTGTCTTTTCTTTTGACCTAAAAGTATGCAGTAGCAAAATAATTACTATTTTAATATCTTTTGCAATATATCTCTAAGGCAATATATCAATATCATATTATTTCAATAAAGGAATATTTGTATTTAATATAAACTCAAAAAAAATTTTTGTGTTTGTTTGAAGAAAAAGAATGCATCCTCCGTAAAAGTCTGCACTAAGAGTTGAATTTACAGATGTTGAGAGCATCGAAAGTGAACTGAATTTTACTGAAGCGTTACTGGAGGGACTCGTAAGTGTCGCAGTAATGCTAGTAGAAAAAGAGTTAACTAACACTTAATACTTGCCTAATGGAACAATGCGTGTGTCCAGCAATTGGTAGATATTTTTCGGTCAAAGCGTCTGGATTATTAGTAGGACTTTGTTACGATTGCTGATGCATAGTCTGCTGTTCTGGTAAAGTTGATCCTATCCTGGGCGTTTGTTTTTGATGAGTTTGTTGCATACTCATACTTTGTTTCATGTGAGTATTTGTTGGTTGTGTGACATTATATTGATTACTTGAGGATTACATTTTTCACTTTGCCTGGTGGTGGATAAGCTGTAGCACTGGGGGTTTTTTTTTTTATTTTAAACCTGGCTAGGATCGCCATATTATATACATTTAAAAACTTATATCTTTTTGAGGAATAAAAAACTTCTTGCTTTTATTATTTATTTAATTTGGTTTGTTGATCAGCCGCTTAACGGCCTGATCAACTTGACTTATTATTTCTTAATGTTTTATTATTTCTTAAAATTCTATATACATTTTCTTTTGCTTAATCTAAGCGTGAGAAAATGCTTGGTCGGCATAAATACATGTCGCCCAGCTGCATGGTATGTGTGGGTAAATAGCCGCAACAATGTGTGCATATCAAGTGTCATGCTGACGGCATGACTACTTACAGTCAAACACATATAATGTGGACAAATGCAAATTAACTAATTACTCACACTACAGCTAGCATCGACTTTGTACACTTTGTTCCAATAGAAAACAGATTCTGCCTAATAGAAAAGTTTTAATAATAAAAAAATTCACTGAATTCATTTATTTTGAAAATTCTGTCTTGTATTTCTCAACTTCTTCACTTCACGACACATGTAACATTTACCTTTCTGCTTTATTCTACCAGAAGCATCTCGCTCTGGTGCTTCGTCTACCACAAATTGTCTTCTGTGAGTGTAATTGCCTCTCCTTGAATTAATTGAAAAATTAACCACTTTTGAATACTAAAGTGTATTGACAGTTATACCCAAAACACATTTGATTGGCGATTTGATTGCAAATCTTCCAACAGCTATTTTGTTTTTGGATCGAACTTTTATATATGGGATTCAAAGTTCTTCTACCAATTGCTCTAAGAATAGCCTGCGAAGGAATTTCACGATGCCTATGGAGTTATTTTTTATGAATATAATGTATGTATGTAGTAAGCGCCGCTGTGTCCACGAGATTGTAGAGCAAGGCAAGGGGCCACCGCCTGTTTGCCTTCTTGCAAGTATATTGAGACAACCAATTTAAACAATCACCTTTAGTTTTATTGTAATACATAATAATTTCCGATTTTTCATTTCGTCCACTGATATTAGTGCTCTGATGCATACTTAACAATAAAGACTGATCTGCTTTTTTGCACACATAACGCCACCAAAGTGGCCATATTTATTGTTACATCGATAGTGACCAGAGAGGTTTCCGCCTAGCTCAATTATTTCTCATTAAGAGCAATCAACCACTCAGTGGGGTCTAACCCTCTCTCTGGGTATGCTGACATAAATAAAATCATAAAAAAAAACTCATTTAAATCAAAACAACACAATTTACCTCAGCCGCTTTACGTGTCACACACCGATGATTCCATAGGGGAGAAACTGATGGTTTTGTTCCTCCAGAAAGACTGGAGTTTACGTTTCTGGTTTTTGATGGTTTGAAATGTACTGGTAAATATCTTTTATTCTTCTTCGAAGTACTGACTAAAGTTAATTTCCATTGGCCAGCGAAAGTTATGTAAAAAAGTTATCTATTGTAACGTTTCTACCGGTTCCTTTGTAAGGAGCAACCAAGTCCTTAACAACTCGCTCGACTAGATTTACATCTCTTGCCTGGTTGTAGAGTTGCAAGCCCACCAGATTTTTATTCCATATTTGGCCGGTTTCGACGGCATGTATTGCGTAAATTTTGTTCTACCTCTAAATGCGAGCAATTGTTCGTCCACAGTAATACATTCATGTGGACGGTAGTGAGATTTCAAGTTTGTGTTAAAAATTTTGAACATATCTGCAATTGCCGTATCCCTTTGCGTTTGCAAGCGAATAGCTCTTAGTCGGTTGGAATCAAAACGGATAAATCTCAAAATATTTGCCTTATGTATGCTTAAATTTCTATCACTCACTGGTGTTTTTATAACGGTACTTCTTAAAGTTATTTATTGTGTTTTTTCTTTTTCTTTCATACACATTTTCTATCAACCCTTTATTAAATGTTGGTACAAATTAATTTATTTTAATCAATATATATGCAAAATGTAAACATCCCACCTGGCTGGGTTTCAGGTAACGACGTTATTAAAAATGTTTGGGAGTGCGAAGGTTAAGCAAAGTACGAAACTGAACGCATCTTCTGTACGGAATCATTTGTTTTCAGAAGTGTGTGTGTGTGTTTATAAAAATTATTAAAATAAAGGAAAACTGGGGGCTAATTCTGTCATTCGCTTACGAGCGAGTTTTTGCTCGAATGTGCGAGTTTTTACCCTTTTGGGACTATCTCATTCGATATCGAGTAAAAGGTTTCGAAATTTCTAATGATGGCATTCGATAGCGAGTAACCATTCAAATGCAACCGTGCAACTTTTTACTCGTAAGCAAAAGTACTATCGAAAACCAGCCAAATAGAAAAACACAAAAGAATTGTAAATTAAAAATTTGTTTTGAATAGCCATAGTAGTTAAATTAAATTGAGAGTTTTTGGTTCTTAAGGCTTTTTCAATTCATATGATGATGTGTATGACGTATATATACTGGCATATGTATATAAAGATGAGTATTGCTAAGAACACAAAAACTTATATGAGAACTCACATGTTATTATATTCAAGAATTTATTTTTTTTTAGAAATTCATATATACATACATATGCTTATACATAGTTAAATAGTTGTTTTTTACATACATATTTATTGAATTATTTCTATTTACTTACTTTTTAATGGTTACAACAAGTATACAAAGTATGCAAATACATACAATTTTCGGCAGTGTTATAAAACACATTTTGTCAGTATTTTGCAACACTGAAGTGATAACTCGACTCGTTACGTAACGAGTCACATCATTAGAAATTTACACGATATCGAAATTATTTTCTACTCGATAGTAATTTTGATCACGAATGACAGAATTAGACCCCCGAAACAAATTTGTATTTAATTTTGTTAACAAAGAAACAACGCTTGGTTTCCTAATTGTACAAAAGACTGAAACGAAAGCTTTTATTTTCAGTATAAAACATTAAACACATTGAAACCAGCAGACAACCGACTTCAATATGTCAAATATAAAATACATGTATATAGAATGCGACAAGACTGCAGGTTGTTGTCCAAGTTATTTTTTTTGTCGCACTCGAATTAAACTTATTTCTATTTTTGTTGACTACAAAATAAAAACAGTGTGACCAACGTATAAAAAAATGTTGCTCTTGGAAATATTTTGTATTCTAATAAAGCATAATAAAATAATAAAATTTATATGAACTTTTAAATAAATTAGTAAATTTATTTGTTCCACTGTTAAATACGTGCATACATATTTATCATCAAAATAAGAATACCTAACTTTATAAAAGAACTAGTTAAGTGCCAAACAAACTACACAAACATGCAAAAACATTTGTACATTAAGCGTTGTTAAAGGGCGTGTTTACTTATTTGTATATATATTTGAAGCATGTTTGCACGATTTTTGCGCAAACATTTTAAATGTTTGTGAAAACACAAGCAAAATTTTGAAATTTCAAAGAAAATTTTGCGCAATGAAGTGATGGAAGAAGAAGCACACAAAGTAAATCATGAAAACGTTTTCTTGTTAGAATTTTTAGTATTGTATTAAAGTTATTTATTTATTATTATTATTTTTTTTTTGTGACCAGTACTCAGGGGATGACCCCTACATATGCAGTGCATTGTACCAGAACTAGGAAAATAGGTTATGAGGAGGGGGAAAGAGGGAGTAGTGTTTGTGAAGATTTGACTTGAACTTTCCAATGTTATAAGAGATAGGAAACACGTCTGTAGCCCACTTATTCCACAGGCGAAGCGTGCGGCTGAAAAACGAATTTTCTCTGTAATGCATTGTACGGTTCCCTGGGAAATCGACCACAAATGGATGTGCTCTGGACGAAGAACGCATGCTTCGTAAAAATGTGCGGGTTTACCTTCTTTGTAGAAATTGAAAAAACAGAACATCAAGAAATAGAGACTAAAACAAATTATAAAATGATTTATGTGTTTTAAACTTCATATGACGAGAAAACTGCCGCATCATAATCGCCGTGTACTCTCATTGAAAAAAAATTTGTTTAATTTGTTTGTATTTGTATCGTTATGAGCAAACGGAACGCGCGTGTTTGCCGAAATGTTTGCATAGTTTATTTGTCTCTTTGTATATATACCAGTTACTTCATTTATGAGTAGTTTTAATATCTTCGACGAACAATTTTATAATTTATATACATACATTTTTCTTTCTCGAATCATTTTTGTCCACATTTTGAAGAATTCAATTATTTAATATTGTTCCCATTATATATCAAAAGATTAGATTTAAAATTTTTTAAGATCCGCCTAACCTGAATATTATTTTCTAATATAACATAAAATAACAATAGAATTTAAGTGCTGTTTTAAATAAATTAATAAATTTAGTGATACTATTGGTTAATATATGCATACATTCTTACGGCCGTATACATAAAATATATTATGTTTATTAAACACTTATTTGACAAATTTCTCAAATAACAGTTTTTTAATAAACAGACAATATTTTTTATGAATAAGGCCATTAGACTCAAAACAAGAAAACTTAATTTTATTAAATAAGTAGAATGTGCATAGATACAAATGCATACACCAGTTGATTTTACATCACGTACAAGTAGTTGATTTATTTAACGCTGTTCTCATTATAGATCAGAACTTATATCCGATTATATATTAAACTTTGAAGGCCCACCTAATCTGAGTTAATCATAGTAAACGAAAACTCTTTTAAGTTAATTTATTCTTTTTATCTTTTTAAGACGTTACTTTTTAGACAGAAGAAGTTATTCATAAAAGTTTGATATAAACAGATCTTGTTCCGTAAATCAAAAAATTTTGTGAAGCTAAAATCTCTTGGGTAGCCACACTGAAATATAATGTGTCAAAATGTATTTATGTTGCTGCCGTGTTCAAAAGGATTCAGTAGTGCCCTACATGACTACAATTGCCGATTGCAGCATTTGCTGTCGTGAAGTCGTGTAGTCTGCCGTGGTCTATGTGTTTAATACTTAAAACATATTACAAATATTTCAAAGCTACTAGGTATATTTTTTATATTGAATATTAACAGGTATTAAAACAACAAGTAGATAATGTTTAAATATGAAACCAACTATTATTTCTAACACTTCCATTTTTGTTTTCGAAAAATTCCTTCGCCTGTGTGTAATTTTCGGTGGCACCGAATCGAATTCAACACACTTTTTGTGTCAGTGTTAATGCCAAAAATCTTTCTTCACGTTGGCATTAACAACAGTGATGGGTCATTAATGAAATTCGAAGCTTTTGTATGCATAAGCTGATAATTTTGAACATAACGCCATCCTGCTTGCACATAATGCCTAAATGAGAAAATGACCATATTCAAAAAGGGTACTAATATGTCGTTTCCGTAACTTTAATTAACTTAAGTATCTCGAGTCTGAAAGGTAACCTCATTTTGTTAATAAAGCCATTTTCTGATACAAATTCCTAATTCCTTTGGGTTTTATTTCTTTTCTGTTTCATATTGTGTTGGACTAATTTCATTCCGAGAAAACTTTGAATAATTTTAATTATTCGAAGTTTTTTTCTGTATTGGCTCCGAGGTTAATTGTATCCATTTTCGAAAGCTCTTCCCCTTGTGTTCATCAATCCAACATTGGTCCATTTCGAACCGGATAGCTGGAATAAGACAAATACTCTCGGAGATTTCATTGGTTTACCGATTCATCAACATACAGTATTGGGCAAAACCTAAGAAACGCTGCTTGATTTTAGCTTGTAGTCAAAATTATATTTAAATGAACATATTTCAATTCAATGCTTTAATGCAGTTTTATTAGTAAATGTGTCATACAAAATTACCAAAAAAAAATTTTGTAATTATCTCTCACCTAACGGTTCTTTTAGTACAACAACAAAAAATACTCAAAAAATCATTGGGCAAAACCTAAGAAACTTTTAATATTTGGTATAATAACCCTTATTTTTTATTACTGCGGCGCACCGACGCGGCATAGATTTGATTAAATTATCAATTATGTTTGGATCTATGCGTATCCATTCATTCTCCAGACACGAAAATAAATCGTCTCTCTAGGAAAATCGTTTTGATCCAGCATTCCTCTTCAATATGGGAAATAAATTTTCGATTGGGTTCAAATCAGGCGATTGAGCCGGCCAATCAAGCACTTGAATCCCTTTCGATTGTATCCAGTCCTTTACCAACTTCGATGAGTGTTTCGGATCGTTATCATGTTGAAACGCCCATCGAAGTGGCATATACCAGTGGGGAGGCAGTGTGATGGTGTGGAAGTGTTTTTCAGGTCATGGTCTAGGGCCGTTCCACAGAATTTCTACCGAAATGGACAGATTTGTGTACATGGACATTTTAGAAAATAAGACGTTGCCATATGCCGAGTGGTATATGCCACTTCGATGGGCGTTTCAACATGATAACGATCCGAAACACTCATCGAAGTTGGTGAATGACTGGATACAATCGAAAGGGATTCAAGTGCTTGATTGGCCGGCTCAATCGCCTGATTTGAACCCAATCGAAAATTTATTTCCCATATTGAAGAGGAATGCTGGATCGAAACGATTTTCCTAGAGAGACGATTTATTTTCGTGTCTGGAGAATGAATGGATACGCATAGATCCAAAAATAATTGATAATTTAATCAAATCTATGCCGCGTCGGTGCCCCGCAGTAATAAAAAATAAGGGTTATTATACCAAATATTAAAAGTTTCTTAGGTTTTGCCCAATGATTTTTTGAGTATTTTTTGTTGTTGTACTAAAAGAACCGTTAGGTAAGAGATAATTACAAAAATTTTTTTTTGTTAATTTTGTATGACACATTTACTAATAAAACTGCATTAAAGCATTGAATTGAAATATGTTCATTTAAATATAATTTTGACTACAAGCTAAAATCAAGCAGCGTTTCTTAGGTTTTGCCCAATACTGTACATATATACTACGAACATACTTCCATTTTCATTCCATTAAAGGTACGTTTTGTTATTTGCTTAATGATTTCGATTAGTCGTAAAAGTGCATTTCTTAAATGTTGAGAGTGGTAGGAGTGCGGTTTCCGTTGCATCGTGCTTTAATTTTTCTATATAAAAAATCGTTTTTATATGCAAAGTTTTTACGTATTTAAATTAAAGAAAATAAATATACATAAATAAATAATATAAATACGTAAATTCCATAAATAATATTGGGTTTGACAAAGAATATATTTATGTATATAACTGTTTATAAAAAACCAAAAGAGAAAGAACGGCATTATACAGAATATAAAAGAGAAAAATAGAAACTAAAAGTGAAAAAAAAAGGTTAGACAGTAAAAATCTGAGTCGCAGAAAAAATCCAGAGGCACGGAGGTTTTCATCCTTAGGCCCCAATGAATTTATGTATGAAGGTATTTTTGCCAAAAAAATTTCATTTTGTTTTCAGCTAATTCCACATTTTTCTTGGTCTCCTTACCATATTTTATACTTTAATGCATAAAAAATTTTCTCTTAATCCAAAATATTTCTCCCACTTTTATCCATACATAAATTAAGCATTCCATTAATTTCGTATATTCCAATTATCCATTCTCCTCCTTTTCTCTTTATATATATTAACTTAATGTTTACACACGCAAGTGCAAGTGCAAAAAACCCAATACATTACCATTTTTTTACTAATACATTCACATACCTGCAAGAAGTAGCCTCACTTGCAACTGATTTTGGTTGGCAGTGATTTTTTCACTTGCATGCAAGCAGAAACAAACAGTGTTGCCCATAGATATTTCATTTTAACTTTAATAGGTATTTTTCAAGAAAAAATGTTTAAAATGTTAATATTTTTAGTTATATGCCGAAAATATAATATAAAAACACAAAAATCATCTATAACTTATTTTTTCTTTGGATTACAAATTTATTATTTATATTGTGAAAAATTTATGTACTCAATATAATTCCCCTGTAATATTGCTAGGCTAAAACTTTGGCAGCACAGACATTAAAAGCGCATGTAGTACAAAGGCGTACAACGTTTGTCTTCGACGACATTTTTAAAATGAACTTGCACTTGCGTGTGTAAACAATCGTGCAAATTGCAAGTGTTTTTATTATTTTTTTCGATGTATTGGGTGTTAATATGTACACGCTACTTGTAACAAGTTACTTGCACGTGTAAACTTAGTGTAAAATAGTTGAAAATATTCTCCTCATTCCAATATAATACCAGTGTGGCCATTGCGGAGCAAGATTTAAAAAACAAAAAGGTGCACATTCGTGAATATTTATTCGAAAACGCATCTTAGTTAATTAATATTACGGTCACTGAATAAAATAATTAAAATCAAAAACAAGAAGAAAGAATTTATTTATGCATGTGTATTTGAACAAGCTTCAAGTATTTTATTAAAACAAAGCTATAGATTTTTTACTTGCAATTCCATTTTATTCAAACAAGAATACCATTCCCCTTAAACTGCTGGAAAAAATGAGAGAAATAAATATCTTTCTTTCCAATTAAGAGGCATGTTACGTTTATCCGGTAAAAGATAAAGTTTATATCTTAAAATTAATATATATATGTATATATACATATATTTTTTGAATCATCATATTAACTCAAACTACGTTTTCCAATTATATTTCAATTACAAAGTACTATAGTTCAATTTCTATTTATTCAACCAATTGTTTTCGCACTCCTTTACATTCCAAAATTAGAGCGAGCCTTGGAATATTATATACTTTCCATTTGCTAAAAAATTTTATTGAAAAGGTGAATGACCTCAAATAAATCGGGTTCCCGCACAACAGCTGATTGTTAATAAAGTTGTTTGAAAGAATTAAATAATTTTTCGAAAAAACCCGTTTTAGTTTTCAATAAAATTTTCAAGTTTGTTTACTTGAACTTTATTTTCCCCATATTTTTCATATTCTTTATACATTTTATAAAAAGAAAATTTTGTGATTTGAGAATTAAACTTAGCTTATATCTGCTCGCAATTATTTCAATAATTTTTAAAGTGTTTTGAGAGTTTGGAATTTACGATTTTAAATTTTTTTTTTTTTTGTAAAATGTCATTGGACAAGTTTATCCGTTTGGCAGATAATATCGTTGAATTCGAAGCGGATATCAATGATAACCAATACCCACTTGATTCTCGCCATTCTATCGAAATCCACAGATCTGAGCTTCAGCAACATTGGATAATAATAAAGGCTGCTTACGAAAAGTATGTATGTGAGGCAGACACTGAGGAAAAGGAAGAAGAAGGTGACAGCTTCGATATTAATGCTTAATATTAAATTAAAAGTGAAATTTAAAAGCACATACAATCGTGATATTTTTAATGCGGTCGTTTCTAATTCTAGGGCCAGCAAAATTGAAAAACTGTTTTATTTGAAACAGAAGACAACAGGCGAGGCTAAGGAAATTGTCCAAAAGAGTTCTTTGACAAATGAAGGGTTTGATTTGGCATGGAAAAATTTGGTTTCACGTTTTGAAAACCGTAGGGTTTTGGTAAATGGCCAATTAAAAATCCTGTTTAACCTTTCGGCCATTAATTCTGAATCAGGCAAAGCCCTGAAACAGTTACAAAGAGATATTAATTCTTGTATCTCTATTCTGAATCTTTATGATATTGATGTTACTAGCTGGGATCCTATTTTCGTGTTTATTTGTACGAATAGAATTCCGGAAAGTACGCTTACGTTGTGGGAGCAAGAACTCAAAGACAAAACCACTATTCCAAAATGGTCTCAATTGAATGACTTTCTGACAAATCGATACAGAACTCTTGAGTCTGTTTCCGAAACACGCGGTTCAAGCCATTCCAGAAATAGTAGCGAGAAGCCTAAAGCTAATAATACTACAAATAACAATAAGAAAGTTAATAGTTTTCAAGTCAACATTTCGGGTCCAAAATGTCAGCTGTGTCCTAAAGAGTATCATGCGGTCCGTAAATGTCCAAAATTTTTAAAAATGGATAATCAGCATAGGTTTGCTGAAATTAAAAAGGAAGGCTTGTGTATAAACTGTTTTTCTAAGACTCACAGTGTGAAAAATTGCACCAGCAAACACTGTTGCTTTAAGTGTCAGAAAAGGCATCACACTTTACTCCACCAGGATGGTAATAATGTGGCAGGAAATCCAGCTTCGCTAGTACATAATACTACTCTTAATCCGAATTCACCCTCATTTTCCTGCGCCGAGCTAAATCCAATACAGTCCACTCATAGTCCTCACACAAGTCGACTTCAATCCTGTTTCGCATCTGATACGAAAAGCGTTTTATTAGGAACGGCTTGGGTGAATATTTGCTATTCTGGAATTCAACATCAGGTGCGGGCGCTTATCGACTCTGGGTCAGAAGGTACCTTTATTTCCGAAAAGATCTTCAATCTGCTAAAACTTCCTTCTACTCCTACTAATGCTAAAATTTCTGGACTAAACCAGACTATTTCCGCTACTCTTCAAAAGCGATGCACCTTCGTATTAGGCTCACTTTTAAATAGTGCACATTCCATTCTTGTTGAAGCACTTGTTGTACCACAACTATCGAACAGTCTGCCGTCCCAAACGATTTCAAAGTCTGAATTTGTAAAAATTCCGGATATTCCTTTAGCAGACCCGAAATTCTACAGCAGCTCTAGAGTTGACTTGCTGATCGGAGGCGATATCTTTCCCTCCATCGTTTGTGCAGGAGTAAAACATAATGTGTGTGAGTCCCTTTTAGCACAAGAGACAATATTCGGTTGGATATTAACAGGCCCTATTCCAAATCATTTCAGTTCAAGTCCTAGCATAGTCTCAAACTTTTGTGAAATTTCTTTAGACAAAGAAATTGCACGTTTTTGGGAGGTGGAGAATCTTCCAAGGAAGAACTTTCTTTCTCCAGCTGATCAGGTCTGTGAGGATCTGTTTATCCGCACCACAAAAAGGAATGAAGAAGGTCGATATGTAGTTTCACTTCCTTTCAAAGAAAAGATTTCAGAGCTGGTAGCACTAGGTCATTCCCGTTCCAGTGCCATGGCCCAGTTTATACGCAACGAAGCAAAGCTCATTCGCAATCCAGAATTAAAAATCCAGTATGATGCAGTTTTAAAAGAGTATGAAGACTTAGGTCATATGGAAAAAGTTACTGGTGTAGACATCCAAAATTCAAATGGGTTTTACTTGCCGCATCATGCGGTAATAAAGCCTGACAGCGTTACTACAAAACTCCGAGTAGTATTTAACGCTTCTTCACCGTCTTCTAACGGGCAAAGCTTGAATTCCTTACTTCACGTTGGCCCAGTACTACAAAATGGCCTTACTCTTTTGATCTTAAAATGGCGGTTTTTCAGATTCGTATTCAGTGCCGACATTCAGAAAATGTACAGGCAAATCCTAGTCCACCCTGATCATACTAGATATTAACGAATTTTATTCAGAAGTAATCCAGATGGTCCAATCTGTGATTATGAACTAAAAACCGTAACATTTGGGGTAAATTGTGCTACCTATCTTGCTATAAGAACCCTAATTCAATTGTCCAAAGATGTTCAATCAATTTATCCATTAGCAAGTTCAATTCTCCGAAATTCCATGTATGTTGATGACGTTTTGGCTGGATGTCATACAAAAGAATTAGCAATTAAAGCTAGAAACGAACTTACTTGTGCTTTAGAATCTTCTGGATTTTCATTGAGAAAGTGGACGTCAAATTCCAAAGACATCTTAAGTGGCATACCAGCGGACCATATGCTTAATGAAGACTTTTTAAAATTAGAGGATAGCAGCTCCGCTAAAACACTAGGAGTACGCTGGAACGCGTGCTCCGATGACTTTTTCTTTGTTACTACTCCTATTTCTGTCAACGGAAATTATACAAAAAGAGAAGTGTTGTCGCAAATTTCAAAGCTTTTTGATCCAGCTGGTTGGCTAGCACCCATCATAGTACCAGCAAAGATTTTAATGCAAAAAATATGGGCAGACGGTACTGGCTGGGATGAGACTATCTCCCCTGACGCACTTGCTCAATGGAAAACTTTTACAGCAGATTATTCTCACATCAATGCCATCCGTATTCCACGATGGATTGATTACACTCCAGATGCCCAAGTCCAATTCCATGGATTCTGTGATGCCTCAGAAAAGGCATACGCAGCGGCATTATATATTAGAATAGCATGTAATTCAACCTTTTCAACACATCTTATAATGTCTAAAACCAGAGTAGCTCCGCTTAAGACGCTGTCTATTCCAAGATTGGAGCTCTGTGGTGCAGTTCTCTTGTCGGAGATGATAGATAACGTATTGTCAAGCCTGGACGTTGTCTCATATTCCGTATTCTGTTGGACTGACTCTAACATCGTTCTTTCATGGCTAGCGAAACCACCATGTGTTTGGCTAACGTTTGTGGCAAATCGGGTTTCAAAAATTACACAAATAGTTCCATATTCAAACTGGAAACACGTAAGCTC
The DNA here is from genome assembly GCA_914767995.1 of Thecocarcelia acutangulata. NCBI lineage: Eukaryota > Metazoa > Arthropoda > Insecta > Diptera > Tachinidae > Thecocarcelia > Thecocarcelia acutangulata. The sequence goes on along the minus strand of OU612098.1, from coordinate 53,850,267 downwards.
CACCTCAAATCCAGCCGATTTAGCCAGTCGTGGTGTAAGCCCGGGACATTTGCGAGACAACTCTTTATGGTGGTTTGGACCTTGCTGGCTTAATGAAGAAGAGAGTCACTGGCCAAATTCTGAAATAATCTTTCAGAGTTAGAAGTTAAGCCCATCAAGTCACATTTCGCATATTTTACGCAGTTTGAGGATGTATTGGAACGATTTTCTTCGTTCAACAAGGCAATGCGGGTAGTGGCATACGTGTATCGTTTTTTCTTCAAAACTCACGCGCGACATCGACTCGGCTTCGCCCAAAATTCGCTAGCAATCTCCAGCTCAGAAATAAGTTTCGTCCGTGATCAACTTATAGTAGCTAGTCAAAAAGCGTTCTTCCCGAATGAGTATAAAGCTCTTTCGTCCAAACACCAAATTTCATCGTCCAGTACGTTATTGAGTTTAAATCCATTTTTGGATTCGAAAGGTCTAATTCGCTCGTGTGGACGCCTGCAGCCCTCCCCGGGTCTTACGTATGATGAAAAACATCCGATTATTATTCCTTACAATTCGCAATACGCGAGGTTATTGGTGAAATTCATCCACGATATAAGCCTACATGCCGGAAATCAATTAGTTTTACGGCTCCTTAGAACTCAGTATTGGATACCAAAGGCGAAGAATCTAATTAAAACCACAATAAACAAATGTAAATTGTGCGTGATCTACAAGAGAAGGTGTCAAAAACAGCTCATGGCGGCGTTGCCTTCAGAACGCACTGAGATATCTCGCCCATTTACTCACACCGGCTTAGATTTTGCCGGGCCTTTCGATATTAAAAGCTATTCGGGTCGTTTTTGCCGTGTTTCCAAAGGCTATGTATGCATATTCGTATGCTTCGCCACGAAAGCAATCCACCTAGAAGCCACATCCGATTTATCTGCACAAGCGTTTTTAGCAGCTTTCAACAGATTCGTCTCGCGTCGTGGGTGTCCCCTGCACCTTCATTCGGACAACGGAACCACTTTCGTGGGTGCCTCCAAAATTCTAGCAAGAGATTTTATTCAAACTTCACAACAATCAATTCTAGCAAATTATTCCCATCAAAATATATCGTGGCATTTCATCCCCGCTGGTGCTCCACACATGGGTGGTCTGTGGGAGGCAGGGGTAAAAAGTTTTAAAACCCATTTCCGTAAGATCGCAGGTGCAACAAAATATACTTTTGAAGAGTTCACAACCCTATTGTCTAAAATTGAGGCCTGCTTAAATTCCAGACCTATTTCCCCAATCTCAACAGAACCTAGCGATATATGCGCTTTGACCCCGGGACATTTTCTTATTGGGGGTCCTATTCTGTCACCGGTTGATCCAAAAGCAAACTACTCATCCATTTCGCTGATCAATCGATGGCAACGTTTGAAGTTGATCCATCAAAACTTTTGTATTCGTTGGAAAAATGAATATCTGAAAGAAATAAATAAGAGGGTAAAGTGGAAAAAACCCGAAGTTAATATAAAGGAAGGGGATATGGTAGTAGTTAAGGATGAAAACCTCCCTCCAAATTCTTGGCGGCTTGGCAGGATAGTCAAAACATTTTCTGGTGCCGATAGCAGGATTCGTGTCGCGGAAGTCTTGACACAGCGGGGTATCATTACCCGACCTATAGTCAAGCTTATATTATTACCGGCAGCTACCTAAGTGTTAGCTTTTTACTTGTATATTTATTTATTCTTTATTCTCCAGATTAATATGCCTAAAACTGCTTCAAAATCCAAAGCGGCTACCACCGATAGTTTAAAGAACTATAATCGCTATCCCTGTCGTCTATGTAAACGCCCTCATCCGCTCAAAACCTGCAGAAAGTTTTTAGCCATGAATATGCCAGATCGCTTGCGTGCCGTACGTAACAATAAATATTGTCAAAATTGTCTGGCCCACGATCATTCGCAAGGCACTTGCAGGTCAAAACATGGCTGTAAGCACTGTCATAAATTCCACCACACCTTGCTTCATGTGCATCCGAAATTGTTAAAAAATATTGTATCTTCTGTCGCACGCTCTCGTTCCCCATCGCCAACGTTCCCGAAGCGAAGTCGAACCCCTTCAAGGTCAAAAAGGGAAAGTCCGTCAGCCACCCCAGGAAGTTCGACATCCCTATCATCAATTCTTCGCCAAAACACGATTGTTCTTCTTCCAGCGGTGTTGGTAAAAGTCGGCAATACTACATCGCATGCAAGATGTTTGCTCGATTCAGGATCGTCAGTAAGTCGCGTGTCGAAAAAATTAGTTGATAAATTGGACCTTACCGCATATACTTTACATGAGGAAACCATTTGTCAATTCGTACTGAAGTCTCGGTTCGATTCAAACTCCATTATTGAAGGTACACTTAGAGCGGATAACCGTATAGCTCTCAAAACTCCTAGCCACTCTTTTCCTGAATCTTATAAAAAGAATTTTAGAGATTTATTTCTCGCTGATTCCAAGTTTTATGAATCAGCGCCAATAGATATAGTTATTGGGTCCGATCTATATCCAAAAATACTTTGTCAAGGAGTTTTTGCTCGCACAGGCTATCCGACAGCACAAAGCACAAAATGCACTTTTAGACAAGCAAAATAATAAAACGTTAAATTAATCAACGACTTCATTTTTAATTACATTAATTACTTACTTATGATTAAGTCAATATGTGTGTATGAATGAATTTTATACTGAATTTTCTATACAATACTAACACATTTTAATTATACGTATAAAACGTATACTCAATAAAAACAAGTAAGAGTGTAGTATATTCGGCTGGGCCGAATCTAAAATACCCTTCACGATAGTCACGAATATGTATAGTATATTAAAAATGTGACCTGAATATGCTCGGTTATATATGAACCGATATCGGAGTTTTCTATTTTCTGTATTTTAGTAACCTTCTTTTATAACGAGAATTGCTTTTCAGCAAAAAAAAAAAAAACAATTTTTTAATGGAAAAATCGGTTCAGGCTATATCTCGGGTATATATGGACCGATATCGAAAATTTTGATTTTCCATATTTATATAACCTTATATCATTACCAGAACTGCTTTTGAGCACAACAAATTGTTTAAGTTCGCTTACGCGATATTTTCATGAAAAACCCGATTTAGGCTATATCTCGGGTATATATGGACCGATATCGGAAATTTTCATTTTCCATATTTAGGTAACCTAATTTCATTACCAGAACTGCTTTTGAGTACAAAAAAGTTGTTTAAGTTCGCTTACGCGGCATTTTCATGAAAACCCTGGTCTAGGCTATATCTCGGGTATATATGGACCGATATCGGAAATTTTTATCTTCCACATTTATATAACCTCATCTTATTACCAGAACTGTTTTTAAGCAAAAAAAAAATTGTTTTTTAAGTTCGCTTACGCGACATTTTCATGAAAAACCCGGTTTGGGCTATATCTCGGGTATATATGGACCGATATCGGAAATTTTCATTTTCCATACCTATATAACCTTATTTTGCTATTAGAACTGCTTTAAAGCAAAAAATATTGTTTGAGTTCGCTTACGCCGCGTATTCATGAAAAACCCGGTTTAGGCTATATCTCGGATATGTATGGACCGATATCAAAAACTTTCATTTTCCATATTTATATCACCTTATTTTACTACCAGAACTGCTTTAAGGCGAACAAATTGTTTAAGTTCGCTTACGCGGCATTTTCATGAAAAACACGGTTTGGGCTATATCTCGGGTATATATGGACCGATATCGGAAATTTTCATTTTCCATACTTATATAACCTTATTTGATTACCAGAACTGCTTCTAAGCAAAAAAAGTTGTTTAAGTTCGCTTACGCGGCATTTTCATGAAAACCACGTTCCAGGCTATATCTGCGGTATATATGGACCGATATCGGAAATTTTCATTTTTCATATTTATATAACCTTATTTTATTACCAGAACTGCTTTTAAGCAAAAAAAAGTTGTTTAATTTCGCTGACGCGGCATTTTCATGAAAAACCCGTTCTAGGCTATATCTCGGGTATATATGGACCGATATTGGAAATTTTCATTTTCCATATTTAGGTAACCTAATTTCATTACCAGAACTGCTTTTAAGCACAAAAAAGCTGTTAAGTTCGCTTACGCGGCATTTTCATGAAAACCTTGGTCTAGCCTATATCTCCGGTATATATGGACCGATATCGGAAATTTCCATTTTCCATATTTATGTAACCTAATTTCATTACCAGAACTGTTTTTGAGCACAAAAAAGGTGTTTAAGTTCGCTTACGCGGCATTTTCATGAAAACCCCGGTCTAGGCTATATCTCGGGTATATATGGACCGATATCGAAAATTTTCATTTTTCATATTTATATGACCCTATTTCATTACCAGAACTGCTTTTGAGCACAAAAAAGTTGTTTAAGTTCGCTTACGCGGCATTTTCATGAAAACCTTGGTCTAGCCTATATCTCCGGTATATATGGACCGATATCGGAAATTTTCATTTTTCATATTTATGTAACCTAATTTCATTACCAGAACTGCTTTTGAGCACAAAAAAGTTGTTTAAGTTCGCTTACGTGGCATTTTCATGAAAACCCCGGTCTAGGCTATATCTCGGGTATATATGGACCGATATCAGAAATTTTCATTTTTCATATTTATGTAACCCAATTTCATTACCAGAACTGATTTTGAGCACAAAAAAGTTGTTTAAGTTCGCTTACGCGGCATTTTCATGAAAACCCCGGTCTAGGCTATATCTCGGGTATATATACACCGATATCGAAAATTTTCATTTTTCATATTTATATGGCCCTACTTCATTACCAGAACTGCTTTTGAGCACAAAAAAGTTGTTTAAGTTCGCTTACGCGACATTTTCATGAAAAACCCGGTTTGGGCTATATCTCGGGTATATATGGACCGATATCGGAAATTATCATTTTCCATATTTATGTAACCTAATTTTATTACCAGAACTGCTTTTGAGATAAAAAAAGTTATTTAGCTTCGCATATGCGACATTTTCATTAAAATCCGATTTGGGCTATATCTCGGGTATATATGGACCGATATCTGAAAAAAAAATTTTTTGCCTTTTAGTCACCATGCTTAATAAGTGTGTGAAGTTTGAAGCAAAACGAACAACTTTTGTTTTCAAAAATTTTCATACAAAACTGCAAAAAAAAAAATGGTTTTTTTCGGAATTTTGAATATATCTCAGCTATACGTGGACCGATATTACTGAATTTCAATAGCAAACCCATGAATCGATGGGGTAAAAGAATGGTGAAAGAAAAAAGTTTCTAAGTCTAATGGTTTTCTCAGAAACGGTATTTCAACAGCGGACAGACGGACATCGCTTAATCGACTTTTCCATTAATTCTGATTCAGAATATATATACTTTATAGGGTCGCAAAAAAAAACTGTAGAAATTACAAACGGAATCACAAACTTATATATACCCTTTACATTTTTGTGAAGGGTATAAAAAAATTAATCTTTATTATTACTAATTTAATGAATTTCTAACATAAATTTTAAAAGAATTATTACGCTATATGTTGTTCAGAATATACTCCATTTTTCTATTTCTAACATATTGTACTCTATTTGAAACGTTTTCAAAAAATAGTCCAGTTTCCTTTTGCATATTGCTATCCTGCAAGGCGGGCGGCAATGTTAATGCCAAATATCTTTCTTCACCTTGGCATTAACAACAGTGATGGGTCATTAATAAAATTCGAAGCTTTTGTATGCATAAGCTGATAATTTTGAACATAACGCCATCCTGCTTGCACATAATGCCTAAATGAGAAAATTACCATATTCAAAAAGGGTACTAATATGTCGTTTCCGTAACTTTAATTCACTTAAGTATCTCGAGTCTGAAAGGTAACCATATTTTGTTAATAAAGCCATTTTCTGATACAAATTCCTAATTCCTTTGGGTTTTATTTCTTTTCTGTTTCATATTGTGTTGGGCTAATTTCATTCCGAGAAAACTTTGAATAATTTTAATTATTCGAAGTTTTTTTCTGTATTGGCTCCGAGGTTAATTGTATCCATTTTCCCTTGTGTTCATCAATCCAACAGTCAGTATAAGAAAATACTTCTTGTACTATATATCAGTAATATATTCAATACCAGTTCATTCAGGTTTGCAAAAATTGTACATTTCATTTTACAGAGAACAATAAGAATACGATATAGTGATGTATGAAATGCAATAAAATATAAAACAGTCTTGCTTTTTTGGTGATTTATATTATCTAAGGAAAAAGAAATATTTAATTTTTTAATTTAATTGCCCCTTTCTTTTTTTTTCAGTGCAAACATAATTGTTTTTCAGATATGATTGTTTTCCAATTGAATTTTTGCAAAGAAAAAAAATTTGCTTCATCTATTTCCAAATGTTTCATCGGCTTTTTTCAACTTTTTCAGGAGAATTTTAATTGTCAATATTTTCCTTTACATAAAAGATAATGGACATCACAAAACATTTATTTTTTAATTTTAAAAAATTTATGGAAAAAAATATCACAAACTAATATCACAGAAGTTGTCTTGTCAACTTCAAGTTATCTGAACAATAAAAATAAAACAAAAACATATTTGTTTTTATTGTGAAAGACTTATATATATGTTTTAATATAAAAATATTATACTTTTTACTAAAATATTTATGTAGTGTCCATAGAGTTCGGGCGAACTACTTGCTCAAAAAATTTGTATGAAAAACATTCAGTTTTTTTTAATGCTTTCCATAAAAATCTCTAAACGTGTCTTTCGTCTGTGTTCTGTTAGTAGCACATTAAGTAAAACGGCGTATTCTAAGCTTTTGCTAATTTTGAGCTTCTATGGCATATGCAATTTTTTTTTTTTGGCAATTTTGTGAACAACTTATAATATTACCAAAAATATTTTTAGTGCGTTGTTTTTTTTTCGATATAACGCGTTTTTTCCCCATTTTGGTGTATTTTGAAATTTCAAAATTGACAGCGCTACTGCCGAGTCATGAAAAAACACGCAGAACTTTAATCAATTTAGGAAACACAATTACTAAATTTCTTAAAGTTAATGTGTACTAATTATTATTTGATGTATGCTTATAATTATTTGAATTCGAAACTTACACATTTATTATGTAACGACACTTACGCTTTATGCTGGGATAGCTCAGCGTGGTCCAGGGTCGTTTCAATAAAGAATCAAAGAAACAGAGTTGGTCTTCAGTGGAGTTTCTTTATTTAAATAACCTAAGACAAAATCTTTCTTATGTGTTTGGTCACGAGCGGCTGTGACACCGCCTACGGCTGACGTTGGAGCGGGGTTGCAGGCTGCTATGGAGGAATTGAATTCTCCTGCATGGACGCACTCGCTTCCCCACCGACCCACAACCCTGGTGTCGGGCTGGAGTGGAATTGAAAACTCCTCTGGCGGATGGTGAGGGTATTAATAACACCTTCACTCTCCGTCGCCCTCCAACATTGGCAAACTGTTCTCAGGAGACTTCAAAACTCTCCCTAGAATACCAACCTGACGATGATGCAAACCAGGCAAAGATGAACCACTCCAGAGTAAAATGTTAGGAATTAAGAACTCTTCACTACCCTTTATTGATACTTTGCCACGGCTATGGTCACTCAAAAAACTAAATGCTTTGAATTAGAATTAAAAACTCTTCTTCAAGGCACCTCTTACCTGCAGGGCGTCCACTTGCCAAACTGCCTGAATATGCTGATGCTCGTGCTTTTATACTCAACGATGAGCACACATACACGTACTAACACCTATGCGCAACCATATGAGCGGCTGTGTTTAGCAAACATTGTCGCATGGTTGATATTTATTCATTGTGTGGTGGTGCCATCTACGCTGACCGTTAATTTTAAATACAATTTTCAAACTTAGAAATAATTTAACCTACATTACATGTAACTTATTATACTACACTAATTATTAATTCAAATCAAATAGAACAACGCTTCTTGCGTTAATAGGTGTGAATGAATAACTAAATAAATACAAATATATGAAAAAAACGGGAACACGACTTCACATGTGTTGCTCCAAAACGAGGCCTCCGACTTTGAGCGTTACAATATATTTGTGTATTTTTAATACTAAAAAACAAATCTAAACTAAACTAGTTTTTTCACATTGAAACTTTTTTGATTTGTTTTTATCTTAGACCAGCAATCAAGGGATGACCGCTACATATGCAGTGCATTGTGTTTTACTAATTAACTTGCACTCTCAGGCGTAAAGCGGCCCATACACTCAAAGAAAAGGCAGTTTGAAATATGGTTACGGCAACATTAGTTTATATGCCATAATATTGTGTATTATTGTAAAAAAACAGCTTATTCTCGATTTAGTAATAGTTTGTTTCCACATAAATATGTTTTCGTTTACATTTCAGTAAATCTATTATTACCACCTACCAATTTCCAAATATGGTTGTATACAACATTAGTATTGTATGGATTTTTTTTTTTTAACAACAATCGCTTTTGTTACACCCAATACTGAAATATTTATTTTTATCATATGTAAGCAAAGTTTATTCACATGTAACAAATTCCAGAATTTCCAGAATAAACTTAATATTGTCAGCATTTTAGATTTTGACACATAATTTTATTTTAATTTTGTTTTTTATGAAGAAAGATGTGTTTTGTTTCTTATAACAAAATTATTTTGTTTATCTAAAAAAAAAAGGAAAAGACTGCAAATTAAAATTGTGCAGAAACACATTCGAAGTGTTTGCGGAAATCTAAAGATATGTTGGAATATTAATATGTTGATATTTGTATGTATGTTGTAGTCAATAATACTATGACAAGATCAAGAGTATTGTTGGCCAGCCATATTATTTATCTATATAACTATTGACGAAATGCTTAGTAAATTATTTTTATTTCAGGTAATAGACACTAAAACCTATTGAGAACGAAGTTATTTGCACTTATTGGGCCCCAACAATTTTTTGCTGATTAATTTTGATTACTCTATTTCATGAAACGGCCTCTTTTTTATTAATACGGCTGGTTATGACCTAAATATGGTTATATGCCAATAAGACTGTTTGTGACATTAGTATGGGTATTTAATGAAAGTAATATGGTTGGTAATAATAACGTGGTTAACTGTGATTAATTACAATTATACCATCGTTGAACATTTCGCTTACAAAACTATAGTGACGCAAATAAATGGCATTAAAATATAACAATGTAATATTTTCAGTACCAACCATATAATTCTATGGTCTTTCATTTTATATACGGATTTTCATTTTCCATATTTATATAACCACATTTTACTACCAAAATTGCTTTTAAGCAAAAAAAGTTGTTTAAGTTCACTGCCGCGGCAATTTCATGAAAAACCCGGTCTCGGGTATATATGAACAGATATCGGAAATTTTCATTTTCCATATCTATGCAACTTTATTTTATTACCAGAAGTGATTTTAAATAAAACAAGTAAGAGTGTAGTATATTCGGCTGGGCCGAATCTAAAATACCCTTCACGATAGTCTCGTATATGTATAGTATATTAAAAATGTGACCTAAATATGCTCGGTTATATATGAACCGATATCGGAATTTTCTATTTTTTGTATTTTAGTAACCTTCTTTTATAACGAGAATTGCTTTTCAGCAAAAAAAAAAAAACAATTTTTTAATGGAAAAATCGGTTCAGGCTATATCTCGGGTATATATGGACCGATATCGAAAATTTTAATTTTCCATATTTATATAACCTTATATCATTACCAGAACTGCTTTTGAGCACAACAAATTGTTTAAGTTCGCTTACGCGGCAATTTCATGAAAACCCCGTTCAAGGCTATATCTGCGGTATATATGAACCGATATCGGAAATTTTCATTTTTCATATTTATATAACCTTATTTTGTTACCAGAACCGCTTTTAAGCAAAAAAAGTTGTTTAATTTCGCTGACGTGGCATTTTCATGTATAACAAGTAAGAGTGTGGTAAATTCGGCTGGGCCGAATCTAAAATACCCTTCACAATAGTCACGTAAATGTATAGTACATATTACAAATTTGAACTAAATATGCTGTTTTAATTTGTAATAATGATAGTTCATTGAAATCTTTCATATGAACTAATAATTTCCACAATACATGCTAGGGATGTGTACATTTATTAAAGGCGCCGTGAAAAATGATTGTTTTTTCATACGCGTCATTTTCATTTGGGCGATGCGTAGACCGATATCAAATATTGCCACTTCTTGGTATTTTAGTAACCTCCTTTTATAAACAGAACTGCTTTAATATAAAAATTATATACACCCTTTACATTTTTGTGAAGGGTATAAAAAAAGTCAAGAAAAAATCGGTTATCCCATATCTCTGGTGTATATAGACCGATATCGGAAATTTTCATTTCCTGTATTTAAGTACCCTAGTTTTACCATCAGAACTGCTTCTAAGAAAAAAAAAATTGTTTAAGTGGCTTACGTGACATTTTCATGGAAAAATCGGTTTAGGCTATGTCTCGGGTATATGCGGATCGATATCAGAAATTTTTATTTTCGTTATTTATATAACCTTATTTCATTACCACAATTGCTTCTAAGCAAAAAAAAAATTGTTTAAGTTCGCTTACGCGGCATTTTCACAAAAAAACCCGGTTCAGGGTATATATGGGCCGATATCGGAAATTTTCATTTTCCATATTTATATAATCTTAATTTATTACCGGAACTGCCTTTGAACAAAAAAAAGTTTTTTAAGTTCGCTTATGTGGCATTTTCATGAAAAACCCGCTCTAGGCTATATCACGGGTATACATATATGGACCGATATCGGAAGTTTTTATTTTCCATATTTATATAACCTAAGTTTATTACCTCAACTACTTTTAAGCAAAAAAAAATGTTTAGCTTCGCCTATCCGTCATTTTCGTTAAAAGTCCGATTTGGGCTATATCTCGGGTATATATGGACCAATATCTCAAAAAAAAATTTTTTTGCCTTTAAGTTACCATGCTTAATGAGTGTGTGAAGTTTGAAGCAAAACAAACAACTTTTGTTTCCAAAAATTTTCATACAAAATTACAAAAAAATGGCTTTTTCGGAATTTTGAATATATCTCAGCTAAACGTGGACCGATATTACTGAATTTCAATAGCAAACCCATGAATCGATGGGGTAAAAGAATGGTGAAAGAAAAAGGTTTCTAAATCTAATGGTTTTCTCAGAAACGGTATTTCAACAGCGGACAGACGGACATCGCTTAATCGACTTTTCCATTAATTCTGATTCAGAATATATATACTTTATAGCGCCGCAAAAAAAACTGTAGAAATCACAAACTTATATATACCCTTTACAGTTTTGTGAAGGGTATAAAAATAAACAAATAATTGCATGAGTGTGCCTATCAGATGTAATTCTGAGAAAGAGCTTAGCTTCACTAGAAAAAATCTTTAGTTTTCTGAGGAGGTGTCCTTTAAAAATCATTGGACAACCTACTGTCAGTAAGAGAAAGAAACCGCAGGCATTCGTGTTCACCACATATAGTTGTTACAACAGAAGACAAACCATCTTATAATTTAATTTCTGCAGATAAGCCGAAAACACAAGTAGGCGTGGACAGGCATGTAACCGTGGTTAAACGTCAGCGAAGCCCGAAATCCGCTCAGATATCATCACAATCAAAGATATGTAAAGATGATAATACCGCTACGGCAATGGAAAGTAATAGATTTGCAATCCTTCAGACTGATGAGGCAAATACAGCAAAAAAAAAAACAATTAAATCACCACCAATATATTTGAGAGAACCTACTTCTAATGAGCTGGTAAAATAACTTATTACGGTAATCGGTAAGGACAATTTCAACGTGATATCAGTTAAGCGCGGAAATATCAATAAAACAAAAATTCAGGTAAACCATGAAAATGATTACCGAAAATTGTCTGACGTTTTGGAAAAGGAAAAAAGATCTTTTTACACTTATCAGCTTAAAAGTGCTAAAGGTGTTCAGGTCGTTATAAAAGGTATTGACCCTTATGTAGACACGGATGAGGTTAAGATTGCACTGCTAGATAAAGGCTTTAAAATAAACAAGTAAGAGTGTGGTAAATTCGGCTGGGCCGAATCTTAAATACCCTTTACAATACTCACGTATAAAAACGCGGTTTAGGCTATATGTCCGATATCGGAAATTTCCATTTTCCATATTTATATAACCTTATTTCGTTACCAGAACTGTTTTTAAGCAAAAAAAGTTGTTTAAGTTCACTTACGCAGCATTTTCATGAAAACCGCGGTTTAGGCTATATCTGAGGTATATATGGACCGCTATCGGACCTTATATAACCTTAATCTATTCCCGGAACTGCCTTTGAGCAAAAAAAAGTTGTTTAAGTTTACTTACGGGACATTTTCATGAAACACCCGTTTTAGGCTATATCTCGGGTATATCTGGACCGATATCGGGCATGTTCATTTTCCATATTTATCTAACTTTATTTCATAACCAGAACTGTTTTTAAGAAAAAAAAGTTGTTTAAGTTCGCTTACGCGGCATTTTTATGAAAAACCCCGTTTAGGTTATATCTCGGGTATGTATAGACCGATATCGGAAATTTTCATTTTCCATATTTATATAACCTTATTTCATTATCAGAACTGCTTTTAAGCAAAAAAAGATGTTCAAGTTCACTTACGCGACTTTTTCATGAAAACCGCGGCTTAGGCTATATCTCGGGTATATATGGACCGATATCGAAAAATTTCCATTTTCCATATTTATATAACCGAATTTCCTTACCAGAACTGTTTTTAGCAAAAAAAGATGTTTAAGTTCACCTGCGCGACATTATCATGAAAACCGCGGCTTAGGCTATATCTCGGGTATATATGGACCGATATCGGAAATTTCCATTTTCCATATTTATATCACCTTATTTCATTACCAGAACTGCTTCTAAGCAAAAAAAAAGTTGTTTAAGTTTGCTTACGCCTCGTGTTCATGAAAAACCCGGTTTAGGCTATGTCTCGGGTATATATGGACCGATATCAGAAATTTTCATTTTCCATATTTATATAACCTTACTTTATTACCAGAACTACTTTTAAGCAAAAAAAAGTTGTTTAGCTTCGCCTATGCGACATTTTCATTAAAAATCCGATTTGGGCTATATCTCGGGTATATATGGACCAATATCTGAAAAAAATTTTTTGCCTTTAAGTCACCATGCTTAATAAGTGTGTGAAGTTTGAAGCAAAACAAACAACTTTTGTTTTCAAAAATTTTCATACAAAACTGCAAAAAAAAATGGCTTTTTTCGGAATTTTGAATATATCTCAGCTATACGTGGACCGATATTACTGAATTTCAATAGCAAACCCATGAATCGATGGGGTAAAAGAATGGTGAAAGAAAAAAGTTTCTAAGTCTTATGGTTTTCTCAGAAACAGTATTTCAACAGCGGACAGACGGACATCGCTTAATCGACTTTTCCATTAATTCTGATTTAGAATATATACTTTATAGGGCCGCAAAAAAAAAAACTGTAGAAATCACAAACTTATATATACCCTTTACAGTTTTGTGAAGGGTATAAAAATGTGGTAAATATGCGGAACCGTGAAAACATTCCTCAACCCATGTTTAGGGTTGAACCGGAGCCAGGGGATGTTATTCTTAAAAATAATGAAACTCACCCAATTTATAATCTAAAATTTCTTCTTCATCGTAGGGTTACCGTTGAGGAGCCGCACAAGCGTTTAGGGCCCGTTCAATGCCTACACTGCCAGGAATTCCGTCATACTAAGGCATATTGTAAACTTCCCGCAGTTTGTGTTGTGTGTGGTGAACTTCACGGCACAACTCAGTGCAACAAGCGTGTAAAGAAATGCAGTAACTGTGGAGGTAACCACACTGCAAATTGTAGAGGTTGCCCTGTCTATACTCACTTTAAGCGGTCAATGACAAATAAGTCATCGGTTTCACCAGCAACCCAGCAGCCAAATGTCATTGGTAAAAACAATTTTCTCCAGGTAGGCGATTCAACCACCCATACAAAAACGCAAAACTCCAAACAATTTTCATATGCTGATGTCCTTAAAGCCGACCAAATCTTGAACCAGGAGCCCAAACGTGTGCTTTTTGACACCGTTTCCAAACTGGGCTTAGGTGTGATTTCAAGTGGACACCCCACTTATTGGCCGTCAGACCAAAGCAAGATCCCAGACGTTATAGATTTTCCTTTAGAATGGATGCAAGTGGAGCCTTCATTGGACTTGGCATCAGATCACTCACCAACTATAGTTTCTGTTTCGTCCCCCCAGGGGGTTGGATCCCCGTTTTGTGACTTGGCGTTGACCGTCACTTGAGTTAATTGGTCAAAATATAAAAAATACTTGAGTACACATTGTACGGTAAACATTGCCTTGAGAACGCCTGAGGATATTGATGTGTCGATCAACGAATTTTCTGAACACCTTAATCTAGCCGCACAACATGCCACCACTAGCCATACAAGATCCAGAAATGTAAGCAATAGAACATATTCGTTTGAAATTGAACAACTTCTAACAGAAAAAAGAAGAGCTAGAAGAGAGTGGCAACTTCGCAGGTCTCCCCAGCTTAAAAGCAGGCTACGAGAGTGCATAACACAGTTAAGAAATCTGCTTGAAATCCAAAGAATGGCTTCTCTTAAAAATTATCTGGAAGGTCTTGATGGTAACCCTCAATCCGACTATTTTCTATGGAAAGCGACAAAAGGTCTGAAAAGACCTCCAGGTATTGATAAAATGCTTGAGCAGCTACCTTCTAGCTCGTAGAATTCTTCTTTATATTTTTAACGCTATTTTACGTCTCGAGTATTATCGTGCAGAGTGGAAGGTGTCCATGATTACTATGATACCCAAACCAGGGAAGGATCCCACTAAGGTAGAATCATACAGACCAATAAGTCTACTGCCAACAATTTCAAAATTGTTCGAAAAATTGTTAATGGCAAAGGTGAGTCCAATGTTGAACAATGTGAGATGCATCCCTGATCATCAATTTGGCTTTCGGGCTAAACACAACACCATAGAATAAACGCACAGACTAGTCAATGTCATAAGACAGACCTTTGAGGAGACGAAGTATTGCTCAGCTCTATTCATTGAGATTTCTCAAGCTTTTGATAAAGTGTGGCACGAGGGCTTGATACACAAAATAAAGTTGAACTTGCCTGCAAATACTCACAAGCTTCTGGAAAGCTACTTATGTGGGCGGAAGTTTGTTATCAGAGAAGGCGACTTTATAAGCCCAACTCAGCCAATCGAGGCAGGAGTAACCCAAGGCAGCATACTGGGGCCTACTTTATATTTGATTTACGCCTCTGACATGCCAACGACACCCGGAATCCACACTTCAACTTTTGCAGATGATACAACATTCTGCAGCCTACATGAAAACCATCAAGTAGCTTCGCGAAAGTTGCAGGAGTATATTTCAATATTAGAGATGTGGTTAAAACTTTGGAAAATTAAAGTTAATGAACAAAAGTGTACTCATGTTACATTCACACTGCGTTCAGCTATCCAAATTAACAATTCAGCTATTCCGCAGCAAAATGAAGTCAAGTACCTTGGTATTCACCTCGACCGTAGGTTAACGTGGAAGTCTCACATAGATGCGAAAGTTACTCATTTAAAGTTAAAAGCCGCGCAACTAAATTGGCTTATGGGCAGAAATTCGGCATTGAAGTTGGATTGCGAACTTTTGTTATATAACGCAATTTTAAAGCCTATATGGTGCTATGGAATTCAATTATGGGGCACCGCCTCAACTTCTAACATTGAAAAAAATCAAAGACGACAAAACCAAATTCTTCGTACGATTAATGCAGCTCCATGGTACGTAAGAAACTCACGAATTCACAAGGATCTGTGTGTTCCGCTGGTAAGTATGCGACAAGGCATATCAGTAAACTGGAACTTCACCCAAATCCACTTGCACATAACATACTTAATTTTGGCGGCCACTCTCGGTTGAGAAGAAGGGATACCCTTGCCACCATCTGAACGTTAACTAGGTGATTCGACCGATATTATTCGCGCAAAATAAAACTTTTTTGTCTAGCAGTGGCCAGAATTAAATAACTTTTATATTTGGTATTAAGATTTGAATACTTATTGTTAGTTCATATTTTGAAGACTCAATAAATAAATGGATAAACAAAAAAAAAAAAAAAAAAGACAACGTCCTTCGGTGCTAGTTCAACATTAAACATGGGTTGGGGGACGTTTCCACGGTTTCTGATGTTCGCAATATTTTTTATTTTAAAGCCTTTATCCTCCAATCCAGTCTTTACATCATCCGTGTCTACACAAGGGCCTATACCTTTTGTAACGACCTGAAGACCTTTAGCACTTTTAAGCTGGTAAAGCT
Organism: Thecocarcelia acutangulata; assembly: GCA_914767995.1. Classification (NCBI taxonomy): domain Eukaryota; kingdom Metazoa; phylum Arthropoda; class Insecta; order Diptera; family Tachinidae; genus Thecocarcelia; species Thecocarcelia acutangulata. The sequence continues at coordinate 53,833,839 of OU612098.1, read as the reverse complement.
GGCAGTAGTGTTCTGCCTCTCATCCTGTACACACGTCTTGTGTTACTGCTATCCGTGTTTTCTGTATATGTATGCTCATTATTTAAATTCGTATTGCACCGGAATAGGCAGCAAGGTGTATACACGTGTTTTCATTTTTCCCTGTTGCTCAGATTTAAGGCTTCGCTGACGTTTAACCACGGTTATATACCTGTCCATATCTACTTGTGTTCTCAGCTCATTAGCAATAACTAAACTGGAAACTGGTTTTTCTTGTTGTAACAACAATATTTCGCGAAAACGTACGCAGGCATTTCCTGTCTCTTAGAGACTGGGAAACCAATGATTTTTTCAAATATTCTTCTTCAGATATTCAGAGGTTTTTTCTAGAGAAGCTAAGCTCTTTCTCAGAATTGTGTCTGCTAGATACACTCATGCAATTGTTTGTTTTTTATTTACTTCAACTAGTATATAATATATAATTGTCACAAAGTTTTTGCTTTGTATAAATTCGCTCTTCTCACTTATTCCGGTTTTCTATTTATTACGGTTTTATTCTATAACACTCCGATCAAACACAAACATGTCCGTCCACTATCGAAGCTAGGCTCATTCTACATTTTTGTGAAGGGTATAAAAAGTTTTTATAGTTCACTTACGCGGAATTTAATGAAAAATTGGTTTAGGTTATATCTGGGGTATATATGGACCGATATCGGAAAATATCTTTTTATACCCTTCACAAAAATGTTAAGGGTATATATAAGTTTGTGATTCAGCTTGTAATTTCTACAATTTTCATTTGCGACCCTATAAAGTATATACATATATTCTGAACCAGAATTAATGGAAAAGTTGATTAAGCGATATCTGTTTGACCATCTTTCGGTCGTTGAAAAACCGTTTCTGAGAAAACCATTAGACATAGAAACTTTTTTCTTTCACTATTCTGTTACCCCATATCGGTTCACATATAACTGAGATATATCCAAAATTCCGAAAAAACCATTTCGTTTTACAATTTTGTATGAAAATGTTTGAAAAATAAGTTGTTTGTTTTGCTTTAAACTTCACACAATAGTGACTAAAATACATGTACACCTAAGATATAGCCTAAAACGGGTTTTTCATGAAAATGTCGCGTAAGCAACCTTAAACAACTTTTTATACCCTTCACAAAAATGTAAAGGGTATATATAAGTTTGTGATTCAGCTTGTAATTTCTACAATTTTCATTTGCGACCCTATAAAGTATATATGTATATTCTGAATCAGAATTAATGGAAAAGTCGATTAAGCGATATCCGTCTGTGCGCTGTTGAAATACTATTTCTATGAAAACCATTAGACTAAAAACGTTTTTTCTTTCACTATTCTTTTACCCCATCCATTCATGGGTTTGCTATTGAGATTCAGTAATATCGGTTCACCTATAGCTGACATATATTCAAAATATGAAAATTTTTGAAAAAAAATTTTTTGTTTTGCAAACTAAAACCACTTTTTCTGCTCAAAAGCAGTTTTGGTAATGATATAAGGAACATTTTTTGGTAATGATATAAGGAAAATTTTCTGTCCAAAAGCATTTTTGGTAATGATATATAAATTAAAATTCCGATATCGGTCCATACATACCCGAGATATAGCCTAGACTGGGTTTTTCCTGAAAATGTAGGGTAAGCGAACTTAAACAAGTTTTTTTTTTGCTCAAAAGCAATTTTGGTAATGAAGTAAGGTTATACAAATATGGAAAGTGAAAATTTCCTAAACCGGGTTTTTGATGAGAATGTCGCGTAAGCGAACTGACACAACTTTGTTTGCGTAAAAGCAGTTCTAGTAATAAAATAAGGTTATATAAATATGGAAAATTAAAATTTCCGATATCGGTCCATATATACCCCAGATATAGCCTAAACCGGGTTTTTCCTGAAAGTGTAGCGCATGCGAACTTCAACAACTTTTTTTCCTCAAAAACAGTTTCGGTTATTATTAATATACAGAACATAGAAATTTTCGATATCGGTCCATATACACCCAAGATATAGTCTAAACCGATTTTTTTAATGAAAATGTCGCGTACGCGAATTTAAACAAGGTGTTTTGCTAAAAAGCAGTGCTTGTAGTGTAAGAAGGTTACCAAATACAGAAAATGAAAATTTCCGATATCGGTTGATATATACCCGAGATATAGTTTCAACCGATTTTTCCCTGGAAATTTTTTTTTTGCTTGAAAGCAATTCTGGTTATTAAAGAAGGTTACTTATATAAAGAAAATGAATGTTTCGGATTTTGGCCCATATATAGTCGAGATATAGCCTAAACCAATTTTTTTTAGGAAAATGCTCATAAGTGATCTTAATTAACCTTTTTTTTGCTTAAAAGCAGTTCTGGTAATATACATATGCAGGTTACTAAATGTAGAAAGTTAAAATTTTCGATATCGGTCCATACATACCAGAGATATAGCCCAAACATATTTTTCCATGAAAAAATTTTTTTGTGTAAAGGCAGTCCTAGTTTAAAAAAAAAATGTTACTAAAATATACAAAATAAAAATTTCCGATATCGGTCCAAAAAAGAAATGTTATACTTAAATAAAGTGTAAACCGTTTTTTTAACGGAAAAAATTTTTTTGCTTAAAGGCAGTTATGATTATAAAAGGAAGTTAGTAAAATACAGAAAATGAAAATATCTGATACCGGTCCATATACTCGTATACCCGAGATATAGCCTGAAACGGTTTTTCTATGAAAATTTTTTTTGTTTCTTCTGATTATAAAACGAGGTTATTAAAATACACATAAGGAAATTTTTTTATGTATACCCGAGATATAATCTAAACCGATTTTTCCATTAACATTATTTTTGCTGAAAAGCAATTCTCTTTATAAAAGGAGGTTACTTAAATACAGAAAATAGAAAATTCCGATATCGGTTCATATATAACCGAGATATAGCTTAAACAAACTTTTCCATGAAAGATTTTTTTGTTTGGAATAGTGATTACAAGGCAATAATATTTTTTCCCCGATATCGGTCCATATATATCCGAGCATATTTAGTTCATATTTGTAATATATACTATACACTCGTATACACGTGACCATCGTCAATGGTATTTTAGATTCGGCCCAACCGAATATACCGCACTCTTACTTGTTACCTCCTGTTATTACCAGAACTGCTTTAAAGAAAAAAAAAGGTTGCTTAAGTTCGCTTACATTTTCGGTAAAAAATCAGTTAAGGCTATATCTCTGATATATATAGACCCATATAGAAGAAACATTTTGCTTCCCTTGTAACCGCCAAACGAAGTAATTGTGTTAAGTTTGAAGTAAAAGAAAGAAGTTTTTGGTAAACATTTTCATACAAAATTGCAGCAAAAGTTTTTTTTGGAATTTTAGATCTCAGCGATTTTACTAAATTTTAATAACAAACCTATGAATCGATTGAGTAATAGAGTGGTGAAAAAGTTTCTAAGCCTCAGAACCGTTATTTCAATGGCGACTAGATGGACATCGCTTAAACAACTTTTCTATCAATTCAGAATATATCCTTTTAATTTTTGTGAAGGGTATAAAACATAAATTAAGGTTGGGTTTCATGTAAATAAAATTTGAAAAAATATGTTTAAGTATAACATTTCTTTTTTTGTTTCTTTTATTTGCAGCCCCACCTTCGTCAATAGAAATCAAAGGCTACACAAACAACGCCAAAGTGGAAGTGCGCGAAAATCAAGACTTAACATTAGTATGTATTGTGTCAAATTCAAAACCTGCCTCACAAATTGTCTGGTATAAAGGAAATGTCGAGTACAAACCAGGTATTTGAAATAAATTTTGTCTTATATAATTAAAAAAGTCTTATACATTCCCACCAGTGAACTGAATACGACTCTGTATTAAGTGTCTACTCAGATTTTGGAGTTGTTCGTCTTATTTACTAATAATAATAATGTTAAGTTGAAGAGATCAATTATTATTACAGTTTCTCTTTTATAATTTAGACCTGCACTAAGGTGAATTGATTGTAGGGTGCAGAATAGTGAAAGTGGTATTTTTTTGCCTTCAAGTTGAACTTTCCTGCCCTAAAAGCAAAGACTATAAATATATTTATAGTCTTTGCTAAAAGTAAGTAGTTAATATATATAAGTAGATATATACAGAGGCCGACAAAAATCTTCCTGCGATCCCTATTTTTGCAACTTTTTCATATTCAGACGTTATACTCATAGAAAACCCGTCATAAATGTGATGTCTTTTAACATAAATGCAATGCTGTGGTGGCGCAGGATTGTGGTGTCGAAGTTGTATTAAAAAAAAGAATGCTCATTTATATTTAATACAGCTGTTGAGCACAGATAAAACTTAGGCGTTCAAAAGAATGCTAAAAAAGTGAAACTTAAAAAAGAAAACTAAGGCAGATGTTGCCGAATTATGTTTACAATCAAAAGTCTAGTCTTATATAGTACTTATGAAAAGCATTCTTAGCCTTTCTAACTTACTTTAGCTTATCTATTTTACATTTCTTTTTCATTCGACGCCATTAAGTTGGTATTCTACAACCAATCACAAATCGATGAATTTCAGTGCACTCAATTTCATATGATATTGACTGATAATCAATTGCATTGAAATGCCCTGGTTCAGTCACACATGCTGACTGCACGTACTTATATACTAATGTTACAATATTTTCATACAGTGTGGCCAACGTATTTGTTATTGTTTTGAATGATTGTTGTTGTGGTACTCTACAATGCTATATGTCCTCATTTTTTACCCCATAACAATTTTCACCACTTTTATGGCAAGCATTACATCAATTGCTCTAATTATCATTAGCGGCAACTATGATAATTAATTCGTAAATAAATTGTCATACTGACAAAATGGGGATGCTTTATCACAATAGCTTTGATGTGAACATATGATCAATGCAATGACACTCTAATATCGAAGACCTGAATAAATGAAGTCAATGGAATGACAAAATATCATCAATAGAATGACAGTTTGTCATCAGACGAGCATTAATTTGGATTAAATTTGATGTAAAAATCTCATTGATGGCTCATTACTATCCGAAAAATTACTAAGTGCAACATGATCAGAAAATTCCCGGGCCTAACACATAGATGTCGTTAATTTGATTGCAGTCATCTTTTTTCAGTTAATACTAACCTTAAAAAGACAGATTTTAAAACGTCATGATATTCTATTCATTATACTAATCCTAATATATATATATATATATATATATATATATATATATATATATATATATATATATATATATATATATATATATATATATATATATATATATATATATATATATATATATATATATATATATATATATATATATATATATATATATATATATATATATATATATATATATATATATATATATATATATATATATATATATATATATATATATATATATATATATATATATATATATATATAACATCTTAGTCTCGATTAATAATTAAATAAAACACTTTTTTTTAAGAACTATTACTTGTTTTATTTTTCAATATTTCGGATACCTTTGGTTTTTATTTAATTAATTTGTTACAATTCGTTTTCTAGTTCCTGAAGAAGGATCCAAAGGTATCTGAAATATTGAAAATAAAACAAATAAAATAAAAGCAAACAAAACGAAACTGCTTTTAAGCAAAAAAAAGTTGTTTAAGCTCGCTTAGATACTCGGAGTCTAGCTTCGATAGTGAGCGGACGTGTTGTTTTTGATCGGAGTGTTTAAAATTAACCCGGAATAAGTAATAACGGGAATAATTGAAAAAGAGTGATTTTATACTAAAAATAAAAACTTTGTGATATTTACCGTTATATATTTTAAAGTGAAAATAAAAAAATTAAATAAAAACTGCATGAGTGTACCTATCAGATGTAACTCTGAGAAAGAGCTCAGCTCCACTAGAAAAGTGCCTTGGATTTCTGAGGAGGAGTCTTTGAAAAAATCATTGGAAAATCTGTTGTCGCTAAGAGAAGGAAACCGCACGCGCTCGTGTTCGCCACATATAGTTGTTACAACGGACGACAAACCATCTAACAGTTCAGTTATTGCAGATAAGCCGAAAACACAAGTAGGCATGGACAGGTATGTAACCGTGGTTAAACGCAGCGAAGCCCCAAATCCGCTCAAATGTCATCTCAGTCCAAAATACCCAAAGATGATAAGACCACCACGACAATGGATAGTAATAGGTTTGCTATCCTTCAGACTGATGAACCAGCAATACCTAAAAAAACCTTTAAGCCGCCACCAATATATTTGCTAGAGCCTACCTCTAGTGAGTTGGTAAAACAACTTATTACGGCAATCGGCAAAGACACTTTTAATGTAACATCAATTAAGCACGGCAGCATCAATGAAACCAAAATCCAGGTCAACCACGAGAATGAATACCGAAAATTGTCTGACGTTCTGGAGAAGGAGAAACGATTATTTTACACATATCAGCTTAAAAGTGCCAAAGGTAATCAGGTCGTTATAAAAGGGATTGACCCTTTTGTAGATACGAATGATATCAAAACCGGATTAGAAGACTGTGGTTTCAAAATTAAAAATGTAGTAAACATTAGAAACTATGAAAAAATTCCTCAACCCATGTTTAGGGTTGAATTGGAACCAAGAGATGTTGTGTTAAAAAAGAATGAAGTGCATCCAATTTACAACCTTAAATATCTTTTGCATCGTAAGGTTACCGTTGAGGGCCCGTTCAATGCCTAAACTGCCAAGAATTTGGCCATACTAAAGCCTATTGTAAGTTGCCCGCAGTTTGCGTTGTGTGTGGTGAACTTCACGGTACATCACAGTGCAAAAAACCTAAGACTGACGCGAGCGTTCAAAAATGCAGTAACTGTGGAGGTAACCATACTGCAAACTACAGGGGTTGCCCTGTCTACACTCACTTCAAGAGGTCAATGACAAAAAAGCCATTGATTTTAAATATGCCACCCCAGCAGTCAAACACCATTTCTACAACCAGCTGGTTGGCTGGCGTACCTGGGGGCCATATACACGTGCAAAACCCCCAACAAATTTCTTATGCGAATGTGGTAAAATCCGATAAATCAAATTTGAGCCAGGAGCCCAAGCCTCAAAACTCCGACCAAAATTTTAGCAATCTTGAGGCAACTCTGCAGACTCTTGTTCAATCTATAAATACATTTACGGTTTCCATGACGAACATGATGCAGGAAATGCTGAAAATGCAATTCACTATTTTGCAGGCAATTTTAAAAAAATGAGTTGGTTAAAAATATGTTTCTGGAACGCAAACGTCATCCGCCAACACAAAAATGAACTTGAACACTTCCTTATGGAAAAGGAAATCGACATAATGTTGATTGCTGAAACCCATTTGACAACTAACAGCTATTTCAAAATTAATGGCTACACACTACTACTAAAGATCAATAATCAAAATTAATGGCTACACACTAATACTAAAGATCCCCATGGAAGATCTTGCGGAGGCTCGGCAATTTTGATAAAAACTAGAATTAGGCACTATTTGCTAAACGAGACATGTGAGGAGTATCTCCAAGCAACAAACATATGTATTGAACATTTTCATGATAAAATCGTTATATCCTCGATTTACTCACCACCACGATTTTCAGTAACAGAAAATCAGTATTCACATTTTTTCAAATCACTTGGTCCTCGATTTTTAGCGGCTGGCGACTATAACGCTAAGCACATTTTTTGGGGATCACGTTTAATTACCCCGAAAGGCCGTGTGCTTTTTGGCACAGTTTCCAAAATGGGCTTAGATGTGGTTTCAAGCGGACACCCCACTTATTGGCCGACAGACCGACGAAAGATCCCAGACGTTATAGATTTTGGAGTTGCGAAAAATTTTCCTTTAGAGTGGATGCAAGTGGAGCTTTCATTAGGTCTGTCATCAGACCACTCACCCACTATAATCTCTGTTTCGTTTCCCCAAGAGATTGGCTCCGTGTTAACCGTCAATAGAGTGAATTGACTAAAATACAAAAGATTTTTGAGTACACATTGTAGTGAAAATATCGCCTTGAGAACGCCTGAGGATATTGATGTGTCAATTAACGATTTTTCTGTAAACCTCAAACTGGCCTACAGCATGCTACCACTACTCATTTAAGATCTAGAAGTAAGAACAATAGAACTTATTCCTCTGAAGTTGAGCAACTTCTGTCAGAAAAAAGAAGAGTCAGAAGAGAGTGGCAACTTCGCAGGTCGCATCAGCTTAAAACTAGGCTACGGGAATGCATAACTCAGCTAAGAAATCTGCTTGAAGTCCATAGAATGGCTACCCTTAAAACATATTTGGAAAGCTTTGATGGTACCCCTCAATCTGATTATTCCTTGTGGAAAGCGACAGCGACAAAAGGTTTAAAAAGACCCGTAACAGGTAAGCCACCTTTGCGAAATTCAACTGGCGACTGGGCAAGAAGCGATTCTGAAAAGGGAATGTTGTATGTCGATCATTTGAGAAACGTTTTTATTACAAATGATTCAGAGAATAATACAGCGGAATTACCACCATATGTTGTTAGACCTCCTGTGTCTTTGAGATTTAATTTTCAAGATGTCGAAAACGTTATCGGTAATACAAACCCCAGGAAAGCTCCAGGCATTGATCAAATTACTGGTAAAATGCTTGAGCAGTTACCTCGTGTAGCAAGAAGAGTTCTACTTTTTATTTTTAACGCTATTTTACGCCTTGAGTATTATCCTGCAGAGTGGAAGGTCTCAATGATCACCATGATTCCCAAGCCAGGGAAGGATCTGACAAAGGTAGAATCATATAGACCAATAAGTCTTTTACCAACAATTTCAAAACTATTCGAAAAATTGCTAATGGCGAAGTTGAGTCCAATATTGAACAAAGTGGGATGTATCCCTGATCATCAATTTGGTTTTCGGGCTAAACATAGCACCATAGAACAAACGCACAGACTAGTAAATGTCATAAGACAGACCTTTGAGGAGAAGAAGTATTGCTCAGCTCTATTCATTGATATTTCTCAAGCTTTTGATAAAGTGTGGCACGACGGCTTGATGCACAAAATAAAGTTAAACTTGCCTGCAAATACATACAAGCTTCTGGAAAGCTACTTATATGGGTAGAAGTTTGTTATCAGAGAAGGCGACTTTATAAGCCAAACTCAGCCAATCAAGGCAGGAGCTCCCCAAGGCAACATAGTGGGGCCTACTTTATACTTGATTTAAGCCTCTGACATGCCAACGACATCCGGAATCCACACTTCAATCTTTGCAGATGATACAGCGTTTTTGAGTGTTCATGAAAACCACCAATTAGCTTCACGAAATTTACAGGAATATATTTCAATATTAGAGATATGGCTAAAACTTTGGAAAATCAAAGTTAATGAACAGAAATGTACTCATGTCACATTCACTCTGTGTAAGCAAACATGTGCGCCTATCCATATAAACAACTCACCTATTCCGCAGCACAGTGAAGTCAAGTACCTTGGTATACACCTCGACCGTATGCTAACGTGGAAGTCTCACATTGAAGCAAAAGTCACTCAGATGAAACTAAAAGCAGCGCAACTAAATTGGCTTATGGGCAGAAACTCGACATTTAAGTTGGATTGCAAACTTCTGTTATACAATGCAATTCTGAAGCTCATATGGTGCTACGGAATTCAATTATAGGGCACCGCCCCAGCGTCAAACATTGAAAAAATCCAAAGGCGACAAAACAAAATTCTTCGGATGATTACTGCAGCTCCATGGTACGTAAAAAATTCACGAATTCATAAGAATCTGAGTGTTCCGCTGGTCAGTAAACTGGAACTTCATCCAAACCCTCTTGCGCGCAATATACTTAATTTTGGCGGCCAAACTCGGCTTAAAAGAAGGGATACCGCTGCCACCATCAGATTGCTCAATAGGTGATTTTACCGAAATAGCTCCCGCATAATAAAACTTTTTGTCTTGCATTGGCCGGACTTAAGAATTACATTTTTTTATACCCTTCACAAAAATGTAAAGGGTATATATAAGTTTGTGATTCCGTTTGTAATTTCTACAGTTTTAATTTGCGACCCTATAAAGTATATATATTCTGAATCAGAATTAATGGAAAAGTCGATTAAGCGATGTCCGTCTGTCCGCTGTTGAAATACCGTTTCTGAGAAAAGCATTAGACTTAGAAACTTTTTTCCTTCACCCCATCGATTCATGGGTTTGCTATTGAAATTCAGTAATATCGGTCCACGTATAGCTGAGATATATTCAAAATTCCGAAAAAAGCCATTTTTTTTGCAGTTTTGTATGAAAATTTTTGAAAACAAAAGTTGTTCGTTTTGCTTCAAACTTCACTTCACACACTTATTAAGCATGGTGACTAAAAGGAAAAAAATTTTTTTTTCAGATATCGGTCCATATATACCCGAGATATAGCCCAAATCGGGCTTTTCATGAAAATGTCGCGTAAGCAAACTTAAACAACTTTTTTGTGCTCAAAAGCAATTCTGGTAATGAAATAGGGTCATAGAAATATGAAAAATAAAAATTTTCGATATCGGGCCATATACCCGAGATATAGCCTAGACCGGGGTTTTAATGAAAATGCCGCGTAAGCTAACTTAAACAAATTTTTTGTGCTCAAAAGCAGTTCTGGTAATAAAATTAGGTTACATAAAAATGAAAATTTCCGATATCGGTCCATATATACCCGAGATATAGCCTAAACTGTGGTTTTAATGAAAATGTCGCGTAAGTGAACTTAATCATCTTTTTTTGATTAAAAACAGTTCTGGTAATGAAATTGGGTCATATAAATATGAAAAATGAAAATTTTCGATGTCGGTCCATATATACCCGAGATATAGCCTAGACCGGGTTTTACATAAAAGTGTCGCGTAAGCAAACTAAAACAACATTTTTGTGCTCAAAAGCAGTTCTAGTAATGAAATAAAGTTATATAAATATGAAAATTTCCAATATTGGTCCATATATACCCGAGATATAGCCTAGAACGGGTTTTTCATGAAAATGCCGCGTCAGCGAAATTAAACAACTTTTTTTTGCTTGAAAGCGGTTCTGGTAATAAAATAAGGTTATATAAATATGAAAAATGAAAATTTCCGATATCGGTCCATATATACCGCAGATATAGCCTGGAACGGGGTTTTCATGAAAATGCCGCGTAAGCGAATTTAAACAACTTTTTTGTGCTCAAAAGCAGTTCTGGTAATGAAATAAGGTTGTATAAATATGGAAAAATAAAATATCCAATATCGGTCCATATACTCGAGATATAGCCTGAACCGATATTTCCAATAACATTTTTTTTTGCTGAAAAGCAGTTCTTGTTATAAAGAAGGTAACGAAAATAGAGAAAATTAAAAGTTCTGATATCGGTCCATATATACCCGAGATATAGCCTAAACCGGGGTTTTCATGAAAATATCGCGTAAGCGAATTTAAACAACTTTTTTGTGCTCAAAAGCAGTTTTGGTAATGAAATAAAGTTATATAAATATAGAAGATAAAAATTTCCGATGTCGGTCCATATATTCCCGAGATATAGCCTAAACCGGGTTTTTCAAGAAAATGTCGCGTAAACGAACTTAAACTTTGTTGTGCTTAAAAGCAGTTCTGGTGATCATATAAGGTTATATAAATATGGAAAATTAAAATTTTTGATATCGGTCCATATATACCCGAGATATAGCCTGAATCGATTTTTCCATTAAAATTTTTTTTTTTTTTTTTGCTGAAATGCAATTCTCGTTATAAAAGAAGGTTACTAAAATACAGAAAATAGAAAATTCCGATATCGGTTCATATATAACCGAGCATATTCAGGTCACATTTTTAATATACTATACATATTCGTGACTATCGTGAAGGGTATTTTAGATTCGGCCCAGCCGAATATACTACACTCTTACTTGTTTAATTTTAAATTTAGTATTAAGATTTGAATACTTATTGTTATTTCATTTTGAAGATTCAATAAATAAAAAATGCTTAAAAAAAAAAGTTCGCTTACGAGTCATTTTCATGAAAACCCGGTTTAGGCTATATCTCGGGTATATATGGACAGATAGCGGAAAATTTCATTTTATTTCATTCATTTTGTTACTTTTTCATTTATTTATAAATTTATCACTACTCGTGCTTATCATCACCTTGTTCAACCTCTTTGCCACTCACTGTTCCTGTCTAATATTCTCCTTTGATATACCTTCTACTTGAGATTTAATACTTAATGCTCTTCAAATGCTCCGATAGATTCATACTGATTCTCTTAAGAATTACTCTCATTATTTTTCAGTTTTTAGTACAATTTCTGGGAAACGTTTTGATTATGCATTACTCAAATAAGTCTTACAGCCATCCCTAAACAAGAGCGGCAGGCGGAACATTTTTTTCCGCTGAGCTTTAACGCCGAAACGCCATCCCTAAACAAAAGCGGCAACGTTGTGTCAAAACGATGAAAGCAGGGTTATCAAATAAATAAATAAAACAACCCTGATTATCTGGACGGACGGCATTATTGCTTGTGACTATTTTATTGTATTAAAATGAAATAATTAAAGTTTTAAAAGTGAGTTATTTATATAAGTTGAATATAATTTCTACCTCTATTTTCCAATACGAAATATAAATACTTTTTATTTGCTTATCTATTCTCCTTACTTATAATTAAGTTTTTTTGTACGCCATTTTTAGCTTCTACCATTTATACCAATAAAAAATTATAAATAGCTTGTTTTCTATGTTTCCCAGCTATCTATATCTCGACATTTCATAGGAACTACCCTAATCATCAGTAGACTTTGGAAGTTTTTGAAAGATATTCTCAAACATTCAACTCTATATCCCAACAATCTAAATAAATTGTTGAGAATTTAAAAAGAAAAATGCTCTAATAATACCTGTCAAAACACAAAAAACAAGCCTTTTCATTTATAGACGTCTCTAACATTTCTTTACACCTTTCAAACAAATGAGCAACCGTTGGTTGCTACGATTTGCTTTTTGAAAGTATTGAAAAGCAGAGAACAAAAATTCAAACAATTAAGTTTTTTATTCGCTATTTTTAGCTTCTACCATTTATACCAATAAATTATAAACAGCTTGTTTGTTGGGATATAAAGCTGAGTGTTTGAGAATATCTTTCAAAAATTTCCAAAGTCTACTGATGATTAGGGCAGTTCCTATGAAATGTCGACATATAGATAGCTGGGAAACATAGAAAACAAGCTATTTATAATTTTTTATTCCTTACTTATATTTTTTCTTCACTCTTTTGTTTACAATTATTTTCTTTTGCAATTTACTTCACTGTGAAACGCATTGTGAAAATTGGATTTTCCAATGCAAAGCATTGCCGTTGCGTTGCCGCGGCGTTGTTTCGGTATGCTCCATACAAAATGTACGGACATGAGAACTTTTGACAGCTAAAAACCGCTTGCCGCTCTTGTTTAGGGATGGCTGTTACACGATATATTTTATTTCTTTAATTTTAATTAAGCTACTCAAAAGACACATAAACCTAACATTAACAATATTTAGCTCTTCGCTCAGAACTTTTGCCAGTCTTTTAAAAAAAACTAGCAAACAGAAACTTGAAAAATCAAGGCACACAAAGCAAGAATTCATTCCAGCTATTCAGATCGATCAGCATAAACAGAACTTGTATATTTTTTCTATACTAACTTTTGCAAGCATCTCAATTACAAATCATTAATGAGTCTAAAAATAATACAATGGAATATGAACGGATATTTAAATAACTATATTGAATTGCATATTCTTATTAAAACCCACTTCCCCGAAAATTATATGTATTCAAGAAACTCATCTTCACTCCTTGCTTAATATTCCCACTCCAATCCATAACTAATTATACGCTCTACAAAATATGGTGGTATAGCAATATCTTTACAACAAAGACAGATTCCTACAGCCAATTTCAACTTCGACACGATATGCATAGAAATAATTTCTAAAATTAAACTTTGTATATATAACACAAACTTCACTGAAAACGTCACTGAAAAAAATCTTGACGATAAATTTGAATCAAATTTGGCTAGTTTAGTTGTTGGAGATTTCAACAGTGCACACATGAATTGGGGCTCAAACTATAATAGTCGAAAGGGAAAAATCTTAGCTAGATATATTAACAGAAACGACTTAGTATTATTAAATAACAAATACCCCACTCATTTAAACACACATGGTACCTTCTCTCATATTGACCTTTCAATTACCGTCAACTGCACCGAAAAAACTTTAGTCAAATATTCGTAATTTTACTGGGTACCACAGGGTATACATTGTGTTTCATCTACATCAAACCAGAATGATATGATTACAGATCCGGGTAGGATGGGCAATGAATTCGACAAATATTAGTCAAGTAACTCTTTTTTTTATTTTTTTTTTATCAATTTTTATTTATTTGTTGAATCTTCAAGAAGAACTAACAACAATTATTCAAATCTTAATAACTAAACAATTTTCTTTAAGTCCAGCCAATGCTAGACAAAAAATTATGATTCAGCGAATGTATCAGAATACCGTGCCACAGGACATCATCTGTTATGCTCCCGAATGGAAGCCGGGGTGTCCCTTCTTTTTAATCGTGTGTGACCACCAAAGGTAAGGATGTCTCGAGCAAGTGGATTTGGGTGGATTTCAAGTTTGGTTATATACCTTCCAGCATATTTGGCAAATTCATCTTTTACTAAAGGTACGTTTAGGTCCTTGTGAATTCGAGAATTTTTTACATACCATGGGGCTGCTGTAATTGTGCGTAGAACGCTGTTTTGACGCCTTTTTTTCCAATATTCGATGCGGAGGCGGTGCCCCATATTTGAATTCCATAGCACCATATTGGCTTTAGGATCGCGTTATACAGCAAAAGTTTGCAATCTAAGTTCAGGGTGGAATTTCTGCCGATGAGCCAATTCAATTGCGCGGCTTTTAATTTCATCTGGGTTGTTTTTGCGTCAATGTGTTTCTTCCAAGTTAGTCGACGGTCGAGGTGAATACCGAGATATTTGACGTCACTGTGTTGTGAAATTATTTGATTATTAATTTTTACTGACGGGCGTGTATTTTTACGCAGTGTGAGCGTGGTATGGACACATTTTTGTTCATTGACTTTGATTTTCCAGAGTTTTAACCATTTCTCTAAATTGTAAATATGTTCCTGCAAATTTTGTGATGCTGTTTGGTGGTTTTCATGTACACTGAAAAAAGCCGTATCGTCTGCAAACGTGGATGTATGAATTTTATCACTTGTTGGCATGTCAGAAGCATAAATCAAGTATAAGGTAGAGCCCAGTATGCTGCCTTGTGGGACGCCTGCGTCGATTGGTTGAATGGGGCTATAAAAGTCACCTTCCTTAACGATAAATTTACGTCCATACAAATAACTTTCAAAAAGTTTGTGGGTGTTCGCAGGAAAGTTTAGTTTTATTTTGTGCATTAAACGTCAATGAAAAGTGCAGAGCAATACTTCTTGTCTTCAAATGATTTTCTTATGACATTAACTAGTCTGTGTGTCTGTTCGATGCTACTATGTTTGCATTCTATTTTTTGCAGTACTGGAATCAACTTCATCATTAGCAATTTCTCAAATAGTTTTGAAATTGTTGGCAGTAGACTTATTGGTCTGTACGATTCTACTTTAGTATGATCCTTCCCCGGCTTAGGTATCATCGTTATCATAGACATTTTCCACTCGACCGGATAATACTCAAGGCGTAAGATAGCGTTGAAAATAAAAAAAAAAGAATTTTTCTAGCCACGCGAGGTAGTTGTACAAGCATTGTACCAGTAATTTGATCCATACCTGGAGCTTTCTTAGAGTTTATTTTATTGATAACGTTTTCCACATCTGGAAAACTAAATCTCAAGGACACAGGCGGTCTTACGGCAAATGGCGGAAATACTGCTATGTCGTTTGCTGCATCATCTGTAAAAACATTTCTCAAGTGATTTACATACAACATCCCCTTTTCGGAATCGGTTCTTGCCCAGTCTAACGGGTCTTTTTAAACCTTTTGCCGCTTTCCACAAAGAATAGTCTGATTGAGGAGTGCCATCAAGGCTTTCCAAATATGATTTAAGGGAAGCCATTCTTTCTATATCAAGCAGAGTTCTCAATTTGGTTACACATTCTCGTAGCCTAATTTTAAGCTGGGGAGACCTGCGGAGTTGCCACTCCCTTCTAACTCTTATTTTTTCTGACAAAAGTTGCTCAATTTCCGACGAATAAGATCTATTGTTCTCGTTTCTGTATCTTATATAGTTAGTGCTAGCATGTTGTACGGCTAGTTTAAGGCTTTTGGAAAAACTATTAATGGACACGTCAATATCTTTAGGCGTTCTCAAAGCAATATTCTCCGTACAATGAGTACTCAAATAGTTTTATAGCCTTTTATTTGTTTTAATGAAAAGGCTCTTCTTAAAAATTAATATAAAAAAATTATTTTTATTTCAAATGTTTAATATAATAACTTTTACAAAAGTGAGCTTGACTATTCAAGCGAAAGAACTCGATTGAAAAAATGTGTATCTCTCAATATATTTATATGTGTGTGTTTCGTTTTAGTTTCTGACATCAGAATTGTATTGTTGGGAATGGTCGCCACATTACTCCCCCTTCCGGTTAAGGCAGAAACGTACCTTACGGCCGTAACGAGAAGTGATGTTTTTTGGTTTATTATTGGGGTCCAACAAAATATTACCAGAGTTACTTGGTGGTATTTTATTTGGAGCTTCCCCATTCGTTCTGTTGCTATAACGTGTTCTTTGGCTATTTGCGTCCACGGGTGTCTCGAGCTCTGGACTATTACAAATATTTACGGTATCTTGTGGATTCAATACAAATGCGGATTTCAATCGATCCAAACTGACATTCACTTTCCTGCCATTGACATCGACTGTAAAATATTTGTCTTGACGCTTAAGAACCGGAAATGGTCCTTCATAGGGGGTCTGAAGGGGTTTGCAAACCATAGAGTTTCGAATAAACACTTGCGGTGAAGTCAGCAAACTCTTTTCAATAAATGGTTTCTCCTTCGAGTGGTGAGATGTTGTCGTGGGCCGCAGCTCACTCATGAACTTTTTAAGCTTTCTAATGAACTCATTTCGATGAACGTCATCTTTGGCTTCTGCAACTAAAAACTCACCCGGAACACGTAAGCTTGAGCCGTACACAAGCTGTGATGGTGTTGCATCGATATCTTCTTTGTAAGTGACTCTGAATCCAAGAAGTATTAGAGGCAAAATCTCTACCCAGTTCTCGTGATTATAACATTTAATTGCAGCTTTCAATGACCTGTGAAAACGTTCTATTATGCCGTTAGCGGCAGGATGGTAAGCGGTAGTTCTTAAATGTTGAGTCCCTAAAAGTTTTGTCAGCTCTTTGAAAAAATTACACTCGAACTGACGTCCTTGGTCCGTTGTTACTCTAAGTGGGATGCCAAACCTTGATACCCATGTTGAATAGAATGCAAATGCAACTGTCTCGGACGTAATGTCTTCTAGGGGACAAACCTCAATCCAACGAGTGAAGCGATCGATCATAGTTAGGCAGTAGCGAAATCCTCTTGATACTGGCAATGGACCGACAATATCGATATTTATGTGGTCGAAGCGGTCTGAAGAACTGACATATCTGCTGATTGGAGTTTTATTGTGCCGGTGAATTTTACTCTTTTGACACGAAATGCATGATTTTGACCACAATTGGCAGTCACTTTTCATATTCGGCCAGACAAATTTTTCGGACACTAACTTTGTTGTTTTTTTCGCGTTTGCATGACACATATTGTGGATCGAGTCGAAGGCAATTCTGCGAAATTCGTTTGTTAAATATGGTCGCACAGATCCAGTTGAGATGTCACAATAAACTGAAAAATTAGTATTAGGAACCACGAATGTTTTTAGCTGCAAGCTTCAATTAGTATTGAGTAAATTTTTCAGCTCATCATCATTGCTTTGATGTCGGGATAGCTCATCATAATTTACGGTTTTTTCTATGTGCACTGCTTCTATGCGCGACAAAGTGTCTGCAACAATATTATTTTTACCTGAAATATGCCGTATGTCTGTCGTGATTTGGCCTATGAAATCTAAATGTCGAATTTGCCTAGGACTTGCTTTGTCCAGTTTCTGTTTGAAAGCAAACTGCAATGGCTTGTGATCCGTATAGATGATAAACTCTCTACCCTCAAGCATGTGCCGAAAGTGTTTGACGGCTTTGTAAGCGCTCAATAGCTCCCTATCATAAGTGCTGTATTTACGCTCGGCATCAGTTAAACGTGTTGAACAAAAACCCAGTGGTTGAAAATCTGTGTCAACAAGTTGTTGCAATACTGCACCGGTAGCAATATTTGATGCGTCAACCATAAGTGGCGAATTAGATTTTGGGAATGCAATATAAGTGGCATCACTTAAATGTTTCTTGCACAATTCAAAGGCAACCCTCCCTTCATCAGTCCACTTGATTATTGTTCTATCGCTCTTTTTGTTACCACGAGTTAATTGATAAAGTGATGCTTGATAAGAGGCGGCGTTGGGAAGAAATCTTCGGTAAAAGTTTATCATGCCCATGAAACGTTTCAGATCACAAACTCTTTCAGGCAATGTATAACTCACTATTGCTGCCGCTTTTTCTGTGGGCGGTCGGATGCCCTCTTTATTGACGGTGAAACCAAGAAAATTAACTTCAGGTTTGCCAAAATTGCATTTAGATGAGTTGATAGTTACATTAAATTCTTTTAGTTTCTTTAAAACGCTTTCAACATGATTTTTGTGTTCATCTGAGTTTTTCGAAGCTATCAAAATGTCATCCAGATATGCGTAGGCGAATTCAAAATCTCGTAAAATGTGGTCCATGAGGCGTTGAAAAGTTTGGCCTGCGTTCCTCAGACCAAACGTCATGTGCGTGAATTCGTACATGCCAAATGGCGTTGTAATCGCCGTCTTTGGTACGTCCTGTGCCGCGACTGGAATTCGATGGTATGCCCTACGCAAATCAATTGTTGAGAATATTGTGGAATCTGCTAACCAGTGTGTGAAATCGTGAATGTGAGGGATAGGGTAGCGGTCAGGCTCTGTAATAGAATTCAACTTTCTATAATCACCGCAAGGTCTCCATTCTTTTTCTTCACCATGTGGAGTGGGCTTGCCCAAGGACTAGATGATGGGCGACATATTCCAGCATCGAGTAAAGCCTGGACCTCAGCTTTTGCTGCTTTTAGCATCTCAGGTGAAAGGCGACGGGGCTTAGCGTACACTGGCGGGCCAGTTGTAATAATATGGTGTACTACCTCATGGGTAGTAGTGCTGATTGTAGCAGAATCTCGTGTAATCTCTGGAAATTGTTTAAGCAGTGTGTGAAAAGGGTCATTTTTGTTAACCGCGGATAATCCCAAAATAGGAGATTCTATGGTGGTGATTGAACAGATACATGACATATTTGTATTGCCGTCGAAAAGTTTCTGTTTCTGTTTACGGCTAGTTTAAGGCTTTTGGAAAAACTATTAATGGACACGTCAATATCTTTAGGCGTTCTCAAAGCAATATTCTCCGTACAATGAGTACTCAAATAGTTTTATAGCCTTTTATTTGTTTTAATGAAAAGGCTCTTCTTAAAAATTAATATAAAAAAATTATTTTTATTTCAAATGTTTAATATAATAACTTTTACAAAAGTGAACTTGACTATTCAAGCGAAAGAACTCGACTCAAAAAATGTGTATCTCTCAATATATTTATATTTAGTTTCTGACATCAGAATTGTATTGTTGGGAATGGTCGCCACAGTTTTTATATTTTAGCCAATCAACTCTAGTGGTCGTCAACTCTAAGTCAGTAGACGGGGAGTAAAACTCTTGGGGGAACAAAACAGATATTATTGTGGGTGAGTGATCTGATGACAAATCTGACGAAGTCTCCACTTGAAACCACTCTAAAGGAAAACTTTTCGAAACTCCAAAATCTATAACATCTGGAATCTTTCGTCTGTCTCACGGCCAATAAGTGGGGTGACCACCTGAAATCACATCTAAGCCCATTTTAGAAATGGTATCAAAAAGTACACGGCCTTTCGGAGAAATTAAAGGTGAACCCCAAAAAGTGTGTTTAGCGTTATAGTCACCAGCCGCTATAAATCGAGGCCCAAGTGATTTGAAAAAAATCCGAATAATGGTTTTCTGTTACTGAAAACCGAGGCGGTGAGTAAATCGAGGAAATAACAATTTCCTCATTACAATACTCAATGCATACATTAGTTGCTTGCAGATATTCCTCACGTGTTTCGTTGAACCAATAGTGCTTAATTCTGGCTTTTATCAAAATTGCCGATCCCCCACAAGATCTTCCACGGGGATCTTTGGTGTCATATAGTATGTAGCCATTAATCCTGAAATAACTTGTTGACGTCAGGTGAGTTTCAGCGATTAACATTATATCGATTTGCTTTTCCATAAGGAAGTGCTCAAGTTCATTTTTATGCTGGCGGATGCCCTTTGCGTTCCAGAAACATATTTTCAAACAAATTATTTTTTTATTTGTTTAAAATAGCCTGCAAAATTATGGTTTGCATTTTCAGCATTTCTTGCTCGTCATAGAAGCCGTAAACGTGTCTATTGATTGAACAAGAGTCTGCAGCGTTGCCTCAAGATTGCTAACATTTGGATCGCAGTTTTCGGACTTAGGTTGCTGATTTAAATTTGATTAAATTTTAACCACATTAGCATATGAAATTTGTTGGGCGTTTTGCAAGTTAATATGGCTAGTTGCCTGGCCTGCCTGGGGAATACTATTTGCAACAATGATATTTGACTGCGGTGGCTGCTTAGGAGGTATAGAAGTCTTATTTGTCATTGACTGTTTAAAGTGAGCATACACTGGGCACCCTCTGTAATTTGCAGTATGGTTACCTCCACAATTACTGCATTTTTTAACGCTCGAATCAGTTTTTGATTTTTTGCACTGTGATGTGCCGTGAAGCTCTCCACACACAACACAAACTGCGGGCAATTTACAATATGCCTTAGTGTGGCCAAATTCTTGGCAGTTTAGGCATTGAACGGGACCTAAACGTTTATGCGGCTCCTCTATGGTGACCCTACGATGCAAAAGAAATTTAAGGTTGTAAATTGGATGAACCTCATTTTTCTTCAGAACGACATCCCCTGGTTCCATTTCAACCCTAAACATGGGTTGAGGAATCTTTTCACGGTTCCTTATGTTGGTTACATTTTTTATTTTAAAGCCTTCCTCTTGCAATCCAGTCTTAATATCATCCGTGTCTACACAAGGGTCAATTCCTTTTATAACAACCTGAAGACCTTTAGCACTTTTAAGCTGATAAGTGTAAAAAGATCTTTTTTCCTTCTCCAGAACGTCAGACAGTTTTCGGTATTCACTGGCATTATTTACCTGGATTTTTGTTTCACTGATACTGCCATGCTTAATTGATGTAACGTCAAAAGTGTCTTTGTCGATCGCCGTGATAAGTTGTTTTACCAGCTCACTAGTAGTAGGCTCTCTCAAATATATTGGCGGGGGTTTAAAGGTTTTCTTAGATGTTGCTGCCTCCACAGTCTGAAGGATAGCAAATCTATTATTTTCAGTTGTATTTTTGGTGCTATCATTTTTAGGTAGTTTCGATTGAGACGACACTTGAGCGGATTTGGGGCTTTGCTGACGTTTAGCTACAGTTACGTACCTGTCCATGCCTACTTGCGTTTTCGGCTTATCTGCAACAATTATGGTGGATGATTGTTTGTCTTCTGTTGTAAGAACAATATTTGGCGAGCTCGAAGGCTGGCGTTGCTTATCTTTTACGGAAAGTAGATTATTCAATGATTTTTTAATAGATTCCTCTTCGGAAATCCATAAATTTTTGCTAGTAGAGCTAAGCTCTTTCTCAGAACTACATCTGCTAGGTTTTATTAAAGAAAAAAGTTTTTTATTATAGAAAACAAAAATTTAATTTATAGGTTTTTTCGCAGACTACCTTCGTAATCTTCCGCACAATAACATCAATAAAATTTATGCACTGTCTCTGCACTTGTTTTGTAATTGATATTATTGCTTTATTATTAAAAGTTTAAGGAATTTATTTTCCCGTTATTTTTTTTTTAAATAGTTTGTTGTTGTTTGCACTATTTATTACAACGTATTTTGTTTTTTTTTATGCTCATAATTTAACATTATGTATTACTGTTTTTGTATGTTTACCAACATGTATAAAAAATTATTTTTGTCCGCTTTCAATTAACACGACCGTATGGTTGAAGAGTTGCGAGAACAATGTGAAGTAACTCTAATTTTGATAATCAATTTAGATCAAAAACCCAAACTTTAAACATAGACACCTCAGGAATTATTCCAAGTACAAAGGCAATAAAAATAGAGTCAAAAATAAAAGGCTGTTGAGACTCTATAATAACGTATTTACACATCTCATACCACAGCAATTTAAAAATAGTTTTGTTATCCCAATTCTGAAATCAGGTTATAATAACATATTGTTGACGCCATACCGCCCAATATCATTAAACTCTTGTTTAGCGAAAATTTTAGATAAAATAATTGCTAATAGGTTATGGTGGTTTGTTACTTCAAACAAACTATTAAATAACCGACAAAATG
The DNA here is from genome assembly GCA_914767995.1 of Thecocarcelia acutangulata. Lineage (NCBI taxonomy): Eukaryota > Metazoa > Arthropoda > Insecta > Diptera > Tachinidae > Thecocarcelia > Thecocarcelia acutangulata. Next base: position 53,811,165 of record OU612098.1, on the reverse strand, counting down.
TTTTCAGAAAGGGGTGCTCAACAATTGATGGTCTTCTATATGCAGACTATCAAATTGCTAATTGCGGCTCGCAACAAAAACATGCGATCGTAGTGTCACTAGCTTTTGGAAAAATAGGCATTCACTCAATATTGGATCAATTAGCGGAAGGGAAGGTCTATCCAACACTAAATGGAACTGCCACCCTGCTAGTCTTATTTCCATAACTAAATCCTTAGTTCTCTCAAAGATCAATTATGGTTTGCAATTTTACGGCCACGCCCCAAAGCCACAAATTAACAAAATTAATGCAATCATTAACTCTTTCATAAGAACTTCATTTGGAGCTTTATGTTCCACACGTTTATCAAATTTAAGATATGAATCGAATATAAAATCTCTGAACACACAAAGAGACATAATAACCTCAAAACACATTTCGATTTAATGTAACAATGAAAGCCCATTGAAACATATAATTCCAAAATTACAACGCTCAAAGTAAGTCCCGAAAGTCCCTTCTGCACTGTATAGAATAATTCAAATCTTCAATAATTTTGATATTTCAACCAATTAATGTACAGCCAGGCATGGTTTCTAAATATATTAAATGTCAACTGCACAGGTGCTCTAAAAATAATACACCTCCAGAAATTTATAAAAAAAAAACTTTTGCAAACCTGAGATACACACTATCTGACCATAAATTTATTTTCACTGATGGATCAAAGACTGACGTAGGGGTATCATATAGTAAACATATGAGAACAAAGTTTTGGAAATATGACATCTTTTCCATTTTTTTACAGTTTGCACTGATTCTCTTGCCTCATTAAATTCTGTAATGCAATTTTCAAATAATGAATATTATTAAGATATATACTTATCGAACGCTTTCCTGATATAAAGATAATATGGATCCATGGCCACAGCGGAATCCCAGGTAACGAATTTGCTGACAGTATTGCAAAAAACGCAGAAAAATAGCCATTACATATGACAGACAATTTTAGCCATAAGGATTTTAAAAGACAGATCGTACACTTTTACACCTCGAAGGATAAAGACAGCACTTTTAACACCTGCTCCAACTGGTATCGAACGATTAATAATGATAAGAAAACAATATGCGATTACATGGCAGACTATGGAAAAGGAATTTATAGAATAGATTCTACCAAATTCATAAGGCTAAGACTAGGTCACACAAGATTGACGCATGGAAATATATTCAAAACAAGTTTTAATCCCTTCTGTAATTGTAACGTCGATTATCCTACGACACCCCAACATTTCCTGCTCCAGTTTCCTCTATTACAAAACGTACGAACCTCAATATTTTATACACTGAAAGCAAAATTTAATCCACCCGTACTTGAATCAATCCCAAGCGGTGTCAAAAGTACGGTAAGTGCGGATTTTCTTAAATCAAGTACGGATTACTTGAATCAAGTACGGATTATTCAAGCACTAAATACTTACTTTTAGACATATTTAATCCCGATTCCGTACTTGAAACGAGCCGAAAATGAGATCGATTCAAGAATTTTGAACTTGATTTAATCCCGGATCCGTACTGAAAATAAGCCGAATATGAGATTGATTTAAGAAAAACTGAGATTGAATCAATCTTAAAATGCGATTGATTCGAGAATTCTGAACTTGATTTAATCTCAAATCCGTACTTGATATAAGCCGAAAATGAGATTGATTCAAATAATTTTAACTTGATTTAATCCGAATCCGTACATGAAATAAGCCGAAATGAGATTAATTTAAGAATTTTGAACTTGATTTAATCCAAATCCATACTTGAAATAAGCCGAAAATGAGATTGATTCAAGAATTTTTAACTTGATTTAATCCGACTCCGTACTTGAAATAAGCCGAAAATGAGATTGATTTTAGAAAAGCTGTAATCGAACCAATCCTAATAGGCAAATGAATTAAAAGACTAAAACTGTGTTTATATATGTATGTTGATATATATTTTTTATTGAATTAATAATTTTTTAATTAAATCGTTAAAAATAATGCATAAAATAATACTTATAAATAAAAAATATAAATATTAGGAACTATTTTCTTTTTAATTAAATTTATTTTAAATTGAGGATTTATAGTATTAAGAATACAAATTTTTTTAAGTAGTTTTTTTTATTAACCAAACATCAAATTTTATCATGAAAACAAGTAAGAGTGTAGTATATTCGGCTGGGCCGAATCTAATGAGTGATTTTATAAGAACTATCGGAAATTAAAAAAAAAACACATAAAATTCAGAAAAATGCATGAAATATTTATTTGGATCGATAGTTGGGTCGATATAATTTAATGTTTGAAGATTATTTCATGCAAATGTTGGCCGCGGCTGCGCCTCAATTGGTCCATCCGCTTAGTCCAATTTTGGGATACTCTTTCCAACATTTCGGCCGGTATCTCACGAATAATGTGGGCTTCCAGTGCGTCAATCAAAGCGGGCTTGTCGCTATAGACATTAGCCTTAACATAGCTCCACAAAAAATAGTCTAGAGGCGTTAAATCGCAAGATCTGGGCGGCCAATTGACTGGTCCCAAGCGTGTTATAAACTGTTCACCGAACTCGCCTCTCAATTGGTCCATTGTTTCGCGTGCTGTGTGGCATGGGGCACCGTCTTGTTGAAACCACATGTCATGAAAGTCAAGCTCTTCCATTTTGGGCAAAAAAAAAGTTTGTTATCATCGCACTGTAGCGCTCAGCATTCACAGTAACGTTGTGATTCGCATCATCTTTGAAGAAATACGGCCCAATGATGCCGCCAGCCCATAATCCGCACCAAACGGTTGTTTTTTGTGGATGCATTGGTAGCTCTTGCAATGCCTCTGGCTGCTCTTCACTCCAAATACGGCAGTTTTGCTTGTTCACGTATCCATTCAACCAGAAATGAGCCTCATCGCTGAACACAATTCTTCGATAAAAAAGTGGATCTTCATCTAACTTTTCAAGAGTCCATTCACCAAAAATTTGGCGTCGTGGTAGGTCGTTTGGCTTCAATTCTTGCACCAGCTGTATCTTATTAAATTTTCCACGTAGTGGAGTATCAGAGGCCCAATTGCTGCGAACGGCGCCGAATCGATAATTCACGGTCATCACCAACACTGGCCGATACGGCTGCGATATTTTCTTCAGTTCGCACTCTACGTAAGCGTGTTGGTGGTTTAATGTCCAACAATGTAAATTTGGTGCGAAATTTTTTTACAATAGCCCGAATACAAAGAAGCCTCAGTAGGTCAATTAAACTGACCATAAAGAACACGCATTTTGGTAATAAAATTCAATAATTTGCAAGCGTTGTTCGTTTGTAAGACGATTCATGATTAAATTATAGACCAAACTGAAGATGTTTGACAGTGACACAAGATACAAAACGTGCGTGAGCTGTCAAAACTAGTGTTGCCAAAAAGATAATAGCAAAAAAATCACTCGTTATAATACCCTTCACGATAGTCACAAATATGTATAGTATACTAAAAATGTGACCTGAATATGCTCGATTAAATATGAACCGATATCGGAATTTTCTATTTTCTGTATTTTAGTAACCTTCTTTTATAACGAGAATTGCTTTTCAGCAAAAAAAAAAAAATTTTTTTAATGGAAAAATCGGTTCAGGCTATATCTCGGCTATATAAGGACCGATATCGAAAATTTTAATTTTCCATATTTATATAACCTTATATCATTACCAGAACTGCTTTTGAGCACAACAAATTGTTTAAGTTCGCTTACGCGACATTTACATGAAAACCCCGGTTTAGGCTATATCTCGGGTATATATGGACCGATATCGGAAATTTTTATCTTCTATATTTATATAACCTAATCTTATTACCAGAACTGTTTTTAATCAAAAAAAGTTGTTAAAGTTCGCTTACGCGACATTTTCATGAAAAACCCGGTTTGGGCTATATCTCGGGTATATATAGACCGATATCGAAAATTTTCATTTTCCATATTTATATAACTTTATTTCATTACCAAAACTGCTTTTGAGCACAAAAATGTTGTTTTAGTTTGATTACGCGGCATTTTCATGAAAACCCCGTTCCAGGCTATATCTGCGGTATATTTGGACCGATATCGGAAATTTCCATTTTCCATATTAATGTAACCTAATTTCATTACCAGAACTGCTTTTGAGCACAAAAAAGTTGTTTAAGTTCGCCTACGCGACATTGGAAAATGAAAATTTTCGATATCGGTGTATATATACCCGAGATATAGCCCAAACCGGGTTTTTCATGAAAATTTTGTGTAAGCGAACTTAAACAACTTTTTTTTGCTTAAAAACAGTTCTGGTAATGAAATAAGGTTATAGTTATAACCGAGCATATTCAGGTCACATTTTTAATATACTTACATATTCGTGACTATGGTGAAGGGTATTATAGATTTGGCCCCGCCGAATACACTACACTCTTACTTGTTTTCTAAATAAGGATATGTTATTTACCAAATCTTACCAGGTCAGCGGCTTTAGCATGGGATAGCTTGGACCAAGGTTGGAGAAACTTTAAATTATCTAGCTCCATCAGATCACGTCTACGTATTTGGAAATTCTGTCGCCATTTTGAGTAAACATCATCTCAATCTGTCGAGTCTCTGTTCAAACTCATTAAACGCTGTAGCTATAGATTCATCAATTTCATTTTCTGTTACTAATTTCGGGCCTTTTCTATCATCGCTTTCTTCTTGGCTTAACGAGTCTCCATATTTAAGATGTTTAGCTCTGTGGTTTTTGTATTTCGAGTACAAGTTTCTAGATGGACTTCCGTTATTGTTTCTCGAAATGTAATAAACGTTCTAAAACGAGACATACATAAGTGTTAAAAAATATAGCAAAGATTCAAAAATACTATTAAAACTCGAATTCCCTGCACTTCCTTTTTAAGTGGAAACGTGGACACAATATCATTCAATAACAGGGAAAAATCATGAATCCTTATTGGGATATCTTTAGATATAACCTCTTTAACTATTAGCTTAAGAAGAGTGTTTTTTGCACGACAAGTTAATTTTTTATTTTAATACTCCAACACAGTCCTTCCAATTGATGATTGTCCCAATATTCTTTCCAAACTCTAATTGCATTACAAAAATTTTAGCAGTCTAAAACTGATACATGTATGTATGCACATTTTATCTGGTTTAAAACTTGCTTTCCTTGGAAATCATCCTCTTTTAACCAGTTATCATTGTTTGAGTCGATAGACATAGTGTCATCATCGATTCCCTCTCCCTAGGAAAAATAATTCAGTATACATTTTGAAATATGTGTTCATATGTATATGAATGTATATACGTAGCTTTTTTAAAATAAAATAAACTTTATTCAGATTAAAACAAAAGTGTATTCTAAATTAATAATTTTTTTTTCAAAATAAATGAAACTTTTTAAAAATTATTTTTACCTAAAGTTTTTTCCATTTAAAAAGTTTTTCTCGAAATTCCATCCGAAGTCCTAGGGGAGATAATTCTTCCTTTGCATCGGTATGCTGCATATATTGCAAGCTACTGTATGTTACCTGAACGGCTGCAGATTTGCGTGTATAAATCCATATAAATATTTACAAAATATGAATTTTTAGTTTAATATGTTTAATAAAGAAAAAAATAAATAAATATATATATATATATATATATATATATATATATATATATATATATATATATATATATATATATATATATATATATATATATATATATATATATATATATATATATATATATATATATATATATATATATATATATATATATATATATTTATTTATTTTTTTCTTTATTAAACATATTATATATATATATATATATATATATATATATATATATATATATATATATATATGTATTTTAAACTGAAATCTTCTGCATATTTTTACTGTTCGATATAAGCTGCCAGTGGAATTTGAATGTGTAAGGAATGAAAAATTATCTATTTTGCTCTAAACTTAAGCCCACGTTTCTAAACTGATTACATTTGTAATCGTCATCGCTCCAAAAGTGCAACCCAATGCTCTAAGAGAAACTATGTCATTAAGAAGCTAGGAGTTCTTAGTCACCTAGAGCGATAACATTTTTCTGAGTCCGATCTTACAGCGAGTTGAGCAAAAGTAAATAATTGTACAATTACTCCATGATCATATTCATGAATAATTTTCCTCTGGCTACAAATTCGATCAGGCAAATTTATGTGAAAGGCTTTAATTTAACTACATAAAAATATTTATTGTTTAATAAAAGTTTATTTCACAAACTTTGTAAATAAAGATGTCAAATAAACCTGTAATAAGGAAGCACAAATTTTTATGAATATACCCAAAATAGGTTTTTACAAATTTTGTTAAAAATATGCATATAAAGTTACGCCCATATTCATGAAATATATTTTTTTCTTTATTATTTTATTTGACAAATTTCTATAAAATGTTTTTCGAATAAACCTTTAATAAACATGAAATATTTTTTATTTTATAATAAAAAACTAGAAATTATGTATGTTAATTCTATTTGCATATTCTAAAATAGTAAAACTATGTTCAGTTTATTTTCCAATTATTTATTTTTGATTTAGAAAAGCTAAGCAGACTTGATTTTATTTTAGTGGACGCGCTTTCAAATTTAGCAAATTAATTGCGCAAGTTTGTTAAAAATAAATAGAAATCAAAAATGGACTCGCGCAACTAAGGTGCGAAAATGTTAAAGCGTTCTTTTTCTGAAACGTGTATACATACATAAGTATAATCAAGCCAATGATTACATACGTACATATACAGTCACTCACATTTAAAGTCGGGCAAACATTGTCGAAAATTTATGATCTTAATATTTATGTTTTGATGAAAGATGATGCGTTTAACTTTTTTTTCTTTTATCATAAAAACTCTTATTAATAGAAAAACCATAGAAATTTTATTTTAAGTCCCGTTATAAAATACATAAGAATAACAAAGTGAGAAAAAGTAAATTCTCTGTCTCACATTGAAAGTCGGGCACTTAATGTTTTGTACAATGAAAAACTGAAATATACCGTTATTTCCACTTTTTTCTTCTTTTGTCTCCAAAACAATTATTTCTTCTTACACAATCATTCGATCAGTGAAGAGTATAAAAGTTTTTTGAAAAATGTCGCGCAAAATTAAACAATCCACTTTCGAAGAACGAAAAATAATAATTGAGTTGCACTTAGATGGAAAATCTGAAAGGGAAATATCTAATTTGATAAAAAATAAGCAAATCTACAGTGCATGATATCATTTCTAGATATAAAGAAAGTGGTTTGGTAGCAAATAAAAAACGCGGAGCCCGAGCAAGAAAGCTTTCACCCAGAGATGAGAGCATGATTTTAAAACAGTTGAAGAAAACCCCTTTTATTTCTGCTCCAAAACTGACAGCAATGGTCAAGGAAGCTTCTGGGACGGAGGTAAACCCAGAAACAATAAGAAGACTTCTTCGCAAGAATGACTTTCATGGCCGAGTGGCACGGAAAAAACCTCTTATAAGTAAGAAAAACCAAAGCGAACGGCTTGTTTTTGCTCGTCAATATATGACCAAAGATTTTGATTTCTGGAGTACCGTAAGTTGAAACAAACATAAAAATTTAATTAGGCTTATTATTGATATTTAGGTATTGTTTACTGACGAAAGTAAATTTAACTTATTTGGGTGCGATGGAAGAGGCAAAGTATGGCGCAAACCAAACAAAGAGATGGAAGGCAAGAATTTAAGAAAAACAGTAAAGCACGGTGGTGGATCGGTTATGGTTTGGGGATGCATGGCAGCCTCAGTCGTTGGAAATTTGCATTTCATTGACGGTGTTATGAATAAGAATGTTTATTTAAATATTTTGAGAAAAAATTTAAAAGAAAGCGTAAAAAAACTCGGCATTGAAACCAATTTCCAATTTTACCAGGACAATGATCCTAAACATTCAGCATATGATGTAAAGAATTGGCTGCTCTATAACTGTCCGAAGGTTATTAAAACCCCTGCACAAAGTCCGGACCTCAATGTTATTGAACATTTGTGGGACGAATTAGGCCGCCGGATGCAGAACAGGCAGTGTACGTCAATTCCACAACTAAAGAATGCCTTACAGGAAGAATGGAATAATATAAGTGCTGAGGTTTGCAAAAAATTAGTGGAATCTTTGCCTAACCGCTTACAAGCTGTTGAAACCCAAAAAGGTGGATCTACAAAATATTAATTTTGCGTTATGTTCACATAATGCTAATTTTTTATTAATTGCTCGACTTTAAATGTGAGACTGAAAAGTGACCTTATTTAATTTAAGCCTTCGTATACATTTAATAAAAGAACTTGGAATAAATTGTTTTTGTTGTTTTTAAATAAAAGAACTTTTGTGATAAAATAAACAAAATTAAAACGACTTTTTCTTCCGTCAGCTTATAAATATTGGAACTTAAAGTTTTTTCATGCGTCTGCCCGACTTTAAATTTGAGTGACTGCATATGTATGTAGCGTGATTATGTTTCAGAATAGTATAAAATTAAATCAGATCCACTAATCTAACTTTTTTAAATCACTGATATATTTTTAGAAAACTAAACTTGAATTTATTTCCACTATTTTAGAATAAGTTAATAGAATTTAACAGCAAACAATATTTTCGACACTATTTTTACTTACCCTTTAAATAGTTATAGGCGGCTCCACATCTATGTATGTCTTTTAAAAATTGGTGTAGATGGAAGTCTTGTCCATCTACACTTAAAATATACAGTTTCTTAATATTTTTAAATTATAAACAATTAAGTTTTTTGTTCGCTATTTTTAGCTTCTACCATTTATACCAATAAAAATTATAAATAGCTTGTTTTCTATGTTTCCCAGCTATCTATATGTCGACATTTCATAGGAACTACCCTAATCATCAGTAGACTTTGGAAATTTTTGAAAGATATTCTCAAACATTCAACTTTATATCCCAGCAATATAAATAAATTGTTGAGAATTTAAAAGAAAAATGCTCTAATAATACCTGTCAAAACACAAAAAACAAGCCTTTTCATTTATTCACCTCTCTAACATTTCTTTACACCTTTCAAACAAATGAACAACCGTTGGTTGCTACGATTTGCTTTTTGAAAGTATCGAAAAGCAGAGAACAAAAATTCAAACAATTAAGTTTTTTGTTCGCTATTTTTAGCTTCTACCATTTATACCAATAAAAATTATAAATAGCTTGTTTTCTATGTTTCCCAGCTATCTATATGTCGACATTTCATAGGAACTACCCTAATCATCAGTAGACTTTGGAAATTTTTGAAAGATATTCTCAAACATTCAACTTTATATCCCAGCAATATAAATAAATTGTTGAGAATTTAAAAGAAAAATGCTCTAATAATACCTGTCAAAACACAAAAAACAAGCCTTTTCATTTATTCACCTCTCTAACATTTCTTTACACCTTTCAAACAAATGAACAACCGTTGGTTGCTACGATTTGCTTTTTGAAAGTATCGAAAAGCAGAGAACAAAAATTCAAACAATTAAGTTTTTTGTTCGCTATTTTTAGCTTCTACCATTTATACCAATAAAAATTATAAATAGCTTGTTTTCTATGTTTCCCAGCTATCTATATGTCGACATTTCATAGGAACTACCCTAATCATCAGTAGACTTTGGAAATTTTTGAAAGATATTCTCAAACATTCAACTTTATATCCCAGCAATATAAATAAATTGTTGGGAATTTAAAAGAAAAATGCTCTAATAATACCTGTCAAAACACAAAAAAAAAATCGTAGCAACCAACGGTTGTTCATTTGTTTGAAAGGTGTAAAGAAATGTTAGAGAGGTGAATAAATGAAAAGGCTTGTTTTTTGTGTTTTGACAGGTATTATTAGAGCATTTTTCTTTTAAATTCTCAACAATTTATTTATATTGCTGGGATATAAAGTTGAATGTTTGAGAATATCTTTCAAAAATTTCCAAAGTCTACTGATGATTAGGGTAGTTCCTATGAAATGTCGACATATAGATAGCTGGGAAACATAGAAAACAAGCTATTTATAATTTTTATTGGTATAAATGGTAGAAGCTAAAAATAGCGAACAAAAAACTTAATTGTTTGAATTTTTGTTCTCTGCTTTTCGATACTTTCAAAAAGCAAATCGTAGCAACCAACGGTTGTTCATTTGTTTGAAAGGTGTAAAGAAATGTTAGAGAGGTGAATAAATGAAAAGGCTTGTTTTTTGTGTTTTGACAGGTATTATTAGAGCATTTTTCTTTTAAATTCTCAACAATTTATTTATATTGCTGGGATATAAAGTTGAATGTTTGAGAATATCTTTCAAAAATTTCCAAAGTCTACTGATGATTAGGGTAGTTCCTATGAAATGTCGACATATAGATAGCTGGGAAACATAGAAAACAAGCTATTTATAATTTTTATTGGTATAAATGGTAGAAGCTAAAAATAGCGAACAAAAAACTTAATTGTTTGAATTTTTGTTCTCTGCTTTTCGATACTTTCAAAAAGCAAATCGTAGCAACCAACGGTTGTTCATTTGTTTGAAAGGTGTAAAGAAATGTTAGAGAGGTGAATAAATGAAAAGGCTTGTTTTTTGTGTTTTGACAGGTATTATTAGAGCATTTTTCTTTTAAATTCTCAACAATTTATTTATATTGCTGGGATATAAAGTTGAATGTTTGAGAATATCTTTCAAAAATTTCCAAAGTCTACTGATGATTAGGGTAGTTCCTATGAAATGTCGACATATAGATAGCTGGGAAACATAGAAAACAAGCTATTTATAATTTTTATTGGTATTTTTAAATTATTTAATATTTTTACACTTTTTTATACCCTTCACAAAAATGTAAAGGGTATATATAAGTTTGTGATTCCGTTTGTAATTTCTACAGTTTTTTTTTGCGACCCTATAAAGTATATATATTCTGAATCAGAATTAATGGAAAAGTCGATTAAGCGATGTCCGTCTGTCCGTCTGTCCGCTGTTGAAATACCGTTTCTGAGAAAACCATTAGACATAGAAACTTTTTTCTTTCACCATTCTTTTACCCCATCGATTCATGGGTTTGCTATTGAAATTCAGTAATATCGGTCCGCGTATAGCTGAGATATATTCAAAATTCCGAAAAAATCCATTTTTTTTGCAGTTTTGTATGAAAATTTTTGAAAACAAAAGTTGTTCGTTTTGCTTCAAACTTCACACACTTATTAAGCATGGTGACTAAAAGACAAAAAATTTTTTTTTCAGATATCGGTCCATATATACCCGAGATATAGCCCAAATCGGATTTTTAATGAAAATGTCGCATAGGCGAAGCTAAATAACGTTTTTTTGCTTAAAAGCAGTTCTGGTAATAAAATTAGGTTAAATAAATATGGAAAATGAACATTTTCGATATCGGTCCATATATACCCGAGATATAGCCCAATCCGGGTTTTTCATGAAAATGTCGCGTAAGCGAACTTAAACAACTTTTTTGTGCTCAAAAGCAGCTCTGGTAAAAAAAATAGGGTCATATAAATATGAAAAATAAACATTTTCGATATCGGTCCATATATACCCGAGATATAGCCCAAATCGGGGTTTTCATGAAAATGCCGCGTAAGCGAACTTAAACAATTTTTTTGTGCTCAAAAGCAGTTCTGGTAATGAAATTAGGTTACATAAATATGGAAAATGAAAATTTCCGATATCGGTCCATATATACCCGAGATATAGCCTAGACCGGGGTTTTCATGAAAATGTCGCGTAAGCGAACTTAAACAACTTTTTTGTGCTCAAAAGCAGTTCTGGTAATGAAACTAGGTTACATAAATATGAAAAATGAAAATTTTCGATGTCGGTCCATACATACCCGAGATATAGCCCAAATCGGGTTTTTCATGAATATGTCGCGTAAGCGAACTTAAACAACGTTTTTGTGCTCAAAAGCAGTTCTGGTAATGAAATTAGGTTACATAAATATGAAAAATTAAAATTTTCGATGTCGGTCCATACATACCCGAGATATAGCCCAAATCGGGTTTTTCATGAAAATGTCGCGTAAGCGAACTTAAACAACGTTTTTGTGCTCAAAAGCAGTTCTGGTAATGAAACTAGGTTACATAAATATGAAAAATAAAAATTTTCGATGTCGGTCCGTACATACCCGAGATATAGCCCAAATCGGGTTTTTCATGAAAATGTCGCGTAAGCGAACTTAAACAACGTTTTTGTGCTCAAAAGCAGTTCTGGTAATGAAACTAGGTTACATAAATATGAAAAATGAAAATTTTCGATGTCGGTCCATACATACCCGAGATATAGCCCAAATCGGGTTTTTCATGAAAATGTCGCGTAAGCGAACTTAAACAACGTTTTTGTGCTCAAAAGCAGTTCTGGTAATGAAACTAGGTTACATAAATATGAAAAATGAAAATTTTCGATGTCGGTCCATATATACCCGAGATATAGCCCAAATCGGGTTTTTCATGAAAATGTCGCGTAAGCGAACTTAAACAACGTTTTTGTGCTCAAAAGCAGTTCTGGTAATGAAATTAGGTTACATAAATATGAAAAATTAAAATTTCCGATATCGGTCCATATATACCCAAGATATAGCCCAAATCGGATTTTAATGAAAATGTCGCATAGGCGAAGCTAAATAACTTTTTTTTGCTCAAAAGCAGTTCTAGTAATTAAATTAGGTTACATAAATATGAAAAATGAAAATTTTCGATATCGGTCCATATATACCCGAGATATAGCCTAGACCGGGGTTTTCATGAAAATGCCGCGTAAGCGAACTTAAACAACTTTTTGTGCTCAAAAGCAGTTCTGGTAATGAAATAAAGTTATATAAATATGAAAAATGAAAATTTCCGATATCGGTCCATATATACCCGAGATATGGCCCAAATCGGGTTTTTCATGAAAATGTCGCGTAAGCGAACTTAAACAATTTTTTTGTGCTCAAAAGCAGTTCTGGTAATGAAATTAGGTTACATAAATATGAAAAATGAAAATTTTCGATATCGGTCCTTATATACCCGAGATATAGGCTAGACCGGGGTTTTCATGAAAATGCCGCGTAAGCGAACTTAAACAACTTTTTTGTGCTCAAAAGCAGTTCTGGTAATGAAATTACCATATACCCGAGATGTAGCCTAGACCAGGGTTTTCATGAAAATGCCGCGTAAGCGAACTTAACAGCTTTTTTGTGCTCAAATGCAGTTCTGGTAATGAAATTAGGTTACATAAATATGGAAAATGAAAATTTCCGATATCGGTCCATATGTACTCGAGATATAGCCCAAATCAGGTTTTTCATGAAAATGTCGCGTAAGCGATCTTAAACAACTTTTTTTTGCTCAAAAGCAGTTCTGATAATGAAATAAGATTACATAAATATGAAAAATGAAAATTTCCGATATCGGTCCATATATACCCGAGGTATAGCCTAAACTGCGGTGTTAATGAAAATGTCGCGTAAGTGAACTTAAACATATTTTTTTGCTTAAAAACAGTTCTGGTAATGAAATAGGGTCATATAAATATGACAAACGAAAATTTTCGATGTCGGTCCATATATACCCTAGACCGGGTTTTACATAAAAGTGTCGCGTAAGCAAACTAAAACAACATTTTTATGCTCAAAAGCAGTTCTAGTAATGAAATGAAGTTATATAAATATGAAAAATGAAAATTTCCAATATCGGTCCATATATACCCGAGATATAGCCTAGAACGGGTTTTTCATGAAAATGCCGCGTCACCGAAATTAACCAACTTTTTTTGCTTAAAAGTGGTTCTGGTCATAAAATAAGGTTTATATAAATATGAAAAATGAAAATTTTCGATATCGGTCCATATATACCGCAGATATAGCCTGGAACGTGGTTTTCATGAAAATGCCGCGTAAGCGAACTTAAACAACTTTTTTTGCTTAAAAGCAGTTCTGGTAATCAAATAAGGTTATATAAGTATGGAAAATGAAAATTTCCGATATCGGTCCATATATACCCGAGATATAGCCCAAACCGTGTTTTTCATGAAAATGCCGCGTAAGCGAACTTAAACAATTTTTTCGCCTTAAAGCAGTTCTGGTAATAAAATAAGGTGATATAAATATGGAAAATGAAAGTTTTCGATATCGGTCCATGTATACCCGAGATATAGCCTAAACCGGGTTTTTCATGAATACGCGGCGTAAGCGAACTAAAACAATTTTTTTTTGCTTAAAAGCAGTTCTAATAGCAAAATAAGGTTATATAGGTATGGAAAATGAAAATTGCCGATATCGGTCTATTTATACCCGAGATATAGCCCAAACCGGGTTTTTCATGAAAATGTCGCGTAAGCGAACTTAACCAACAATTTTTTTTTGCTTAAAAACAGATCTGGTACTAAGATGAGGTTATATAAATGTGGAAGATAAAAATTTCCAATATCGGTCCATATATACCCGAGATATAGCCTAGACCAGGGTTTTCATGAAAATGCCGCGTAAGCGAACTTAAACAGCTTTTTTGTGCTCAAAAGCAGTTCTGGTAATGAAATTAGGTTACCTAAATATGGAAAATGAAAATTTCCGATATCGGTCCATATGTACCCGAGATATAGCCCAAATCGGGTTTTTCATGAAAATGTCGCGTAAGCGAACTTAAACAAATTGTTGTGCTCAAAAGCAGTTCTGGTAATGAAATAAGGTTATATAAATATGGAAAATTAAAATTTTCGATATCGGTCCATATATACCCAAAATATAGCCTGAACCGATTTTTTCATTAAAATTTTTTTTTTTTTTTTTTTTTGCTGAAAAGCAATTCTCGTTATAAAAGAAGGTTACTAAAATACAGAAAATAGAAAATTCCGATATCGGTTCATATATAACCGAGCATATTTAGGTCACAATTTTAATATACTATACATATTCGTGACTATCGTGAAGGGTATTTTAGATTCGGCCCAGCCGAATATACTACACTCTTACTTGTTTTAATATACAACACTCACTTTTTTAACCTTCACCAGAACGCTTGCTTACTTACGAGTGATGCAATATTCGTCAACTTACAAAAAAGCTTCCAAAAAAAAACGCGGTTGCCAGATCAAACAATTTGGTGTAAAAGTGCCGATATTCCTTCAAGATTAAAAATCTATGATTTGACGTTTTCTATATTTGTTAAAAGTGATGAATAATTTTAAAACTTTAAACGCACTTTATTAAGTGCGGGTTTTTCAATATAGAAACACATGGAGAAAAAGTAATATCTGCTAAAAATAAATATGTACGATATGAATATGCTTAATATAAAAAATTAAAATTTGTTAAACTTTTATTTTTCCAAAAATTGAACTCATTTATTTAACGAAAATCAAAATATATTAAGACACAATTTAATTACGTAATTAATTAAGGGTTTTCATAGATGTTTCAATAATTTAAAGCATACAAATCCACCAACGTTCCTTCTCATTTTAATTCACCAGATGCGAAAAAATGTAATAACTCTACTTGTACCTAACACCTCAATAATTTCATAGTGTAGTGGGTTTTTTTTTTTAAATATTAATAAAAAAGTTATAAAACTGAATATTATTTTTTGAATATTAAACTAGCGATATTATTTAAAATTAATACGGCATCTTTCCATCTAACAACCAGCTAAATATATTAGTGATGCCAAATAAACGCGGAAAGATATTTAAGAAGGTGATTTTTTATAACAACCAATAGCTTAGTTTGTCTTTTATACTTACATGCGTAAAGTAATTGTACACTAGAACCATTTAGAAACAAAATGAATCTTTTATGTATTATATGCACAATATGCAGTATACATAATATGTATAGTTTTTTCTCTATGTTATGTTTCCAAATTTATATGAAGCCTAAAATTTTTCTTATACTTATAAAACAAAGTGGACAATTTCTACAATAGTACATATTGTTTTAAATATATATTCTGTAGTATTTATCGAATTTGATTAGTGTTTTTTAAGCTAATCGGGCTTAAAATCCTAATCTCGTAAATTATTTTCTTCTTACTTACATTGAAGAATTTAGGCCCGACTAGTTTAAACAAACAATGTAATATAAATTATCAAGTTAATGTAAATTATCAACAATAAAGTAAAAAGCGCTAAAAATATAGAACGAACTAAAAAGATTTCTATTAGGAGAACAGTTCAATTTCGCTCTTTCTTCTTCATATGTATCAATGTTGTCACTTTGTGTTTAAATAACCGAATTTGGCATAATTTTTCAGCTCTGAGCTGATTGTAGAGGTACATGCATGACATTATTTGCAATTCTGTTGCTTTAAGATACGCAATACGCTATCTATAGTATATCTATATTATTACCGGTCAGCAAAACATCTTCCGATTTAAATAATTTAATACGTTTTTATTGAATTTATAGTAAAATAACCAACTTTGTACAAAAATAACTAAAATAAAAAAAAATTATTTTTAAAACTTTTGTTATTAGCCATTAAGTACCAGGCATTCAGATTTATTTGATCTGCGAAACACCGTCGGAGTGCAATTACTATTTGAATATAACAAAGTGATTTGATATGTTCTTATATTCAGAACATGATGGAATATTTTACTGTATAATATATAATACATTGTTATAATGAAATTTTAACTTCAAATTAAGTTTAACTTCATTTTATTCAGATAAGTTTTCTTTCTCGTAGGTGTAATTTTCTAACTAAGTTTTGGCAACACTGCTTCATACCACACATAAGTGTTGCCGGAAGCTCAAATTAATTTAACAAATTCAAGCCCTCAAAATTACACAAAACTTTAAAAAAATCTAAACATAAAAATGTAAAAAAATTATGTTTTGTAAAATATCAGGTATAAAATTTTACAAAACAAATTAAAATGTTAATATTAATATAGGTTTTAATTTTCCCACTTATTTAATTGTTCATAGTAATGAATTTTTAGTAAACGTAAATTAAGAACAACAAATATAAAATAGAAATATATTTTAACTCTAGTGTACGATATATTTATACTTTTTTATCACTTTCTATCCTTTTTTTATTTTGTCCAATTCGGCAACGCTGGTAGTAGCTAAAGTATATCATGTATGTACATACATAATAGCTGAGCTGACATACAAATAAAAACTAACGGAATTTTTGCAGATTTTCAAATTACTAACAACAAAAGCACAAAGTAAACTGAGTTCTGGCATGAGCATACATATGCACATACATTGTATGCATACATAAGTACATGTTCGGTAAAGGCAACTTTAATAACACTCACATATTATTCTCAGAGAATCTTTTATTCCTATCTCTCAGCAATTTATTCATATACATGCATTTGTGTCTTTGTTTTGGTTTTTTTAATCGATTTAAGAATTCTGCACTTGATTCAAGAATTTTATACTTGTTTGAAGCCATCGCAGGATTGATCTTCGTGAACAATCCCGCATACGGCTTATTTTAAGTACACATGTGTGTTATTCGTACTTAAATCTTTGAATACGACTCGTACTAAAAGCAAGTAAAAAATACTTAAATTTAGTACGAGCTTTTTCTTTCTATGTACCTCAAATCTGTTATCCACTCTTTCCAATCCAACTATGCAAAATATAGCACTATTAACGAAATTTCTTAAAAGGTCAAAGTTATATAATGAAATCTAACCTAATTCCATATAAAAGGTACGTACACTGCAGATCAGTTGAATAGGTTCACAAATTATTACATTTTCATTCTAATATCTTTTAATAAATACTTAAAGAGAATTAATAACTTCTGATATTAAGGGATATTTTGGATGAAAAAAATTAACAACAAGAAAAATAAAGTACTTAGGTAGTTTGTTGTTTTTTTTTTCGCAAAAAATATTAATTATGCAAGTAAAATTTAGCTCATTTCAATAGGTTCATTAAACAAATATTTAGTTTGCCGTTAGCAGTGGATAAAATAAATCACGATCTAAGTAATTTTAAGCATTTGCAATATATTTCAATATTTTGTTTATTAAAATGGGATGCAAAAAAACATTAAGTGGACTAAGTCACAGAAAAATCGCAAAAAAATTGGAAGAAGTCAAAATGTGGTGAGCAATTTTATAAGGCTGGAATCATATTACGGAAAAAACATGAAGGGGCGAACGCGCAAAGCCACAACAGAAGCGGACAGAAGGGCTATCATACGCACTGCATCCAATTCCTTCGACTCTGCAGCAAAAATAAAAGAAAAAACGCATAATTCATAGCGCTAGGCATTTGAAAAGAATGAAAATTAAAAAAAAAAAAAAACACCACTTAATACTACACACAAAGAAAAAAGACTCCAATTCGCACGGAAATATATGGGCTACAAACGCAAATGGCATCGCGTTGTCTTTTCCGATGAAAAAAGTTTAATTTATTATTATTATCATGATTTAAGAAACGACGAATGTTATCTTAGCCGTTAGCATATTTGTCAGGGCAGTGTGATGGTATCGGGAGCGAACTCTTATTATGGTACAATTGAGCTCCAATTTCTTTCCTCCAAAATGAACGCTAATCACTACAAAGCAGTGCTTGAGAAGGCTTTTCCATATTATTCTAATCTATTTGAACCTGTGCCGTGGGAATTCCAACATGATAATGCCCCGATCCATACTTCCAGGGTAGTAAAAGAGTGGATTCGTGGACAGGACGTTAAAATTTTGGATTGGCCTCCGTATTCTTCCGATCTCAACATTATAGAAAATGTATGGGGATTACTTTCTCGAAAATTATACGGGTCAGGCAGACAATACGAAACAAAAGAGACCTTGGTTGAAGGAATTAAAAAAGCCTGGACCGAAATTTCGCTGTCAGTTATTGAGAAACTTTACAACTCTATTCCAAATCGACTTTTTAAGGTAATATCAAATAAAGGAGGCCGTACCCATTATTAATTTTTTATTGTGAAAGCATTAAATACTTAAAATGTAAAAATAAATATATTGAATAAATTTTGCTGTTGCTTTTTTTAATTAATGGTGTTGAAGCTATTCAAGTGAACCAAATATGCGATGCTCAAAAACCAGTTTTTTTTTTTTGTTAAAAGCAGTTTTAAAAAACAATTTTTAATTAATTGTAAAATGTTTACCCTTTTTACCATAAATAATGCAAAAATTCACCAATTCAAGTATTAAAGTAATAAGTTTATTAGTTTGCGACAAAAACGTAAATTGTATGTTAAGAAAAACTAATTTTAGTAAGGATACGGAAAATTTAGCTAATAGTTATAGACATTTAATTTTTAAAAATAGAAAAAGAAATTAACATTTTATGAATGCTGTTGTTATTCTGTAAAAAAATTTTCAAAAATGGGTTTGGTATATGGTTTTTATTGTGACAACTTTGTATGTAAAATTAATTTATTTATGTATGCAGATATGTTAAATATTGTTTCATATACATATGTATGTATGTTAAATATTTTTTCCATGTTTTTGTTTTTTCTGTCACAAAATTTTTTTCGAAAAATGTGTAAAAAAAATTATAACAATTATTCCTGCAGAAGTTTTCCAACGGAAAATGAAATATTGAAGAAATTTATGTATTAAAATTTTTATAAAAAACTTGAAAAAACGATCTCGGATTTGCTAACTATTAAAAAAAGAAATCTATTCATTAGTTTGTGAGTTATAGTGCTAAGAGTGACGCTACTTTTGTTATTAACACTGCTTCTTAATGGGGAAAAATATCGTTCAAGCTTGAAAAGTGTTATGGGGACTCCGCTCCATGAGAAACAACAATAAAATTTTGGTTTGCTGACTTCAAACGTGGTCGTAGAGACACCGATGATGCAGAACGCAGTGGACGTTCAAATGAGGCGGTAACACCAGAAAATATTTTAAAAAAATCCACAAAATCGTTTTGAATGATCGAAAAGTGAAATTGTGTAAGTTAGCTCACATCGTAAAGATATAAAAAAAAACGTGTTGGCTTTATATTGCATGAGCATTTGACTATGTGAAACCGCTGTTCAAAGTGCGTGCCGCGTTTGATCACTGTTGACTAAAAACGAGAACCTATTGATGATTCTGAGCAGTGTTTGGACAGGCTTAAACGTAAAAAAACCGTCGATATGTGACTATCATCGACTATCTTGAGAAAAAAAAATACTATTAACAGTGAATATTTATAGCGTTGTGAAGCGTTTGAAGGCCGAAATTGCAGAGAAACGACCGCATATTAGCAAAGAAAAAAATTTGGTTTCATCAAGATAACGCACCGTATCACAAGTCATTAAAAATAATGGCAAAACTACATGAATTGAACTCTGAATTGCTCTCACATCCGTATTCGCCAGATTTGGCCCCGAGTGGCAACTGTCTGTTCACAAACCTGAACAAAATGTTCGCCGGTAAGATATTTCGCGTGAATGAAAAGGTTATTGCTGAAACTGAGGCCAATTTTGAGGCAAAAGATAAAGTGGTATTGAAATATTAGAGCTGCGCTGGATTGCGTTGCTCTTGATGGAGATTACGTTGATGAATAAAGCTAATTTTGAACCAAAAAAAAAAACCCAAGAGTTTTCAGCCAATGTGTTGAGTAAAGTTTATGACAAAATATCATCAATACCGGGGTAATCTATTGTCAGCTAACCTTAACTCCGATTAAACTTAATGATATCAAAATGTGTTCAAACATATAACTTTATATTCTACCATTTTCAAGAAATCAGTGAGAATTAAAATTGTTCTAACAATACTTCATCAATATTCTATTTTTAATTATGTGTATGCTATGCTCGAGAAAATATTCTCTTTCTTTCCTTGTAGTTGCTTTTTTTTTATTTTACTCATACAACACATTTCAAATTTATAGTTTCCATACAAGGCAATTTTTTTTACAAAATATTTCCTAAAGGCAAGAGTTTAAAAGTAATATGTATGAATTTTTGACACAATATAAAAGATGGTACAATTCTGCATTGTTAACTCGAAAAGCTAATTTTTTGAGATATGACCATGTTGCAATAAAGGAGCGATATGTATAGCTAACGCCGTATGTGATGACTAAGTGTCATCAATATGATGCGTAATATTATCGTTCATTTATTTATTCTCTTTGTAGTTATATGTACATATTTGCCTTTGCTTAAAGAATAATTGTTATGATTACAATTTTACATCAATGTGAAGCATTTTTTTCTACTTCTTAAAAATTAATTTAAAAATAATTTTAACAACAACTGTGTCCTTTTTATCAATTTATTGGTTTTTAAAAATCAATTAAATTAGATGCATTAAAATTATTAATAAAATTGATGTTACCACAGTTGTAGCATTGATGATACTCAATATACGTATGACAAAACTTTTTGATAACGTTTGTCATCAAGTTTTAATTCACAAGAATCTGTGTGTTCCGCTGGTAAAAGACGCAACAAGGTATGTGAGTAAGCTTGACCCAAATACTCTTGCACGCAATATACTTAATTTTGCCGGCCATAATCGGTTGAGAAAAAGGATACCCTTGCCACCATCAGAATATTAAATAGGTGATTTTACTGATAAAGTTCCCGCCACACAAATCTTTTTTTTTCAGTTTATTATTATTATTATTATTGTTATTATTATGATTATTATTATTATTATTATTATTATTATTATTATTATTATTATTATTATTATTATTATTATTATTATTATTATTATTATTATTATTATTATTATTATTATTATTATTATTATTATTATTATTATTATTATTATTATTATTATTATTATTATTATTATTATTATTATCGAGTTTTTAAATTTCTCAATCTCTGTGAGATTGGAAAATACCTATCTCGGGCTATGCCAAGGGATTAGGCTCTGATGACTTGTTTTCCTGCTGTGGTTATTGTTTTCATCACGTATGTAAGAAGTTTCTCACGATGTTGCATGTGTTTAGGATTACAGATTTCTGAATCACCTCTATGTTGTCGTTCAAGTTATGTTTTGTCAGCTGGGCTATAAGGCTTTTAGGAATTAACCCTGTTGCAGATATGATTATTGGCGATATATCTACTCGCTCAATATGGTACATCGCCTTAAGTTCCTCGGCCAGTAACTTATATTTGTCAATTTTCACGCTGTAAGTTGATTGAATATTGTTGTTAAGGGGCACAGCTATATCAAACAGAGTTATATTTTTCTCAACTTTGTCAAACAAAACAATGTCTGGTTTGTTGCCTTGTATGGTGCGGTCTGTAATTATAGTCCTGTCCCAATATATCTTCACATTTCTATTTTCAACAACTGGAGGAGGGTCATACTTATAGTACGGTTGTTTTTCCGCTACAAGTTTTTTGTTAAATGCTAGGCTCTGGTGTATGATTTTCGCCACCTGGTTATGCCTTGTAGTATAGTCCTGCGATGCTAAGCCAGGGCATCCACCTATAATGTGGTCAATGGTTTCTGCGTTGGTCTGGCATCGCCTACATAAATCATTTTCTAGGTTTTCCTTCAATATATATTTTCGATAATTTTTAGTAGCTATGACTTTATCTTGAATAGCGATCATAAATCCCTCCGTTTCCATGAACAACTTCCCTTGCTTGAGCCATAGGTTTGAAATGGGCTTGTCAATGTAATCTTGCTCCATTTGGAATGGATGCACTCCATGCAGGGATTTATTTTTCCATGCATCTATACGTTCTTCGCGAGAGAAACTATTAGGTGGTGCTTGAAACTCGCTCGATCTTAGGTTGAGAGGGGTCTAGTTTTTGTCTGCCATACATACCACTTGGAATAACTCCGAAGTTTCCATTTGGCTTCTGAAGTATTCTCTTAAGTTTTTTATTTGTGAGAGCTGAAGGTTTGGCAAGTCGATTAACCCTCTTCCATGATCTTGTTGAGGGAGAGTGATTCTTTCCACTGCACTTCGTGGGTGATGGCATAAGAATGTGGTTAGCGTGGTTCTTACTAGCGTTGATATTTCATCTAGGGTTGTGTTTGACCATTTAACAACGCCAAAAGAATATGTAAATACAGGGACAACCCACGTGTTAATGGCTTTTCGCTTAATACCAGCATTTAATTTAGATTTGAGGACTTTGACTAATCTTTCTTCAAACTTTCTGCGCAGTATTTTCTTTATTTCTACCTCCTCAATTCCTTTTAATTGCAAAAAGCCAAGATATTTATAGTTGTCTTCTACGCTCAAACTGGCAATTACTTGGTCCTGATCTAATGGATATCCTTCAGTATCATTTTGAACTTTTCCTCTTTGAATATGGATCATTTTACATTTTTCTATTCCAAATTCCATTCCAAGGTCGTCACTGAAACGTTTAACTGCTCGTATCATCCGGTGCATTTTATCTTTACTGCTAGTATAAAGTTTTAAGTCATCTACATAGATCGACATGTATTTGCGTGGTTTCTGCTTTAACCTTAAACCCAAGTTGAAGGCCTTTTATCACTCTACTCAGTGGATTCATTCTAAGACAGAACCAGAGGGGGCTAAATGCATCACCTTGGAAAATTCCTCGTTTGATAGGTATTGCCTCACTGGTATTTTGTCCCATATGTAACCTTACATTCCACTTTTTCATTGTTGTTTGCATAAATTGGATGATTCGCGGTTCAATTTTATATATCTGTAGGATTTTAATTAAGAAAGAATGTGGAAGACTATCGAACGCTTTTTTGTAATCTATGTATCCCATACTGAGATTGCGTTTGCCATGCACCGCCTGATGCACTAAAACCGAGTCGATTACAAGCTGTTCCTTGCACCCCATTGAATTTCGAACGCATCCTTTCTGTTCCGGCATCATGATGTTACAGTTATCGCAATGGTCGTAAACTCGGTTGGTAAAAATTTTTGTCAGAAGCTTGTAGGTAGTTGACAGACATGTAATTGGCCGGTAGTTTGATGGGTCTGCGGTGTTCCCTCCTTTTTTTATGAGGAAGGTATTTCCTGTTAACAAAAACAATGGGGTCTCATCAGGGTTTCTTAAAAGTTTGTTGAAGCATTCAGCAAGTTTTAAATGGATTGAAGTGAACTTCTTTAGCCATATATTCTGGATTTTGTCTGGACCAGGCGATTTCCAATTGCTACTATCCCTAATCGCCTTTTTTACTTTTTCTGCTGTGATATCATTGTTCTGCATTTGCCTATAATTTATGCTCTGCTCAGCTTCGTTGTTTATCCATTGATTTTCAAGATTTATATTTTTGGTTTCACTCCATATTTGCCTCCAGTACTGTACAACATCATCCATTGGTGGGTCTCGCGGCACGGCTGAATTCCCTCCTGGTAGTTCTAATTGTCTATAGAACTTTTTTTGGTCTTTCTCAAAGAAGGAGTTTTGCAATATTCGAGTCTTACTTTCTCTATATCTCGCGAGACGCTTGGCATATGCTGCAAGCTGCTGGGTTTTTTTGTCTTTGATTTCTATTAGAGTGTTTTCTGTAACTTGACTAATCTGTGCTGGATGAATAATGCTTCTCACTAGTTTCCGGATCTTCTGCGTTCGTGTGCCCCCAATGTAAGCTGACAGTCTCCCTACGTCCTGTCTGATGGTATTGATTTTATTAACTAACCTTCTTTCCCACGCTGGCAATTCTGTAGATGTTTTTCTTCTCGGAGTGTCTGTATATCTTATTGTCTTTTTGCCCATAGTTGTAACTACTGCTACTGCGCCCGAATATATCACGCAGAGCACATCTTCTATGCTTGTACATGTTGTGAGGTAGTTGGGTAAGATATCAAGATTAACAATATGTGTTAGCTCGTTAATTCTTCTATTGTTGAAAATTCGTGGAATTCCATCTCTTCGGGATGGGTCACTATTTTTATATTGTGCCCAAGCTATACGGAATTGTTCATGTAATTTGAAATTTATCTGCTCTTGTGCTTGGATACTGCTTGCATCTGCACTATTTAAGGTGTTTTCCCCTGGTTGGTAATAGGGTGTATCTGAAGAAACATTGGTGTCTGTCTGCTGTGAAACACGTCGGTGAGCTGCTTCAATATTTTCCAATCTTTCTACAGGATCACCGCGTTGCTCGTCACTTTGATGTACATTTACGTGCTCCTCAATTGTTGACCTAGTTGAGATAATATTTAATGCTTGACATTTAATATCTTGAATTTCTTGTGCTGATAGCAGATGTTTTACTACTATAGCCCTCCTTCTGTCAGCGAGATTTTGTTCTGTAATTCTATCTAAAGTAGGGAATTGTTCCAAAAATAACTCCCTCATTTTTGCCCTACACACATGCATTTCAGTTTCCATATTTGTTGAGATGAAGTAGCATCGTATGACAGATTGGTTCATTTGTGCTGTCCATTTTATACGTTGCCTAGGTTGGCCTTCACCTGTGGTTGCCATGGTAGTCCTTGACAAAACACGTCGTGTTGAAGGTTGTGATGCTTGTGGAAGTTCGATCCTTGGGCTATTGGTGTGGGTCACTTCTTCGGGTATCCCGGTCATTGCTCCCACGGGCAATTGACCACCAACGGTTCGCATGCTGTCACCCCCAGCGTTGGCTCCAGAAGGTGCCCCGACGACCTCGGGCAGCGATATTCTATCAGATCTATTAATATTATGTGTCTCCATATTTTTACTGGGTTGGGATAATTAGTTACGTTGTATTTCTCCACTTTGACCTGTTTGACATGGGTGGCCCTGAGTCAACATAGCTCTCAGCTTCACAGAAATAAACTTTTAAGCCCCCTCGCCGCTTCAAGGCTTATCCCTGAGGGGGTTATTATTATCTTTCCGAAGATTTTCAATAGTTTGCAGTAGTCTCTTTTCCCATGCTGGTAGTACTTTTTCCCCTCTTCTTCTCACTGGAGGTCCCTGATCATATTTTACCCCCAAAGTTGTTACTACTGCAACTGCTGCACTGTATATTATAAGGTGTAGGCTTTCCAAATCATGGACATCAGAGAGGTACGGTGGTATTATTTCCCTGTTCATTGTTTCAATTAATTTCGCAGCTTTTCTCGAAGTGTTTATCCTAGGAAGTGGTGGCCTATATGTAGCGTTTGTTCCTTCAAATATCGTTAAGGCCCTTCTCATTTCAATTCCGAGATCTTCGCTTAAATTTCGTGTGTCCCTCATTCGTGTAGATGTACCGGCATTTGTAGGTGGGGCTGAGTTTGGCAGGTTTACATTAATTTCATCAGGTGTTTCTCTTTCTGGGTGTTGTGTAACTACAGCATATGGGTTTCCCTCCAGTGAGTCGTTCATTTGACTTGCATGGATTTTATCAGGTATTCTTTCTCCTGGTTCTTCTGTACCTACAACGTGCGGATTACTCTCCAGTTCATTATTTATCAGGCGTTTAATATTATTTCTTTCAAATTCTGGGACCAGATTTTTCCTAATAATTGTTCTATATTGGTCGGTGACTCGCTGTACGTTCACTTGTAGTTCGGGGTAGATTTGTTTAAATTCTTCAAATAGTTTCTGCCCGTAGCCGCTTCTGTCACGTTTGCAATAAGTGACACGGTAGTAACTGCGCAATATATTCTCATTCATGGCATTAGTCCATTTTATACGCTGTCTGGGCAGTCCTGCGTTAGTGAGCCCCGGCTGGTTTTCCTGGGTAGCACTAACAGCAGGTGAAACCTCTGGTATCTAACGGTTTCTTTGTGTCGTCGGAATAGTTTCAGGTTGAACCCGCCCAGGGCGCGAACACCGTCCTGGGCGCTGATCGCTCGCCATCGCTCCACCGCCAGGATCAGCTCCAGCAGATAGAGGCCCTTCCTCAGGGGATCGCATGTAATCATTTCTTCTTCTATTCATCACCATGTGAGCGGTATTTCTTTACCGTCTGTATACCAAAGACATTTCCCGTTTTAATACGCGGGTGGTATTTTATTTCCCACCTACCCTGCATAATGCCGAGCCTTTTCCGAGGAGACACGTACCGGAAACACAGGAGACTCCTTGTGGTTTGCAGTTTTCCTTCAGGCATGCCACATTGGTTATGTGGGGGTGCCAGCATGCTTGGCAATAGCCCAACGGCGCCAAACTTGGGGTCCGCGGGGTCGTTAATCCCGTTATCCTCCCCACAGGATACCCCTGCGGTTTCTCAATTTAAAACAATTGGGTTTAAATCAACTCAGATTCTATTCTATCCTTAAAATTCTAAGTTAATTTGAAAAAATTGCACAGACTACTTAAAATCACAGCGCAGTTTTGCACATCTCGCTATATTACATCCCCATAAACATTCTCACAATTCGTGTTGTCGCTATCACCACCGCCTTCTGCATTATCTGCCATAGGTGCTCCGACACGTCCAACTCCTTCAGATTTTTGTGTAAGGATTTCGGTATCAGCCCCGTACTTGAAATTATAATCGGGATTATTCTAACTTGGTCGATGTTCCATTGCCTCTTAATAGGTTCAACAAGCATATTGTATTTGCAGACTTTCTCCCGGTGCTTCGCTTGCAGGTTGTTATTGTTTGGTATTGAAACATCTAAGAGCCATACCATTCGCCACATCTTGTCCATTAGCATAATATCTGGTCTATTTGCCGATACACTTCGATCTGTCAGGATTGTTCTGTCCCAATATAGGCGGTATCCTTCATTTTCCAGCACAGCTTCAGGCTTATATTCATAGTACGGTTTTCCCCCAGATGTTATTAGAGAGTACTTTATTGCAAGTTCTTGGTGCAATATCTTAGCAACACAGTTGTGGCGGTCACTATACTCTGTTCCCGCTAAAGATGTACATCCTGATGTTATGTGATGTATTGTTTCAATCGCATTGCAGCCATACCGGCAACCATCCTCTGCCACAGTAGTATCTTTTCAAGTAATTTCTCGTTGGGATTACTTGGTCTTGGATAGCTATCATAAACCCTTCGGTCTCAGGAAACAGATGCCCTGCAGTTAGCCAGTAGTTCGACGCGCTCCTGACTAAGTTAGTTTGGATGTCTACCATGGAGTGGTTTGCTCATCCAGGTCTCCAGCTTCTGTTGATTTGTTGAAATTTCCAGTATGATCTGGTCCTGACAAAGGCTTAATGGTGTGATGTCGTCTGCTCTGGTTATCGCACTATGTAGGGGAGATATTATGGCTTTTAAAAAAAAAATTCTCTTAAACCATTGATCTGTTGTTTTCTCTGGTTATTAATGTCAACTAGTCCCCTTCCACCCATCCATCTCGGTAGTGTTGTTCTTTCAATTGCTGATTTCGGGTGGTGTCTACGTGTCTTTGTCATTAGCACCCTACATTTTCGTTGGAGAGCTTCTACGTCAGTACTGGTCCAGTGTATAATGCCAAATGAATAGCTAAGGGCTGTAACTGCATAAGTGTTGATAGCTTTGATCATATTTTTCGCGCTCAAGCCAGTCTTTAAGATTCTTCTAAGCCGCTTTACAAACTCTTTCGCAAGCTCTTTCTTCATCTGGCCATGTTCAATGCGAATAGCTTGCCTCATACCCAGATATTTGTACATTTCGTCGTTTAGCACAGCTTCCATTACTCTACCATCCTGCAGTTCATGTGGTTCCTCTTGCAATTTCCCTTTGATGACATGTAATGTTTTGCATTTATCGAGGCCAAACTCCATATTGATGTCTTTGGAGAACGTTTCAACTACATTTAGTAGGTATGCCAGTTGGTGCCGATTAGATCCATATAGTTTGATGTCGTCCATAAATAGCAAGTGGTTTAATCTGTAAAGATTTTCGCCATCCTGTCTGACATCAAAACCATATTTCGTTGAGTTAAGAAGATTCGAGAGCGGATTAAGACACAATACAAACCATATTGGGCTTAGTGAGTCACCCTGGAAGATACCTCGCGTGATTGGGATTTCAGTGGTCTCTATGTGTTCTGTTGATGTTCTTTTTTTTTTTGTTAAGTGTTTTTATTTATTGAATCTTCAAAATGAACTAACAATAAGTATTCAAATCTTAATACTAAATTTAAAATTAAAAAATGTGCTTTTTACTTACGTCTAGCCAATGCTAGACAAAAAGTTCTATTATGCGGAAGCAATATCGGTAGAATCACCTATTGAACGTTCTGATGGTGGCAACGGTATCCCTTCTTCTCAACCGACTGTGGCCGCCAAAATTAAGTATATTAAACGCAAGAGGGTTTGGATGAAGTTCCAGTTTACTGACATACCTTGTCGCGTACTTAGAAAATTCCTCTTTTACCAGCGGAACACTCAGATCTTTATGAATTCGTGAATTTTTTACGTACCATGGAGCCGCTGTAATTGTTCGAAGAACTTGGTTTTGTCGCCTTTGAATTTTTTCAATATTTGACGCTGAGGCGGTGCCCCATAATTGAAATCCGTAGCACCATATAGGCTTTAGTATTGCGTTGTATAACAAAAGTTTGCAATCTAATTTCAGTGTCCAATTTAGCTGCGCTGCTTTTAGTTTCAACTGAGTGACTTTTGCTTCAATGTGAGACTTCCACGTTAGCCTACGGTCCAGGTGTATTGTTAATTTGTATAGCCGAACATGTTTGTTTACGCAGTGTGAATGTAACGTGAGTACATTTTTGTTCATTAACCCTGATTTTCCAAAGCTTCAGCCATTTTTCCAATATTGAAATAAATTTCTGTAAATTTCGTGAAGCTAATTGGTGGTTTTCATGAATGCTCAAAAACGCTGTGTCGTCTGCAAAAGTTGAAGTGTGTATTCCAGATATCGTTGGCATGTCAGAGGCGTAAATCAAATATAAAGTAGGCCCAAGAATGCAACCTTGGGGAACTCCTGCCTCGATAGGTTGAGTTGGGCTTATAAAATCACCTTCTCTGATAACAAATTTCCGCCCATATAAGTAGCTTTCCAGAAGCTTGTGGGTATTTGCAGGCAAGTTCAACTTTATTTTGTGCATCAAGCCGTCGTGCCACACTTTATCAAAAGCTTGAGAAATGTCAATGAATAGAGCTGAACAATACTTCTTCTCTTCAAAGGTCTGTCTTATGACGTTGACTAGTCTGTGTGTTTGTTCTATGGTGCTATGTTTAGCCCGAAACCCAAATTGATGATCAGGGATGCATCCCACATTGTTCAATATTGGACTCAACTTAACCATTAACATTTTTTCGAATAGTTTTGAAACTGTTGGTAGTAGACTTATTGGTCTATATGATTCTACCTTGGTCGGATCCTTCCCTGGCTTGGGTATCATAGTAATCATAGAGACCTTCCACTCTGCAGGGTAATACTCAAGGCTTAAAATAGCGTTAAAAATAAAAAGTAGAACTCTTCTAGCTACACGAGGTAACTGTTCAAGTATTTTGCCAGTAATTTGATCAATACCTGGAGCTTTCCTGGGGTTTATGTTACTGATACCTTGTTCTACATCTTGAAATGTGAATCGCAAAGACACAGGCGGTCTAACTACATATGGTGGTAATTCAGATGCATCATTTGTTATATCATTTGTAATAAAAACATTTCTCAAATGCTTAACATACACCATCCCCTTTTCTGAGTCACTTCTTGCCCAGTCGCCAGTTGAAGTTCGCAAAGGTGGCTTACCTATTACGGGTCTTTTCAGACCTTTTGTCGCTTTCCACAGAGAATAGTCAGATTGCGGAGTACCATCCAGGCTTTCCAAATATGTTTTAAGGGAAGATATTCTATGGACTTGAAGCAGATTTCTTAACTGAGTTATGCATTCCCGTAGCCTAGTTTTAAGCTGGGGAGATCTGCGAAGTTGCCACTCTCTTCTGACTCTTCTTTTTTCTGACAGAAGTTGCTCAATTTCAGACGAATAAGTTCTATTGGTTTCATTTCTGGATCTTATATGACTAGTGGTAGCATGCTGTACGGCCAGTTTGAGGTTATCAGAAATATCGTTAATTGACACATCAATATCCGCAGGCATTCTCAAGGCGATGTTTTCAGTACAATGTGTACTCAAAAATTTTTTGTATTTTAGCCAATTAACTCTATTGACGGTCAACGGGGAGCCAATCTCTTGGGGGAACGAAACAGAGATTATAGTGGGAGAGTGATCTGATGACAAATCTAATGAAGGCTCCACTTGCATCCACTCTAAAGGAAAATTTTTCGCAACTCCAAAATCTATAACATCAGGGATCTTTCGTCGGTCTGACGGCCAATAAGTGGGGTGTCCACTTGAAACCACATCTAAGCCCATTTTGGAAACGGTGTCAAAAAGCACACGGCCTTTCGGGGTAATTAAACGTGATCCCCAAAAAGTGTGTTTAGCGTTATAGTCGCCAGCCGCTAAAAATCGAGGCCCAAGTGAATGGAAAACATTTTTATATTGATTTTCTGTTACTGAAAACCGGGGTGGGGAATAAATCGATGAAATAACAATTTTGTGATGAAAATGTTCAATACATATGTTTGTTGCTTGGAGATACTCCTCACATGTCTCGTGTAGCAAATAGTGCTTAATTCTAGTTTCTATCAAAATTGCTGAGCCTCCGCAAGATCTGCCACGGGGATCTTTAGTATCATACAGCGTGTAACTATTAATTTTGAAAAAACTGTTAGTTGTCAAATGGGTTTCAGCAATCAGCATTATGTCGATCTGCTTTTCCATAAGGAAGTGCTCAAGTTCATTTTTGTGTTGGCGGATGCCGTTTGCGTTCCAGAAACATATTTTTAACCAATTCATTTTGTTAAAATTGCCTGCAAAATGGTGGATTGCATTTTCAGCATTTCCTGCATCATGTTAGTCATAGAAACCGTAAATGTGTTTATGGATTGAACAAGAGTCTGCAGAGTTGCCTCAAGATTTTTAAAATTTTGATCGGAATTTTGGGGCATGGCCTCCTGATTCAAGTTTTGTATATCGGTTTTGACCACATTAGCATATGAAACTTGTTTGGGGTTTTGCATAATTATTTGGCTGGTTGACTGGCCTATCTGGGGAAAATTGTTAGCAGAAATAATATTTGACTGCTGCGGTTGCTTGAAGGTAATTGATGACTTATTTGTCATTGATTGTTTAAAATGAGTGTAAACAGGACAGCCCCTGTAATTTGCAGTGTGGTTACCTCCACAGTTACTGCATTTTTTAGCGCTCGAGTCAGTCTTTGGTTTTTTGCACTGTGAAGTGCCGTGTAGATCTCCACACACAACACAAACTGCGGGCAGTTTACAATAGGCCTTAGTATGGCCAAATTCCTGGCAGTTTAGGCATTGAACGAGACCTAAACGCTTATGAGGCTCCTCTACGGTAACTTTACGGTGCAAGAGATATTTGAGGGTATAAATTGGGTGAGTTTCATTTCGTTTCAGGACAATATCTCTTGGTTCCAGTTCAACCCTAAACATGGGTTGAGGGATCTCACGGTTCCTGATGTTCACTACACTTTTGACTTTAAACCCTTTGTCCTCCAAACCAATCTTAACATCATCCGTGGCTACACATGGGTCAATACCTTTTATAACGACCTGAATACCTTTAGCACTTTTAAGCTGATAAGTGTAAAAAGATCTTTTCTCCTTTTCCAAAACGTCAGACAATTTTCGGTAATCATTTTCATGGTTTACCTGAATTTTTGTTTCATTGATGTTTCCGCGCTTAACTGATGTCACGTTGAAATTGTCCTTACCGATTACCGTAATAAGTTGTTTTACCAGCTCATTAGAAGTAGGTTCTCTCAAATATATTGGTGGCGGTTTAAATGTTTTTTTTTGCTGTATTTGGCTCATCAGTCTGGAGGATTGCAAATCTATTACTTTTCGTTGCTGTAGCGGTATTATCCTCTTTGGATATCTTTGGTTGTGATGATATCTGAGCGGATTTCGGGCTTCGCTGACGTTTAACCACGGTAACATACCTGTCCATGCGTACTTGTGTTTTCGGCTTATCTGCAATTACTGAACTGGTGGATGGTTGGTCTTCTGTTGCAACAGCAATGTTTGGCGAACACGAACGCGTGCGTTTTTTATCTCTTAGAGACAGGAGATTGTCCAATGACTTTTTCAATGATTCCTCTTCAGAAATCCAGAGGTTTTTCCTAGTGGAGCTAAGCTCCCTCTCAGAACTGCATCTACTAGGTACACTCATGCAATTTTTTTTTTTTTATTTATATTTTTTTAAATTTAAAAGTATATAAAAATAATTGTCATAAAGTTTTTCGGTTTTGCAAGAAAACAAAACTTTAGTGTATAGTTTTTTTCCCACTGGGTAGGCAATCTTCACGCACAATAACAACAACAATCCACTGCCACCGCACTTGTTTTATTGAGAATTATTATCATTATTATTATTATTATTATTATTATTATTATTATTATTATTATTATTATTATTATTATTATTATTATTATTATTATTATTATTATTATTATTATTATTATTATTATTATTATTATTATTATTATTATTATTATTATTATTATTATTATTATTATTATTATTATTATTATTATTATTATTATTATTATTATTATTATTATTATTATTATTATTATTATTATTATTATTATTATTATTATTATTATTATTATTATTATTAAAATAAAAAAAAATTAATATATTTCTGTAACACACAATACAACAAGCCTAAGTCTTATATTACATTATTGTTACATTATTGGTTAGATACATGGCACAAACATATTGGTAAAATTATGAAAAAAACATAAAGTAACAATATAAAACAAAAAGAACGAAAAAAAAAATTAAAGTACATTAAGAGAGTACAAAATTCAAAATTAAAGATCAAAATATTTTACTATAAACATAAATATAAAAAGTAAAATAGAACAGTGATAAATAAAACAAAGAAAATTTAAAAATTTATCAAAACTGTTTATAAAATTCAAAAATTGCAAATTTGAATTGGCTTGCATTACTTATTAGTTGCGTTTGAGGGGGAAGTAGACTCCAAAGGCGCATAGAATTTACAAAGAAATGTTGCTCAGAATTGGCCTTATTATGCATGATGTTATTTATTTTTTTGCCTCTGTTCGATACTGAGAAGGAAAGCCGTTGATACAAGTACTCAGGCTGTTTGGTATAAACAATTTTATGCAACAATAGAAGAACTCGACATTTTATTAAATTTTCAAATGTCATATTATATATTTTTATTGAATATCTTGAAATGCTGCTATTTCTTCCAATTCCAAACATGTATCTTGCAATATTATTGAATGTTACATTAAGCCTGCGTTTACTCACACTGTCACAGTTTGAAAAAAGTTCGCATCTATACATAAGAGTAGGTAGCAGGTAGCTCTTGGCTAGCAGCATTCGAATATGAGGTGGAGTATAGTATTGCGACATCCATAGGTTGCCAAATGTCTTACCACAATTATTTTTAATGTGGTCTGACCAGTCCAATCGCTGATTAAAAATCACACCTGGATTTTTTGTAGTATCAGCAAATCTATTACTTCGTCATTTATCTTTAACTGAGGTAGAGAGGTTAGAAAATACTTCGAGTTGCCAATAACCATAACCACAGATTTCTTAAGATTTATGCTGAGTCCATTAGCAGATGCCCATACACATATTTGGTTTAGATCTTCATTTATTATGTTTGTACAGTTTACGATGTCTGATACGTTGCAATGAATATAGAGTTGAACATCATCTGCGTACATCTGCATTTTACAATGTTTAAGTTGCTGAGGTAGATCATTTGCATATATTGAGTACAATAATGGACCAAGTATGGAGCCTTGTGGCACTCCTCTCGATATATTGCAGGAGGAGGAAGTGTTTGAGCCATGAGTGACTGATTGACTGCGACCTGTCAGATAGGAAGTTAATAACTTTACAGCTGTTGTTGAAAATTTAAACAAAGAATATTATGTTCAAAGGCAGGATTATATCGATCTGCTTTTCCATAAGGAAGTGCTCAAGTTCATTTTTATGTTGGCGAATGCCGTTTGCGTTCCAGAAACATATTTTTAACCAATTCATTTTGTTAAAATTGCCTGCAAAATAGTGGATTGCATTTTCAGCATTTCCTGCATCATGTTCGTCATGGAAACCGTAAATGTATTTATAGATTGAACAAGAGTCTGTAGAGTTGCCTCAAGATTGCTAAAATGTTGGTCGGAGTTTTGAGGCTTGGGCTCCTGATTTAACTTTGGTTTATCGGATTTTACCACATTCGCATAAGAAATTTGTTGGGGGTTTTGCACGTGTATATGGCTGGTTGGCTGGCGTACCTGGGGAAAATTGGTTGTAGAAATGGTGTTTGACTGCTGGGGTGGCATATTTAAAATTGATGGCTTATTTGTCATTGACCGCTTAAAATGAGTATAGACAGGGCAACCTCTATAATTTGCAGTGTGGTTACCTCCACAGTTACTGCATTTTTTAACACTTGCGTCGGCCTTTGGCTTATTGCACTGAGTTGTGCCGTGTAGTTCGCCACATACAACACAAACAGCGGGCAACTTACAGTAAGCCTTTGTGTGGCCAAATTCTTGGCAGTTTAGGCACTGAACGGGTCCTGAACGCTTATGTGGCTCCTCAACGGTAACCTTACGATGCAAAAGAAATTTAAGGTTATAAATTGGATGAATTTCACCTTTTTTCAGGATAACATCCCTGGGTTCTAGTTCAACCCTAAACATGGGTTGAGGGATCTTTTCACGGTTCCTGATATTTACTACGGTTTTTATTTTAAAACCTTTATCTTCCAATCCGGTTTTGACGTCATCAATATCTACGCAAGGGTCAATACCTTTAATAACAACCTGAAGGCCTTTAGCACTTTTAAGTTGATAAGTATAGAAAGATCTTTTCTCTTTTTCCAGAGCGGCAGAAAGTTTTCGGTAATCATTTTCGCAGTTGACTTGGATTTTTGTTTCACTTATTTGTCCGTGCTTCACTGATGTTACGTTGAAGGTGTCTTTACCAATTGCCGAAATTAGGGCTTCGCTGACGTTTAACCACGGTTACATACCTGTCCATGCCTACTTGTGTTTTTGGCTTATCTGCGATTACTGAACTGGTGGATGGTTGGTCTTCTGTTGTAACAACAATGTTTGGCGAGCACGATCGCGTGCGTTTTTTATCTCTTAGAGACAGAAGATTATCCAATGATTTTTTAAGTGAATCTTCCTCAGAGATCCAGAGGTTTTTTCTAGTGGAGCTAAGCTCCCTCACAGAATTGCATCTAATAGGTACACTCATGCAATTTTTGTTTTTTTTATTTATATATTTTTTAATTTAAAAGTATATAAAAATAATTGTCACAAAGTTTTTTTTTTTTTTGTATAAATTCGCTCTTCCACTTATTGCGGTTTTGCAAGGAAACAAAACTTTAGTGTATTAGTTTTTTCCCACTGGGTACGTAATCTTCACGCACAATAACAACAACAACAATGCACTGCCACCGCACTTGTTTTATTGAAATTGATTTTATTGTTTAGTTATTGAAATGTGAGGAATTTATTTTCCCGTTGTTTTTTAAAATAGTTTGTTATTGTTTTTACAATTGAATATAATATATTATTCTTATTATATGCAAGTTTAAAAATATGTTAGCACAATGATTTTTTGGTTTGTTTTTTTTTTGTTTGTTCACTTTTTAAAAACACGATCGATATAATGATGATTGCTGAAACCCATTTGACAACCAACAGTTATTTTAAAATTAATGGCTACACATTATATGACACAAAAGATCCCCGTGGAAGATCTTGCGGCGGTTCGGCAATTTTGATAAAGACCAGAATTAAGCATTATCTAATGAACGGGACACGTGAGGAATATCTCCAAGCTACAAATATATGCCTTGATTATTTTCATGAAAAAATCGTTATATCCTCGATTTACTCACCACCACGATTTTCAATAACAGAAAACCAATATTCAAATTTTTTCAAATCACTTGGTCCTCGATTTTTAGCGGCCGGCGACTATAACGCTAAACACACTTTTTGGGGATCACGTTTAATTACCTCGAAAGGCCGTGTGCTTTTTGACACCGTTTCCAAAATGAGCTTAGATGTGATTTCAAGCGGACATCCCACTTATTGGCCGTCAGACCGCCGAAAGATGCCAGACGTTATAGATTTTGGAGTTGCGAAAAATTTTCCTTTAGAGTGGATGCAAGTGGAGCCTTCATTAGATTTGTCATCAGATCACTCACCCACTATAATCTCTGTTTCGTTCCCCCAAGAGATTGGCGCCCCGTCGACCGTCAATAGAGTTAATTGGCTAAAATACAAAAAATTTTTGAGTACACATTGTAGTGAAAATATCGCCTTGAGAACACCTGAGGATATTGATGCGTCAATTAACGATTTTTCTGAAAACCTCAAAATGGCCGTACAGCATGCTACCACTAGTCATATAAGATCCAGAAATGAGAACAATAGAACTTATTCGGCTGAAATTGAGCAACTCCTGTCAGAAAAAAGAAGAGTTAGAAGAGAGTGGCAAACTCGCAGGTCTCCCCAGCTTAAAACTAGACTACGGGAATGTGTAACTCGACTAAGAAATCTGCTTGAAATACAGAGAATATCTTCCCTCAAAACATATTTGGAAAGATTGGATAGTACTCCGCAATCTGACTATTCTCTGTGGAAAGCGACAAAAGGTCTGAAAAGACCCGTAATAGGTAAGCCACCTTTGCGAACTTCAACTGGCGACTGGGCACGAAGCGATTCCGAAAAGGGGATGGTGTATGTTGATCATTTGAGAAATGTTTTTACGACAAATGATTCAGCGGATGCTGCAGCAGAATTTCCGCCGTATGCTGTTAGACAGCCTGTGTCTTTGAGACTTAACTTTCAAGATGTCGAAAACGTCATCAATAACATAAACCCCAGGAAAGCTCCAGGTATAGATCAAATTACTGGTAAAATGCTTGAACAGTTACCTCGTGTAGCTAGAAGAGTTCTACTTTTTATTTTTAACGCTATTTTACGCCTTGAGTATTATCCTGCAGAGTGGAAGGTCTCTATGATTACTATGATACCCAAGCCAGGGAAGGATCCGACTAAAGTAGAGTCATATAGGCCAATAAGTCTACTACCAACAATTTCAAAACTGTTCGAAAAATTGTTAATGGCGAAGTTGTCTCCAATACTTAATGATGTGGGATGTATCCCTGATCATCAATTTGGCTTTCGGGCTAAACATAACACCATAGAACAAACACATAGGCTAGTCAATGTCATAAGACAGAGTTTTGAAGACAAAAAGTACTGTTCAGCTCTATTCATCGACATTTCCCAAGCTTTTGATAAAGTGTGGCACGACGGACTGGTGCACAAAATAAAGTTGAACTTGCCTGCAAATACTCACAAGCTTCTGGAAAGCTACTTATACGACCGGAAATTTGTTATCAAAGAAGGTGATTTTACAAGTCTCTCACAGTCAATTGGAGCAGGAGTTCCCCAAGGTAGCATTCTAGGACCCACTCTATATTTAATTTACGCATCTGACATGCCAACGAGATCCGGAATCCATACTTCAACTTTTGCAGATGACACAGCTTTTTTTAGCGTTCATGAAAACCATCAAGAAGCTTCACGAAATTTGCAGCAGTATATTTCAATATTAGAGAAATGGTTGAAACTTTGGAAAATAAAAGTTAATGAACAAAAATGTACTCACGTTACATTCACACTGCGTAAGCAAACATGTTCGGCTATCCAAATTAACAATACACCTATTCCGCAGCATAATGAAGTTGAATACGTAAGAAACTCACGAATTCACAAGGATCTGTGTGTTCCGCTGGTAACTGACGTGTTCTCTAAGTATGCCACAAGGTATATCAGTAAACTGGAACTTCACCCAAATCCTCTTGCACGCAACATACTTAATTTTGGCGGCCACTCTCGGTTGAGAAGAAGGGATACACTGGCCACCATCAGAACGTTAAATAGGTGATTCTACCGATATTATTCGCGCGAAATGAAACTCTTTTGTCTAGCAGTGGCTGGACTTAAATAACTTTTATATTTAGTATTAAGATTTGAATACTTATTGTTAGTTCATATTTTGAAGATTCAATAAATAAATGAATGACAAAAAAAAAAAAAAAAAAAAAAAAAAAAAAAAGGCAGGATTGCTATAAGTCGGTAGCTCTTATCAGCTTTAGGGATTGGTATAACTTTTGCATGTTTCCACATAAAGGGATATGTGGATGTGGTAATAATATTATTAAAAAAATGTGTAAAATACAACTATGTATATGGAAGCGTGAGCTTCACAAATTTTGGATGCATGCCATCATGCCCAACAGAGTTAGACTTAATGTGATGAAATGATTTCAATATCTCTTCTTGCGTAAAGTGAGTAAAGCTGAAACATCTTAGCTCTTGACGATTTAAGCAAACGTTATTTGTGTTGTTATAAAATGTAATATCACTTGTAGGCATTGGTATATTTGCAAACTGTTGACTTAATTCATTCACGTCAAGTACAGTTCTGTCTATAGTGCTGACATTAACAATACCCATCTTTCGTATTTCTCTTCATTTCCTACCAGAATCCACAGCTGTTTGAAACTTGTTCTTATAAAAATTTGTCTTAGCTATTTTTATCTTTGAATTAATATTGGCTCTAGCATTTTTGAAAATCCTGTAAAGTTCTGGGGTTCTAAACCGCTTCCACCTTTTATATGCATAATTTCTAACTTCAATCAATGTTTCAATTTCAGGTGTAAACCACGGCTTTTCATTGCGTATAACTCTTCTTTTAAGAGGAATATATTTTTCATAAAGGTAATTCAGGTTGAGATGTGGAAAACTCAGCTGGTCGTCGACACAAGACATGTTAAAGACAGCACTCCAGTTTATATTTGACAAGTCTTCATTAAGCGATTGATAGTCTATGTTTTTAAAGTCTCTATACTCGAGTATTTTAGGTTGTGCTATATATACAGCATTGAAATGATATGAAAGAAATAATAAATCATGCTTGGAGATTGATGCAGAAATCTGTTCAAATCTTTGCAATCTTTTCGTCTAGCATTCGTCTACTTAGGTAAAACGCACATCTTTTTATTTAATTTTTTTATGCTTATTATTAAGATTTGAATACTTATTGTTAGTTCACTTTGAAGATTCAATAAATAACACAGAAAAAAATAGATGCCATATTGATAAAAAAATTGCACTATTTTTATCAAATTTCCTGTGAAAAAGATTTTTTGCCAGATTGATAATTGAAATTATAAAGTAGAAATAGCTTTTTCACTTAAAAGTAAGAATTATTGAGTTGAAAAAAATTGTTGTTAATATGTAAAATATAAGTATTAAACACATAGACCACAGCAGACTACTCGACTTCACAACAGCAAATGCCGCAACCGGCAATTGTAGTTGTGTAGGTGACTACTGAAATATTTTGAACACGGCAGCAACATAAATTCATTTGAATAAAAGTATACTTCAGTGTGGCCACCTAAGAATTTTTAGCTTTAAAAAATTCCATTATTTATGTCAATGCTTCTGAAAAAAGTTCTCTCTAAAAAAAGGCCTTAAAATCTAAAAAAAAACAAACTAATTAAAAAAGCTTTTGTTTGCTACACTTAATTCAGGTTAGGCGGTTCTTAAAAGTTGAAAATATAATCTTTTGATCTATAATGGAAACAATATTAAAGAATTTAAAGTATATATCGAATTTTTCAAAATCTGGACAAAAATAATTCGACTCCAGAAAGAAAAACATATGTATGTATATAAATTATAAATTCGTCGAAGATATGCAACTAAAACTACTCATAAATGGAGTAACTGGTATATATCTAAAGAGACAAATAAATTATGCAAACCTTTCGGCAAACACGCGCTTTCCGTTTGTTCATAACGATATTAATAAATTTTTTTTCGACGAGAGTACACGGCGATTATGCTGCGGCAGTTTTCTCGCCGTATGAAATTTACAACACATAAATCATTTTATAATTTGTTTTAGCCTCTATTTCCTGATATTCTGTTTATTTACAGCCTGTTCGACGATATCGAATGGAAATGTATGCGAAAGAAAGCTAGTCACTCACATTCGAATAAATTTGGGTTCTATGCCACTATTGTTCGTTCGCATGAACTTATGTATTTCAATCGAATTTTGACTCATCATTCGCATAGAATAATAATAGAAAAAACCCAAATCAATTTTCTTTCGCCTATGGTGCGAATGAATTTATCCTTTCGACATCGGCGAACTGGCTGTTAATCTTTGTTTGTTTTTTCAATTTCTACAATGAAGGTAAACTTTAATACAATACTAAAAATTCTAACAAGAAAACTTTTTCATTATTCATTTTGCGTGCTTCTTCTTCCATCACTTCATTGTGCAAAATTTTCTTTGAAATTACAAAATTTTGCTTTAGACAATACAAACATTCAAGATGTTTGCGCAAAAATCGTGCAAACATGCTTCAAAAATATGTACAAATAAGTAAACACGCCCTTTAACAACGCTTAATGTTTGTACAAATGTTTGTGCATTTTTGTTAAGCTGTTTGTGTAGTTTGTTTGGCGCTTAACTAGTTTTTCTTATAAAATTAGGCATTGTTATTTTGAGGATAAATATGTATGTACAAATAAATTTATTAATTTATTTAAAAGCCCATATAAATTTTGTTGTTTTATTATGCGTTATTAGAAAATAAAAAATTACCAAGAGCAAAATTTTTTTTATTACATATTTTTTTTTAAACATTGGTCACACTGTTTTTATTTTGTAGTCAACAAAAATAGAAATTAGTTTAATTCGAGTGCGGCAAAAAAATCAGCTTGGACAGCAACCTGTAGTCGTGTCGTCTTGCTGTTGTCTAAATAAACATTCGTATTTAAATGCATGTATTTTATATTTGACATATTGAAGTCGGTTGTCTGCTGGCTTCAATGTGTTTAATGCTATACTTAACAAAAAAAATTGTTAAAGAAACAACAACTCTTCACTGTTATATGACAACCTTTTAAATTTATTTATTGAATAACAGTCAATAATTCGGAAAATTTTTTATTAATTGCATTTTATTAAGAGATATTTCCAAAAATTCATTATTAATAATAATTTAATTAAGTCAATGCAATTTTTATTAAATTGATGGTTTTTTATTAATAACATAACTTGATTGAAAAAAAATCTCACCTATTTTTTGCTGTGTAAATAAACGCAAAAAAAAGTTTGATGTCACAATTCTGATACCTTGCTGTCATCAATATAAAGATGCTTTTTTCTAAGAGTGTAATGAACAAGACTAATGTTACCTTTTAATTTATTAATACTGCCGTAAAAAAATAAAAACAAAACTCAACTCACGAAATGTGCACTAGTATAAATAGCTTTTTTTCGGTATTAATAGAGGAGTATCTAAGACTGCTCCTAATTGCCTGATCATCGTTAGTCAACCTATCGCAATTTTACTCTTCACTGCATTAATGTAAAAGAGTCTAATTTTACCCGGTTTTAATATAACACAGTTTTGTTTGTAGCCGATCTCATTTGGGTTTCATTTGTCAAAATATGACTCAAAATACTAACCAGGTTGTAAAATGCCAACCAGGTTGTAAAATACCTTTCTGTCAAATCTTCATCATTTTTTTTGGTTTTTTTTTTTTCTGTTCGAAAATGTGTACCAGATAACAGATTTTGCAGCTTTTAGCAATTTGAGTTTCGCCAAGTCAACAGTATTTTTATAGTAAAAAAATATATGTACATATTATCATCATAATTGGAAACCATTAACTTAAATGCTGTTTTTTTTTCTCAACTGGAAAAAAGTAAACAAATTTTCCATACCAAATTTTTTGCTCTTATTATTTTTTATATTTTTCTTGCTTAAATTGTTGACAACAAAATGTCACAACTCATGTAAGTGATGCTTGTTACAGTAAAACATTAAATTTTAAGTACCCACGATGAGTATTTTAAGCGCAACACCATTGCAGGGGTTAAGAACAAAAGCACAGGAACTGCCAGAAAAAGGCCAAAATAGAAAAACTGAAAAAATGGAATTGTGTAAAAGCACCAAATAAACATTAATATTTTTTATGTCTTGCATATGTATACATATATACAATACCATTTTTGAGCATGGACTAAAGCAAAAAGAGAAGCTTATTAAAAATTAATGGAATAGAGCACAAGAAGAAAAATAAAACCATTCTAGCCGGCTGACGGAAACCATTATTAAAATCGTTAATGCTCTCGAAACTCATCAAAAGTGTCATCATTTTTAGTTTTAACATTTTGGTGGTAAAAAAAACCGCAAACACACACCCGTTATTGCCCATTGGCACAAAAAATACCTTAAGAGAAACGAAAACAGGACAACACATTTGTTACAAAAAAAAAAAAAAAAAAAACGAAAATAAATAAGCTTATAAAAAAAGATAATTACACATACAAAGTGGCATTCACTTGGTAACTTTTTTCTTAAGTGGGTATAAAGTTATAGTCACAAAATTTTGTTTAAAGTTGGTCAGGATACTTGCCTAATGTACAAAGTATACAACTGTGCAAAAGGTACATGGCTAAATGTTCTTGCTCAATCGTTTGCATGTGTGTGCCTGTTAATGTTTCAGCGTTTAAGCTCACACATGTGTAGGAGCAACATTTGCTGCTGGAAAATTATAATAACGGTACTTAAGATCTGATTATTCTGGTCATTTTGCGCAAAATATAAAATTTTGGGTATTTTATAATATTGTGAAGATACTCCCATGCTTATATGTATTTAGATAAAAAGTTGATGGAAAATACTAATACGTCTATAAGTCTAATAAGTCTATGACATCGTTAGCTTAACTTTCCAGTCAATATCATTATCATACACTTTCTTGTTTGAATTTGTGGCAAATGATATATGGCTCCATTACCATAATATAACATATATTTTATTAAAATGAAATAATTAATAGATTATTTAGAGTAATGAACCCAAAAAAAATTGAGATCATTATTATTTACTTCATTACCTATTAATATTTATACCAGTCAAAAAATAAATAAATTTTGTTTTTTTCTATTTCCTATACATTTCATAGGTGATTTCCTAATCGCATGTAGAAAAAAATGTTTAAACATTGTTGTAACCAAAGCTTCAAATATTGCCTGTTTGTCACTTGGTTACAAAATTCTGCAAACAGCTGAACACAAAAGCTAGTTATATTAAAATCTTTAAGCTTGTCAGTATAACCTTTCGCGAAGGTTGTAAGATCACGAAAGATATAGCTAGAAATAAACTTGTTTGATTTTCGAAAACGCTGCTGAATGGTTTTTACAGAATTTTAAAATACGTATCACTTGTTTAGAACCAACCCAAGAATCGGATAAAGGAGTCCAATGCACTTTTTTATCTTGGAACGGTACGCAGGGGATGGGCCTCTATATATGCAGTGCATTGTACTGGAACTAGGAAAATAGGTTATGAGGAGAGTAGTAGGGGGAAAGAGGGAGTAGTGTTTGTGAACATTTGACTTTAACTTTCCAATATTATAACTGACAGAAAATACATTTACAGGCAACTTATTCCACAATCGCAGCGTACGGCTGAAAAACGAATTCTCTCTGTAATGCGTATTACGATTCCCACAAATGGATGAGCTCTGGACGATGCTTGCGCGCTTCGTAAAAATAAGCGAGTTTCAGGGACACGATCCCTAATCGCATCACAGCAAAATCTATTGTAGTAACGATAGAACAGAGTAACGTATCCTACACTGCGCCGATGCTCCAGTGAGTCAATAGAGTTGGATACCCTACCGTCACCGATAAGCTTTTTGGCCCTCTCCTGCACACGGTCGAGAAACCCTAAAACAGAATTTGAGGCACCAGCCCAAACATGAGAGTTGTATTCCATTTTCGGACGGATGTAGGTAGTATAAATAGTAAGGAGGTCAGATGGAGTGAAGTACATCTTACACCGTTTCCAAAAACCAAGGCACTTGAATGCTTCTTTAGAGACAAGAAAAATGTGTTCAGTCCAGCGAACATCACACTGTATTTTCATTCCAAGAACATCAAGAGCATCCGATTCCTCAATAT
The DNA here is from genome assembly GCA_914767995.1 of Thecocarcelia acutangulata. Taxonomy (NCBI): domain Eukaryota; kingdom Metazoa; phylum Arthropoda; class Insecta; order Diptera; family Tachinidae; genus Thecocarcelia; species Thecocarcelia acutangulata. The sequence goes on along the minus strand of OU612098.1, from coordinate 53,766,239 downwards.
TTATACCATCCATGATACAGATGAAGCAGCATCTGCGGTCGTTTGTTTGTGTGTTAATAAGCAACATTGGGTCTTACGAGCGTTAAAGGCGACTCTGTTTTTACGACCCCACTCAGAAATTAATAGAAGATCACTGTTCAGTGAATCATTCATATATAGCCTCTTGCCAGCGATCTCTGACAGGCTGAGCCTATAAAAAAAGAGTACGAGTGGCAAATGCTGCTGTCCTCCGCGAAAGATTGGATAGGCATTATAACATTGTTTTTTTGCCTTTTCTTTTTACTGATGTTCTTACGATACATTCGAACGCCACAACCACGTTTTGTATATATATATATATATATATATATATATATATATATATATATATATATATATATATATATATATATATATATATATATATATATATATATATATATATATATATATATATATATATATATATATATATATATATATATATATATATAAGCCTGTTGTGTTTTATTTGCAAAAGCCCCGGCACAATAAATTACAAAAAATTATAACGAGTTAAACTCTAACGCCCGTATGCAAAAAAACTTAACAAAGCTTGGTAAGTAATTGTTAAGAAAAATTTCCTAACGTTGTATGCAAAAAAAATTGTTAGCTTACCATTCTTTTAAGGTTGAATTGAGTACACTTTAACTATACATTAAAATGACATATGTCTTGCCGATTGTTATATTTGTTGTATAAATTAATTGAAGCATTACAATTTATATGAACTAAAAATATTAATTTGAACAAGTAAGAGTGTAGTATATTCGGCTGGGCCGAATCTGAACTACCTTCCACGATAGCAGTGTGAGTCTAGCTTTGATAGTGAACGGACGTATTTGTTTTTAACCGGAGTGCTATAAAAAAAAAATAAATAAATAAAAATAAAGAAACGGTACAAGTAGAAAACCGCAATAAATGGAAGAGTATTTTTATATACTTTTAAAGTAAAAAAAAATATAAATAAAAAAACAAAAATTGCATGAGTGTACCTAGTAGATGCAATTCTGAGAGGGAGCTTAGCTCCACTAGAAAAAACCTATGGATTTCTGAGGAAGACTCTTTGAAAAAGTCATTGGATAATCTCCTGTCTCTAAGAGATAAAAAACGCACGCGTTCGTGTTCGCCAAACATTGTTGTTACAACAGAAGACCAACCATCTACCAGTTCAGTTATTGCAGATAAACCGAAAACACAAGTAGGCATGGACAGGTATGTAACCGTGGTTAAACGTCAGCGAAGCCCGAAATCCGCTCAGATATCATCACAACCAAAGATATCCAAAGAGGATAATACCGCTACAGCAACGAAAAGTAATGGATTTGCAATCCTCCAGACTGATGAGCCAAATACAGCAAAAAAAACTTAAACTGAAACCGCCACCAATATATTTGAGAGAACCTACAACTAGCTGTTTCGTAGTCGCTACACTACTCATCAGCATCCACTGGGATTCGAACTCGGGATCATGTGAACAAGCGGCCGTATTAAAAATACATCATGTTCACATGATCCCGAGTTCGAATCCCAGTGGTTGCTGATGAGTAGTGCAGCGACTACGAAACAGCTAGTTGTCCCCCAGCTAATGGTATTCAATTATTTTTTCTGTTCTTCTTTGGCCTTATAGTCTCACAGCAATTATTGTTATAATTAAAAAATAATCCTTCTTCTTGACCGAAGTTGGACTCGAACTCACAACTAGTTAACCTTGTACATATGTATGTATGTATATAACTAAGAAAGTTCACTCATTAATGATTTACATACAAATACGTCTCACAGTTAGGAGAATTTTTAGTAAATAATAAAAATTAAAAACTGGTTGTTCAGTGACAGAAAATCCTGTACAAACAACTGGGGTTATAACAATTGCATATATGTGATCAATATGTGGCAAACATTAACGTAAGAATAATTAAAGAGCTCGGTGGCTGAAGTGGTTAAAGCGGCCGTATTCAAAATACATCATGTTCACATGATCCCGAGTTCGAATCCCAGTGGGTGCTAATGAGTAGTGCAGCGACTACGAAACAGCTAGTTGTCCTCCAGCTAATGGTATTCAATTATTTTTTCTGTTCTTCTTTGGCCTTGTCTCACAGCAATTATTGTTATAATTAAAAAATAATCCTTCTTCTTGACTGAAGTTGGACTCGAACTCACTAGTTAATCTTGTACATATGTATTTTTTTTTTTTTTTGTAATCAATTTTTATTTATTTGTTGAATCTTCAAAAAGAACTAACAACAATTATTCAAATCTTAATAACTAAAAAATTTTCTTTTAGTCCAGCCAATGCTAGACAAAAAATTATGATTCAACGAATGTATCAGAATACCGAATGGAAGCCAGGGTGTCCCTTCTTTTTACTCGTGTGTGACCACCAAAGGTAAGGATATCTCGAGCAAGTGGATTTGGGTGGATTTCAAGTTTGGTTATATACCTTCCAGCATATTTGGCAAATTCATCTTTTACTAAAGGTACGTTTAGGTCCTTGTGAATTCGAGAATTTTTTACATACCATGGGGCTGCTGTAATCGTCGGTAGAACGCTGTTTTGACGCCTTTGAATTTTTCCAATATTTGATGCGGAGGCGGTGCCCCATAGTTGAATTCCATAGCACCATATTGGCTTTAGGATCGCGTTATACAGCAAAATTTTGCAGTCTAAGCTCAGGGTGGAATTTCTGCCGATGAACCAATTCAATTGCGCGGCTTTTAATTTCATCTGGGTTGTTTTTGCGTCAATGTGTTTCTTCCAAGTTAGTCGACGGTCGAGGTGAATACCGAGATATTTGACGTCACTGTGCTGTGAAATTATTTGATTATTAATTTTTATTGACGGGCATGTATTTTTACGCAGTGTGAACGTGATATGGACACATTTTTGTTCATTGACTTTGATTTTCCAGAGTTTTAACCATTTCTCTAAATTGTAAATATGTTCCTGCAAATTTTGTGATGCTGTTTGGTGGTTTTCATGTACACTGAAAAAAGCCGTATCGTCTGCAAACGTGGATGTATGAATTTTATCGCTTGTTGGCATGTCAGAAGCATAAATCAAGTATAAGGTAGAGCCCAGTATGCTGCCTTGTGGGACGCCTGCGTCGATTGGTTGAATGGGGCTATAAAAGTCACCTTCCTTAACGATAAATTTACGTCCATACAAATAACTTTCAAAAAGTTTGTGGGTGTTCGCAGGAAAGTTTAGTTTTATTTTGTGCATTAAACCGTCATGCCACACTTTGTCAACAGCTTGGGAAACGTCAATGAAAAGTGCAGAGCAATACTTCTTGTCTTCAAATGATTTTCTTATGACATTAACTAGTCTGTGTGTCTGTTCGATGGTACTATGTTTGGCCCTAAAACCGAACTGATGATCAGGAATACATTCTATTTTTTCCAGTACTGGACTCAACTTCATCATTAGCAATTTCTCAAATAGTTTTGAAATTGTTGACAGTAGACTTATTGGTCTGTACGATTCTACTTTAGTATGATCCTTCCCCGGCTTAGGTATCATCGTTATCATAGACACTTTCCACTCGACCGGATAATACTCAAGGCGTAAGATAGCGTTGAAAATAAAAAGAAGAATTCTTCTAGCCACGCGAGGTAGTTGTACAAGCATTCTACCAGTAATTTTATCCATACCTGGAGCTTTCTTAGAGTTTATTTTATTGATAACGTTTTCCACATCTGGAAAACTAAATCTCAAGGACACAGGCGGTCTTACGGCAAATGGCGGAAATACTGCTATGTCGTTTGCTGCATCATCTGTAAAAACATTTCTCAAGTGATTTACATACAACCAGGGCTGTTCTGCAAATCACTTTTTGTGAAAGTGATTTGAAATCACAAAAAAGGTGTTCTGCACACAAAATATTTTTGAATTTTGTGATTTTAAACCGGTAAGCTAACTTGCAATCAATTTGAAATCACATCCTAATTCTTGCACGTACTTTACTGTAAAATTCATAATTTATTACATTAATAAATAACTTAATGTGTTTTCTCTTTATTATTTAAGTAGAATTATTTATTTTATAGGATATAATTCGCTAAATTAAGCAAAAACTAGGTACTCTTATTTTGCTGCAAGATTTACTGTATTATTTTGTGATTTGGTTTATTTTACTTTGCTTTTTATATCGGCTGGTTAAATTTCAAGGGCCGATGTTGAATGCAAACCACACCTAAACACCAAGCTTTTTTCCGAATTTTATTTGACATTTCTCTATTTCAGACTTACTCAATTTGAACCATGGAGAGATACACAATCCAACAACGTGTTAAAGCTATCCAGACTTATTATAAAAATGGGCGTTCAAATCAATATCGTTCAAATCGTACTGCAGAAAATATTGCTGCAGTTCGCGATAGTGTGGCTGAAGAGCCGTCCACCTCAACTCGTCGTCGTGCCCAACAATTGCATCTCTCACGCTCGTCGTTGATGAACATTATGCATAAAGACTTCATTTACACGCTTACAAGGTGCAATTGGCTCAAGAACTAAAGCCTCTTTTTTTTTTTTTTTTAACTTGGACCAGTACTCAGGGGATGACCCCTACATATGCAGTGCATTGTACCAGAACTAGGAAAATAGGTTGTGAGGAGGAGGAAAGAGGGAGTAGTATTTGTGAACATTTGACTTGAACCTTTCAACGTTATAACAGACAGGAAACACGCCAGCAGGTAACTTATTCCACAGGCGGAGCGTACGGCTGAAAAACGAATTCTCTCTGTAATGCGTAGTACGATTCCCTGGGCAATCGACCACAAATGGATGAGCCCTGAACGATGCACGCGTGCTACGTAAAAATGTGCGGGTTTCAGGAACAAGGTCCCTAATCTCGTCAGAGCAAAATCCATTGTAGTAACGATAGAACAGAGTAACGCACCCCACACAGCGTCGATGCTCCAGTGAGTCAATAGAGTTGGATACCCTACTGTCACCGATAAGCTTCTTCGCCCTCTCCTGCACACGGTCGAGTAACCCCAAAATTGATTTTGGGGCACCGGCCCAAACATGAGAGTTGTATTCCATTTTTGGTCGGATATAGGTGGTATAAATAGTAAGGAGATCAGATGGAGTGAAGTACATCTTACACCGTTTTAGAAACCCTAGGCACTTGAATGCTTCTTTAGAGATATGAAAAATGTGTTCAGTCCAGCGAACATCACACTGTATCTTCATTCCAAGAACATCAAGAGCTTCCGATTCCTCAATATTTATACCATCCATGAGTACAGATAAAGCAGCATCTGTGGTCGTTTGTTTGTGTGTTAATAAACAACATTCATTCTTGACCATTCCAAAAGTCGTGAATGGGCAGAATGGTGGCAAGAAATGGCAACAGTGGATGATCAATTTTCGAAGAAAATCATCTTCAGTGATGAGGCACATTTTCACCTCAATGGATTCGTCAATAAACAGAATTGCCGCATTTGGGTGAATGAGAATCCAAGAGTGACTGTCGAAAAACCAATGCACCCACAAAGAGTGACTGTTTGGTGCGGTTTATGTGCTGGCGGCATCATCGGGCCGTATTTTTTCCAAAATGAGGCCGGTCAGGCAGTTACTGTGAATGGTGTTCGCTATCGTGAGATGATAACGAACTTTTTATGGCCCGAATTGGAAGATATGGATGTAGACGATATGTGGTTTCAGCAGGACGGTGCCACTTGCCACACAGCTAACGAAACAATTGCTCTTTTGCGCAACAAATTCAATGGCCGTGTTATCTCACGTAATGGCGATGACAGTTGGTCGCCAAGATCATGTGATTTGACACCGTTGGACTTTTTTCTTTGGGGTTATTTGAAAGAAAAGGTGTACGTCGATAAGCCAGCAACAATTCAACAGCTAAAGGATGAGATAATTCGGCACATTAACGGCATAGAACCTCCATTATGCCTCAGGGTCATCGAAAATTTGGACCATCGGATGGAGGTGTGCCGCCGTGGTTGCGGCGCCCATTTGGCTGATATTTTGTTTCATACATAATTGAATAATACCAATATATCATAATAAAATAAAATTACAATAATTTCCTAAATAGTTTGTGTTTTATTCAAAATCAACATCGGCCCTTGAAATTTAACCACCCTGTATTTATTAAAAGAAATTAACCTTATTTTTCAAATAATACCGCAATTAAAAAAATTCAATCTGAACGTAAAAATATCAGTAAATTGAAGCGAAAAACAGCAGCATTTTGTGCTTTAGAAGAGTATAAATCACATAGAAAATCAAAAAAAATTGTGATTTGCAGAACAGGCACAAATCACATTTGTGATTTTGAAACGGCATGTGCTTTGAAATCACGTGATTTTTAGAACAGGCCTGAACATCCCCTTTTCGGAATCGGTTCTTGCCCAGTCGCCAGTTGGAGTCCGCAAAGGTGGCTTACCTCTAACGGGTCTTTTTAAACCTTTTGCCGCTTTCCACAAAGAATAGTCTGATTGAGGAGTGCCATCAAGGCTTTCCAAATATGATTTAATGGAAGCCATTCTTTCTATTTCAAGCAGATTTCTCAATTTGGTTACACATTCTCGTAGCCTACTTTTAAGCTGGGGAGACCTGCGGAGTTGCCACTCCCTTCTAACTCTTCTTTTTTCTGACAAGAGTTGCTCAATTTCCGACGAATAAGATCTATTGTTCTCGTTTCTGTATCTTATATAGTTAGTGTTAGTTAGGCCAGTTTAAGGCTTTTGGAAAAACTATTAATGAACACGTCAATATCTTTAGGCGTTCTCAAAGCAATATTCTCCGTACAATGAGTACTCAAATAGTTTTTATATTTTAGCCAATCAACTCTAGTGGTCGTCAACTCTAAGTCAGTAGACGGGGAGTAAAACTCTTGGGGGAACAAAACAGATATTATTGTGGGTGAGTGATCTGATGACAAATCTGACGAAGTCTCCACTTGAAACCACTCTAAAGTAAAACTTTTCGAAACTCCAAAATCTATAACATCTGGAATCTTTCGTCTGTCTCACGGCCAATAAGTGGGGTGACCACTTGATATCACATCTAAGCCCATTTTAGAAATGGTATCAAAAAGTACACGGCCTTTCGGAGAAATTAAAGGTGAACCCCAAAAAGTGTGTTTAGCGTTATAGTCACCAGCCGCTATAAATCGAGGCCCAAGTGATTTGAAAAAATCCGAATAATGGTTTTCTGTTACTGAAAACCGAGGCGGTGAGTAAATCGAGGAAATAACAATTTCCTCATTACAATACTCAATGCATACATTAGTTGCTTGCAGATATTCCTCACGTGTTTCGTTGAACTAATAGTGCTTAATTCTGGCTTTTATCAAAATTGCCGATCCCCCACAAGATCTTCCACGGGGATCTTTGGTATCATATAGTATGTAGCCATTAATCCTGACTTGATTAACTTGTTGACGTCAGGTGAGTTTCAGCGATTAACATTATATCGATTTGCTTTTCCATAAGGAAGTGCTCAAGTTCATTTTTATGCTGGCGGATGCCCTTTGCGTTCCAGAAACATATTTTCAAACAAATTATTTTTTTATTTGTTTAAAATAGCCTGCAAAATTATGGTTTGCATTTTCAGCATTTCTTGCTCGTCATAGAAGCCGTAAAAGTGTCTATTGATTGAACAAGAGTCTGCAGCGTTGCCTCAAGATTGCTAACATTTGGATCGCAGTTTTCGGACTTAGGTTGCTGATTTAAATTTGATTAAATTTTAACCACATTAGCATATGAAATTTGTTGGGCGTTTTGCAAGTTAATATGGCTAGTTGCCTGGCCTGCCTGGGGAATACTATTTGCAACAATGATATTTGACTGCGGTGGCTGCTTAGGAGGTATAGAAGTCTTATTTGTCATTGACTGTTTAAAGTGAGCATACACTGGGCACCCTCTGTAATTTGCAGTGTGGTTACCTCCACAATTACTGCATTTTTTAACGCTCGAATCAGGTTTTGATTTTTTGCACTGTGATGTGCCGTGAAGCTCTCCACACACAACACAAACTGCGGGCAATTTACAATATGCCTTAGTGTGGCCAAATTCTTGGCAGTTTAGGCATTGAACGGGAGCTAAACGTCTGTATGGTGACCCTACGATGCAAGAGAAATTTAAGGTTGTAAATTGGTTCCATTTCAACCCTAAACATGGGTTGAGGAATCTTTTCACGGTTCCTTATGTTGGTTACATTTTTTTATTTTAAAGCCTTCCTCTTGCAATCCAGTCTTAATATCATCAGTGTCTACACAAGGGTCAATTCCTTTTATAACGACCTGAAGACCTTTAGCACTTTTAAGCTGAAAAGTGTAAAAAGATCTTTTTTTCTTCTCCAGAACGTCAGACAGTTTTCGGTATTCACTGTCATTATTTACCTGGATTTTTGTTTCACTGATACTGCCATGCTTAACTGATGTAACGTCAAAAGTGTCTTTGCCGATCGCCGTGATAAGTTGTTTTACCAGCTCACTAGTAGTAGGCTCTCTCAAATATATTGGCGGGGGTTTTCTTAGATGTTGCTGCCTCCACAGTCTTAAGGATAGCAAATCTATTATTTTCAGTTGTTGTTTTGGTGCTATCATTTTTAGGTAGTTTCGATTGAGACGACACTTCAGCGGATTTGGGGCTTCGCTGACGTTTAGCTACAGTTACGTACCTGTCCATGCCTACTTGCGTTTTCGACTTATCTGCAACAATTATAGTGGATGATTGTTTGTCTTCTGTTGTAAGAACAATATTTGGCGAGCTCGAAGGCTGGCGTTTCTTATCTTTTACGGAAAGTATATTATTCAATGAGTTTTTAATAGATTCCTCTTCGGAAATCCATAAATTTTTGCTAGTAGAGCTAAGCTCTTTCTCAGAACTACATCTGCTAGGTAAGCTCATGCAGTGTTATATTAAAGAAAAAAGTTTTTTACAAAAAACAAAAATTTAATTTATAGTTTTTTAAGCAGACTACCTTCGTAATCTTCCGCACAATAACAACAATAAAATTTATGCACTGTCTCTGCACTTGTTTTGTAATTGATATTATTGCTTTATTATTAAAAGTTTAAGGAATTTATTTTCCCGTTGTTTTTTTTTAAATAGTTTGTTGTTGTTTGCACAATTTATTACAACGTATTTTGTTTTTTTTATGCTCATAATTTAACATTATGTATTACTGTTTTTGTATGTTTACCAACATGTATAAAAAATTATTTTTGTCCGCTTTCAATTAACACGACCGAATGGTTGAAGAGTTGCGAGAACATCCATATATATGTATATAGCTAAAAAAGTTCACTCATTAATGGAATCTATTTTATTTTGGCAGCGAGTTTTCTTATGGTCTCACTTTGAAGCAGAAAAGATTTTAATAATATTATCACACTTTAATAGTGTGTTTCCATATAGGTGTTTTGCTCGAAAACAAGTGTTTTGGGCAATACATGTAGAAATAAACATGTTTTCCCATACATTTTTGTAAAGAGCAAAACACCTCAAAGTACGTGTTTTGGAGCAAAACACTTCGAATATGTTCAGTACAACACTGCTCTTACTCAATAATAAAATATACAACACTGGACTTCGAAAATTTCATTTTCCATATTTATATAACCTTATTTAATTACCAGAGCTGCTTCTAAGCAAAAAAAAATTTTTGAACAAATAAACTTTTTAAACCAATTTTATGTATCTTGGAGATCTGTACGATGAAAACAAAAGACTAAAAATGCACGTGTTAGGGAATTCACCGTTTACACAGATAAAATACTTGTTGTTTTTAAATTGTTGTAGCAAAGCGACAACCATGTTTTTCCTGTTATGATTTAAGTTTTCATATTTTATCCTACTCTACTCCTCATACTCGAACAATAAAAACAAAACATTAACCAATTTTAGATTTCAATTCACCATTTACACACATAAATTACCTCAGGTTTTTTTTAGTGTTATATTGTTGAAGTCCAGATAACTGGTTAGATGAAATAATTTCAATGGTGTTTTTTACAGTTTATTATAGTATGTGGCCACTATATTCTTCCTCAGAACTAATAAGCTCTTCTCCATATTACTAAACTTCTTATCAACTCATTTGCTAGACTATCTCTCCTCTTCTATAAATGCTATCTTGTGGACACATTGCTGCCTAAATTGTAAAATAGCATGAACTATTTGCAAAATTATAGCATTTTCATTGACAAATAGCTTTGATGGGTTTTGAAGATGATTTTTTTTATTTTCGTTCTGATAGTTTCAGACAGCAAAAACTCTGTCGGTATTCTCACATTTTCGCAGGTCTCCCCAGCTTAAAACTAGGCTACGGGAATGCATAACTCTGTTAAGAAATCTGCTTGAAATCCACAGCATGGTTTCCCTTAAAACATATTTAAAAAGCCTTGATGGAACTCCTCATTCTGATTATTCCTTGTGGAAAGCGACAAAAGATTTAAAAAGACCCGTAATAGGTAAGCCGCCTTTGCGAACTTCAACTGGCAACTGGGCAAGAAGCGATTCTGAAAAGGAGATGTTGTATGTCGATCATTTGAGAAAACTTTTTTGTTACAAATGGTTCAGCGAATAATACAGCGGAATTACCACCATATGTTGTTAGACCTCCTGTGTCTTTGAGACTTAATTTTCAAGACGTCGAAAACGTTATCGGTAATCCAAACAATAGGAAAGCTCTAGGCATTCATCAAATTACTGGTAAAATGCTTGAACAGTTACCTCGTGTAGCTAGATGAGTTCTACTTTTAATTTTTAACGCTATTTTAGGCCTTGAGTATTATCCTGCAGAGTGGAAGGTCTCAATGATTACTATGATACCCAAGCCAGGGAAGGATCTGACAAAGGTAGAATCATATAGACCAATAAGTCTTTTACCAACAATTTCAAAACTATTCGAAAAATTGTTAATGGCGAAGTTGAGTCCAAATTGAACAAAGTGGGATGTTTCCCTGATCATCAATTTGGTTTTCGGGCTAAACATAGCACCATAGAACAAACGCACAGACTAGTAAATGTCATAAGACAGACCTTTGAGGAGAAGAAGTATTGCTCAGCTCTATTCATTGACATTTCTCAAGCTTTTGATAAAGTGTGGTACGAGGGTTTGATGCACAAAATAAAGTTGAACTTGCCTGCAAACACTCACAAGCTTCTGGAAAGTTACTTATATAGGCGGAAATTTGTTATCACAGAAGGCGATTTTATAAGCCCAACTCAGCCAATCGAGGCAGGTATTCCGCAAGGCAACATACTTTACTTTATATTTGATTTACGCCTCTGATATGCCAACGACATTCGGAATCCACACTTCTACCTTTGCAGATGACACAACGTTTTTGAGTGTTCATGAAAACCACGAATTAGTTTCTCGAAATTTACAGGAATATATTTCAATATTAGAGAAAACTAAAGGCTAAAACTTTGGAAAATCAAAGTTAATGAACAAAAATGTACTCATGTCACATTCACACTGCGTAAGCAAACATGTTCGCTATCCAAATTAACAACTCACCTATTCCGTAGCATAATAAAATCAAATACCTTGGTATTCACTTGGATCGCAGGCTAACGTGGAAGTCTCACATTAAAGCAAAAATCACTCATTGAAACTAAAAGCAACGCAACTAAGTTGGCTTATGGGCAGAAACTCGACATTGGAGTTGGATTGCAAACTTCTGTTATACAATGCAATTCTAAAGCCCATATGGTGCTACGGAATTCAATTATGGGGCATCGCCTCAGCGACAAATATTGAAAAAATTCAAAGACGTCAAAACCAAATTCTTCGAACGATTACTGCAGCTCCATGGTATGTAAAAAATTAACGAATTCATAAAGGTCTGAGTGGTCCGCTGGTAAAAGAGGAATTTTCTAAATACGCGACAAGGTATGTCAGTAAACTCGAACTTCATCCAAACCCTGTTACGGCTTAGACTAAGGGATACCGTTGCCACTATCACATCTCTCAAAAGGTGATTTTACCGAAATAACTCTTACATAATAAAACTTTTTGTCTAGCATTGGCCGGACTTAAGTAAAAGCACATTTTTAAACTAAATATTAAGATTTGAATACTTATTGTTAGTTCATTCTCAAGATTTAATAAATAAACAAGTAAGAGTGTGTTACATTCGGCTGAGCCGAATAAAAATCGGTTCAAGCTATGTCTCGGGTATATATGGACCGATATCGGAAATTTTCATTTTCCATATTTATATAACCTTATTTCATTACCAAAACTGCTTCTGAAAAGTTTTTCAGTTCGCTTACGCGGCATTTTCATGAAAAACCCGATTTGGACTATATCTCAGACCGATATCTAAAAAAAATGTTGGCCTTTAAGTCACCATGCTTAATAAGTGTGTGAAGTTTAAAGCAAAACAACCAATTTTTTTTTTCAAAAAATTTCCATACAAAATTGCAAAAAAAATGTTTTTTTTTTTTCGGAGTTTTCTGAATCAGAATATATATACTTTATAGGTTCGCAAGTAAAAACTGTAGAAATTACAAACGGAATCACAAATTTATATATACCCTTTACATTTTTGTGAAGGGTATAAAAAGTGCTTCAAAAAATTTTTTTCAAATCGCAATAATACTAAAATATTTGCCTTTCATTGCTGCGGATGAGGACGGGTCCCTTGAAACACAATTGTCGAGACGTATAACCATGGTGCAATTATTAGGTGGCAGCATAAGAGTTATTGTACTACATACATAATATTTTGTTTGTGTAAAAATTCCGGAAGCTGTCAAAAACATGTTTACAAAACAGAAGAAGATGAAGAAACGTTTATATAAAAAAAAATTAACAAAGAAAATTAATACAATTGTTTTTATAAATTCTTTTGAACGCATTTTAAGCAATTAAAATATTTTTTGAAACTTTTTTATTGTGTTTCGTGCCCTTTTTCCAACTGTTTAAAATATTTTTATTTTTTCGCTTCAGTTTGTGTAAACATAAACAATTTTTGACACCCACAATTTTATGAAACAAAAAATTATCACCTGCACTAGTGATGCCACCTGGTTAATTGCACCATGCGTATAACAGTGAAGAAGTGACACGGAGAGCAGACAAGTATTTAATGAGAAACAAAACTTGTTTGTATGTTTGCGTAAATCGTTTCGTTTTTGTGTGTGTAAATATGATGATACATAAAGAAAATGGGAAAAGAGAACGATTTTAGCAAAGTCCCACAAGTGAAACCTAAAAGTTACCTATCACTATATCAGACAATTAATGGACATACATGCATGCATACATGTGAATGTATAGCTAAAAACCACACAGCTTATTACATTAATGTACTGGTTTCATCAAAATGACTTTTCGAATAGCTGATATTTCAATTATTTTCTTTTTGGTAAAATGGAAATAACTGTCATTTTGTCAATTAAACAGCATCATTCATTAAAACAAAACTGACATAAGTATGTAAGTACATTTATAACCAATTAAAGTGCATTAATGGAAAACTTTTACCATAATTTAGCGAACTAAAAATATTTTCTTACAGCGTGCAAAGACTTAAACCACAAATATACTTTTGCCAACATGTTAAAATATATATATTTTTATACCCTTCACAAATATGTAAAGGGTATATATAAGTTTGTGATTTCGTTTGTAATTTCTACAGTTTTTTTTTTGCAACCCTATAAAGTATATAATGGGTGATTTTATAAGAACTATCGGAAATTTAAAAAAAAAAAAACATAAAATTCAGAAAAATGCATGAAATATTTATTTTGATCGATAGTTGGGTCGATATAATTTAATGTTTGAAGATTATTTCATGCAAATGTTGGCCGCGGCTGCGCCTCAAATGGTCCATCCGCTTAATTCAATTTTGTCATACTCTTTCCAACATTTCGGCCGGTATCTCACGAATAATGTTGGCAATGTTGGCTTCCAGTGCGTCAATCGAAGCGGGCTTGTCGCTATAGACATTAGCCTTAACATAGCTCCACAAAAACTAGTCTAGAGGCGTTAAATCGCACGATCTGGGCGGCCAATTGACTGGTCCCAAGCGTGAAATAAACTGTTCACCGAACTCGCCTCTCAATTGGTCCATTGTTTCGCGTGCTGTGTGGCATGTGGCACCGTCTTGTTGAAACTCCATGTCAAGCTCTTCCATTTTGGGCAAAAAAAAGTTTGTTATCATCGCACGGTAACGCTCACCATTCACAGTAACGTTGTGATTCGCATCATCTTTGAAGAAATACGGCCCAATGGCCGCCAGCCCATAATCCGCACCAAACGGTTGTTTTTTGTGGATGCATTGGTATCTCTTGCAATGCTTCTGGCTGCTCCAAATACGGCAGTTTTGCTTGTTCACGTATCCATTCAACCAGAAATGAGACTCGTCGCTGAACACAATTCTTCGATAAAAAAGTGGATCTTCATCTAACTTTTCAAGAACCCATTCACCAAAAATTTGGCGTTGTGGTAGGTCGTTTGGCTTCAATTCTTGCACCAGCTGTATCTTATAAGGCTTCACACCCAAATCCTTCCGCAAAATTTTCCACGTAGTGGAGTAACAGAGGCCCAATTGCTGCGAACGGCGCCGAATCGATAATTCACGGTCATCACCAACACTGGCCGATACGGCTGCGATATTTTCTTCAGTTCGCACTCTACGTAAGCGTGTTGGTGGTTTAATGTCCAACAATGTAAATTTGGTGCGAAATTTTTTTACAATAGCCCGAATAGAAGCCTCAGTAGGTCGATTAAACTGACCATAAAATAGAAGAAGCGCGCGATGAACTTTCTTAACAGAGCACGCATTTTGGTAATAAAATCCAATAATTTGCAAGCGTTGTTCGTTTGTAAGACGATTCATGATTAAATTATAGACCAAACTGAAGATGTTTGACAGTAACACAAGATACAAAACGTGCGTGAGCTGTCAAAACTAGTGTTGCCAAAAAGATAATAGCAAAAATATCCGCTGTTGAAATACCGTTTCTGAGAAAACCATTAGACTTAGAAACTTTTTTCTTTCACCATTCTTTTACCCCATCGATTCATGGGTTTGCTATTGAAATTCAGTAATATCGGTCCACGTATAGCTGAGATATATTCAAAATTCCGAAAAAAGCCATTTTTTTGCAGTTTTGTATGAAAATTTTTGAAAACAAAAGTTGTTTTGGTTCAAACTTCACACACTTATTAAGCATGGTGACTTAAAGGCAAAAAATTTTTTTTTCAGATATCGGTCCATATATACCCGTGATATAGCCCAAATCGGATTTTTAATGAAAATGTCGCATAGGCGAAGCTAAACAACTTTTTTGTGCTTAAAAGTAGTTCTGGTAATAAAATTGGGTTATATAAATATGGAAAATGAAAATTTCTGATATCGGTCCATATATACCCGAGATATAGCCTAAACCGAGTTTTTCATGAAAATGTCGCGTAAGCGAACTTAAACAACTTTTTTTGCTTAAAAGTAGTTCTGGTAATAACATTAGGTTATATAAATATGGAAAATAAAAATTTCCGATATCGGTCTATATATACCCGAGATATAGCCCAAATCGGACTTTTAATGAAAATGACGTACAGGCGAAGCTAAACAATTTTTTTTTTTAAAGTAGTTCTGGTAATATACTTAGGTTATATAAATATGGAAAATAAAAGATTTCGATATCGGTCCATATATACGCGAGATATAGCCAAGAACGGGTTTTTCATGAAAATGCCACATAAGCGAACTTAAAAAACTTTTTTTTGCTCAAAGGCAGTTCCGGTAATAAAGTAAGGTTATAAAAATATGGAAAATAAAAATTTCCGATATCGGTCCATATATACCCCAGATATACCCTAAACCGGGTTTTTCATGAAAATGCCGTGTAAGCGAACTTAAACAACTTTTCTTTGCTTAGAAACAGTTCTGGTAATGAAATAAGGTTAGATAAATATGGAAAATGAAAATGCCCGATATCGGTTTATATATATCCGAGATATAGCCTAAACCGGGGTTTTCAAAAAAATGCCACGTAAGCGAACTTAAACAACGTTTTGTCATTAAAATCAGTTCTGGTAATAAAATAAGGTTAGATATATATGGAAAATAAAAATGCCCGATATCGGTCCATATATACCCGAGATATAGCTATAAACGGGGTTTTCATGAAAATGTCCCGTAAGTAAACTTAAACAACTCTTTTTGCTCAAAGGCAGTTCCGGTATTAAAGTAAGGTTATATAAATATCGAAAATGAAAAGTGCCGATAGCGGTCCATATATACCCGAGATATAGCCTAGAACGGGTTTTTCATGAAAACTTAAAAAACTTTTTTTCCCTCAAAAGCAGTTGCGGTAATCAAGTACGGTTGTATAAATATGGAAAATGAAAATGCCCGATATCGGTCCATATATACCCCAGACATAGCCTAAACCGTGGTTTTCATGAAAATGCCGCGGAAGTAAACTTAAACAACTTTTTTTGCTCAAAGGCAGTTCCGGTAATAAAGTAAGGTTATATAAATATCGAAAATGAAAATTTCCGATAGCGGTCCATATATACCCAAGATATACCATGAATCGGGTTTTTCATGAAAATGTCCCGTAAGTAAACTTAAACAACCTTTTTTGCTCAAAGGCAGTTCCGGTAATAACGTTAGGTTATATAAATATGGAAAATGAAAATTTCCGATATCGGTCCATATATACCTCAGATATAGCCTAAACCGCGGTTTTCATGAAAATGTCGCGTAAGTGAACTTAAACAACTTTTTTTTGCTTAAAAACAGTTCTGGTAACGAAATAAGGCTATATTAATAGGGAAAATGGAAATTTCCGAAATCGGTACATATATACCGGAGATATAGCCTAAACCGCGTTTTTATACGTGACTACTGTGAAGGGTATTTTAGATTCGGCCCAGCCGAATTTACCACACTCTTACTTGTTTTTTAATTAGCTTTTACCCGGCGACGAAAGTTTCGATTAGAGAAGCGATGATCCGATGAACACTTGTAGGTCCGTAATTTACGTCATCTCATATGGATACGAACCTAGCATTCATTTTCAAGCACATTACAATCTACATACTTTGCAAGTCGGCAATAGGCAACTGGAATAAACTCTCGCTTACTTTGTAAATGGGTCGAAGTCGTATGTGCACAACAGTTTTTCGGGACTATTCCGTTAAAATAATTTGTTAAATTTGCCGTTTATTGCGTTCTTTTCTTTTTTTCACTAAATATTTTTATATCTTGCACTGAGTTCTTTATTATAGTTTTTTAGGCATTCTTACCTTTAGCGAACGTTTGATTTACAACTAAAAAATCATTGAAGAGATGTAATGTGGTAGCCAGTGTTCGCGGCTGGGTTGCCGTTGTGTGGCGTAAGAAATATTTTACATTTTTTCTTTAAAGTGAAGCATAATCAAAAGAGAAAGAATGGAACTAAGAATAAAAAATTTTCATAAAAATTCTCCTAAAGGGTGTTTTTTTAAGCCCGATAGAACTTGAAATTTTAAAAAATAACACAAAAAATTAAATTGTAATCAAAATTTTTTTATTCGAAAGATCAATACGTGACATTAACATTTGAAAATGATTTCGGGCATATGGGCACCGCGGCTGTTCTTGACGAAGCGCATTCTGGACGTCCAATTTTGGGCCACTTTTTCGAGCACTGCTGGCCGTATGTCACGAACAACACGAACAATGCTGGCCTCCAAGGCGTCAATTGTTGCTGGTTTATCAGCATAAACCAGTGACTTCACGTAGCCCCACAGGAAATAATCGAGAGGTGTCAAATCGCACGACCTTGGAGGCCAATTGACAGGTCCATTTCTCGAAATCAACTTATCGCCAAATTTTGATTTCAGTAAGTCGATGGTTGCGTTCGCCGTATGGCACGTAGCGCCATCCTGTTGAAACCACATCTCCTCCGGATCAATGTCATCCATATTTTCAAACAAAAAATCATTGATCATGGTGCGGTAACGATCTCCATTGACCGTAACGCGAGCTCCGGCCTCATTTTTGAAGAAATAAGGTCCGATGATGCGACCAGCATGAAAACCGCACCAAACAGTGCATTTTTCTGGATGTAATGGAGTCTGTAGGGTCTCTTGTGGATTGGTCTCACTCCATATGCGGCAATTTTGCTTATTAACAAACCCGTTAAGCCAAAAATGCGCCTCATCGCTGAACACAATTTTGCGATAAAACAACGGCGCGAGTCGACGACTGATTTTCAAAGTAAATTTGGATAATTTCGTAGCGTTGTTCAAGCGTGAGTCTATTCATGATGATTTGTCAGAGTATACTGAAACAAATAAAAAAAAATGTTTCATCAAAATTTAATTTTTTGTGTTACTTTTTACAATTTAAAGTTCTATCTAGCTTAAAAAAACACCCTATATTTACATAAAGAAAAGGAAACAAATAAATATCGAATGAAAAAGAAAGCTAGTCACTCACATTCGAACCAATTTGGGTTTGTCTACGTCACTATTGCTCGTTCGCATGAACTTATGTATTTTAATTGAATTTTGACAAATCGTTCGCATAGAATAAAGTTAGAAAAAACTCATATCAATTTTCTTTCTCTAGAGTGCGATTGAACTTATCCTTTCGACATCGGCGAACTGGCTGTTAGAAATCGAGACCAAACTGCCAACTTCATTTTACAATCTGCAGAGTTTATTATACTTTTTATCCAAATTTTATGTATATTCTTCTACTAAAATAATATTCTTCTGATCATTCATAGTTGTTTAATCGATAAAAATGTATTAATAATTTTTAAAAATCTTTAATTAGCCTTAGGCAAAATAATTATATACATATGTATGAGCAAAAGATAAATTTTTGACACCACAAAGTACTATTTCTACAAATCCGACTGCGGAAAAAAGATATATGTAATACAACCGAAACAAAACAGAGAAAAACGTATAAACTAATTCTGTCTTTATAGGCTTTTTACACTGATCAATATCAATCATGATTTTCCGAAGATATTAACATTTTCCCATATAGATACGTTGTTCTAAAAATCTCCATTTAAGTATCTTTATAAAATGCTCCTTCCCATTTTATTCCATTCACCATCTTTCGATTATTTCAGTGTCATCACTAGAAAAGTGGCAACAGTGTCGTATATTCTTGTGGCATCACTAAAAAACGTCGTTTGTTTTGAGACAAGACAGCTTTAATACGGTAGTGGCAAGGCGAATTCATTTTACCAGTAGTGCAATTCACTAACCTGTTTTAACGCTAATAAAATTCGTTTAGAGAAACTAACACTAGCGTTGGTGTTTGCGCGATTCTATAACAGTTTTTAACACTATTTGTCTTCGTTTTAAATCAGCTGGTTTTATAGCCCGACTGATTAGCGTTAACTAAATAACAATTATTTTTGTGGTGTTTATCTTAACAACAATGTCGTCAAAATTTCCACTAGAATAACTTCACAGTATTTGGCATACGACTTGTCGGAAGACTCCAACAGTCGGTCGGCGTGTTCTCCGTGAGAAGAACATATCTTATTTATCAAAAAATATTTGAAATAATAAACATATAAATAGTTTCACCTACTCTAAACATGGAATTATTTGCATATTTGTTTGTTTTTTTTTTTTTTGGTTCCTCTTTGTGATTTTCTTTGTTTTTAACAAAGTTGCCACATTATTTTAACATACAACCAGAGGTGTTAAAAATAAGTTAGTGAATCACATAAGCTGTAATGAACAAACTTTTCTCTTTATTTTTCGGTTGGCTTTCCCTGGTGATATCTAATGTTTGCAACCAGATAAACCATCACGATGCTACTAGCGTCTGGGGAGATCGATGGTATAAAAAATATAAGAACATATGGGAGCCATTGAAAAGGCTAGCAATCAGCCGGTTGGGGGGGTTCTTATTCTTATATTTTCTCTTACTAGTAGGAGAAATTACATAAATATTATTATAGGCTCCCTAATAGATAAAAAGAAATGGAAAATGGACTAAAATTGGATCTATATACTATATATATGCATAAGATGTTAACTGAACCCTTTTCTAGATCCCAAAGGTAAGCTGTAAATGAAAAAAACAAACTCAACGACGAAAGAAATCCGCATCTTTTCTATTCTAGATGAAAGTGAATAGAAACGCACCTCTGTACCCTCCCTACCTATGATTTTAGGGGTGCAGAATTATCTACCTAAAATCCCAAAAAAAAACACGACTCTTACCGTACCCCTTCACATATTGTAAGAAAACTTAGAAAATATTTTTACTCCATATTAATCTAATTTTATTATTATTATTATATATATAGATATATATGTATATATATATATATATATATATATATATATATATATATATATATATATATATATATATATATATATATATATATATATATATATATATATATATATATATATATATATATATATATATATATATATATATATATATATATATATATATATATATATATATATATATATATATATATATATATATATATATATATATATATATATATATTTTTTTTTTTTTTTTTGTTTATTTTAATTTCCTTAAATCCTAATCCAATAGGAAAAGCAAATAGTACTCAAATTACCAGCCTGGCTGTTCATTTAATAAAATTAAACCTATGTACAAGTACATGATAAGAGAAAGAAAAAAGCTAGGTACTAATAATTAAGAGTTTTAATGTACACCGCAATAGCTGAAGCAAAAGAAAAACAATGTATGTACTACAAGTTCGAAAGATTATTCAAATGGTTCTCTTGTTTTGCTTTGGCTTTAGTTATCGGGATGGGTGCATATATGTACATATGTATCACTATCTATACGTATATTATATGTATATATGTTGTGTTTGTTTTGATTAATAACTTTCCGAAACTAGACTTATTAAACGGTGTGGATGTAACCATCCCCGGTTGAGGTAAATATTATTTCTTGAAGGGAACTTATTGATATTCATTCATAAAATATCAATTCAACATCAGCATAAAATTCGTGTTATCAACATGATCAGCAACATTTTATATTAAGATGTTGCTTATGATAAAACTAGCGTAAGGTTTGTATTTCTACAGATGTATGTACATATGGATGATTGTCTTAAGACACGATCGATATTGATTTTATTTTATATATATATATATATATATATATATATATATATATATATATATATATATATATATATATATATATATATATATATATATATATATATATATATATATATATATATATATATATATATATATATATATATATATATATATATATATATATCTATATAACAAGTAGCCTAGCCAGATATAGTTGGATTCAGAGATCTCCAAGTAATCAGCTTTCGTTTTTCTGCTTCACCGGCGTTTACTTTGTTTACGTGTTGTGTCTGTTCTTCTTTTGGTGAATGATCGTTTATTGATATTTTCATTGTGCTGTTTGCTTGATTTTTTGTTTTTCATGCTTGTTTTTTTTTCACTTTAGAACACCTCCAAAAAATTAAAGCAACAAAATACACGGTGGTGGCTCAAATATGGAGACCACCACAATTTATGTTAATGTTTCACTTGCGTTGATTCTGATTGTTGTTGAAGGTTTTTTTTTTTTAATTTCTTGGCTTTATTTATTAGATGTGCGGAAAATTTCGAAATAAATTACTAACAAATTTTTTTTTTTCGGTTTAGTCGTTGGTTTTTCTTTACAATTGAAAGGTGATGTGCTTGCTTCAACTTCTACACCGGAAAAGAACTTTTTATATGGCGATATCGTTGTGATACCCCAGTTGAAAAAAAGAAACGTGGTGAACCTATCAAGCATAAACTGTTTAGTTAGGCAAGCATGACTTTTTTTAGTTTTTTTTTTCTGGGTGAATTCGCATTATTATGCAACACAGCTCATAAACGATCTGGTGTTATGACAAAAAGATATTTTTATGTTGGTGAACAAATAAGACCACGAAATGATTATCTCGGAAAGTTGCTATTTTAATAACATGTAGTTAATCATTTTCCGCGTATTTGATAATATATGTGTAAACGTATATAATTTATGATAATTATAGGTCCCAGTCTTTAGGAGTAACAAAAGCAAAAAGTCTGGCATCCCCGCGCGGACTGAAATTTGTTAATATCCCAGTTTAGTAAGTACGTAGTTCAGACAGGATCCCAGTATTAATTGTAGGTTATTCAAGTGTTTATTTTAGACTGCACCCACTATCATTTTTATTGTACTGTATTATCGGCAAAAGCTAAACTTTACTTTAAAAAAAAAAACCCCAACTTAGATTTTGTGGGAGCAAAATATTACGAAATTCTCTCCGTACTTAAAAAAAAAGTAACAAAAATGTGTTGTAAGTGCTATTTACGTTTACACTTGTGGGATAAGTATAATCAAAGTATTATTATGAAAGTCTAATAAATTTACTGATGGTTACAACTCCACAACATTTACAAAAACAACTTGCAATATTCTTGAGCTGCGATTGTTTGCTTTTGTGAATGTTGTACCACCTGCAGTAAATACTTGAAGTGATGCCAATGCAAATTTAAAAATACACCTCTGACGTGATGAGAATACTGAGTTTTCCAAAATGGTTTAGAAAATTAAGATTTACCGACCGCTTGTCAATTTTTGATTTGGATTTCTCTCATACTGAATACATTTTGTTTTTACATGGTAAGATTTCCTTTATTCTGCACATATTTTTGACAGATCTAAATACTATTATTACCATGTAAAGGTGCCTTTATAAGCATTTAGAACAAACAGAACCAAACACAAGTAAAACCAAATGAAATAGAACAATTTTGAAGTAGAAATTCAAGCATTCAAGTAATGTTCTACTTCAGTTTTGTTTGTAAAATTTGATGTTGTTGTTCATGGTTTTTGTCTTTGTATCAGTGCGCAAGTGGTGTATGCACAGTATGCTCATGTGTGTGTGTGTTGTTGTTCATGGTTTTTGTCTTTGTATTAACAACAAATATTTAATGTTAAATGCCAATGTGCTTGCTGTTATTCATCGTTTATTTGCTTCATTGTTAGGTTTTGTTTTGGATTTTGCTGGGAACTACTACACAATAGTGAGAGGTGTTTTTTAGAAAATTCTGTGCAGCCCTTTAGTATGTACATATTTTCTATACAAATTTTTTGACACACGAGCCGCTCAAGCAACAACAAATGATCATGTTGTTTTTGCATTGTTGTATTTATTGTAATCCCAGTTTCACCTGGTAAAATGAATTCGCCTTGGGTAGTGGTATAAGCACAGCTGTCTTTCGTTTCATTTGCGTATATTTGCCAAAAACACATAGACTCCCTTGTATTTTCAAACAAAATTTTGCCAACTGTTCGTAAATTCTACCAACAAAATACATGTTGATGGTTTTTGGCGTTGTATATATTGTAATTTTGCCACTACTAAATTCATAACTTATTTATCGTGTGTCAAATGTTTCCTTCCCTATGTAGATAACACACGATAAGTGTTTAACAATGTAGATGTCATGCGTTTACACCAACTCAAAATCTAGTAGATTTGAATTAAAATCTACAACGAAATCTTTATCGTTTACACCACCGTTTTTTGGCATCTAGGAAGATTTCATTTTAACAAAAATAATTTACACATGTGGGTTTGGCAAAACAATTTTATCAGAGACTGAACACACCACATTAAAGTGTATATTTTTGTTGACCAGAGACTGAATACGACACATTAAAGTGTATATTTTTGTTGCACCGTAGTATTTTTAAGTACTTTTTGAACAAAATCACAGTTGCTTCGCTTGGTACTGAATAGATTTCAGGAGATTTCGCCGAAATCTGCTCATAAAGTAGATTTCATTTTGTATGGGAAATCTTCTCAAAATCTACTAGATTTGACTTTAAATCTCGAATGCGCAGATTTCGTTTTGGTGAAAACAGACTATTACCTCAAAAACATTGCTTCTGTAAAAAACATGAGCAAAGTCATCTGACAAAATTTCAAATAGAGTGTGTTATTTTGTTATATTTAATCATGTGGCATCAGAATTGTATTCCTTGGAAACAATTCAGCGGGGGTTGATTTTGGGCGGTAAAAGTAGTCGGCTTGTGGAAATTTTAACGTATTCATATTTTAATATCAGCCAGTTCGCCGGCGTCGAAAAGATAAGTTCATTCGCACCCTAGGCGAAAAAAATTGACTTGGGATTTTTCTAACTTTATTCTATGCGAACGATGTGACATAGACAAACCCAAATTGATTCGAATGTGAGTGACTAGCTTTCTTTCGCATACATTTTCATTCGATATCATCGAAGAGGCTGTATGTTTTAAATAATTATTTTTTTTTATTATAATAAAAAGCATAGCCAATGTCAGACGTAAATGTATATGTACGTTTGTGAGGGAATTTTACAAAACGTCTGTAAAAATGAAAAATTTTGAAAGCACTGGAAAAATACATGAGGAATTACACATTAAAAAAACCAACGCAAAAACATATCGCCTGTGGTTGCCTTTAATTTTTTTTTGTACTTTTGTCTGTTTTTGCTAAATTTTATTTATGTGCCCTACATTTTATTTACACAAAGGGATACATTTTATAATTCTGTTTTGTTTTTCAACTTAATTTTTGCCGAGAAAATATCTGCTTGTTAAATTGTTTGAAAGACTTTTGAGTGATAATAGGCGGTAGATGTGAGTAATCTGCATAAAGATGTTGATCAGCGTTGGAAATTTTCAGAGTGACACAAAAGGGGGTTTTTAAACCAAAAATTGTCACAAAACGTACAGCAAAATTAGCAATTTATTTATAACTTTTTGTTATTTTGGGTTAATAACCAATGTATCACTAATTACGGGTGAGGATAAAAAAAAACAAATTATTAAATCACACTTGGCTAAGCCGATCAAGTAGATATCGGTTAAGGGCATGAAAAGATTTTCCCAGCTTGCTCAAGGTCGGTTTATTTGGTTCTTAACCCGGATTTGCAGACTGTGTGAAGTACAAAAAAATAAAATACAAGCTCCAATTTGTGTTCTTTCTAGACGAATTTTTATTCTGTTTTGCAGCAACTTAAAACATGACAAGATGTGATGTCATGTAGGGTAGAAATTCCCGAACTCACACTGTGAGTGTCCAACCCCTTGACAGACTGTTTACCCGAATGATGTTTTATGCCCGTCCTTTATGCAAACGCTTACCTTTACCTTCGCTTACCCAAACATTTCTCCAGAAGAAACAAATTACATATTCATAATGAATTCAAATATTTTATTGACAAAGAAAATATAAGTAAAAAAGTGAAATGGGTTTTGTTCAGTGGTTACAATAAATTCAAATTAGAAAAGAAGTTTCTGCAGAAAACACATATTAGGTTGAGATTATAAGACTGTATCAAATTAAGTAATAATAACATTTAAAGAAAGTAATATTAATATTTAAAGAATAATAATTATATTTAAACAAAAATAGTAATATTATAAAATATCCTAATTTACGTATGTACATAAATACCCTTCGATGTGTTGCTGGAATCTGGTGGCTGCTGCTGATGAAGTTGTTGCTGATATTGTTGTTGCTGGTGTTTTTCTGGATTGTTTCATTGAATTGTCTTTGTGTCGAATTGTTTTATTTGTGTATTTTTCTTCACACTACAGCATACGCAATAATACTTTTGGTGTTCGGTTTTAATATACATCGCCTTCAGCGAAATGTCTCGTTTACATTGTTTTTTTCTTTCAGTTATTCAAAAATTTAAGTGAAAATTACTTGTTCCAATCGGAAACAAACAGAGACATACAATTCATTAGTCTTGTGCACTTTAAAGTTAAATTTCATTTTAATCACGTTAACACACACAGGGTAGTTATATAAAACAAATTCTGTCCTGCTGGGTATTTATCCCAAATCAGAATACGAGCAGCTGTCTGCGTAGTTGCTGAACGTTGGAACTTTTATAAGGAAAATACTTTTGCAACATTATAGTAATCTTGTTTTGCCACATTTTGCACATACACTAGCTGCATATTTTATTATAACATTTCTTAATATTTCACCTACATTAACGTTATTCAAGATACCACTGAAAAAAAAATTTGGAGACAAAATCTCCTCATTTTATCCGTTTTTTTTTTTCTTTAATTGTTGAATTTTTATTAAAATGTTTTAGTTACAAGTTATAATTTCCTTTTTTTCATACTCAAGTCTTTTTTTCTATTTTAGCTATTGTTATAACCAGGTCTCTCGTCCATCAGGACCGTGCTCGTTAAGATCTTCTACTTAACTGCCATGTGTGCTGACTTTTATCGTTAAGCAGCACTGCATTTGTTCTATTCCTTTTCTTTCACTGTGACGTAATGCCAATTGTCGCAATGTCATTGGTCAGTCGATGTAACGGATCTTTTCGCCATCATTTTTCTGTTCTCTACTTGTTTGAAAAGGAGCGCGATAACCAAAGAATAGAAAAATATTTAGTGTTGATCATATGATACGTTACCACCTGACATTTCCCTTTCTCACGGTGACTTTCGCTATAAGGATACTACACGCATAATAAAATAGATGCTCATTGAATCTGATTTTAACATGAGTTCTGATTCGCTGAGGCGTTTTACTTTCCATATGTGCGACAAATAAATTCGTCCGTAACATAAACAATTAAAAAAACACCAATAAACTGTTAAAACTTTTTGTCTCTTTATTATAATCGTACATTCCATTTGATTTCGTACAAAAGTTTCGATCTACTCGACACTAGAATATTTTTATCAGTCACAAACTAGAGGTTATGCAAAAGGTGATCTTTATTATTGATCATGATACATACATCAAGGAAACATCATTTCTATGTTATTTGTAAAATAACAACTCAGTGAAAGAGCTATAACAATTGATATTAGAAAGCATTCAGTTAAATTTTTAATCGTGCATAAATTAAAGCAGAAGCTTTTATTTGGATCAGTGAACATGATGTACACGAGTACATAAAAGAAAAATCGTTTCTGTGTGCTTTGTATATTTTTAAAAGCAGTGACACCCCCATAACATTTGATATTTGGTGTGTTCATTTACTTTACTAGTAAAAATTTGCAACGAGAGAATAACGAGAAATTTTTCACAATTACTCTCAAAAATGTGAAAAAGTAAATGAACTCTTTACTAGCTAAAATTTGCAAGTTAGAGTAGTTTTGTTACGAGTATGTATAGTAGTGATGTCCAAAGAGAAATCCATAGTTACGCTCTGAGTGTAAATAAATTTGCACTGGGAGAAAAAGTACGCAAATCAAAAAAATTGTTTTAGCTAAAATTTGATTAAAATTGAAGTAAAAGTAAAGAATAAATATATGAATTTATGTTTTTAGTATTTTTAATAAATTTTATATCACAAAAAGTAAAATATGCGCAAAATACAGAGAAAAAACAAGGAATAAATTCATACACCCGTGCGCATGTTCATTCGTCGCTGTCTCATTGACGACTAAACTAATGAGCGTAAAGCATTAAACACATTCGAGACAGCAGGCTACACGAACACGCGACTACACATGCCGCTGGCTACAAATGTAGCCTGTAGCCAGCTACCTAAATATAATGAAAACGGCAGCTACTTAATAAACAGCTGATATTGTTTTCTATATGTCTTTACAAATCTTAAAAAGCTTTTTTGCATACAAAATGGCTGAGGGAAATTTAGAAAATTCTATAGTAGCTATTGCTAAAATAGTGCGAGCTACTTAGTATTCGGTGTAGTAATATACATATATAAATATTTAAAAATTAAATATTAGGAAATCACAATCAAAATTTACAATTAAAATTTGAAACTTCTAAAATATGAACAGCCGCTTCTTTGCATTTTAGTGGTGCCACTTACATTTTTTTTAGCTGTTTTTAAAGCTATATAAAGAAAATACAATGAAGACTAAAGTAATTTAAATATATATAATTTTTGGAGCTTTAGATCTTTGTTTTTCGTTTTTTATTAAAAATTAACAATTCAAAATCTTTTATTTCTCGATATTTCTATAACAATTTGTTATCATCGTCAGGGAAATTAAAATGTAATTAAAAATTTAAATTGAAATATTATTGTCAAAAAATTCCTATATCCAAAAAATTCATACACAAAGAAACATTCTTAATATTAACAAATTGAAAAATAACATAATTTAAATTAAACTTATTCTGCAACCAACAAATGCCCTGTTAACGATTACAACATCTTGTACCTTATCCTTAAGCACATGGCACATGATAACATTACTCACAGAATAACATTGCCATTAAAAAAACCAAGAATTTACCAAGCTGAATTATTAGCGTTTCGTAGTTATAATTATTTAAAGACACTTCACATTTTGTGTTAAGACTTGTCAAAAATTCAAATAATACTTGCAAGTGAGAGTTTAAAGCGTAATATTTAAACTCTCAATTTGACATCATAACACTTTGAGAAGTTTATTTAAACTATAAGATTTTTTATTGAACAGGATTGTATTTTTTACAAAAGCAATTAATAATCATTTACAGTTCTCATCTGAATCATAGTGTTACACTAAAATTTGTTACTAGTTCACATAACTATTATATGCAAACATATAAATAAATGAATAAATGTTAACTTCATCTTGTCTTTCAATTGAATAACAAAAATTAATGATTAAAAAAAAGTTTTCATCAATTGTGTTTGCGCATGGAAGATAATATGAAAACCAGCTTTTTTATTGTTTCGTTTTTTTACACATCACTAATGTACATAACATGTTTATGAATTCCTAAACAAAATTTTAGTAATAATAAAATGAAAAAGGGGTAAATTATATAAAACGTAATTGCTTATTTTAATAAATACACAAAACTAAAATTATCCGACATTCAAATAATACTTTTCATCAATTATTTTTATCAAAAACATCGTATATGTGATTAATAAAAAAAATTTTAGATTTAAATAGGAGTTTTCACAATATATAAAATAAAAAAAAACAGTATCTAAAATCAAAAAAAATTGTTAGAAAAGGGTGCAATCAGTTTTAAAAACAGTTGACTGAAAAGAGTGCTCTACAGAACATTTTAACTTAAAATTCTTTTATGAATACAGTTTTATCGTGTTTCCTCTAAAAATGATTTGAATAACTGTTTAACATTTTTATGAATACATTTTGTGAACTTGTTCTCAAAGCGCTAATTTATTTGACTTTGCTTGATACATTGGCATCACTAACAAAGCTTTTGTAGCCAACAAAAATAGAAATTAGTTTAATTGGACTACACCTACAAAATCAGCCTGGACAACAACCTGCAGCCGTGCTGCTTGCTCTTTTCAAAATAATCATTCTCATAAGAACACGTCTATTTTAATTTTGAGCTTTTGTAGCTTGTAGCCTGCTGTCTCGAATGTGTTTAATGCTTAAGATTGTGTTTGCTTTTGTTTACCACTTTAATACAATGGATGGGCATCGCTAATGTATAGGTATATATGAGTACTTAACAACTACCCTTACATTTTTTGGACAAATTATACATAGTATATTATATTATAAAAATAATGTGCTTATGGTCATTTATATTCAGCATTGTCGTGATTGGCGAAGTCGAAATATGCTAAATACTATAAGGGTGATTATCTACTTTTGAATAAAATATATATTTTTAATTAGGGGGCTTTTGCCATACACCTTTCAGCTCAATTGGCAATTGAGTCGGTTGTTGTACAAATCAGGATGTGTATGGATTTGTAAGTTGATTAGTTTCGCAGTTGTCGAGTTGGTTGAAGAAAAATCAAACGATTTTGTTATTGTAGCAATTATATTTTTGGCCAACGTATTTTGTTACTTGCTTTTTGTATATACTTAGCTGGTGAGGGCTAACGTTCTTTATGTCAATAAAAATGCAGAATTATCAAACGATTTTGATTTCTCAAGTTGGCTAGTAAGTCTCTCAATTCGATTGTGCTATACATGTGTGTTCGAGTCTCCTAATCGCCGGCCAAAATTTATATTGGTAGTTTTTTTCGCAAAGGAAACGCCAATTTTTCCTTCATACTTCCTTTATGAGTGATCCAGCAATGCAAAGTAATAAAGATTATCGATTGAAAAAACTTGATCAGCAATTGGACATTGGACATACATATATCAGTATCTGAGGTTTTTAATATTATAATCAATACATAAAACCAGTTTCTTTCATTTGATTGCTTATCAGATAAATCAATTTGCTTGCCCTTTATATTATTATACTTCCCTTTATATTCATACTTCCTTTATGAGTACTCGTAATCAAGCAATGCAAAGTAATAAAAATTATTAAATAAAAATGAATGATATTGGAGAAGAAAGCGATGTAGAAACAAAAGGTAGAGACGAAAATGCTATCAACATTAATAGTCAGGTAACAGAAATCTTAAAATGCGTTATATGCATGGCAGAGCCATGCATATAACGCATTATTTTCAAAATTTGGACACTAAACCCAAGAAAAGTAATTGAACCTTGTTTTGCCCTTACTATAGACAGTTTTTTGAAAGTAATATACTCCTAATTATATTTCAATAAGCGATTATTTATTTTGATAATAAAGTACTTTTTACTTCTGTGAAAACTCATTTCTGTAAAAATAACTCAATTTTTTGGTTTAATTTTTCAAGGGAATACTAATTCGTATATTTAAAGAGAATATAAAATAATTCTGTATTGAAATAATCACTTGTTTAATTAAAAATAGTGGAAGTGCCAATTTCTTATAGGCAACATAAGTAAAAGTTATGCGTCAAAGTTTTGCCACCGAACGTGTGAATCAACTTGATAATGAGAACGGCTTTTATTCACATTATCACTCAAATATTTTCATATTTAACTTTTTTTTTTTTAATTATGGACCTGATGACATTTTTAAAAATGTCCATTTGCGAAATGTCACTATGCCCATGGACACTATGAAAAAAAAGTTTCATACTGTCCATGGACATTATGACATGCCACCATCTCGGGTATATATGGACCGATATCAAGGAAAACTTTTTTTCCTTTTAATGCGCCATTTTTAATAATTGTGTGAAGTTTGAAGCAACACAAATAATTATTTTGTCAAAAATTTTAATACAAAATTGCAAAAAATAGTGGCCTTTTACGAAATTTTGGATATATCTCAGCTATATGTGAACCGATTTTACTAAATTTCAATAGCATACCCATGAATCGATGGTGTAAAAGTTTCAAGTCAGTAACGGTGTTTCAACGGCGGACAGACGGACATCGTGTAATCGAATATTCTATCAATACTGATTCTGAATATGTATGTCGGAAATGAAAATTGTAGAAATTACAAACGGAAACACAAACTTACGAGTATATATACCCTTTACATGTTTGTGAAGGGTAAACAAATTACTGTTTAGTACTGCTTACATTTTTGCAATTGGAGCGCCACCCAGAGAACATTGAATAGTTCACTTAATAATCTCCACAAACCGAAAGATAATTACAGATAATGAAAAATTGGCTATATTAGAACTTTTATGGGCTTGGCTTAGTCATTGTTGCCATTACCTTCCACCATTCTCTTTAAATAAATAAAATTTTATTCCAATGTTGATGAAGTCGGGCTGATTGTTGTTGAATGTGCAAGGTATGCACATTGCGCTCTTTGCAGTAAAATACAGCAATAATTAATCCCGGCCTCATCTACACTGCAATATTTAACGTTTGGAACTGGATAAGCCAGTGTACTGACAGGTAAATTTAAAATAGTTTATTGCAATATACGTGGGCTGAGAACGAATTTCTTCTTTGTTTATGCTCACACTTGTCTCCATCGGCCGGTTATTTTCACTTTGTGTAAAACCCAGGTGTCTAAAAATGCTGATCCACAGGATTTTTATAAACCCTGGTATCAACTACATCGTGGCCTTGTAATGTACAATAGCAATGCAATTATATTCCAATGCTAGCAACCATAGACATATATGGTGCTGAATTTGCCTGCCTTTGGTTCAAATTCAAAATCAGGACACACTATTTGCACTTCGGATTTCTTTACAGAAGTCCAAAAGCGGGTAGGGATATTACCTTTTCTGGTTTCGATGCTCTCTCTGACTCCACATCGAGATCCTGGAGAGTTGCTCGAGCAGCGAAATCGTTGTTGCTGGTGATTTTGATGTTCATAACTCTTCCTGGCCCCGCCATTCGAGTCACACAACTCAAGAAGGTCAATATGTTGATTTATTCGCTGCGCACATCCACCTTTTGCAACTAGTGAATGAACCTACTCACATTCCGTGCGTTGCAGTGCATCATTTAAATACCCTTGACCTATTCCTGATTTCACAGGAAAAGGTCAAAGGTCATGATAGGAATTTCCTCTCGAAAATTCGGATCATTGCACCATTTCTGCTTCCATTTCATTCTCAGAACTTCGATGCGTTTCTAAAACATCTACGAAGCGTTTGAAATATATATACGAAAAGCCCGTTGGGCTGAGCTCAACAATTTTACGAGCATTTTAATTGGAATCTATGCTTTCTCAACAACGATACAAATACTTCAGCAAAAATGGTTGAAAATGTAATTTGGCTACGGATGAGAACATTCATCCCCAACAAGCAAATTTCAACTGAACCAAGAGCGAAATCTTGGTTTAATCAGACGTCTAAAACCGCGGACAGATCCAGAGAGAAAGTATTCTGGCGTTCAAACAAGGATCCAGATATCGATTTGCTGCGCAAAAAGGCAAGATCTTCGTGTGCCAAGGTACTTAAACCAAAGTTCTCACTTCTCCCCGCGGCAGTAAGACGTTTTGTTCATATGTTAAGAGAGTAAGCCACAGTGATAATTTAACAATTCCAACTATTTCAAAGAATAATCAAGCATTCACAGACCCGGCTAAAAAAGCTGGCTGAATATTTTGCAAGCAACTCACACTTGGTGAAATGCAGTCAACCACTGCCCCAGCTGGGCAGAGTAGCTGAGGCTACGCCAAAGATATTTTTCCGAGCTCGAGCAGTTAAAACGGTTTTGTCGGACCTGGACATAAATAAGGCTCCTGGAGCGGATGGCAATCAAGCACTGGTTTTAAAGCAGTTGTCTACGTTTGCGCATCTATTAGCTCGTATTTTTAGCACATAGTACCATCTTGGTGAGTTTCAATTGTGTTGGAAAGTTGCCAAAGTAAGACAAATAATCCCTCTGCGCTTTCGAAAATAATGGAAAGAGAGGATAACTGGTGCCACTCGGTTCATAATTGTGGTGTGAGTAAGGTGGGGCTCTGGATATTTCCAAGGCTTTAGATGCAGTGTGGCATGGTGCATTACCATTAGAACTTATCGCTTTTGGTGTCAGTGATGATATT
Organism: Thecocarcelia acutangulata; assembly: GCA_914767995.1. Classification (NCBI taxonomy): domain Eukaryota; kingdom Metazoa; phylum Arthropoda; class Insecta; order Diptera; family Tachinidae; genus Thecocarcelia; species Thecocarcelia acutangulata. The sequence continues at coordinate 53,732,913 of OU612098.1, read as the reverse complement.
TAAATCGAGCTTACTCACAGACCTCCCTATACGAGTTGTGATAGATGGTGCGGAGTCCAAGATTAATTCAGGGGTTGACTTCAACGCTCAAAAGACCCAAAGTTGTTTATTAACGTAGAAGCGCATGACCGAAAATACAGTGTGATGTTCGGTGAATTGAACACATTTTTCATATCTCCAAAGAATCATTCAAGTGCTTTGGTTTTTTGAAACAGTGCAAAATGTACTTCACTCCGTCCGATCTCCTTAGTATTTATACCATATATATTCGACTGAAGATGGAATACAATTCTCATGTTTGGGCCGGTGCCTTAATGGCGTCACTTGACCGAGTGCAGGAGAGAGCAAAGAAGCTTATCGGTGACAGTAGGGTATACAACTCTATTGATTCACTGGAGCATCGCCGCAGCGTGGGGTGTGTTACTCTATTTTATCGATACTACAATGGATTTTGCCCTGATGAGATAAGGGATCCTGCCTGCAGATTTGTTTCCTGTCACATATAACGTTAGAAAATTTAAATCAAATATCCACTAATACTACTCCCTCTTTTGTCCTCCACATGATCTAATTTCCTAGTTCCGGTATATGGCAATGCATATGTAGGGGTCACCCGCTGAGTACTGATCCAAGCATAAAATAAATTAAATTATTTTGCGATGTTGGGGATATCGGGTTAACTGCTGTTGATTGTATAGCATCGGAGTTATATACACTTGATTCTACATATTTAAATGCCAACACAGCAAATAGAATATTTGTTCATTGATTTTCCGTCCTAATAACAGGAAAGTTTAAAATTGTCTTTTGAAATAGGAATATATGTGGGCTGATAAGGAATATCTTCTCTTTTTATGCTCACACCTGTTTCTATTAAACGGATACTTTCGACTTATAGAAAACCCAGGTATCTGAGAATGCTGATTCACAGGATTTTCACATACCTGGGTACCAACTTCTATCCCTCTTTAATTTTCACTGGGGCCCTATAATTAACGTTCGAAATGAAGTTGTGTTCCAGTGCTAGCAAACCATTAGGCATGCATTTTTTTTTCTTCATTCAATTATTTATTGAATCTGGAAAATATGAACTAACAATAAGTATTCAAATCTTAATACTAAATATAAAAGTTATTTAAGTCCAGCCACTGCTAGACAAAAAAGTTTTATTTTGCGCGAATAAAATCGGTAGAATCATCTATTTAACGTCCTGATGGTGGCAAAGGTATCGCTTCTTCTCAACAAAAAGTGGCCGCCAAAATTAAGTATATTTCATGCAAGTGGATTTGGGTGAAGTTCCAGTTTACTGATATACCTTGTCGCGTACTTAGAAAATTCGTCTTTTACCAGCGGAACACACATATCCTTGTGAATTCGTGAGTTACATACTAGAGAGCTGCAGTAATCGTACGAAGAATTTGGTTTTGTCCTCTTTGAATTTTTTTGAGGCGGTTCCCAATAATTGAACTCCGTAGCACCATAAAGGCTTTAAAATAGCGTTATGTAACAAAAGTTTGCAACCCAACTTCAATGCCGAATTTCTGGCCATAAGCCAATTCAGTTGCGCTGCTTTTAATCTCAACTGAGTGACTTTCGCATCCATGTGAGGCTTCCACGTTAGCCTACAGTAGAGCTGAATACCATGGTACTTGACTTCATTTTGCTGCGGAATAGGTGAATTGTTAATTTGAATAGCCAAACATGTTTACGCAGTGTGAACGTAACGTGAGTACACTTTTGTTCATTATTTTCCAAAGTTTTAGCCATCTCTCTGGTTGGCGTGTCAGAAGCGTAAACCAAATATATGGTAAGTATAAGAATGCTATTTTGGAGAACTTCTGCCTCGATTGGCTAAGTTGGGCTTTAGAAAATGCCTTCTCTGATATAAAAATTTCGACCTCATGAGTAGCTTTCCAGAAGCTTGTGAGTGTTTGCAGGCAAGTTTAAGTTTATTTTGAATTAACCGTTGTACTACACTTTATCAAAAGTATGGATATTGTCAATGAATAGAGCTGAACTATACTTTTGTCTTCAAAAGTCTGTATTTTTCTAGGAGTTGCCAAATCGACGATTAGGGATACATCCAACATCACTCAATATTGGAGTCAACTTCGGCATTAGCAAGACTTATTGGTCTATATGATTCTACTTTAGTGGGAACCTTCCCTGGCTTGGTTATTATAGTAATCATAGACACGTTCCACTCTACAGGTTAATATTCGCGACGTAAAATAGCGTTAAAAATACAAAGAAGAGTTCTTCTAGCTACACGATGTAACCGCTCAAGCATTTTACCAGCTTGAGCTTTCCTAGATTTTGTCTTACAAATAATGTTTTTGACATCTTAAACCTAAGTCTTACATAGGCGGTGTAACAGCATATGCCGGTAGTTAAGCTGAATTATTCGCTGTATCATTTCAGAATCGCTTCTCTCCCAGTCTCCAGTTGAAGTTCGCAAAGGTGGCTTACCTACTACTGGTCTTTTCAGACCTTTTGTCGCTTGCCATAGAGAATAATCGGAATGAGGAGTACCATCAAGATCTTCCAGATAATTTTCATTGGAAGCCATTCTTTGGACTTGGACTGGTGGTAGCGTGCTGTACGGCTAGTTTGAGGATTTCAGATAATTCGTTAATTCACACATCAATATCCTCAGGGGTTCTCAAGGCAATATTTTCCGTACAATGAGTACTCAAATATTTTTTATGTTTTCACCAATTAACTCTAGTCAACGGTCAACGCCAAGTTACTAAATCAGTAGCATCACTTGCATACACTCTGAAGGAAAACTTTCGATCTGATGACCAATAAGTAGGGTGTCCACCTGAAATCACATCTAAGTCCATTTTGGAAATTAAACGTGATCCCCAGTGTTTAGCATTATAGTCGCCAGCCGCTAAAAATCGAGGCCCAAGTGATTTGAAAAAATTTGAATATTGGCTTTCTGTTATTGAAAATCGGGGCGGTGAGTAAATCGAGGAAATAACGATTTTTTCATGAAAATATTCAATGCATATATTTGCTTGGAGATACTCCTCACGTATCTCGTTCATTAAATAGTGCTTAATTCTGGATTTTATTAGAATTGCCGATCCTCCGCAAGATCTTCCACGGGGATCTTTAGTGTCATATAATGCGTACCCATTAATATTGAAATAAGTGTTGGTTGTCAAATGGGTTTCAGCAATCAATATTATATCGATTTGCTTTTCCATAAGGAAGTGTTCAAGTTCATTTTTGTGTTGGCGAATGCCGTTTGCGTTCCAGAAACATATTTTTAACCAACTCATTTTTTTAAAATTGCCTGCAAAATAGTGCATTGCATTTTCAGCATTTCCTGCATCATGTTCGTCATGGAAACCGTAAATGTATTTATAGATTGAGCAAGAGTCTGCAGAGTTGCCGCAAAATTGCTAAAATTTTGTTCGGGGTTTGATGGCCTATTTGTCATTGACCTCTTGAAGTGAGTATAGACAGGGCAACCCCTGTAGTTTGCAGTATGGTTACCTCCACAATTACTGCATATTTTAACGCTCGAGTCAGTCTTAGGTTTTTTGCACTATGATGTACCGTGAAGTTCTCCACACACAACGCAAACTGCCGGCAGCTTACAATAGGCCTTAGTATGGCCAAATTCTTGGCAGCTTAGGCATTGAACGGGCCCTAAACGCTTATGAGGCTCCTCAACGGTAACCTTACGATGTAAAAGATATTTGAGGTTATAAATTGGATGCACTTCATTCTTTTTCAGGAGAACATCTAGGTTCTAGGTTCCAATTCAACCCTAAACATGAGTTGAGGAATTTTTTCACGGTTTCTAATATTAACCAAATTTTTAATTTTGAAGCCATTGTCTTCTAGTCCGGTTTTGACCTCATTCGTGTCAACAAAAGGGTCAATCCCTTTTATAACGACCTGAATACCTTTGGCACTTTTAAGCTGATATGTGTAAAATGATCGTTTCTCCTTCTCTAGAGTGTCAGACAATTTTCGATATTCATTCTCGTGGTTGACCTGGATTTTGGTTTCATTGATGCTGCCGTGCTTAATCGATGTTACATTAAAAGTGTCTTTGCCGATTGCCGCAATAAGTTGTTTTACCAGCTCACTAGAGGTAGGCTCTCGCAAATATATTGGTGGCGGCTTAAAGGTTTTTTTAGGTATTGCTGGTTCATCAGTCTGAAGGATAGCAAACCTCTTACTATCCATTGTCGTGGTGGTCTTATCATCTTTGGGTATTTTGGACTGAGATGACATTTGAGCGGATTTGGGGCTTCGCTGCCGTTTAACCACGGTTACATACCTGTCCATGCCTACTTGTGTTTTCAGCTTATCAACAATAACTGAACTGGTAGATGGTTTGTTCGTCTGTTGTAACAACTATATGTGGCGAACATGAGCACGTGCGGTTTCTTTCTCTAAGCGACCACAGATTTTCCAGTGATTTTTTCAAAGACTCCTCTTCAGAAATCCAAGGACTTTTTCTACCGGAGCTAAGCTCTTTTTCAGAATTACATCTGAGAGGTACACTCATGCAATTAATTGCTTCTATTTTTTATTTACAATTTAAAACGATATTAAAAAAAATGTCACAATGTTTTTCTTTTAAATAAAATCACTCTGTTCACCTATTACGGTTTTTACTTAATCCCGTTTTATTTTTTTTTACTTTGCGATCAAAAAACAAACACGTCCGTTCACTATCGAAGCTAAACAACGACTTGCCTCAAAAGTATGAAGTCAGAGTTAGAGCACCTCTTGGCAATTCTGATCATTGCTCCATTTCTGCCTCTTTTTCGGTCTCTGAACTTGAAAATTGCTTTGAAAAGTTTCTAAAGCAAGTACGAAATGATTAAAATTTACCAAAAAGCTCGTTGGGCTGATGTCAACCAATGGTCGAAAATATAATCTTGATTGGGATGGAAACAAAAGTTCGTTTAATCACACGTGAAAAAACGCAGTCAGGAAGCATTCAGGAATTAGCAATTAAACAAGTCTTCACGTATAAGGGTAATTACAGCACCCATTTCATCTTTCGTTAAAGAGTAAGCAAAAATGCTAGTTCATCAATTTCAACTCTTTTAAAGAATGCTCAAGCATTCATAGACTCGATTGACAACGGTAACCAGCTAGCTAAAATTTTTTCAAGGTATTCTTTTTTACCAGAAAACTGTCAAACACTTCCGTAATTACTGCAGCAATGCCAAATATATTCTTCGGCATCCAGGCATAGAGTAAGATGTTGACGCATTACTTCAAAACTTATTGCTTTTAGTGTCGGTGATTATTTTTCTCGCACTATGCAAGTTGTTATAGACGGGAACTGATCACACGAGATCAAGATTAATGCAGGGGTACCTCAAGGCTCCGTCCTTTCTCCTGCTCTATTTCTATTTTTCTTAATTACCTCCTATACCAAACTTCAAACTTGTTCCACTTTTTTACAGATGACAGCAACATTTGCCACTCGTACTCATTCAAAGTGCCAAGGGGCAGAATATATTTTTTTTATAATTCAATTATTTATTGTATCTTCTAAAAGAACTAACAATAAGTATACAAATCTTAAAAATACAAATTCATTAATTAATATAAAAAAAAAAAATTAATATTGAAAAATTTGATTTACTTAGATCCAGCCAATGCTAGACGAAAAGGTGTTTCTTGCGTGTATTTTGTTGGTAAATCACCTTTCCAACGCTCTGATGGTTGCAAGGGTGTCCATCCTTCTCAGTCGAGTGTGGCCACCAAAGTTAAGGATGCTACGTGCGAGAGGATTCGGGTGAGACTCCAGTCTGTTAATGTACCTTATAGCGTGTTTTGAAAATTCATCTTTCACTAAGGGTACACCTAGATCTTTGTGAATTCGAGCGTTTTTAACATACCATGGAGATGCAGTAATTATACGGAGAATTTTATTCTGGCGCTTTCGAATTTTCTCAATGTTAGATGCAGAGGCGGTATCCCACAATTGAATTCCATAGCTCCATATTGGCTTTAGCGTTATACAACAAAAGTTTGCAATCTAACTTCAAGATAAAATTTCTGCCGATGAGCCAATTTAGTTGCACCGCTTTTAATTTCATCTGGGTGACTTTAGCGTTAATCTGAGACTTCCACGTGAGCCTACGGTCGAGGTGAATACCAAGGTATTTGACTTCACTGTGCTGCGGAACAATGTAGTTGTTGATTTTAATAGCCGAACAAGTTTTTCTACGTAGTGTGAATGTAACATGGGTACATTTTTGTTCATTTACTTTGATTTTCCAAAGTTTCAGCCATTTCTCCAATATAAGAATATGTTCTTGCAAATTTTGTGATGCTAATTTATAGGCTTCATGGACACTGATGAATGCTGTATCATCTGCAAAAGTTGAAGTGTGAATTTTGCAGCTCGTTGGCATGTCTGAAGCATGAATCAAATATAAAGTTGGGCCTAATATGATACCCTGGGGAACTCCAGCTTCGATTGGCTGAGTCGAGCTTTTGAAATCACTTTCCTTAACGACGAATTTCCGGTCATATAAGTAGCTCTTTAACAGCTTGTGTGTGTTTGCAGGCAGGTTTAATTTTATTTTATGAGTTAAGCCTTTGTGCCACACTTTGGAAAAGCTTTGGAAACGTGAATGAATAGAGCTGAACAATATTTTTTATTTCCGAACGCGTTTCTGATAACATTCACCAGCCTGTGTGTCTGTTCTATGGTGCTATGCTTGGCCCTAAAACCGAATTGATGGTTAGGAATACATCCTACTTCATTCAAGATTGGGGTCAACCTCGTCATTATCAATTTCTCGAACAGTTTTAAAATTGTTGGCAATAGACTTATCGGCCTATATGACTCAACTTTTGTAGGATCCTTTCCTGGTTTGGGTATCATAGTAATGACAGATACCTTCCACTCAGTGGGAAAGTACTCGAGACGTAAAATAGAATTAAAAATAAAAAGGACGAATCTTCTAGCTACTCGAGGTATCTGCATAAGCATTTTGTTGGTAATTTTATCAATACCTGGAGCTTTTCTGGGGTTTAAGTTACTAATAGCATTATCGACATCTTGAAAACGATGTCTAAAAGGTACGGGAGGTCTAACTGCATATGGGTTTGAGTACGCAATGGTGGCTTAGATCTAATGGGTCTCTTTAACCCTCTTGCTGCTTTCCACAAAGAATAATCCGATTGAGGACTACCATCGAGGCTTTTCAAATAGGTTTTGAGGGAAGCCACTCTTTGGACTTCAAGCACATTTCTTAGTTGACTTACGCATTCTCGAAGCCTAGCTTTAAGCTGAGGAGACCTGCGAAGTTGCCATTGTCTGTTGATTCTTCTTTTTTCTGAGGCTAGGTGTTCGATTTCAGAAGAACAAGTTCTGCTATTCATACTTCTAAAGTTTGTAGTGGTAGCATGTTGCATGGCTTTTATAATATTTTGGGAAAAATCATTAATTGACACATCAATATCCTCTGGAGTTCTCAAGGATATATTTTCCCTACAATGAGTACTTAAATATTTTTTATATTTTAGCCAATTCACTCTAGATTGGAATACACCTATGTCGTTAAATGGGGATCCAATATTCTGGGGGAAACATATAGAGATCATAGTAGGTGAGTGATCGGAGGACAAATCCAATAAAGGCTCCACATGCATCCATTCTAAGGGGACGTTTTTTACGATTCCAAAGTCAATAACATCTGGGATCTTTCGCTGGTCAGATGGCTAATAGGTGGGACACCCGCTGGAGATTACATCTTAACCCAATTTTGATATAGTATCAAAAAGCACACGACCCTTCGGGGAGATTAATCTTGAGCCGCAATATGTGTGTTTAGCATTATAGTCACCAGCAGCTATAAATCGGGATCCAAGAGAAGTAAAAACTTTGAGCAATGGTTTTCTGTAACTGAAAGCCGAGGCGGGGAATAAATTGATGAAATTACCAATTTCCTGTGAATGTGTTCAATACAAATATTTGTTGCTTGAAAATATTCTTCACATGTCTCATTTAGCAAGTAATGTTCAATTATATTTTTAATTAGAATAGCCGAACCTCCACAAAATCTTCCACGTGGATCTTTAGTGTCATATAGTATATAGCCACTTATCCTGAAATAACTTCTTGACGTCAGGTAAGTTTCAATAATCAACATAACATCGATTTGCCTTTCCCTGAGGAAGTGTTCAAGTTCATTTTTATGTTGGCGTATGCCGTTTGCGTTCCAGAAACATATTTTTAAATAAATCATTTTTTAAAAATAGCCTGTAAAATAGTTGATTGCATTTTTAGCATTTCCTGCATCATGGTGATCATAGAAGCCGTAAAAGTGTTTATTGATTGAACCAAAGTCTGGGGCAGAATATAAATGAGTCGTATAATGACCTTATATTAATCTCCGAATGGGGTCGTTGATTTCAATGCTCGTTAAGCCCAGTGCTCTCTATTGACATACAAACTCATGACCATGTATGATACATCATCTGTAGGCATAGATGGTATACAAACACATAGTGAGGAATCGGATGGTCTTGATGTTCTTGGAATGAAAATTCAGTGTGATGTTTGTTGGCGTGCCCACATTTTTCATAAAGGGTGTTTTTTTAAGCCCGATAGAACTTGAAATTGTAAAAAATAACACAAAAAATTAAATTGTAATCAAAATTTTTTTTTATTCGAAAGATCAATACGTGACATTAACATTTGAAAATGATTTCGGGCATATGGGCACCGCGGCTGTTCTTGACGAAGCGCATTCTGGACGTCCAATTTTGGGCCACTTTTTAGAGCACTGCTGGCCGTATGTCACGAACAACACGAACAATGCTGGCCTCCAAGGCGTCAATTGTTGCTGGTTTATCAGCATAAACCAGTGACTTCACGTAGCCCCACAGGAAATAATCGAGAGGTGTCAAATCGCACGACCTTGGAGGCCAATTGACAGGTCCATTTCTCGAAATCAACTTATCGCCAAATTTTGATTTCAGTAAGTCGATGGTTGCGTTCGCCGTATGGCACGTAGCGCCATCCTGTTGAAACCACATCTCCTCCGGATCAATGTCATCCATATTTTCAAACAAAAAATCATTGATCATGGTGCGGTAACGATCTCCATTGACCGTAACGCGAGCTCCGGCCTCATTTTTGAAGAAATAAGGTCCGATGATGCCACCAGCATGAAAACCGCACCAAACAGTGCATTTTTCTGGATGTAATGGAGTCTGTAGGGTCTCTTGTGGATTGGTCTCACTCCATATGCGGCAATTTTGCTTATTAACAAACCCGTTAAGCCAAAAATGCGCCTCATCGCTGAACACAATTTTGCGATAAAACAACGGGTCAGTTGCCAACTGCTAAATTTGGATAATTTCGTAGCGTTGTTCAAGCGTGAGTCTATTCATGATGATTTGTCTGGGTATACTGAAACAAATAAAAAAAATGTTTCATCAAAATTTAATTTTTTGTGTTACTTTTTACAATTTAAAGTTCTATCTAGCTTAAAAAAACACCCTATATATCCAAAGAAGCACTAATGTGTCTCGGTTTTCTGAAACGGTGTAAGTAGTACTTCACTCCATGCGATATCTTTACTATTTACATCCGACCGAAAATAGGCTACAATTCTCATGTTTCGGCCAGTGCCTCAAAGTCTATTTTGGTTTTTCTCTACTGTGCACACGAGAGGGCGAGGAAGCTTATCGTTGGCATTAGGGCATCCAACTTTATTGACTCACTGGAGTATTGCCGCAGTGTGGGATGCGTTTCTCTGTTTTATTGATACTACAATGGGTTTTGCTCTGACGAGACTAGAGAATCGTTCAACACATTACAGAGAGAATTCATTATTCAGCCGTACAGGTCTAAGATAAAAAAGCCATAGTATTCTGGTAGTGTAATAAGGTTATCTGAGGCTATTCCTGGTTGAGGATTTCTATCGTATACAAAATAACGTGTATTTCAGCTAGAACACAAACGACAATTTTTCTCAAAACTATTTATCCGGAGTAATAAAATAAAAATATACACTTTAAGTTCTTACCTATGCCTTAGATAACAGAAACTTCAATGCCAAATTAGAAAGATGGAACCAAAAGTTGATTTGTATGCCCTCTAACTGAACCACGTGGCTGACGCCTTTTCGAGGGTAAAAACCGTTTCAAATCAGGAGGAGGAAACTCTTACTACTTCAGAGGGCCGACAATACGATGACTTTCCTCAGCGGCAACAGTCCACAGTGCAAAATGCTTCTAACTTGACACCCCACGTAGGGGTACCAATGTTTAGGAATCCGATTATACTAGGAATCGGAATGAACATGACAGCAATGGAAGAATCATACCGCGGATTTACTAGACATCTTATTTCTTGAAAAAATTTGTCTAAAGAAACACTTCTAACTTTTCTTAAGGAATAACTTCGCCCAAATACAATTAATGGAGTAAAACCACCAGAAGGTCTCCTTGGTGTCATACAAGAAGTTGCTAATTTTTCTAGTTATTAAGTAAGTATTTCGCAGAAGTTAGTTACAGACATTACTCCAAAAGAACCTCAATTTGAAATAATCGAAACTGAACTTGGAAGAGCGAATGGTAATCCAAGAGAAAATGAAAAAAATTTAGAACAATTCTACTTTCCGCATATGCGCTAGTATTAGGACAATACGTTGTCAGCTGTGACGTTTGTAATAGATGTAAGTATGACGGGAAAACTTCGCAAATACATAGCCAATATACCCCTGACCCTAAATATCCATGCGGAGCTCTTCACATAGCTATTAGGGAAATTCAAGTACAGAAGTTCATTACTTGGATAAATAAGTTTACATTACCTGGATAAATAAGTTTCAAAATGCGCTAAGTTGGTAGTAGTGAGGATAAATTAATTAAGGCTTTAAATTTTTCATAGTGTCAAAAATGTTTCTTGTTGATAACGAAGGTAGCTTCGTTTGTGCAGACTTAAATAGTAAATAACCTAAATTTTTAAATCATGACGACTGCCACGAAAGAAACTATTTAAGCCCCGATGAAGAACTGACTAAAAAGTCCTATTCAGCCAAACTTAGGAAAGTGGGAGGTATAGCGTAAGGCTGCCCTTCAAATCGAATACAGTTAAGCTCGATGAACCCAAATCGCAAGCGACTAAAAGGCGTGAATCAATAGAACGCAAATTCATGAAAAATCAAGAGCTTAAGGTAGAGTTTTACAAGTTTTTGAATTGTAATCACATGAGGATTTCTAATAGTCCAGCAAGAATATTACATCACTCATCATGCTGATCTGAAGCTTTGCAGCACAACAACTCGCCGCTTTAGCCAAAACTTTCAATAACTTTTATCTTTAAATGAGCATCTATTAGTTAGATCTACTATTCAGAATGATTTATACACCATACTACTCAGATTTAGGAAATATAAATATGCAGCTGATATTAAGAAAATATATCGGATGTGATACTATATATATGCTGCTGATAGCCATAGCAAATGATTTTATGGCGAGAGAGAAGTAATGTGAAGTAATATTAACTTTTATTTTTGGCATAGCATAAAGCAAGTAGCTGTTGATACCCGTAAAGAATTACCAAAGAAATCACTTGAAATAATGAAAAACTTTCTACCAGCTAAGACAATAGTGGCGTCCTTTAAACAAATCCATTCCCTTGTTTGAAGCTCTGCGCAGCAGAACTGGTGGTTAAGCTCATTATCCAAATTAAAGATGCTCTTCAAATTCCAGATATATGTACCTACCAAAATATTGTTGGATTGATTCTGCAGTGGTATTGTCATGTATAAATCCTCGCCGTTGGACAACCTTTGAGATCCTAATTATTCTCATAAATTCTCACTTTCTAGTTTTACAACCATTCGAGGTCAGTAATATATACGACTTTCTTAATCAACATTGATTAGGTATTATCTTACAAAAAATATATTTAGATTGAACTGAACTAATAATAAATTTTGTTCATTATTTACATTGTACCGAAACCCTATCGTTAATTATAAGGATATTCGTGTAATATCACTTATATTTTATGAAATTCGCACATTGGTAAAATGGCGGAATCTTATAATTCTCTACGACCACCAAAGCTTCTTAACGGACGTGATATGAACGAGTGAATGAAAAAGTGGAAGTAGCAATACGATTATTTTGAGGTTTATTTTTTTTTTTTTTTTTTGTTTATTGAATCTTTACAATGCGAACTAATAAAAAGTATTCAAATCTTAATACTATACATAAATAAATTATGTCCAGCCAATGCTAGACAAAAAGTTTAATTTTGCGCCAATTATAAAGGTAAAATCACCTATTTAACGCTCTGATGGTGGCAAAGCTCTCCCATCTTCTCAATCGAGTTTGACTGCCAAAATAAGGTTACGCGCAAGAGGATACCAGTTTACTAGCGTACCTTGTCGCGTTCTAAGAAAATTCCCCTTTTATCAGCGGAACATTCAGATCTTTCTGAATTCGTGAATTGTTTACGTACCATGGAGCTGCAGTAATCATTCGAAGAACTAGGTTTTGTCGTCTTTGAATTTTTTCAATCTGTGACGCTGAAGCTAATTGGTGGATGTAATGAACGCTCAAAAACGCTGTGTCGTTTGCAAAAGTTAGATTGTGGATTCTAGATGTCGTTGGCATGTCTGAGGCGTAAATCAAATATCAAGTAGGGCCCAGTATGCTACCTTGGGGAACTCCTTCATCGATCGGCTGTAAGGGGCTTATAAAATCGCCTTCTCTGATAACAAACTTCCGCCCATATAAGTAGCTTTCCAGAAGCTTGTGAGTATTTGCCGTCGTGCTACACCTCATCAAAAGCTTGAGAAATGTCAATGAATAGAACTCAGAAATACTTCTTGCCCTCAAAGGTCTGACTTATGACACTGACTAGTCTGTGCGATTATTCTATTGTGATTTGTTTAGCCCGAAAGCCAAATTGATGATCAGGGATGCATCCCACATTGTTCAATATTGGACTCAACTTCACCATTAACAATTTTTCGAATAGTATTGAAATTGTTGGTAGTAGACTTATTGGTCTATATGATTCTACCTTAGTCGGATCCTTGTCTGGCTTGGGTATCATAGTAATCATTGAGACCTTTCACTCTGCAGGATAATGTTCAAGGCGTAAAATAGCGTTATAATTAAAAATTAGAATTCTTCTCGCTACACGAGGAAACTGCTCAAGCAATTTGGAGCTTTCCTGGGGTTTATATTACTGATACCTTGCTGTACGTCTTGAAATATGAATAGCAATGAAACAGGCGGCCTAACTGCATATGATGGTAGTTCAATTGAATCATTCGCTGTATCATTTGTGGTAAAAACATTTCTCAAATAGTTAACATACCCCTTACCCTTTTCAGAATCGCATTCCATTTGCCAGTTTAGATTCGCAAAGGTAGACTACCTATTACGGGTCTTTTCAGACCTTTTGTCGCTTTCCACATAGAATATTCAGATTGCGGAGTACCATCCAGCCTTTCCAAATATGTTTTAAGCGAAGCCATTCTATGGATTTAAAGCAGATTTTTTAACTGAGTTATGCATTCCCGTAGCCTAGTTTTAAGCTGAGGATACCTGTGAAACTGCCACTCTCTTCCATCTCTCCTTTTTTCTGACAGAAGTTGCTCAATTTCAGACGAATAAGTTCTATTGCTCTCTATTTTGGAAAAAATCGTTCTTTGACATATCAATATCCTCAGGCATTCTCCAGGAGATATTTTCCGTACAATGTGTACTCAGATAATTCTTTTTACTCAATCTACTCTAATGAGCGCCAATGGGGAGCCAATCTCTTGGGGGTATGAAAAAGAGACTATAGTGGGTGAGTGACCTGATGACAAATCTAATGATTTATGATGAATGTAATGAAATGTTTCGCAACTCCAAAATCTATATTATCTGGAATCTTTCGTGTCCATCTGACGGCCAATAAGTAGGGTGTCCCATTTTGGAAATGGTGTCAAAAAGCACACAAACTTTCGGGGAAATTAAACGTGATCCCCAAAAAGTGTGTTTAGCGTTATAGTCACCAGCCGCTAAAAATTGGGGCCCAATTGATTTGAAAAAATGTGAATATTGATTTTCTGTTACTAAAAGCCGGGGAGGTGAATAAATTGGGGAAATAACAATTTTTTCATGAATATGTTCAATACATATGTTTGTTGCTTGGAGATACTACTCACGTGTTTCTTTTAGCAAATAGTGCTTAATTCTAGTTTTCATCCAAATTGCTGAGCCTCCGCAAGATCTGCCCCGGGGATCTTTAGGATCATATAGTGTGTAGCCATTAATTTTGAAGGAACTTGTGAGTGTCAAGTGGGTTTCAGCAATCAGCAATATGTCGATTTGCTTTTCCATACGAGTAAGTAAGTGCTCAAGTTAATTTTAGTCTTGGCCTATTTTAAACCAACTCATGTGTTTAAAATTGCCTGCAAAATAGTGTACTGCATTTTCAGCATTTCCTGCATCATGGTTGTCATAGATGCGTTTATAAATTGAACAAGAGTCTGCAGTGTTGTTTCAGGATTGCTAAAATTTTGACCGGAGACTTGGGCTCCTGATTCATGTTTTGTATGTCAGATTTAACCACATTAGCACAAGAAACTTGTTTGTAGTTTTGCAACTTGCTGCTGTATTTTTCGTTGACCGCTTAAAGAGTTTATAGACAGGACAACCGCTGTAATTTGCAGTATCGTTGCCTCCACAGTAGCTGCATTTTTTTATCGTTCGTGTCAGTCTTTGATTTTTTACACTGTGCTGTACCTTGAAGCTCACCACACACAACACAAACTGCGGGCAATTTACAATAGGCCTTAGTATGGCCAAATTCTTGGCAGATTAGGCATTGAGCGAGGCCTAAATGCTTATGCAGCTCCTCTATGGTAACTTTGCGGTTCAAGGAAACTTTGAGAGTATAAATTGGATGAAAATCATCTCGTTTCAGGACAATATTTCTTGGTTCTAATTCAGCCCTAAACATGGGTTGAAGGATCTTTTCATGGTTCCTAATGTTTATTACACTCTTGATTTTAAAACCTTTGTTCTCCAAACCAATCCTAACATCATCCGTGGATACAGATGGTGTTCCTTTACGGATAGAGGGGGGTTTTATTTCAAGTCTTTAATTCTGAAGTTAGAGAAAACCAACCGTTTTTGTGAAACGTTATATAACCAAAGTATATAAAATGATTATTAACCTTTATTATGTATGTAGATGTATATACATATATAAACTTCAATTCTGGGTTTTACTCTATATCTTTCAATTTACACAATTAATAATTTTGCGCTAAAAGTCACCAATAATTATAGAATTAATTACAATTATAACAAGTGAGAGTGTAGTATATTCGGCTGGGCCGAATCTAAAATACCCTTCACGATAGTCACGAATATGTATAGTATATTAAAAATGTGACCTAAATATGCTCGGTTATGTATGAACCGATATCGGAATTTTCTATTTTCTGTATTTTAGTAACCTTCTTTTATAACGAGAATTGCTTTTCAGCAAAAAAAAAAAAAATTTTTTAATGGAAAAATCGGTTCAGGCTATATCTCGGGTATATATGGACCGATATCGAAAATTTTAATTTTCCATATTTATATAATCTTATATCATTACCAGAACTGCTTTTGAGCACAACAAATTGTTTAAGTTCGCTTACGCGATATTTTCATGAAAAACACAATTTAGGCTATATCTCGGGTATATATGGACCGATATCGAAAATTTTAATTTTCTCTGTTTTCGTAACCTTTTTTTATAATAAGAACTGCTTTTCAGCAAAAAAAAAAAAAAAATGTTATTGGAAAAATCGGTTCAGGCTATATCTCGAGTATATATGGACCGATATGGGATATTTTCTTTTTCCATATTTATATAACCTTATTTTATTACCTTTTGAGCACAAAAAAGTTGTTTACTCGGCATTTTCATCAAAAAACCTGTTAGGCTATATATCGGGTATATATGAACCGATATCGAAAATTTTAATTTTCCATATTTATATAACCTTTTTTATTACCAGAACTGCTTTAAGTTGAAAAAAGTTGTTTAAGTTCGCTTACGCGACATTTTCATGAAAAACCCGATTTGGGCTACATATGGACCTATATCGGAAATTCTCATTTTCCATATTTATGTAACCTAATTCCATTACCAGAACTGCTTTTGAGCACAAAAAGTTGTTTAAGTTCGCTTACGCGGCATTTTCATGAAAACCCCGGTCTAGGCTATATCTGCGGTATATATGGACCGATATCGAAAATTTTCATTTTTCATATTTATATGACCCTATTTTATTACCAGAACTGCTTTTGGGCAAAAAAAAGTTGTTTAAGTTCGCTTACGCGGCATTTTCATGAAAAACCCGGTTTGGGCTATATCTCGGGTTTATATGGACCGATATCGGAAACTTTCATTTTCCATATTTATGTAACCTAATTTTTTACCAGAACTGCTTTTGAGCAAAAAAAGTTATTTAGCTTCGCCTATGCGACATTTTCATTAAAAATCCGATTTGGTCTATATCTCGGGTATATATGGACCGATGTCTGAAAAAAAATTTTTTTGTCTTTTAGTCATCACGCTTAATAAGTGTGTGAAGTTTGAAGCAAAACGAACAACTTTTGTTTTCAAAAATTTTCATACAAATCTGCAAAAAAATGGCTTTTTTCGGAATTTTGAATATATCTCAGCTATACGTGGACCGATATTACTGAATTTCAATAGCAAACCCATGAATCGATGGGGTAAAAGAATGGTGAAAGAGAAAAGTTTCTAAGTCTAATGGTTTTCTCAGAAACGGTATTTCAACAGCGGACAGACGGACATCGCTTAATCGACTTTTCCATTAATTCTGATTCAGAATATATATACTTTATAGGGTCGCAAAAAAAAACTGTAGAAATTACAAACGGAATCACAAACTTATAAATACCCTTTACATTTTTGTGAAGGGTATAAAAACTCGTTATAGAGTAAAAATTCGTTATCTGCCTGATTCAGTTAAAGTTATTCTAGCTACTCTTTATTTTCGGATTCTGGTAAAAACGATGATTGCTTTCTGTCGATGTTGTGACAGATATTGGTGGGCATTGATAACACATATTAGTGAAGGAGAATTCGACACCTTGTTCACATAGGTGAACATCCTCCCCTCCCCAAAAATCTAGTTGTTTGCAATAAAAGAATCCCAAATCCCAAGTTTTTCCTTGATAAGCTGTTGTACTCTGATTAGAGGTTTCATGGCAACTTCCGAGTATGGAGCAGGTAAATGTAAAATGTTGTAGTAGTCTAGAAAGTCTAAGCCCTCTGAACTGTCCGAAATCCACTTCGAAGAAGGATAATGGTTTCTGTTCACGCTGCTATCTATACCAAAAAGAATAAGACAGAAAAAAATAGAAATTAGGATGGTGAGTGGTGCTTGAAGCATATTACATAAGTGTCCAAATAGTGTTTGGACACACAAGTTCACTGGTAAACTGCAGAGATCGTGATTCAATGTTGATGGGCTTGCGTAGACTGAAGTTCAGCAATTGTTAAGCTATCTGGATAGGTCACTTATCAATCACTTATCTATTAAGCTTAGCTGAAAATAAATGAGTTAGTGCAAAGATAAAGTAGGAGAGAAAGAAAGTGTTATTGATGTAGACTGTTGAGTTTGACAATAGTTTTCAACACAAGCACGTGAACTAGTATTAACCTATTTTATTTGTCTAATGTCCTTCAAGCACTTTAACCTGAAGAACCCAATGTTAGCAATGATTACACCTTAAAATGGGTTTTATTACTGACCTAATAGTTTATTTGTTCAATTGGTTTTATACAAATTAATTAAGTACATACAAAAGAAATTTAATACATAATGATTCAACAATAATTGTGTTTTCTGCAATTTAACATTTTTCTTGGTTAATGCGGAAATCAAGCGATCAATGCCCTAATTATTATTATGTTAAATAACTGCAAGAGTTGCGATTTTTAGTAATACCTTAAATGTAGGTTACAACAGTGACAAGCAAAATGTATAAATTTAATAAATAATATGTCAATAAATGTAAGAAATTAAAATGTAATAAAATAATATGTTGACCTAGGTGTCAACATAGACAAAGTCTGAATTCAATTAGTGGGTAGAACGACAATTTTCGTAATTGCACGGACTAAAGTTTCAGTCGCTGTCCTGAAATCAAAGACTCTATTTCTTCCATCAGAACCATGATAATTAAATATTACGTATAGTTCAATGAGCACGAATCAAAAGGGATTAATAATGAACTATCAAGTTTTCAAGAGGAATCAAGATGCTAGGAGTCTAATTAATCAACTGAGATCAATAAGCACAACTTTTTTTACATATATTTATTTAGAAGTTTTTAGTTGTTTAGGAGGCTAGCTTCGATAGTGAACAGACGTGTTTGTTTTTGATCGGAGTGTTAAAAACTAAAACCGGAATAAATAGCAAAACGGAATAAGTGGAAAAAGTGAATTTATACAAAAGAAAAACTTTGTGACAATTATTTTCATATACTTTTGAAAATAAAACAAGTATTATTTGGCTAGGCCGAATCTAAAATACCCTTCACGATAGTCACGTATATTTATATAAATATGCTCGGATATATATGGACCGATATCGGGGAAAAACATTTTTGCCTTGTAATCACCATTCTAAAAAAAAATCTTTCATGGACATTTTCATGGAAAAGCTTGTTTAAGCTATATCTCGGTTATATAAGTTTCTATTTTCTGTGTTTTAGTAACCTTCTTGTATAACGAGAATTTCTTTTCAGCAAAAAAAAAAATTTAACGGAAAAATCGGTTCAGGCTATATCTCGGGTATATATGGACCGATATCGAAAATTTTCATTTTCCATATTTATATAACCTCATTTTATTCCAGAACTGCTTTTAAGCAATAAAAAATTTTTTTAATGTTTTCATGAAAAAACTGGTTAAGCCAATATCTCGGGTATATATGGACCGATATCGGAACTTTTTATAACCGTATGAAGTTATAATATACGAGATCACCTGATCTTGCGGCGAAACAACACGATTCCGTCCACTAAACCAGGGAAGGATATTAGCGATTGTCCATACACCCTGGTATGGGTTTCGCGATTGTTGAAACCCCTCAACATCCTCCAACAAATATCTGTCATTCCTTAACACCTTTGCTATTGTATATGGCCCTTTAAACTTTGGAATAAGTTTCTTTGACACTCCCACATGTGAGTCAAAATTCCCAACCATTAACATAGTCACCCACTGTATATTCTGTACCCGCCTGCCTACGCTTATCAAAATATCGCTTATTATAATCCTGTAAAATCTTTTGCCTTCTCGATGCTTTTTGTCTTAGATTAGAGTGGTCAGTTTGTACGTCGCCACATAAGCGTTCAGGACCTGTTCAGTGCCCAATCTGCCAAGAATTTGGCTACACTAAGGCTTACTGTAAGTTGTTCGCTGTTTGTGTTGTGTGTGGCAAACTTCATGGCACAAACCAAGTACACCATTTTGCGTGTTTTTTGTCTGGGATTTTATATAAATAAAAACAAAACTGTATGAGCGCTCCCATCAAATATAATTCAGAAAAAAAGCTAAGCTTTATATCAGAGAAAGTTAGCGTGCAAACATCGTTAAAAAGTATTGTTTCAACAATTGAAAAGAATAAACCGTTGTGAAACGGTAAAGGAGCCCAAAATCTTCAGAAATTTCATCTAGGCCAAAAACATCAAAAGAGGAAAAACCCGTTAATTCAACTGAACAGAACCGATTTGCAATTCTTCAAGCAGATGAGGCAACAATACCAACGAAAAAAAATTTTAAGCCGCCACCAATCTATTTAAGCGAATTTACTTCCAGCGAGGGAAAATTAAACATAACATCGATCAGGAATGGTTACATTAATGAAGCTATTAATGTAATGTGATTACCGAAAACTGTCCAACGAACTCGAAAAAGAAAAGCGTTGTTTTTATACTTACCAACTGAAAAGCGCTAAAGGTTTGCAAGTAGTGCTTAAAGGTATCGACCCTTGCGTAGACCCTGAAGAAGTCAAGACCGGATTAACAGATAAAGGTTTTAAAATTAAAAAATATAGTGAACATTCGTAATCATGAGAAAGTCTTTCAGCCCATGTTTGTGGTAGAATGTGAAACTCAGGATGTTCTTTTAAAGAAGAATGAAATTCAGAGAAGAGTGAAACTCACCCTTCCGTAAAGTGACAGTAGAGGAACCTCATAAGCAGCCAGGACCCGTCCAGTGCATGAACTACCAAGACTTTGGTCATACTTAGGCATACTGTTTTTGTACCCTTCACAAAAATGTAAAGGGTATATATAAGTTTGTGATTCCGTTTGTAATTTCTACAGTTTTTTTTGCGACCCTATAACGTATATATATTCTGAATCAGAATTAATGGAAAAGTCGATTAAGCGATGTCCGTCTGTCCGCTGTTGAAATACCGTTTCTGAGAAAACCATTAGACTTAGAAACTTTTTTCTTTCACCATTCTTTTACCCCATCGATTCATGGGTTTGCTATTGAAATTCAGTAATATCGGTCCACGTATAGCTGAGATATATTCAAAATTCCGAAAAAAGCCATTTTTTGCCGCGTAAGCGAACTTAAACAACTTTTTTTTGCTCAAAAGCAGTTCTGGTAATAAAATTAGGTTACATAAATATGGAAAATGAAAATTTCCGATATCGGTCCATATATACCCGAGATATAGCCCAAACCGGGTTTTTCATGAAAATGTCGCGTAAGCGAACTTAAACAACTTTTTGTGCTCAAAAGCAGTTCTGGTAATGAAATTAGGTTACATAAATACGGAAAATGAAAATTTCCGATATCGGTCCATATATACCCGAGATATAGCCTAGACCGGGGTTTTCATGAAAATGCCGCGTAAGCGAACTTAAACAACTTTTTTGTGCTCAAAAGCAGTTCTGGTAATGAAATAAGGTTACATAAATAAGGAAAATGAAAATTTCCGATATCGGTCCATATATACCCGAGATATAGCCTGGAACGGGGTTTTCAAGAAAATGCCGCGTAAGCGAACTTAAACAATTTTTTTTGCTTAAAAGCAGTTCTGGTAATAAAATAAGGTTATATAAGTGTGGAAAA
This sequence comes from Thecocarcelia acutangulata, assembly GCA_914767995.1. Taxonomy (NCBI): domain Eukaryota; kingdom Metazoa; phylum Arthropoda; class Insecta; order Diptera; family Tachinidae; genus Thecocarcelia; species Thecocarcelia acutangulata. Next base: position 53,711,765 of record OU612098.1, on the reverse strand, counting down.
TGAAAATTGTCGATATCGGCCTATATATACCTGAGATAGAGCCCAAACCGGGTTTTTCATGAAAATGTCGCGTAAGCTAACTTTAACAACTTTTTTTTTATTAAAAACGGTTCTGGTAATAAGATGAGTTTATATAAATATGGAAGATAAAAATTTCAGATATTGGTCCATATATACCCGAGATATAGCTTAAACCGGGGTTTTCATGAAAATGCCGCGTAAGCGAACTTAAACAATTTTTTCGCTTTAAAGCAGTTCTCGTAATAAAATAAGGTGATATAAATATTGAAAATGAAAGTTTTCGATATCGGTCCATATATACCCGAGATATAGCCTAAACCGGGTTTTTAATGAACACGCGGCGTAAGCGAACCCAAACAATATTTTGTGCTTAAAAGCAGTTCTAATAATAAAATAAGGTTATATAGGTATGAAAAATGAAAATTTCCGATATCGGTCCATATATACCCGAGATGTAGCCCAAACCAGGTTTTTCATGAAAATGTCGCGTAAGCGAACTTAAACAACTTTTTTCACCTTAAAGCAGTTCTGGTAATAAAATAAGGTTATATATATATGGAAAAAGAAAATATCCGACATCGGTCCATATATACTCGAGATATAGCCTGAACCGATTTTTCCAATAACATTTTTTTTTTGCTGAAAAGCAGTTCTTGTTATAAAAGAAGGTTACGAAAATAGAGAAAATTAAAATTTCTGATATCGGTCCATATATACCCGAGATATAGCCTAAATCGGGTTTTTCATGAAAATATCGCGTAAGCGAACTTAAACAATTTGTTGTGCTCAAAAGCAGTTCTGGTAATGATATAAGGATATATAAATATGGAAAATTAAAATTTTCGATATCGGTCCATATATACCCGAGATATAACCTAAACCGATTTTTCCATTAAAAAAAAATTTTTTTTTTTTTGCTGAAAAGTAATTCTCGTTATAAAAGAAGGTTACGAAAATACAGAAAATAGAAAATTCCGATACCGGTTCATATATAACCGAGCATATTTAGGTCACATTTTTAATATACTATACATATTCGTGACTATCGTGAAGGGTATTTTAGATTCGGCCCAGCCGAATATACTACACTCTTACTTTTTTTTTTTTTTGTAACTTTATTATTTTATTTATTAAATCTACATAAAAAATGTAATGACAATAAGTATTCAATTCTTAATACTAAAAAAAAAAAAAATTGTGTTTAAAGTCCTGCCAGTGCTGGACAAAAATTTATTTTTATGCGAATATTATTTCAGAATTCAGTCATCTGTTTAGAGCTCGAATGGTAGCCAAAGTATCCCTCCTTCTCAGATGGGCATGACCACCAAAGTTAAGAATATTAACTGCAAGAGGATTGGAATGGAATTCAAGTTTGTTAATATATCTTGTCGCGTACTTCACAAATTCAGATTTCACAAAAGGTACGTTCAGATCTGCGTGGCTTCGTGAGTTTTTAACGTACCATGGAGCGTCTGTAATTCTACGGAGTATTCTATTTTGACTTCTTTGAATTTTTTCAATGTTGAAATGTTCAAATGTACTGCAAATTGCCCACAGTTTGTGATGTGTGTGGAGAACTTCATGGAATAGCTCAACGCAACAAGAAGAAAACAGATGCATCTGTAAAAAAAGCTGTAATTGTGCAGACAATCATACCCCTAATTATAGAGGTGGCCCTGTTTACGCTCATTTGAAGCAGTCTGCTATCAAACCAGTAGTTACTCCTAAGAAGACCGAAAAAACTCAAAGTGTATGTAGAAAATAAAATTTTTCATCCGACATGGCAGTCAACGGGACATATATATGTTCAAAATACCCATCACATTTGTTACGCGAATGTTGTAAAGTCGAATGGTGTGAACGTGAACCAGGAACTTACACCTCAACACATCGATTCAACTTCTAGCTAAATATGCAATCGACTTTGCAAGCTGAGTTTTAAAATATGTTTCTGGAATGGCATCCGCCAACAAAAAAATAATTGCAATATTTCCTGATGGAAAAACAAACCGACGTAATGCTGATTGCAGAAATTCATTCAATACTCACGAGCTATTTTAAAATGAATGGCTATTCTTTTTATGATACAAAAGATGCTCGAGTTAGAGCTTGTGGAGGTTCGGGAATTCTGACTAAAAGCAGACTTAAGAAGTCTGCACTAAATGGAATAAGTGAAGATTACCTTCAGGCAACATATATTTGCATAGAGAGTTTCCAGAACAATTTGGTTATTTCTTCGACTTATTCACCATCTCGATATTCTATAATAGAAACTCAATATGTAAATTTTATCAAGTCATTTTCGAATAATTCGTGATACTATTGATTTCGGAGTTGTGAAAAATTTGCCTGTATAATGGATGAGAGTGAAACCTTCCTTTGATCTATCTTCAGATCACTCTCCTACTATTGTTTCTTTGCATTTCCCTTGTGAAACTGGATCTATCTTAGTGAATTACCATTGAGTGCAACTCGAGTAAATTGGCTGAAATATAAGAAATATCTTAGTAACCATTGTACTAAGGATATTGCGTTGAGTACGTCTGAGCATATTGGTGCATCAATTGACATTATTTACGAAAAACTGAGACTAGCGGTTCACCATGCTTACTGCAATATTCTTGTTAGCAGACATATGAACAGCAATACTTATTCTGAACAAATCGAACAATTGTTGACAGAGAAGCGAAAAGCTAGAAGAGAGTGGCAAGTTCGCAGGTCTCCCCTACTAAAAGCAAAAATACGATAATGCACACACCAGTTGCGGAATCTACTTGAACGCCAGAGAACAGCTTCATTTGAGGTATATTTGGAAGGGCTGGATTGTACTCCATAGACGGATTATTCTTTATAGCGAGCGCCTAAAGGTTTGAAGAGATCGGCTAGAAAGGGGAGCGCAAATTACTTAAGGATTGTTTATAATATAAGCACTTCTGCTGATGAAGCTGCTGATTTGCCGAAATTTGCAACTTACACCTTCAGTAAATTTACACCTCAATATTCAGGACGTTGAATATGCTATTAGTAATATCAATACCACAAAAGCTCCAGGTATTGATGAAATTAGCATCAAAATGCTTGTGCATTTACCTCGCGTTGCTAAAAAATAAGTTATGCTGTTTATTTTCAACGCTATTTTACGTCTTGAATACTTCCTGATAGATACCTAAGACAGGAAAACATCACACCAATGTGGAGTCGTATAGGCTGATAAGTCTACTGCCAACAATTTCAAAACTATTTGAAGAATTATTGGCTACAATACTTAAGGAAGTAGAGTGCATCCCAGATCATCAGTTTGGTTTCGGGCTCAACGTAGTACCATTAAGCAAACACATAGGCTGGTAAATGTCATAAGAAAGGTATTTGAAGACAAAAAATACTGTTACGCGCTCTTCATAGATGTTTCTCAGGCTTTCGATAAAGTATGGCATGACGGCCTCATGCACAAAATAATGTTTGATTTGCCTGGCGACATCCACAATCTTCTCGAAGGCTATCTACATGCTCGAAAATTCGTCTTCAGAGAAGGTAATATTAGAAGCCCCGCTCAGCCAATTGAACCAGGAGTTCTCTAAGGCAATATTTTGGGTCCAATTTTATATATTTTTTTTCATATTTTTTATATTCACACATCAACATTTGCAGGTGACGCAACATTTCTCAGTGTCCATGAAAACCACCAGGTAACATCACATAATTTGCAGGAACATGTTTAAAAGTTGGAAATGTGCCTAAAGCTCTAAAACATCAGAGTACATGAACTGAAATGTATTCCTCATTCACATTCACACTCCGTAAGCAGACGTGCTCTGTTATCAAGATTAATAACCGAGTGACCACGCAAAGCAATAAGGTCAAATACCTTGGTATCCACCTGGATCGTCGACTAACCTGGAAGTGTCATGATGATGCAAAGTTGGCTCAAATTTAATTCAAATCTGCGCCAATAAATTGGCTTATCGGCACAAATTCAAAATTGAAACTAGATTGTAAACTTTTGCTCTACAACATGATTTTAAAGCCAATATGGTGCTACGGAGTTCCAATTGAGAAAAGGCATCCGCATCAAATATTGAAAGAATACAAAAGTCCCAAAACAAAATCCTGCGTCTTATTACCACAGCTCTATGATATGTCAAAAACTCACGTATACCTCAAGACTTAAACGTAGCTCTGGTTTAAGAAGAACTTTCAATTTATGCGAAAGGATATATCAGCAAACTAGGAGAACACCAGAACCCTCTTGTACGTGTAACATCCTTAACTTTGGTGGCCACATAAGATTGAAAAGGAGGAATAACCTCACAATCACGAGTATTTAATTTCCAATATATGTAATTTTGTACATACAGAGGTTCAAAGTTATAATGGAACAGTAAAACAAATGAGACAACTTTGAGAGAAAAACTTAGTTCGCATTAGAAAATAACAGAGTTTATTCAAAATTCGCATTATATTAAACTTCTTTTATGGAATTTACACAAAAAAACCCTAAATGCGTGAAATCATATATTAAAAAAACAACAAAAACTTAAAATAACTAAAAATTCATATCTAACATAAAATGGAACACAGGTAGTTTTATCACAAAACTTATAAAATTAAAAAGTTTTAATACTTTGTTGGTAAGCCTTTTGACTTTATTACGGATTCTAATCGGCTAGGCATTGAATTAACGAGTTTTTCACAATATGATGGCTCAATTTTTGCCCATTCCGCAATGATAGCATTCTTCAATTGCTCGCGACTAGAAATTGTATAATTTTTCAGTTTTTCTTCAAGATAACTCCACACATGTTCAATTATATTTAAGTCTGGTGATTGTGGCGGGGTTTCCAAAACGTGAGGGCAATTATATAAAAGCTACGACCGGACATTATAAGCTTTATGTTTCGGGTCGTTATCTTGATAAAAATAAAATTCCTCTTTAATTCCTAATTTTTCCACGCTTTCATTTATATTGTTTTTTAGTATATCTAAATAGGTGACCTGATTCATAATGCCATCGATTATATGTAAATTTCCTGGTCCAGCCACTGTATGTAATTTTCTATATATGTATGTATTTAATTTTATATATACGTAATTCTTGCGAAAACCTTCTCTTTTTCTAAGCAAAAGAAAAAAATGTTTCATGGAACAATCGGTACAAGATATATATATCTCAGGTATGATAACCAGTGCTTCGTTTCTGTATTAATCGCATCGAGAAATTTCTCACAAGAAACAAGGAATTGACAGAAAAACTTGAAACAAAATAGAGTTTCTCACACAAATGTCTCTGTATCTTTGAGAAGCAAGAAATATCTGCTTTTTTGACATAATTCATTGGAAGTTTGTAAGTAAACTTGTTTCTGTATTAAAATTTTGTGAGAAGTTTCTCGCTGGAGCTGTCAACACTTTTCACAAATAAAAGAATTGCTGAAGTTATAAATTTATAAATTATATAGTTTTTCTTATATATTTTATATATATACTATATCTATATATATATATATATATATATATATATATATATATATATATATATATATATATATATATATATATATATATATATATATATATATATATATATATATATATATATATATATATATATATATATATATATATATATATATATATATATATATATATATATATATATATATATATATATATATATATATATTTTTTTTTTTTTATTTTTTATTGGACCAGTACTCAGGGGATGACCCCTACATATGCAGTGCATTGTACCAGAACTAGGAAAATAGGACACTTCGGCAGTAATATCAAGTTAAAATTTGTTTATGATACATAAAAATTGTGATCTAAGAGGGTTTGGGTGAAGTTCCAATTTGCTGATATACCTTGTGGCATGCTTTGAAAACTCATCTTTTACCAGTGGAACATATAGATCCTTGTGAATTCGGGAGTATTTTACGTACCATGGTGCTGCAGTAATTGTTCGAAGAATTTTGTTTTGTCGCCTTTGAATTTTTTCAATATTTGACACTGAGGCAGTGCCCCATAATTGAATTCCGTAGCGCCATATAGGCTTTAGTATTGCGTTGTATAACAAAAGTTTGCAATCTAATTTCAATGTAGAATTTCTGCCAATAAGCCAATTTAGCTGCGCTGCTTTTAACTCCAACTGAATGACTTTCGCGTCAATGTGAGACTTCCTCGTTAACCTACGGTCGAGATGAATACCAAGGCACTTGACTTCATTTTGCTGCGGAATAGGTGAATTGTTATTTTGGATAGCTGAACATGTTTGTCTACGCAGTGTGAATGTAACGTGAGTACACTTTTGTTCATTAACGTTAATTTTCCAAAGTTTTAACCACATCTCCAATATTGAAATATACTCCTGCAAATTTCGCGACGCTACTTGATGGTTTTCATGTACGCTGCAGAATGCTGTGTCATCTGCAAAAGTTGAAGTGTGAATACCAGATCTGGTTGGCATGTCAGAAGTGTAAATTAAATATAAAGTAGGTCCCAGAATGCTACTTTGGCGAACTCCTGCCTCGATTGGCTGAGTTGGGCTTATAAAATCGCCTTCTCTGATAACAAACTTCCGGCCGCATAAATAGCTTTCCAGAAGCTTATGAGTGTTTGCAGGCAAGTTCAACTTTATTTTGTGCATTAATCCCTCCTGCCGCACTTTATCAAAAGCTTGGGAAACATCAATGAATAGAGCTGAGCAATACTTTTTATCCTCAAAAGTCTTTCTTGTAACATTAACTAGTCTAAGCGGTTGTTCTATGGTGCTGTGTTTAGCCCGAAAACCAAACTGATGATCCGGGATGCATCCTACATCATTCAATATTGGAGTCAACTTCGCCATTAACAATTTTTCGAAAAGTTTTGAAATTGTTGGCAGTGGACTTATTGGTCTGTATGATTCTACTTTAGTGGGATTCTTCCCTGGCTTGGATATCATAGTAATCATAGATACTTTCCACTCTGCAGGATAATACTCTAGGCGCAAAATAAAAAGACGAATTCTTCTAGCCACAAGAGGTATCTGTACAAAGGTTTTGCCAGTAATTTGATAAAAACCTGGAGCTTTTCCGGAGATTACTTTATTTATAACGTTCTCGACATCTTGAAAACCAAGTCTCAAAGGCACAGCCGGTGTAACAGCATATGGCGGTAATTTAGATGCATCATTTGGTGTATCATTAGCAATGAAAACGTTTTTCCAATGATTAACATACAACATTCCCTCTTCAGAACCGGTTCTTGCCCAGTCGCCATTTGAAGTACGCAATGGTGGCTTGTCTCTAGCGGGCCTTTTCAAACCCTTTGTCGCTTTGCACAGGGAATAGTCAGATTGAGGAGTGTCGTCAAGACTTTCCAGATTTTTGTTGAGCGAAGCCAATCTCCGGATTTCAAGCACATTCCTTAACTGCATAATGCATTCCCGCAGCCTAATTTTAAGCTGGGGAGACCTGCGACATTGGCACTCTCTTCTAACTCTGCTTTTTTGACAAAAGGTGTTCAATTTCTGATGAATAAGTTCTATCGGTCGCATTTCTGGGGCTTATATGGCTAGTGGTAGCATGTAATATTCTCCGTACAATAACTACCCAAATGTTTGTTATATTTTAGCCAATTACCTCTAGTGACGGTCATCGCCAAGGCATCAAAAGGAGAGACAATCTCCTAGGAGGAACAAAATAGATAGTATAGTGGGTGAGTAATCCGATGACAAATCTAAGGAAGGCTTCACTTTCATCCCGTCTAAAGAAAGACTTCTAAACGTCTTTCGTCGCTCTGACAACCAATATGATGCGAAATCACATCTAAGCCCATTTTAAAAACTGGGTCGAAAAGCGCAAGGCCTTTCGGGGAAATTAAACGTGTTCTCCAAAAAACGTGTTAGCGTTATAGTCGTTGATTTTGTATTACTGAAAATCGGGGTGGTGAATAAATCAAGGAAACAATAAATTTTTTTAATGAAAATGTTCAATACATTAATTTGTTGCTTGGAGATTCTTCTCACGTGTCTCGTTTAGCAATTAGTGCTTAACTCTTTTTTTTTATTAGAATACCCGAACCTATTTGGTCTTTCGTTCTGTACACATGTCTTTTTCATTGTTGTCCGTGTTTTCTATACCTACATATACTTATGTTTATTATTAATTTGTAAAAAACGAAATTTTACCAGAATAGGTAGAGTTTTGCATCATGTGTGTACGTGTTCTCTTTTATTATTTTTTTTATTGTCGTTTGTTTTTTTTTTTTTTATTTGTTATTATTAATTTATTTTTTATGTTCCTCCTATGTATTTTATTATCTTACGGTGTGCGCGGTGTTGATCTAATTTTTGTTAGTTTGAGCAGTGTCGAAGGTATATACACTGGGCAGTGATCAGTTTTAACTAATTTAATTTCAACATACTAAATGCTGTGATATTGTTTGTTTTCGTCGTTCTGCGTGTTAAGTTCACAAACACTACTATCCCTTTCCTCCTTCACAATCTAATTTCCTAGTTCCAGTACAATGCACTGCATATGTAGGGGTTATCCCCTGAGTACTGGTCCAAGATAAAAAAAAAACCTCTACGAGATCTGCCACGAGGATCTTTAAAGTCATATAGTATGTAGTTATTAATTTTGAAATAGCTTGTCGAAGTTAGATGAGTTTCATCCATTAGCATTATATCAATTTGATTTTCCATAAGGAAATGTTCAAGTTCATTTTTGTGTTGGCGGATGTCGTTTGCGTTCCAAAAACATATTTTCAAACAAATCATTTGCTTATAATTGCCTGCAAAATAGTGGTTTGCATTTTCAGCATTACCTGCATCATTGTTGTCATTGAAACCGTAAATGTGTATATAGATTGCAGAGTTGGCTCTAGATCGCTACAATTTTGATCGGAATTTTGAGACTTGTGATCCTGTCTTATATTTTGTACATCGGGCTTAACCACATTAGCGTAAGAAACTTGTTTGGAGTTTTGGCTAGTTAACTGAACTATCTGGGGAAAATTGTTCGTTGAAACGATATTTGACTGTTGGGGTTACCTAAGAGAGCTTGGGGCTTATTTGTTATTGGCCGGTTACAGTGAGTATAGACAGTGCAACTCCTGTAGTTTGCAGTATGGTTACCTCCACAATTGCTGCATTTTCTAACACTCGATCCAGTCTTTGATTTTTTGCATTGTGATATATCGTGAAGTTCATCACATATAACACAAACTGCGTGCAATTTACAAAACGCCTTAGTGTGGCCAAATTCTTTGCAGTTTAGGCATTGAACGGGCTCTAAACGCTAATGCGGCTCCACTGCGGTAACCCTACGATGCATAAGAAATTTGAGGGTATAAATTGGATGTACTTCATTCCTCTTTAGGACAAGCTGATCAGTCAGGGAATTAAAAGGAATAAAAATTTTAATATCACCCGCGAATACAGAAAGGTATTTTAGTGTTTCATTTTGATAAATCGATCATAAATAAAGAGAGAGAGGGAGAAAGAGAGAGAGAGAGATAGAGATTGAGAGAGAAAAAAAATGGTCTGCGAAAGCTTCGCTGTGGCACACCAAATGTACTGAAAATTGGAGTTTTTCCCATTTGATAAGCTCAAGGAAATATATTTTACCGAATTCAATATAATCTAGGAGATAAATGTCTTCCCAAAAATAGTGTGTATGTTATCAGTTTGTTTTGGTGAACCTATCCACGATTCACAAGAGTAGCCTAGTATAGTATAATTTCATTTGTAGCAATCTTTTTTATAAACCATGTTGAAAATCCCTCCTCCCGGCGAAGGCCAGCTACGCAAAGACAATTTTGATAATTAATCCGGTGTTATTTAATAAGATTTTAATTACACTTTCGTTTTTATAAAAAAAATTATAATATTTATATATAAACCTCAAGCACTTTTTTCTATAATTTTTTAAAAACTGTATTATCATTTAAGGAGTTAAAAATTTTTTTTATAATATAATATATCTATTCAATAGCTTTCGAGTGATACCAAGTTTATCGAAATACATTGAGAAATGTAATGAAAAAAAACAATTTCATGTATATGTATATCACAACTTCAGAGGTCCATAATTCGCTAACTTTTTCACTAAACATGTTCTTCTTATTTTTAAATTTTCTACAGCCGTATATAGCATTTTTCAATTTGGAGGACTATACATAAACTGGACTTAAGCCTAACTTCAGTTGAATTAAATTGTAGTAAATAATTTCATCAAGAGTTACTATACAAATATCCGGATTTGGTTATATTCTTTGTCACAATGAGTAATTGAAAAAAAACAAATCTGCAAAAATACTGTTTATTGTTGGATTATCATCAGATTCAAAACCTTCTAATTTCATGACTCGTGGAAAATTCACAGAACATCTTTTGGTGTATAAAAAAATATAAAACAATCTTGCATCCAAGCTGAGATTGTTTCAAATTTGATTGGAATATGTGCAGTATCACATACTATTTTATTTGGTGCTTTTTTAAATTTTATGTGCGAAAAATTCCTTAGTCAGTGCGCAGTGCCTTGTGTTTCATTATTCGTTATTCTGGCAAATCAGTTGGTGTCATAAGCATTCCACGATTAAACAGTTATTCGCCATTTTTATTATATTTGCTTTAATAACGTTTGCCATCAGTGTTTTAACAACCAATCTAGTATATTTGCATAATGTTGACTGATTCAAGATACGTAACATTACAACTTACGTAACATTACAACAACCTTAAGCTGTAAGTTATAGGAGGCATTTGCTGTAAGTAAAATGATTCTCCGAATTTCTGAGTAGAGCAGTGTTCTTGCAAAGGAATCACTTGCACATATTCTTTAAAAAAAAACTTTTTAGATTGGCAGATGGTGCATTGCGTTAAATTCTGAGACATGAACTCGTTGCAAGATATTATCAGCGTTATTACTGCTAATACTCGTTTGTCGTTTATTCTAATATCGGGAAATCTCATCATTCCTATCCGTAGTTGCAATACCAGCCATTTCTTTTCCGTTTATAAGACTCTTGCAAATTTATTAAACTTTAAGGCGGTTGCAGTACTTTACAATAATTTTCTGATAAAATAGTAATTTTTAGAAGCAGATGTAATAAATTGTGAAAAACAAAATCTTCATTAGTTTGACGATACGTTCCTTTAGGTTCCCGACTACAATATGTATATTAGTCAGTTAGCAAACACGTGAGCATGCAACCACTTTTTGTTTGATGATTCGTTTTGATCATGTCGTTTCGAACAGATATAAAAACTATAGCTATTACAATTCTCAAGGTATACAAAATTCCATATTTGCTTTGTCATATAGTTTATATCGACCATCATGTCATTCGTACCAAATTTAGAAACTTTAGCTGTGAGCGTTCTTAAGATATGCCCACTTATCCGACTCAGCCTCTTTTTTGACCGATATTTAATTTCGCCTTTAAGCAATTTGAACTAAATTAGAGAATTTTACTGTTACCATGTTCAAGATATAAACAAACATTCAATATTTATTTCTATTTTGGTGGGCGTGGCATTTTTATAAAATTTGTTTTTCAAACCATCTTTTGAATATATAAAAGTTTACCAAAAAATTGGTCCAATAGCTTTAGCTATTCTCAAGTTATGTGTGTACATTTGGTAACTCATTTTTATAAAGGGTGTTTTTTTAAGCTAGATAGAACTTTAAATTGTAAAAAGTAACACAAAAAATTAAATTTTGATGAAACATTTTTTTTATTTGTTTCAGTATACTCTGACAAATCATCATGAATAGACTCACGCTTGAACAACGCTACGAAATTATCCAAATTTACTTTGAAAATCAGTCGTCGATTCGCGCAACTTTTATCGCAAAATTGTGTTCAGCGATGAGGCGCATTTTTGGCTTAACGGGTTTGTTAATAAGCAAAATTGCCGCATATGGAGTGAGACCAATCCACAAGAGACCCTACAGACTCCATTACATCCAGAAAAATGCACTGTTTGGTGCGGTTTTCATGCTGGTGGCATCATCGGACCTTATTTCTTCAAAAATGAGGCCGGAGCTCGCGTTACGGTCAATGGAGATCGTTACCGCACCATGATCAATGATTTTTTGTTTGAAAATATGGATGACATTGATCCGGAGGAGATGTGGTTTCAACAGGATGGCGCTACGTGCCATACGGCGAACGCAACCATCGACTTACTGAAATCAAAATTTGGCGATAAGTTGATTTCGAGAAATGGACCTGTCAATTGGCCTCCAAGGTCGTGCGATTTGACACCTCTCGATTATTTCCTGTGGGGCTACGTGAAGTCACTGGTTTATGCTGATAAACCAGCAACAATTGACGCCTTGGAGGCCAGCATTGTTCGTGTTGTTCGTGACATACGGCCAGCAGTGCTCGAAAAAGTGGCCCAAAATTGGACGTCCAGAATGCGCTTCGTCAAGAACAGCCGCGGTGCCCATATGCCCGAAATCATTTTCAAATGTTAATGTCACGTATTGATCTTTCGAATAAAAAAAAATTTTGATTACAATTTAATTTTTTGTGTTATTTTTTACAATTTCAAGTTCTATCGGGCTTAAAAAAACACCCTATATAATAGATTAATCAAAAAAATATAAACAGTTTGTGTTTTATGTTTCCTAACTGCCTATATGTCGACATTTCATAGCTAGGAACCATAGAAAAATGGTGTTTGTAATATTTTGATTAGCTTCAAAATTAGAAGCTAATATAGTGAATAAACTCAATTGTATAAAATATGAATTTAAATAAATAAAATATTACTGCTGTAAAAAGTTTCCTTTAGCCGACTAGCAATGCCGCTCAAGACCAAGTGCTGCAGAATTGTTCACATGTCATAGATTTTTAATGTGAGGTTTAAACGCAGCAGCAGATTTTCTGTTTGAAATTTTGTCTTATTACATTGCTTACGTTTTTTACAGAAAGCAATGTTTTTGAGGTACCTGACGACGTGTACGAGTAGGCATTTTGCAATTGAAAAAATTACATCTACATTGCTAAAAACATGTCATATGTTATCTACTTTATTTGTTTTTATTAAAGATCTTTTTATTACTTTTAAAAAATCACTTATTTTTGCTCCGCATTTTTTTTTCTTCCAGACACACGTAATGATAAAATAGAAGAAACAATCCCTAAACGCTTTACCACCACATCGAGTTTAAAATTAAAGCCAACTGCCGATGATGATTACACGGAGTACACATGCCAGGCGAAGCACAAAGCTCTGGCGCCTGACATGCCCATGCGTTCCACAGTACAATTGTCAGTTTTGTGTAAGTGAAATTTTGTTTTTAATTTTTATATTATTGACATAAAAAAAAATCGGTTTTTTTCTTCTTTTTTTATTATATTACTTTTTCTGCATGAGTGAAAGGTTTATAAAAACTAAGATAAGTAAATAAATGATGCTGAAAAATTATGTAGTGGTCATTAATGCTTAAGGCCCGATCAGACTATAATACAAGTATAAATACTTTCATTCGACTTTGTGAGATAAAAGTCTAAACACATTTCTTGCGAAGAGTAGAAAAGAAAACAGCTGCTCATATTTTTTTACAAAACAATAAATTTTAATTATTTTATCGTGTTTAAGTTTGATTTAACTTCCTAAAAATTGGGAAAAATTGGTTAGTGATAAAAATGTAGTGATAAACAGTTTTTTTTTTTTTTTTTAAGAAACGAAATTATAAAACTAACAAACTGGGAAAATGATGAGCCGAGAAAAATATGTTTTTAGGAGTTGTGGCAGCAGCAGATTTTCTGCAATCACATGCATATGTATTCGCTCATTTCGGGAATTTTAATTATTATAACACGCACCTAAATATGTAAAAGCTTTCAACTTTGTTTTATTTATTCAGCAAATTACATTTCACGACGGCAGGTAAGCTCTTCGCCGTAGGCGGTAGACCTGCCGGTGCTTGAAAATCTTCAGCAGCTAAAATAATAATTACGTAAAACAGATACAAATTTATTAGCACCAAAATATTTTATGTTCTACATATAACATGAGCAAAATACATTTATATACGACAACTAAGTCCCAAATTTCGAACTTTCTCATAACGACAAAAAATACTATCGGTGACGGCACGCCAAATTTTTATCGTATTATTTTCGTATGTATGACGGATTACATTCAGACTAACAGACTTGCACGTATTATTTGAATTTTTGACAATTATTAATACACGGTATAATAGTCTGAACTGGGCTTTAGTAGCATTAAAATAAGATTAAACATTTAATATACAGATTTTAAAAATTTCCGTATAAGAAAAAATTATTTTGTGCACGCATGAGTGTTGGAAAAATGTCTGTTTGAAAATTTTATATGCATAAAAATTAAATCTCATTGTAAAGTATTCGGCATATACGAGTACGTATGTATATATACATATGTACATAGTATGTGCACATTGGTATGATAATGAAGCACTTTAACTTTTGAGGTAAAGTTTATTGTTGCATTTTATTTATATTCTGGTTTTCAAATGTGGCAAATTTCATGAAAATTGTTGGAAAATATGTACACACAGAAAAAAAAAACACCGAAATTGACCCCATCGTTTGATAACAATGAGTCGACCACTTTGACAGGGGACGTTGTCAAGTTATTAAGAAGAACTCGTACTTAATTTGTTATAAAATGTTATCATTCTAACAACGCATCAATTTCATTTTAACGACAAACGGCTTTCAGTATGACAACGCCTTACTCTTAGCCTGACAACATCTGGTTCTTTTTCTCGCCGTTGTCCGTGTTTTGTTTATAACTTTTTTGAATGTACTTCATTAGCTTGTAGTGTGCACGCAAAGAAAAGACAGTTTGAAATATGGTTACAGCAACATTAGTATATACTCCAAATGATTGTGTATTATTATTCAAAACAGCCTATTATCGATTTAATAATATTTTGTTTCCCCATAAATATGTTTTCATGTGCATTTCTGCAAATCTATTATTACCACCTACTAGTTTCCGATAGTATGTTGCCCTTAGAATATTGTCATATCAACCATATGTTTTTTTCTACGTGTGGAAGGTGTTGTATTAAATTTCGTTAGTAATGGCGTGGTGCGTCATGAATTCTTGCTACAATATCGTACGGTCAATAAGGAATACTACCGTTTGCGCGAAGCCATTCGTCAGAAACCGACAGAATTGTGGCAAAAACAATCATGGATTTTGCACCACGATAACATATCAGCTAACACATCGATACGTGTGCTTGAGTTTTTGGCCAAAAACAAAACCGTTATCATGCCTCAATCACCGTATTTAACGGACTTGGCCCGCGCTAACTTTTGTCTTTTACCAAAACTGAAGACACCGATGAAAGGAAAGCGTTTTGCTACTACTGAGGAGATAAAAGAAAAATCGAAATATATGCTGTTGGTAATACCAAAAGCCGCGTTTCAGAAGTGTTTTGAGGATTGGAAAAAACGCTGGCACAAGTGTATTATATCTGCGGGGGATTACTTTAAAGGGGACACGATAGTTATTGCTGATACTTTTTGAAAAAATTTAAAATAGCGGTAATTTTTTGATCAGTCCTCGTATTTACATTTGTATGCATAAAAGTTTTTAGCTAAACTGCACAAACTGTTGAAAAAAGAACCTTAAAAAAATATTGTTATTTTGGAGTTGTTGAAAATTTATTCCATAATTTATGAAATACTGTAAGCAGAATTCTATGATTTTTTAATTATAAAAAAGGAAGCATGAAACAACACTTCCAACACATGGTGCTGTACGCCAGCTTAGTTTATGCTAAATGAAATCATTTGCTTAGAAAAACCGTTCAAAACGGTCGTCGTTAAGGGGCGTGTAAAGGTTAATAAGCCAGCTTAAAATAGGTATTCTTGGTTCCTAGTCCGAGCACTGACGTAAAACACGTACCATATTCTCATATCCGTAGGACATGCGAAAAGCTGGTAGATGTTGAAGTAAAATATTCTATTGGGTACATTTTCCTCCAAGAACAACTCTAATGAAATATTAGTTACCCACGAATTGAAATCAACGTCTAACAAATGATCTAAAGAAGGTCTAAAACTGGTTATTACATGACCTCGCTATCATTCTCCTAAAAATTATTGCAAAATACATTATTTATATATTTTCTACGTATTAATATTAATAATGTCTATAATTAATATTTACATTTATAATGCGTAGGTAAACATATAATCGCCCTTATTGTGCTTGTCATTTTTATGACGAAAGTCGGGCATTTTTGAAAAATGGTACCGTGATTGGTGAAAAACGCCAATGAATACGACAAGTTTCAAATTTATTACAAAAACGAATTTAAATACTATCGTGTCTGGCGTATTTTCAAAAGGGAGCAAATTTATCGTCAAAGTACTTGCGTTCGACAAATAATTAAAATGGGATAAAATAAAAAAATATAAAAAAAAATATGAGTTCTACTTTCTCCATTTTTTATATCTGATTGATAGTACATGCTCTCATTTGAATTGAGTATTTATTTAATATATTAAGGAAAAAAATAGTAATGCAGTGTGAGACACCGTTTGCAAAAATTTTAATTATATTGGTCCATCGTCCTGTTCCATGGAGGGTTGTACGAAGGCGTGGACTGATTTAAAAAATCGTTTGTATGTACATACATATGTGAACAAACATTTATGTATAACTAGCTGACCCGGCAAACGTTGTTTTGCCTTCAAATTTTATTTACATTGATATAGGTAAAAGGGGAGAAAAACGTAAAAATATGGGTTTTCATTGCGAAAGCAAGCCGTAATGATAGAATATTGTATTTCTCGAAACCATTAGCATTTATGGTATCAAAACGTCTTCCTCTTTATAATATTATTTAAGTATTCTTAATTTGTTAACGTTGTTCATCAGTATTTTCATTGAAAGTCAAGTGTGATTACAGATGTGGTTGATTTATACTTCGTAACATTATAATTACCGATCCGACTTTAAGCTGCAGATTGTACATCTTGGGAAGTAGAGAGAACGACCGATTGCTACATCATCAATTCGCGAGCAATTTAGTATTGACTTCGAAAATTCAGATCGACGACATCACATATGCTCAACCAATCATGATGTTTTTAATTTTGTTAAATGTTAGAGAGCACACTGGAGATGAGCTTAGTCAAATGGTAGAAAGCGTCAAGAAACTGAATACAGTCAGTCGAAATGCCAAATACCCAGTAATTTTTTTTCAAAATACTTGAACATATGGGTCGTTCTGCAGCTCGACGCACACGTTCGTAGTCAGTTTAAGTGTCTTTACAGTTTCCACAAAACGGACGGCTTCGAAAATGCATTAAACTCACCGAATGTTAAGCTAAAGTATTAAAAATGAATAAATCTACTGTCTCGTAGTACCGAACGTACTTCAAGGCAATTGCTGAATGTCATTTAAGTTTATATTTCGTAACACTATGATTACCGATCTGACATTAATTTGCAGATTGTGAAGTGACAATCTAGGTAATACCGGTTGTATAGTTGGTGACATCATATTGGGAAGTGAAGAAAGTCACTGAATTTGAAATCAACTATTCCCAAACAATTTAACTTTGAATCCGAAAATTCAGATCGCCGACATCACGTCCGCTCAACCAATCATGACTTTTGTCACTTAGCAAAATGCTTGAGAGCAGATTGTGAACGAGCTCAGATTTTGATTCTGTAAAACGACAGAAAAAGACGGTAAATTGAATATAGCCAGCTTATTGATGGAATAGATGGTAATATTTCCAGATATGAT
Organism: Thecocarcelia acutangulata; assembly: GCA_914767995.1. NCBI lineage: Eukaryota > Metazoa > Arthropoda > Insecta > Diptera > Tachinidae > Thecocarcelia > Thecocarcelia acutangulata. Next base: position 53,693,988 of record OU612098.1, on the reverse strand, counting down.
TGACCTTATTTTCACAAACTATCAATCTGATATGAATAGTAGTAAGCTGAACTTACTTTTTTGTTAACTCCAGTATATAGAATTCCTTGTAAATGAAATGAATGCATATCCATCGCAATCGTTATCCATTGTTCGTATTATTTGGTCCTGGGTTCACAGAAAATAAATTTTACGTTATACTTTAATTTTTCTTTCCCACGGATTAAAAAAAAGTGGGCGTATAACTAGACGTTGAAAACTTTGCCCAAAACTTTTTCTCTGCGTAAAAATTGTGTTTAAGATAAATTTAAAAATACGTATAATAAATTTTTCGTTCCGAAAAACTTTTAGGTGGGTTATAACGAACACTTGATTAAAAATATTATCCCAATCATCGGTCCAGACGTCCCATTTAGACTTAAAATTTTATTTCTTTTTGTTAGTTTATATACAGTCACTCACATTTAAAGTCGGGCAGACGCATGAAAAAACTTTTAGTCCCAATATTTATAAGCTGACGGAAGAAAAAGTCGTTTTAATTTTGTTTATTTTATCACAAAAGTTCTGTTATTTAAAAACAACAAAAACAATTTATTCCAAGTTCATTTATTAAATGTATACGAAGGCCTAACTTAAATAAGGTCACTTTTCAGTCTCACATTTAAAGTCGGGCAATTAACAAAACATTAGCATTATGTGAACATAACGCAAAATTAATATTTTGTAGATCCACCTTTTTGGGTTTCAACAGCTTGTAAGCGGTTAGGCAAAGATTCCACTAATTTTTTGCAAACCTCAGGACTTATATTATTCCACTCTTCCTGTTAGGCATTCTTTAGTTGTGGAATTGACGTACACTGCCTGTCCTGCATCCGGCGGCCTAATTCGTCCCACAAATGTTCAATAACATTGAGGTCCGGACTTTGTGCAGGGGTTTTAATAACCTTCGGACAGTTATAGAGCAGCCAATTCTTTACATCATATGCTGAATGTTTAGGATCATTGTCCTGGTAAAATTGGAAATTGGTTTCAATGCCGAGTTTTTTTACGCTTTCTTTTAAATTTTTTCTCAAAATATTTAAATAAATATTCTTATTCATAACACCGTCAATGAAATGCAAATTTCCAACTCCTGAGGCTGCCATGCATCCCCAAACCATAACCGATCCACCACCGTGCTTTACTGTTTTTCTTAAATTCTTGCCTTCCATCTCTTTGTTTGGTTTGCGCCATACTTTGCCTCTTCCATCGCACCCAAATAAGTTAATTTTACTTTCGGCAGTAAACAATACCTAAATATCAATAATAAGCCTAATTAAATTTTTATGTTTGTTCCAACTTACGGTACTTCAGAAATCAAAATCTTTGGTCATATATTAACGAGCAAAAACAAGCCGTTCGCTTTGGTTTTTCTTACTTATAAGAGGTTTTTTCCATGCCACTCGGCCATGAAAGTCATTCTTGCGAAGAAGTCTTCTTATTGTTTCTGGGTTTACCTCCGTCCCAGACGCTTTCTTGACCATTGCTGTCAGTTTTGGAGCAGAAATAAAAGGATTTTTTTTCAACTGTTTTAAAATCATGCTCTGATCTCTGGGTGAAAGCTTTCTTGCTCGGGCTCCGCGTTTTTTATTTGCTACCAAACCACTTTCTTTATATCTAGAAATGATATCATGCACTGTAGATTTGCTTTTTTTTATCAAATTAGATATTTCCCTTTCAGATTTTCCATTTAAGTGCAACTCAATTATTATTTTCCGTTCTTCGAAGGTATATTGTTTAATTTTGCGCGGCATTTTTCAAAAAACTTTTATAATCTTCACTGATCGAATGATTGTGTAAAAAGAAATAATTGTTTTGGAGACAAAAGAAGAAAAAAGTGGAAATAACGGTATATTTCACTTTTTCATTGTACAAAACCTTAAGTGCCCGACTTTCAATGTGAGACAGAGAATTTACTTTTTCTCATTTTGTTATTCTTATGTATTTTATAACGGGACTCAAAATAAAATTTCTTTGGTTTTTCTATTAATAAGAGTTTTTATGATAAAACAAAAAAAAAGTTAAACGCATCATTTTTCATCAAAACATAAATATTAAGATAATAAATTTTCGACAATGTTTGCCCGATTTTAAATGTGAGTGACTGTAGGTATCAGGTAACTTTTTAGGAAAAATTAAGGAAAAATTAATTATCGCGATACTGGATTTCATGAATTTGGAATTGGATCCGCAGATGTATTTTGGCATCGTGCATAGCTTTGCAATTGGTTTTGAGATAATCGATCAGTTTGTGATCTCCTTTGAAGTAGTATATTTATTATTTATAGAATGTGCACGCCGATCTACATTTGATCGTGCAGACATGGTATTACTTTCAAAATGAACAAAAACTAAAATGTAAAGATTTGTAACAACAATAATAACACATACATATGACTTCAATGCACGTGAAACCACTTTTTTTTCATTATAAAAATATTCAAACTTGCATGAATTTCAGAATAGACCGAAACTATATACGTTAAAGCTACCGCCCTAACAACATAAATTTGCCACTATTTTGTTTGCATTGTGTTTTTGTCACTCAATAATAAAAAAAAAAAAAATACTTGCATGAGAAGTTTGAACATTTTTCGTGTATAAATTCGCTTGAAATTTCTTGTGAAATGATGATGAGTGTGGACAAAAGGTATTGCAATGAATGCTATAAAATAGACCCAGAGGTAAAAAAGCATGTTGTCAGCTTAACGTTCAAATAAGAGAGACCGAACTTCCTTACTAAATAAAAAATTTTACTATTTGCTTAAAAACAACAATAACGCATACCTATGATACAATGCAGGTGTATAGCATATAGATGTATATGTATATATAGATTTGAAGTAAGCCGTTTAGTTATAACTCGTGTAGACACAATTTAAAAGTAAGCTTAAAAGAGGGAACGTTCGAAGAAAAGTGTTGTCATGCTTGCGGTCTGGCCTTCTCGGCAGGCATCGTATGAGATCGAGTGGGGAAATTGGTGTGGCACATAAAACTTTAATTTTTGCCTCGCCTATAGTAAAATGTGTGTGTATTCAATTTGAAGTAAATCTGTTAAAACCCATTTGGAATCAAAAATGGGCGTTCAAGTGGGCATGGTTAAAAGAAAGAAGACCAGAGATTTAGTGGTGCGCTGTGAAAACTTCAGGCAAATCGGTCCAGTGGTCTACCCTATACGGCAAGCGCCGTCCCGCATGATATGAGGTGAAAAAATGGGCGTGGCACATAAAACTTTCATTTTTACCTTCGCCTACAGTAAGATGTACATATATAAAATTTGAAGTAAATCTGTTAAAACCCATGTATTACTCAATTTAAAAAAGTGGGCGTTAAAGTAGGTGTGGCACATGAAACTTTAATTTTTGCCTCACATGCGTAAGATGTGTGTGTATGTAATTTGAAGTAAATCCGTTAAAACCCATTTGGAATCACTTACTCAATTAACAAAAGTGGGCGTCAAGGAGGGCGTGGTAAAAAATAAGAAGAGTCTAATAAAGGAGACTTTAGTGGTGTGCTGTAAAAATTTCAGGCAGATCGATCCAGCGTCTGGCAAGCGTTCTCTTTCCTTACATGGGGCGCAAAAATGGGCGTGGCACATAAAACTTTTATTTTTACCTCGTCTACAGTAAGATGTACTTATATACAATTTGAGGTAAATCATATATATTTCCTTTTTTTTGGTTTTTTCATTTATTTATTTATTGAATCTTCAAAATATGAACTAACAATAAGTATTCAAATCTTAATACTAAATACATAAAATTAATTCAGTCCAGCCAATGCTAGACAAAAATGTTTTATTTTGCACGGTCAATATCGGTAAAATCACCTATTGAACGTTCGGATGGTGGCAAGGGTATCCCTCCTTCTCAACCGAGAGAGGTCTTCAAAATTAAGTATATTGCGTGCAAGATGATTTGGATGAAGCTCCAATTTACTGATATATCTTGTTGCGTACTTTGAAAATTCGTCTTTTACAAGAGGAACACAGAGATCCTTATGAATTCGTGAGTTTTTTACGTACCATGGAGCTGCGGTAATTGTTCGAAGAATTTTGTTTTGTCGCCTTTCAATTTTCTCAATAATAGAAGTGAAGGCGGTGCCCCATAATTCAATTCCATAGCACCATATAGGTTTTAGAATTGCGTTGTATAATAAAAGTTTGCAATCCAGCTTCAATGTCGAATTTCTGCCCATAAGCCAATTTAATTGCGCTGCTTTTAATTTTAACTGAGTGACTTTCGCATCAATGTAAGGCTTCCACGTTAGCCTACGGTCGAGATAAATACCAAGGTATTTAACTTCATTATGCTGCGGAATAGGTGTATTGTTAATTTGGATAGCCGAACATGTTTGCTTACGCAGTGTGAATGTAACGTGAGTACATTTTTGTTCATTAACTTTTATTTTCCAAAGTTTCAACCATTTCTCTAATATTGAAATATACTGCTGCAAATTTCGTAAAGCTTCTTGATGGTTTTCATGAACGCTGAAAAAAGTTGTGTCATCTGCAAAAGTTGAAGTATGGATTCCGGATCTCGTTGGCATGTCAGATGCGTAAATCAAATATAGAGTGGGCCCTAGAATGCTACCCTGGGGAACTCCTGCTCCGATTGACTGTGAGAGACTTGTAAAATCACCTTCTTTGATAACAAACTTCCGCCCATGTAAGTAGCTTTCCAAAAGCTTGTGTGTGTTTGCAGGCAAGTTCAACTTTATTTTGTGCATCAGTCCGTCGTGCCACACCTTATCAAAAGCTTGGATGTCGATAAATAGAGCTGAACAATACTTTTTGTCTTCAAAAGTCTGTCTTATGGCATTGACTAGTCTATGTGTTTGTTCTATGGTGTTATGCTTAGCCCGAAAGCCAAATTGATGATCAGGGATACATCCCACATCATTAAGTATTGGAGACAACTTCGCCATTAACAATTTTTCGAACAGTTTTGAAATTGTTGGTAGTAGACTTATTGGTCTATATGTCTCTACTTTAGTCGGATCCTTCCCTGGCTTGGGTATCATAGTAATCATTGAGACCTTCCACTCTGCAGGATAATACTCAAGGCGTAAAATAGCGTTAAAAATAAAAAGTAGAACTCTTCTAGCTACACGAAGTAACTGTTCAAGCATTCTACCAGTAATTTGATCTATACCTGGGGCTTTCCTGGGGTTTACGTTGTTGATAACGTTTTCGACATCTTGAAAGTTAAGTCTCAAAGACACAGGCTGTCTAACAGCATACGGCATAAATTCTGCTGCAGCATCCAATGAATCATTTGTCGTAAAAACATTACTCAAATGATCAACGTACACCATCCCCTTTTCGGAATCGCTTCGTGCCCAGTCGCCAGTTAAAGTTCGCAAAGGTGGCTGACCTATTACGGGTCTTTTCAGACCTTTTGTCGCTTTCCAGAGAGAATAGTCAGATTGCGGAGTACCATCCAAACTTTCCAAATATGTTTTAAGGGAAGATATTCTCTGGATTTCAAGCAGATTTCTTAGTCGAGTTACGCATTCCCGTAGCCTAGTTTTAAGCTGGGGAGACCTACGAGTTTGCCACTCTCTTCTAACTCTTCTTTTTTCTGACAGAAGTTGCTCAATTTCAGATGAATAAGTTCTATTGTTTTTATTTCTGGATCCTAAATGACTAGTGGTAGCATGCTGTACGGTCAGTTTGAGGTTTTCAGAAAAATCGTTAATTGACGCATCAATATCCTCAGGCGTTCTCAAGGCGATATTTTCAGTACAATGTGTACTCAAAAATTTTTTGTGTTTTAGCCAATTAAATCTATTGACGGTCAACGGGGAGCCAATCTCTTGGGGGAACGAAACAGAGATTATAGTGGATGAGTGATCTGATGACAAATCTAATGAAGGCTCCACTTGCATCCACTCCAAAATCTATAACGTCTGGGATCTTTCGTCGGTTTACGGACAATAAGTGGGGTGTCCGCTTGAAATCACATCTAAGCCCATTTTGGAAACGGTGTCAAAAATCACACGGCCTTTCGGGGTAATTAAACGTGATCCCCAAAAAGTGTGTTTAGCGTTATAGTCGCCAGCCGCTAAAAATCGAGAACCAAGTGATTTGAAAAAATTTGAATATTGGCTTTCTCTTATTGAAAATCGTGGTGGTGAGTAAATCGAGGATATAACAATTTTTTCATGAAAATAATCAAGGCATATATTTGTAGCTTGGAGATATTCCTCACGTGTCTCGTTCATTAGATAGTGCTTAATTCTGGTCTTTATCAGCATTGCCGAACCGCCGCAAGATCTTCCACGGGGATCTTTTGTGTCATATAATGTGTAGCCATTAATTTTGAAATAGCTGTTGCTTGTCAAGTGACTTTTAGCAATCAGCATTATGTCGATTTGTTTTTCCATAAGGAAGTTTTCAAGTTCATTTTTGTGTTGGCGGATGCCGTTTGCGTTTCAGAAACTTATTTTTAACCAATTCATTTTGTTAAAATTGCCTGCAAAATAGTGGATTGCATTTTCAGCATTTCCTGCATCATGTTTGTCATAGAAATGGTAAAAGTATTTATGGACTGAACAAGAGTCTGCAAGAGTGGCCTCTAAATTATTAAAATTTGGATCGCACGTTTGAGGTTTGGGCTCCTGGTTCAAGGTTTGGTCGGCTTTAAGGATATATCACAATCGGAATTATTATTTAGAGGAAAGAGTTCAGCTATATTGAAAAATTCGAACAAGGTCAAAATTTTTCAACATGTTATCCATAAAAAGTGGGAAGTGGCAATAGGAATTCAAAAAATGTTTCCTCAAAAATGACGTTTGCAGCTTTTTAACTTTATTACTTTATTTATTGAATCTACATAAAAAAATGTAATGACAATAAGTATTCAATTCTTAATACTAAAAAAAAAAAAAAATTGTGATTAAAGTCCTGCCAGTGCTGGGCAAAAATTTATTTTTATGCGAATATTATTTCAGAATTCAGTCATCTGTTTAGAGCTCTAATGGTAGCCAAAGTATCCCTCCTTCTCAGACGGGTATGACCACCAAAATTAAGAATATTAGCTGCAAGAGGATTTGGATGGAATTCAAGTTTGTTAATATATTTTGTCGCGTACTTCACAAATTCAGATTTCACAAAAGGTACGTTCAGATCTGCGTGGATTCGTGAGTTTTTAACATACCATGGAGCTACGGAGTATTCTATTTTGACTTCTTTGAATTTTTTCATTGTTGGATGCCGAGGCTGTGCCCCATAATTGAATCCCATAGCACCATATTGGCTTTAGAATCGAGTTGTACAGCAAAAGTTTACAATCAAGCTTTAAGGTCGAATTTCTGCCTAGTAGCCAGTTAATTTGCACTGCTTTCAATTTCATCTGCGTTACTTTTGCCTCGATGTGCGACTTCCATGTTAGTCTACGGTCAAGATGAATTCCGAGGTATTTGACTTCACTGTGTTGAGGTATTACTTTATTGTTAATAGTAATGGGTGAGCATGTAACATGGGCACACTTTTGTTCATTAACCTTGATTTTCCAAACTTGAGCCATTTCTCTAGTTTGTCGATATGTTCCTGTAAGTTTATTGATGCTTGCTGATGGTTACTATGTATGCTAAGGAATGCTGTATCATCTGCAAATGTTGAAGTGTGAATGTTGGTGCTTATCGGCATGTCAGATGCGTAGATCGAATATAAGATAGGCCCTAATATGCTGCCTTGGGGAACTCCAGCTTCAATAGGCTGGGCGGGGCTTACGAAATCGCCTTTATTATAAATTGGCGACAATATAAATAGCTTTCAAAAAGGTTATGTACGTTTGCAGGTAAGTTAAACTTTATTTTATGCATTAAGCCATCGTGCCATACTTTATCAAAAGCTTGTGAGACGTCGATGAATAAGGCAGAGCAATATTTTTTATCTTCAAATGCCTTTCTTATGACGTTAACTAGCCTGTGTGTTTGCTCAATGGTGCCATGTTTCGCTCTAAAACCAAATTGGTGATCAGGAATACATTCAACCTTATGAAGCATTGGATCCAACTTCGCCTTTAGCAATTTTTCGAAAAGTTTTGAAGTTGTTGTCAGTAGACTTATTGGACGATATGGTTCTACTTTCGTGTGATCCTTCCCTGGCTTAGGAACCATTGTTATCATGGACACCTTCCACTCTGCAGGGTAATACTCAAGTCGTAAAATAGCATTAAAAATAAAAATAAGAATTCTTTTAGCTACACGAGGCAGCTCTACGAGCATTTTGTTGCTGATTTTGTCCATACCTGGAGCTTTTTTAAGGTTTAGATTACCAATAGCATTTTCAACTTCTTCAAAATTGAATCTTATAGGCACAGGAGGTCTACTAACAATAGGCGGCAACTCATTTGCATTATCAGACCTATTTGTGGTAAAAACGTTTTTCAAATGGTTAACAAATAAATTACCCTTTTCCGAGTCATCTCTAGCCCAGTCACCAGACGGTTCTCGCAAGGGCGGCTTACCTCTAACTGGCCTTTTTAAACCCTTAGTCGCCCACATAAAGAATAGTCGGACTAAGGAGTACCATCCAGACTTTCCAAATACGTTTGTAGAGAAGCCGTTTTTTGGGTTCCAAGCAAATTTCTTAGTTGATTTCTGCACTCACGGAGCCTTGTTTTTAGCTGCGGAGACCTGCGAAGTTGCCACTCTCGTCTAACTCTTCTTTTTTCTAACACAAGTTGCTCGATTTCTGAAGAATATGTTCTATTTTGAATGTTTCAGCGTGTTAAATAAACGCTAGAAGCAAGTTCAGCGGCTTGTTTAAGATTTTCGCTAAAGTTGCTTAGTGACGCATTAATATCTTCAGGTGTTCTTAAAACAATATTCTCAGTGCAATGGGTACTCAAAAATTTTTTATATTTTAGCCAATTCACTCGGGTGACAGTCATATGCAAACTGTTAATCGGGGACCAAGTCTCCTGGGGAAAGCGTACTGAAGTAATAGTAGGTGAATGACCCGATGACAAGTCTAACGAAGGCTCAGCTTTCATCCATTCCACAGGGAACCCCTTTACCACTCCAAAATCAATCACATCAGGAATCTTATGCCGGTCTGTTGGCCAGTAAGTGGGATGTCCGCTTGATATTACGTCTAAGCCCATTTTAGAAATTGTATCAAAAAGCACCCGACCCTTCGGGGTGACTAAACGTGAGCCCCAAAAAGTGTGATTGTGTTGTAATCTCCAGCTGCTATAAAACGAGGTCCTAATGAGGTGAAAAAACTTGAATATTGTGATTCTGTCACTGAGAGTCGAGGCGGCGAATAAATCGATGAGATAACCAATTTGTAATGAAAATTTTCCACACAGATATTAGTTGCTTGAAGATAGTCCTCACATGTGTCATTCAGCAAATAATGCTTTATCCTAGATTTTATCAAGATTGCGGAACCCCCACAAGCTCTTCCACGGGGGTCTTTAGTATCGTATAGTACGTAGCCATTAATTTTGAAGAAGCTTGTTGACGTCAAGTGAGTTTCTGCAATCATCATTATATCGATCTGCTTATCCATCAGGAAGTATTCAAGTTCATTTTTGTGTTGGCGGATGCCGTTCGCGTTCCAGAAACATATTTTTAACCAAATCATTTTTTCGAAATTACCTGCAAAATGGTGGATTGCATTTTCACCATTTCCTGCATCATCGTCATCATTGACGACGTAAAAGTGTTTATAGTTTGAATAAGGGTCTGTATTGTTGCCTCAAGGTTACTGAAATTTTGATCGGGCGGTTGAGATATTTTTTTTTTTTTTTTTTTAAGCATTTTTTTATTTATTGAATCTTCAAAATGAACTAACAATAAGTATTCAAATCTTAATACTAAATTTAAAATTAAAAAATGTGATTCTAAAGTCCGGCCAATGCTAGACAAAAAGTTTTATTATGCGGGAGCTATTTCGGTAAAATCACCTATTGAGCAATCTGATGGTGGCAGCGGTATCCCTTCTTTTAAGCCGAGTGTGGCCGCCAAAATTAAGTATATTGCGAGCAAGAGGGTTTGGATGAAGTTCCAGTTTACTGATATACCTTGTCGCGTACTTAGAAAATTCCTCTTTTACCAGCGGAACACTCAGATCGTTATGAATTCGTGAATTTTTGACGTACCATGGAGCTGCAGTAATCGTTCGTAGAATTTTGTTTTGTCGCCTTTGGATTTTTTCAATGTTTGACGCTGAGGCGGTGCCCCATAACTGAATTCCGTAGCACCATATAGGCTTTAGTATTGAGTTGTATAACAAAAGTTTGCAATCTAATTTCAGTGTCGAATTTCTGCCCATAAGCCAATTTAGCTGCGCTGCTTTTAGTTTTAACTGAGTGACCTTTGCTTCAATGTGAGACTTCCATGTTAGCCTACGGTCCAGGCGAATACCAAGGTACTTGACTTCGTTGTGCTGCGGAATAGGTGAGTTGTTAATTTGGATAGGCGGACATGTTTGCCTACACAGTGTGAATGTAACATGAGTACATTTCTGTTCATTAACTTTGATTTTCCAAAGATTTAGCCATTTCTCTAATATTGAAGTATATTCCTGTAAATTTCGTGATGCTAAATGGTGGTTATCATGAACACTCAAAAACGCTGTGTCATCTGCAAAGGTAGAAGTGTGGATTCCAGATGTCGTTGGCATGTCAGAGGCGTAAATCAAATATAAAGTAGGCCCCAGTATGCTGCCTTGGGGAACTCCTGCCTTGATTGGCTGAGTTGGGCTAATAAAGTCGCCTTCTCTGATAACAAACTTCCGCCCGTATAAGTAGCTTTCCAGAAGCTTGTGTGTATTTGCAGGCAAATTTAGCTTTATTTTGTGCATCAAGCCGTCATGCCACACTTTATCAAACGCTTGAGAAATATCAATGAAAAGAGCTGAGCAGTACTTCTTCGCCTCAAAGGTTTGTCTTATGACATTGACTAGTCTGTGCGTTTGTTCTATGGTGCTATGTTTAGCCCGAAAGCCAAATTGATGATCAGGGATGCATCCTACATTGTTCAATATTGGACTCAACTTCGCCATTAACAATTTTTCGAATAGTTTTGAAATTGTTGGTAAAAGACTTATTGGTCTATATGATTCTACCTTAGTTAGATCCTTCCCTGGCTTGGGTATCATAGTAATCACTGAGACCTTCCACTCTGCAGGGTAATACTCAAGGCGTAAAATGGCGTTAAAAATAAAAAGTAGAACCCTTCTAGCTACACGAGGTAACTGTTCAAGCATTTTACCAGTAATTTGATCAATGCCTGGAGCTTTCCTGGGGTTTGTATTACCGATAACGTTTTCGACATCTTGAAAATTAAATCTCAAAGACACAGGAGGTCTAACAACATATGGTGGTAATTCAGCTGTATTATTCTCTGAATCATTTGTGATAAAAACGTTTCGCAAATGATCGACATACAACATTCCCTTTTCAGAATCGCTTCTTGCCCAGTCGCCAGTTGAATTTCGCAAAGGTGGCTTACCTATTACGGGTCTTTTCAGACCTTTTGTCGCTTTCCACAAGGAATAATCAGATTGAGGGGTACCATCAAGGCTTTCCAAATATGTTTTAAGGGAAGCCATTCTATGGACTTCAAGCAGTTTTCTTAGCTGAGTTATGCATTCCCGTAGCCTAGTTTTAAGCTGGGGCGACCTGCGAAGTTGCCACTCTCTTCTAACTCTTCTTTTTTCTGACAGAAGTTGCTCAATTTCAGATGAATAAGTTCTATTGCTCTCATTTCTAGGTCTTAAATGACTAGTGGTAGCATGCTGTACGGCCAGTTTGAGGTTTTCAGAAAAATTTGTAATTGACACATCAATATCCTCAGGCGTTCTCAAGGCAATATTTTCAGTACAATGTGTGCTCAAAAATTTTTTGTACTTTAACCAATTAACTCTATTGACAGTCAACGGTGAGCCAATCTCTTGAGGGAACGAAACAGAGATTATAGTGGGAGAGTGATCTGATGACAAATCTAATGAAGGCTCCACTTGCATCCACTCTAAGGGAAAATTTTTCGCAACTCCAAAATCTATAACGCCTTAGTATGGCCAAATTCTTGGCAGTTTAGGCATTGAACGGGCCCTAAACGCTTATGAGGCTCCTCAACGGTAACCTTGCGATGCAAAAGATACTTGAGGTTATAAATGGGATGCACTTCATTCTTTTTTAAGGCAACATCTCTAGGTTCCAATTCAATCCTAAACATGGGTTGAGGAATTTTTTCCCGGTTTCTAATATTAACCACATTTTTAATTTTGAAGCCATTGTCTTCTAGTCCGGTTTTGACCTCATTCGTGTCAACAAAAGGGTCAATCCCTTTTATAACGACCTGAATACCTTTGGCACTTTTAAGCTGATATGTGTAAAATGATCGCTTCTCCTTCTCTAGAACGTCAGACAGCTTTCGGTATTCATTTTCACTGTTTACCTGGATTTTCGTTTCATTGATGCCGCCGTGCTTAACCGATGTTACGTTAAAAGTATCTTTGCCGATTGCCGCAATAAGTTGTTTTACCAGCTCACTAGAGGTAGGTTCTCGCAAATATATTGGTGGCGGCTTAAAGGTTTTTTTTAGAAATTGTTGGCTCATCTGTTTGCAGTATAGCAAACCTATTGCTATCGGTTGCCGAAGTCCTATTATCATCTTTAGAAAATTTCGGTTGAGATGATATTTGAGCTGATTTGGGGCTTCGCTGCCTTTTAACCACGGTTATGTACCTGTCCATGCCTACTTGGATTTTTACCTTATCATCAACAATTAAACTGGAAGATGTTTTGTCTTCAGTTGTAACAACAATATTTGGCGAACACGATCGCGGGCGTTTCCTATCTCTTAGAGACAGGAAATTTTCCAATGATTTTTTCACCGATTCCTCTTCAGAAATCCAAAGGTTTTTTCTACCGGAGCTAAGCTCTTTTTCAGAATTACATCTGATAGGTACACTCATGCAATTAATTGTTTCTATTTTTTATTTACAATTTTAAATGGTATTTAAAAAAAAATGTCACAAAGTTTTTTTTAAACAAAAACAATCTGTTCACCTATTACGGTTTTTACTTAATCCCGTTTTATTTTTTTTTTTTTTTTTTTTACTTGCGATCAAAAAACAAACACGTCCGTTCACTATCGAAGCTAAACAACGAAATCGCCATGTTAAAGATAATTTTTATATTAAAAACGCAAAAATTTTACACAGTTTAGTTAATCCAACTCTCTTTATCTAAAATGCTCGATGGCAACACTATTTTTACCGTTACTTTATTCATTGTGTTGCTTTTTATAATTTGTGAAAGAAATTAATCGTGCACTTAATTAAGGACAGTGATACATTTTTAAATATATTAAATTCTGATATAGTAAAAAGTTGAGACTTAATTAACTGTGATTACGCGGAGTGTTCAAAAGTATTTACATCTCGCTTGACATGGGTAAAAATAAATCCTGTGATGTCAGTACTCGAAAGATTATTGTACATATGCAACAGGATGGAAAATCTTATCGCGAAATCGCAAAAGCCTTAAAAGTGTCCAAAACAATGATTTTCCAAGCGGTGCAATATTTTAAAAGTATTCGACTGCAAAAAAGTACCACGTAAACAAAGAAGCCGAATTACCACAATTCATCAAGACGCACTAATTGTCCGCGAGTCAAAAAAATATCCGCATAAATCAGCAAATGAGATTAGGACTTCAATCTTTGATGAAAATGAGGGAAAACCATGTGTAGACACGGTAAAACGCCGATTACGAGAAGCTGGACTCTTTGGAAGAATTTCCCGAAAGAAGCCATTGTTGTCTGAGCGTAACCGAAAAAAGGGACTAGAGTTTGCAAAGAAGTACCGCTATTGGACCGCTGTGGAATGGAGAAGAGTATTGTTTTCGGACGAAACGAAAATTAATAGAGTCTCCCCCGATGGAAAAAAATATGTTCGCCGACCAAAATTGAAACAATTTGATCCAAAGTATACCCGGGCCCCTTTGAAACATGGAGGAGGTTCTATCATGCTTTGGGGTGCTATCTCGTCACGTGGTGTGGGGCCGCTTCACAAAGTTGAGGGAAATATGGACAAGTTCCAATATGTTAGAATCCTTAACAATACAATGATGCCGTATGCTGACGATAATATGCCAGTAACGTGGATATTTCAACAAGACAATGATCCGAAGCATACGGCTCATCACGTCAAGCAATGGTTTTTGAACAATTCCGTGACTGTTCTTGACTGGCCTTCATGTAGTCCTGATCTCAACCCAATTGAGAACTTATGGCAAGTTGTAAAAGCCAAAGTAAGCTTGTTAAAATTAAACAATTTTGACAATCTCTATGCCGAAACAAAGAAAGCTTGGGAAGCCATTCCAAGAACTGTTTGTGAAGATTTGGTGACCTCGATGCCTCGAAGATGTCAAGCTGTTATCGACAACAATGGTTTTGCAACAAAATATTGATATGTTTTTTTTTAAATACATGTTTTTTAATGAAATTTATGGGGTGTCCTTAATTATATGCACGACTTACATTTAACTGACTTAAGAATATGGCTAACAGTTTTAAAGATACTAATGCATTTGGCACAATAACCAGTTATTTTGTAGTACAAAGAGGTGATTTAACCCTAAGCAAAATGAGCATCTAAGACACAAGAAAAAATGCACATACATAAATAACATATTAATTCACTGCAGTTAACAACATTTATGTATGATAAGTTCAAAATAAGTTTTCTCACACAAAAGCTAAAATTGCTAAAAAAAACTGCGACCACCAAAATGTTTATTATTTTGCAATACCGCAATTCAGCTTTCAATTGTCTTAGCAAATACATTTTACACTAATCAGGTGATATCAATAGGAATTTTCACATATTCGCCACCAGCCTTTTCCTAACGCTTTGTATTATATGCAGGGAAATAATTTTTATTATGAAAACTTTTGCCTTCCTTAATGTCTGTGAGAACCAGATTATATCGATTGTAAATATAATAATTTGAGGTATTTCAGTTGTATTTTAACAAAACTAATGGAGAGCTTAGAAAGGACATATAACGACACCTGATGCAAATAGAGCCATATTGGCGTCCACACTAGTTTCAAAATACACTGGTCACCAGAAATCATCTCATTAAAAGAGAGGCAACGAATTGAAAACCTTGCAATAGATGCCTTAGAGAAACATTACAAAAAACGTGAAACCGAACATGGATGCAATAGAAGAATTAGTAGTTGCAGTAAAGATGATGAGAATTTTATTGTTTTTATACATTTATAGAATTTGGCAGCAGCTGCGGAACCTGCTGCCAAACCTGTAGAAATATTTTTTTCACTCCCCAACAAGAGGTTGTTTGTCGGATGACTTATTAAACTATCTAGTAAATCCTAAATATTATTAATTTCCCAGTTGGCGAGTTTAGAACAATCATATGAATATACACACGTATGTCACACGTATATATATGTAAAATGCATAGAATGTTAAATATATGTAATAAAATAAGTATAACACATTTTATATAATATTACACAGCTTTATTTCTAATATTTGAATATATTTGAATATGCAGTTGTAAGTATGAACATATATTGTCGCCTAAAAAGAGAAAGAGCATAACTGACAAAAAAATTCTAGTCTAGTTATTATCAATAATACAACCATTCACAATTTTGAATAGGCTTTCAATACTTTGCCAGTTACGCCCTTTTAAGTTGTATGTGATTATATAAATATACAACTTAGTTTAAGTGCATATATAAAAAAATAAAATAAAATATTTATCTAAAACCAGAGTGGAATATTCTTATGAGATCGAAAGACAAAAAAGTATTTGCAGTTTTTAGTTGTATTTTGTATTTAAAATACACAGCTGGAAAGTATTTTGTATTTAAAATACACAACTGGAAAGTATTTTGTATCTTGTATTTGAAATACACAACTGGGTAGTATTTTGTATCTTGTATTTGAAATACTTAAAGTGAGTATTTTGCCCAGCCCTGGACATACATCTTTTCTTTCAAGTATTCTCAAAGAAAGAAGTCCAACGGTGTCAATCCACTGCCAACCACGTGTAATTATTTCGTTAGCTGTGTGGCAAATGTAGAGCTGCAAAACAATCGATAGTACTATCGATAGATTTATTTTCAGCTAACTATCGATTGCTTTGGTTCGAAAGTGGTACTATCGATAATTTTTGAACGAAACCGGTAACATGTAGCCGGCATAACGTTTCTGGCCATTTATTCATGCGGGTTCTTAGCCGCCAACTCATGGGAACAAAAAAAAATGAGATCTTCCAAAACATCAATACAAACAAAACAACAGAACAAAACTTATGGATACGGACAAGGACAAACAAAACGCGAAGGGTGGGGTCACTAGGACATGGACTGGGACGCTACCTGCAGGAGGTAACTTGGAGAAACTCTAGGCTACCAAATGCGAAACAGCTTCCTCGACAGAGAAACGCAACCTTGGCACTGGGGTACCCCTGTCCTTTCAACCAAGTACCTCAGTTGTGACAAAAGCCCGTACCTCTACAGCATTTGACCTTGCTTCGGGACCTGTCAGTGCCACTGGCATGGCAGCTACCCAAGTGCCACTCAAGTACTCGGGTCATCGAGTTCCACCACTCCCCACTGGCAAGGGAGTTGCGAACCAGTTTCGGGCTCCCAAACTGGCGGGAATTTGTGTAATGTTGGCAGGGGAACTGCGAACCAGTTTTCGCGTGCCCAGGTCACAACCAAGATATCTCGTTGAAGGAACATCAAGGGAACTGCGAACTCGTTTTTGGGTATCAAACTGTACCTTCAGCGAAAAATTCCCAAAGGCACATAAACCCAGCCAGACGGGTCTATTCGAAGCGGCGTACCGCGAAAAAAATCTTCGATGAACTAGTGAAAAAGCCAGAAGATGCCTTAACGACAATAGAAAAGTCCCGCTTATCGTTGGCAAAAGCAGTTGTGGCTGAGCTGCAAAAGTTTTCCTCCCCTCAAATCAATGGACGCACCTAAGAGGCAACGTTCTGAGGAGTTCAACAACCCGCAAGTAAGCGTGTAAGACCCCAAACGTCGGTGGAAAGGTTATATAGCGAGGTGGCCAAAAACCAACTTGTGATGGCCATCTTGGCTGGGTGGTATCGGCGGCGTATTAAACTCATGGCTTGTGCGGATGAGCGATCGGTCTTGTTACTTAAACAGGCGGTCGCTCTTGTGAACGGGCCAAGGGAAGGAGCTAGGCTTGATGTGATTCCTTTTTCAGAGGTTCGACGGAGACCTAGAGCCCTCGCCAGGATACCAGACATCTCTGGTTCCGCGGAAGAGGTCCTGAGAGGTGGAATTCCTGTCATACCGACCCATGATTGGAAGGTTGTCAGGGTATCTGAATCAGAGGGCAACACCAGAGTTATCACTATCCTGCTGAATCGGGAGTCGTGACGAGGACGCCTTCTTGGATTCTGATCAGGCTCAGGACCAAGAGGACTTCAACGTCACGGTTGTAGAAAAAACATATGATGGTGGTGAAGGCTCTACAAGTTAACTTTAATCATTCAAAAGCAGCCTCGGCTGCCTTGCTCCTCCGTCTATCGGAAAAAGAGGAGGAGTTGGTTCTGGTCCAAGAACCCTGGCTCTGTAAGAGCAAGGTTTGTGGACTGAAGAAGAAGGGCTACAAGCTACTGTACACGGATCAAGGTACAATCAGATCCTGTATAATGGCGAGGAGCGATTTAAAAATCTTCATTCTCTCTGATTTCAGTGATGAAGATACAGTGACGGTCGCCTGGGAGACAGATGCAGGTACTTTCCTGGTTGTCTCCAGCTACATGGCGCATGACAGCGAGTCCCCACCAATCAGGGTTCGCGAAGCTGTGGAAATGGTGGGAGGGAAAAACCTGCCGATAATTATAGTAGCTGATGCAATGCACACCATGTAGTGTAGGGCAGCTCCGATACTAACGCAAGGGGTGAGTCAATTTTTGAATTGATTCTTTGCAGCAATCTAGATGTTATGAATGTTGGTTCGGAACCCACTTTTGTTGTGATAAACAGAAGGGAGGTTCTGGATAGCACGATAGTTAGTACTAAGCATTCGGAATTGATAAGAGGATGGAGTGTATCGCAAGATTGCTCATTCTCTGATCACAGGTATATTGAAGTCGAAATAGGAATTCAGGAGAGGGGAGTAATATCCAGAAGAAACAGGAGAAAGACAGATTGGGAGATGTAGGGTAGAATTCTCTCAAATCTTCTTCCGGATCCTCCGACCATACAGGAGTACATAAATTGAGAGGGCTGTAAAGATATTGAGTGGGTCTTTCGAAACGGCTATCTGTTTCGGGGTAAAAGTAATCCACTATGGTAGAATATGGAGACAGCAAAGGCTCGAAAGCAGTCTCGTAGACTTTTTAATGAGGCCAAAAGACTAGGTAACTACAATGTTTCGTCGTTGGTAGTTCAATAAAGAGTAATTTATTTACATTTCTTAATTCACTTACAAACAACTATTAATTACATATTATAACAATTACAAATTATGTTAACCGCAACTCAGGGTTAGAGATGCAACACTACAACTCCCACCACAAGTTGGAAAAATATTACATATTAAAGCTAAATCGTTAACGATATTATTCTTGTATATTTCAAATTCATTAACTTTTCGATATTATTTAGATCTACATATATATTTATTTCTTTTATTTTTTTAAAATTTCTTTTATTATTTTATAAATTTTAACGTGCATACTTTGCACGTATGATTACATACCATTTTCAATTCGAATGCTTTAAGTTATTCTTTATAATTAATTCTTTTCAAAATCCTTAAACTACGAGATGTAGAATCTTGATCAAGTGGAGCCACACTCTTCATGCCTCTGTCCTTCTCCGCCACTAAGTTTTCAGGCTGAGAAATATGTTGCTTATTTACTAGCATTGAAGCTGTTTGTTCTTCTACTGCCTTGGTATCGTTTTCTCGTGGTATACCCGAAATAATTTGGTTAAGGTGCCTTTTAATGTGTTTGGCATTGCGTTTTAAAATGCAACGATAAGATTGAGGGCCCAAACGTTTTTCCACCGTGGCTTCTTGCCAACTGGCTTTATTTGGGTTTGAGTAATCGCGGACAAAAACTGAATTTCCTTCTTCAAAATTGACTACTCGGTTGCCTTTATGAGTTTTAATGTTTGTTAATTGGTTTTTTACGATTTGAGTTTTTACTAAAGGTGGATTTAAAATACTAAATCGAGTTCTTATTTCTTTTCCTAATAACAATTTAGCCAGAGTTTCTCCCGTTGCACAATGCTTTGTAGCCCTATAATCGAACAGAAACGTGTTTATTATTTCATCAATATCCTTCTCCTCACGGAGATTTGATAAGAGACTCTTTTTGAAGGTTTTTACAAAATTTCCTATTTGTCCATTTGTTGCAGGATGTCCTGGAGCAGTCAGAACATGTTTTATATTATTTGTGTTTATAAAATGTTGAAACTCTTTAGAGGTAAATTGACTTCCATTGTCACTAACTAGAGTGTCTACTAAACCGAATCTACTGAATATTTCACTTAATTTTGCTATCGTGAAATTGGAAGTTATGTTTTTTTTGTTTTAAACACTTCTACCCATTTAGAGTGTGAATCAATTATTAGAAGAAAAAAGAAATCTTTTATGGGTCCAGCAAAATCAATGTGAAGTCGTGACCACGGTAAATCACTTGGTATCCATGGAATCAATGGCCCTTTCTCAGGGCTCGGCTGGTTTACTTTACAGGAAACACAGCTTGAAACTAGCCTTTCAATATCGCTATCCATTTTTGGCCACCACATGTATGAACGAGCTAATGCTTTGGTCTTAACAATTCCAAAATGAGAACAGTGCAATTCTGCTAAAACTCTGTTACGCAACTTTTGTGGAATGACCACCCTATAACCCCATAAAATGCACTCGTATTCCACTGACATCTCATTCCTTCGATTAATAAATGGAAGAAATTCATCTCCTCTCAACCCCTCCATACGCCCTGTTTTAACAGCTTCCCTTAACTTTGCCAGAACCGGATCGCGACTTGTTTCCCTTGCGACATCTTTAAAATTTAAATTTAATCTGTTATTCATGTCAATATAATTTACGAAACCAAAATCTTCCTTACTGTCTAAATTCCTGCGGTGTGGAAACCGCGATAAGTGATCTGCGGAATTCAAGGTGCCTTTTATATAAAGCATGCTGTAATTAAATCCTGACAAAATGAAAGCCCAGCGCTGCATTCGGGCTGCTGCCATTACTGGGAGGCCCTTATTTTCGCCAAAAATAGCCAACAATGGCTTGTGATCACATTCCAATGTAAAAGTTATACCCAGTAAATACTGTGTAAGCTTAGTTACGCTAAAAATAATAGCTAAAGCTCTTTCTGAATAGTGCTATAATTTTTTTCAGTTTGCGATAATGAGCGTGACACAAAAGCAATTGGTTTTCTTGAACCATCTGCCCACGTATGCGATAGAATACCGGCTACCGCATTGTTTGATGCATCTGTTGAAAGAGTTATTGGCAATTTGGGGTTAAAATGAACCAACACTTTATCAGACGTTACCTCCTTTTTTAAGGAATCAAAAGCCTTTTGACATTCCTCGGTCCACTCAAACTTGACATCTTTTCTCAGAAGCTTGTATATAGGTGCCATTTTATCAGCAAAATTGTTTATAAATTTAGAGTAGTAATTCAACATCCCGACAAATGCTCTTACCTGAGAAATATTTTGAGGAACTGGAGCATCCAAAACAGATGAAATACGATCTTTATTCATACTTAAGCCATTTTTATCGATTTCAAAGTCAATACTTTTTATATGATCGTCAAAATTCGACCCTGTTATGATAATATCATCTAAATAATTAACTACATTGGGAATACCACGTAATACGTTTTCTATTGTTTTTTGAAAAATTGCTGTAGCGGGTTTGACCCCAAAAGGCAACCTCGTCATTTTAAAAATTCCCATATGTGTACTCCATGCACACAAAAGCTGAGAGTTCTCATCTAGCAACAATTGGTTGTAAGCGTTAGACAGGTCTAACTTAGTAAATACCACTCCTCGGAGTGAAGCGAATAATTCTTCAATTAAAGGCAAAGGGTATTTGACATCCTCCAAATACTTATTTATAGTTGATTTATAATCGCCGCAAATACGAATCTGGTCATTAGGTTTAATTATAGGGACCAAAGGTGTACCCCATTTGGAGTCAACCACAGGAATCAGAACACCTTTATCTACCAATTCTAACAATTGTTCCTCTATTTTAGATCGCCATGCCAATGGCACAGGTCTTGGCTTAATAAAAATTGGTTTTACCTTGTCTACAATCAACAAAACTACCGTACCTCCCGTGTACAAGCCTAAGTCATTTTTAAATACGCTCGAAAAATGTTTTTTAATTGCTTTAATTGTTGCCTCATAGTGACTAATGTCCCTAATGGCATACACGTTAGAAAAACCAATATCAAACATAGCCATAAAATCCCTACCCAAAATAGGAGGGCTGCCTGCCTTTGTAATTACAAAACATAAATCTTTTGTTTTTTTATTCAATCTTACTTTTGCATCAAACTCACCCAACACATCTATTTCTTCACCCCCATAAGCCCATAATTTGGCATTGCAAGGTTTTTTTAATGCTTTGTCAAAATAGCGTTCAAACGTTTCACCTGACATTAGAGAACAAGCAGCTCCAGTATCCAACACAAAATCAATTAATTTGTCATTCACCACAACTTGTAACATAAAAGGAGCAGCAGAGTGTTTTCCAGTAATACTATAAATAGAAAAATTTGTATCTTCATTACAGACATTTGTATCTTTTAAAGGACTATCTAGAATAAAAGATTTGTTTGAAGCTTCTACCACGTTTACTTTACTGTTGATACAAACACTAGCCAGATGACCCATTTTTTGACATTTATGGCAGACACTGTTTTTAAATTTACACTTATCACTTGTGTGATTCTTCCATCCGCAATGCGAACACTTTCTTTTAGATTTTTTCTTGCCGTTATACTCGTTATTATAACGTTTGTCTTTTCCGTTAGTTTTTGTTTCCCAACTGTTGTTGTAGCTCTTCTCTATACCTGGTCTCTTTTTATATACATAATTTACTTCGTTATCATTTCGTTTTTGCGCATAAATTTTCGCCTCTATTGTTAAAGCCTTTTTGAAAGCTCCTGCCAATGATAACTCTTCATCTTCCTCACACAACCTTTCGAACATTTTTCCTTCAAAGCCTGTGACAAACTTATTTAGAACAAATTGTTCTAACTGAGACCCAAATTTACATTCCATGGCCAATTTTTTAAGACGAGCGAACCACGCTGCCACTGACTCGTCATCATTTTTCTTCGCATCAAAAAATATTCTTCGTTCTCGAAATACTATTACGGGTGGAGAGTAATGTTGATTTAATAAATCACAAAGTTCTTGATATTTCTTTTTTGCGTTGATGTTTTAATACGATCTTCTTCTACGGCTACTTCCACAAAATGTGAATCTAATATCTCCTGCCAATCCCCCCATTTATCCTGGCCTGGCCGGAATTCTCTTACCCCAGTAGTTACTGCCGCAGCCAAAATACTCTCATTATGCATTGCAGCTGGAGTTGTCCCTTCTTTAGGTGTAGTCATTTATTAACAATACTACCATATAATGCTGACGAAACTAATCCTGTGCAGAAATTCTGCAAAGTACGGTATATGTATTTATACACCTTTTGAAAAAACTTTTAAGCACGATACATACAATATTTATTGCATGCAAAAATTCCCAAAAGCAAGTATTAAAGCCAAAACGCTTTACAAAAGTTGTAAAAAAATAACTGCGCTTTTTATTGCTTAATATCTTCTTTTTTTTGTTTTTGCTTTTTTTTTAACTCTCGTCGCCACTACAATGTTTCGTCGTTGGTAGTTCAATAAAGAGTAATTTATTTACATTTCTTAATTCACTTACAAACAACTATTAATTACATATTATAACAATTACAAATTATGTTAACCGCAACTCAGGGTTAGAGGTGCAACACTACAGTAACTGGTCAGAGTACAACGCCTCGGAGAATAAAGAACCTGATAAGGAGTGCAAAGCGGAGTTCATGGAGGTCCTTTTGCAGTTGTGTGGAAGGAGCTTCTGAGACTAGTAGGCTTCGCAAAATCCTATCTAGCACCAAACCCATTCGTTAAGAAACAGTGTGGTAGCTGGACAATCAGCGGACACGAGACCCTGGAAGTTCTCATGGACACGCACCCTTTATGAGAGACTGCATGACCGATATACACAATGGCCAAGTGGATATCTGATTATCTTTTGATCGAAGCAGAATCCTTTGGGCGTTGGATAGTTTTGACCCATATAAATCACCGGGTCCAGATGGTATTATACCAGCCGATTTGAAGAAAAATACGGAACTTACAATGCCATGGTTGATGTGAGTTTTCTGGGCCTATCTTAGACGGTCCTACACTCCGCTATCATGGTGAAGGTGTGTTGTAGTCTTTATTCCGAAAAGGGGAAAGGTTTCACACACTACTCCGAAGGATTTCAAGCCTATAAGCTTGTCATCCTTCTTACTTAAAACCTTGGAACGGATAATTGAATTACATCTTAAGATGTCAATTATTCCGAGTCATTTATCAGCATCTCAACATGTCTATACCAAGGGCAAATCTGTTGAGACTGCGTTGCATTCGCTCGTGGGGTATGTAGAGAGACATCTGGAGCATGGGGAATATGCATTGGTTGCCTTCCTTGATATAGAGGGGGCATTTAATAATGTGTTGCCAAGGGCCATAATAATGGCTCTGGAAAGACTGAACGTTCATCAGTCAGTTGTTAGCTTCATAAAGAATTTACTGACCAACAGGATCATTACTTCCAATATGGGATGAGCCACAATTTGCAGAGTGGCTAGAAGGGGCACTTCACAGGGAGGGGTTTTGTCTGCTTTTCTATGGAATTTAGTTCTGAATTCGTTATTGATGGAATTAGAGGCCATGCTGTTTAGAACAATAGCATATGCGGATGATATTTCGGTTGCTGCGTCGGGTAAGTACGCGGATATAATATCACAGCAACTAGGCTCTGCACTAAGCCTTATAGAAAGATGGTGTACAAATAGCGGTATAATCCGCAAAAAACGGAGCTTGTGCTCTTCACTGGAAGATACAAGACTCCATCGTTTACTCTACCAACCGTAAGGGGGGCTGAACTAGTGTTGTCAGACAGTGCGAAAGGTCTGGGTATCTACCTGGATTCCAAACTATCCTGGCAGCAGAATGTCCAGCCAAGGGCAAAAAAAGCGGATATCGCCTTATTCTTGTGCAAAAGGGCCATTGGGAAGACCTGGGGAATAAATCCTAGGAACTCCTGCTGGCTTTTCAGCACGGTAGATAAGCCCATTCTAACGTATGGGGCGCTTGTGTGGTGGAAGTCGTTGGAGAAAACCATCTACTGCAAAATCGCAGAAAAGATAATGCGTACTGCTACATTGAAAGCACTTTTCACTATGCTGAACTGGCTGCCGGCTGATCTCATAAAGGAAATAGCAATGAATTCGGCTATCAGGCTGTGGTCAAGCGGGACGTGGAAGGAGGCGACATATGGTCATGCCTCAATAATAAGAAGAATAGTGAACCTTCCGGAGAATATTGATTACTGCTCGCCGGCTCTACTGCCCGACAAGACAATTGATGTAATCTTATCAGGCTCGTTCTCCGAGACGACTGGCACAGATCGTCCAGAGGACGTGCTTGAAATTTTTACAGACGGATCCAAGTCGGACTTGGGAGTCGATGGGGGTATTTTTATCTCCTTTTATGAGAGGAGGATGAGTTCAGGCTGCAAAATGAGTGCAGCGTAGTGCAGTCCGAAATTGCGGCCATTATGAGAGCAGCTAACTGATTAAGGTACTACAGGATATACGGAAATGATATTCGAATTTGTACTGATAGTAAGGCTGCGTTGTATGCACTAGCTGGAGTCTACACGACTTCCAGGTTGGTTCGTGAATGCCGGATATCTCTAAACGAGATAGCGAGACATACGAACCTGAAGCTCATCCGGGTACGAGTGCACAGTGAAGTGTCTGGAAATCTAGTAGCGGATGAACTGGCAAAGACCGGTGTCCAGCTACAACAAAGAGATATTGATGGGACCGTTGGAATTCCGCTTGCGAGCTGTAAGAAAGAAGTACAGTGTCAACTTTTTCAGACCGCTCAAGACAAATGGTCTAGTGAGGATACCTGTCGAATATCAAGGCCGACATGGCCCAGATATGATAACAGGAGGATTATCAACCTTAGGGGTTTATCCCGACGGAGGATGCGTTCTGCTGTGGTGGTCCTGACGGGACATTTGCCACATAGGGACGCAGGTGAGGAGATTAAATCTTCCATTTAATGACTTCTGTAGAAGTTGCAGAGACGAGAAAGAAGATGAGAGCGTTCAGCACTTTCTCTGTCAGTGCCCAGCTCTTTCTTATATAAGGGCACTGTACCTAAGCAGACCGATGCTGCATGATTTGACGGAGGTATCGGAATGCGATATAAGTGGATTGGACTCCTTTATCCGATCCTCGGGTTGGTTCTAAGCCAGTGATATGTAGATCTACGGAGATACATATCATATCCAGGCAACACAACGGGACCTGACTGGACCCAGGTAGGCTGACTTTACAATAGCTGGCAGCCTGTCAAACCTAACCTAACCTAGCCGCCTTTAAATTTTTATAGCTATATAGTAATTTACAAATGAAGATATATAATATAAATCATATTATATATCAAAGTAAAGTGTATTATATCATTTATTACTTTTATCGCAAATAAAAAAAAAGATCTTTATATAAAAAATGTTAGTTAAACATGGCAACTTATGTCTGGGGGCTGCGGCTAAATAGTTTTTCTTGAAACTAAATATCGAAAATATCGGTGGGGACGACTATCGCTGAATTTGCAGCTCTAGCCAAATGGCATCATCGTCCTGTTGAAACCACATATTGTCCATATTAGACTGGTTTTAAAAATCGCTGTCGGATTTATTTTTGGGGCACCGCCATAAAATGTTTAATTTTGTTAGATTTTGAGCGGCGGATGCCGCTTGCCTTCCAAAAACATATTTTAAAATAATTCATTGGTTTAAAGTTGCCTATAAAATAGTGGAGTGCATTTTCAGCATTTCCTGCATCATGGATGTCATGGAAACCGTAAATGTATTTTTTTTATGGAATGAACAAGAGTATGCAGAGTTGTCTCAAAATGACTAAATTTTTAATCACAGTTTTGAGGTTTGGGCTCCTGATTCAACTTTTGTATATCGGATTTAACCACATTAGCATAAGAAACTTGTTTGGAGTTTTGCACGATTATGTGGCTGATTGATTGCCCATCTGATGAAAATTGTTTTTAGAAATGATGTTTGGCTGCTGGGGTTGTTTAATGGGAATTGATGACCTATTTTTCATTGCCCGCTTAAAGAGCTTATAGACAAGACAACCCCTGTAATTTTCAGTATGGTTACAGTTACTGCATTTTTTTAACACTTGAGTCAGTTTTTGAGTTCCTGCACTGTGATGTGCCGTGAAGGTCTCTACACACAACGCAAACTGTGGACAACTTACAGTAGGCCTTAGTATGTCCGAATTCATGGCAGTTTAGGTATTGAACGAGTCCTAAACGCTTATGCGGCTTCTCAACGGTTACCTTACGATACAAATGAAGTTTAACGTTATAAACTGGATGTATTTCACCTTTTTTTATGACAACATTCTAGTTCAACCCTGAACATAGGTTGAGGGATCTTTTCACGATTTCTAATGTTTACTACATTTTTTATTTCAAATCCCTTTTGTTCCAATTCTGCCTTAATATCTTTTGTGTTTACACTTTTTAAGGTGATGTTTACAGCTTATAATCTGCTAAGTGTAAAAATACCTTTTCTGCTTATCCAGAACGTCAGACACCTTTCGGTATTCATTTTCATTATTTACCTATATTTTCGTTTCACTGATATAGCCGTGTTTCACAGATGTAACGTTAAAAAATAAGAATGAAATTCATCCAATATATAAACTCAAATTTCTTTTGCATCGCAATGTAATCGTTAAGCAGCCACTTAAGCTTTCAGGAACCGTTCAGTGCCTAAACTGCCAAGAATTTGGCCACATTAAGGCTTACTGTAAGTAAGCCGTCGTGTAGCTAGAAGAGTTCATCCAATATATAAACTCAAATTTCCTTTGCATCGCAAGGTAATCGTTGAGCAGCCACTTAAGCGTTCAGGAACCGTTCAGTGCCTAAACTGCCAAGAATTTGACCACATTAAGGCTTACTGTAAGTTGCCCGACGTTTGTGTTGTTGTATGCTCACAGCACAACTCAGTGCAATAAGCCAAAGGCCGACGCATGTGTTAAAAAATGCAGTGATTATGGAGGTAACCATACTGCAAATAATAGAGGTTACCCTGTCTGCACTCACTTTAAGCGGTCAATGACAAGTAAGTTTTCAATTTTCCACAGGTAGGCGATTCAACCAACCACACAAACACGTAAAACTCCAAACAATTTTCATATGCCAATGTGGTTAAATCCAACCAAATTTTGAACCAGAAGCTCAAACGTCAAAAGAGGGATATAAATTTTAGTAATCTAGAGACAACTCTGCAGACTCTTGTTCAATCCGTAAACATTTTTACAGTTTCTATGACAAATATGATGCGGGAAATGCCACACTATTTTACAGATAATTTTAAACAAATGATTTGTTAAAAATATGTTTCAGGAATGCAAACGGCATCCGCCAACACAAAAATGAACTTAATTCAGTTAAGAAATCTGCTTGAAATCCAGAGAGTGGTTTCCCTTAAAACATATTTGGAATAGTCAATCTCACTATTCTCTGTGAAAAGCGACAAAAGAACTGAAAAGATCGGTAATAGGTAAGCCACCTTTCCGAACTTTAACTGGCTACTGGCAATTCTGAAAAGAGGATGTTGTATGTCGATCATTTGAGAAATATTCCCATTAAAAATTATTCAGCGAATAATACGGCGGAATTATCACCATATGTTGTTAGACCGCCTGAGAGAGATTAATTTTCAAAATGTCGAAAACGTTATCGGTAATACAAACCCCAGGAAAGCTCCAGGCATTGATCAAATTACTGGTAAAATGCTTGAATAGTTACGTCGTGTAGCTGGAAGAGTTCTACTTTTTATTTTTAACGGTATTTTGCGCCTTGAGTATTATCCTGCAGATTGGAAGGTGTCAATAATTACTATGATATTCAAGCCAGGGAAGGATCTGACTAAAGTAGAAGCATATAGAACAATAATAGCAAATAACAATTTCAAAACTATTCGAAAAATTGTTAATGGCGAAGTTGAGTCCAATATTGAACAAGGCGGGATCCATCTCTGATCATCAATTTGGTTTTCGGGCTAAACATAGCATCATAGAACAAACGCACAGAATAGTCAATGTTATAAGACAGAACTTTGAGGAGGAGAAGTATTGCTCAGCTCTACTCATTGACATTTCTCATGTTTTTGGTAAAGTGGGGCACGACGGCTTGATGCACAAAATAAATTAAACTTACCTGCAAATACTTTCAAGCTTCTGGAAACCTACTTATATAGGCAGAAATTTGTTATCAGCGAAGGTGATTTTATAAGCCCAGCTTAGCCAATCGAGGCAGTAGTTCCCCAAGGTAGCGTACTGGGGCGTACTTTATATTTGATTTACGCCTATGACATGCCAACGACATCCACAATCTACACTTCTACCGTTGCAGATGACATAGCGGTTTTGAGCGTTCATGACAATGACCAATAAGCTTCACGAAATTTGCAAGAATATATTTCAATATTAGACAAATGGCTAGAACTTTGGAAAATAAAAATTTACTCATGTCTCATTTAATTATGGGGCACCGCCTCAGTGCCAAATATTGAAAAAATTCAAAGGCGACAAAATCAAATTCTTCCAACGATTACTGCAGCTCCATGGTACGTAAAAAATTCACGAATTCATAAAGATCTGAGTGTTCCGCTGTTAAAAGAGGAATTTTCAAAGTACGCGACAAGGTATGTCAGTAAACTGGAACTTCACCCAATCCCTCTGGCGCGCAATATACTTAATTTTGGCGGCCACAGTTGGTTGAGAAGAAGGGATACCGTTGCCACCATCAGATTGCTCAATAGGTGATTATACGGAAATAGCTCTCGCAATATAAAACTTTTTGTCTAACATTGGACGGGCTTAAGTAAAAAGCACATTTTTTATATTTAGTATAAAGATTTGAATACTTATTGTTTGTTCATTTGGAAGAAGGAAGTCTACTGCCAACAATTTCAAAACTTTTCGAAAAATTGTTAATGTCGAAGTTGACTCCAATATTGAATGGAGTGGAATGTATCTCTAATCATCAGTTTAGCTTTCGGGCTAAACATAGAACAAACGCACAGACTATATTTTCAAGTCTATATGTCGACATTTCATAGAAGGTACCCTAGTCAGCAGTTGATTTGGAAATTTTTGAAAGATATTCTCAATTATTCAACTTTATACCCCAACAAACATAAAAAGCAAGCTGTTTATAATTTTTTGACTGGTACCAATGTTAGAAGATAATTAAGTGAACAAAACTCAATTGTGACAAAGTTGTTTTTTATACCCTTCACAAAAATGGTAAGGGTATATATACGTTTGTATATATTTATATATATATATATTTATATATATATATATATATATTTCCGACCATATAAAGCATTGATAGAAAATTCGATTAACCATCCTGAGAAAACCATTGGAAACTTATATCCATCACCCTTCTATTACCCCATCGATTCATGAGTTTGCTATTGAAATTCAGTAATATCATTTCATATATAGCTGAGATATATCCAAAACTCAGAAGAAAGGCTAAATGCAATTTGCAATTTTGTATGAAAATGTTTGAAAAAAAATGTTTGTTTTGCTTTAAATCCCGATATCGGTCCATATATTTTCGAGTTATAGAATAAACCGATTTTTAATGAAAATGTCACGTAAGCGAATTTACACAAATTTTTTTGCTTTAAAGCAGTTCTGGTAATAAATAAAGGTTATATAAATATGGAAAATGAAAATGTCCGATAAACCAGTTTTTTCACGAAAATGTAGCGCATGCAAACTTACACAACTTTTTTTTGCTTAAAAACAGTTCTGGTAATAAAATCAAGTTATATAAATATGGAAAGAAAAAACAACGATATCGGTCCATATATACCCGAACAGAGTTAACAATTTTTTTTAAAGGCAGTTCTGGTTATAAAAAAAGGTTACTAAAATACACAAAATGAAAATTTTCGATATCCGTGCATATATGCCCGAGATATAGCCTAAACCGATTTTACGAAAATGTAAAGGGTATATATAAGTTTGTGATTCCGTTTGTAATTTCTGAAACTTTTTCCTCACCATTATTTTACCCCATCCATTCATGGGTTTGCTATTGAAATTCAGTAATGTCGATTCATGTATAGCTGAGATATATTCAAAATTCCGAAAAAAGGAATTTTTTAATGAAAATTTCTCCCCGATATAGGTTCATATATACGCGAGATTCAGCCTAAACCGATTTTTCCATGAAAATGTCGCTTAAGAGAACTTAAACAATTTTTTTTTTGCTTAAAAGCAGTTCTGGTAATAAAAGGAGGATACGGCATCGCCTTCATAGCAAAACGAACATTTGCTCATTGATTTTCCTTCGCAATGTCAGGTAACTTTAAAATAGATTATTGTAACATTCGTGGGCTGGAACGAATTTCTTCTCTGTTAATGCCCACACTTGTCTCCATCGGCCGAATGTTTTCGCCTTATGTGAGACCCAGGTATCTGAGGATGCTGATCCACAGGATTTTCATATACCTGGGTATCAACTCCTATCCCTCTTTCATTTCCATCGGGGTCTTGTAATTTATGTTCGAAATGAAGTTGTGTTCCTGTGCCAGCAACCATTAGGCATGCATGACGCCGAATTTACCTGTCTTTGGGCAGGTAAACATATTGGCCGGAAGGCCAATATGTTGAGTTATTCGCTGCGCAGAACCACCTAGCGCAATTAGTGAATGAGCCAACTCATATTTCATGTGTTGAAGGGCGTCATTCAAACACACTTGACCTATTCCTGACTTCACACCCTGAAAAGTATGAAGTCAGAGTTAGTGCACCTCTCGGTAATTCGGATCATTGCACCATTTCTGCCTCCTTTTTGGTCTCTGAACTTCGTAACGGTTCGAAATCAGCTACGAAACGTTCAATATTTATTTACGAAAAGGCGCGTTGGGCTGAGCTCAACCAATTTTATGAGCATTTTAATTGGAAACTTTGCTTTCTAGATAATGACATAAATGCTTCTGCAAAAATGGTCGAGAATATGATATTGCTAGAGATGAGAACGTTCATCCCGTCCAAGCAAATTTCGATTAAACCAAGAGTGAAGTCTTGGTTTAATCAGTCGTGCAAAAACGCAGTCAGATCCAAAGAAGAAGCGTTCAGTAACTGGCGTTTAAACAAAACCCTAGACACTGATTTGCTACGCAAAAAGGCAAGATCTTCGTGTGCCAAGGTACTTAGGCGTGAAAAGTTTCTTCACGAACAGCGCCTTCGTGGCAAGGTCCTTGCTGCTCCCCGGGACAGTAAGAACTTTTGGTCTTTCGTTAAGAGAGTAAAGAACAGTGCTAGTTCATCAGTTCCAACTCTGTTAAAGGATGACCAAGCATTCACCGACCCGGTTGACAAAGCTAACCTTTTGGCTGAAATTTTTGCAAGCAAGTCCTGCTTGCCGGAAAGCAGTCAACCACTTCCCGAGCTCGAAAGAGTATCTGTAAGTATGCCAAAGATATTCTTCCGGGCGCGTGCTGTTAAAAGGGTCTTAGAAGACCTCGACATAAACAAGACTCCTGGACCGGATGGCATTCCAGCACTGGTCTTGAAGCAGTGTTCTTATACGCTTGCGCGTCCATTAGAACGCCTCTTCAGCGTAATTTACCATTTTGGTGAGTTTCCATCGTGCTGGAAGGTTGCTAATGCAACACCAATACCCAAAAAGGGTGAGGCAAATAACCCCGAAAATTACCGCCCAATTGCAATTTGCTCTGCACTTTCCAAAGTAATGGAAAGTATGGTTAATTACCACCTTGTGAGGTATCTAAAGTCTCATAAATTACTTTGTGATCGTCAGTATGGGTTTCGTAAAGGTCGCTCTACTGGAGATCTTTTGGCATACCTCTCCGAGAGGTATGCCATCGATGACCTTCTATTTCAAACTTTCAACCCTATACACTCTTTCGCAGATGACAGCAGCATTTGCCATTCGTACTCTTTCAGTAATAGACCCAGCCTATCCGAGATCGTTGTCAAGAGGCTAAATATGAATGACTCACTGAATAGTGATCTTCTATTAATCTCCGAATGGGGTCGTAAAACCCAGTGTTGTTTATTAAGACCCAGTGTTGTTTATTAACACACAAACATACGACGGCAGGTGCTGCTTCATCTGTACACATGGATGGTATAAATATTGAGGAATCGGATGCTCTTGATGTTCTTGCAATGAAAATACAGTGTGATGTTCGCTCGAGCGTTCAAGTGCCTCGGGTTTTTGAAACGATGTAAGATGGACTTCACTCCATCTGACCTCCTTACTACATCCGACCGAAAATGGAATACAACTCTCATGTTTGGGCCGGTGCCTCAAAGTCTATTTTAGGGTTACTCGACCGTATGCGGGAGAGGGCGAAGAAGCTCATCGGTGACAGTAGGGTGTCCAACTCTATTGGCTCACTGGAGCATCGACGCAGTGTAGGGTGCGTTACTCTGTTCTATCGTTACTACAATGGATTTTGCTCTGACGAGATCAGGGGTCTTGTTCCCGAAACTCGCACATTTTTACGTAGCACGTGTTCGTCGTCCAGAGTTCATCCATTTGTGGTCGATTGCCAGGGAATCGTACTACGCATTACAGAGAGAATTCGTTTTTCAGCCGTACGCTTCGTCTGTGGAACAAGTTGCCTGCAGACGTGTTTCCTGTCTGTTATAGCGTTGGAAAGTTCAAGTGAAATGTTCACAAACACTACTTCCTCTTTCCCCTCCTCATAACCTATTTTCCTAGTTCTGGTACAATGCGCTGCATATGTAGGGGTCATCCCCTGAGTACTGGTCCAAGATAAAAAGAAAAAAAATACAGAAAGTGTCCATACATACTCGACCTAAGCCGATTTTTCAGTGGTAATGTCGGGTAAGCTGAAAAGCAGTTTTAGTTATAAAAGAAGGTAATTTAAGTACAGAAAATTTCCGATATCGGTCCATATATACACGAGATATAGCCTAGACAGATATTTTCATGAAAAAAATTTTTTGCTTAAAAACAGTTCTGATTATATAAGGAGCTTACTAAAATACAGACAATTTCTGATATCAGTCCATATATACCCAACGTATTGCCTAAAAAAATTTTTCCATTAAAATTTTAATGAAAATTTTTTGGCATGGCGATTACGAGTACAAGGCAAAAAAAATTCTCCCTGACATCGGTCCATATAGTATATCCGAGCATATTCAGTTGAATTTTGTTATATACACTTTATATTTACATAATTATCGTGAAGGGTGTATTAGATTCAACCCAGTCCAATATACTGCAATATTACTTGTTTTTTTTTTTTTTTTTAATTGTGGCTATTTTTGTTGCTAATATACATGTGTGCTTGCGATCGCAGTCACGGTTGGGTAACAAAATCAGTGCAGTAAGTTAATCGTTATAGGTTATAGTTATAGTTATATAAATTATGTTTAAATTAATTAACCGTTTTTAAGCGCTTGAAGATTTATTTTTTCGCAAACTCATTTGTCGTTCGCGCTACTGTTTATCGATAACAATGAAAATTTGCCTGAAAAGCCAAGAGAATATTTGCAAATTTTTTCGTTTATATTTTGATAACAAACGTTGTTAGTTCGAACCGAAAAACCACATGGGCGCATTGCAACAAAATATATTCATATTAATACTTAAACTATTTTAGCCCGCAGGCAACGTGGTGAGCAGGCATTTATTAATTTCATGATGTTAGAATAATTTCTACGACCCTGTTGTAGAAGCAATTCGCTATTTACTAATACAATTCTGATCAAATGCACAAAAGCTGATAAAAAAAACTAGCTCACACACAAAATTCAATCAGAAAGGTGAAACTTACATAAAAACGGCGCTATAAATACGCAACAAATTGAATTTAAAATGGCTGCAACTAATATGGAAGCATGTGACAGATAAATTCAATTATAATAAATTTTTACCAATCTCTGAACCCCGACACAGTCGTAAACATAAAAGCGCAAACGAGCACTTACAAACATAATTGTATTTTTCTGCATGAACACCTGGCCGAAGGCCATTTTTTTTTTTTGAATTTGCGATGCAAAAATGCAATTGGTTAAACAATATGTATTTTCAAAACATAGGATAATAACTTATACACACAGATATGCAGATATTTCAGCATAAAATATCATTCATACTTATGTACAAACATACATATATACAATATGTGGGAAAAATACTAAAAACAAGTAAGAGTGTGGTATATTCGGTTGGGCCGAATCTAAAATACCCTTCACGATTGTGACGTATATGTATAGTGTTTATTACAAATTTGAACTAAATAGGCCGGGATATATGTATATGGAGCAATATCGGGACAAAAATATGTTTGCCTTTTAATCACCATTCCATAAAAAAAATATTTCATGACCATTTTCAGGAAAAAGTTTGTATAAGCTATATCTCGGTTATATATGTAATCTTCTTTTATAACGAGAATTGCTTTTCAGAAAAAAAAAGTTTTAATGGAAAAATCAGTTCAGGCTATATCTCGGGTATAAAGGGATCGATATCGGAAATTTCCATTTTCCATATACATATATATAACCACATTTTGTTACCAGAACTGCTTTTAGGAATAAAAAATTTTCATGATAAACGGGTTATGCTCCATCTCGGATGTATATGGAACGATAGCGGTAATTTTCATTTTCCATATTTATACAACCTTATTTTATTACCAAAACTGATTTGAAGAAAAAAAAAGTTGTTTAAGTTCGCTTACGCGGCATTTTCATGAAAACCACGGTTTAGGCTATATCTCTGGTATATATGGACCGATATCGGAAATTTTCATTTTCCATATTTATATAACCTCATCTTATTACCAGAACTGTTTTAAGCAAAAAAGTTGTTTAAGTTCGCTTACGCGACATTTTCATGAAAAACCCGGTTTGGGCTATATCTCGGATATGTATGGACCGATATCGGAAATTTTCATTTTTGATACCTATATAACCTTATTTTATTATTAGAACTGCTTTTAAGCAAAAAATATTGTTTGAGTTCGCTTACGCCGCGTGTTCATGAAAAACCCGGTTTAGGCTATATCTCGGGTATATATGGACTGATATCGAAAAATTCATTTTCAATATTTATATCACCTTATTTTATTACCAGAACTGCTTTAAGGCGAAAAACTAGTGTAAGTTCGCCTACGCGGCATTTTCATGAAAACTCCGGTTTAGGCTATATCTCGGGTATATATGGACCGATATCGGAAATTTTTATCTTCCATATTTATATAAACTCATCTTATTACCAGAACTGTTTTTGATAAAAAAAAGTTGTTAAAGTTCGCTTACGCGACATTTTCATTAAAACCGCAGTTTAGGCTATATCTCGGGTATATATGGACCGGTATTGGAAATTTTCATTTTCTTATTTATGTAATCTTATTTCATTACCAGAACTGCTTTTAAGCAAAAAAAGTTGTTTAATTTCGCTGACGCGGCATTTTCATAAAAAACACGTTCTAGGCTGTATCTCGGGTATATATGGACCGATATTGGAAATTTTCATTTTTCATATTTATATAACTTTATTTCATTACT
Organism: Thecocarcelia acutangulata; assembly: GCA_914767995.1. NCBI lineage: Eukaryota > Metazoa > Arthropoda > Insecta > Diptera > Tachinidae > Thecocarcelia > Thecocarcelia acutangulata. The sequence goes on along the minus strand of OU612098.1, from coordinate 53,657,985 downwards.
AGATTTGCTTTTGAACACAAAAATGTTGTTTTAGTTTGCTTACGCGACACTTTTATGTAAAACCCGGTCTAGGCTATATCTCGGGTATATATGGACCGACATTGAAAATTTTCAGTTTTCATATTTATATGACCCTATTTCATTACCAGAACTGCTTTTAAGCAAAAAAAGATGTTTAAGTTCACTTACGCGACATTTTCATTAAAACCGCAGTTTAGGCTATATCTCGGGTATATATGGACCGGTATTGGAAATTTTCATTTTCTTATTTATGTAATCTTATTTCATTACCAGAACTGCTTTTGAGCAAAAAAAAGTTGTTTAACTTTGCTTACGCGACATTTTCATGAAAACCCCAATTTGGGCTGCATGTGGACCGGGTACATATGGACCGATATCGGAAATTTTCATTTTCCATATTTATGTAACCTAATTTCATTACCAGAACTGCTTTTGAGCACAAGAAATTTGTTTAAATTCGCTTACGCGGCATTTTCATGAAAACCCCGGTCTAGGCTATATCTCGGGTATATATGGACCGATATCGGAAATTTTCATTTTCCGTATTTATGTAACCTAATTTCATTTCCAGAACTGCTTCTGAGCACAAAAAAGTTGTTTAATTTCGCTTACGCGGCATTTTCATGAAAACCCCGGTCTAGGCTATATCTCGGGTATATATGGACCGATATCGAAAATTTTTATTTTCCATATTTATGTAACCTAATTTTATTATCAGAACTGCTTTTGAGAAAAAAAAAAAGTTATTTAGCTTCGCCTATGCGACATTTTCATTAAAAATCCGATTTGGGCTATATCTCGGGTATATATGGACCGATATCTGAAAAAAAAATTTTTGTCTTTAGGTCACCATGCTTAATAAGTGTGTGAAGTTTGAAGCAAAACGAACAACTTTTGTTTTCAAAAATTTTCATACAAAACTGCAAAAAAAAATGGCTTTTTTCGGAATTTTGAAGATATCTCAGCTATACGTGGACCGATATTACTGAATTTCAATAGCAAACCCATGAATCGATGGGGTAAAAGAATGGTGAAAGAAAAAAGTTTCTAAGTCTAATGGTTTTTTCAGAAACGGTATTTCAACAGCGGACAGACGGACAGACGGACATCGCTTAATCGACTTTTCCATTAATTCTGCTTCAGAATATATATACTTTATAGGGTCACAAAAAAAACTGTAGAAATTACAAACGGAATCACAAACTTATATATACCCTTTACATATTTGTGAAGGGTATAAAAATATGGAAAATGAAAATTTCCGATATCGGTCCATACATACCCGAGATGTAGCCTAAAACGGGCTTTTCATGAAAATGTCGCTTACGCGAGTATACCGAGTATATATATATATATATATATATATATATATATATATATATATATATATATATATATATATATATATATATATATATATATATATATATATATATATATATATATATATATATATATATATATATATATATATATATATATCGTGGCTTGATCAAGAGTTATTGATCGCGGCAATTATTGTTATAATTATAAATAAAAATATTTCTTGGCTTTAGACAGGATTGAACTCGAGCTAGACGAATGATACCAACCCGTCATCATATAATATTAGAAATATTAAAATAAAGTTCGACTATTTAACATTAATTCATACATATATTTAAAACTTTGCTTTTATTGCATAAATGTTATACATACTTAAAATATTATAGGTTTTTTTACTTCTTCTTGATTCGCGCGTATGTACCCTCATAGCTACCAGATTTTATTTTTGAATTTTTTATTTAATACATTTAATCACTAATCGCAAAAACAGCAATCACTTTTAAAGAAAAAACTGAAAATAATATTTATTGCTGTCAATGCATTGACTGTCACTGCCTAGAATAAAAATATTGTAAATAATGACAATTGTAAAATTGCTCTATGTTGCAAAGAAATAATCTAATCCTACATGTGTTTACAACAAACATTTTTTTCTTTATGTTGTAAAAACTGTCGTTATAGCCACAAACTTTTTATAAATAGTGGTGTTCCATCCAATCATTTTTTAACTTATGTAGACGGGGACAATAAAATTACGAAATAGTAAATTAAAATATATTCATGGTAAAATACACTATGTCTAAATCGACAATACATTGGTTTCACCAACAAAATGTATTGTTCGAGAAAATATAATAGTATTGCACCAACAATATTTGAAAATGCTTTTTCTCTGCGTGCAGTTAGCTTTTATGCATATAAAATGTTTTTTTATTTTATTTTTTTAAGGACTTGCACGGGTATATAAAATTAATTTCTTACATGGTATATTAGGAGTTAATAGGTGTTATATGGAAAATCTTACGAACGAGATTTGGATTCGCTAGAACCTCTTATTTTGAGGAGTTTGGTAAAAAGAAAATGCATGAGCCAAAAAACTATGTAGACATTTTCTGAATAAACATATTTTTGGGCTGTATATAGCTTTCGCCATCTGTCGAACATGACTACTGGCGCCTGATGGTTTAAAATGCTAATTTGATATACTTTCACCAAATAATAATAAAATTATTTAAAGAAACTCTTTATAGTCGTCCCTTGGCTGCTTTTCCTTCAGTTGCATTAAGCAAAATGACTTGATCTCTTATTGATCTTCCATTAGTATCTACTTGTATGTATACGGCGAAACCTATACTGCTCAAAAATATTTTTATTCTGAAAATATCTCGATCTGAATGAATAAGAAATAATTTGCTACATAAATGAACTACAGAAATGTAGTTCATTTGCAAAGCTTCTTTTTGTCTAGTACTGGCTAGACTTAAGTAAATATGTTTTAGACTTAAGATTTGAATACTTATTGTTAGTTCATTACTTATGAAGATTCAATAAATAATAATAGAATGAGAAAAAAAAAACAAGTGTAATCGAGTCTCCAAATAAGGATTTTAATTTTTGAAAGTTATTGCTGATTGTCTTAAGTGATGAGGCTATAGACTAAACAGTGAAGTAGATACATACATATTTGGTATTTCAGCGGTGAAGCTATTGCTCTCGCATTATTTTATAAAAATGTCGCCTTTGACACCAAACATAAAATAGCGAATGCAATTCGTCGATTTAAGAATGAAGAATACGGAAATACCGAAGATAGTCAGTCAGAAGACGACGTGAATGAAGTCGTGGAAAATGAATGCGATAATTAGACAATACGTATCTTTGAAAAATAAAAATTAGTGAACAAAAATGGACTCATGTTACATTCAGACTACGTAAACAAACATGTTCGCCCATCAATATTAACAACCTACCTATTCCGGATCACAACGAAGTCAAGTACCTTGGCATTCATCATGACCGTGGGCTAACGTGGATGTATCATAATGATGCAAAAGTCACTAAGTTGAAACTATAAGCAGCGCAATTAAATTGGCTTACGGGCAAAAGTTCTACATTGAAGTTGGATTGCGAAAACTTAGAAGTTTTTTTTTTGCAAATGTTTATTTATTTGAATTCAAAAATTATTAAAGAAAAAAACGCATAAAAAATAGTTAATTTCATACTTCTTTTTGTCACACCAGAAGTTTGAAGCTAGTTTGATTGTGTATGCGATTCAGTTTTGTGTGATCGTGGCAGCGGCAATATCAATGGTTTTAATGACTGTGAGTATGGTAATCGGTAAGATACGAATATTTTGGAGTGCGGATGTATCCAATAGACGAGGTTTTTAACACGGTTAACCGGGAATTTTAAATATATATATATATATATATATATATATATATATATATATATATATATATATATATATATATATATATATATATATATATATATATATATATATATATATATATATATATATATATATATATATGTTATATTTTTGCATCTATTGTAATTCCAAATATGTTTGCAACTGAAGTATTTTTATGAGAGTGAGAATTTAGTTCACAGTGCACTGATAAATATGCCGCTATTACAGACTGAGTTTAAGAGATAAATAGCGATGATTGGGAGTAAAATTCTATTAATTTTACGCTAAAATAAAAACCTCTATTTAAATTAATCGTAGAGAAATATTTTCGAACGATTCAAAAACTATTTTGGAAAATGTATTAAATAATACACGATTTGTAGAGTAATTTGCAATTAAATATGTATCAAGCGTACATACCTATGTACTATATATTTCTGATGCATAGCACATTTTGCGACTATACATCGAAACGCATACATATGTATATACGTATGACAATCCACAAAAGGTGTATGCATCTTTTAATATGTTTATTGCACTCGTCATTTAAAGTTACATATACGTGACGTGGGAATTTTTATAGAAACAAATTTTATATATATTTATCGCACAACAATTAAAATGCATAAGGATTTTATGCTGCAAAAGCTAGTAGGATATAATTTTCTCTATGTTTTTGTCTCTGTTAGGATGGCAGATACATATGAGCACTGTGGTTCGTCTGCACACTAAGCAATTATTTGACAATTCTGTTTAAGAGTATGCTCCCAAAAAAATAACATAAATATCACCACATGAAGTGCATCTAGTGCTGGTAAGCTTTCAGTTTTATGCATTTCAAATGTTTGAGGTTTCCGTTTTTAGAAATAAAACGATAAAAGTATATCATCTTCGCAGATTCTTTGTATTCGTCAGCATTTGTTCTTGTTATGAATTATGTACTTTGTTTTTTTTTATTGCTTTTAATTATTGTATTGCAAAAATCCTAGTTAACCTGCTTTAAATTACCACTTTTCGAATTTTTCGAAAACCGGGCTTAGAAAAAAGTCGATTAATCGATCATCTTAGTACACACGCTAAAAAGAGTACTAATACCACTCACGAGCGAGCTCAATTTGAACAAGCTTTGTTTTCTAAATTCAAAAGAGCTATACTTTTGGGCTCTCGAATTGAAAATGTAAAGCTCGCGAGGCGAACTGAATTTTTCGGCTCGCTCGTTTTGCGCTCTTTCATATTTTAAAGTTTGTGCAAACGTTAAAACGAGCTCTTTTAGGCTCACGAGCCAAGCTGAAAAAGTTTGCAAGTGGTAATAAGTTTGAGCTCGCGAGCTAAAAAATACGGCTCGAGAACACAAATCTTAAAAGCAATGAAATTCGGCCCGTGAGCCAACGTTTTTTCAGAAGTAAAGTTAGACGGAAAGGATTTGGTATGTTGCTGTGATAAGTCAAACCAAAAATAAATTTGATAAAATAGTGTGATGTGTGGCCACGGTGCTTTAAGCTGGAAAACGGATAGATACCTATACTATTTTTAAAATATAATTCATTATTTCTCATTACAGTGTAATAAAAATTTTACAAACGGTGAGTTACACTACTATTGACCTTTTAGAAAAAAAATTGACTGCTCAACCATTTCTGAAATTAACAAGTACGAGTATTTCTTAGGCTGTCAACATGCAATTCTGTGTTGGTTCTTTCTGGAAAAATAAACTTCCTTTTGTAGATTCATTTCAAAGTAAACTAAACGCACAATAAAAACTGATTCGCACCATTTCTTGGAAGTAAACCAAAACACAAATTTCAAACGGCTCTGTACGAAGGCCTGATAAGCTTTGCCGTGGCCGAATATGAACCACCAATGTTCAACAAAACTACGAATAAAATATGGTTGAATTAATTGTGGCCATTCGTGTTAGTTTGTGTGAGCTTCAAATGCATAGTCATAATTTTATTTCTATCTAATTGAATTTGAATTAAAAAAAGTAAGTTTTATAAATAAATACCTACTAAATATATCATGACTTTGGAAAAAAATTGTCACAACTTTAATACGTTTTTTTAACCTGTGCAATAAAATCATTTTAATATAAGTGATGTATGTATATGTATTTACATATGTATATGCGCATGCAGATATTACATATGTATGTGGCGTGTAAAAAATAAATATTAACCCTGCCGGCAACTCAGTTAGCTTAAAATTAACTTTAAACTAATTTTTTTGTAGCTGATGGTGGGTAACACTTAGATTATTTTCAATGGAGATAACTGACTATTTTAACATGGCGATGTCCTAGGAGGTAATCAATTGTCCAGTTCTGCATTACTTTTCAACTAACTTAAAGTTAGTTTTCTAAAAGTCAACTTTTAACGGACGAACACGCACGTTTTGTATCTTGTGTCACTGTCAAACATCTTCAGTTTGGTCTATAATTTAATCATGAATCGTCTTACAAACGAACAACGCCAAAATGCGTGCTCTGTTAAGAAAGTTCATCGCGCGCTTCTTCCATTTTATGGTCAGTTTAATCGACCTATTCGGGCTATTGTAAAAAAATTTCGCACCAAATTTACATTGTTGGACATTAAACCACCAACACGCTTACGTAGAGTGCGAACTGAAGAAAATATCGCAGCCATATCGGCCAGTGTTGGTGATGACCGTGAATTATCGATTCGGCGCCGTTCGCAGCAATTGGGCCTCTGTTACTCCACTACGTGGAAAATTTTGCGGAAGGATTTGGGTGTGAAAGCCAAACGACCTACCACAACGCCAAATTTTTGGTGAATGGGCTCTTGAAAAGTTAGATGAAGATCCACTTTTTTATCGAAGAATTGTGTTCAGCGACGAGGCTCATTTCTGGTTGAATGAATACGTGAACAAGCAAAACTGCCGTATTTGGAGTGAAGAGCAGCCAGAAGCATTGCAAGAGCTACCAATGCATCCACAAAAACAACCGTTTGGTGCGGATTATGGGCTGGCGGCATCATTGGGCCGTATTTCTTCAAAGATGATGCGAATCACAACGTTACTGTGAATGGTGAGCGCTACCGTGCGATGATAAAAAACTTTTTTTTGTCCAAAATGGAAGAGCTTGACTTGCATGACATGCGGTTTCAAAAAGACAGTGCCACATGCCACACAGCACACGAAACAATGGACCAATTGAGAGGCGAGTTCGGTGAACAGTTTATTTCACGCTTGGGACCAGTCAATTGGCCGCCCAGATCGCGCGATTTAATGCCTCTAGACTATTTTTTGGGGGCTTTGTTAAGGCTAATGTCTATAGCGACAAGCCCGCTTCGATTGACGCACTGGAAGCCAACATTGCCAACATTATTCGTGAGATACCGGCCGAAATGTTGGAAAGAGTATGTATGACCATTTGAGGCGCAGCCGCGGCGAACATTTGCATGAAATAATCTACAAACATAAAATTATATCGACCCAACTATCGATCCAAATAAATATTTCATGCATTTTTCTGAATTTTATGTGTCTTTTTTTTAAATTTCCGATAGTTCTTATAAAATCACCCATTATATAGCTACTCAGAATTCAACCGTTCTTCAGTGGGCTTAAAGTTGTTTCTTAACTAACTATGTAAGTAACTAACTACCTATTATGTAACTTCTTCCTAGTCTATATGTTAACTTTAAAAAAGAAAATCCTAGTTTTTTCCTCTATAGCGATCGACTTCGTTCAAACATATATGCATCTTATAAAAATATAATCTAAAAACCAATATATATTTTGATCGGCATATACGAGTATGACAGGTAAAATAAAAATTATTTCTATGATATAAATTTTGTAATATGCATTATAATTCCACTCGTTGTTATTTTACTCTATTATAGATACAGTAAAATTTTAAAAAATAAATCATATCTTTACTAAGAAAATCAGAAAAAAGTTGAAATATCTACTACCGGCTAGAAGCCGTCGTGTATTTAAAGACATCGTCTTTCGACTTCTGCAAGCAAATGAAGTATATCAAACGATTGACTAACGAAGAAACGAAAGCAAAACTACGCATTAAAATAAACCAAAAGAAATGAAATAACTGCGTAGAATAATAAATACACTTTCATTAGGCAAAATTTTGCATTATATTGTAGCTAGTTTGTAGTTAGGCCAAAAAAGCGAATTATCAGTTGATTTTAATTGTAGTCGACTACCAATTTGCTGGCAGGGAAATTTAAATGTAGATGTATCTACACAAATGCAATTCATTGATTAATTTTTGCTAGTGCTGAAATTGATATGTTAACGAAGTTAAAAAACACACACACACACACATACTTAAACTTTTCCGGTAGAACCAGAAAATTTAATTTTTATGCATAAAATTTAAATTAAAATTTGAAATATTTTTCATGGCTTTATTGTGTTTGGTTGCATAAATTGCTTCCCACAGATGTTGTATTTCCCATTGTAAAAAGCTTAAAGAGCGATTGTTTTGGTGCAATTTTTTTATTGAAATTATTAATTCTTCAAAAAATAAAAATTTAAACCTTCGGAACGAAATCAACTATATAAGATAAAACTAGTTTCATTCTTGCAATCAGAAATTATTTCATTCCGAAAAGTTTTTTAGTTTTTCGTTTTTTAAAGAAGTAAAAAAAGAATTCAATTCCGTTTCCGAACGGAATTAAGTTCTGTGACATGGCTGAATAAAGGAGTTAAAAATAGAATAGACTATAATCAACCATATGCTGTTAAAAAGTGAAAAGTTAATGCGAATTTATGTAAATCAAATTTTAAAATTTAACTTGGATTTACCATAGAATTTAACTTTCCTTAACAGACACTAATTAACTAATTAATAATATGAAACCCAAAAGGTAATATCTAAATTACCGTATGGGGACCGATATTTTTAGCCGTCACTTATTGAGTCTGAGGCCATTGGCCTTCTAACATTTCGGATTAAGCTAGTCAAAACAAATATAAGTACTTTTATCTTTCACAGTCTATGAGGTACATGTGATCATACATATGTACAACATACGTTTATACATTTCCAGTAGGAAGTGTCCCTTTGTACAAGTTTCACTGTATATAAATTATTTGTTTATAAATTTTTAGTTTAAAAAAAATTAAACTTTATTTCTTCACTTCCAAAATACAACTGAACTTAAAACTATTTTACAAAATTAATTACAGCTTAAATTCTAAGATAAAATATGCTTAGTAATTAATAAAAACATGCTTCGTTACCGTATGCAATATTATTGGTTTTTTGACCGTCTGGAAACAGGTCAGCAATTTACAATGAACTAAACAAAAGTTTAATAAACTGCAATTGGGTCATTTCATATTGAAAGTAAAATAATTAAATGTTTTTTATATTAACACCTCCCCACTTAAATCCGATCGTCCTCGTTCGGCTGGAAATAAGAACTGTATGTATTTGCTGTTACACCTTTGGGTTCCTTTCCTTTGGATTCCGATAATTCCGGCATAGATACGTGTACTTGGGGCTGGTTACTTGCTAATGTTGGAACGAGATATGATTTATTTTCCTTCTTACACATTCCGGATTTAACAATTACAAGGATTAATACCAACATTGCAGTTAAGGCTATTCCAAGATTGATACCTGAGTTCTGCGCATTTTTACGATTGAGTAGATCTATTGCTTCTGTGTTATTAAGTTGCATTTCCTTTACCATCTCCAATGACAATTCTTCTTCGATATTTGGCTTTGGATTTCTAGGTTGTAAAATAGCAGGTAATGGCTTCATCTGTGCTGTCTCAATTGAGTTGAAGACTTGATCTGATATTGAAACAGACTCATTATGGAATTGCACTAAAAATGTACCGGTAAGGTTCCGAGGTTCTTTGTTAATAAAAATCGTTCCATTGAAGTTATTTAAAAGGATTGTTCCGGGTAAAATTTCGTCTATGGTGGGTATATTTCGATTGTTTATTAAATTGCAATTTGCTGGTTCACTTTCGATTAGTCTTGCTAGGCAAGTATCATTGTCTAAATTTTTATACCCTTCACAAAAATGTAAAGGGTATATATAAGTTTGTGATTCCGTTTGTAATTTTTACAGTTTTTTTTTTGCGACCCTATAAAGTATATATATTCTGAATCAGAATTAATGGAAAAGTCGATTAAGCGATGTCCGTCTGTCCGTCTGTCCGCTGTTGAAATACCGTTTCTGAGAAAACCATTAGACTTAGAAACTTTTTTCTTTCACCATTCTTTTACCCCATCGATTCATGGGTTTGCTATTGAAATTCAGTAATATCAGTCCACGTATAGCTGAGATATATTCAAAATTCCGAAAAAAGCCATTTTTTTTTTGCAGTTTTGTATGAAAATTTTTGAAAACAAAAGTTGTTCGTTTTGCTTCAAACTTCACACACTTATTAGGCATGGTGACCTAAAGACAAAAATTTTTTTTTTCAGATATCGGTCCATATATACCCGAGATATAGCCCAAATCGGATTTTAACGAAAATGTCGCATAGGCGAAGCTAAATAACTTTTTTTTTGCTCAAAAGCAGTTCTGGTAACAAAATAAGGTTACATAAATATGGAAAATGAAAATTTCCGATATCGGTCCATATATACCCGAGATATAGCCCAAACCGGGTTTTTCATGAAAATGTCGCGTAAGCGAACTTAAATAACTTTTTTGTGCTCAAAAGCAGTTCTGGTAATGTAATTAGGTTACATAAATATGGAAAATGAAAATTTCCGATATCGGTCGATAGATACCCGAGATATAGCCTAGACCGGGGTTTTCATGAAAATGCCACGTAAGCGAACTTAAACAACTTTTTTGTGCTCAAAAGCAGTTCTGGTAACGAAATTTGGTTACATAAATATGAAAAATGAAAATTTCCGATATCGGTCCATATATACCCGAGATATAGCCCAAATCGGGTTTTTCATGAAAATGTCGCGTAAGCGAACTTAAACAACTTTTTTGTGCTCAAAAGCAGTTCTGGTAATGAAGTAGGGTCATATAAATATGAAAAATGAAAATTTTCGATGTCGGTCCATATATACCCGAGACATAGCCCAAATCGGGTTTTTCATGAAAATGTCGCGTAAGCGAACTTAAACAACTTTTTTGTGCTCAAAAGCAGTTCTGGTAATGAAATTAGGTTACCTAAATATGGAAAATGAAAACTTCCAATATCGGTCCATATATACCCGAGATATAGCCTAGAACGGGTTTTTCATGAAAATGCCGCGTCAGCGAAATTAAACAACTTTTTTTTGCTTAAAAGCAGTTCTGGTAATAAAATAAGGTTATATAAATATGAAAAATGAAAATTTCCGATATCGGTCCATATATACCGCAGATATAGCCTGGAACGTGGTTTTCATGAAAATGCCGCGTAAGCGAACTTAAACAACTTTTTTTGCTTAAAAGCAGTTCTGGTAATCAAATAAGGTTATATAAGTATGGAAAATGAAAATTTCCGATATCGGTCCATATATACCCGAGATATAGCGCAAACCGGGTTTTTCATGAAAATGTCGCGTAAGCGAACTTTAACAACTTTTTTTGATTAAAAACAGTTCTTGTAATAAGATGAGGTTATATAAATATGGAAGATAAAAATTTCCGATATCGGTCCATATATACCCAAGATATAGCCCAAACCGGGTTTTTCATGAAAATGTCGCGTAAGCGAACTTAAACAACAATTTTTTTTTGCTTAAAAACAGTTCTGGTAATAAAATAAGGTTATATAAATATGGAAGATAAAAATTTCCGATATCGGTCCATATGTACCCGAGATATAGCCCAAATCGGGTTTTTCATGAAAATGTCGCGTAAGCGAACTTAAACAATTTGTTGTGCTTAAAAGCAGTTCTGGTAATGAAATTAGGTTACATAAATATGAAAAATGAAAAAATCCGATACCGGTCCATATATACCCGAGATATAGCCCAAACCGTGTTTTTCATGAAAATGCCGCGTAAGCGAACTTAAACAATTTTTTCGCCTTAAAGCAGTTCTGGTAATAAAATAAGGTGATATAAATATGGAAAATGAAAGTTTTCGATATCGGTCCATACATATCCGAGATATAGCCTAAACCGGGTTTTTCATGAATACGCGGCGTAAGCGAACTAAAAAAAACTTTTTTTGCATAAAAGCAGTTCTAATAGCAAAATAAGGTTATATAGGTATGGAAAATGAAAATTTCCGATATCGGTCCATATATAGCCGAGATATAGCCCAAACCGGGTTTTTCATGAAAATGTCGCGTAAGCGAACTTAAACAACAATTTTTTTTTGCTTAAAAACAGTTCTGGTAATAAAATAAGGTTATATAAATATGGAAGATAAAAATTTCCGATATCGGTCCATATGTACCCGAGATATAGCCCAAATCGGGTTTTTCATGAAAATGTCTCGTAAGCGAACTTAAACAGCTTTTTTGTGCTCAAAAGCAGTTCTGGTAATGAAATTAGGTTACCTTAATATGGAAAATGAAAATTTCCGATATCGGTCCATATGTACCCGAGATATAGCCCAAATCGGGGTTTTCATGAAAATGTCGCGTAAGCGAACTTAAACAATTTGTTGTGCTCAAAAGTAGTTCTGGTAATGAAATAAGGTTATATAAATTTGGAAAATTAAAATTTTCGATATCGGTCCACATATACCCGAGATATAGCCTGAACCGTTTTTTTCATTAAAAAAAAATTTTTTTTTTTGCTGAAAAGCAATTCTTGTTATAAAAGAAGGTTACTAAAATACAGAAAATAGAAAATTCCGATATCGGTTCATATATAACCGAGCATATTCAGGCCACATTTTTAATATACTATACATATTCGTGACTATCGTGAAGGGTATTTTAGATTCGGCCCAGCCGAATATACTACACTCTTACTTGTTTCTATTGCATATGGTAAGGTTATTATAGTTTTTAAAAGCATTTTTTACTCCAAATATTACGTTATCGCATATTAGGATTTTGTTATATATAATATACCCTTCACAAAAATGTAAAGGGTATTTATAAGTTTGTGATTCCGTTTGTAATTTCTACAGCTTTTTTTTGCGACCCTATAAAGTATATATATTCTGAATCAGAATTAATGGAAAAGTCGATTAAGCGATGTCCGTTTGTCCGTCTGTCCGCTGTTGAAATACCGTTTCTGAGAAAACCATTAGACTTAGAAACTTTTTTCTTTCACCATTCTTTTACCCCATCGATTCATGGGTTTGCTATTCAAATTCAGTAATATCGGTCCACGTATAGCTGAGATATATTCAAAATTCCGAAAAAAGCCATTTTTTTTTGCAGTTTTGTATGAAAATTTTTTAAAACAAAAGTTGTTCGTTTTGCTTCAAACTTCACACACTTATTAAGCATGGTGACTAAAAGAAAAGAAATTTTCTTTTCAGATATCGGTCCATATATACCCGAGATATAGCCCAAATCGGATTTTTAATGAAAATGTCGCATAGGCGAAGCTAAATAACTTTTTTTTGCTCAAAAGCAGTTCTGGTAATAAAATTGGGTTACATAAATATGGAAAATGAAAATTTCCGATATCGGTCCATATATACCCGAGATATAGCCCAAATCGGGTTTTTCATGAAAATGTCGCGTAAGCGAACTTAAACAACTTTTTTGTGCTCAAAAGCAGTTTTGGTAATGAAATAGGGTCAAATAAATATGAAAAATGAAAATTTTCGATGTCGGTCCATATATACCCGAGATATAACCCAAATCGGGTTTCTCATGAAAATGTTGCGTAAGCGAACTTAAACAACTTTTTTGTTCTCAAAAGCAGTTTTGGTAATGAAATAGGGTCATATAAATCTGAGAAATAAAGATTTCCGATATCGGGCCATATATACCCGAGATAAAGCCTAGACCGGGGTTTTCATGAAAATGCCGCGTAAGCGAACTTAAACAACTTTTTTGTGCTCAAAAGCAGTACTGGTAATGAAATTAGGTTACATAAATATGGAAAATGAAAATTTCCGATATCGGTCCATATGTACCCGGTCCATATGTAGCCCAAATCGGGTTTTTCATGAAAATGTCGCGTAAGTGAACTTAAACAACTTTTTTTTGCTCAAAAGCAGTTCTGGTAATGAAATAAGATTACATAAATATGGAAAATGAAAATTTCCAAAATCGGTCCATATATACCCGAGACATAGCCTAAACTGCTGTTTTAATGAAAATGTCGCGTAAGTGAACTTAAACATCTTTTTTTGCTTAAAAGCAGTTCTGGTAATGAAATAGGGTCATATAAATATGAAAAATTAAAATTTTCAATGTCGGTCCATATATACCCGAGATATAGCCTAGACCGGGTTTTACATAAAAGTGTCGCGTCAGCGAAATTAAACAACTTTTTTTCCTTAAAAGCGGTTCGGGTAATAAAATAAGGTTATATAAATATGAAAATTTCCGATATCGGTCCATATATACCGCAGATATAGCCTGGAACGGGGTTTTCATGAAAATGTCGCGTAAGCGAACTTTAACAACTTTTTTTTGCTTAAAAACAGTTCTGGTAATAAGATGAGGTTATATAAATATGGAAAATGAAAATTTCCGACATCGGTCCATATATACCCGAGATAAAGCCTAGACCGGGGTTTTCATGAAAATGCCGCGTAAGCGAACTTAAACAACTTCTTTCACCTTAAAGCAGTTCTGGTAATTAAATAAGGTTATATAAATATGGAAAATGAAAATTTCCGATATCGGTCCATACATACCCGATATATAGCCCAAACCGGGTTTTTCATGAAAATGTCGCGTAAGCGAACTTAAACAACTTTTTTCACCTTAAAGTAGTTCTGGTAATAAAATAAGGTTATATAAATATGGAAAATTAAAATTTCCGATATCGGTTCATATATACCCGATATATAGCCTAACAGGTTTTTTGATGAAAATGCCGAGTAAACGACTTTTTTGTGCTCAAAAGCAGTTCTGGTAATGAAATAAGGTTATATAAATATGGAAAAAGAAAATATCCGATATCGGTCCATATATAGCCGAGATATAGCCTGAACCGATTTTTCCATGAAAAAAATTTTTTTTTTTTTAAATAAATTTAATTTTTGCAGCTTCAGATCTTTGTTTTTGTTTTTATAAAAAATTTACAATTTAAAATCCTTTATTTCTTAATATTTCGATAACAATTTGTTATCATGGTCAGGAGAAATTAAATGTTATAAATTTAAATTGAAAAATTATTGTCAAAAAATTTCTATACATAAAAAATTCATACACTAAGAAAAATATTTAGTTCATACACAAAGAAAAATTCTTAACAATATTAATGAATTCAAAAATCAAAATATAACATAATTTAAATTAAACTTATTCTGAGAATTGCTGAAAAGCAATTCTCGTTATAAAAGAAGGTTACTAAAATACAGAAAATAGAAAATTCCGAAATCGATTCATATATAACCGAGCATATTTAGGTCACATTTCGTGACTATCGTGAAGGGTATTTTAGATTCGGCCCAGCCGAATATACTACACTCTTACTTGTTCATATTTAATTGGTTTTACTAATATTTCATTACAAGAATTTACATTTGTTGTTGGTATACTAATTATATAAACAATAGAATCATGATTTGAGGCAATCTTAACTTCAGCGAATTCAAATGCCTGTTCTAAATTTACAAACTGTATTGAATCTGTATTTATTACATCTTTAATTATATTTATTTCAGTATAAGATAATATAAATGAGTTAATTATTCCGATTTTAGCCCAATGCATGGCATATTGAATATTAATTATTTCTTCTTTTACTATATCTAATTTATATTTTAGGACCGTTATGGAGTTGGTACTACTACTGTTTATGTTTCTTAATATTTCATTAGTTATTTTAGTTATTTCTTTAAATTTATCAATTGATAATCTATTTATAACTACTTGTTTATTATTATTTCTCAACATTTTATTTGTTTTTATACCCTTCACAAAAATGTAAAGGGTATTTATAAGTTTGTGATTCCGTTTGTAATTTCTACAGTTTTTTTTGCGACCCTATAAAGTATATATATTTTGAATCAGAATTAATGGAAAAGTCGATTAAGCGATGTCCGTCTGTCCGCTGTTGAAATACCGTTTCTGAGAAAACTATTAGACTTCGAAACTTTTTTCTTTCACCATTCTTTTACCCCATCGATTCATGGGTTTGCTATTGAAATTCAGTAATATCGGTCCACGTATAGCTGAGATATATTCAAAATTCCGAAAAAAACCATTTTTTTGCAATTTTGTATGAAAATTTTTGGAAACAAAAGTTGTTTGTTTTGCTTCAAACTTCACACACTTATTAAGCATGGTGACTAAAAGACAAAAAATTTTTTTTTCAGATATCGGTCCATATATACCCGAGATATAGCCCAAATCGGATTATTAATGAAAATGTCGCATAGGCGAAGCTAAATAACTTTTTTTTGCTCAAAAGCAGTTCTGGTAATAAACTTAGGTTACATAAATATGGAAAATGAAAATTTTC
The DNA here is from genome assembly GCA_914767995.1 of Thecocarcelia acutangulata. NCBI lineage: Eukaryota > Metazoa > Arthropoda > Insecta > Diptera > Tachinidae > Thecocarcelia > Thecocarcelia acutangulata. The sequence continues at coordinate 53,641,711 of OU612098.1, read as the reverse complement.
GATATCGGTCCATATATACCCGAGATATAGCCTAGACCGGGGTTTTCATGAAAATGCCGCGTAAGCGAACTTAAACAATTATTTTGTGCTGAAAAGCAGTTCTGGTAATGAAATTAGGTCACATTTTTTTTTTTTTTTTCTTTGCAGAAATAATTTTTTTTTTATTGTTATTTATTTGTTTGCGTACATAACATTAGAAGATAATAAGAGTTCAGGCAATGAATTGTCCTTTTCTACTTAGAAATATATGTATCAAAATATATAATTACAAGATTGGGGAAAAAAAAAGTAACAAAAACCTCCATGAAAAGAGGAAAAAAAAAAAAAAAATTTTAATTTAAATTAAGATAAAACTTAGGACTATGTATTGACCGTTAATTCGTTGATATGTAGGTGTTCAGACAGTTGGCATCTGAGATCATAATTGTGTGTGAGTAGTGAGATTCTTTGTTCCACCATATCGATACAACTCATGGAATGTAGCCGTTGGGTAGAGAAATGCCAGGGTAGGTTGTAAATCATTTTTAACAGTTTGTTCTGACTTATTTGAAGCCTTTTTCTATGGCAGGTTGCGACATCGTGCCATACTGGAGCACCATAATACATTATAGCCATAAAAATAGTTTTGAAAATTATGATTTTGTTGTCTTGGCTTAGGGTGGACTTCCTATTCACAAAAGAGTACAAGAGTCTTATGGTATTATTTATTTTGTTGATTGTATAGGAAATATGATCGCTAAAATTAAGTTTTGGATCCAATATAATCCCTAGATATTTGATTTTAGACTCCCATTTAATATTTGTGTTGTTAAAGCGAAGATCACTTTGTGGAACAAAACAAGGCGTCTTCGTCTTCGGGTGAAGTATATTGCTTGGGTTTTTTGAGGGTTAATGAGAATTTTCCATTTTCTAAAATATTCTTCTAAACTCATCAATGCAGTTTGGAGATTGTTGGTAATTTCATTAGCATGTACACCATGACAGAGTATTGCCGTGTCATCTGCAAATGAGGAGCAGCCGCCCAGAGAAGGAAAATCAGAAGTAAAAATATTATATAAAATTGGGGATAGGCAAGATCCTTGTGGGCAACCAGCTGTTACTGCAATTTCAGATGAGCAGTTGCTTCCCATATGCACTTTGAACGTTCTGCCTATTAAAAAGCTTTGGATTATTTTAATGATTTCCGTAGGAAAATTAAGTTGGATCATTTTATAAATGAGGCCGTCATGCCATACCGCGTCGAAAGCAGATTTAATATCTAAGAGCACCATACCCGTGGACTTTCCTTCGTTAAAATTAGTTCTAACTTTGCTTTTTATTCTAATTAAAGGGTGGGACGTGTTGTGTCCAGCCCTAAAACCAAATTGTTGAGTTGGGAGAGCATTGTTTTCATCGCAATGTTTCACAATTTTTTCTTTAATAATTCTTTCTAAAATCTTGCTTATAGAGGATAATAAGCTAATTGGCCTATAAGACAGTGGGCAAGATGACAGTTTGTTCGGTTTACATATTGCAATCACTTTAGCCTCTTTCCAACAATCTGGGAAATATGATAATTTTAAGCAGCTGTTAATAATGTTGGTTAGACATTGTATTCCTTTTTTTGGAAGAGCTTTCAATATTTTATTGCTTATCCCATCAATACCTGGAGACTTTTTTCTCTTAAAATTTTTTATGATGAATGCTATCTTATTACTTGTAATGAAATACTCATTATTAACGTTGGCATCGGCCTGCTTAAGAGAGTCTAATGCATTATTAACAGTGGAGATAGTAGTATTGTCGCTTAAGTTTGCTGAGAGTGTATGATTAGATTTGAAAATGTTGGCAAGCAGCTCACATTTCTCTTGTGCTGTTGTATATCGTCTGCCATCGTGTTTGAGAATTAATTAAGCTCTGTAGCATCTACAACTATATTCTTAAATGTGCCTATCATATTGTTGATTTCGCTTTTATTAGTACATTCGACAGTGGTTTCAGCTATATTCTGGTTGATTAATTGTTTAAATTGTGTCCAGTTGGCTCTGCTGAAATCATAAATAAAATTGGAAGTATTATAGCTCGATCCGCAGAGGTTAATTATTACCGGCAAGTGGTCAGAGCTTAGATCATTCAGCGCAATAGGTTCGAAGATTTTTTGGGGTATGTTAGTCAAGAAAAAGTCTAATGTTGACGCTTGGTGTGACTCGTTAGATGGAATGTATGTGGGGTCGCTTGGATGTTTAATCCAGACATTGTTCATTTCAATTTTTTCTTGGAGTATGTTACCCCAAAAATTGGCACGCAAGCATCCCCACGACCGGTGTCTGCTATTAAAATCCCCTCCCAAAATTAAATTATCATTGGCACTGCGTGTGAGCTTTAAAATATCTGCTGCAAAAATATTTTTCCTGACACCATCTCGCCCAGCTGAGCCACCAGGAAAATAACAGGAGTATATATAAGTAGGACCCTCTGGTGATTCTAATTTTATGCCGATATTCTCAATTAGAACTGTATTTACAATTGGCATTAATTTGTGCTTTATAGATTTTTTAACAAAAATTGCTACACCGCCCCCCCTTGAGTTCTCTCTGTCGTTTCTGTAGCAGTAGAAATCCTTATTCTTTATGGACACATCTGAAGATAACATTGTTTCTGATAGTAAGCAGATATCTATGTCGAAGTTTAATAGAAAATCAAATAATTCATCTTTTTTGTGTCGGATGCCCCTAGCATTCCATGTCATTATCTTTCTTGTAGAAGATGTTCGGATTGTGGTTGTTGTTGTTGTAGATTGAGCCATTATGACAAAAATTTGAATGCGATACTTGACACAACTTCTAATTGGTCAAGTTTGGTTTTACAGGATTTTAATTTATGAATGAGCTCAAATGTTATATTTTTAATTTCATCAAATGAGAATAATTCTTTATTATTATTACTTTTGCTGTTAACGTTAGCATTTACATTAGACCAGCCTTTAACGGGTGGATCACCTGAATGAAGAGGAGGAAAATGGGAGTTTACATTAATATGGTGAGAATTGGACGGACCATGTAACTGGTGGTTGCCATAGCTGGTATATCTTTGTGGTTTAGAGTTTTTGGCCATGATACGTTGTTTCATTTCAATATACATAGCTTACTCTGTTTGGGCAATCAGGTGCAGATGATTTATGATTACCACTGCAGTTAATACATTTAATTGTATCCGAAGCACACTCATCAGATTTGTGGCAACCAGAGCATTTGGAGCAGAATGGTTTTACACAACATCGCGAGGAGCCATGACCAAACATCTGACAGTTGTAACATTGTGTTACTTTATTTCTTCTGTTTCTGTGAAATTCCCATTTCACCTTGAGATGTTCAATTGAAGAGTATTTTTGTCTAAGCTCTTTAAGAGTTATTGACTGCCGTTTGAAATACACCACATAAAAAATGTGATCAGCGCTTCCCTTAGAGGATCTGTGTACCATTTTAACATCGATGCATTCTAAGCCAATGTCTGTTAACTTAGTTTTGAGTACCGAAACATCAGTCTTATCTAAGCCAAAAAGTAAGGCTTTGTATGGCCTGTCAGCTTTAGTAGCATATGTAAAATACTCGAATTTATTAGTAGATAAATTCTTGGAAATTTTTTCAAAATCATTTTTAGTTTGACAAAAGAGTTTCAAACCAATTGAAATTTTTTTGATAGCATAATCAGTTATATTACATTTTTTACATTGTTCATGCAATTGTTCAATTTTGCACTTGAGTACAGTAAGTGGAGGAATATGTTGTTTGTTTGTTTTTGTAACTAGTATTTCATCATTATCATCAGATAATGTTTGCAGTGGATGGTAGTAATTGTTATTGTTTATAACGGGATTTCCGCAATTATTAATATTTGTCTTTTTCATTTTTGCTTGCTCATTGGAAGCATTGTTATCATTTTCTCGCGTACGTTTAATTGTTGTTTATTTATTGATCAAGTTCGATTTAGTCAGAGCGCAATACGTCTTACTCGCACGAAATTACAACACAGACATTAGGTCACATAAATATGGAAAATGAAAATTTTCGATGTCGGTCCATATATACCCGAGATATAGCCCAAATCGGGTTTTTCATGAAAATGTTGCGTAAGCGAACTTAAACAACTTTTTTGTTCTCAAAAGCAGTTTTGGTAATGAAATAGGGTCATATAAATCTGAGAAATAAAAATTTCCGATATCGGGCCATATATACCCGAGATAAAGCCTAGACCGGGGTTTTCATGAAAATGGCGCGTAAGCGAACTTAAACACCTTTTTTGTGCTCACAAGCAGTTCTGGTAATGAAATTAGGTTACATAAATATGGAAAATGAAAATTTCCGATATCGGTCCATATGTACCCAGTCCATATGTAGCCCAAATCGGGTTTTTCATGAAAATGTCGCGTAAGCGAACTTAAACTTTTTTTTTTTTTTGCTCAAAAGCAGTTCTGGTAATGAAATAAGATTACATAAATATGGAAAATGAAAATTTCCAAAATCGGTCCATATATACCCGAGACATAGCCTAAACTGCTGTTTTAATGAAAATGTCGCGTAAGCGAACTTAAACAACTTTTTTTGCTTAAAAGCAGTTCTGGTAATAAAATAAGGTTATATAAGTATGGAAAATGAAAATTGTCGATATCGGTCTATATATACCCGAGATATAGCCTAAGCCGTGGTTTTCATGAAAATGACGCGTAGGCGAACTCAAACAATTTTTTCGCCTTAAAGCAGTTCTGGTAATAAAATAAGGTGATATAAATGTTGAAAATGAATTTTTCGATATCGGTCCATATATACCCGAGATATAGCCTAAACCGGGTTTTTCATGAACACGCGGCGTAAGCGAACTCAAACAATATTTTTTGCTTAAAAGCAGTTGTAATAATAAAATAAGGTTATGTAGGTATGAAAAATGAAAATTTCCGATATCGGTCCATATATACCCGAGATATAGCCCAAACCGGGTTTTTCATGAAAATGTCGCGTAAGCGAACTTAAACAACTTTTTTTTGCTTAAAAACAGTTCTGGTAATAAGATGAGGTTAAATAAATATGGAAAATGAAAATTTCCGACATCGGTCCATATATACCAGAGATATAGCCTAAACCGTGGTTTTCATGAAAATGCCGCGTAAGCGAACTTAAACAACTTCTTTCACCTTAAAGCAGTTCTGGTAATTAAATAAGGTAATATAAATATGGAAAATTAAAATTTCCGATATCGGTCCATACATACCCGAGATATAGCCCAAACCGGGTTTTTCATGAAAATGTCGCGTAAGCGAACTTAAACAACTTTTTTCACCTTAAAGCAGTTCTGGTAATAAAATAAGGTTATATAAATATGGAAAATTAAAATTTCCGATATCGGTTCATATATACCCGATATATAGCCTAACAGGTTTTTTGATGAAAATGCCGAGTAAACAACTTTTTTGTGCTCAAAAGCAGTTCTGGTAATGAAATAAGGTTATATAAATATGGAAAAAGAAAATATCCGATATCAATAGGTGATTTTACCGATATTGACCGTGCAAAATAAAACATTTTTTTCTAGCATTGGCTGGACTGAATTAATTTTATGTATTTAGTATTAAGATTTGAATACTTATTGTTAGTTCACTTTGTGAAGATTCAATAAATAAATAAATGAAAAAAAAATCTTGTATGAAAATTTTTGAAAAAAAAAATTGTTTGCTTAAATTTTCATATACTCATTAAGCATGGTGACTAAAAGGCAAAAACAAAATGTCAGATACCGGTCCATATATACCCGAGATATAGCCCAAATGGGGGTTTTCATGAAAATGCCGCGTAAGTGAACTTAAACAACTTTTTTTGCTTAAAAGCAGTTTTGATAATAAAATAAGGTTATATAAATATGGAAAATTAAAATTTCCGATATCGGTCCATACAAACCCGAGATATAGCCTGAACCGATTTTTCCATTAACATTTTTTTTTTAGAAAATTCCGATATTGGTTCATATATAACAGAGATATAGGTTAAACAAACTTTTCCATGGAAATGTAATAAGAGATTTCTTTTTGGAATTGTGATTACAAGGCAAACATATTTTTTGCCTTATATCGGTCCATATATATCCGAGCATATTTAGTTCAAATATGTAATATATACTATACATATATGTATGTGACTATCGTGAAGGATATTTTCGATTCGGCCCAGCCGAATATACCACACTCTTACTTGTTATTAACGTGTTTTATTTTTTTTTTTGTTTTCAACTTCTTAGTGGTTAAATATACTAAATGAAAAATAGAAAATTGTACAGTATTTTTCCTGAAATGTTCATAGAATAGACATACTCATTAAATATTTTGGTTTAAAAATTTGCAAATACCTATTTTGCACGAAACATAAAAATTCATAAATTTATATAGCTACACTTCTCAGTGTAGCAAAGCAAAAACATTATCTCTCTTTAAAATTTTCAAAACATAAAAAAATCCGCCAATCTGTTGAAAGCTACCAAGCTTTATGTTTCGCACATGTTCTTTTGTTGTAAATATGGATGCCATTTTCCCGAAGAAAAGAAAGCGTGTGCATTTTTTTATAAACCATTTGTAACCTTATAAAATTTCTTAAGTTTTTGATACAAAAATAGCTTTTCAGGAATTACTAAAACAATATCAGTGAATACAGTATGATAGTTAAATTCAAAGATGATGATAATGTAATGTAATGTAATGTAATGAACATTAACTATACAATTGGTTTTGGTACATTTTAAGAACCTTTTTTGGTAGCAAGTTTTTAAATCTGGAGCAACCCTGGTTGGATTATTCACGAAGAGAATAAGTAATTATCCAAACAACTTCGTTAGCTGCGTAATATGTTGTATACAGTACTGCCATGACCAAAAACTAAATTTTTTCAAAAAATTACCAATGTTCAAAAATATTACCAAAATTAATATAAATTTGTTTATTTGGCAAATATAAAATATGTAATCTAATACGCATATTATACAAAATATATTTTCACTTTATAGTTAAATTGCCTTGCAATTGCTTAACAAGAAAACAAAAATGAATGCAATATTTTTTTCAAATTGGCTGTAACCAATTGGAATGCCCACTTTTTAGAATTGAAATTTCTTATATAAATTACTCGCTTTGTTAAGGAAATATGTTTTTTTTTCTTTTTTTTTTTATCTGGGACCAGTACTCAGGGGATGACCCCTACAAATGCAGTGCATTGTACCAGAACTAGGAAAATAAGTTGTGAGGAGGGGGATAGAGGGAGTAGTGTTTGTGAACATTTGACTTGAACTTTCCAACGCTATAACAGACAGGAAACACGTCTGCAGGCAACTTGTTCCACAGACGAAGCGTACTGCTGAAAAACGAATTCTCTCTGTAATGCGTAGTACGATTCCCTGGGCAATCGATCACATATGGATGAGCTCTAAACGATGAACGCGTGCTACGTAAAAATGTGCGAGTTTCGGGTACAAGATCCCTAATCTCGTCAGAGAAAATTCTATTGTAGTAACGATAGAACAAAGTAACGCACCCCACACTTTGAGGCACCGGCCCAAACATGAGAGTTGTATTCCATTTTCGGTCGGATGTAGGTGGTATAAATAGTAAGGAGGTCGGATGGAGTTTCAAAAACCCGAGACATTTGAATGCTTCTTTAGAGACATGAAAAATGTGTTCAGTTCAGCAACCATCACACTGTATTTTCATTCCAAGAACATCAAGAGCATCCGATTCCTCAATATTTATACCATCCATGTGTACAGATGAAGCAGCATCTGCGGTCGTTTGTTTGTGTGTTAATAAGCAACATTTGGTCCTACGAGCGTTAAAGGCGACTCTGTTTTTACGACCCCACTCAGAGATTAATAGATGATCACTGTTCAGTGAACCACTCATATTTAGCCTCTTGGCAGCGATCTCTGGCAGGCTAGGCCTATAACTAAAAGAATACGAGTGGCAAATGCTGCTGTCATCCGCGAAAGAGTGGATAGCGTTGGAAGTTTGATAGGGAAGGTCGTTGAGGAAAATAAGAAATAGGATAGGAGAAAGAACGGAGCCTTGCGGTACCCCTGAATTAATCTTGAACTCGTTTGATGAGACCCCATCTATAACAACTCGTATAGTGCGATCTCTGAGAAAGCTCGATATAAACCGAGAGAAGTCATCACCGACACCAAAAGCTGTTAGAATGAAATAAAAGTTAAACTTTTAAACTTAAATTGTACATGATTTAATATCGTTATTTCAAAATATAATTTTTTTTATATTTAGTGCTGAGATTTGAATACTTATTGTTAGTTCATTTTGAAGATTCAATAAATCGAACACGCTTAAAAAAAGAAATCAAAATATTTTGATATAAAATTTAACTGCAAAACATATCATTAGTTAATCAGACGATTTTCTGGTGCTAGCAACCGGGTTAAAGAAATACCAAATATTTTGTGTGGTATTACATTGGAATAATCTTAAAGTTATGATCTAGTCTAGTAGTATGAAGTTTTGTTGACAGCGTTCATATATGTTAATATAAAAAACATTTAATTATTTTACTTTCAATATGAAATGACCCAATTGCAGTTTATTAAACTTTTGTTTAGTTCATTGTAAATTGCTGACCTGTTTCCAGACGGTCAAAAAACCAATAATATTGCATACGGTAACGAAGCATGTTTTTATTAATTACTAAGCATATTTTATCTTAGAATTTAAGCTGTAATTAATTTTGTAAAATAGTTTTAAGTTCAGTTGTATTTTGGAAGTGAAGAAATAAAGTTTAATTTTTTTTAAACTAAAAATTTATAAACAAATAATTGGCGCCCAACGTTAAAAAAAGGGATCCATAAAATCAAGAAGCACCCCATAGGCTGCAGATTCAAGGACTCCCGACAAGAAGCACCAATTAAGGAAGATTATCCACAAAATAAGGACATTTTGAGTGGAGAACATAGTGTGAGACGCGGGTACCCCAGTACTAAGAAGAAAAAGGAACAATACCCCACTACCAGCTCCATAAGGATGATCACCATTTTTATGTAAGAATAGAATTAAGTTATTTTCTATCTAAAATTTTAAAAGTGAAAAAAATACAAATCTTAAATTAAAAAAATACAAGTTTAAAAGTCAATTAAAAAGTTTCAATTTAAAGAAAATTTTATTTAATACAAATTAGAAAATAAATATTTTTTAAAGAAGAACGTAACGAAAATTTCAAAGAAAGAATCAATTAAGTGAAATAAATTAAAATTTTGTTGAAACGTAATCAATTTAAAAATTATATCTCTTTTAAACCATATTAGAAAGTGAAAGTTATTAAATTTAACAATTAGGTGAAATAAATCAACAGTAAATCTAACAAGAAAATTTTCCCTTTTTTTAAGTTCATCAATTTTAAAATTATATCTCTTTTAAAACCCTATGAAAAAGTGAAAATTATTAAACTTAATAATAAAAAAAAAGTGAATCAATTTGAAAATTTTAATATCTCCTTAAGAGCAAACAAATATTAAATTCTAGAACCACTATTGCGATTCTTACGAGACCCTCCAATAGAAATAAGAAAAAACATTAACACAAATATAATCTTTACTTATATAAAAAGTAATGTCTAATCCTGATAATTTGGTCAGGCCTCCAGTCCTGAATGCAAATATTCCAAATCCAGCTCCTAATAATGAAAATAATAGAAATATGGAAGAAATGATAGCTAGAATTTGCGCACAGCAATGTCAGATAGCAATTAATCAGATACTAGATCCTAACGCAAACATAGGAGGTATAGATCAGGGAATAGAAGAAAGATATAGAAACGACTTAGCCGATTTAGATAAAGTCCCAGACGTTGTTAGGAATATAAGAGAATTCTCAGGGAATCCCTCCGAATTTAGCTCTTGGAAAAAGAGCATAGACAGAATCCTCGGTCTATACGAATCTAAGAAAGGAACACCAAAATATTTCGCAATACTAAATACGATTCGAAATAAAATTGTCGGTTGTGCAGACGCGGCACTAGAAGCCTACAACACTCCATTGAATTGGGAGTGCATAACAAAATGTCTTGCGTTACATTATGCAGACAAAAGGGATTTAACCACCCTAGAGTACCAAATGAGTACTCTAATGCAAGGTAATAGTAAAATCCAAGACTTTTATCAAGAAGTATATTCTTACTTATCACTCATTATGAACAAACTATTCTGCATGGACGTAAGTAGGGAAGCGCTCGACCTACTCGCGCAAACATACAGAGATAAAGCGTTAGACGTTTTTATTAGAGGTTTAAAGGGCAATATGTCGCTACATCTTGGTATGAAAGAGCCTAAAGATCTCCCACAAGCACTTCACTTATGCTTGAAAATGGAGAATCAATTCGTGCGAACTCAATTCGTGAACTCAAATAAGAATAACAACCATAAGCCTATATCACAACCACTAAATAGAGTACAATATCATGATAAACAACAAAGAAATTTTTATCCTCATTTGGCTCATATGCCACAACCATCGCACAATTTTCAACAATCTAGACCAGCTCTTCCTATGAGATACTACAATAATCAGAATCAAACACCTTTTGTTCAAAGGTTTTCAAACCCAAATTTTGGTCCATCACGGCCAAACGCCCCAAAGCCCCAACCACGTCCTGAGCCTATGGACGTGGATACTTCCATGAGGTCAAGGGCTGTGAACTATATGAATAGGCCAGCCCATAATAATCAATTTTTCGGCAAAAGACCATCCACTCAGCCGGAAAACATTCAAAACCCACAAAAGATGCAAAGAAATTACCATTTACAAACTAAAAGAGATGTGAATGTTAACCAGTATGAGGAATTAGAAAATTATGAAAAAGAGGAAGAACTCCCAACATTAGACGACTACCTTCAGAACCAAGCAGAAACTCAAGAATTTGTAGACATACATTTTTTAGACCAGTAGATTCGTCCCTACCTTATTTTGAGTGCAGGACGAATACAGGACAAATTTTAAACTTTCTTATTGATACTGGTTCAAACAAAAATTATATTGTGCCTAACTTAGTACGAAATCCATTACCAAACCAAAATTGCTTTTTTGCAAACTCAGTAGGCGGAAATAATAAAATCACCCACCATACATTCATTAATCTTTTCGGCAAAGACACAGGCAAAATTAAATTTTATTTATTACCAACATTAAATACTTTCCATTGTATCTTAGGAAATGATACTTTAAAAGAATTATCAGTCATTATTTACTTAGCAGATAATTACATGCTAATCAATAAAAATCACCGGTTGACATTTTGTTTTTGCCTTTTAGTCACCATGCTTAATGAGTATATGAAAATTTAAGCAAACAATTTTTTTTCAAAAATTTTCATACAAGATTTTTTTTTCATTTATTTATTTATTGAATCTTCACAAAGTGAACTAACAATAAGTATTCAAATCTTAGTACTAAATACACTAAATTAATTCAGTCCAGCCAATGCTAGAAAAAAATGTTTTATTTTGCACGGTCAATATCGGTAAAATCACCTATTGAACGTTCGGATGGTGGCAAGGGTATCCCTCCCTCTCAACCGAGTATATATATATGTATATAGATATATATATATATATATATATATATATATATATATATATATATATATATATATATATATATATATATATATATATATATATATATATATATATATATATATATATATATATATATATATATATATATATATATATATATATATATATATATATATATATATATATATATATATATATATATATATATATATATATATATATATATATATATATATATATATATATATATATATATATATATATATATATATATATATATATATATATATATATATATATATATATATATATATATATATATATATATATAGGATTGAACTTGAGCTAGACGAATGATACCAACCCGTCATCATATAATATTAGAAATATTAAAATAAAGTTCGACTATTTAACATTAATTCATACATATATTTAAAACTTTGTTTTTATTGCATAAATGTTATACATACTTAAAATATTATAGGTTTTTATACCCTTCACAAAAATGTAAAGGGTATATATAAGTTTGTGATTCCGTTTGTAATTTCTACAGTTTTTTTTTGCGACCCTATAAAGTATATATATTCTGAATCAGAATTAATGGAAAAGTCGATTAAGCGATGTCCGTCTGTCCGTCTGTCCGCTGTTGAAATACCGTTTCTGAGAAAACCATTAGACTTAGAAACTTTTTTCTTTCACCATTCTTTTACCCCATCGATTCATGGGTTTGCTATTGAAATTCAGTAATATCGGTCCACGTATAGCTGAGATATATTCAAAATTCCGAAAAAAGCCATTTTTTTGCAGTTTTGTATGAAAATTTTTGAAAACAAAAGTTGTTCGTTTTGCTTCAAACTTCACACACTTATTAAGGATGGTGACTAAAAGACAAAAAAATTTTTTTTCAGATATCGGTCCATATATACCCGAGATATAGCCCAAATCGGATTTTTAATGAAAATGTCGCATAGGTGAAGCTAAATAACTTTTTTTTGCTCAAAAGCAGTTCTGGTAATTATATAAGGTTACATAAATATGGAAAATGAAAATTTCCGATATCGGTCCATATATACCCGAGATATAGCCCAAACCTGGTTTTTCATGAAAATGTCGCGTAAGCGAACCTAAACAACTTTTTGGTGCTCAATAGCAGTTCTGGTTAGGAAATAGGGTCATATGAATATGAAAAATGAAAATTTTCGATATCGGTCCATATATACCCGAGATATAGCCTAGACCGGGGTTTTCATGAAAATGCCGCGTAAGCGAACTTAAACAACTTTTTTGTGGTCAAAAGCAGTTTTGGTATTGAAATTAGGGTACATAAATATGGAAAATGAAAATTTCCGATATCGGTCCATATATACCCGAGATATAGCCTAGACCGGGGTTTTCATGAAAATGCCGCGTAAGCGAACTTAAACAACTTTTTTGTGGTCAAAAGCAGTTCTGGTATTGAAATTAGGTTACATAAATATGGAAAATGAAAATTTCCGATGTCGGTCCATATATACCCGAGATATAGCCCAAATCGGGTTTTTAATGAAAATGTCGCGTAAGCGAACTTAAACAACTTTTTTGTTCTCAAAAGCAGTTCTGGTAATGAAATAGGGCCATATAAATATGAAAAATTAAAATTTCCGATATCGGTCCATATATACCCGAGATATAGCCTAGACCGGGGTTTTCATGAAAATGCCGCGTAAGCGAACTTAAACAACTTTTTTGTGGTCAAAAGCAGTTCTGGTATTGAAATTAGGTTACATAAATATGGAAAATGAAAATTTCCGATATCGGTCCATATATACCCGAGATATAGCCTAGACCGGGGTTTTCATGAAAATGTTGCGTAAGCGAACTTAAACAACTTTTTTGTGGTCAAAAGCAGTTCTGGTATTGAAATTAGGTTACATAAATATGGAAAATTAAAATTTGCGATGTCGGTCCATATATACCCGAGATATAGCCCAAATCGGGTTTTTCATGAAAATGTCGCGTAAGCGAACTTAAACAACTTTTTTGTGCTCAAAAGCAGTTCTGGTAATGAAATAGGGTCATATAAATATGAAAAATGAAAATTTTCCATGTCGGTCCATATATACCCGAGATATAGCCCAAATCGGGTTTTTCATGAAAACGTCGCGTAAGCGAACTTAAACAACTTTTTTGTTCTCAAAATCAGTTCTGGTAATGAAATAGGGTCATATAAATATGAAAAATGAAAATTTTCGATATCGGTCCATATATACCCGAGATATAGCCCAAATCGGGTTTTTCATAAAAATGTCGCGCAAGCGAACTTAAACAACTTTTTTGTGCTCAAAGCAGTTCTGATAATGAAATTAGGTTACATAAAAATGGAAAATAAAAATTTCCGATATCGGTCCATATATACCCGAGATATAGCCTAGACCGGGGTTTTCAGAAAATGCCGCGTAAGCGAACTTAAACAACTCTTTTGTGCTCAAAAGCAACTCTGATAATGAAATTAGGTTACATAAATATGAAAAATGAAAATTTCCGATATCGGTCCATATATACCCGAGATATAGCCCAAATCGGGTTTTTCATGAAAATATCGCGTAAGCGAACTTAAACAGTTTTTTTGTGCTCAAAAGCAGTTCTGGTAATGAAATAGGGTCATATAAATATGAAAAATAAAAATTTTCGATATCGGGCCATATATACCCGAGATATAGCATAGACCGGGGTTTTCATGAAAATGCAGCGTAAGCGAACTTAAACAACTTTTTGTGCTCAAAAGCAGTTCTGCTAATGAAATTAGGTTACATAAATATGGAAAATGAAAATTTCCGATATCGGTTCATATATACCCGGTGTATAGCCTAACAGGGTTTTTGATGAAAATGCCGACTAAACAACTTTTTTGTGCTCAAAAGCAGTTCTGGTAATGAAATAAGGTTATATAAATATGGAAAAAGAAAATATCCGATATTGGTCCATATATACTCGAGATATAGCCTGAACCGATTTTTCCAATAACATTTTTTTTTTTGCTGAAAAGCAGTTCTTGTCATAAAAGAAGGTTACGAAAATAGAGAAAATTAAAATTTCTGATATCGGTCCAGATATACCCGAGATATAGCCTAAATCGGGTTTTTCATGAAAATATCGCGTAAGCGAACTTAAACAATTTGTTGTACTCAAAAGCAGTTCTGGTAATGATATAAGGTTATATAAATATGGGAAATTAAAATTTTCGATATCGGGCCATATATACCCGAGATATAGCCTGAACCGATTTTTCCATTAAAAAAAATTTTTTTTTTTTTGCTGAAAAGCAATTCTCGTTATAAAAGAAGGTTACTAAAATACAGAAAATAGAAAATTCCCATATCGGTTCATATGTAACCGAGCATATTTAGGTCACATTTTTAATATACTATACATATTCGTGACTATCGTGAAGGGTATTTTAGATTCGGCCCAGCCGAATATACTACACTCTTACTTGTTTTACTTCTTCTTGATTCGCGCGTATGTACCCTCATAGCTACCAGATTTTATTTTTGAATTTTTTATTTAATACATTTAATCACTAATCGCAAAAACAGCAATCACGTTTAAAGAAAAAACTGAAAATAATATTTATTGCTGTCAATGCATTGACTGTCACTGCCTAGAATAAAAATATTGTAAATAATGACAATTGTAAAATTGCTCTATGTTGCAAAGAAATAATCTAATCCTACATGTGTTTTCAACAAACATTTTTTTCTTTATGTTGTAAAAACGTCGTTATAGCCACAAACTTTTTATAAATAGTGGTGTTCCATCCAATCATTTTTTAACTTATGTAGACGGGGACAATAAAATTACGAAATAGTAAATTAAAATATATTCATGGTAAAATACACTATGTCTAAATCGACAATACATTGGTTTCACCAACAAAATGTATTGTTCGAGAAAATATAATAGTATTGCACCAACAATATTTGAAAATGCTTTTTCTCTGCGTGCAGTTAGCTTTTATGCATATAAAATGTTTTTTTATTTTATTTTTTTAAGGACTTGCACGGGTATATAAAATTAATTTCTTACATGGTATATTAGGAGTTAATAGGTGTTATATGGAAAATCTTACGAACGAGATTTGGATTCGCTAGAACCTCTTATTTTGAGGAGTTTGGTAAAAAGAAAATGCATGAGCCAAAAAACTATGTAGACATTTTCTGAATAAACATATTTTTGGGCTGTATATAGCTTTCGCCATCTGTCGAACATGACTACTGGCGCCTGATGGTTTAAAATGCTAATTTGATATACTTTCACCAAATAATAATAAAATTATTTAAAGAAACTCTTTATAGTCGTCCCTTGGCTGCTTTTCCTTCAGTTGCATTAAGCAAAATGACTTCATCTCTTATTGATCTTCCATTAGTATCTACTTGTATGTATACGGCGAAACCTATACTGCTCAAAAATATTTTTATTCTGAAAATATCTCGATCTGAATGAATAAGAAATAATTTGCTACATAAATGAACTACAGAAATGTAGTTCATTTGCAAAGCTTCTTTTTGTCTAGCACTGGCTAGACTTAAGTAAATATGTTTTAGACTTAAGATTTGAATACTTATTGTTAGTTCATTACTTATGAAGATTCAATAAATAATAATAGAATGAGAAAAAAAAAGTGTAATCGAGTCTCCAAATAAGGATTTTAATTTTTGAAAGTTATTGCTGATTGTCTTAAGTGATGAGGCTATAGACTAAACAGTGAAGTAGATTCTCTTTACATATTTGGTACTTCAGCGGTGAAGCTATTGCTCTCGCATTCCTCCTTCTCGACCGATAGTTGCCGCCAAAATTAAGAATGTTGCATGCAAGAGAATTTGGGTGAAGTTCCAGTTTACTGATATACCTTGTCGCGTACTTAGAAAATTCGTCTTTTACCAGCGGAACACACAGATCCTTGTGAATTCGTGAATTTTTTACGTACGATGGAGCCGCAGTAATTGTTCGAAGAATTTTGTTTTGTCGCCTTTTGAGTTTTTAAATGTTTGACGCTGAGGCGGTGCCCCATAACCGAATTCCGTAGCACCATATAGGCTTTAGTATTGCGTTGTATAACAAAAGTTTGCAATCTAATTTCAATGTAGAATTTCTGCCCATAAGCCAATTTAGCTGCGCTGCTTTTAGTTTTAACTGAGTGACCTTTGCTTCAATGTGAGACTTCCACGTTAGCCTACGGTCCAGGTTTATACCAAGGTACTTGACTTCATTGTGCTGCGGAATAGGTGAGTTGTTAATTTGGATAGGCGCACATGTTTGCTTACACAGTGTGAGTGTGACATGAGTACATTTTTGTTCATTAACTTTGATTTTCCAAAGTTTTAGCAATTTCTCTAATATTGAAATATATTCCTGCAATTTTCGCGAAGCTTCTTGATGGTTTTCATGTACGGTACAGAATGCTGTGTCATTTGCAAAAGTAGACGTGTGGATTCCGGAGCTCGTTGGCATATCTGAGGCATAAATCAAATATAAAGTAGATCCCAGTGTGCTACCTTGGGGAACTCTTGCTTCGATTGGTTGTAAGGGGCTTATAAAATCGCCTTCTCTGATGACAAACTTCCGGCCGCATAAGTAGCTTTCCAGAAGTTTGTGAGAGTTTGCATGCAAGTTTAACTTTATTTTGTGCATCAATCCTTCGTGCCACACTTTATCAAAAGCTTGGGAAATGTCAATGAATAGAGCAGAACAATACTTTGTTTTTTTTTTTATTCATTTAGTTATTGAATCTTCACAAAGTGAACTAACAATAAGTATTCAAATCGTAATACTAAATACATAAAATTAATTCAGTCCAGCCAATGCTAGACAAAAATGTTTTATTTTGCACGGTCGATATCGGTAAAATCACCTATTGAACGTTCGGATTGTGGCAAGGGTATCCCTCCTTCTCAACCGAGAAACGTCTTCAAAATTAAGTATATTGCGTGCAAGATGATTTGGATGAAGCTTCAATTTACTGATATATCTTGTTGCGTACTTTGAAAATTCGTCTTTTACAAGAGGAACACAGAGATCCTTATGAATTCGTGAGTTTTTTACGTACCATGGAGCTGCGGTAATTGTTCGAAGAATTTTGTTTCGTCGCCTTTCAATTTTTTCAATAATAGAAGTGAAGGTGGTGCCCCATAATTCAATTCCATAGCACCATATAGGTTTTAGAATTGCGTTGTATAATAAAAGTTTGCAATCCAGCTTCAATGTCGAATTTCTGCCCATAAGCCAATTTAATTGCGCTGCTTTTAATTTTAACTGAGTGACTTTCGCGTCAATGTGAGACTTCCACGTTAACCTACGGTCGAGATGAATACCAAGGTACTTCAATTCATTTTGCTGCGGAATAGCTGAATTGTTAATTTGGATAGCTGAACATGTTTGTTTACGCAATGTGAATGTAACGTGAGTACACTCCTGTTCATTAACTTTAATTTTCCAACGTTTTAACCATTTCTCTAATATTGAAATATACTCCTGCAAATTTCGCGAAGCTACTTGATGGTTTTCATGTACGCTGCAGAATTCTGTGTCATCCGCAAAAGTTGAAGTGTGGATTCCGGGTGTCGTTGGCATGTCAGAGTCGTAAATTAAATATAAAGTAAGCCCCAGTATGCTGCCTTGGGGAACTCCTGCCTCGATTGGCTGAGTTGGGCTTATAAAGTCGCCTTCTCTGATAACAAACTTCCGCCCATGTAAGTAGCTTTCCAGAAGCTTGTGTGTATTTGCAGGCAAGTTCAACTTTATTTTGTGCATCAAGCCGTCGTGCCACACTTTCTCAAAAGCTTGAGAAATATCAATGAATAGAGCTGAGCAATATTTCTTCTTCTCAAAGGTCTGTCTTATGACATTGACTAGTCTGTGCGTTTGTTCTATGGTGTTGTGTTTAGCCCGAAAGCCAAATTGATGATCAGGGATGCATCCCACATTGTTCAACATTGGACTCAACTTTGTCATTAACAATTTTTCGAACAATTTTGAAATTGTTGGCAGTAGACTTATTGGTCTGTATGATTCTACCTTAGTGGGATCCTTCCCTGGTTTGGGTATCATAGTAATCATGGACACCTTCCACTCTGCAGGATAATACTCGAGACGTAAAATAGCGTTAAAAATATAAAGAAGAATTCTACGAGCTACACGAGGTAGCTGCTCAAGCATTTTACCAGTAATTTTATCAATACCTGGAGGTCTTTTCAGACCTTTTGTCGCTTTCCATAGAGAATAGTCGGATTGAGGGGTACCATCAAGATCTTCCAGATAATTTTTAAGAGAAGCCATTCTTTGGATTTCAAGCAGATTTCTTAACTATGTTATGCACTCTCGTAGCCTGCTTTTAAGCTGGGGAGACCTGCGAAGTTGCCACTCTCTTCTAACTCTTCTTTTTTCTGTTAGAAGTTGTTCAATTTCAAACGAATATGTTCTGTTGCTTACATTTCTGGATCTTGTATGGCTAGTGGTGGCATATTGTGCGGCTAGATTAAGGTGTTCAGAAAATTCGTTAGTTGACACATCAATATCCTCAGGCGTTCTCAAGGCAATGTTTTCCGTACAATGTGTACTCAAATATTTTTTATATTTTAACCAATTAACTCGAGTTACAGTCAACGCCAAGTCACAAAACGGGGAACCAACCCCCTGGGGGAACGAAACAGAAACTATAGTTGCTGAGTGACCTGAGGACAAGTCTAATGAAGGCTTCACTTGCATCCATTCTGAGGGAAAATTTTTTGTAACTCCAAAGTCTATAACGTCTGGGATCTTGCGTTGGTCTGACGGCCAATAAGTGGGGTGTCCACTTGAAGTCACACCTAAGCCCAGTTTGGAAACGGTGTCAAAAAGCACACGTTTGTTCTCTTGGTTCAAGATTTGGTCGGCTTTAAGGACATCAGCATATGAAAATTGTTTGGAGTTTTGCGTTTTTGTATGGGTGGTTGAATCGCCTACCTGGGGAAAATTGTTTTTACCAATGACATTTGGCTGCTGGGTTGCTGGTGAAACTGATGACTTATTTGTCATTGACCGCTTAAAGTGAGTATAGACAGGGCAACCTCTATAATTTGCAGTGTGGTTACCTCCACAGTTACTGCATTTCTTAACACTTGCGCTTGTTGCACTGAGTTGTGCCGTGAAGTTCACCACACACAACACAAACAGCGGGAAGTTTACAATATGCCTTAGTATGACCGAATTCCTGGCAGTTTAGGCATTGAATGGGCCCTAAACGCTTGTGCGGCTCCTCAGCGGTAACCCTGCAATGAAGAAGAAATTTGAGATTATAAATTGGGTGAGTTTCATTATTTTTAAGAATAACATCCCTTGGCTCCAGTTCAACCTTAAACATGGGTTGAGGAATGTTTTCACGGTTCCGCATATTTACCACATTTTTATACCCTTCACAAAAATGTAAAGGCTATTTATAAGTTTGTGATTCCGTTTGTAATTTCTACAGTTTTTTGCGACCCTTTAAAGTATATATATTCTGATTCAGAAGTAATGGAAAAGTCGATTAAGCGATGTCTGTCTGTCCGTCTGTCGGTCGTTGAAATACCGTTTCTGAGAAAACCATTAAACATAGAAACTTTTTTCTTTCACCATTCTATTACTCCATATTGCCATGTGTTTGCTATTGAAATTCAGTAATATCGGCCGACGTATAGGTGAGATATATTCAAAATTCCGAAAAAAGCCATGAATTTTTGAAATTTTGTATGGAAATTTTTGACAAAAAAAGTTGTTTGTTTTGCTTCAAACTTCACACACTTATTAAGCATGGTGACTAAAAGGCAAAAAAAATTTTTGAGGTATTAGTCCATATATACCCGAGATATAGCCCAAATCGGACTTTTAATGAAAATGACGCATGGGCGAAGCTAAACAACTTGTTTTGCTTAAAAGTAGTTCTGGTAATAAAATAAGGTTATATAAATATGGAAAATGAAAATTTTCGATATCGGGTCATAAATACCCGAGATATAGCCTAAACCGGGGTTTTCATGAAAATGTCGCGAACTTAAACAACTTTTTTCACCTTAAAGCAATTGTGGTAATAAAATAAGGTTATATAAATATGGAAAATGAAAATTTCCGATATCGGTCCATATATACCCGAGATATAGCCTAAACCGGGCTTTTCATGAAAATGTCACGTAAGCGAACTTAAACAACTTTTTTGTGCTCAAAAGCAGTTCTGGTAATGAAGTATGGTTATATAAATATGGAAAATGAAAATTTCCGATATCGGTCCATATATACCCGAGATATAGCACAAATCGGGTTTTTTAATGAATATGTCGCGTAAGCGAACTTAAACAACTTTTTTGTGTCCAAAAGCAGTTCTGGTAATGAAATAAGGTTACATAAGTATGGAAAATGAAAATTTCCGATATCGGTCCATATATACCCGAGATATAGCCTAAACCGTGGTTTTCATGAAAATGTCCCGTAAGCGAACTTAAACAACATTTTTTGCTCAAAATCAGTTTTGGTAATGAAATAGGGTTATATAAATATAAAAAATGAAAATTTTCGATGTCGGTCCATATATACCGGAGATATAGCCTAGAACGGCTTTTTCATGAAAATGCTGCGTCACCGAACTTAAACAACTTTTTGGTGATCAAAAGCAGTTCTGGTAATGAAGTAAGGTTACATAAATATAAAAATGAAAATTTCCGATATCGGTCCATATATACCCGCGATATAGCCTAAACCGCGGTTTTCATGAAAATGTCGCGTAAGTGAACTTAAACATATTTTTTTGCTTAAAAGCAGTTCTGATAATGAAATAAGGTTATATAAATATGGAAAATGGAAATTTCCGATATCGGTCCATATATACCCGATATAACCTAAACGGGGTTTTTCATAAAAATGCCGCGTAAGTTAGCTTAAACAACTTTTTTTCCTTAAAAACAGTTCTGGTAATGAAATAGGGTTAGATAAATATAAAAATTGAAAATGCCCGATATCGGTCCATATATGCCCATATATATATTACCAGATATAGCCTAAACCGGGGTTTTCATGAAAACGCCGTGTAAGCGAACTTAAACAACGTTTTTTTATTAAAAGCAGTTCTGGTAATAAAATAAGGTTAGATAAATATGGCAAATGAAAATGCCCGATATCGGTCCATATATACCCGAGATATAGCCTAAAACGGGTTTTTCATGAAAAGCTCCCGTAAGTTAACTTAAACAACTTTTTGTGCTCAAAGGCAGTTCCGGTAATAAAGTAAGGTTATATAAATATGGAAAATGAAAATTTCCGAAATTTTCCACACTCTTACTTGTTTATTTTAAAGCCTTTATCTAGCAGTGCAGTCTTAAGCTCGTCCGTGTCTTCATAAAAGTCAATACCTTTTATAGCAACCTGAAGGCCTTTAGCACTTTTAAGTTGATAAGTATAAAAAGATATTTTTTCTTTTTCCAGACCGCTAGAAAGTTTTCGGTAATCATTTTCGCAGTTGACTTGGATGTTTGTTTCACTTATTTGTCCGTGCTTCACTGATGTTACGTTGAAGGTGTCTTTACCAATTGCCGTAATAAGTGCTTTTACCAGCTCACTAGAAGTAGGTTCTCTCAAGTATGTTGGTGGCGGTTTAAAAGTTTTTTTTGATGTAGTTGGCTCGTCAGTCTGAAGGATAGCAAACCTATTACTATCCGTTGTCGTAGTCCTATTATCAGCTTTGGAAATTTTCGGATTTGATATTTGAGCGGATTTGGGGCTTCGCTTACGTTTAACCACGGTTACATACCTGTCCATGCCAACTTGTGTTTTCGGCTTATCTGCAATAACTGAACTGGTGGATGGTTGGTCTTCTGTTGTAACAACAATGTTTGGCGAACACGAACGCGTGCGTTTTTTATCTCATAGAGACAGGAGATTGTCCAATGATTTTTTTAATGATTCCTCTTCAGAAATCCAGAGGTTTTTTCTAGTGGAGCTAAGCTACCTCTCAGAATTGCATCTACTAGGTACACTCATGCAATTTTTTTTTATTTATATTTTTTTTAATTTTAAAGTATATAAAAATCATTGTCACAAAGTTTTTCTTTTGTATAAATTCGCTCTTCCACTTATTGCGGTTTTCCAAGAAATCAAAACTTTAATGTATAGTTTTTTTCCAACTGGGTAGGTAATCTTCACGTACAATAACAACAAAGTTGTATTAATAACGCAAAAAAGTAAATGGAAATTATTAATAAAATATAATGTTGTACTTGTGACCCAACATACTCCGCCCCATTGAAAGTCCTCTTTCAATAAGTTTCGTCTAGTAGTAGGGGAGCAAGTTTATGGATAGGTCTTCGAAGAATGCCCTTAGACGTCTTAGCATCGATGACACGAACTTTTCCATCTCGACCAGGGATGGTTTTGATAATACGAGCGAGAAGCCAATGCTGGGGAGGTAGATTATATACAATGACTAATCTGCCTTCTTGCACATTAGGAGCTGAACTAAACCATTTTGCTTTTTGTTGTAAACTAAGAACATAGTCACGCGTCCATTATGTCCAAAACTGTTGCTTCAAGTAGGTTACTAGTTGCCAGCGCTTCAAATAGGATATATTTTGGCAGTGATTTAAATTTTCATCAGGTAGTGCAAGTAGAGATCAACCAATTAGCATGTGAGCTGGTGTCAGTGCCTCACCATCATTTGGATCTTCAGACCGCGGTACCAACGGACGGGAGTTTAAAATAGCTTCAATTTCGATGACAATTGTGAGCAATTCTTCATAGGTTATGTATGAAGATCGTTTGGATTTGTTAAAAAGGCGATGAATATAAATGATTATATGTAAAATTCGAAGATACGACGATTGGTTTTCGATGACTTGTGAGATGATTGATGTACTGATGACTGTTGTGTGAAATATTGACTTTCTGAGTACCGATGATGGCATTTCAATATTGAAGATGGAATCTTTGGGCCAGGAACCTTTACCTTTTGTAATGAAGTCTGGACCGGTGAACCAGATTGTTGAACATAGTTCATCAGCTAGACAGCCTCGCGAAACAATATCGGCAGGATTTTGTTTTGAGGGTACATGTTGCCAGAGTATATTGTTAGTAATATTTTGAATCTCTGCAACTCGGTTCGCGAAGAAACACACAAACGATGATGAGTGATTCTTGAGCCAATTTAAGACGATTTTTGAGTCTGACCAAAGGTATATGCGATATTTGAAGTTGTTTTAAAATTGATTCTTAATTTTCTCTCACGTTCGGCTTAATAATAATGCGGCACATAATTCTAGCCAGGGAATCGACTGTTGAATCACGGGTGCTACTCGTGATTTGGCGATAAGTAATCTGCTATGAGACGGATTTGACTCATTAAATTTAATGTATATGCAGCATCCGTAGGCTACCTGCGACGCATCGGAAAAACCATGAATTTCGAATTCTTGGCTTGGACTTATGCCTACATATCTGGGAATTTCAATATGATTGATATGAGGTAATTTTTCTTCAATTTGAGACCAACGGGTTTTAATTGGTTCACATAGGGATGGATCCCAATCAAGTTGCTGTTTCCACAACTCTTGAATTAAAATTGTACATGAAGTTACTATGGGGCTTAAGATACCAAGAACATCAAAGATTCTGGCAATTGCTGAAATTATTGTTCGTTTTGTCCGATTTTCAATCTTAACAAACTCAAAGCGAAAACAGAAGACATCTACATCTGGTTTCCACGATATTCCAAGGGCCTTGGTTATATTTTCTCCATCAACTTTAAACAGTAATTCCTGATTTGAAAGATTTGCTTGAGGATAGTTTGAACTCCACTTCGATAAATTGAGGCCAGCATTATCTAATAGTTGTGTTATTTCTATCCGTTTTTTTAAAAGTTCATCAACATCATGAGGTAATTTTTCTTCAATTTGAGACCAACGGGTTTTGATTGGTTCACATAGGGATGAATCCCAATCAAGTTGCTGTTTCCACAACTCTTGAATTAAAATTTTACATGAAGTTACTATGGGGCTTAAGATACCAAGAACATCAAAGATTCTGGCAATTGCTGAAATTATTGTTCGTTTTGTCGGATTTTCAATCTTAACAAACTCAAAGCGAAAACAGAAGACATCTACATCTGGTTTCCACGATATTCCAAGGGCCTTGGTTATATTTTCTCCATCAACTTTAAACAGTAATTCCTGATTTGAAAGATTTGCTTGAGGATAGTTTGAACTCCACTTCGATAAATTGAGGCCAGCATTATCGAATAGTTGTGTTATTTCTATCCGTTTTTTTAAAAGTTCATCAACGTTAGATGCTCCTGTTAGAAGGTCATCGACGTAGAGATCATTTTTAAGAACTTGCGAGCCAATAAGAAACTCTTTATTATACTTGTCAGCAATAAACGAAAGACTTCGAGTCGCGAGGAACGGTGCTGATGATGTACCATAAGTCACCGTGTTGAGCCGATAAAGATTTAAGGGTTTTTGTGGATTGTCTCTCCAGATAATGACTTGAAAATTGCGATCATTCTCATTAACTAAAAATTGTCGGTACATTTTACAAATGTCTGCCGACAAAGCATATTTGTGAAAGCGAAAACAGAGTATTTGCAAAAGTAAATCCTTTTGGATAGTTGGGGCGACCATTAGAATGTCGTTTAAAGATATACTTGTGTACGTTTTAGCCGAAGCATCAAAGACTACTCTTAATTTGGTGGAAGTGCTTTGTAGGCGCAAAACTGAATGATGAGGTATCACATAATGCGGTGAATTTAAAACATCATAATTAGCTATTGACATATGTCCAAGGTTAATGTACTCGTGCATAAAATCGACGTACATTTCTTTAATGGTTTCATCTTTTTGGAGACGCCTTTCAAGTGACAAGAAGCGCCGACGAGCAGTTTCAAACGAATTACCAAGTTGACTAACTGAGTGTTTAAATAGTAAGTGCACTTTGACCCTTCCATTAGCTTCGAAAACGGTATTTTCAATATAATGTAATTCGCATTGTTCTTCTTCTTGGGACCTTATTGGTTTTTGAGGCAGCTCCTCTATATCCCAAAATGTCTGCACCATTGAATCCAATTCTTGAGATGTAGTTACATAACATGAGAAAACTGTGGTTGAAGGGCTAGAATCTATTTTACCTCCTATTATCCATCCTAACTTTGTATTAATTAAAGAAGGCATGCCATGAGCTAGGTTGAATTTACCGTCTAGTAACAAGTCGAAGAAAATCTCAGAACTTAAAAGGAGATCGATACGCTGTGGAACGTTGAATTGCGGATCTGCAAGTGGAAAATCCGGAGGTATATTCCAATTTGCATCTATGCGCTCTGCTGGCTGTTGTAAAGAAATTGATTTTGTGACGGAAAACGAAGGTGTTAATTCGAACTCTGAGATTCGAGATTTAACAGTTGCAGTGATTTTGTACTTTAGCTGGGCTCGAATGTCTGAAACACCAGCTATTTCTTGAGGCGATTTGAGCTTCTCAAGACGAAGACGATTGGCTGCTTCTTGTGTAATCAAATTGATTTCTGAACATGAATCTAGAAGAGCTCGACAAGTCTGTAACATTCCGAATATATCTCTTACAAATACGATGGCTGTAGGAAATAAAGTGCGACGACGATATGAAGTAAAGGCAGAGTTTTTTGTTAAGTGAATAGCTGCTGGACTGAGCTTCGATAATGTTTCTTGATGACCTGGCGAAGATTGCTTGATCGACGATGACGAGGGTTGAAACGATGACGAGGGTTGAAACGATGGCGAGGGTTGAAACGATGGCGAAGGCAGAATAGGTGATAATGATCTTTGATACGACGAAATATTTGCTGATGAGTGCAACGATGAGTTCAAAGAGTGTTGTTGATTTATTGGAGATTTCGAGATCGAATTGTGAAGAGTGGTGTGATGAGACACGCGACACGGTCGACACCGTGATTTGGATTGGCATTTTGCTACAATGTGGCCCTTACGAAGACAATTGATGCACAGACTAGATGCTTTTACGAAATCATACCGGCGTGTTATTGGCAACGACAAATAGTTAGGACAACTTCCTATCTAATGATCTTTTCCATGACAATAATCGCACAAGGAATTTGAAGTAATAAGTGATAAACCTGGACGGTTGCTTTTTGATTTGAATCTTTGATCATGACACTGAACTGGTTCGGTTGATCTGCTTTATAAAAATTGACAACGACGACTTAAAATTGCATAGCAGTCATCCCACGATGGCAATTTATCAAAGGTTTGTTTTTCATCATAAATGGCTTTAGATTCTGAATCAACTTTCGTTAGAAGAATATGGATAATAATGGCATCCATTATTTATTTTTCAGAACCTAGCGACAATAAGGAACTTCGAAGCGTTACAACGGTATCTAACATCGACTGCAAGGCAACAGCATTTGCCTTTACCATGCGCGTTATGGAAAACAAAGAGTTCACATTATCAATGAAAATCAGGGGTTTATTATCATATCGATCTCTCAAGCAGTCTAGAGCCATCTGATAATTTTCTTCTGTGACTTGAAAAGGTTTTACTATGGCTAAGGCTTGACCTTCGAGGCACTTTAGTAAATAATTAAATTTATCTATAATGGGAATGCAGGTTTCGTCGTGAACTAACATTTTAAAACTTGTAATGAACCGAGAATATTCTGCATATTTTCCATCAAATTTCGGAAGCTTTAATTTTGGAAGCCGACTTTGATGCGAAAATGATGAGGTTTTTAAAAAACTATGTTCAATATCATTAGAATGACGCTTTTTAGTTTATAAGTTGACTAGAAAACCTTTACATGAAATAAAAAGTTCTTCCAAATCAGTACGCCCTTCGTCAGACGAATCAAGCCGCTCAATCTGAGTCTGAGTATAGCTAACTTGTTTAAAATAGGACTCAAGCATTTGCAAACGACATTCAATAATAGTGTAATCTGCTGATGAACCTTCTTTTTCAACCTTGCTTTTCAATTTACTGATCGTACGCTTCATTGTGCTTCTTTGAGATTTTAGCAATGCTAAGTTTCCCTTGGAGTTGGTTGCACCTTCGTCTTCACTAACTATATTGTTTTCAGATGAAGAAAAACAATTCCTTATATCAACGTACAAAGTTTCGGAAAAAGTACCAATAGAAATAAAAAAGTACCAAAATGGCCGGAAATTACCCACCACTGTTTAGATGTTAATAGATGGTCCAACACTATTTACTCACAGGTGCAGCTGCATGTGGGTTAATTAATACAAAAGAAGTTAAATATGTTCTAGTTCTTGTTGCTGTTCAATTGAATCAAAGAAACGATGAGCAATGAATATAAGAGCAGCTAGTAATTTCTCTTAACTATAGAAGAAATCTGTGTTCTTTTTAACCTTGAGATTTACAGTGCGACCACACAGGCAATCTGTTGTGTCTTAATACTAGCAATAACGCCGGCAGAATTACGTCATCAAATTGCTAATGTTCAACGCTGTACTTTTAGTTGGCGAGCATGTAAATATCTTAACACATAATTTAAGATATTTTGGCAAAGAAGGTTGCGCATGTTTTAATTAATTGCAATTGTTTTATTTTTTTTTTTCTATTAAAAATGAGTGCTTTAAATGCATCAATCTCCGAGCACTCCATTTCTTTTTTTTATGAACTCAAAAAAGTAAAATAATTACATTTTTTCTGTTGATAAAATCACTTTATAATCATTTTTTTGTACATTTGTTTATATATTGGAGCGTATGTTTGTATGTATGTTCATAAATATCAGTGATGATAAGTGAGTTTTGACAGCTTATGTTCAAAGATAATTGCTCAGCAATATCTTCTAGCAATAATTGCTGAACATATGTTTGAACACATATTCGTGCGGTCCACACGCAAATATCTGGTGTGGGCAATCGATTTTGGCAGTTGCCGCGGCAATAATTGCCAATCAGATTGCCCGTGTGGACGGGTAGTTAGGCAACAACGATGAAATGATTTATTTGTTGTTTGTGTAAAATTATTTTCTGCTGTCCAAAATTAATTGGCAGCGACGCAAATTATACACAACTACGTCAAGCTTTACAAATGACGTTGACGTTTTTGCTTTATTTTTTATATTTAACGCACTTACTTGTTCTTATGATGAATTTATGTATGTACCTTTTATGATGAATGTATGTATGTACCTTTTATGATGAATGTATGTATGTCGGCAATGCGATGTGAGTATGTACCTTTTGTTCCCAGACGATGAACTGATGATGTTTTATACGATGTCTATGAATGATGATGTCCAATACGATGTCGATGAATGATGATGTCCAACCTTATGTCGAAATGAGTTGTGATGAAGAAGATGATGACGATGATTCTGAACAATCAGCCCAATCCTGAATATTCTCAAGGAATTTACTTCTCATGGAAAATATTTTTCTCGAGAAAAAATTCCTCCAATCATAAATACTAAGGGAACAAAAAAATTAATGAGTTTGGAAGACAGCTGTTTTGTTTATTTACATTGTATTTTTCTTTGTGTTGGTTCAAACTTAAAATAAATTTTGCTGTGGATAAAACAATTTACGTTAAAAAATACAATAAAACTATGCATTCTATAGCGTTTAGAATGGTTGCGGATGGTATATTCGATGTAGACAAACAGCAAAATAGCCATCGGATTGTTCGAAGACAGCTGCGCGATGCATCCAATCCTCTAGAACTTCCACAGTCATTGTAAGTAAATATCAAAACATTTAACTGTATTGATTGTATCCGATTTTTTCATAGGTTTCAGAAATACTATAGGGTTAATAAACCAGCGTTTCTGTATTTGTTAGATATGTTAACAATGAATACCCAACAAACGAAGAAGCAGTTTGCCGTTTCACCGGTTGTTAAATTGACTGGGTGTTTGCCTTTTTTTGCTGAAGGTGGATACCAAACAGGTGTTGGTAAAGATTGTGATGTGTCAATAGCACAATCCACTTTCAGTAAAGTGCTTGCAGATGTGATTGATGTATTTCAAAATCATCTGTGCCCGATATGGATAGCAGTACCAAAATCGGTAGACGAAAAGAGAAAGATCGCCATGGTATTTTATATAAAGCATAAAATTCCAGGTGTTTTCGGGTGCATTGATGGGACGCATATTCAAATCATAGCACCAACTGAAAACAAACACCTTTTCTATAACCGAAAAGGGAAGTTTAGCCTGAATGTTATGCTGGTAAGTTAGTAGCTTGGTTTATGTAGAAATACAAAGTTATTGTGGATGATATATAGCTTTGTGACCACGAATTGAAAATCCGTTTTGTTGATCCATCCCATCCTGGTGCATGCCATGATTCTTTTGTGTGGAACACAAGTGACCTACGAAACCACGTTGAGCAGAAATATATCCAAGGCGAAACCAACTTTTGGCTGTTAGGTAAGTTTTTCTTTTGATAAATAACTACAAGTATACATTTATGAACTTATGTTTTGTAGGAGACGCAGGATATCCATTAGAACCGTGGCTGCTGACACCTCATAGGGTTCCGGAAGAAGGCTCTTCAGAAATGGCATTTAATGAGGCCCATACAAATTGTCGCAACATAATTGAGCGCACTAATGGAGTGCTGAAAAATCGATGGAGATGTCTTCTTGGCGCAAGAGAATTACATTATTCTCCTGAAAAGGCAGCTAAAATTGTCAACGTATGTTGCGCTCTGCATAACATATGTCTACATTATAATATAAAGGATGTGCCTAGTGACTTCATAGAGTTAAGTATGCCGGAAGATGATATTATACCACCTGTTTCAAGTCAGCATCAAACCGTAGCTCAATCTATTAGACAGAATATTTTACGCAATCTTCAATAAAATAAATTTCTTTGTAAAGACATTTATAAACATATTCATTTATTTAAAAAATAGCATTAAAAATAAGAAAACATAAAAAATTTCAGTCTCATTCAAGGCATAAGTCAATAAAAAACTTAAAAAACTAATAAATAAAATGCTCTTTGGCTAAAAGTTTTGTACTTTGAGTTTAAAAAAAACGTAACAATTCATTTTGTTTTTAATTGGGAAAACAAATCAAAAAACCAAACTAACAAAAAATGTTTCAGGTACTATTCAAGTGATTGCTATCAATTTTAGTATTCTTCCATTTGCATCTGTAGTATACTTTTTTGACATTTGTATTCTACTTCTCTTAGTCTGAGTTTTTCTATATATTCATTGTGACGACGCATTTCTTGAATTTCTTCGCTTTTCAAGCGTTCCATTTCTCTGAAATGTTTTTTGTTTTCTTCATTTATGTCGTCAAGTGATATTTGTATTTACCTTGTCGTTTTCTCCTGTTCTTTTTGATTCACTGCAACCAATTTTATGGTTTCCAACAGTTCCCTCTGGATTGCCAGCTCAGCTTCAAGTGCATTAAATGAACTTTTAGTAAAGTCTTTTTGTTCGTCCAATTTTTGGCTATTTGAAGTTTTTGATCGAGCTGGCAATGGATTTGTGGCAACATTTAATGGCTCAATTTCTATAAATTCTCCCGTACCCTCGAATATGCCTGGTAAACTATCCTCCGCAGAACTGAATTCAGTAAGTTGTGCTACTGAAGTTTCAATATCTGGAGAACTGAGTTCAAAAGATCTTACCGGCACACCTTCAACAGAAGCTTTCATTCCTATTAATTTATAAATAACTAAATTAAATTATAAATAACGTAGAAGAAAATTTTTGTTCCTTGCTTGGACCACCTCCTGTGCATTTTTTGTCTCTCAAATTTTGTGATGCCTTCTGCTGTACATATTTTTTTTGGTCTGCCCATACCTATAAGAATATGTATGAATATACATTCATACGTTAAAAAATTATTAGTCTGTGTGATTAATGAATAATTTAACTAAAGAAACAAACCTTCTTCCATTCAGCAATGCACTTTGTTGGAGGTCCCATGGAGTTAAGTTCCGTCTCAGCTTTGCGCCAAAATTTTAAAAGTACCTCTTTGCTGCCTTTAAAAATCCACAGGCAATATCGGGGTTGGCTTCCATTAGAGTCAGCAAATGTTGACTTTGGTGTTTATTCGTGCTTTTTGACCTGTAAACAAAAATTTTTCGTTATATAATTCTTGTTTTAATAAAAATACTTACATATTTTTGAAAACTCCCTTGTATTTTGCTGGTGAAAAATTATTTGTGTAAATATAAGGAACATATGTTTTTAGAATACCCACTTTTTTCCTCGCCAAATATTTTTCTCTTTCGAAATTCTTTAAACAGAGATGGTAAATCAAAATTTCTCACGGAATATTTTAACATAATAGGAGTAATGGGAAAAGTGAAAAATTTCATAAGGATTTTTCGTTTATGATTGGGCTGAATGTCGAAGGCGATGATGATGTACGGTCTTCCTCTTGACCCTTCTTTCACTCTGGTGATTCTAAATAATTGTTCGAAAAACTGTGATCTTTTCTTACAATTTAAACCGTCCTGTCACGGTCACCAAATGTTTTAATGAAAAATATGGTATTTAGAACTTTCCGAAAAAAATGAAACACAGAACTTTCTGTATTGACGTGTTTATTAGTTCTATCCATACCAAAGGCCTCATTATGCGAACGTTCATGTTAGAAAAAGTTAACGTACTTTAACGTAC
This sequence comes from Thecocarcelia acutangulata, assembly GCA_914767995.1. NCBI lineage: Eukaryota > Metazoa > Arthropoda > Insecta > Diptera > Tachinidae > Thecocarcelia > Thecocarcelia acutangulata. Next base: position 53,609,495 of record OU612098.1, on the reverse strand, counting down.
GACCGTTTGTATGGTTATAGAACTTTAAAAAACGTACCACATGTCAACTAAAAATAAACAAAACATTGCACAACATAGTAATTTTTCTGAAGTGCAATTTTTTTTTTGTGTTTTTAATTTTAAAAAAAATATCATCCCTATCTCTTTTTTTTAATTATTAATAGAGCAATTTACACTTAGTAAAACAAAAAAAAAATTATTTATATTTACAGCCAAATTGAATTTATTTTTTGTCAATTATTGTCGGCTGTTCGAAAAAGTGTTGAGCTTTTCAACATAGTGATGGGCATTTTTAAGTTTTTTTCGTACTTGCTACATCCAAATAAGTACCAGTTGGCTTCAAGAAATATAAAGTTTGTGTTTAAAGAAATAGTTGTACACATATATTTACGTTTCGATTGTCATTATTCAAACTCAATATATTTTATTAAATAGTATTCTTATAACTATTATGATAAAAATGGCAAAAACTGTATATTATAATATTATTTTTGCGTCACTAAAAACGTTCCAAAAAGGCGTTAATGTGCCAGAAAACCTCTCTCATATAAGAATTCCAGCACTGGTCTATGAATTTCACGTAACAACGGCGTCAAATTCTATTTTAAACAGTTTGAGACGTTCCGACAACGTGACAGTTAATTTCATTAAGCACTTACATTATTAATGTCTACTTAAATACTAACGACCGTTCCATAAGCGAACGTGGACGTTCGCATAATTGTACCTTAACTACAAGTATATAAAAATGTATATCATAAGCTGTTTGTAGGCAAAAAAAAAGAACGGTTTTATATTTGTAAGAAAAGAAAAAGAAAGAGCAAGAGCAAATTCCTCAATAACCGGTACGTTACTTAAAAGAATGAAAAGATTTACGTTAAGTTATTTAAAGTTGTATTAATAACGCAAAAAAGTAAATGGAAATTATTAATAAAATATAATGTTGTACTTGTGACCCAACAAATTGCACATGATTTAATATTTTTTTTTTTTTTATATTGGACCAGTACTCAGGGGATGACCCCTACATATGCAGTGCATTGTACCAGAACTAGGAAAATAGGTTGTGAGGAGGGGGAAAGCGGGAGTAGTGTTTGTGAACATTTGACTTGAACTTTCCAACGTTATAACAGACAGGAAACACTTCTGCAGGCAACTTGTTCCACAGACGAAGCGTGCGGCTGAAAAACGAATTCTCTCTGTAATGCGTAGTACGATTCCCCGGGCAATCAACCACAAATGGATGAGCTCTGTGTGCAAGTTTCGGGAACAGGATCCCTAATCTCGTCAGAGCAAAATCTATTGTAGTAACGATAGAACAGAGTAACGCACCCCACAATGCGTCGATGCTCCAGTGAATCAATAGAGTTGGATACCCTACTGTCACTGATGAGCTTCTTCGCCCTCTCCTGCACACGGTCGAGTAACCCAAAAATAGACTTTGAGGCACCGGCCCAAACATGAGAGTTGTATTCCATTTTCGGTCGGATGTAGGTGGTATAAATAGTAAGGAGATCGGATGGAGTGAAGTACATCTTACACCGTTTCAAAAAACCGAGACACTTGAATGCTTCTTTAGAGACATGAAAAATGTGTTCAGTCCAGCGGACATCACATTGTATCTTCATTCCAAGAACATCAAGAGCATCCGATTCCTCAATATTTATACCATCCATGAGTACAGATGAAGCAGCATTTGCGGTCGTTTGTTTGTGCGTTAATAAGCAACATTGGGTCTTACGAGCGTTAAAGGTGACCCTGTTTTTACGACCCCATTCGGAGATTAATAGAAGATCACTATTCAGTGAATCGTTCATATTTAGCCTCTTGGCAGTAATCTCTGATAGGCTGGGCCTATGACCAAAAGAGTACGAGTGGCAAATGCTGCTGTCATCTGCGAAAGAGTGGATAGGGTTGGAAGTTTGATAGAGAAGGTCATTGAGGAAAATAAGAAATAGAGTAGTAGAAAGAACGGAGCCTTGCGGTACCCCTGAATTAATCTTGAACTCGTTTGATGAGACCCCATCTATAACAACTCGTATAGCGCGGTCTCTGAGAAAGCTCGATATAAACCGAGGGAAATCGTTACCGACACCAAAAGCAGTAAGTTTTGCCAGCAGTGCAGCATGCCACACTCTGTCAAACGCTTTGGAAATATCTAGAGCCACCACCTTGCTTTCACCGAAATGATGGATTGAGTGGCACCATTTCTCCGAAAAATATGCCATAAGATCGCCAGTAGAGCGACCCTTATGAAATCCACATTGGCGATCACAAAGTAATTTGTGCGACTCTAGATATCCCATAAGATGGTAATTAACCATACTTTCCATTACTTTGGAAAGCGCAGAGCAGATTGCAATTGGGCGGTAATTTTCGGGGTTATTTGCCTCATCCTTTTTGTGGATTGGTGTTACATTAGCGATCTTCCAGCACAATGGAAACTCACCACCATGGTAAATTTTGCTGAAGACGTGTGCTAATGGACGCGCAAGCGTAGAAGAACACTGCTTCAAGACCAGTGCTGAAATGCCATCCGGTCCAGGAGTCTTGTTTATGTCGAGGTCTACTAAAACCCTTTTAACTGCTCGCGCCCGGAAGAATATATTTGGCATAGTTACAGATACTCTTTCGAGCTTGGGGAGTTGTTGACTGCTTTCCGGCAAGCAGGAATTGCTTGCAAAAATTTCAGCCAATAGGTTAGCTTTGTCAACCGGGTCGGTGAATGCTTGGTCATTCTTTAAGAGAGTTGGGATTGATGAACTAGCACTGTTCTTTACTCTCTTAACGAGAGACCAAAAGGTCTTGCTGCCCCTAGGAGCTGCAAGGACCTTGGCACGAAGGCGCTGTTCGTGAAGAAACTTTTCACGCCTAACACGAAGATCTTGCCTTTTTGCGTAGCAAGTCAGTGTCTGGGGTTCTGTTTAAACGCCAGTTACTGAATGCTTCCTCTCTGGATCTGACTGCATTTTTGCAAGTCTGATTAAACCACGATTTTGCTTTTGGTTTAATCGAAATCTGCTTGGAGGGGATGAATGTTTTCATCCCTAGCAATATCATGTTCTCGACCATTTTTGCTGAAGCATTTATGTCATTGTCTAGAAAGCAGAGTTTCCAATTAAAATGCTTATAAAATTGGTTGAGCTCAGCGCCTTTTCGTAAATAAATATTGACCGTTTCGTAGCTGATTTCGAAACGTTACGAAGTTCAGAGATCAAAAAGGAGGCAGAAATGGTGTAATGATCCGAATTGCCGAGAGGGGCACTAACTTTGACTTCATACTTTTCAGGGTGTGAAGTCAGGAATAGGTCAAGTGTGTTTGAATGGTGCCCTTCAACACATGGAATATGCGTTGGCTCATTCACTAATTGCGCTAGGTGGTTGTACGCAGCGAATAACTCGACATATTGGCCTTCTGGAGTTGTATGACTCGAATGGCGAAGCCAGGACGAGTTGTGAACATTGAAATCACCAGCAACAACGATTTCACTGCCCGGACAACTTTCCAGGATCTTCGATATGGAGTCGGAGAGGGTATCGAAACCAGAAAAGGTAGTATCCCTCCCCGCATTTGGACTTCTGTATAGAAACCCGAAATGCAAAAAGTGTGACCTGATTTTGAATTTAACCCAAAGACAGGTAAATTCTGCATCATGTATGCCTAATGGTTGCTGGCATTGGAACACAAGTTCATCGCGAACGTAAATTACAAGGCCCCGATGGAAATTAAAGAGGGATAGAAGTTGATACCCAGGTATATGAAAATCCTGTGGGTCAGCATTCTCAGATACCTGGGTTTCACATAAGGCGAAAATATCCGGCCGATGGAGACAAGTGTGGGCGTAAACAGCGAAGAAGTTCGCTCTTAGCCCACGTATATTACAAAAATCGATCTTAAAATTTCCTGCTATCACGCTGGAAAATTGACAAAAGCAAATGTTGACTCAGCTGTGTTCGTTATTTCAAAATATAGTTTTTTTATATTTAGTGCTAAGATTTAAATACTTATTGTTAGTTCATTTCGAAGATTCAATAAATCGAACACGCTTAAAAAAAGAATTCAAAATATTTTTATATAAAATTTAACTGCAAAACACATCATTAGTTAATCAGACGATTTTCTGGTGGTCGCAACCGGGTTAAAGAAATACCAAATATTTTGTGTGGTATTACATTGGAATAATCTTAAAGTTATGATCTAGTCTAGTAGTATGAAGTTTCGTTGACAGCGTTCATATATACAGTGAAACTTGTACAAAGGGACACTTCCTACTGGAAATGTATAAACGTATGTTGTACATATGTATGAGCACATGTACCTCATAGACTGTAAAAGATAAAAGTACTTATATTTGTTTTGACTAGCTTAATCCGAAATGTTAAAAGGCCAATGGCCTCAGACTCAATAAGTGAATGCTAAAAATATCGGTCCCCATACGGTAATTTAGAAATGAATTTTTTGGTTTCATATTATTAATTAGTGTCTGTTAAGGAAAGTTAAATTCTATGGTAAATCCAAGTTAAATTTTAATACTTGATTTAAATTCGCATTACCTTTTCACTTTTTAACAGTCAGAGTGTAGCTTTGATAGTGAACGGACGTATTTGTTTTTGATTTTTTTGAGTGTTACAAAAAAAAAAATAAAATAATAATAACGGTATAAGTAGACAACCACAAAAAGTGAATAGTGAATTAATACAAAATAAAAATTTTGTGACAATTATTTTTATATACTTTTAAAGCAACAGAAATATGCACCAGTAGGTGCAATTTTTAGAGAGAGCTTAGCTCAACTAGAAAAAACCTCTGGATTTCTGAAGAGGAATCATTGAAAAAATTATTGGACAATCTCCTGTCACTAAGAGATAAAAAACGCACGCGTTCATGCTCGCCAAACATTGTTGTTACAACAGACGACAAACCATCTTCCAGTCTAGCTATTGTTGATAAACCGAAAACGCAAGTGGGTATGGATAGGTATATAACCGTGGTTAAACGTCAGCGCAGCCCTAAATCCGCGCAAATATCATCGCAACCAAAAATGTCTAAGGAAGATATTACCCCTGCGAGAACGGATAATAATAGGTTTGCTATCCTATAGACTGACGAGCCAACTACATCAAAAAACATTTAAACCGCCACCAATTTATTTGAGAGAGCCAACTTCTAGTGAACTGGTGAAACAACTTATTACGGCAGTCGGCAAAGATAATTTCAACATCAACCCAGTGAAGCATGGCAGCATCAGTGAAACTAAAATTCAGGTAAACCATGGAATAAGTTGCCTGCAGACGTGTTTCCTAGTTCTGGTACAATGCACTGCTTATGTAGGGGTCATCCCCTGAGTACGGGTCCAAGCTAAAAAAAAAAAAAAAAAAAAAAAAAAAAAAAAAAACAAGTAAGAGTGTAGTATATTCGGCTGGGCCGAATCTAAAATACCCTTCACGATAGTCACGAATATGTATAGTATATTAAAAATGTGACCTAAATATGCTCGGTTATATATGAACCGATATCGGAATTTTCTATTTTCTGTATTTTAGTAACCTTCTTTTATAACGAGAATTGCTTTTCAGCAAAAAAAAAAAAATTTTTTTAATGGAAAAATCGGTTTAGGCTATATCTCGGCTATATATGGACCGATATCGAAAATTTTAATTTTCCATATTTATATAACCTTATATCATTACCATTTTTATTTTTAACGCCATTTTACGCCTTGAGTATTATCCTGCAGAGTGGAAGGTCTCAATGATTACTATGATACCCAAGCCAGGGAAGGATCTGACTAAGGTAGAATCATATAGACCAATAAGTCTTTTACCAACAATTTCAAAACTATTCGAAAAATTGTTAATGGCGAAGTTGAGTCCAATATTGAACAATGTGGGATGCATCCCTGATCATCAATTTGGCTTTCGGGCTAAGCATAGCACCATAGAACAAACGCACAGACTAGTCAATGTCATAAGACAAACCTTTGAGGCGAAGAAGTACTGCTCAGCTCTTTTCATTGATATTTCTCAAGCGTTTGATAAAGTGTGGCACGACGGCTTAATGCACAAAATAAAGCTAAATTTGCCTGCAAATACACACAAGCTTCTGGAAAGCTACTTATACGGGCGGAAGTTTGTTATCAGAGAAGGCGACTTTATTAGCCCAACTCAGCCAATCAAGGCAGGAGTTCCCCAAGGCAGCATACTGGGGCCTACTTTATATTTGATTTACGCCTCTGACATGCCAACGACATCTGGAATCCACACTTCTACCTTTGCAGATGACACAGCGTTTTTGAGTGTTCATGAAAACCACCATTTAGCATCACGAAATTTACAGGAATATACTTCAATATTAGAGAAATGGCTAAAACTTTGGAAAATCAAAGTTAATGAACGGAAATGTACTCATGTTACATTCACACTGTGTAGGCAAACATGTCCGCCTATCCAAATTAACAACTCACCTATTCCGCAGCACAACGAAGTTAAGTACCTTGGTATTCACCTGGACCGTAGGCTAACATGGAAGTCTCACATTGAAGCAAAGGTCACTCAGTTAAAACTAAAAGCAGCGCAGCTAAATTGGCTTATGGGCAGAAATTCGACACTGAAATTAGATTGCAAACTTTTGTTATACAACGCAATACTAAAGCCTATATGGTGCTACGGAATTCAGTTATGGGGCACCGCCTCAGCGTCAAACATTGAAAAAATCCAAAGGCGACAAAACAAAATTCTACGAACGATTACTGCAGCTCCATGGTACGTAAAAAATTCACGAATTCATAACGATCTGAGTGTTCCGCTGGTAAAAGAGGAATTTTCTAAGTACGCGACAAGGTATATCAGTAAACTGGAACTTCATCCAAACCCTCTTGCTCGCAATATACTTAATTTTGGCGGCCACACTCGGCTTAAAAGAAGGGATACCGCTGCCACCATCAGATTGCTCAATAGGTGATTTTACCGAAATAGCTCCCGCATAATAAAACTTTTTGTCTAGCATTGGCCGGACTTAAGAATTACATTTTTTTAATTTTAAATTTAGTATTAAGATTTGAATACTTATTGTTAGTTCATTTTGAAGATTCAATAAATAAAAAAATGCTTAAAAAAAAAATAAAAAAAATTACCAGAACTGCTTTTGAGCACAACAAATTGTTTAAGTTCGCTTACGCGATATTTTCATGAAAAACCCGATTTAGGCTATATCTCGGGTATATATGGACCGATATCAGAAATTTTAATTTTCTCTATTTTCGTAACCTTCTTTCATAACAAGAACTGCTTTTCAGAAAAAAAATGTTATTGGAAAAATCGGTTCAGGCTATATCTCGAGTATATATGGACCGATATCGGATATTTTCTTTTTCCATATTTATATGACCCTATTTCATTACCAGAACTGTTTTTAAGCAAAAAAAGATGTTTAAGTTCACTTACGCGACATTTTCATTAAAACCTCAGTTTAGGCTATATCTCGGGTATATATGGACCGATAGCGGAAATTTTCATTTTCCATACCTATATAACCTTATTTTGCTATTAGAACTGCTTTTAAGCAAAAAAAGTTGTTTTAGTTCGCTTACGCCGCGTATTCATGAAAAACCCGGTTTAGGCTATATCTCGGGTATATATGGACCGATATCGAAAACTTTCATTTTCCATATTTATATCACCTTATTTTATTACCAGAACTGCTTTAAGGCGAAAAAATTGTTTAAGATCGCTTACGCGACATTTTCATGAAAAACCCGATTTGGGCTATATCTCGGGTACATATGGACCGATATCGGAAATTTTCATTTTCCATATTTATGTAACCTAATTTCATTACCAGAACTACCTTTGAGCACAAAAAAGCTGTTAAGTTCGCTTACGCGGCATTTTTATGCAAACCCTGGTCTAGGCTATATCTCGGGTATATATGGACCGATATCGAAAACTTTCATTTTCCATATTTATGTAACCTAATTTCATTACCAGAACTGCTTTTGAGCACAAAAAAGTTGTTTAAGTTCGCTTACGCGACATATTCATTAAAAAACCCGATTTGTGCTATATCTCGGGTATATATGGACCGATATCGGAAATTTTCATTTTCCATATTTATATAACCATACTTCATTACCAGAACTGCTTTTGAGCACAAAAAAGTTGTTTAAGTTCGCTTACGCGACATTTATATGAAAAACCCGATTTGGGCTATATCTCGGGTATATATGGACCGACATCGAAAATTTTCATTTTTCATATTTATGTAACCTAATTTCATTATGGACATATATGGACCGATATCGGAAATTTTCATTTTGCATATTTATGTAACCTAATTTCATTACCAGAACTGCTTTTGAGCACAAAAAAGTTGTTTAAGTTCGCTTACGCGGCATTTTCATGAAAACCCCGGTCTAGGCTATATCTCGGGTATATATGGACCGATATCGAAAATTTTCATATTCCATATTTATGTAACCTAATTTTATTACCAGAACTGCTTTTGAGCAAAAAAAAGTTATTTAGCTTCGCCTATGCGACATTTTCATTAAAAATCCGATTTGGGCTATATCTCGGGTATATATGGACCGATATCTGAAAAAAAAATTTTTTTGTCTTTTAGTCACCATGCTTAATAAGTGTGTGAAGTTTGAAGCAAAACGAACAACTTTTGTTTTCAAAAATTTTCATACAGAACTGCAAAAAAAAATGGCTTTTTTCGGAATTTTGAATATATCTCAGCTATACGGGGACCGATATTACTTAATTTCAATAGCTAACCCGTGAATCGATGGGGTAAAAGAATGGTGAAAGAAAAAAGTTTCTAAGTCTAATGGTTTTCTCAGAAACGGTATTTCAACAGCGGACAGACGGACATCGCTTAATCGACTTTTCCATTAATTCTGATTCAGAATATATATACTTTATAGGGTCGCAAAAAAAAACTGTAGAAATTACAAACGGAATCACAAACTTATAAATACCCTTTACATTTTTGTGAAGGGTATAAAAACGACTACCGAAAATTGTCTGATCTTTTAGAAAAACAGAAAAAATCACTTTACACTTACCAGCTCAAACGTGCTAAAGGTCTTCAGGTCGTTATTGGCCCATGCGTAGATATTGATGATGTCAAAACCGGATTGGAATATAAGGGTTTTAAAATAAAAACAGTAGTAAACATCAGCAACCGTAAAAAGATCCCTCAACCCATGTTTAGGGTTGAACTAAAACCAGGGGATGTTGTGCTAAAAAAGAGTGAAATTCATCCAATATATAACCTCAAATTTCTTTTCGTAAGGTTACCGTTGAGGAGCCACATAAACGTTCAGGACGCGTTCAGTGCCTAAACTGCCAAGAATTTGGCCACACTAAGGCTTACTGCAAGTTGCCCGCTGTTTGTATTGTATGTGGCGAACTTCACGGCACAACTCAGTGCAATAAGCCAAAGGCCGACGCAAGTGTTAAGAAATGCAGTAACTGCGGAGGTAACCACACTGCAAATTATAGAGGTTGCCCTGTCTATACTCATTTTAAGCGGTCAATGACAAATAAGCCATTGATTTTAAATATGCCACCCCAGCCGTCAAACGCCATTTCTACAACCAATTTTCCCCAGGTACGCCAGCCAACCAGCCATATACACGTGCAAAACCCCCAACAAATTTCTTATGCGAATGTGGTAAAATCCATCCGACCAAAATTTTAGCAAACTTCAGGCAACTCTGCAGACTCTTGTTCAATCTATAAATACATTTACGGTTTCCATGACGAACATGATGCAGGAAATGCTGAAAATGCAATCCAATATTTTGCAAGCAATTTTAAAAAAATGAGTTGGTTAAAAATATGTTTCTGGAACGCAAACGGCATCCGCCAACACAAAAGTGAATTTGAGCACTTACTTATGGGAAATCAAAGCGATATAATGTTGATTGCTGAAACCCATTTGACAACCAACAGTTATTTCAGAATTAATATGTACGCATTATATGACACTAAAAATCCCCGTGGAAGATCTTGCGGAGGATCGGCAATTCTAGTAAAACCCAGAATTAAGCACTTTTTAATGAACGAGATACGTGAGGAGTATCTCCAAGCAACTTATATATTTTGAATATTTTCATTATTTCCTCGATTTACTCACCGCCCCAATTTTCAATAACAGAAAACCAATATTTATATTTTTCCAAATCATTTGGGCGAAACACACTTTTTGTGGATCACGTTTAATTACCTAGAAAGGCCGTGTGCTTTTTGACACCGTTTCCAAAATGGGCTTAGATGTGGTTTCAAGCGGAAACCCCACTTATTGGCCGACAGACCGACGAAAGATCCCAGACGTTATAGATTTTGGAGTTGCGAAAAATTTTCCTTTAGAGTGGATGCCTTCATTAGATCTGTCATCAGACCACTCACCCACTATTATCTCTGTTTCGTGTCCCCAATAGATTGGCTCCCCGTTGACCGTCAATAGAGTGAATTGGCTAAAATACAAAAAAATTTTGAGTACTTATTGTACTGAAAATATCGCCTTGAGAACGCCTGAGGATATTGATGTGTCAATTAACAATTTCCCTGAAAGCCTCAAACTGGCCGTAAAGCATGCTACCACTAGTCATATAAAATCCAGAAATGAGAACAATAGAACTTATACGTTTAAAGTTGAGCAGCTACTGTCAGAAAAAAGAAGAGTCAGAAGAGAGTGGCAACTTCGCAGGTCTCCCCAGCTTAAGACTAGGCTACGGGAATGCATAACTCAGCTAAGAAATCTGCTCGCAATCCACAGAATGGCTTCCCTATAAAACATATCTGGAAAGCCTGGATGGTACTCCTCAATCTGATTATTCCTTGTGGAAAGCAACAAAAGGTTTAAAAAGACCCGTAATAGGTAAGCCTTTGCGAACTTCAACTGGCGGCTGGGCAAGAAGCGATTCTGAAAAGGGGATGTTGTATGTCGATCATTTGAGAAACGTTTTTATTACAAATGATTCAGAGAATAATACAGCGGAATTACCACCATATGTTGTTAGACCTCCTGTGTCTTTGAGATTTAATTGTCAAGATGTCGAAAACGTTATCGGTAATACAAACCCCAGGAAAGCTCCAGGCATTGATCAAATTACTGGTAAAATGCTTGAGCAGTTACCTCGTGTAGCAAGAAGAGTTCTACTTTTTATTTTTAACGCTATTTTACGCCTTGAGTATTATCCTGCAGAGTGGAAGGTCTCAATGATTACCATGATTCCCAAGCCAGAGAAGGATCTGACAAAGATAGAATCATATAGACCAATAAGTCTACTACCAACAATTTCAAAACTATTCGAAAATTTGTTTATGACGAAGTTGAGTCCAATATTGAACAATGTGGGATGTATCCCTGATCATCAATTTGGTTTTCGGGCTAAACATAGCACCATAGAACAAACACACAGACTAGTCAATGTCATAAGATAGACCTTTGAGGAGAAGAAGTATTGCTCAGCTCTATTCATTGACATTTCTCAAGCTTTTGATAAAGTGTGGCACGACGGCTTAATGTACAAAATAAATTAAACTTGCCTGCAAATACATGGAAAGCTACTTATATGGGCAGAAGTTTGTTATCAGAGAAGGCGACTTTATAAGCCCAACTCAACCAATCGAGGCAGGAGTTCCCCAAGGCAGCATACTAAGGTCTACTTTACATTTGATTTACGCCTCCGACATGCCAACTACATCCGGAATCCACACTTCTACCTTTGCAGATGACACAGCGTTTTTCAGTGTTCATGAAAACCAGGAATATATTTCAATATTAGAGAAATGGCTAAAACTTTAGAAAATCAAAGTTAATGAACAAAAGTGTACTCATGTCATATTCACACTGTGTACACAAACATGTGCGCCTATCCAAATTAACAACTCACCGATGCCGCAGCACAATGAAGTCAAGTACGTTGGTATTCATCTGGACCGTATGCTAACGTGAAAGTTTCACATTGAAGCAAAAGTCACTCAGTTGAAACTAAATGCAGCGCAACTAAATTGGCTTATGGGCAGAAACTCGACATGGAAGTTGGATTGCAAACTATTGTTATACAACGCAATACTAAAGCCTTAATGATGCTGAATAATGATCAAACGATTACTGCAGCTCCATGGTACGTAAAAAATTCACGAATTCATAAAGATCTGAGTGTTCCGCTGGTAAAAGAGGAATTTTCTAAGTACGCGACAAGGTATGTCAGTAAACTGGAACTTCATCTAAACCCTCTTGCGCGGAATATACTTAATTTTGGCAGCCGTACTCGTCTTAAAAGAAGAGATACTGCTGCCACCATCAGATTGCTTTGATTTTCTAAAGTTTTAGAAATTTTTCTAATATTGAAATATATTCCTGTAAATTTCGTCAAGCTAATTGGTGATTTTCATGAACACTGAAAAATTCTGTGTCATCTGCAAGGATTGGGGTGTGGATTTAGGATGTCGTTGAGGTGTCAGAGGCATAAATCAAATCAGGCAGCTGGATACCCCTAAGTAGCCTAGGTTTTCCAGCTCACTTGGGTCCTAAAGTCGTTCCCTTTGTCGTTCTAGGGGAGCCCTAGCTACCATATCTGTAGCTTGGGCTACCAATATGGTAGCCGAAACCCCTTAAGAGGAATGGTTTTGGAATACAGTAGTTATTTAGATCGGGAACTAGGTCCATTCCAAAATCCCCACGGCCAGTGGGTCCATGCTCCTGTCACGTTCAACTTGATCGCGGCTTTTAGTGCTATCTGGCTGCTTTCTAAGTTACATGGCATCCAGCTCATAAGTGCAAGAAGTACTTTGGTTGGTGTTGTCTTCATGGCGTCTGTGGTCAGGATTGCCATGGTTTGACTGACTTTTTCAATTTGCAGTCTGTTGGTTACGGAGTCCAGTGCTTTCTACCATATTGGTTGGCTGCCCTGAAAGTGGGTGTCCATTAATTCTTCTAGCGATTCCTCGCAATTTGTGGCCCAACATCCATCTGCCTTTTGCATAAGGCTTGGGATTGTCGGGTGTTTTGAAAATTCTTTGAAATCTGCATGTATCAGAGGTATTATTCACGTTACTACAAAACTCTCTCCAGCATCTTCGCTTCGAGTTCCTGATGAGATGCTTGTATTTGTTCTCCAAAGCTTTATAGCCATCCCAGTTACCTGCTCTTTTAGCTTCGTTGAAGAGCCTACGAGATTTCTCTTTTTTTCTTAGCCTTTCACGCCAAATCCAAGTATCTTACCAGTGTTCGTCCATGGCTCTTGTTGTAGCGCTGAAGTTGCTTTACTGTGATGAAGGTTAACTTGTGTAACCTTCATCGTTTATTCGGTTTCTAGGTCGAAGCTAATGATGGTGGCATTCTCCGGATCGGAGTCCAGTAGACTGTCCTCATTATCAACTGTGGCATTCTCCAATCCTCCAAAGGACCCGCTAACCAATTGATTTTAATCTCTGTGTTGAATTTTTATTCAGCTCTACTTCTACATCCTGTAATTAGACTCTGACTTTTTCATCGGGTTTGTGATCCATCTTGTCATTACTCCGATACAGACAGAGCCTGGTTCCCTGGTATCCATAGAATGGATTCTGTCTCGGGGTATTAGCAGAAACTCCTTGTTAAGAACTACGACCACCTTTCTGGTGGATCCTTTAGCATCTGCGGCACTGACTATCTTCCAGTCTTGTGTGGGGAAGTCAGGTTTCGCAACCCAAAGGATCCTGAGAATTGCATTAGGACCGTGTGGTTCCGCAGGAATAACTACAGCCACTTTCGGCCGACAAGGGAAGTCGCTGTCCAAGATCAGCTCCAGCAGTTCCCCGGGCCACACTTACCCTAGCCGATGGCCTCTACAATGGCGCTAGTCGATTTCTCGTTAACACATGTCATCAGTATCAGAGGACCGGTGTTACATTCGAGCGACTTAAGGAAAATGTCTGGGAATCTGTGGCCGATGGCCAATGGCGCTAGCCAATTTCTCGTTAAGACATTATATCAGTTTCACTCGGCCCTGGATCTACGCTGCATCAGTGAACTGCGGTGGAGGACCGGTGTTACATTCGAGCTACTTAAGGAAAATATCCGGGAATCTGTGGCTGATCAACGCCCATTTTTTGTGATTGCTCCGTCAAAATTGCTTCGGTCAACAACAGCCCTATTCAGTGGGTTTTTGCAACCTCACTGTAAGGTGTATTGATAACGATGGACCCTTTTCTCGGCTTTGTGCTAGGGTTAGCTGGTTATTCCGCGGACCATTGCCTTTTGCATGCTGCATCGACGGCAGTAGCGACGTCCGGATCCGGGTTTTCGGCTATATATGCCTTAGCCCATATCAAGCACTGTTTGTCGTTGCTTAACATAGATCACTCGGCTACATTTACGAGCTTTTCGACACATCGTCGAGCCGCTCTGAGTTTTAACATGGTTTTGCGGGAACTGGTATTTTGCTCCCTCTCCACCTTTTGTGTTGTATTGGACGTGGATTCACGTTCATTCTCTGCTGGCTAGCACATCCGGAGGTTTTCCGTATGTTACCTAGTGTCTACAACTGCGATTAACTCTGACATAATATCTGAGAAAACGTCGGCAGAATGAGAGAGCGAAATTGTCTATGTCCATCTTCATATCTAACAAGGAGTAAACGTACTGTAGTTAATCTTATAAGAATTCATAAATCAATGAAAGCCGAGAAGAAAATACATCTTTGCGATGAATAAAATCGTATATGAATTTCGAATATGCGAACATTTTGTACAAAATTAATCACTTATAGTATATATTTAATGCATAAAAACAAATTATTTTTCATTTAAAATGGGTTTTTAAAAGATATTTTGCAAAATTAATAATCGGTAAAATTGCAATGGTGTCTTTTTGTAAACAAACACATACACAATCGCTTTTTTGACAGCTCTTGTTATAAGATCGTTGCCATAAGATTTCTCATAAGAACGCTCTCATAAAAATTATTATAAGACTGCGATAACAGTGATTTTAAGTCTACACGTAACAGAATTCTCTCTGCGATTGAATTTGACGTTCTCATCTCAGATATTATCGCAGGTGTGGACACTAAGTTATTGGCTTTGCCAATTTCGAGCTCCATGGCAAGCCCGAGTTGTCTGCAGGGTGTTTTTGGCCTGTTAGGCACATCCGTTTTAATCTTCTAGGCCTATCGGCTTTGTAAATCTGCCTGCTACTGTTTCCGGATTCCGGTGAGGGCTTTACCAGTGTTTTACGGCAGTGCACCAGGTTGGGTTTACCAGCCTGATGGACTGTCGTGATTTGTGTTTCTTTTTTACTTTATTATTCATTTTGGTTCAAACGAGTAGGCCATCATAGAAAGGACAATCCATAGAGTGACGGCGTGTATGGACTAGGCAACTACTAATTACAACCGGTCCGTGCCCTAGACCAGAGGAGAAACTAACCACACAGACCCTGTGCAACCTTAGCCTTCTGCGGGTCTCATGTACCTCGAGGTATTCGGGCTGTATGCAACTGACCCTGAATAGCACATGACAGCGGATTGGTGTATTCCCTTGCCCTATGTTCCCACCAAGCCCAGGACGTGGGATATTTTTTTTTTTTTTATTGGACCAGTACTCAGGGGATGACCTCTACATATGCAGTGCATTGTACCAGAACTAGGAAAATAGGTTGTGAGGAGGGGGAAAGCGGGAGTAGTGCTTGTGAACATTTGACTTGAATTTTCCAACGTTATAACAGACAGGAAACACTTCTGCAGGCAACTTGTTCCTCAGACGAAGCGTGCGGCTGAAAAACGAATTCTCTCTGTAATGCGTAGTACGATTTCCCGGGCAATCAACCACAAATGGATGAGCTCTGTGTGCAAGTTTCGGGAACAAGATCCCTAATCTCGTCAGAGCAAAATCCATTGTAGTAACGATAGAACAGAGTAACGCACCCCACAATGCGTCGATGCTCCAGTGAATCAATAGAGTTGGATACCCTACTGTCACTGATGAGCTTCTTCGCCCTCTCCTGCACACGGTCGAGTAACCCCAAAATAGACTTTGAGGCACCGGCCCAAACATGAGAGTTGTATTCCATTTTCGGTCGGATGTAGGTGGTATAAATAGTAATGAGATCGGATGGAGTGAAGTACATCTTACATCGTTTCAAAAAACCGAGGCACTTGAATGCTTCTTTAGAGACATGAAAAATGTGTTCAGTCCAGCGGACATCACACTGTATCTTCATTCCAAGAACATCAAGAGCATCCGATTCCTCAATATTTATACCATCCATGAGTACAGATGAAGCAGCATTTGCGGTCGTTTGTTTGTGCGTTAATAAGCAACATTGGGTCTTACGAGCGTTAAAGGTGACCCTGTTTTTACGACCCCATTCGGAGATTAATAGAAGATCACTATTCAGTGAATCGTTCATGTTTAGCCTCTTGGCAGTGATCTCTGATAGGCTGGGCCTATGACCAAAATAGTATGGGCATGTTTGTGTCATGGCCATATATGTGAATGCCCCTGTCCTCCTATATCCGCCACCTCGGGTCGCGTCCGATGGGAGTATGACGACTCCAGCACGGATTGTGTATGCATATAAGTTTCAGATATCCGAAAAAATGAGAGTTAGAAGAAAGTGGCAACTTCACAATTTAGTTAAGAAATCTATTCTCTATGGAAAGCAATGAAAGGAACCATTAGAGGCAAGCCAACTTTGCGATTCTTAAGTGGGGACTGGGCAAGAACCGATGCTGAATAGATGATGGTTTATATTAACCATGTGGGAAACGTTTTTTTTATAAATGATGTAGCTGAAATACCGCCACTTGCTGTTAGACCGCCTGGCGTTTGAAAATTAATTTTCAATGTATCGAAAACGGTATCAATAACAAATAAAGTTTAAAAAACACGCTTCGATATCAAACTAAAATAATTATCCATATAACCAGATGATCATCCGCGTTACGCGTTCCAAGTTTTTATCTGTTCTATGACGAATTCACAAAATCTGCTTAAGGAATCTCGCAATCCCCCACAACAATTTTCACACTAAATCGAATGACCGTGAATAGTTAAGATACACGTTCCATACCCAAAACACGCACGTATTATGAAAAACTGGTACCGATGCGGTTAGCGAAGCGGTTCCGATTTTTTTGTCGGCTTCAGGAAACGTCAATGAAGGCTTGCAAACTTTTGTTATACAACGCAACACTAAAGTCTATATTGTGCTATGGTATTCAAGTACGCGGTGCCGCCTCGGCATCAAATATTGAAAATCAAAGGCGACAAAACAAAATCCTTCAAACGATTACTGCTGCTCCATGGTATACAAAAAAAACTAACGAATTTACAAGGATCAGTGTGTTCTTTTAGTAAAATACGAATTTTCAAATTATGTGCCCATGTATATCAGTAAGTTGGACTTCGCTCAAGCATACTTAGTTTTTTTTGGCGGCCACATTCGATTGAGAAGAAGGGATAGCCTTGTCGTCATCAGAGCATTAAATAGGTGGTTCTATCGATATAGTTCGCGCAAAATAAAACTTTTTGTTTAGCAGTCACTGCACTTTGCTAATTTTTTGTGTTTACTTAGGATTTGAATACTTATTGTTAGTTCATATTTTAAAGATTTGATAAACAAATAAAAAAAAGCTACAGATAAATAATAAAAAACTTCCAGGTCAGCTGCTCTTAAAGATACATAAATACATTCATATTATTGCACTTCAAAGGGCATATACAAGATGCAGTTGAATATAGTGAGCTGCAAAATTTTTTTATATCCTTCACAAAAATGTTAAAGGTATATATATATAAGTTTGTGATTCCGTTAGTAATTTCTAAAATTTTCATTTGCGACCCTATAAAGTATAGAATATATATATATATATATATATATATATATATATATATATATATATATATATATATATATATATATATATATATATATATATATATATATATATATATATTATATTTATATATATATATATATATATATATATATATATATATATATATATATATATATATATATATATATATATATATATATATATATATATATATATATCCATATATATATATAAGTATATAAGTATGTACAGTAAGCTGAATTACGCTCTCTCATTATGTTATTAATCTCTGTATCTACTTATTTATCTGATCATTCTTTACATAAACATTATTTAAAAAGATCACCAGTCGATAAATAACTAAGCACCGTAACACATGTCTTGCATTAAATGACGACAATAATACATATTCTGATTCAGAATTAATGGAAAATTCGATTAAGCGATGTCCGTCTGTCCGCCGTTGAAATACCGTTTCTGAGAAAACCATTAGACTTAGAAACTTTTTTCTTTCACCATTCTATTACCCTGTCGTGCCATGTTTGTGCTATTGAAATGCAGTAATATCGGTTGACATATAGTTGAGATATATCCAAAATTCCGAAAAAAGCCATTTTTTTCAATTTTGTATGGAAATTTTTGAAAAAAATTGTTTGTTTTGCTTCAAACTTCACACACTCATTAAGCATGGTGACTCAAATGCAAAAAACAAATTTTAAGATATCGGTTCATATATACCCGAGATAAAGCCCAAATCGGGTTTTGCATGAATATGTCGCGCAAGCGAACTGAAACAACTTTTTTGTGCTCAAAAGCAGTTCTGGTAATGAAATAAGGTTATATAAATATAGAAAATGAAACTGTCTGATATCGGTCCATATATACCCGAGATGTAACCTAAGCCGGATTTCAAATGAAATGTCGCGTAACCGATATTAAACAACTTTTTGAGCTCAAAAGCAGTTATGGCAATAAAATAAGGTTATATACACATGAAAAGTGAAAATTTCCGTTCTCGGTCCATATACACCCGAGATATAGCCTAGACCGGGTTTTTCATTAAAATGCCGTCTAAGCGAACGTAAACAACTTTTTTGTGCTCAAAAGCAGTTTTCTATTGAAATAGGGTTATATAAATATGGAAATGAAAATTTCCTATATCGGTTCATATATACCCGAGATATAGCCTAAACCGGGTTTTTCATGAAAATGTCGCGTAAGCGCACTTAAATAACTTTTTTGTGCTCAAAAACAGTTCTGGTAATAAAATCAGGTTATATAAATATGGAAAATGAAAATTTCCGATATCGGTCCATACATACCCCAGATATAGCCTAAACGGGGTGTTTCATTAAAATGCCGCATAAGCGAACGTAAACAACTTTTTTGCTCAAAAGCAGTTTTGGTAATGAAATAAGGTTATGTAAATATGGAAAATGAACATTTCCGATGTTGGTCCGAGATATAGCCTAAACCGGGTTTTTCATGAAAATGTCGCGTAAGCGAACGTAAATAACTTTTCTGTGCTCAAAAGCAGTTTTGCTATTAAAATAAGGTTATATAAATATGGAAAATGAAAATTTCCGATATCGGTCCATATATTCCCGAGATGTAGCTTAAACCGGGTTTTTCAATAAAATGCCGCGTAAGCGAACGTAAACAACTTTTTGCTGCTCAAAAGCAGTTTTGCTATTGAAATAAGGTTATATAAATATGGAAAATGAAAATTTCCGATATCGGTCCATATATTCCCGAGATGTAGCCTAAACCGGGTTTTTCAATAAAATGCCGCGTAAGCGAACGTAAACAACTTTTTTGTGCTCAAAAGCAGTTTTGCTATTCAAACAAGGTTATATAAATATGGAAAATGAAAATTTCCGATATCGGTCTATATAGACTCGAGATATGGCTTAGGCCGGGTTTTTCATTAAAATGCCGCGTAAGCGAACGTAAACAACTTTTTTGCTCAAAAGCAGTTTTGGTAATGAAATAAGGTTATATAATATGGGAAATGGACATTTTTTTTGATGAAAATGTCGCGTAAGCGAACTTAAACTACTTTTTTGTGCTCAAAAGCAGTTCTGGTAATAAAATCAGGTTATATAAACATGGAAAATGAAAATTTCTGATATTGGTCCATATATCCCCGAGATATTTTTTTTTTTTTTTTTTATATTGGACCAGTACTCAGGGGATGACCCCTACATATGCAGTGCATTGTACCAGAACTAGGAAAATAGGTTGTGAGGAGGGGGAAAGCGGAAGTAGTGTTTGTGAACATTTCGAGATAAAGCTTAAACCGGGGTTTTCATGAAAATGTCGTGTAGCCTTAACCATTTTTTTCATTAACATCTTTTTTTTTTTTTTGCTGAAAAGCAGTTCTCGTTATAAAAGAAGGTTACTAAAATACAGAAAATAGAAAATTTCGATATCGGTTCATATATAACCGAGCATTTTTAGTTCACATTTTTAAATATACTATACATATACGTGACTCTCGTGAAGGGTGTTTTAGAATCGGCCTCGCCGAATATACTACACTCTTACTTGTTTTTTTTTTTTTCGTATAATTTTAATAATGATAGCAATAAAAAATTATAAATGGCTTGTTTTCTATGTTTCCCAGCTATCTATATGTCCACATTTCATAGGAGCTGCCCTAATCATCAGTAGACTTTGGAAATTTTTGAAAGATATTCTCAAACATTAAACTTTATATCCCAACAATCTAAATAAATAAATAAATTGTTGAGAATTTAAAAAGAAAAATGCGCTAATAATATCTGTCAAAACACAAAACACAAGCTTTTTCATTTATACACGTCTCTGACAATTCTTTTCACCTTTAAATTATATGTTAATATTTGTTCATTTATTATAATTAATAAAGAACAAACATATTTTTATTCTTGTAGATCCTCCAGGAGCCCCATATATTGAAGGCTATACCTATGGTGAAACCTTGAGAAGAGGCCAAACTGTAGAGCTAATATGCCGTAGTAGAGGCGGAAATCCTCCAGCGCAGTTAATATGGTATAAAAATGGCTCACAAATTCGTATGGCTTACAGGTATGTTAACCGAATAGTGAACATACAACTTTAATTTTCAGTAGATATTTGATTTATACAGTGGCAAGCTTTAATTATGTCACATTAAACTACAAAACTTTCAGCAAAGTAACACTAATTAAAATTTATAAAATATTATATATGTGCATAACTTTAACAACTTAAATTTCCAAAAAAAAAAGTTTTTTTTTTTTTTTTTTAATTTTGTTTGTTTTTTTTCGCAGAACTTCGGGACGTTTATCGGAGAACATATACACTTTTACTGCAGAGGCCGGCGACAACAAGGCTCGATTTCGGTGTGAAGCCAGTAACGTCATGTCACAGACACCACTTAAAGCTGAAGTTGATCTCACAGTTTTATGTAAGCTTTATATACTTCATTCTAAAAGAATATAATATCACAGCACATTTCATTTTTAAGCAAGATAAACAATAATAAAAAAAAAATACTAAGCAAACAACTAAACGAAAAGAAAATATAATCAGCAAAACTGTGCCTTGCAAAAACAGTGGCAATGTAAATAAAACAAAAACATCAACAACAATTAAAACAAAAACTATCAAAATAACTACAAGAGAATACAAGAGGATAATAGATAAAAATAAGCAAACTCATGTTTAAAACTTTGAGGATATAAATTTTGTCGTTTTCTGTTTGCTGTTGTTATACAAAACAAAACGAAAAAAAAATGAGCAAAAAACTTTTCAAAAGTACACAAACAAAAATTAACAAAAACACTTGTAAACAGTCACAAATTTACAAACGAATATTACACGCTTCTGTTTTATGTCATGATGAGTTACTGGTTGTACTAGAGTTGCAAGGAAACTGTACTCCAGTAAAAGTTTTTTTTTTGCTACACACATTCTAACGCACATCAATTTCAAATATTTTCTGCACAAATGTTTGATGAAAGTGGCAGTTGCAACTATCTTTGCAAAAAGATATAAATACCTTTTGGCGGATGCAAGGTCTAAAAAACACGTATTTGACATCGTTTGTTTTTAAAACAAAAACTAGGATAATCACAATAGCAGCAGCGTGTGTCAAGCACGGTTTTATAACTCTTCAGCCACGATCACATTAGGGAAACATTTGGCAGCTAATGTCAATATTAATTTGCTGTTATATGACTATAAAATAATCTCTGTTTTCGGGTAAATAGTATAATAATTTTCCAGCTAACAAAAAAATGTCTCCGATGTGAACACAAAACAAACACACATTGACAAATAGTTTCCCCTTTTTTCGGCGTTCCGATCTTACAAAGTTTTTGTAAGAGCAAACAATGGAAACCAACCGCAAGTAATTTCAGTTCTGGTTAAAATTTTTCATCTACTATATATAATAGGCAAATGCAGAAATTTATGTCACTTACCATTGTAAAGCGATTACGATCATTCTTTTAACGATTAGTAAATATTTTCGTGCATCGCACATAAATAGTACATTTCAGTATTCAAGGTGTAAATAAATAATTAGTTTATTGCCACTCCACATACTCAAATTATACATGAATAGGAGTATACTATATATCGCTCCTTTATTGCAACATAGTCATATATCAAAAAATGAGCTTTTCGAGTTAACAATGCAGAATTGTTAACAGTACTACTTTTTATGTTGTGCCATAATTTTATTTAAATTACTTTTAAATTGCTTCCTTTAGGAGATATTTTCTAAACATTTTTTCTAAGACTTGTATGAAAAATAAAAATTGGAAACAAGCTTTTTTGCGTTATGACTATGTTGCAATAAAGGAACGATATGAGTGTGTGCTCAATTATTTATTTTTGTAATACACAAAAGGGAGAGAGAATTAATGAGTTAAATAGTTTACCCTAATTAACTATTCGTATTATTTGATCTTGTTTATATTGTTTTCTTCTAAGTTTTCCAGCTAAAGATCTTGATTGGTTATGGTTTTTTATAAAAAAGGTTTAACGGTATTTTATTTTCGATATTTCGAAAACAATTTGTTATCATCATCAGGAAAATTAAACACCGTTAAACCTTTTTTATAAAAAACAAAAATCAATCAAGAAAACAGTTTATCCTAATTTTAAAGGGTTTTAAACAAAATACGATTTGAAGACCTTTTTCAAGAACTAAAGGCCCGACTATATTGCGCTTAAACTGCATTAAACCAACTTCAGCAACTGAATACATACTTATAGTTAAATGTGAACAACCATAATGTACTCGTACGTAATGAAACTTTTTGTTAAATTTCGTCTTATGTCAGCTGCTTAAGCAAAGTATGAAACTAAACGGAATCATTTGTTTTCAGAAGTTTGTGCATATGTTTATAAAAATTATTACAATAAACAAAAAAGAAAATTGAGGGCACGGAAGCTAACACATAATGTAATAGGAAATGTATTAGATATTACTCAGTTATGCAACAACGGGCTTAAAATCACAAGATCACAAGTAATTTTTGGTTGACTTTAGGCCGTGTCAGATAAAACTTCTGCTTGGTTATACGTTGCAAATTCGCTTTGGCATCTAAGATAAAGTATATATACATATATGAAACATGTCACATAAAGTACTTTTAACGCAACATGAAGCGAAAAGTTCGGCAACTCTCATCTTTTTCCGCGTTGAAGTTTTTTCTTATAGTTCCAAAGCTTTATGCACTAAAGCCTAGTATTGAGTTTGAATGTGCGAAAATTTTTCAGTAACATTACTTATTTAAAAATAATGCGGAACTGATCATGCCATGGTTGATTCGGATTTTTACGGCCTGCCTTAAATGGTCCTACATACCGAAAACATGGCGTAGATATGTAGAGGTCTTTATTCCTAAAGGTGGAAAGACTTCACACACAACTCCGAAGGATTACAGGCCCATAAGCCTGATATCCTTTTTCCTAAAGACGTTGGAGCGGATGGTTGATCTACATCTTAGAATGTCAATAAATCCGTGCCGTTTATTTGCATCTCAACATGCCTATACTAAGGGAAAATCCGTTGAGACTGCGTTGCATTCGCTCGTGGGGTATATAGAAAATACTCTAGAACAAGGGGAGTATACATTGGCGGCCTTCCTTGACATAGAGAAAGCCTTTAATAATGTTGCGCCAAAAGTCATTTCTATGGCTTTGGAAAGGCTGAATATTCGATTATAAGTCTCATATGGAGTCTACTAAGAGAAAGGGTCATAAGATCTAGTATGGGACAGCCACCATATGCAGAGTGGCAAACAGGGGTACTCCGCAGGGGGGAGTTTTATCTCCCTTCCTATGGAATCTTGCCCTAAACTAATTACTAGTGGAGCTAGACTCCATGCGTTTCAAGACTGTGGCATATGCCGATGATGTTGCTGTGGCGGTGTCGGGTAAATATCCGGACACCCTCTCACAGTGTTTGAATTCCGCACTGAGGATCATAGATGGGTGGAGCACCCATAGTGGTCTCAGTGTGAATCCACAAAAAACGGAGCTTGTACTCTTCACCCGAAAATACAAGACTCCTCCTTTCGATCTGCCAACCCTAAGGGGCGTTGAGGGAATCTATCTTGATTCAAAACTGTCTTGGAAGAAGAGTGTCCAATTTAGAGCGGACAAGGCGGCTGTTGCCTTGTCCGCTCTAAGGCCATTGAGAAGACCTGGGGTATAAATCCTTGGAATTCTTGCTGGCTATTTAGCGTGGTAATAAAGCCCATATTAATGTATGGGGCGCTTGTTTGGTGGACGGCTTTAGAGAAAACCACCTATTGCAGATTCATAGAAAGGATACTGCGGACGTCTGCTTTGATGGTAACTGGTGCTTCTTGTACTACGCCAACTAAAGCACTAATTACGATGATGCATTGGCTGCCAGCTGATCTCATGGCGAAGGCAGTGGCCATGTGCTTGGCAATTAGGCTAAAAGCCAGTGGGATGTGGAAAGATGCGACAGAAGGTCATGCTTCGATAATAGAAAGTATAATGGACCTCCCGGAGTATATTGATTACTGTGCACCAGCTCTAATGTCCGACAAGAGATTTGACGTGATATCATCAAGGACGGCCTCGGCAGCGAACCAAATGGGTGGCCAAGAAGACGTGCTTGAAATTTTCACAGATGGATCCAAGTCGAACATGGGAGTTGGTGGTGGCATCTTTATGCCCCACTATCAGAGGAGGATCAGTTTTAAGCTATATGATGAGTGTAGCGTAATGCAGGCTGAAATACCAGCTATTTTGAGAGCAGCTAACTGGTTGAGGTACTATAGGGTATACGGGGTGAATATCCGAATCTGTACTGATAGTAAGGCTGCATTAAATGCACTTGTGGGTGTCTATACGACGTCCAGGTTGCTTGAGGAATGCCGGATATATCTTAATGAGATAGCGAGACATTCAAGCCTGGAGCTTTTCTGGGTACCGGGGCACAGTGGAGTGCCCCGGAAATATTGTGGCGGATGAGCTGGCGAAAGCCGGAGCTCGTCTACAGAGAGGGAACATTGATACGATGGTAGGAGTCCCGCTTAACAGCTGTAAAAACCAAGTGCAGCGTCAACTTGTAGGGACTGCGCAGGACAGATGGTCTAGTGAGGTCACCTGCCGAGTAGCAAGGCTGACATGGCCTGCGTATGATCGTAGTAGAACTGCGGTCTTAAAGGGGTTTCCCCTTCAAAGGTTGCGTACCTTGGTGGCAGTTCTGACAGGACATTGTCTCATAGGGACGCATGCTAGGA
Source organism: Thecocarcelia acutangulata (assembly GCA_914767995.1). NCBI lineage: Eukaryota > Metazoa > Arthropoda > Insecta > Diptera > Tachinidae > Thecocarcelia > Thecocarcelia acutangulata. Next base: position 53,583,898 of record OU612098.1, on the reverse strand, counting down.
GGTTAAATCTTCCATTTAATGATTTCTGCTGAAGTTGCGGGGATGAGGACGAGGAGGGAAGTCTTGAGCATTTCCTCTGTTGATGCCCGGCTCTCAGTTCTATGAGAGCGCTGTATTTAGGCGGACCGATGCTGCACGGGTTAGCAGATATATCGGAATGCCGAGTGAACGGACTGAATTCCTTTATCCGGCTTTCGGGTTGGTTTGAATCTGAACCGTCGGGGGAAGTGTAAGTCTCGTGGGCTGCACTTCTCCCTCAGGCAACACAACGGGACCAAAAGGACCCAAGTGGGCTGGTTTCATGAAACTGGCGGCCTGTACAACCTACTAACCTACTTATTTCATACGAAATAATTGGCATGTATCTAATGTTACCTATTTTGCGCATTTGAATAATATTACGGTTTTTATCTTTTAAAGTAAGCAATATTGATTTATATTTGTAAACAAAACCCATATGTTTTTTTTTTCTTTGCATATTAACAAACAGCGGTAAGTTGTTATAGATAATTATAAAAAAAGAGTAATTTTAAATTAAATTCTTAAATTGCAGGAAAAAAATGAGTAAACCATTGTTACTGGCCACTTGTGCAGCAGCGAAACAGGTAATGGACGTTGTTATATCCACAGTTGAGCTTTTGGGTGATACCAGGCTTCCAACAAGTCCATACCTTGTAGAAGGAAATCAAAAAGGAAGGTTCGCAACAGATGTAAGTCTATTTTTACAATTAAAAATCATGTTTTTACTCGCATAAATTTTTTTTCCAGTTTGAAGACTTGCTCAAAAATGAAAAATCTTTCAAAGAGAATTTTCACATGGGCAAATCAACCTTTTTTGATTTGTTGTGTAAAGTAGAACTACTTCTCACCCCCAAGACGGAATTTCCCCTAAGCAGAAATTAGCTATATTACTGGAGTAAGTATATTTTGTGTTTTCATTTGTGTTCTATTTATAATGTATTTTTTTATGAATAGATATTTAGCATGTGGAACTTTGCAGCGCCTTCATTCAGTAATTTCAACACCAAAGAGTCTATGTAATTCAAAAACTGCTGATTGGAACTTTCACTCTGCGATTTTGCCAGATCCACCAATGTCGTCATCACGTCGGCAACTTTCGACACGCCTTCTTTCATTTCATTTAAATAGGCAGTTTTTGCAGAAGCTAATGAAAAATTATAAATAAAGTATTTTAGCAAAAATAAGTATGTATATATGTATATACTTACATTTTTACTTGTATATGAATAAGCAGACTTATTCGACTGTGGCGTCAACGTTGGTGAATCTGAAAATGGAACTTCAACCTCATATAAAACGTTGTCCATAGAAAAACCTTCTGGATCACTTAACACTTCTTTACTGTTCTAAAACCAAAATATTATTTATTATTTTAAGTTATGAATACAATAAAATATTATGAATATAAAACGTACGATCTTAAGTCGGACGACTCTATCAAAAATTGCAAGTCCTCCGAAAACTCCCACGGATCTTGAGATTCTTCTGACAAGAATTCTAGATCGCAGCTGCTACCAGATTTTTTGGCCGATTTGCGCTTTTGATGAAAGTAGCGCTTACTGTCCAGAATGCTTCGCCAAGCTTGCTTACAATCTTCATCTGAATGTAAATATGCAAAAAATATATTAAATAAAATGCTCATAAATACATACGCATAGCATATTCCTTACCGCTTTTTCCTAGTTCGTCTGCAATCTCCCTCCAAGTCGCTCTCATGACATTTCGGTTTCTATGCATTTTATGAGATTTATCCCATATATGATCTTTATTTTTCAGCAATCGTTTCTCACTGTCAGTGAATTTATTTTTATTAGTTTTTTTGAATTATTTAAAGTTTTCTCCATTTTTCTTTTATTTTACGTATATTGTGTGCAAGTTGAAAACTAAAAGTAATAATTGATCAGCTGTTGTCTCAAATTTCGAGCGGAAAAAGCCTAGCTGATGTTATTTCGCAGCTGAAAATCTAAATGATGCCAGAAACAATTTCAATTTAAAACATGTTGCCGGATACAATTTTCATGTTTTTCGCTAAAAAACTCAGTACTACTTTTCTACACTTATTTTGCATATATTTTGTACGAAACAGTTTTGTATGCAATTTGACAGAAATTTGCACGAAATTTTGAACTCAATATCGGCTTTAAGATAACAATTAGAACCAATTTGAGTAGTGCGTCCAATAATATTTCTAACTTCTATTATCATAAGATATACATAATTAAATAAAACAAGTAAGAGTGTAGTATATTCGGCTGGGCCGAATCTAAAATACCCTTCACGATAGTCACGAATATGTATAGTATACTAAAAATGTGACCTAAATATGCTCGGTTATATATGAACCGATATCGGATTTTTCTATTTTTTGTATTTTAGTAACCTTCTTTTATAACGAGAATTGCTTTCCAGCAAAAAAAAAAATTTTTTTTGATGGAAAAATCGGTTCAGGCTATATCTCGGGTATATATGGACCGATATCGAAAATTTTAATTTTCCATATTTATATAACCTTATATAGTTACCAGAACTGCTTTTGAGCACAACAAATTGTTTAAGTTCGCTTACGCGATATTTTCATGAAAAACCCGATTTAGGCTATATCTCGGGTATATATGGACCGATATCAGAAATTTTAATTTTCTCTATTTTCGTAACCTTCTTTTATAACAAGAACTGCTTTTCAGTAAAAAAAAAAATAATATTGGAAAAATCGGTTCAGGCTATATCTCGAGTATATATGGACCGATATCGGATTTTTTCTTTTTCCATATTTATATAACCTTATTTCATTACCAGAACTGCTTTTGAGCACAAAAAAGTTGTTTAATCGGCATTTTCATCAAAAAACCTGTTAAGCTATATATCGGGTATATATGAACCGATATCGGAAATTTTAATTTTCCATATTTATATAACCTTATTTTATTACCAGAACTGCTTTAAGGTGAAAAAAGTTGTTTAAGTTCGCTTACGCGGCATTTTCATGAAAACCACGGTTTAGACTATATCTCTGGTATATATGGACCGATATCGGAAATTTTCATTTTCCATATTTATATAACCTCATCTTATTACCAGAACTGTTTTAAGCAAAAAAAAGTTGTTTAAGTTTGCTTACGCGACATTTTCATGAAAAACCCGGTTTGCGCTATATCTCGGGTATATATGGACCGATATCGGAAATTTTCATTTTTCAAACCTATATAACCTTATTTCATTACCAGCACTGCTTTAAGGTGAAAAAAGTTGTTTAAGTTCGCTTACGCGGCATTTTCATGGAAACCCCGGTTTAGGCTATATCTCGGGTATATATGGACCGATATCGGAAATTTTTTTCTTCCATATTTATATAAACTGATCTTATTACCAGAACTGTTTTCAATCAAAAAAAAGTTGTTAAAGTTCGCTTACGCGACATTTTCATGAAAAACCCGGTTTGGGCTATATCTCGGGTATATATAGACCGATATCGAAAATTTTCATTTTCCTTACTTATACAACCTTATTTTATTACCAAACCTACTTTTAAGCAAAAAAAGTTGTTTAAGTTCGCTTACGCGGCAATTTCATGAAAACCCCGTTCCAGGCTATATCTGCAGTATATATGAACCGATATCGGAAATTTTCATTTTTCATATTTATATAACCTTATTTTGTTACCAGAACCGCTTTTAAGCAAAAAAAGTTGTTTAATTTCGCTGACGCGGCATTTTCATGAAAACCCCGTTCTAGGCTATATCTCGGGTATATATGGACGGATATCGGAAATTTTCATTTTTCATATATATATGTAATCTAATTTCATTACCAGAACTGCTTTTAAGCACAAAAAAGTTGTTTAAGTTCGCTTACGCGGCATTTTCATGAAAAACCTGGTTTGGACTATATCTCGGGTATATATGGACCGATATCGAAAATGTTCATTTTTCATATTTATATGACCCTATTTCATTACCAGAACTGCTTTTGGGCACTAAAAAGTTGTTTAAGTACGCTTACGCGACATTTTCATGAAAACCCCGATTTGGGCTATATCTCGGGTATATATGGACCGATATCGGAAATTTTAATTTTCCATATTTATGTAACCTAATTTCATTACCAGAACTGCTTTTGAGCACAAAAAAGTTGTTTAAGTTCGCTTACGCGACATTTTCATGAAAAACCCGGTCTAGGCTATATCTCGGGTATATATGGACCGATATCGGAAATTTTAATTTTCCATATTTATGTAACCTAATTTCATTACCAGAACTGCTTTTGAGCACAAAAAAATTGTTTAAGTTCGCTTACGCGGCATTTTCATGAAAACCCCGGTCTAGGCTATATCTCGGGTATATATGGACCGATATCGAAAATGTTCATTTTTCATATTTATATGACCCTATTTTATTACCAGAACTGCTTTTGAGCACAAAAAAGTTGTTTAAGTTCGCTTACGCGACATTTTCATGAAAAACCCGGATTGGGCTATATCTCGGGTATATATGGACCGATATCGGAAATTTTCATTTTCCATATTTATGTAACCTAATTTTATTACCGGAACTGCTTTTGAGCAAAAAAAAGTTATTTAGCTTCGCCTATGCGACATTTTCATTAAAAATCCGATTTGGGCTATATCTCGGGTATATATGGACCGATATCTGAAAAAAAAATTTTTTGCCTTTTAGTCACCATGCTTAATAAGTGTGTGAAGTTTGAAGCAAAACGAACAACTTTTGTTTTCAAAAATTTTCATACAAAACTGCAAAAAAAAAATGGCTTTTTTCGGAATTTTGAGTATATCTCAGCTATACGTGGACCGATATTACTGAATTTCAATAGCAAACCCATGAATCGATGGGGTAAAAGAATGGTGAAAGAAAAAAGTTTCTAAGTCTAATGGTTTTCTCAGAAACGGTATTTCAACAGCGGACAGACGGACAGACGGACATCGCTTAATCGACTTTTCCATTAATTCTGATTCAGAATATATATACTTTATAGGGTCGCAAAAAAAAACTGTAGAAATTACAAACGGAATCACAAACTTATATATACCCTTAACATTTTTGTGAAGGGTATTGCTTAATCGTTATATAAAACAAGTAAGAGTGTAGTATATTCGGCTGGGCCGAATCTAAAATACCCTTCACGATAGTCACGAATATGTATAGTATATTAAAAATGTGACCTTAATATGCTCGGTTACATATGAACCGATATGGGAATTTTCTATTTTCTGTATTTTAGTAACCTTCTTTTATAACGAGAATTGCTTTTCAGCAAAAAAAAAAAATTTTTTTTTAATGGAAAAATCGGTTCAGGCTATATCTCGGGTATATATGGCCCGATATCGAAAATTTTAATTTCACATATTTATATAACCTTATATCATTACCAGAACTGCTTTTGAGTACAACAAATTGTTTAAGTTCGCTTACGCGATATTTTCATGAAAAACCCGATTTAGGCTATATCTCGGGTATATCTGGACCGATATCAGAAATTTTAATTTTCTCTATTTTCGTAACCTTCTTTTATGACAAGAACTGCTTTTCAGCAAAAAAAAAAATGTTATTGGGAAAATCGGTTCAGGCTATATCTCGAGTATATATGGACCGATATCGGATATTTTCTTTTTCCATATTTATATAACCTTATTTCATTACCAGAACTGCTTTTGAGCACAAAAAAGTTGTTTAGTCGGCATTTTCATCAAAAACCCTGTTAGGCTATACACCGGGTATATATGAACCGATATCGGAAATTTTCATTTTCCATATTTATGTAACCTTATTTCATTAGCAGAACTGCTTTTGAGCACAAAAAGTTGTTTAAGTTCGCTTACGCTGCATTTTCATGAAAACCCCGGTCTATGCTATATCTCGGGTATATATGGCCCGATATCGAAAATTTTTATTTTTCATATTTATATGACCCTATTTCATTACCAGAACTGCTTTTGAGCACAAAAAAACTGTTTAAGTTCGCTTACGCGATATTTTCATGAAAAACCCGATTTGGGCTATATCTCGGGTATATATGGACCGGTATCGGAAATTTTCATTTTTCATATTTATGTAACCTAATTTCATTATCAGAATTGCTTTTGAGCACAAAAGAGTTGTTTAAGTTCGCTTACGCGGCATTTTCATGAAAACCCCGGTCTAGGCTATATCTCGGGTATATATGCACCGATATCGGAAATTTTTATTTTCCATATTTATGTAACCTAATTTCATTATCAGAACTGCTTTGAGCACAAAAAAGTTGTTTAAGTTCGCTTGCGCGACATTTTTATGAAAAACCCGATTTGGGCTATATCTCGGGTATATATGGACCGATATCGAAAATTTTCATTTTTCATATTTATATGACCCTATTTCATTACCAGAACTGATTTTGAGAACAAAAAAGTTGTTTAAGTTCGCTTACGCGACATTTTCATGAAAAACCCGATTTGGGTTATATCTCGGATATATATGGACCGACATGGAAAATTTTCATTTTTCATATTTATATGACCCTATTTCATTACCAGAACTGCTTTTGAGCACAAAAAAGTTGTTTAAGTTCGCTTACGCGACATTTTCATGAAAAACCCGATTTGGGCTATATCTCGGGTATATATGGACCGATATCGGAAATTTTAATTTTCCATATTTATGTAACCTAATTTCAATACCAGAACTGCTTTGAGCACAAAAAAGTTGTTTAAGTTCGCTTTCGCGACATTTTTATGAAAAACCCGATTTGGGCTATATCTCGGGTATATATGGACCGATATCGAAAATTTTCATTTTTCATATTTATATGACCCTATTTCATTACCAGAACTGATTTTGAGAACAAAAAAGTTGTTTAAGTTCGCTTACGCGACATTTTCATGAAAAACCCGATTTGGGCTATATCTCGGGTATATATGGACCGACATGGAAAATTTTCATTTTTCATATTTATATGACCCTATTTCATTACCAGAACTGCTTTTGAGCACAAAAAAGTTGTTTAAGTTCGCTTACGCGACATTTTCATGAAAAACCCGATTTGGGCTATATCTCGGGTATATATGGACCGACATCGGAAATTTTAATTTTCCATATTTATGTAACCTAATTTCAATACCAGAACTGCTTTTGACCACAAAAAAGTTGTTTAAGTTCGCTTACGCGGCATTTTCATGAAAACCCCGGTCTAGGCTATATCTCGGGTATATATGGACCGATATCGGAAATTTTCATTTTCCATATTTATGTAACCTAATTTCAATACCAGAACTGCTTTTGACCACAAAAAAGTTGTTTAAGTTCGCTTACGCGGCATTTTCATGAAAACCCCGGTCTAGGCTATATCTCGGGTATATATGGACCGATATCGGAAATTTTCATTTTTCATATTTATGTAACCTAATTTCATTACCAGAACTGCTTTTGAGAACAAAAAAGTTGTTTAAGTTCGCTTACGCGACATTTTCATTAAAAACCCGATTTGGGCTATATCTCGGGTATATATGGACCGACATCGGAAATTTTCATTTTCCATATTTATGTAACCTAATTTCAATACCAGAACTGCTTTTGACCACAAAAAAGTTGTTTAAGTTCGCTTACGCGGCATTTTCATGAAAACCCCGGTCTAGGCTATATCTCGGGTATATATGGACCGATATCGGAAATTTTCATTTTCCATATTTATGTAACCTAATTTCAATACCAGAACTGCTTTTGACCACAAAAAAGTTGTTTAAGTTCGCTTACGCGGCATTTTCATGAAAACCCCGGTCTAGGCTATATCTCGGGTATATATGGACCGATATCGAAAATTTTCATTTTTCATATTCATATGACCCTATTTCCTAACCAGAACTGCTATTGAGCACCAAAAAGTTGTTTAGGTTCGCTTACGCGACATTTTCATGAAAAACCAGGTTTGGGCTATATCTCGGGTATATATGGACCGATATCGGAAATTTTCATTTTCCATATTTATGTTACCTTATATAATTACCAGAACTGCTTTTGAGCAAAAAAAAGTTATTTAGCTTCACCTATGCGACATTTTCATTAAAAATCCGATTTGGGCTATATCTCGGGTATATATGGACCGATATCTGAAAAAAAAATTTTTTGTCTTTAAGTCACCATCCTTAATAAGTGTGTGAAGTTTGAAGCAAAACGAACAACTTTTGTTTTCAAAAATTTTCATACAAAACTGCAAAAAAAAAATGGCTTTTTTCGGAATTTTGAATATATCTCAGCTATACGTGGACCGATATTACTGAATTTCAATAGCAAACCCATGAATCGATGGGGTAAAAGAATGGTGAAAGAAAAAAGTTTCTAAGTCTAATGGTTTTCTCAGAAACGGTATTTCAACAGCGGACAGACGGACAGACGGACATCGCTTAATCGACTTTTCCATTAATTCTGATTCAGAATATATATACTTTATAGGGTCGCAAAAAAAAAACTGTAGAAATTACAAACGGAATCACAAACTTATATATACCCTTTACATTTTTGTGAAGGGTATAAAAAGCATTTATATAATAATAATATTAACTATAATGAATTGAACTATTATTTAACGAATATGAATTATTGAATATGAATATGATACGAATATCGATTATTTGCTTTATCAAATCTACCGCTTGGATTATTATTGTGTTGTTTTTGCGGTTTTTCCGGTTAGCATTCGATGTACTCTCGTCTCAGAAGGTGTTTCGATAACGTGCATCTCATTTATAATATATGTATAAAATATTTTATAATAAATATTAATGTAAGTGAATAGAAAGAGAATCTCTGTTTGTTATTATTTAAAATCAGGAATCCCCTCCTGTCACTAAACGTAAGTTTACACAAAGATTGGGTAAAATACCTCAACTTTGTTCATGGTCCTTTTCGACCAAAAAAGGAAAAAAAAAACACTACATTAACACTACCGCTTATACAGTCCACTGCTGGCATTTGTTGTAACGACGGAGGAGGTGACGTCGCACAAAGAGGAGAAATAAGTGCAGTAACTTTGAAGTCTACACCATGTTCATTACAGCTTCGGTTGAGTAAAAATCAAATGCGTTTTTTGTAAATGAGATTCGTAGTAAGAATCATTTATTTATGTACTGAAAATTAAAAGTGTTGAATTTTCATAATACAACCACGGAAAACATTAAAATAAAAAAGAAAAAAATAGATACTAAGATCGGCATAATTAGGTCAATACATCTATTGAACATAAAAAGTGCAGAACAGAAGATGTATATATGTATGAAGGCACAACTATACATAAGTTCGTACATACATACATACATACATACATACATACATTATTAAGGTACCTATTTCGTTGCTGAATTTTGAACGAAGAAGAGGACTCTGGAACGTTTGTTAACAACAGAAAATTGGTCACGGGAAATTCCCACTGGAAGAGTAGTACAAAAGTTAAATCTCTACACTGTTTTCGAAATTAAGGACGACCACTCCGGTCATTATTATTATATATATACATTCATGGGTAAATGGTAAGTACATATGACATACTTACATACATAACTACATACATATCAGTATATATATATATATATATATATATATATATATATATATATATATATATATATATATATATATATATATATATATATATATATATATATATATATATATATATATATATATATATATATATATATATATATATATATATATATATATATATATATATATATATATATATATATATATATATATATATATATATATATATATGTATGGATTTAGCCAGAAAAAACAGTTACAAAAGTTGCTTAAATTCAAGTATATTTATTAAAAAATATAAAAACAAACCATATTAAGAAAAAAAACCGCAATTTCATATGCATTTGTTGTTAGAAAACTGTTCATTAATCGAGCGATATAATTTGGTGAGAACAGTGAGAGTTCATATGCATATGTGGATATGCTCTTAAATACTCATTAGAGAGCAGCAAATAAATCTCTTAAATTTTTATGATTAATATTGAAGTAACACTCCAACTTCGCGCGGATAAAAACCGCTTAAATAATCAGATCAAATTGAAAAAAAAAAAACAAAGCAAAAAATTGACTAAAATCTTCACTGAATTAATATATGTTCATACATTGAGGCTTACACATTGTGAGGCACAAAAGCATATATATTCACAAGTTATAAGCAATCCATGCTTTATTTACATGCTAAAAATAACTATCTGTCCAAAACGAGGACGTTTATTTTCTTGCTACATGTACCTGATATAGGTAGCGTAAACATCTGTGCTTATAAAGATAAACTCATTCGCATAAAAGCATTTCAGTTTTTTCATCTGGTTTGTATCCCGCAAAAATAATTTTTACCATTTACATTAATCTTAATAATCCTATTTTGGAATCGAGTTGTTTGCATCCCAGCAAACAATTGGAAATTATACCCCATAAAATTGTGTAATAAATTCTTAAATAACAAATTATTCTATTTCTAACCAAATTTGTTTGCATCCCAGCAAACAATTGGAAATTAAACCCCATACAATTATCTAATAAACTAAATAAAAATAATTTGACACAACTCTATTTTTAATCAAATTTGTTTGCATCCCAGCAAACAACTCGTTGTTTTACTCCATAAAGTTGTGTAATAAACTCTTAAATCACAAATAAATTTATATTTAATCAAGTTCGTTTGCATCCCAGCAAACAACCGTAAATTATACTCCATAAAATCATTTTATAAACTCTGAACTTATTTGAAATAAATATATTTTAATCAAGTTTGTTTGCATCCCAGCAAACAGTTGTAAACTATACCCCATAGAACTGCGTCGTACACTCTTAAAAAAAAAAAAGAAAAAAAAAAAAAAATAATAAATCTATATTTAATGAAGTTGGTTTGCATCCCAGCAAACAACCGTAAATTATACTCCATAAAATCATTTTATAAACTCTGAACTTATTTGAAATAAATATATTTTAATCAAGTTTGTTTACATCGCAGCAAACAATTTGTATAACAAACTTCGAAATAAGAAATAAATTTGTTTTATCAAGTTGCAAACAGCATCCCAGCAACCAACTGGAAGTTATTATCCGTAAAAGTGGTTAACAAAATCTGAAAGAAGTGTAAATAAACTATTTTATCTATTTAAGCATATCAGGTTTTTGAATTTCGTATCCCAGCGAAAAGCTTCGCAGGCCATCTGTTGCATATATATATATATAAAAAAAAAGAAAAAAACAAACATATATTTTAATAAAATTGATTTGCATTCCAACAAACAACTGAACATTATATTCCATAAAATTTGAAATAGACCTATCTTCTTTAGTTAAATTGGTTTGAATCACAGCAAACAGCCGCAAATTGTATCTTACCATAGGTTTAAATAGTGGTTACATTAAATTGATTAACTAAACTATCTAACCAAGTTAACAATACTATTTCAATCAAGTTCGTTTGCATCCCAACGAACAGCTGGGAGTTTTAATCTATAAAATTATTTAATAGAATTTCAAACATTTCAAAATAAAACAATTTGATTTAAGGGAAACCCAGTTCACCTGATATCTGTCATATGCCAAACAACAACTCTAACAAAGTTGAAACTACGTCAGATATAGTTGTTTATATTCGAATATACTCAGAAGAATTTATCTTTGACTCAGATGACTTAGTCACTTTCTGTGCCGAATTCGAAAATATTCCGCCAGAGGAGCTCACAGACTCTTTTCTTGAAGTTAATCTTCAAGAGTTGAACGTGCGGTGGGCCACTGTTCAAAAATCTTACCGAGAACTCTGCCTGGGCAAAAGCACGAGGTCAGAAAGTACCATATTAGACTCTGCTAGAGGAAAATATCTTAATTGCACAAAAACATATCAGAAATGTAAGGCAAAAATTATAGATTGCCAAAAAGCCTTTGTTATAAATGCCCCTATTCAAATAATAGAGCATAACCCCAACGACGAGATATATTCTCAGGTTAAAGTTCCCCCTTGCGATACGGATGTGTTCTACGGTGGCTATGAGGAATGGCCATCGTTTCGCGATATGTTTACCTCCATATATATCGACAATCCCAGAATCCCACCTGTTCAAAAGTTATACTACCTCAGATTAAAAGTGCAGGGCCAAGCAAGTGGTATTATTCGAAAATATAAATTATGCTCCGATAACTTTTTGCTGGCCTGGAATGCATTGAGGAATAGATATGAGAATCAGAGAATACTGGTCGAAAATCAAATTAAACTACTCTTAAATTTCAAACCCATAGACTCTGAAAGCAGCGAATCCCTTCAAATGCTTCAGTGTACTATAAATGACTGCCTCTCCGCTATTAATGCTCAAGATGTCCCAACAGAACAGTGGGACCCATTCATAATAATACTATGCGCTAGTAAGCTCCCGATGGAAACCCTTTCCTTATGGGAACAGTCTCTTGAATCTCATCGAAAATTGGTAAAATGGGGAAAAATGGACGCATTTTTGTCTCACAGATGTGAAGTCGTAGAGCGACTAGAATCCCGGAATAAAGTTCTCAAACCACCAATGAAAAAGAGCGAAAAATTTTCCAAACCTGAAATTTCTAATCCAGAAAGTATTCAATACCCGTGTACAGTTTGTACGTCAAGCCATCCTCTAAAAAACTGCCCTCAATTCTTAAGTTTCGACCCGCAAACGAGGAATAAAATCGTATCCAACAACAAACTAGGTCTTAATTGTTTAGCGTACAGCCATGTAAGGAAAGATTGCCCTAGCAAATTTTCATGTACGTATTGCAAAAAAAACCACCACTCTTTGCTGCATTTTTTTAATACCAATCACTATACTTCAAACTTCTCTAAAGACCAAAAACCAGAAACCTCAGCTCAAGGTAGGGAACGAGGAGCTCTGCCAACTGCTACCCATTTAACCTGTTCTGGTAACAGAACTCAGCCCGAAAATATTTTGCTGCCCACAGCTGTAGTAAAGATCAAACATCAGGGAGAGACGTTCGAAGCACGTGCGTTTATAGATCAAGGATCAGAGAAGACATTTATTTCGAAAAAGCTACAGCAACAATTGATGCTCCCGACCGAAAGTAGGGCTTTCAAAGTTCATGGTATAGGTGGCAATCTGATAGCTCAGGCGAACTCTGTGTGTAGACTAACCTTGTATTCCACAAAGTATAGTCGTCACGTTGAAGTTCAGGCAATAGTGGTTCCTAAAATAACACGCATGCTTCCCAGCTTTGCTATGTCAAAATCGGATATTACCGGAATAAGTCTGGGTGACATAGAGTTGGCTGATCCCAATTTTTATAGGCCCGGTCATGTGGATCTACTGATTGGCAGCAATATTCTTCCTCAGATTCTTCTCGAAGGGGTCAAAAGTATCTCCTCTTCTCTTATGGCACAATTAACTATATTTGGATGGGTTGTTAGTGGTCCTATAAAAGATGAATCCGTCTTTTCTTTTTCGATTGGAGTCACTGAAGTAACCTCGGATTCTCTCAGCGAACAACTTAGACAATTTTGGGAACAGGAGGAAGTTGCGAGCGATCGTTCTCTTTCTAGGGAAGATGATTATTGTGAATCCTTGTTTCAGAAAACAACTTATCGCAATAGTGAAGGCCGATATGTTGTTAAACTTCCATTCAAACCAGAATTCCCTCGTGCTATTTACCTCGGACCATCTCGTTCAGTAGCAAAGGCCCAGTTTTTTCACATGGAGCGCTCATTTGAAAAAAAACCGGTTCTAGCCGATGTGTACAAACATGTTCTAGAAGAATATCTTAGTTTGGATCATATGGCACCCACTGTTTCATCAGAAAATATATCACAATTTGGATGCAATTCCATTTACTTACCACATCACGCCGTGGTCAAACCCGAAAGTCGCAGCACGAAAGTTAGAGTAGTTTTCAACGCGTCCAAGAAAACAAGCTCAGGTTCATCCCTAAACGACGTCCTGTATGTAGGTCCCTCTCTACAATCAGACTTAATGAGCTTAATCTTAAGATGGCGACTTTATCAATTCGTTTTCAACGGCGACATTGAGAAGATGTATAGGCAAATAATGGTTCACAAGGACGACGCTCAGTTCCAACGAATTCTCTTTCGTAAAAACCCTAAAGATCCTATACAAGATTATGCATTGAAAACGGTCACGTTTGGCGTAAATTGTGCTCCATACTTGGCGATAAGAACCCTTATTCAATTAGCCTATGATTATAAGGAAGAGTTTCCACAAGCTGCCCAAGTTCTAACTCAAGAAACCTACGTAGATGATATACTCTCAGGTTCCCATGATTTAAAATCAGCGATAGACTCACTGGCACAAGTAATCTCAGTACTACAGTCCGCCGGCTTCCCACTTAAAAAAATAACATCAAACAACCCGGAAATTTTAGCATCGGTGCCGAAGGAAAGTATTTTAGATTCAGATTTTCTCAAATTTGATGAAACAAGTTCCACCAAAACTCTTGGAATTCAATGGAATGCTCTAACCGATTGTTTCTCTTATACAATGAAGTCCGTTCCCGCTACAAATTGTAGGACTAAGAGACAGATACTGTCAGTGGTAGCCAAACTCTTCGATCCAGCAGGCTGGATATCGCCGATCATAGTTCAAGCAAAGTTAATACTTCAACAACTCTGGATAGATGGTGCTGATTGGGACGAACAGGTTAAGCCCAGTACACTAGCAGTATGGAACACATTTTTAAGTGATCTTCCCCTTCTCTCAGATTTGAAATTACCCCGATGGGTAGAGTACGCCCCTTCTCGAGATATTCAAATTCATGGTTTCTGTGATGCATCAGAAAAAGCATATTGCGCGGCCATATATATACGTAGTCAAACAGAGCTCGTCATTGTTTCTCACTTACTGGTTGCAAAAACAAAAGTAGCACCAATTGCACCAGTTAGCCTTCCCCGGTTAGAACTCTGTGGAGCCCTTTTGTTATCCAAGCTTGTCAGAAATTTGATTCGTACATTACCCATTCAAACTCATAACGTTTTTCTGTGGACCGATTCTTCAATTGTGTTAGGATGGCTGGGAAAGCCACCAAATTCTTGGAAAACTTACGTGGCTAATCGAACATCGCAAATAATACAAAATGTCGGAAATATTGCGTGGCGTCATGTGCGATCTCCTGATAATCCTGCTGATTTGGGATCTCGAGGTTGCAACCCAGCTCATCTTATTAAAAGTTCTTTGTGGTGGCGAGGACCAGATTGGCTACCAAAAAACCCCGAAGAATGGCCACAACCCATTACAGTTGAAAGTCCGCCCGAGGCAAAGACCCGGGTGGGAATATTTCATTTAGCTACGGGCGCTGATGATGATAATAACCA
The DNA here is from genome assembly GCA_914767995.1 of Thecocarcelia acutangulata. Taxonomy (NCBI): domain Eukaryota; kingdom Metazoa; phylum Arthropoda; class Insecta; order Diptera; family Tachinidae; genus Thecocarcelia; species Thecocarcelia acutangulata. Next base: position 53,568,538 of record OU612098.1, on the reverse strand, counting down.
TGACAGCAGTGATTTGTTGGATCTATTTTCAAAATGGGACAAGGCAATAAGAGTTATGTCGTATGTATTTAGATTTTTGGAGTCCATTAAGGAAAAGTCACAGCGCAATTTGGAAAAGTGCCAAGATCACAATTCGCACGACCAACATAAGTCCGAAACGGTAAGCAGATCTCACGAAATTTATTATAAGGAATTCATCAGCACAAAAAATAAACTTATTCGAATAACTCAATTAAGGTACTTTAAGCGAGAATATTACACACTAATGGAAAATGGCAGAGTAGACAAGAAAAGTCCTCTTTATCCACTAAATCCCTACATGGATAACAATAATATTATAAGAATAAATGGCAGGATCTCAAACTCAACCCTACCCTTTGGGGAGCGCTGCCCCGTGGTCATTCCAGTGCATTCACGATTCTGTAAATTATTTATAGACTTTACGCATAATCTCCTGATGCATGCTGAAATCAACTTAATGATGAGGGCCGTTAGAGCAGAATATTTTGTACCACGGTTAAAATCCGCGCTTCGATGGTGTACAAGAAATTGCCTTACATGTGTTCGTTACAAACAGAAAGTCAAAACCCTATTAATGGGAGCGCTTCCAGTAGAAAGAAGCTCATTTACACTTCCATTTACATACACAGGCTTAGATTTTGCAGGCCCATTTTCAACTAAAACGTCAGTCATTCGAAATGCCCCGTACCAGAAATCTTACGTATGTGTATTTGTCTGTTTCTGTACAAAGGCTTTACACCTTGAACTGTGCTCTAACTTAACTACTGGTTCCTTTTTAGCCGCTTTTACGAGATTTGTGGGGCGACGAGGATTGCCCAAAAAGGTTATGTCCGATAACGGAACAAATTTCGTAGGTGCCGAACATACTCTTCGGCGAGAATATGAACAATTTCTTAAAGTGACATCTCAAGATATCTCCAAGAAATACGCTGCTCATGGATTTCAATGGTCATTTATACCTCCCCATGCCCCGCATATGGGAGGATTATGGGAAGCCGGCGTCAAATCTTTCAAAACCCATTTTAGGAAGGTAGCCCAAAATAACAAATATACATTTGAAGAATTTACAACTCTTTTAACTAGAATCGAATCAGTCTTAAATTCTAGGCCTTTATCCCCTATGTCTGACGACCCAGATGAACTCCTCGCTCTTACTCCAGGTCATTTTATAAGGGGCGCCCCACTCATCGCCGCTCCTGAAACACCCATAGAGTCTCTTACCCTAAGAGATCGTTGGGAAAAAATTAAACTCTTGCACCACCAATTCGCTCAAAGGTGGAAGGATGAATATCTCAAAGAACTCCAGAAAAGATATAAATGGCAGAATTCGGAGGAGAATATAAACATCGGACAGCTCGTCGTCATTAAAGACGACTTACTACCACCTAGTGAATGGCGCTTGGGTAGAATTACAAAAATTTATTTCGGTAATGATGGCTTAGTTCGAGTGGCCGATGTTCGAACTCAGTTAGGGTTTGTAACTCGACCAATTAGCAAACTTTGTGTTCTTCCAGTTAATACCGAAAAATATATTGAGCATAATAATTAACTTCTGTCAATCCCTTCCCCTATTCATGAATTATCTAATTATACAGCCACCATATCTATAAAATTCTCTTTTCACTATTGGTTTTTTTTTCTTAGCATTACTAATGTCATTTAAATGCACAGGTCTCAAAGAAACTCAAATATCCACCAGTGCGCGATGTGCTATAGGTTTCATCCTCTGCGGTATTGTAAGCAATTTTTAGCGATGAGTGTGGAGGAGCGGAAGCGAATGGTGCGCATTCACAGATATTGCTTGAACTGTTTAGCTCGTTCGCATGCAACCGAGGACTGCACTTCCGCCGATGTATGCCAGAAGTGCGGTTGGGCCCACCATACCCTACTGCATACACCTAACCGAGTGAATACATCACCACAACCAAACCATCCTACCAGAAATCGGAGTCCAAAAACCTCTCGCAATTCGAGGTCACTAACGCGTCCAGCACGGATGTTACAAAAATCGAACGTGCGACATCGTCTTGGTCCGTATGCCCGTCCATGTAAACCACGACATAACAAGTCTGCAGAGCGCGGTAGACGATCGGGAGAAGAACCCTCTCAAACTCCAAGAGGGATCTTACGAAGTATACAACGCGCGCTCCAACAGTTGGAAAAAACCATATGATGCAATTGGCCATATTGGCCAAGGGGCCCAGTATGTTTAATCGTTATATAAAAAAAGCATTTATATAATAATAATATTAACTATAATGAATTGAACTATTATTTAACGAATATGAATTATTGAATATGAATATGATACGAATATCGATTATTTGCTTTATCAAATCTACCGCTTGGATTATTATTGTGTTGTTTTTGCGGTTTTTCCGGTTAGCATTCGATGTACTCTCGTCTCAGAAGGTGTTTCGATAACGTGCATCTCATTTATAATATATGTATAAAATATTTTATAATAAATATTAATGTAAGTGAATAGAAAGAGAATCTCTGTTTGTTATTATTTAAAATCAGGAATCCCCTCCTGTCACTAAACGTAAGTTTATACAAAGATTGGGTAAAATACCTCAACTTTGTTCAGGTATAAAAATAAAAAATAGCAACAATTTCCTTCGATAAATAAACAAATCGTGAGTGTTGCCAAAGTTTTCATTGTGAAATACACCTTTTGCTTTGCGCTTTTTTTTTAAATTTTAAACGTCACGCAAAGCGACAGAGTGCTGATATGGACAATACGCATTTGACAACCTTTTCGTTTAATTTTTATACCCTTCACAAAAATGTAAAGGGTATACATAAGTTTGTGATTCCGTTTGTAATTTCTACAGTTTTTATACCCTTCACAAAAATGTAAAGGGTATATATAAGTTTGTGATTCCGTTTGTAATTTCTACAGTTTTTTTTGCGACCCTATAGAGTACAGTGAGTCACATAAGTCTTGGTACCCCCTAATAATTATTTTGAAACTTCATAAAATAAAAAATGTTTATATCACATATACAAAAGAACTTAAACATTTTATTTTCTCTTCTTTTATACAAAATAAAAACACAAAAAAATTCAACATTGTTGATAAAAATTAACAAAAATCACATTTTTCATTATATAAGTAAAAAAAATTCAGTCTCAAAAGTCATGGTACCATTCCACAAATGCAGGTAAACGATTACTTTTTAGAGAAAATCTTGCGAGTTTTACTTGCTTAATACTTAGTCGGGTTTCCCTTAAGCAGTATTGTTGCTTTTAGTCGATCTGGCATCGAATGGACCAGCTTTTTAGTCAACTCGGTTGGAATTTTCTCCCATTCTTGAATAAGTGCAGCCCTTAGATCAGATTTGTTTTTTATTTCATGTTTTCTAATCTGTTTCTCGAGATAGTCCCAAAGGTGCTCTATTGGGTTAAGATCCGGACTTTGAGGAGGAGTTTGAAGGATATGGGGAGTATTATAGATGATCCACATTTTGACAATACCGGCAGTATGTTTGGGATCGTTGCCTTGTTGGAAGTAAAATCTGTCACGAATTCCCAAATTTTCTGCGCTTTGGTGCAAATTACTTTTGAGCACATCTAAATAAACCTCCTTTGTCATTATTTCGTCAATAAAAACTAACTTTCCAACTCCTGCCGACGACATACACCCCCATACCATCACACTTCCGCCTCCATGTTTCACAGTCTTGCAAGTATTCTTTGGGTTTAGCTCTTCCCCTGGTTTTCTCCATACACGTGACTTGCCGTCTGAGCCAAATATGTTGTATTTCGACTCATCCGAAAAAATAACGTCGTCCCAAAACTCAATTCCTTTACTCTCATACAATTTGGCGAAGTCTAGACGTTTTTTTCTATTAGTATCATTCACAAGAGGTTTTTTACGAGCTACTCGTGATTGATAACCAGCATTTTTAATAGTTCTACGAATTGTTTCAGCCGAAACTTTTTTATTAAATAACTTTTCCATATCTAATGCTATTTTGGTTGCCCTTTCAAATGGATCTTTTTTGATAATGGAAGTCACTGCGCGCTTTTCTTTGTTTGTTAATTTTGCAGGACGCCCACTTCTGGGATTATTCTCAACTCTATTTTCATTTTTGAAACGGTTTATCACTTTTTGCACAGTTGATTTCGATCTTCCTATTATTTCTGCAATATCATTGTAAGATTTACCCTGTTTGTGGCAATTTATTAAAATTTCACGTTGTTCAATGGTTAATGAAAATGTCGCATAGGCGAAGCTAAACAACTTTTTTTTACTTAAAAGTAGTTCTGGTAATAAAATAAGGTTATATAAATATGGAAAATGAAAATTTCCGATATCGGTCCATATATACCCGAGACATAGCCTAAACCGTGTTTTTCATGAAAATGTCGCGTAAGCGAACTTAAAAAACTTTGTTTTGCTTAAAAGCAGCTCTGGTAATAAAATAAAGTTATATAAATATGAAAAATGAAAATTCCCGATATCGGTCCATATATATCCGAGATATAGCCTAAACCGGGTTTTTCATGAAAATGTCGCGTAAGCAAACTTAAACAATTTTTTTTGCTTAAAAGTAGTTCTGGTAATAAAATTAGGTTATATAAATATGCAAAATAAAAATTTTCGATATCGGTCCGTATATACGCGAGATATAGCCTGGAACAGGTTTTTCATTAAAATGCCACATAAGCGAACTTAAAAAACTTTTATTTGCTCAAAGGCAGTTCCGGTAATAAAGTAAGGTTATATAAATATGGAAAATGAAAATTTCCGATATCGGTCCATATATACCCGAGATATAGCCTAGAACGGGTTTTTCATGAAAATGCCACATAAGCGAACTTAAAAAATTTTTTTTGGTCAAAGGCAGTTCCGGTAATAAAGTAAGGTTATGAAAATATGGAAAATAAAAATTTCCGATATCGGTCCATATATACCCGAGATATAGTCTAAAGCAGGTTTTTCATGAAAATGTCGCGTAAGCAAACTTAAACAACTTTTTTTGCTTAAAAGTAGTTCTGGTAATAAAATTAGGTTATATAAATATGCAAAATAAAAATTTTTGATATCGGTCCGTATATACGCGAGATACAGCCTAGAACAGGTTTTTCATTAAAATGCCACATAAGCGAACTTAAAAAACTTTTTTTTGCTCAAAGGCAGTTCCGGTAATAAAGTAAGGTTATATAAATATGGAAAATGGAAATTCCCGATATCGGTCCATATATACCCGATATATAGCCTAAGTCGCGGTTTTCATGATAATGTCGCGTAAGTGAAATTAAACATCTTTTTTTGCTTAGAAGCAGTTCTGGTAATGAAATTAGGTTTTTGTTTTCCATATTTATATAACCTACTTTTATTACCAGAACTACTTTTAAGCAAAAAAACGTTGTTAACTTTGCCTATACGACATTTTCATTAAAAATCCGATTTGGGCTATATCTAGAGTATATAAGGACCGATATCAAAAATTTTTATTTTCCATACTTATATAACATTATTTTATTACCAGAACTGCTTTTAAGCAAAAAAAGTTGTTTAAGTTTGCTTACGCGACATTTTCATGAAAACCCCGTTTTAGGCTATGTCTCGGGTATATATGGACCTATATCGGAAATTTTCATTTTCCATATTTATCTAACCTTATTTCATTACCAGAACTGCTTTTGAGCAAAAAAAAGTTGTTTAAGTTCGCTTATGTGGCATTTTCATGAAAACACTGTTCTAGGCTATATCTCGCGTATATATGGACCGATATCGAAAATTTTTATCTTGCATATTTATATAACCTAATTTTATTACCAGAACTACTTTTCAGCAAAAAGAGTTGTTTAGCAAAAAGAGTTGTTTAGGGCCGATTTGGGCTATATCTCGGGTATATATGGACCGATATCGGAAATTTTCATTTTCCATATTTATATAACCTAATATTATTACCAGAACTACTTTAAAGCAAAAAAAGTTATATAACCTTATTTCAATACCAGAACTGCTTCTAAGCAAAAAAAGTTGTTTAAGTTTGCTTGTGTCGCATGTTCATGAAAAACCCGGTTTAGGCTATATCTCGGGTATATGTAGACCGATATCGGAAATTTTCATTTTCCATACTTATAGAAACTTATTTTATTACCAGAACTGCTTTTAAGCAAAAAAAGGTGTTTAAGTTTGCTTACGCGACATTTTGATGAAAAACCCTTTTAGGCTATATCTCGGGTATATATGGACCGATATCAGAAATTTTAATTTTGTATATTTATATAACTTTATTTTATTACCAGAGCTGCTTTTAAGCAAAACAAAGTTGTTTGTGTTCGCTTACGCGACATTTTCATTAAAAGTCCGATTTGGGCCATATCTCGGGTATATATGGACCGATATCGGAAATTTTCATTTTCCATATTTATGTAACCTAATGTTATTACCAGAACTGCTTCTAAGCAAAAAAAGTTGTTTAAGTTTGCCTACGCCGCATTTTCATGAAAAACCCGGTTTAGGCTCTGTCTCGGGTATATATGGACCGATATCGGAAATTTTCATTTTCCATATTTCGATATCGGTCCATATATACGCGAGATATAGCCTAGAACGGATTTTTCATGAAAGTGCCACATAAGCGAACTTAAAAAACTTTTTTTATGCTCAAAGGCAGTTTCGGTAATAAAGTAAGGTTATATAAATATGGAAAATGAAAATTTCCGATATCGGTCCATATATACCCCAGATATACCCGAGATATAGCCTAAACCGGGGTTTTCAAGAAAATGCCGCGTAAGCGAACTTAAACAACGTTAAAGCAGTTCTGGTTATAAAATAAGGTTAGATAAATATGGGAAATGAAAAAGCCCGATATCGGTTCATATATACCCGAGATATAGCCTAAAACGGGTGTTTCATGAAAATGTCCCGTAAGTAAACTTAAACAACTTTTTTTGCTCAAAGGCAGTTCCGGTAATAAAGTTAGGTTATATAAATATCGAAAATGAAAATTTCGGATAGCGGTCCATATATACCCCAGATGTACCATGAATCGAGTTTTTCATTAAAATGTCCCGTAAGTAAACTTAAACAACCTTTTTTGCTCAAAGGCAGTTCCGGTAATAAAGTAAGGTTATACAAATATGGAAAATGAAAATTTCCGATATCGGCCCATATATACCCTAGATACAGCCTAAACCGCGATTTTCATGAAAATTTTTTTTTTTTTTTTTTTTTTTTTTTAATAGGACCAGTACTCAGGGGATGACCCCTACATATGCAGTGCATTGTACCAGAACTAGGAAAATAGGTTGTGAGGAGGGGGAAAGAGGGAGTAGTGCTTGTGCACATTTGTCTTGAACTTTCCAACGTTATAACAGGCAGGAAACACGTCTGCAGGCAACTTGTTCCACAAACGAAGCGTACGGCTAAAAAACGAATTCTCTCTGTAATGCGTAGTACGATTCCCCGGGCAATCAACCACAAATGGATGAGCTCTGGACGATGAACGTGTGGTACGTAAAAATGTGCGCGTTTCGGGAACAAGATCCCTAATCTCGTCAGAGCAAAAGCCATTATAGTAACGATAGAACAGAGTAACGCACCCCACACTGCGTCGGTGCTCCAGTGAGTCAATAGAGTTGGATACCCTACTGTCACCGATAAGCTTCTTCGCCCTCTCCTGCACACGGTCGAGTAACCTCAAAATAGACTTTGAGGCACCGGCCCAAACATGAGAGTTGTATTCCATTTTCGGTCGGATGTAGGTGGTATAAATAGTAAGGAGATCGGATGGCGAGAAGTACATCTTACACCGTTTCAAAAAACCTAGGCACTTGAATGCTTCTTTAGAGATATGAAAAATGTGTTCAGTCCAGCGAACATCACACTGTATCTTCATACCAAGAACATCAAGAGCATCCGATTCCTCAATATTTATACCATCCAAGAGTACAGATGAAGCAGCACTTGCGATCGTTTGTTTGTGTGTTAATAGGCAACATTGGGTCTTACGAGCGTTAAAGGTGACCCTGTTTTTACGACCCCATTCGGAGATTAATAGAAGATCACTATTCAGTGAATCGTCCATATTTTGCCTCTTGGCAGCGATCTCTGATAGGCTGGGCCTATAACTAAAAGAGTACGAGTGACAAATGCTGCTGTCATCCGCGAAAGAATGGATAGGGTTGGAAGTTTGATAGAGAAGGTCGTTGAGGAAAGTAAGAAATAGAGTAGGAGAAAGAACGGAGCCTTGCGGTACCCCTGAATTAATCTTGAACTCGTTTGATGAGACCCCATCTATAACAACTCGTATAGTGCGGTCTCTGAGAAAGCTCGATATAAATCGAGAGAAGTCATCACCGACGCCAAAAGCAGTAAGTTTTGCCAGTAGCGCACCATGCCACACTCTGTCAAACGCTTTGGAAATATCCAGAGCCACCACCTTACTTTCGCCAAAATGATGGATTGAGTGGCACCATTTCTCTGACAGATATGCCATAAGATCGCCAGTAGAACGACCCTTGCGAAATCCATATTGACGGTCACAAAGTAATTTATGTGACTCTAGATATTTCATAAGGTGATAGTTGACCATACTTTCCATCACTTTGGAAAGCGCAGAGCAAATTGCAATTGGGCGGTAATTTTCGGGATTATTAGTTTCACCCTTTTAGGGGATTGGCGTTACATTAGCAACCTTCCAGCACGATGGAAACTCACCAACATGGTAAAGTTTGCTGAAGAGGTGTGCTAACGGACGCGCAAGCGTAGAAGAGCACTGCTTCAAGACCAGTGCTGGAATGCCATCCGGTCCAGGAGTCTTGTTTATGTCGAGGTCTGCCAAAACCCTTTTGACTGCTTTCCGGCAAGCAGGAATTGCTTGCAAAAATTTCAGCCAACAGGTTAGCTTTGTCAACCGGGTCGGTGAATGCTTGGTCATTCTTTAAGAGAGTTGGGATTGATGAACTAGCACTGTTCTTTACTCTCTTAACGAAAGACCAAAAGGTTTTACTGCCCCGGGGAGCTGCAAGGACCTTGGCTCGAAGGCGCTGTTCGTGAAGAAACTTTTCGCGCCTAAGTACCTTGGCACACGAAGATCTTGCCTTTTTGCGTAGCAAATCAGTGTCTGGGGTTTTGTTTAAACGCCAGTTACTGAATGCTTCCTCTCTGGATCTGACTGCGTTTTTGCACGTCTGATTAAACCAAGATTTTGCTTTTGGTTTAATCGAAATCTGCTTGGAGGGGATGAATGATTTCATCCCTAGCAATATAATATTCTCGACCATTTTTGCTGTAGCATTTATGTCGTTATCTAGAAAGCAAAGTTTCCAATTAAAATGCTCATAAAATTGGTTGAGCTCAGCCCAACGCGCCTTTTCGTAAATAAATATTGAACGTTTCGTAGCTGGTTTCGAAACGTTGCGAAGTTCGGAGATCGAAAAGGAGGCAGAAATGGTGCAATGATCCGAATTGCCGAGAGGTGCACTAACTTTGACTTCATACTTTTCAGGGTGTGAAGTCAGGAATAGGTCAAGTGTGTTTGAATGGTGCCCTTCAACACATGGAATATGCGTTGGCTCATTCACTAGTTGCGCTAGGTGGTTGTGCGCAGCAAATAACTCGACATATTGGCCTTCTGGAGTTGTACAACTCGAATGACGGAGCCAGGAAGAGTTGTGAACATTGAAATCACCAGCAACAACGATTTCACTGCTCGGACAGTCTTCCAGGATCTTCGATATGGAGTCGGAGAGGGCATCGAAACCAGAGAAGGTGGTATCCCTCCCCGTTTTGGGACTTCTGTAAAGAAACCCGAAGTGCAAGAGGTGTGACCTGATTTTGAATTTAACCCAAAGACAGGTAAATTCGGCATCATACATGCTTAATGGTTGCTGGCATTGGAACACAACTTCATTGCGAATGTACATTACAAGGCCCCGATGGAAATTAAACAGAGATAGAAGTTGATACCCAGGTATATGAAAATCCTGTGGATCAGCATTCTCAGATACCTGGGTTTCACATAAGGCGAAAATATCCGGCCGATGGAGACACGTGTAAGCATAAACAGAGAAGAAATTCGCTCTCAACCGACGTATATTAGAAAAGTCAATTGTAAACCTTCCTGTCATCACGATGGAAAATCAATGACCAAATGTTGCTGGGTTGGCGAAGCCAGAATCAATTGCCGCTTGAATGACTTTACAGCATCCAGTGTTATACCTTCGATACTATAAAGTAAACGACAACTAAACCGACCCCCCCAACACAGCAAAACAATTGTTTTTTTTTTTTTTTTTTTTTTTTTAAGGTGAAAAAGAGGAGGGATACAATGACTGAAGGCCATAAAAGCCCTGATCCGGACGTTTGTTCGTCATTAATTTAAATTTAATATTTATTATTATTATTATTATCGCGTAAGTGAACTTAAACAACTTTTTTTTGCTTAAAAGCAGTTCTGGTAACGAAATAAGGTTATATAAATATGGAAATTTCCGATATCGGTACATATATACCGGAGATATAGCCTAAACCGCGTTTTTATACGTGACTATTGTGAAGGGTATTTTAGATTCGGCCAAGCCGATTTTACCACACTCTTACTTGTTTTTCTTTATAATCGTTTTTCCGGAAGAAATACTACCAGTTCTAACATTGGTCCTTCAAGAAGTCCTAGAGGAGCTAGGGCTGGATTGACCTAGTTGAAATTGTCCATCATTTTTTTGGGTTTTTAAACGTACACATTGTTACGTTACAAAAACGGCAACAGCAATTACTTGCAGATAAGAGGTCTGTTAAAATAGAAATATCATCCTGCATCTTTGCCCACTGAAGAGATCGTGCCCGTGCGTTATTGGCTCCTGAATCCAGTTGGGAAATCACCCCGCATAGAAGTTAATTAATCAACTGGAGGATATTGGTTTGAAAAAGAATCATTGGGTATGTACAGTGATATATTACATTTATTGCAATTGAGAGAATATCTAGTTAATAAAAATAAAGTACATCAAAGTCTTCGAAAGGACTAATCCAAAGAATAGTCATTTATAAAATTCAACATAACCTAGAATTCCAACAGAACATATTTTTTTACCCCATAGTACCAACACTGATTTTAAATCATAAAAGCACATGCGCAAATTGAAAAGATAACTTGTCACTCTCTTTGCGCTTAAAATATTTTTTAAGCGCCAACAATTACTTTGTCTCAATTTCAATTGTTCCCCTACCCAGCGGCCAAAGTTTCGCTTACAGAAGCGATGATCCGATGCACACTTGTCAGTAATGCACACCATCTCATATACGAACCTAGTATACTTTTTCATATACATTGCCGCATTTGTAGAGTGAACGCCTACCACCTGCACACAAAGTAAGCGAGGTAGTGAGGTGTTCATCCAACAAAAGCTCATTACTTCCTAACATACATTGTAAGTCATCAGTAGACAGTTCGAATACAATCTCGCATACTTTGTAAGTCGGAAGTAGACAGCTCGGATACAATCTCGCATACATTGTAAGCCGGCAGTAGGCAGTTTCAGTTTTCAGTTTTTTGGGAATATTTCATTAAATAAATTTGTTGTGTTTTTTGTTCACTGCATTCTTTTTTTATACCCTTCACAAAAATGTAAAGGGTATATATAAGTTTGTGATTCCGTTTGTAATTTCTACAGTTTTTTTTTGCGACCCTATAAAGTATATATATTCTGAATCAGAATTAATGGAAAAGTCGATTAAGCGATGTCCGTCTGTCCGTCTGTCCGTCTGTCCGCTGTTGAAATACCGTTTCTGAGAAAACCATTAGACTTAGAAACTTTTTTCTTTCACCATTCTTTTACCCCATCGATTCATGGGTTTGCTATTGAAATTCAGTAATATCGGTCCACGTATAGCTGAGATATATTCAAAATTCCGAAAAAAGCCATTTTTTTTTGCAGTTTTGTATGAAAATTTTTGAAAACAAAAGTTGTTCGTTTTGCTTCAAACTTCACACACTTATTAAGCATGGTGACTAAAAGACAAAAAATTTTTTTTTCAGATATCGGTCCATATATACCCGAGATATAGCCCAAATCGGATTTTTAATGAAAATGTCGCATAGGCGAAGCTAAATAACTTTTTTTTTGCTCAAAAGCAGTTCTGGTAATAAAATTAGGTTACATAAATATGGAAAATGAAAATTTCCGATATCGGTCCATATATACCCGAGATATAGCCCAAACCGGGTTTTTCATGAAAATGTCGCGTAAGCGAACTTAAACAACTTTTTTGTACTCAAAAGCAGTTCTGGTAATGAAATAGGGTCATATAAATATGAAAAATGAAAATTTTCGATATCGGTCCATATATACCCGAGATATAGCCCAAATCGGGGTTTTCATGAAAATGTCGCGTAAGCGAACTTAAACAACTTTTTTGTACTCAAAAGTAGTTCTGGTAATGAAATAGGGTCATATAAATATGAAAAATGAAAATTTTCGATATCGGTCCATATATACCCGAGATATAGCCCAAACCAGGTTTTTCATGAAAATGCCGCGTAAGCGAACTTAAACAACTTTTTTGTGCTCAAAAGCAGTTCTGGTAATGAAATTAGGTTACATATATATGAAAAATGAAAATTTTCGATATCGGTCCATATATACCCGAGATATAGCCTAGAACGGGTTTTTCATGAAAATGCCGCGTCAGCGAAATTAAACAACTTTTTTTGCTTTAAAGCGGTTCTGGTAACAAAATAAGGTTATATAAATATGAAAAATGAAAATTTCCGATATCGGTTCATATATACCGCAGATATAGCCTGGAACGGGGTTTTCATGACATTGCCGCGTAAGCGAACTTAAACAACTTTTTTTGCTTAAAAGTAGTTTTGGTAATAAAATAAGGTTGTATAAGTATGGAAAATGAAAATTTTCGATATCGGTCTATATATACCCGAGATATAGCCCAAACCGGGTTTTTCATGAAAATGTGGCGTAAGCGAACTTTAACAACGTTTTTTTGATTAAAAACAGTTCTGATAATAAGATCAGTTTATATAAATATGGAAGATAAAAATTTCCGATATCGGTCCATATATACCCGAGATATAGCCTAAACCGGAGTTTTCATGAAAATGCCGCGTAAGCGAACTTAAACAATTTTTTCGCCTTAAAGTAGTTCTCTTAATTAAATAAGGTTATATAAATATGCAAAATGAAAATTTCCGATATCGGTCCATATATACCCGAGATATAGCCCAAACCGGGTTTTTCATGAAAATGTCGCGTAAGCGAACTTAAACAACTTTTTTCACCTTAAAGCAGTTCTGGTAATGAAATAAGGTTATATAGGTATGAAAAATGAAAATTTCCGATATCGGTCTATATATACCCGAGATATAGCGCAAACCGGGTTTTTCATGAAAATGTCGCGTAAGCGAACTTAAACAACTTTTTTTCGCTTAAAACAGTTCTGGTAATAAGATGAGGTTATATAAATATGGAAAATGAAAATTTCCGATATCGGTCCATATATACCAGAGATATAGCCTAAACCGTGGTTTTCATGAAAATGCCGCGTAAGCGAACTTAAACAACTTTTTTCACCTTAAAGCAGTTCTGGTAATAAAATAAGGTTATATAAATATGGAAAATTAAAATTTCCGATATCGGTTCATATATACCCGATATATAGCTTAACAGGTTTTTTGATGAAAATGCCGAGTAAACAACTTTTTTGTGCTCAAAAGCAGTTCTGGTAATGAAATAAGGTTATATAAATATGGAAAAAGAAAAAATCCGATATCGGTCCATATATACTCGAGATATAGCCTGAACCGATTTTTCCAATAACATTTTTTTTTTACTGAAAAGCAATTCTTGTTATAAAAGAAGGTTAAGAAAATAGAGAAAATTAAAATTTCTGATATCGGTCCATATATACCCGAGATATAGCCTAAATCGGGTTTTTCATGAAAATATCGCGTAAGCGAACTTAAACAATTTGTTGTGCTCAAAAGCAGTTCTGGTAATGATATAAGGTTATATCAATATGGAAAATTTAAATTTTTCGGTATCGGTCCATATATACCCGAGATATAGCCTGAACCGATTTTTCCATTAAAATTTTTTTTTTTTTTTTGCTGGAAAGCAATTCTCGTTATAAAAGAAGGTTACTAAAATACAGAAAATAGAAAAATCCGATATCGGTTCATATATAACCGAGCATATTTAGGTCACATTTTTAATATACTATACATATTCGTGACTATCGTGAAGGGTATTTTAGATTCGGCCCAGCCGAATATACTACACTCTTACTTGTTTTCACTAAATATTTTATCTTTCTTGTACATTTTTTATAAGGTTTTCTTACCTTTAGCACTGATTTTGCTAATTTAATTTTTGCAACGTGCTCTGGCAAAGACGGCGAACATTTGAGTTACATCGAACAAGTAAAATACGTTCATATAAATACGATACAAAAGATGAACGTAATTCATTTTTGGGAACTCCATATACTACTGCCATACACTTTGTAAGTTACCACTCATTGATTACAAAGTGTGGCACACATCATCGAAGAGAAGTTGTGGTAGGCAATGTTCGCCGCTGGGTAGTTGTGTGATAAGAAAGAAAAAGAGAACAAGATCATCTTCGCCGTGCATGTATGTGCATACATTACAAAACAACGAACAACCTTACATGCATAAAATAGAATATTAAAAAAAGACAGAAATTGCAACAATCATACAACAATAAAGAGAGTGATAAAAATAAATTTTCCAATTTGAAATATATCTTAAGAAATTGTGAACAATTTACAATATTCAGCATTAAGCAGATAAAATAATACCGATTTCATTGTGATAAAAAAAATCAAGAGACTTTAAAATAAAAGAGTTCAGAAAACCTAATAAAAAATCGGAAGAGAAAAAATGCAAAAAACTTAAGTTATTATTAATGAGATAATACATTGTTGGCTACATTCATAAAAAAAATCCAAGAGCCTGCTCTATACGGGCAGATATGTACATACATATGTATGTACATATAAATGAAAGATACTAACGAACATTCTTTGGCAAGCAAAAAGTAAAGTAAACCAAAGCAAAGGTGAGAGAATTTATAAAATTTGGAAATTTTTGGGGAATTTGTCAAAATCAAAAAGACAGATATCATAAAGATTGTTAGAAATACATAAAAAAAAGATAAGGCCGTATATTTATACATATGTACACAGTGATATTACTCTTATACACAAAACATTAAGGTGGTACCTGAAAGAGGAATAATTTCTTTTAACAATATTTCAAAAATATATTCCTTGATAAGATACGAGTATATTAACATAAGTACAATCAAGTTAATATTTCAAAAATTGGTTGGTTTTTTGCTGATTATTTATGCAGTTTGTACATGTGGGAGCATCAATTTAAAAAAATTGGGTACATATTTCTTTTACGTTCATCTTTTTAAGTGAGCTACTATTACGTCTGTTGTTTTACACGGCAGTACAAAGAACTTAACCAGTATTCATTTGCTAAGAAGATAGATATTTATTCATTGGCATTAACAGAGGTCTTGAAATTACACGCACATGCAAGTTTGATATTAAGCAACTTGCTACGTTTAGCAAAAATTTTGATGCCATTCCTACACCTTTATTGACACCGTTTCATTATTAGAAGTAAAAAAGTGGAATTAGAAAGGAGATGAAAAAAATGATAGATAGCTATGAACAATACATTGCAGAAGATGAAAAAGTTAAGGAAGAGGAGCTAGACGATGAAGTCTCTTTGAAATATGAGGAAGCTAGTGAGCAGTACCAATTTTTGAAAGCTAAAATATTAAAATTGACCAAAGACAGTGAGTCTGTTAATAAACTTAAAGTTAGTCAACAATCATCGCTTAGGTTACCTGCTGTTGAAGTTCATGTGTTTTTGAGGGAGGGTATAATAAATGGCCGGCCTTTCGAGACATATTTATGGCAGTCATCGGAAATGAGCCATCCGTAGCTCCATCACACAAACTGTATTATTTACATAGCAAAACGAGAGGGGAGGCCTACCAACTCATAAAATATTATGAGTTAGTAGATGTTGACTTGACTTGAGAACAAAAGAATTTTAATAAACAACCAAATCAAGAAGATTTATAGCATTCAGTCTCCACAGACAGAATCTTTGAAATTTTTGAGGTCACTTAAGAATACAGTGAGCGATGCTTTGTCTTTAATGAAATTATTTGAAGTAGAAATTCCAACATATGATCCTTTTCTCATGCATATTTGCATTTCATAGTTGCCCGAAGAGACTTCTAAAGCTTGGGAATCTTTAGATAATCATAAGGAACTACCTACTTGGGAACAATTAAATACATTTTTGTCCGAAAGAATTGGGACTTTGGAAACTTTTATAAACTTGCGGGAACCTTCAAGCAAGGAAGGCGCTACACTGAAGTCACAAAGTCTCCACACACAGAATATATCCTCAAAGAATGTTGTTTCCAAAAAGTGCAAACAGAATCATCCAATTAAGTTTTGTAAAGAATTTAAGGCATTATCAATACAGGATCGGATCAAATTTGTTTGCAATAATAAATTTTACGCCAACTGCCTATTTTCTAATAATTTTAAGTCGAAATGCTCGAGTACCAGCAACTGTTTGCGATGCAATCAACGGCATCATACCTTGCTACATCTTAATAGCAATGAACGAAATAGTAGCGGCTGTTCTAAAAGGACCCCGTCCCATCCATGTCCACATGGTGTTGAAA
This sequence comes from Thecocarcelia acutangulata, assembly GCA_914767995.1. NCBI lineage: Eukaryota > Metazoa > Arthropoda > Insecta > Diptera > Tachinidae > Thecocarcelia > Thecocarcelia acutangulata. The sequence goes on along the minus strand of OU612098.1, from coordinate 53,551,789 downwards.
AACCTTCTTTTTCTGGCACTCAACATAATTCAGAACCACAACCATCTCGATTTGCACCTGGAGGTGCACCTGATCAAACGCAAATATATTTTTTCAAATACGACGAGTTAAATACGACGATACTCTTGATGAATTCTCATCGTTTGACCGAGCTTTACGTGTTCTTTGCTACCGTCTTCGATTCATAAATCAGGTTTTAAAGAAATTCATCATATGAAAATAAGGCTTATTCTATTGCGCAAAAAACATAATTTTTTAAAAAATACCACTGCTTAAAAAATAATACACTATTGAGTCGGAAAAGCCGATTGCTAACACTGAATCCTCTTCTCGACAGCGACGATCTAGTCCGAGTGGGTGGTAGACTTAATAACTCCGGCTTAAGCTACAATGAGCGCCATCCAATAATAATTCCATCTGGTACCCACTTTGCCAGACTCCTGGTCAACTTCATGCATCGGATTCTGCTCCACTCTGAGCACCACATTATGCTGCGAGCAATTCGACAATGCTTCTATATCCCAAGACTCAAAAATCTTGTGCGTAAATGTATTCGTGAATGCAAGACTTGCACAGTTTACAAACATAAGTTCAATAATCAAATTATGGCCGCGCTCCCCTCTGAGCGTGTCAAATTTTCCCTACCGTTCACCTACACGGGTGTAGATTTTGCGGGACCCTTTAGTATCAAATCCTCGAAACTAAGAAACGCAAAAATTTTAAAGGGCTACGCCGCTGTCTTTGTTTGTTTTGCTACGCGCGCCGTTCATTTGGAATGTTGCTCTGACCTCTCTACTGACACTTTTTTGGCCTGCTATGATCGATTTGTGGGCAGGAGAGGCCTCCCTAAAACAATGTTTTCAGATAACGGCAGAAATTTCCTTGGTGCCAGCTATATTCTTTTGAAACTCCATAATGAATTTCTCAAGTCAGCGGAAAAGGCTCTAGTTGAAAAATATGCTGCAATCGGATTTATTTGGTCTTTCATACCTCCGTATGCGCCCCACACGGGTGGACTCTAAGAGGCTGCCGTAAAAAGTATGAAGTCTCACCTTAAAAAGGCTGCTACCCATCTTTCATTTACCTTTGAGGAATTTACCACCCTTCTTGTGCGGATTGAAGCAGTGCTTAACTCCCGACCATTATCACCGATAACGGAAAATCCGAATGAGATTTTAGCTCTCACCCCAGGACATTTACTACGCGGAGCTCCAATCATCGCCCCACCAGAAGCGTTGGCTGAGCCTCCAATTACAGACTTAACGTATTTAAAACGATGGGAAAGATTAAAAGCATTGCAGCATATATTTGCACGTCGCTGGAAATCGGTTTAAACGGTTTAAATGGAAAAAAGAAGAGGATAACTTGCGAGAAAACGATATCGTTCTAGTTAAAGAAGACTGTTTACCACCAACTGAGTGGCTTCTTGGACGCGTTATCAAAACTATTCATGGACGGGATGGCAAAATAAGGGTTGCTGAAATATGTACGAAAAATGGGACTATATTACGCCCTGTAGTGAAATTATGTTTATTGTCAATCAATAACCACCCCGAAACTGAACATCTACTTAATACCACTTCATAATCCAAAAATTACAGATTTTTAAAGTTTAAACCAAAAAAATATATATGTAGCTAGAAATCTCAATTGCATTAAATATTTATTACTGTGTGTATCTCTTTATTTTTTCTTAGCCTTTACTTGACTTAAACACTAAAATTTCACTCCCGCCGCTGTCAACATCCACTGAAATAATGCCGAGAATTCCAAGAATGCAAACCAACCTCTACAAGGCGAAGTTTTATGATATTTTTATGTTGTTCACTGTAATTAAGGCTCTCCTCATTTATTTACTTTTGTAGCATTCATAATTAAAAGAAATTGATATGTATTTCACCTCTATTTAAACACTATTTTTTTTTTTTTTAATTTTAAGCTACGTTTTTGTGGCTTGAAACAGCCGCTTTGCTTTAGTTGTAAGCTAAAATTTTCTTATTATTATTCGCATTGTTGAACTGAATATATATGTATATATATATATATATATATATATATATATATATATATATATATATATATATATATATATATATATATATATATATATATATATATATATATATATATATATATATATATATATATATATATATATATATATATATATATATATATATATATATATATATATATATATATATATATATATATATATATATATAGATATACAGTATTGGGCAAAACCTAAGAAACTTTTAATATTTGGTATAATAACCCTTATTTTTTATTACTGCGGCGCACCGACGCGGCATAGATTTGATTAAATTATCAATTATTTTTGGATCTATGCGTATCCATTCATTCTCCAGACACGAAAATAAATCGTCTCGCTAGGAAAATCGTTTCGATCCAACATTCCTCTTTAATATGGAAAATAAATTTTCGATTGGGTTCAAATCGGGCGATTGAGCCGGCCAATCAAGCACTTGAATCCCTTTCGATTGTATCCAGTCATTCACCAACTTCGATGAGTGTTTCGGATCGTTATCATGTTGAAACACCCATCGAAGTGGCATATTCCACTCGGCATATGGCAACGTCTTATTTTCTAAAATGTCCCTATACACAAATCTGTCCATTTCGGTAGAAATTCTGTGCAACGGCCCTAGACCATGACCTGAAAAACACTTCCACACCATCACACTGCCACCACAATGCTTGATAGTGGTTTTTACAATATCGGGGTTTAAGCCTTTCACCTCACACGAAATATATATATATATATATATATATATATATATATATATATATATATATATATATATATATATATATATATATATATATATATATATATATATATATATATATATATATATATATATATATATATATATATATATATATATATATATATATATATATATATATATATATATTTCGTGTGAGGCGCAATACAGGTGAAAGGCTTAAACCCCGATATTGTAAAAACCACTATCAAGCATTGTGGTGGCAGTGTGATGGTATGATATATATATATAGCTGACTATCGTGAAGGCTATTTTAGATTCGTCCCAGCCGAATATTCTTGTTGTAAGCTCATACTCGTGTATGGGTGAGTTTCTAAGAAAGTGTAATTCCGCTCGATAAGAGTGTTGTGAAAATTAAATAAATTTTCTTTTCTGTTTTTTTGATATTTATTGTCATCGTCTTCAACAGTAATTTCTATTTGTGCATGTGTAAAAAACGAAACTAAAACTTTTTATAAGTTCTCCTTTCTCTTTATAATATGTGTTCTAGATTTTTTGTTTCTTTTTTCTTCCAGTTTTTTATTTGTGTTAAGTTTGTTAAGCCTGACAACGTTCAACAAAATTATTTTAGCATACACAATGGGAACAACAAAACAAACAACGACAAATAAACGGAAAAGTAACAGGAGCTCAGTAGAAAAATGGGAAGAAAAGAAAATATATATAAAGAAATAGGTATTTCAAGGAAAAGGAAGCGTGTGAGACAAATTCCCCTACATACAAGAACATGTCACTATATATGTACACATTTTGAGTGACGTAAAAAACAAAGTACTCAGAAACTCGTAATAAATAAAAATGCATGAATGTTTAAGGCACATACATAGTAATAAAGTAGTTTCATTCTTAAAGATTAGGCCAAATAAGTTTGTATTTGGAATCTTCAGAAATCAAAATTGTTTGTCAAGGCATAATATAAATTTAAGTAAGATAGTTTAGTTTAAATTATATTAAATATATGAAGACGTACTTGTGTTTGTAATGAGGAGTCGTAAAAGCGGAATTATTATATAATCTTACATTAAATTGAAATGTTGTTTAAGCTTGAGGTCAGTTTTGTTTTTTATATAAAAAGAGTTTTAATTAGATTCGATATTTCGTCTTCCTTCGGAAGACTTCTTTAGGAAAATTTTTTTTTAGTTTTGTTTACAAAATCAAAAATATTTGAAAACATATTAGCTATTGGTACATCAATAATCTGTAGCACCTACAACATATATCGTTTTCTATAACTATTTTCTGTATTTAATATGGAAGCCTTATTAAAATCGTGATTGTGATTTAAATCACGACAATGTATCGACAAACGAATTAATATTTCTATATATCTGATCAGACTTATGTCCTGCTAATCTAGTCTTCAATTTATTATTTGTTGTTCCTACATAAACCTTATCACATTGTTCGTTATCATTACCGCCACAACGTATTTTGTATACTAAATTTGACTATCTAATTTATTCAATCTATCTTTTGTTTTACTAAATAATCCACCCACTTCTTTATAAATCCTATGTGCTATTTTATAATTTCTTTTATCAAATATACTAGTCCTTTGTAACCTATCAGACAGTCCAGGTGCATAAGCTAACGATTTATATACTTTTGCTTTCATACTAACAACTAATCTATTATTACTATCATACTGTCTAATTAATTTGTAAACAAGGTTTTTAGGAAACCTCTTTTCATATAATATACTCTTCAAAATGTTTTCATTCTTCTTATGGAATCTAATATCGCTTATATTAAATGGGTCGATTTCCTAAACGCAAGTTGCAATGCATAATTTGAAGAAATCTTGCGTTGCAAAGAATTTTTTTGCATTTTATCGGCATTTAGAAACGTCGTTATGCAACTCATACAAAAAATAAATGTCAAACACATGTTATAAAGTCGAATAAATTTTTTTTGGAAAAATGGAAGTAACACAGAAATTATCTCAGGCTAAACCATCAAAAAAAAGAAAGAGAAGAAAAGTAATCAAAAATAAAAATGTTTGCATAAAAAATAAAAATGATGCACGATTCTGACAACTGATACTCTTTAAAATGAGTTGCCAAACGATTAGGGATATTGGACGTTGCCACAAAATTTACGTTTGCGTTTACGAAGAGCATGCATTGTTTTTTGCAACTTGCATTTAGGAAGTCGGCCATACTCTGTCTATAAGATTTTTAGCTGTATTTATTATCACTTTCTTTGGATGTTTTGAGAAATAATTTATTATTCTTCCAGATGATGTTGGTTTCTGATACCAATCTATTAATAAATTATTACCTTTTCTCATAACTAATGTATCTAAGTATGAAATTCTTCCAATAGTGAACTTAATGCATGGGTCAAAAGAGTTCAAAGTTAATAATAACAAACTAACAACATCTTTATTTATAATACAAAATAAGTCGTCTACGTACTTAGTTCAGACTTTAGATTTAATTCTCAATTTCTCAAGACATGAATCCAATAAATCATCCATAACAATATCTGCTACAACAGGGGAAGTTGGAGATCCCATAGGAAGCCCCTTATTTTGTGAAAAGATTTTATTATCATATTAAAAATATCTGTTATCAATTAAACAAAATCTAAGAATTCGTAAAAATAAGTTCTGATACATATAAGTGAATTCTAATAATCTGCTCCAGCTATTTTCAATAATATCAATTGCAAGTTGAACAGGCACACTAGGAAAAAGTGAGGCAACATCTAAAGATACTAATTGTTCATTATTCTCAATCCTAATGTTTTTATACCCTTCACAAAAATGTAAACGGTATATATAAGTTTGTGATTCCGTTTGTAATTTCTACAATTTTGATTTGCGACCCTATAAAGTATATATATTCTGAATCGGAATTAATGGAGAAGTCGATTAAACGATGTTCGTCCGTCCGTCTGTCCGCCGTTGAAATACCGTTTCTGAGAAAACCATTAGACTTAGAAACTTTTTTCTTTCACCATTCTTTTGCCCCATCGATTCATGGGTTTTCTATTGAAATTCAGTAATATCGGTTCACATATAGCTGAGATATATCCAAAATTCCGAAAAAAAAAACATTTTTTTTTTGCAATTTTGTATGGAAATTTTTGAAAAAAAAATTGTTTGTTTTGCTTGAAACTTCACACACTTTTTGTGCTCAACAGCAGTTTTGGTAAGGAAATAAGGTTATATAAATATGGAAAATTAAAATTTCCGATATCGGTCCATATATACCCGAGATATAGCCTAGACCAGTTTTTCATGAAAATGCGTAAGAGAACTTAAACAACTTTTTGTGCTCAGAAGCAGTTTGGTAATGAAATAAGGTTATATAAAAAATGCTAAATAAAAATTTCCGATATCGGTTCATTTTTTTTTTTTTTTGTCATTCATTTATTTATTGAATCTTCAAAATATGAACTAACAATAAGTATTCAAATCTTAATACTAAATATAAAAGTTATTTAAGTCAAGCCACTGCTAGACAAAAGAGTTTCATTTCGCGCGAATAATATCGGTAAAATCACCTATTTAACGCTCTGATGGTGACAAGGGTATCCCTTCTTCTCAACCGAGTGTGACCGCTAAAACTAAGTATGTTTCGTAGAAGAGGGTTTGGGTGAAGTTCCAATTTGCTGATATACCTTGTTGCATACTTTGAAAATTCATCTTTTACCAGGGTGACACACAGGTCCTTGTGAATTCGGAAGGTTTTTACGTACTATGGAGCTGCAGTAATTGTTTGAAGAATTTTGTTTTGTCGCCTTTGAATTTTTTCAATGTTTAGTGCTGAGGCTGATAAGCTAATAACTGAATTCCGTAGCATCATATAGGCTTTAGAATTGCGTTGTATAATAACTAAAAGTTTGCAATCTAATTCCAATGTAGAATTTCTGCCCATAAGCCAATTCCATTTGGGTGACTTTGGCATCAATGTAAGACTTCCAAGTCAGCCTACGGTCGAGGTGAATACCAAGGTACTTGAATTCATTATGCTCCGGAATAGGTGCGTTGTTGATTTGGATAGGCGCACATGTTTGCTTACACAGTGTGAATATGACATGAGTACATTTTTATACCCTTCACAAAAATGTAAAGGGTATTTATAAGTTTGTGATTCCGTTTGTAATTTCTACAGTTTTTTTTGCGACCCTATAAAGTATATATATTCTGAATCAGAATTAATGGAAAAGTCGATTAAGCGATGTCCGTCTGTCCGCTGTTGAAATACCGTTTCTGAGAAAACCATTAGACTTAGAAACTTTTTTCTTTCACCATTCTTTTACCCCATCGATTCATGGGTTTGCTATTGAAAATCAGTAATATCGGTCCACGTATAGCTGAGATATATTCAAAATTCCGAAAAAAGCCATTTTTTTTGCAGTTTTGTATGAAAATTTTTGAAAACAAAAGTTGTTCGTTTTGCTTCAAACTTCACACACTTATTAAGCATGGTGACTAAAAGACAAAAAATTTTTTTCAGATATCGGTCCATATATACCCGAGATATAGCCCAAATCGGATTTTTAATGAAAATGTCGCATAGGCGAAGCTAAATAACTTTTTTTTGCTCAAAAGCAGTTCTGGTAATAAAATTAGGTTACATAAATATGGAAAATGAAAATTTTCGATATCGGTCCATATATACCCGAGATATAGCCTAGACCGGGGTTTTCATGAAAATGCCGCGTAAGTCAACTTAAACAATTATTTTGTGCTGAAAAGCAGTTCTGGTAATGAAATTAGGTCACATAAATATGGAAAATGAAAATTTCCGATATCGGTCCATATAAACCCGAGATATAGCCCAAATCGAGTTTTTCATGAAAATGTCGCGTAAGCGAACTTAAACAACTTTTTTGTGCTCAAAAGCAGTTCTAGTAATGAAATAGGGTCATATAAATATGAAAAATGAAAATTTTCGATGTCGGTCCATATATACCCGAGATATAGCCCAAATCGGGTTTTTTTCATGAAAATGTTGCGTAAGCGAACTTAAACAACTTTTTTCTTCTCAAAAGCAGTTTTGGTAATGAAATAGGGTCATATAAATCTGAGAAATAAAAATTTCCGATATCGGGCTATATATACCCGAGATAAAGCCTAGACCGGGGTTTTCATGAAAATGCCGCGTAAGCGAACTTAAACAACTTTTTTGTGCTCAAAAGCAGTTCTGGTAATGAAATTAGGTTACATAAATATGAAAAATGAAAATTTCCGATATCGGTCCATATGTACCCGGTCCATATGTAGCCCAAATCGGGTTTTTCATGAAAATGTCGCGTAAGCGAACTTAAACAATTTTTTTTTGCTCAAAAGCAGTTCTGGTAATGAAATAAGATTACATAAATATGGAAAATGAAAATTTCCAAAATCGGTCCATATATACCCGAGACATAGCCTAAACTGCTGTTTTAATGAAAATGTCGCGTAAGTGAACTTAAACATCTTTTTTTGCTTAAAAGCAGTTCTGGTAATGAAATAGGGTCATATAAATATGAAAAATTAAAATTTTCAATGTCGGTCCATATATACCCGAGATATAGCCTAGACCGGGTTTTACATAAAAGTGTCGCGTCAGCGAAATTAAACCACTTTTTTTCCTTAAAAGCGGTTCTGGTAATAAAATAAGGTTATATAAATATGAAAAAAGAAAATTTCCGATATCGGTCCATATATACCGCAGATATAGCCTGGAAGGGGGTTTTCATGAAAATGCCGCGTAAGCGAACTTAAACAACTTTTTTTGCTTAAAAGCAGTTCTGGTAATAAAATAAGGTTATATAAGTATGGAAAATGAAAATTGTCGATATCGGTCTATATATACCCGAGATATAGCCCAAACAGGGTTTTTCATGAAAATGTCGCGTAAGCGAACTTTAACAACTTTTTTTTGATCAAAAACAGTTCTGGTAATAAGATGAGTTTATATAAATATGGAAGATAAAAATTTCCGATATCGGTCCATATATACCCGAGATATAGCCTAAACCGTGGTTTTCATGAAAATGACGCGTAGGCGAACTCAAACAATTTTTTCGCCTTAAAAGCAGTTTTAATAATAAAATAAGGTTATATAGGTATGAAAAATGAAAATTTCCGATATCGGTCCATATATACCCGAGATATAGCCCAAACCGGGTTTTTCATGAAAATGTCGCGTAAGCGAACTTAAACAACTTTTTTTTGCTTAAAAACAGTTCTGGTAATAAGATGAGGTTATATAAATATGGAAAATGAAAATTTCCGACATCGGTCCATATATACCAGAGATATAGCCTAAACCGTGGTTTTCATGAAAATGCCGCGTAAGCGAACTTAAACAACTTCTTTCACCTTAAAGCAGTTCTGGTAATTAAATAAGGTTATATAAATATGGAAAATGAAAATTTCCGATATCGGTCCATACATACCCGAGATATAGCCCAAACCGGGTTTTTCATGAAAATGTCGCGTAAGCGAACTTAAACAACTTTTTTCACCTTAAAGCAGTTCTGGTAATAAAATAAGGTTATATAAATATGGAAAATTAAAATGTCCGATATCGGTTCATATATACCCGATATATAGCCTAACAGGTTTTTTGATGAAAATGCCGAGTAAACAACTTTTTCGTGCTCAAAAGCAGTTCTGGTAATGAAATAAGGTTATATAAATATGGAAAAAGAAAATATCCGATATCGGTCCATATATAGCCGAGATATAGCCTGAACCGATTTTTTCATGAAAAAAAATTTTTATTTTTTTTTTTTGCTGAAAAGCAATTCTCGTTATAAAAGAAGATTACTAAAATACAGAAGATAGAAAATTCCGAAATCGGTTCATATATAACCGAGCATATTTAGGTCACATTTCGTGACTATCGTGAAGGGTATTTTAGATTCGGCCCAGCCGAATATACTACACTCTTACTTGTTGTTCATTAACTTTGATTTTCCAAAGTTTTAGCCATTTCTCTAATATTGAAATATATTCCTGTAAATTACGTGAAGTTAGTTGATGGTTTTCATGCTGTGGTATCTGCAAAAGTTGAAGTGTGAATACCAGATCTGGTTGGCATGTCGAAAGCGTAAATTAATTAAAGTGGGTCTTAGAATGCTACCTTGGGTAACTTTTGCCTCGATTGGCTGAATTGGGCTTACAAAGTTGCCTTCTCTGATAATAAATTTACGGCCACAAAAGCTTGTGAGTGTTTGCAGGCAAGTTCAGCTTTATTTTGTACAATAATCGCTCGAGCCAGACGTTAGCAAAAGCTTGGGAACAGCAATGAATAGAGTTTAACAATAATTTTTGGCCTCAAAACTCTTTCTTATAACATTAACTAGTCTATGCGTTTGTTCTATGATGCCGTGCTTAACCCGAAAGCCGAATTGATGATTAGGGATACATCCTACATCATTCAATATTGGAGTAAACTGCGCCATTTACAACGGGAACCCACATATTTTATTTTAAAGCCTTTATCTATCAGTCCAGTCTTAACCTCATCCGTGTCAAAGGTCAGTATCTTTTATAACAACCTGAAAACTATTAGCACTTCTAAGTTGATATTTGTAAAAAGATCTTTTCTCTTTTTCCAGAGCGTCAGAAGGTTTTCGGTAATCATTTTCGCAGTTGACTTGGATTTTTGTTTCACTAATGCTGCCGTGCTTCACTGATGTTAAGTTGAAGGTGTCTTTATAAATTGCCGTAATAAGTGCTTTTACCAGCTCACTAGAAGTAGGCTCTCTCAAATATATTGGTGGCAGTTTAAATGTTTTTTTGTGTAGTTGGCTCATCTGTCTGACGGATATCTATATCAAATCTATTACTATCCGTTGCCGTAATCCTATTATCATCTTTAGATATTTTCGAATGTGATGATATTTCAGCGGATTTGGGGCTTCGCTTACGTTTAACCACGGTTACATACCTATCCATGCCTACTTGTGTTTTCGGCTTATCTGCAACAATTAAATCTGGTTTAACAACTATATGTGGTGAACACAAGCGCGTGCGAGAGTAGATTGTCCAATGATTTTTTCAAAGATTCCTTCTCAGAAATCCAAAGATTTTTTCTAGCGGAGCTAAGCTCTTTCTCAGAATTACATCTGCTAGGAACACTTATGCAGCTTATTCCTTTTTGTAGTTTATTTGCACTTTAAAAATATATTTAAAATTTGTCAAAAAGTGTTTCTTTTATATAAAATCACTTTTTCCACTTATTCCGGTTTTCTACTTATTTCGGTCTTATTTTTTAACTCTCCGATCAAAAACAAACATGTCCGTTCACTATCGAAGTTAGACTCCGAATGAAAAAAATGTATAATGCAATGAACAATTTTGATAACCTTGGGAGCTCAAATAATGTACCCAGAGCCTCCAAACCAAATTTGTGAGGGCCTCCAAAGCTGACGACGAACAGTTAAAAAGTCATCATATGATATCCGTATAGTATCTAGAACTATTAGAGGACGGCTAAACTAAGGTGCCTTACAGTAAAAACTTTCGTTTGGATTTTGTCAGAAAATCGTTAAGAAACCAAAATCGTTAAGAAACCAATGAAAAATATATTATGGAATTCCGAATAGAAGTTTTGCAGATGGGGATCAGATATAAAACGTACCGCGTCTAGTTAACCAAAAATACAATCTCAGATATACCATCAACAGTAAATTAATTTATTATCAAGAATTTTTTAATTATATGGCCACCACTGTATATGAAGACATACATACATACTTATGTATATATTTATAATAAGTTCAACAATTTCAAATCTTGTGCATGAAAAAAAAAGAAAACTCAAGAATTTTGAATTGTGTGTTTCAAAGCTTGAGAAAAGAGGAAATTCGAAATGTATTTGCCAGTAGCAAATACAATTGAAAGTTAATTTCTAAAAGAATACTGAACGTGCACCCTTTTAGAATAAAATATTGAATATTACTGAGTTGTGGACAATCAAAACAAGTTTGCCAAGTTACTCATTAGCGAGAATCAAGATGTTTCATTTCAACTACTGGCAAATGTACACTGAATGAATTATGCGTCATATAGTTAATGAATCTGTTTCATTAAATATTTTTCATTAATCCGATGAAAACTTTTCACAATATGCATGAAACTTCATATATATTATGAAATAGTTCCATTAGAATGATTTCATTAAGTTTCATAGTTTCATTAAAAAAATCATTGGATTTATGACTACAACAAAGTAAACATTTTTTTTTTTTAAATTCTTTGAATTTTGGTAAGATATATCAATGGGTATTTATTAATCTTAAGCTACAGTTTAAAAAATGTCAAGTTTTTTTTTTATTAAAATGTAAGTTTTATCTAATTAAATTTTTGGTTTGTACAAACCAAAAATTTAATTTAATAAATTATAAAAAGTTCATCAAAAATTCAATAAATGTAAGTTTTATCTGTTTCATATTTCCAATGAAATAGAATTCATTAGATCAATGACAAATAAATTTCTGGCTACCGAACTTGGGTATGTATGTACATATGTGCATGTACTCAAATCAGCATAATAACAGTTTAAAAAATTTAAATATCAGTGTATTGAAATCATTTGAATTAATAAAATCTGTTGTATTTGGTTCAACAACTTGTTCAACATTTTCTTTTGTCATAATTAGGTACAATTTCATAAAAGCAAGGAATAGTATTGTTTGTGTAATGAAGTAAAGTATCAATGAATAAATGAAATAATTCCATTGATCTTATTACGTACATTTGTGAACATATTTTATTAATGTGTGTTATGATATTATTTCATTAAACAAATGTAACTATTTCATTGATTTAATGTAAATTTTTCAGGTGCTCAGTGAATAATAAAATTAGATAAATGAAATAACTTCAATGACCTTATGAAGGAGTTTCATATTTTTAATGAATATATTACATAAGTACAAAGAAGTTATTTCATTAAATAAATGTTACTTTTTCATTAATTTAATGTACAGTTTTCATGTGCTTTATGAAATTGATTCTTTGATCTAGAGAAATTATTTCACTAATCATATGATTTGTCTTTCATACTTTTAATGAAAATAAGTCATGTTTCTTATTAAAATGTTTCATTACTTTTATGAAGGTTTTCATTAAAACAATCTAATGAAATTTGTTTCATTATTTCTATGAAAAGTTACAATGGTTGAAAAATAATGAAAAAATTCATAACAGTAATTTCAAAATTCAGAAAATTTCCGAACAAAATTTTTTCAGTGTACCTATGTTTGACGGGAAATGTGAAGCGCTTGAAATATTTATTACACATGTGGAAGAAATAAGAAAACTTGTTGGAGCTAATTTTTATCACTATTTGATTTAAACAAAATTGTATCATTCATTAACAACAGCGTTGTCAACTCGGTGCGCGTTTAGCACCGTTTTTGGTGCTTTTTAAAATTATTTGTGCAAAAAATTCTTTAGTGGGTGTGTGGTGCCCTGTTTTTTAATTTTCGGTGCGCTTTTCAAATAACAAGCGCATCGCAACAAGTGAAATTCCAGTAAACTTTTTCTCTTAAATTTTATGTTTCCTTTTGCAGAGCACATTCAGTCAGTTACGAGTATAATGTGGAAAATGCACCATATTATATGTACAAAGCAATCAAAGTCAAGTTTGTCAAATATTGCAATAAATGCAGTCACTGAATGGTGAAGTTCGTATTTATAAAGGCGCGTGAATTCGTTACTGTTTTGATAATTGGTAAACTACAAAATTATTAATGAAACAAGTAAGAGTGTGGTATATTCGGCTGGGCCGAATCTAAAATACCCTTCACGATAGTCACGTATGTATATGTATAGTATCCCAGCGGCGAACATTGCCTACCACATTACTTCTCTTCGATGATGTGTGCCACACTTTGTAATCAATGAATGGTATGGCAGTAGTATATGGAGTTCCCAAAAATGAATTACGTTCATCTTTTGTATCACATTTATATATATGAATGTATTTTATTTATTCGATGTAATTCAAACGTTCGCCGTCTCTGTCAGCGCACGTTGCAAAAATTTAATTAACAAAATCAGTGCTAAAGGTAAGAAAACCTTATAAAAAATGTACAAGAAAGATAAAACATTTAGTGAAAAAAAAGAATGCAGTGAACAAAAAACACAACAAATTTATTTAATGAAATATTCCCAAAAAACTGAAATGCGCAGTACGTACGAGCTGCCTACTGCCGGCTTACTTCCGACTTACAAAGTATGCGAGTTTGTATTCGAACTGTCTACTGATGACTTACAATGTATGTTAGGAAGTAATGAGCTTTTGTTGGATGAACACCTCACTACCATCATCGGTTCTGTAAGCGAAACTTTGTACTAAATATGCTCGGATGTATATGGAGCGATATCGGAGAAAAAATAGTTTTGCCTTGTAATCACCATTCCATAAAAGAAATCTTTTATGGACATTTTTATGGAAAAGTTTGTTTAAGCTTTATCTCGGTTATATATGGAACGATATCGGAAATTGTCGTTTTTCATATTTATATAACCTTATTTCATTACCAGAACTACTTTTAAGCAAAAAAAGTTGTTTAAGTTCGCTTACGCGACATTTTCATGAAAATCCCGGTGTTAGTAAAGACTTGTTCCGGCTCTTGTGGCTGTGTTCTGTAACTTTGGCGAAAAGTTCTCGCGTCGAAAACTTGTGAAACAAATTATTCCATTGTTTCTCGAAAAGTGAGAAAAAACTGCGTCTGTAACTCATGTCGAAAACTACACAAAGCGATTACGTCGTTACGTTAGAAATGTCTGAAAATATAAAACGATGCCGACATGCAATTTTAAAAATGAAAGCGCCAGCCACAATTAGTACCGCCGCCGATCAAAAATTACTATAACGGTGTCATATTATAACCGCCAGCTATTCTAGTAAATGTATGGTATGGCTCTAACGTTTACATTTTATTTATTTACAAATACATACATACATATGCACAAAATTTTGTAAAATTAAAAAACAATTGCAATTTGTGAATTCTGAAAAACATTATAAAAGTATTACAATACACTTTGTTGGGTTGGAAATTAAAATTGTAGAAATGATTCTTATTAATAAGAAAGTATTCCCTCAAAACTTGTTGTGTGAAGGGTATAAATATTAATTAAAAAGTTAAAATACAAAAAAAAAAAAATACAAAATCATTCTAAACTGCGTAAATATATATATTAAATTTAATTTAGCAGAAAAATACTTATTTTTTGAGCATTATTATTTATTTAATGATGATTATTGTTATATGGAATACTATCTCACAGCCTTTTTATTTGCGAGAAATAATAATAGTTAAAAGCGGGAAATTTTTTCGCAAAAGTTTTACAGACACAGTTTTTCTGTAAAATGGCGAGTAATTTCCTTACGTGACAGCTATTACTCACCAAAAAAGTTATAGCTACAGTTTAGTGAGAAAAGCAGCTGTTTGTTTCAACTTTGTTTCATTTCGCACGTTGCAGTCGAAAAGTATCTCGTGTCGAGAGTTACAGAACACAGCCATTGGTTCAGATTATAAACACACGATTTAAAATAGTAAATTAATTATCTTTATTCGAATTCAAAATACAATATTTTATTTATAAAACTACTTTTTATGTGTGTTAAAATTCTTTTTTGGCGTGGTCACCATCTCAGTTCATTTCTATGTCTGCCAGGAAAAATATGGCTGCTTTTTCTTTTATATTGTCCATTGTGTGTTGTGATTCATTGTGTGGCTTCGATTGTGAGCGGACGTGTTAATTTTTGATCGGGAAGTAATAAAATAAAACCGTAATAGGTAAAAAGAGTGATCTTATACAAAAGAATTATTTTGCGACATTTTTTTAAATTCATTTTTAAAATGTTAACAAAAAAAAACTGCATGAGTGTACCTAGCAGATGCAATTTTGAGAAACTCAACTAGTAAATACATTTGGATTTCTGAAGAGGAATCTTTACAAAAATCGTTAGAAAATCTTCTTTCTACAAATATATTTGTTCGTCAAATATATTTGCCACATCTGAAGAAAAAACATCATCTAACTCAACTAACGCCAATAAGCCGAAAACCCAAGTAGGCATGGATAAATACATCACCGTTGTGAAACGGCAACGAAGCCCTAAATCTGCACAATTATCATCAAAGTCTAAAATATCTAAAGAGAAGGACCCCGGTAAGCCTTCTGATAATAAAAGATTTGCTATTCTTCAAACGGATGAGCCAACAACTTCAAAAAATCGTTTAAACCTCCATCAATTTAATTGAGAACTAAGAAACTTGTATGCAAACTTATTACGGTAATAGGTGAAAATACCTTTAGAGTAACATCTGTGCAGTATGGAAATATTAAAGGAACTAAAATTCAGATAATTCATGAAAATGATTACCGCAAATTGACGAACGAATTGGAGAAAGAAAATGGAGCCTTTTACACCTATTAGCTTAAAAGTGCGAAAGGCCTTCAAGTTGTTAGTAAAGGCATTGATTCTCGCGTAGATCCTGATGACGTTAAAACTGGTTTGGAGGAGAAAGGGTTTAAAATTAAGAATGTTCTTAACATCAGAAATTGAGAAAAGGTACCTCAGTCCATGTTTAGGGTGGAATTAGAACCAGGAGATGTTACCTTAAATATATAATGTTAAATACCTTCTACACCGGAAAGTTACTGTAGAGGAGCCGCATTAGCCCTCAGGACCTGTTCAGTGCATGAACTGCCAGGAGTATAGCCACAATAAGACACATTGCAAATTGCCCACTGTCTGTATTGTGTGTGGTGATCTCCATGGCACATCACAGTGCAGCAAATCACAAACTGACACAAATGTAGAAAATGTATTAATTGTGGAGGCAATCATACTGCTGATTACATGGATAACCCCGTTTATACCCACTTCAAACTCTCACTGCCAAATAAATCATTAGCTCCACCCAAGCATTCCCAGCAGCCGCAATTCATTTCAAGGAACAATTTTCCTCAAACAGGTCAATAAACAATCGAAATAAATGTTCTAAGCTCTAACCAAATTTCTTATGCCAATGTGGTTAAGACTAATATACCAAACGCGAATCAGAAGTCCAAGTCTCAACAGCCCGACCCATATTTTAGCAACCTTGAAGCCACATTGCAGACTTTGGTTCAATCAATAAACACTTTTACGGCTTCTATGACCACCATGATGCAGGATATGCTAAAAATGCAATCAACTATTTTACAGGCTATTAAAAAAAATGATTTATTTAAAAATATGTTTCTGGAACGCAAACGGCATACGCTAACATAAAAATGAACTTGAACACTTCCTGAGGGAAAGGCAAATCGATGTTATGTTGATTGCTGACACTCACCTGACGTCAAGAAGTTAATTTAGGATAAATGGCTATATACTATATGACACTAAAGATCCACGTGGGAGATCTTGTGGAGGTTCGGCTATTCTAATTAAAAATAGAATTAAACATTACTTGTTAAATGAGACATGTGAAGATTATATTTAAGCAACAAATATTTGTATTGAACACATTCACAGTAAATTGGTAATTTCATCAATTTATTCCCCGCCTCGGCTTTCAGTTACAGAAAACCATTACTCAATTTTTTTTACTTCTCTTGGATCCCGATTTATAGCTGCTGGTGACTATAATGCTAAACACACATTTTGGGGCTCAAGATTAATCTCCCCGAAAGGTCGTGTGCTTTTTGATACTATATCAAAATTGGGTTTAGATGTAATCTCCGGCGGGTGTCCCACCTATTGGCCATCTGACCATCAAAAGATCACAGATGTTATTGATTTTGGAATAGTAAAAAAACATCTCATTAGATTGGATACATGTGGAGCCTTCATTGGATTTGTCCTCCGACTACTCACCTACGATTCTCCCTGTATGTTTCCCCCAGGAGATTGGATCCCCATTTAATGACATAATCTCCGAGTGAGGTCGTTAAAACTGGGTCGGCTTTAACACTCGTAAGACCCAGTGTTGCTTATTAACACACAAACAAACGGCCGCAAGTGCTGCTTCATCTGTGCTCATGGATGGTATAAATATTGAGGAATCGGATGCTCTTGATGTTCTTGGAATGAAGATACAGTGAGATGTTCGCTGGGCTGATCATATTTTTAATGTCTCTAAAGAAGCATTCAAGTGCCTCGGTTTTTTGAAACGATGTAAGATGTACTTCACTCCATCCGATTTCCTTACTATTTATACCACCTACATCCGACCGAAAATATAATACAACTCTCATGTTTGGGCCGGTGCCCCAAAGTCTATTTTGGGGTTGCTCGACCGTGTGCAGGAGAGGGCGAAGAAGCTTATCGGTGACAGTAGAATATCCAACTCTATTGACTCACTGGAGTATCGACGCAGTGTAGGGTGCGTTACTCTGTTCTATCGTTACTACAATAGATTTTGCTCTGACGAGATCAGGGGTCTTGTTCCCGAAACTCGCACATTTTTACGTAGCACGCGTTCGTCGTCCAGAGTTCATCCATTTGTGGTCGATTGCAAGGGAATCGTACTACGCATTACAGAGAGAATTCGTTTTTCAGCCGTACGCTTCGTCTGTGGAACAAGCTGCCTGCAGACGTGTTTCCTGTCTGTTATAGCGTTGGAAAGTTCAAGTCAAATGTTCACAAACACTACTCCTCTATCCCCCTCCTCATAACCTATTTTCCTAGTTCTGGAACAATGCGCTGCATATGTAGGGGTCATCCCCTGAGTACTGGTCCAAGATAAAATATAATAAATGAATAGGAGTATTCCAGTCGAAAGTGAAAGGTGTATTCCAGTCGAAAGTGAATTGGCTAAAATATAAAAAATATATAAATATTCATTGTACGGAAAATATATCTTTGAGAACTCCAGAGGATATTAATGAGCCAATTAATGATTTTTCCCAAAATATTATAAAAGCCGTGCAACATGCTACCACTACAAATTTTAGAAATATCAATAGCAGAACTTGTTGAACTTGAAATCGAACACCTTGTCTCAGAAAAAAGAAAGATCAGAAGAGAATGGCAACTTCGCAGGTCTCCCCAGCTTAAAGCTAGGCTTCGAGAATGCGTAAGTTAATTAAGAAATTTGCTTGAAGTCCAAAGAGTGGCTTCCCTCACAACCTATTTGGAAAGCCTCGATGGTAGTCCTCAATCCGATTATTCTTTGTGGAAAGCAGCAAGAGGGTTAAAGAGACCCATTAGATCTAAGCCACCCTTGCGTACTCCAACTGGGGACTGGGCCAGAACTGACTCCGAAAAGGGAATGCTGTACGCTAACCACTTGAGAAACGTGGTTGCTACAGGTTTTGATAAAATTACCAACAAAATGCTTATGCAGTTACCCCTAGTAGCTAGAAGATTCGTCCTTTTTATTTTTAATGCTATTTTACGTCTCGAGTATTTTCCTACTGAGTGGAAGGTGTCTGTCATTACTATGATACCCAAACCAGAGAGGATCCTACAAAAGTTAAGTCATATAGGCTGATAAGTCTATTGCCAACAATTTCAAAACTGTTCGAGAAATTGCTAATGACGAAGTTGACCGCAATCTTGAATCAAGTAGGATGTATTCCTAACCACCAATTCGGTTTTAGGGCTAAGCATAGCACCATAGAACAGACACACAGGCTGGTGAATGTTATCAGAAACGCGTTCGAAGATAAAAAATATTACTCAGCTCTATTCATTGACGTTTCCAAAGCTTTTGACAAAGTGTGGCACGAAGGCTTAATTCATAAAATAAAATTAAACTTGCCTGCAAACACGCACAAGCTGTTAGAGAGCTACTTATATGGCAGGAAATTCGTCGTTACGGAAGGTGATTTCAAAAGCTCGGCTCAGCCAATCGAAGCTGGAGTTCCCCAGGGTAGCGTATTGGGCACAACTTTATATTTGATTTATGCTTCAGACATGCCAACGCTATAAATTAGCATCACAAAATTTGCAAGAACATATTCTTATATTGGAGAAATGGCTGAAACTTTGGATAATCAAAGTAAATGAACAAAAATGTACCCATGTTACATTCACGCTACGTAGAAAAACTTGTTCGGCTATTAAAATCAACAACTATATTGTTTTGCAGCACAGTGAAGTCAAATACCTTGGTATTAATCTCGACCGTAGGCTCACGTGGAAGTCTCACATTGACGCTAAAGTCACCCAGATGAAATTAAAAGCTGTGCAACTAAATTGGCTCATCGTAGAAATCCTATCTTGAAGTTAGATTGCAAACTTTTGCTGTATAACACAATCCTAAAGCCAATATGGAGCTATGAAATTCAATTGTGGGGTACCGCCTCTGCATCTAACGTTGAGAAAATTCAAAAGCGCCAGAATAAAATTCTCCATACAATTACTGCAGCTCCATGGTATGTTAAAAACTCTCGAATTCACAAAGACTAGGTGTACCCTTGATGAAACATGAATTTTGAAAATACGCGATATGGTACATTAACAGACTGGAGTCTCACCCGAGTCCTCTCGCACGTGGCATCCTTAACTTTGGTGGCCACACTCGACTGAAAATACACGCAAGAAACAACTTTTCGTCTAGCATTGGCTAGACCTAAGTAAATAAAATTTTTCAATATTAATTAATTAAGATTTTTTCTGTATTAATTAATGATTTAATTTATTGTTAGTTCTTTTAGAAGATACAATAAATAATCGAATTATTAAAAAAAATATATTGTCCAAATTTCGGCCAAGAAAACTCGCGTGGAATTATTAAAAAATAAACAAATAATTTTGACATTTATGGGTTTTAGAGCAACTATAAAAGCGAAGATAATACTGTTTTCTGTGTTATCTTTTTTAAAAACAATAGTATCGGTAACAGCCCTTCTCAGTAAGAGAGCCACGTCCAACACAGCTAACTGTTTGGTTCAATTATTTAATTATAATAGTTTTAAATTATGCGCATGCGTGTGGTTCGATTCCAATGAATTCCTCTGTACTTTATATTAATCTCTCCAAGGTGCATTAACGTATACACGGTGGCAGCACTAGAGCAAAATTACAACAATACAACAAAAACAGGCATCTGGTAAGCTATGTTTATCAAAAATATATGTAACTATTTTCACAATTATAAACTATGAATTTACCTTTTCATAATTATAAATTATATTTATTTGAATTATTTTTGTGTTCACAAAATAGTTTGTATATGCCTAATTCAGAATAAAACACTAAATTCACTTCCAAAAATGTAAACAATACACTTGACGTAAATGGTTTACTATATTGCCAATAGCAAAAAATTGTCACATGCCGTAGCGCTGCCACCATGTAGATGTTAATGCACCTTGCTTTCAAGTGTATATAATAATCGTATTTATATATAATAACAAGAAAATAATAAATTCACTTTTATTAAACATAAAATTATATAATTTTTAGTTTAGAGAATTAAACATACTGGTATGTATTTCTTAACAATATATGTATTTCTTAACATTATATGTTTTAATAAAAATGAAATTAAATATTAGTTAAATAAATTTTGTTATTAAAAAGTGCTATATTTATATGTTGTAGCAATATGTACTTTTTATTTATAAGTGATCAAAATTATATTCATTTTTGCGACTCGAAATATAATGATAATCCACGCAATGAATTACCTCTATTGTCGCCTTTTAAATTAATATTAAACAGAGTTTTTTGTACAAATAACCAAAAAAAATGTACATTTTGTGTTATACTCCAAGTTGAAAACTTGACAGATTTTAAAATTTAGGGCTAAAGCTGTTGCTACCGCATCTACTTTATGAATTATTTGATCTTCTACGAGTATTACAAATACTTCGTGAACATCAAAATATAATACAATTGAATTACTTTGGTGAATACAAAATTTTTCTGTACACAAATAGTTTTTAATCTACCTTAAAATACACATTTGTACATACTGCATACATACAGTACTGTTCGAAACTTAAGCAACTTTGTCTAAAGAAGTAATCAAAGTCTCATATTTTTGTTTTTATTGTATTTATTGGAAACAATAATTGTAATTATTATTGCATTATGTGCTTACATTCTAATAATAATAAAATAAATTAAATTCTTCTTCTTTAAAAAAATAGAAAAAAGCGAAAGTAAATACGAATAACGTAAGCAACTTTTTTATTTGTTTACTCCTGTCTTTTGTTTTTTCAAAAATTAATACAAATTTTGAAACAGTTATTTCAGTCATGTCAGTTATAATAAAGAAAAAATATATTTTGGTTGATTTAGTTAACTTTGAATTAGTTCTTCAGAAGCATAACTATGGCATGAACACGATACGATAAAGCTTTCAAATCAAATATCGTAGAACATTTCAATAATGGTGAATCTCATATTTCTATTGCGAAGAGGCTTGGAATTAATAAATCAATAGTTTCACGTTGAATTAAAAAGTATAAATCAACTGGAACAATAGAAGTTCTAAATAAAGGCGGACGAAAAAGAAAACATTTGGCGCGCACTGACAGAAAAATCATTCATTTGTTAAAAAATTTTACTTCCCGAAATATTGTAAAAAAGCTTGATCTTAATATTATAGCTAGGCACTGTAAGGAAACGGGGTTTGTGAAATGATTTGAGAAGCTTCATGCCGTCTAAAAAAAAGAAAAACATATAAAAAAAATTATGTATAAATTTTTAAAACTTAGTTCTAAGTTTTTATACATTTTATGAAATTTTAGGCTGGAATTTGCAAAATCACACTCTAATTGGACCGCGGAGAAATGGAAAACAGTTATATTTAGCCATGAGTCTAAATTTAACTTATTAAATTCGGATGTGTATGGCACGTTCGAAGAACAAAGGGAAAGCGCCTAGATCCACGCTATACCAAAGGTTCTATAAAGCATGGGGGTGGAAGTATAATGGTGTGGACCTGCTCTTATGCCAGTGGAGTTGGCCCTTTTGTTGAAATATGTACAAAAATGGACCGCTTCACTTACAGAGACATTTTAGACAACCACATGCTAGAATGTGCAGAACGGGAAATGCCACTTCTATGGGTGTTTCAACATGATAACGACCCGAAACACACGTCGAAGTTGGTTAACGAGTTTTTATATGAAAATGGGGTTCAAACATTGGATTGGCCGGCACAATCCCCTGATTTAAACCCTATAGAAAATCTGTTTGGGGTCTTAAAGCGAAGAGTTTGAATTCGCCTTTTAGGTAACAAACAGGAGCTTTTCAATTGTCTTAAACAAGAGTGGGAATTGATACCCACATCAGTTTTAACAAGCCTTATAGAACCTATGCCAAAAAGATGTGCTGAGATGATAAAAAATCAGGGATACCATACAAAGTATTGAAAGTTGCTTACGTTTCGAACAGCTATAATCGCATTTACTTTTGCTTTTGTTTTTTTAAAGAAGACGAATTTAATTTATTTTATTATTACTAGAATGTAAGCACATAATGCAATAATAATTACAACATTGTTTCAAATAAATACAATACATACAAAAATCTGAGACTTTAATTACTTCGTAAGAAAAAGTTGCTTAGGTTTCGAACAGTACTGGATATTCTCAAATGCAAATCACAATATGAAATTCAAGCGGATAAAAGAACAAAACATCGATATAATTTTTTTAATATTACTGTCAGTTTCACAAGAAAACGTTTTTTCGCATAAATTTTATTTCTTTATTGTAATTAGTACAAATATCTGCATTGCGTACTTACTTTGATCCAATGTTGACCAATTGTCCTTTCCATCATTCCATACTGCTTTTAATTTTGTATCTTTGAGGTTCATGTTGATGTACGCTGCGAAAATGGCATTTAGTTTCGTCCAATTAAAAGCAAAATTCTGTTTTTCGGGGCTTAGCTCATTAGAATTGATTAATTGGGATCTAATCTAATAAAATGAAGATTCGTTATACTCATAAAATTGCCAATTGTGGTTATTATACTTACCAAATCTACTCCAAAATTCTTTTTATATGCAGACCAATTTTCAACGGTATTTGCAATATTTGGATGTGTGTTATTAACTCTTTTACGCGGTAGGTTTCTTCCTTGTCGGCAAAGTTATATTTTAGAAAAGACTGCTCCCGATACATCCTTTTCTAGAAAATAAAAGCATGTAAGTATATGTACATAAATATTTAATATATTTTCATACATATCATTTGCATAACAATAAACTTATTTTTGTGAAAACTTGTGAATTTTTGTTTGGTTTTGTCGACATTGTCTTCCACAAGTTTTGGTACCTAAAAAAAGTTTACCTTTTGCCCGTTGGTTTCTGATTTGTTTTTCACAATTCATCAATTTCTTTTTTATAACGCTGACTACCTTTAAATTTAAACAAAAAAGACTGGATTTTGTAAAGAAATTATTGCTTTATTCATGTACATCATGTACAGCATTTTTCTAATTTTAAGCTCTAAAATATACTAACATTTTTCTAATTTTGAGCTCTAAAATATTTCTGTTTTTTTTATTTTTTATACTTAGCTACTCGGTCAAAATTTTGACAACTATTCGTAAATTCTACCAACAAAATACATGTTGATTTTTGTTAGTGTTGTATTTATTGTAATTCTGCCTTGTAAAGCTGCCTTGTACATAGCCTTTTTGTTTTTTCAAATTAATTTCAAAGTGTAAAGTACCGAGTAGCTAGGTACTCATAATAAAGGTTGGTTAAATTTCAAGGGCCGATGTTGATTTTGAATAAAACACAAACTATTTAGGAAATTATTGTAATTTTATATTATTATGATATAATGGTATTACTCAATTATATATGGTACAAAATATCGTCCAAATGGGCGCCGCGACCACGGCGGCACACCTCCATCCGATGGTCCAAATTTTCGATGACCCTGAGGCATAATGGAGGTTCCATGCCGTTAATGTGCCGAATTATCTCATCCTTTAGCTGTTGAACTGTTGCTGGCTTATCGACGTACACCTTTTCTTTCAAATAACCCCAAAGAAAAAAGTCCAACGGTGTCAAATCACATGATCTTGGCGGCCAATTGACATCGCTATTACCTGAGATAACACGGCCATTGAATTTGTTGCGCAAAAGAGCAATTGTTTCGTTAGCTGTGTGGCAAGTGGCACCGTCCTGCTAAAACCACATATCGTCTACATCCATATCTTCCAATTCGGGCCATAAAAAGTTCGTTATCATCTCACGATAGCGAACACCATTCACAGTAACTACCTGACCGGCCTCATTTTGGAAAAAATACGGCCCGATGATGCCGCCAGCACATAAACCGCACCAAACAGTCACTCTTTGTGGTTGCATTAGTTTTTCGACAGTCACTCTTGGATTCTCATTCGCCCAAATGCGGCAATTCTGTTTATTGACGAATCCACTGAGGTGAAAATGTGCCTCATCATTGAAGATGATTTTCTTCGAAAATAGATCATGATTTTCATAATAAGTCTGGATAACTTTAACACATTGTTGGATTGTGTATCTCTCCATGGTTCAAATTGAATAAGTCTGAAATAGAGAAATGTCAAATGAAATTCGGAAAAAAACTTGGCGTTTAGGTGTGGTTCACATTCGACATCGGGCCTTGAAATTTAACCACCCGATATTTACAATACTAAAAATAACATCTGGTTTGTAAAAAATAAAAAAAAAACAAAAAACAGAAATATTTTACAGCTTAAAATTAGAAAAATGTTAGTATCTTTTAGAGCTTAAAATTAGAAAAATGTTAGTATAATTATAAATGGAAGGATCTATGTGTGAATTTAGTTGCCCCCCTAAAAGCTGTAAACACATTGAAGCAAGTAAATTTGCCGGAACATCCTTTGCTACTGATGTGCCAGATACTGTGTTGCTTAGTTCATTTCCCCTAGACTTCTTATTTTACTTCTGTTGCTAATAAGTTACACAAAAATAAATTTGTAATCTTTTTAATACTTTTAATCGGTTTAAAAGTTTACATGCAATTACAATTTCTTAAATTTTTCAAAATGTTTTTATTTTAAACTTAATTTAGGAATACTGTTTTGTAAACACAAATGCAAAACAGCTGTTTGAATAATTATTGCAAGTAAAAATTTTACTTGTAAAAACTTGCAAGCATTTTTATGGCTCTCAATTTTTTAAGCTCTTTTGACGCTCTCTCGTTGCAAATTTTTTGGGTTAATGAACGCTTTCTAGCAACAATTATTACAAATTTTAAAAAGTTTTTAGTGAATGAATACAACTACTATGTTACTCTTACAGAAACTCTTAATGATGAAACAGAATACGTCCGCAACTTCAAGCAAACACGACTCTCAGAGAAAACAGGCACATAATTGAAACGACGGCTGCAACTTCACAAACTGTCATTTAATATTCTTTTTTATTAGGTAAAAAAAAGCTTTTTCTTTTATTTTTACTTTTCTTCGCAGTAAAGCTTTTGAAGCTTTGGTTTTGTTGACAAACTGCATGAAATTTACTAAAAGTGTGGTAATACTGTTAAAAGCTTTTTTGTTTCAAAGTGAGAGCATAAGAAAAATCGCTGCCAAAATAAAATAGATTCTATTTTACGATTGCATTCTCTGGCGTTATTTTATGCCAAATCGTATGGAGAAAAACGTCATGCCCTAGTTCTGTTTCATCATTAACATACTTAAGCAGAGCTTACACAAGTTAAGCTTTAGCACTAAATTCCATCTTTCATTTCTGTCTGCTCTCAAAAAGGTTTTACATTTTTCGACATTGTTACAATGCTCATCGCAAACAATGCAATTCTTGCTATTTGACACCTCAAGCTTTAATGGACGACAGCAGACAGCAAGCAGCGATATATCAAAAATAAAATACATAAAGGGTGTTTTTTTAAGCTAGATAGAACTTTAAATTGTAAAAAGTAACACAAAAAATTAAATTTTGATGAAACATTTTTTTTATTTGTTTCAGTATACTCTGACAAATCATCATGAATAGACTCACGCTTGAACAACGCTACGAAATTATCCAAATTTACTTTGAAAATCAGTCCCGTTGTTTTATCGCAAAATTGTGTTCAGCGATGAGGCGCATTTTTGGCTTAACGGGTTTGTTAATAAGCAAAATTGCCGCATATGGAGTGAGACCAATCCACAAGAGACCCTACAGACTCCATTACATCCAGAAAAATGCACTGTTTGGTGCGGTTTTCATGCTGGTGGCATCATCGGACCTTATTTCTTCAAAAATGAGGCCGGAGCTCGCGTTACGGTCAATGGAGATCGTTACCGCACCATGATCAATGATTTTTTGTTTGAAAATATGGATGACATTGATCCGGAGGAGATGTGGTTTCAACAGGATGGCGCTACGTGCCATACGGCGAACGCAACCATCGACTTACTGAAATCAAAATTTGGCGATAAGTTGATTTCGAGAAATGGACCTGTCAATTGGCCTCCAAGGTCGTGCGATTTGACACCTCTCGATTATTTCCTACGCTACGTGAAGTCACTGGTTTATGCTGATAAACCAGCAACAATTGACGCCTTGGAGGCCAGCATTGTTCGTGTTGTTCGTGACATACGGCCAGCAGTGCTCGAAAAAGTGGCCCAAAATTGGACGTCCAGAATGCGCTTCGTCAAGAACAGCCGCGGTGCCCATATGCCCGAAATCATTTTCAAATGTTAATGTCACGTATTGATCTTTCGAATAAAAAAAATTTTGATTACAATTTAATTTTTTGTGTTATCTTTTACAATTTCAAGTTCTATCGGGCTTAAAAAAACACCCTATATGTTTAAATGCGCACGATTATTTTAACGACATCACAGCAGCACGACTTCACAACAGCATTTGCTGCTGCTGCCAACTTAGACTAATTTCTATTTTCGTAAGCAGCAAAAAGTAAATGCAGTGCTGCCACTATAAATATAAAGTAGCAGCAATAAGAACTAAAACTTGTTTGAATTGTTTAATAGAAATAAACATCACATAAATAAAATAAACAAATAAATTGATTAGTTTTTACAGTTTTACGTGATATTTTCACGTTTTCAGTCGGTAATTTTAATTTTATTCATGTAAAATATATATGTGGCACCTCTGAAAGTTTCATTGTTTAAATAGACATGGTGCTGTTGCTGCCTTTAAAATAATTATGATGCTGATGAGACGGCAGCATTTGAAGCTACCCTGCCATCAAATAACTTTAAGTTAGCTTGTTTAGACTAACTTAAAGCTAACTACTACGCAATGCAAAATTTACATTAATCAAAGTATATACAAACACTGCAGAATTTCTTTTAAATGACGTTTGGAAGTATTGACAGAACTAAGTCGATTGGCAAAAAAACTGCTCCAAAACCCATAGAAAGAGTGGCTGTGGAGTTTACTCAATGTACATAAGTAGTTTTGAGTTTTAAATTATGTTTCGATCAGCAATCTTTGCTTGAAGTGTGTTTGTAAAGTGCCCTGGAGACTATCAAAAAGTCATCAATCACAAGGTTGTGTGCGTCCGGTCGTTGTTTTTCGGGTACACGTATTTGTTGTCGGCTCTGCTTGAAGAAAATGAAAAAGTTTTGATTTTTATTTTGACGACTGATTTTTTGTACGTCTCCATCTGTGCTTGACAAAAAAATACAATTTTTCTGTGAAAAAAAAAAATAAAATAAAAAGGTAAACAAAATAAAAAATTGGAAGTGAAACAAATATATTTCAATTGTGCTGCGCTTTTTAAAAATTTTCAATTTTGGTTTGGTTTTTACAATTTTTTAATATGTACACCAAATACAAATTGTGATTGACGGCAAAATACAAATTGTGATTGAAGATATATACGTCTCTTTCAAATACTACAATCAGACGACACACACACATATGCACTGCTTGATGACTTATTTTGATAGTCTTCAGGGTACTTAAATGAAAAATATAAAATAGATATATACTTATACTTATAATATATGTATGTATATAGACACGTGTCACAAATAAAATATTATTAATTGATATCGGTAATAAAATAAGGAGCCTATTGTTAATATTGAAAGCCGTCTATTATTTCAATGAGAGGACTCTAAAGCAAGATAAAAAGGCTAAGTTATTACATTAGTATATGTTGGACAGATTGTAAAGCTTTTCCGCGTAATGCTGGAAACAGTTTGACGTGCGCTTATTTGTTGTTGCGTGAGGTCGCGTTGGCTGTTGCCTATATGTGATGATGTGAAGGTAGACGACGGTGGCATGGAAACCATTGGTTCATGAAAATCATATGGTGGAATTGAAGTTTGCTGATATGCCGTGATATAGTGAGTTGAATTCATATTTGGTCGCAAGACAAACAGTGGCTGTTGATTAAAAGCTGGACCTGCATATAAAGTATTTAGGGAAGGCACATTTTGGGTGCGGGTGCACGTGTTAGCTGCATCTGTCTTGTTTGATATATTCAGTGAGGCTGTGTTTCTATAATTTTGTAAACCATTATTAATTGACGTGGGAATAAAAATTGGTACTGTGTTGTGTTTTGATGATTGGTTTATTACTTTTGATTGTGTTGCCGCTGTGCTATGATCTTTGTGTGTGCACATATTTTCATTTATGGATGACAAATTCGGTAATGTCATAAATTTTGCTCCACTAGTTTGTTGAGAATATGTGTGGTATGTTAAACGGTTTCTTCGCGAAGCTAGGTACCTACATATGTTCATTATTAATTTCTTGATTATTCAGCCAGACACTAACTGAATTGGTTTCTGAAGTTGTTTCGTTATCGTCTTCATTCGCCTGATGAAGAATCTTGTATTTTTGCGAAGAAGCTCTCTCTCGAGTTTAGCCTCTTCTTCTCAACGTTGAAGTTCTAAATTAAGTCTCCGAGTTCAGAATATATTTGACGTGGCAGAAATGTTGCTACAAACGGATTGAGGAGACTCTGGGCGGTTTTGGAGTTGCACCGAACATTTTTCGCAGTTCCATTCCTGTTGCGGTTGGTTACTATCGATATTAATAAATGAAATGTTAATTTACATATGCTACAGTATATAACATTATCAGAATCCGCAGACTTATGGCATGCTTGATATGTCGTTGCAGAGTTTGTGGTTGAATTTTGTGTTTGGTTTATGGTAGGTGTGGTGTTGAGTGATTGACCCTGTAAGGAAATTGTAGAATTCATTATTTTTGGACTTACGGAAAGTTGGCCAGATTCTTGATTTTAAATCCAAACTTTAGTAGGGAGTAATACTTAATTAAAATAGTAAATTAATTATCTTTATTCGAATTGAAAATACAAAATTTTATTTATAAAACTACTTTTTATGTGTGTTAAAATCCTTTTTTTGGCGTGCTCACCATCTTAGTTCATCTCTATGTCCGCCAGGAAACATATGGCTGCTTTTTCTTTTATATTGTCCAAACTTCGGCCAAGAAAACTCGCGTGGAATTATTAAAAAATAAACAAATAATTTTGACATTTACTAATATGAGTTTAAAAGCAACTATCAAAGTGAAAATAATACTGTTTTCTGTGTTATCTTTTGTTAAAAACAGCAGTGGCAGTAACACCCGGCTTAAGCTATATCTCGGGTATATGTGGACCGATATAGGAAATTTACATTTTCCATTTTACATAACCCTATTTTATTACCAGAACTGCTTTAAGCAAAAAAAAGTTGTTTACATTCGCTTACGCGACATTTTCCTGAAAAACCCTGTTTATACTATATCTAGGGTATCTATGGACCGATATCGGAAATTTGCATTTTCTTTCTTTAAATAACCTTCTCTTAGTGCCAGAGCTGCTTTTAAGCAAAATAAATTTTTTAAGTTCGCTTACGCGACATTTTATTGAAAAACCCGGTTTAGGCTATGTCTAGGGTATATATGGACCGATATCGGAAATTTTCATTTTCCATATTTATATAACCTATTTAAAACTAAAAGCAGCGTAGCTAAAATGGCTTATGGGCAGAAATTCTACATCGAAAGCTGTTGGTATTTTATACAAATTTAAAAATAAATTATGCAAAAGAACAAAGCTACTGATTTACAATTCGTTAGTACAATCTTATATAAATTATTTAATAACGGCCGTATTCATAAAAAATATTGTATGTTTATTAAACACTTATTTGACAAATTTTCAATAGAAATTTGTCAAATAGCAGTTTAATAAACGTACAATATTTTTTATGAATAAGGCCATAAGTGTTTACGCTTGCAATAAAAATAATATTTCTTTAAAATCTTTACAACGCTCTCAAAATAAAGCATTAAAAATAGTTCATAATTTGCCAAGAACTTTTTCCACAGTAACATTATTTAAAGATATATGTAAAAATATTTTGCCAATCAATAGTATTTTTAGATATCAAGTTCTGTTATTCGTTTTTAAAAGTATGCACAATATAGATAACTAAGTTAAAGTTAAAAAAAAAGTTTGATTTAAAATAATTTATTTTTACTTAAGTCCGGCCAATGCCAGACAAATAGTTTTATTATGCGGGAGCTATTTCGGCAAAATCACCTATTGAGCAATCTGATGGTGGCAACGGTATCCCCTCTTCTCAACCTACTGTGGCCGCTAAAATTAAGTATGTTGCGTGCAAGAGGATTTGGATGAAGTTCCAGTTTACTGAAATACGTTGTCACGTACTTAGCAAATTCCTCTCTTACCAGTGGAATACTCAGATCTTTATGAATTCGTGAATTTTTTACGTACCATGGAGCTGCAGTAATCGTTCGAAGAATTTTGTTTTGTCGCCTTTGAATTTTTTCAATGTTTGACGCTGAGGCGGTGCCCCAGAACTGAATTCCGTAGCACCATATAGGCTTTAGTATTGCGTTGTATAACAAAAGTTTGCAATCTAATTTCAATGTAGAATTTCTGCCCATAAGCCAATTTAGCTGCGCTGCTTTTAGTTTTAACTGAGTGACCTTTGCTTCAATGTGAGACTTCCACGTTAGCCTACGGTCCCGGTGAATACCAAGGTACTTGTCTTCATTGTGCTGCGGAATAGGTGAGTTGTTAATTTGGATAGACGCACTTATTTGTTTACACAGTGTGAATGTGACATGAGTACATTTTTGTTCATTAACTTTGATTTCCCAAAGTTTTAGCTATTTCTCTAATATTCAAATATATATCTGTAAATTTCGTGAAAGCTGGTGGTTTTCATGAACACTGAAAAATGCTGTGTCATCTGCAAAGGTGGAAGTGTGGATTCCGGATGTCGTTGGCATGTCAGAGGCGTAAATCAAATATAAAGCAGGCCCCAGTATGCTGCCTTGGGAAACTCCTGCCTCGATTGACTGAGTTGGGCTTA
The DNA here is from genome assembly GCA_914767995.1 of Thecocarcelia acutangulata. Lineage (NCBI taxonomy): Eukaryota > Metazoa > Arthropoda > Insecta > Diptera > Tachinidae > Thecocarcelia > Thecocarcelia acutangulata. The sequence goes on along the minus strand of OU612098.1, from coordinate 53,519,760 downwards.
TAAAGTCGCCTTCTCTGATAACAAACTTCCGCCCATATAAGTAGCTTTCCGGAACCTTGTGTGTATTTGCAGGCAAGTTTAGCTTTATTTTGTGCATCAAGCCGTCGTGCCACACTTTATCAAAAGCTTGAGAAATATCAATGAATAGAGCTGAGCAATACTTCTTCTTCTCAAAGGTTTGTCTTATGACATTGACTAGTCTGTGCGTTTGTTCTATGGTGTTATGTTTAGCTTGAAATCCAAATTGATGATCAGGGATACATCCCACATTGTTCAATATTGGAGTCAACTTTGCCATTAACAAATTTTTGAATAGTTTTGAAATTGTTGGTAAAAGACTTATTGGCCTATATAATTCTACCTTAGTCAGATCCTTCCCTGGCTTGGGTATCATAGTAATCATTGAGACCTTTCACTCTGTAGGATAATACTAAAGGCGTAAAATAGCGTTAAAAATAAAAAGTAGAACCCTTCTAACTACACAAGGTAGCTGTTCAAATATTTTACCAGTAACTTGATCAATGCCTGGAGCTTTCCTGGGGTTTGTTTTACAAATAACTTTTCGACATCTTGAAAATTAAGTGTCAAAGACACGGGAGGTCTAACAACATATGGTGGTAATTCCGCTGTAATATTCGCTGAATCATTTGTAATAAAAACGTTTCTCAAATGATCGACATACAACATTCCCTTTTCAGAATCGCTTCTTACCCAGTTTCCAGTTGAAGTTCGCAAAGGTGGCTTACCTTTTACGGAAACCTTTAGTCGTTTTCCACAAAGAATAATCAGATTGAGGAGTACCATCAAGACTTTCGAAATATGTTTTAAGGGAAGCCATTCTGTGGATTTCAAGCTGATTTCTTAACTGAGTTATACATTCCCGTAGCCTAGTTTCAAGCTGGGGAAACCTGCGAAGTTGCCACTCTCTTCTGACTCCTCTTTTTTTTTTTTGACAGAAGTTGGTCAATTTCAGACGAATAAGTTCTATTGTTCTCATTTCTAGATCTTAAATGACTAGTGGTAGCATGCTTTTCATTTTCTGTATTTATATAACTTTATTTCATTACCAGAACTGTTTTTAAGCAAAAAAAGATGTTTAAGTTCGCTTACGCGACATTTTCATGAAAAACGCAGTTTGGGCTATATCTCGGGTATATATGGACCGATATCGGAAATTTTCATTTTCCATATGTATGTAACCTAATTTCATTACCAGATCTGCTTTTAAGCACAAAAAAGTTGTTTAAGTTCGCTTACGCGACATTTTCATGAAAAACGCAGTTTGGGCTATATCTCGGGTATATATGGACCGATATCGGAAATTTTCATTTTCCATATGTATGTAACCTAATTTCATTACCAGATCTGCTTTTGAGCACAAAAAAGTTGTTTAAGTTCGCTTACGCGGCATTTTCATGAAAACCCCGGTCTAGGCTATATCTCGGGTATATATGGACCGATATCGGAAATATTCATTTTCCATATTTATGTAACCTAATTTCATTACCAGAACTGCTTTTGCGCACAAAAAAATTGTGTAAGTTCGCTTACGCGGCATTTTCATGAAAACCCCGGTCTAGGCTATATCTCGAGTATATATGGACCGATATCGGAAATTTTCATTTTCCATATTTATGTGACCTAATTTCATTACCAGAACTGCTTTTGAGCACAAAAAAAATTGTGTAAGTTCGCTTACGCGGCATTTTCATGAAAACCACGGTCTAGGCTATATCACGGGTATATATGGACCGATATCAGAAATTTTTATTTTCCATTTGTATATACCCTTATTTCATTACCAGAACTGCTTTTGAGCACAAAAAATTTGTTTAGGTTCGCTTACGTGACATTTTAATGAAAAACTCGATGTAGGCTATATCTCGGGTGTATATGGACCGATATCGGAAATTTGCATTTCCCATTTTCCTGATTTCATTACCAGAACTGCTTTTAAGCACAAAAAAGCTGTGTAAGTTCGCTTACGCGACATTCTCATGAAAAACCGGTCTAGGCTATATCTCGGGTATATATGGACCGATATCGGAAATTTTAATTTTCCATATTTATATAACCTTATTTCCTTACCAAAACTGCTGTTGAGCACAAAAAGTGTGTAAAGTTTCAAGCAAAACAAACAATTTTTTTTTCAAAAATTTCCATATAAAATTGCAAAAAACAAAATGTTTTTTTTTCGGAATTTTGGATATATCTCATCTATATGTGAACCGATATTACTGAATTTCAATAGAAAACCCATGAATCGATGGGGCAAAAGAATGGTGAAAGAAAAAAGTTTTTAAGTCTAATGGTTTTCTCAGAAACGGTATTTCAACAGCGGACAGACGGACATCGCTTAATCGACTTTTCCATTAATTCTGATTCAGAATATATATACTTTATAGGGTGAAGGGTATAAAAAAATTCAGGTCAAGTATAAAAATTAAAAGTGTCTGACATTCTGGAAAAAAGAGAAGATATATTTACACTTATCAGCTTAAGAGCGCTAAAGGCATTCAGGTCGCTATAAAATGTATTAACTCTTGTGTAGACACTGATGATATAAAACCTGTACTGGAAGATAAAGGCTTTAAAATTAAAAACATAGTGAACCTTAGGAACTGTGAAAAAATTCCTTAACCCATATTTAGGGTTGAACTGGAACAAGGAAGAATGAAGTACGCCGAATTTATACCCTCAAACTTCGTCTACATCGTAGGCTTTCCGTTGAAAAGCCGCATAGGCGGTTAGAACCCGTTTAGTGCCTAAACTGCCAAGAATTTGGTCACACTAAGGCTTATTGTAAATTGCTTATAGTTTTTGTTGTATATGGCGAACTTCACGGCACAAAATGAATCGAATGTTAAAAAATGCAGCAACGGTGGCCATACGGCAAATTATTATACTCAATTTAAGCGGTGAATGACAAAAAGTCTCCAAGCTCTGCTAAGCAATCCCATCAGTCGAATATCATTTCTGAAAAGAACATTTCCCAGGTAGGACAGTCAGCCAGCCACAAAAGCATGAAATACTCCAAACAAGTTTCTTATGCTAATTCGCTTAAGTCCGACATACAAAACTTGAGTCAGGAGCCCATGTTTCAAAACTTCGATCCAAATTTGTGCAGTATTGTGGACCCTGCAGACTCTTGTTCAATCCATAAACACATGTACGATTTCTGTGACAGCAATGATGCAGAAATTGCTAATAATGCAATCCACTATTTTGCAGGCAATTTTAAGCAAATGGAATCCGTTAACACCAAAATTAATTTGAGCACTTCCTTATGCCTAAATTAAAATACTATATACTATATGACACTAAACAACCACCTGGCAAATCTTGTAGAGGCCCAAAAATTCTGACAAAAACCAGAAGCAAGCAATTATTGCTAAAGAACACACATGAGAAGTATCTCCAAGTAACAAATACATGCATTGAACATTTAGTTGAAAAATTTTTTATTTCCTTTATTTATTCACCGCCCCGATGTTCGTTAACAGAAATTATTTATTCAATTTTTTTAAAATCACTTGGGCCTTGATTTTTAGCGGCTTTCGACAATAAAACACACTTTTTGGACATCACGTCCACATTTCCAAAATGGGCGTAGATGTGGTTTTAAGCGGACAGCCTACTTATTGGCCGTCAGACCGACGAAAGATCCCAGACGTTATAGATTTTGGAGTGAATGTAAGTGGAGCCTTCATTAGATTTGTCATCAGATCACTCACCTACTATAATTTCTATTTTGTTTCCCTAAGAGATTGGCTCCCCGTTGACTATCAATAGAGTTAATTGGCTAAAATACAAAAAAAATTTTGAATACACATTGCACTGAAAACCTCGCCTTGAGAACGCATGAGGATATTGATGTGTCATTTAACGATTTTTCTGAAAACCTCAAACTGGCCGTAAATCATGCAATAGTCATATAAAAAAACAATAGAACTTATTCGTCTGAAATTGACCAACTTCTGTCAAAAAAAAAAAAGAGGAGTCAGAAGAGAGTGGCAACTTCGCAGGTTTCCCCAGCTTGAAACTAGGCTACGGGAATGTATAACTCAGTTAAGAAATCAGCTTGAAATCCACAGAATGGCTTCCCTTAAAACATATTTCGAAAGTCTTGATGGTACTCCTCAATCTGATTATTCTTTGTGGAAAACGACTAAAGGTTTCCGTAAAAGGTAAGCCACCTTTGCGAACTTCAACTGGAAACTGGGTAAGAAGCGATTCTGAAAAGGGAATGTTGTATGTCGATCATTTGAGAAACGTTTTTATTACAAATGATTCAGCGAATATTACAGCGGAATTACCACCATATGTTGTTAGACCTCCCGTGTCTTTGAGACTTAATTTTCAAGATGTCGAAAAGTTATTTGTAAAACAAACCCCAGGAAAGCTCCAGGCATTGATCAAGTTACTGGTAAAATATTTGAACAGCTACCTTGTGTAGTTAGAAGGGTTCTACTTTTTATTTTTAACGCTATTTTACGCCTTTAGTATTATCCTACAGAGTGGAAGGTCTCAATGATTACTATGATACCCAGGCCAGGGAAGGATCTAACTAGAGTAGAATCATATAGACCAATAAGTCTTTTACCAACAATTTCAAAACTATTCGAAAAATTGTTAATGGCGAAGTTGAGTCCAACATTGAACAATGTGGGATGCATCCCTGATCATCAATTTGGCTTTCGGGCTAAGCATAGCACCATAGAACAAACGCACAGACTAGTCAATGTCATAAGACAAATCTTTGAGGAGAAGAAGTATTGCTCAGCTCTTTTCATTGATATTTCTCAAGCTTTTGATAAAGTGTGGCACGACGGCTTGATGCACAAAATAAAGCTAAACTTGCCTGCAAATACACACAAGCTTCTGGAAAGCTACTTATACGGGTGGAAGTTTGTTATCAGGGAAGGCGACTTTATAAGCCCAACTCAGCCAATCAAGGCAGGAGTTCCCCAAGGCAGCATACTGGGGCCTACTTTATATTTGATTTACGCGTCTGACATGCCAACGACATCCGGAATCCACACTTCCACCTTTGCAGATGACACAGCGTTTTTGAGTGTTCATGAAAACCACCAATTAGCATCACGAAATTTACAGGAATATACTTCAATATTAGAGAAATGGCTGAAACTTTGGAAAATCAAAGTTAATGAACAGAAATGTACTCATGTTACATTCACACTGTGTAGGCAAACATGTCCGCCTATCCAAATTAACAACTCACCTATTCCGCAGCACAACGAAGTAAAGTACCTTGGTATTCACCTGGACCGTAGGCTAACGTGGAAGTCTCACATTGAAGCAAAGGTCACTCAGTTAAAACTAAAAGCAGCGCAGCTAAATTGGCTTATGGGCAGAAATTCTACATTGAAATTAGATTGCAAACTTTTATTATACAACGCAATACTAAAGCCTATATGGTGCTACGGAATACAGTTCTGGGGCACCGCCTCAGCGTCAAACATTGAAAAAATTCAAAGGCGACAAAACAAAATTCTTCGAACGATTACTACAGCTCCATGGTACGTAAAAAATTCACGAATTCATAAAGATCTGAGTATTCCACTGGTAAGAGAGGAATTTGCTAAGTACGTGACAACGTATTTCAGTAAACTGGAACTTCATCCAAATCCTCTTGCGCGCAATATACTTAATTTTAGCGGCCACACTCGGCTTAAAAGAAGGGATACCGCTGCCACCATCAGATTGCTCAATAGGTGATTTTACCGAAATAGCTCCCGCGTAATAAAACTTTTTGTCTAGCATTGGCCGGACTTAAGAATCACATTTTTTAATTTTTAAATTTAGTATTAAGATTTGAATACTTATTGTTAGTTCATTTTGAAGATTCAATAAATAAAAAAATGCTTAAAAAAAAAAAAAAAAAAAGCAGTTCTGGTAATGAAATTAGGTTACATAAATATGGAAAATGAAAATTTCCGATATCGGTCCATATATACCCGAGATATAGCCCAAATCGGGGTTTTCATGAAAATGCCGCGTAAGCGAACTTACACAATTTTTTGTGCTCAAAAGCAGTTCTGGTAATGAAATTAGGTTACATAAATATGGAAAATGAAAATTTCCGATATCGGTCCATATATACCCGAGATATAACCTAAACTGCGGTTTAATGAAAATGTCGCGTAAGTGAACTTAAACATCTTTTTTTGCTTAAAACAGTTCTGGTAATAAGATGAGGTTATATAAATATGGAAAATGAAAATTTCCGATATCGGTCCATATATACCCGAGATATAGCCCAAACCGGGCTTTTCATCAAAATGTCGCGTAAGCGAACTTAAACAACTTTTTTCACCTTGAAGCAGTTCTGGTAATAAAATAAGGTTATATAAATATGGAAAATTAAAATTTCCGATAGCGGTTCATATATACCCGATATATAGCCTAACAGGTTTTTTGATGAAAATGCCGAGTAAACAACTTTTTTGTGCTCAAAAGCAGTTCTGGTAATGAAATAAGGTTATATAAATATGGAAAAAGAAAATATCCGATATCGGTCCATATATACTCGAGATATAGCCTGAACCGATTTTTCCAATAACATTTTTTTTTTGCTGAAAAGCAGTTCTTGTTATAAAAGAAGGTTACGAAATTAGAGAAAATTAAAATTTCTGATATCGGTCCATATATACCCGAGATATAGCCTAAATCGGGTTTTTCATGAAAATATCACGTAAGCGAACTTAAACAATTTGTTGTCCCCAAAAGCAGTTCTGGTAATGATATAAGGTTATATAAATATGGAAAATTAAAATTTTCGATATCGGTTCATATATAGCCGAGATATAGCCTGAACCGATTTTTCCATTAAAAATTTTTTTTTTTTTTTTGCTGAAAAGCAATTCTCGTTATAAAAGAAGGTTACTAAAATACAGAAAATAGAAAATTCCGATATCGGTTCATATATAACCGAGCATATTTAGGTCACATTTTTAATATACTATACATATTCGTGACTACACTCTTACTTGTTTTTTTTTATTTTGCTTGACTGATGTTGCGTTGAAAACGTTTTTACCGATTGTCGTAATAAGTTGTTTTACCAGCTTAGTAGAAATAGCCCATCACAACTATATTAGTGGTGGTTTCAAATTTGTTTTTATGTTTTAATAGGATTAAAACAAGTATGTATTTTGTACTCGTAGTTTATAAATTGTTTATTTATTGTAAATTTTGATGAGCAACTCGAGGTTGCTCCAATCAATTCTACTGAATTAATCCTCGCTTAAACTAAAATTATAATTTCTTATATACTACTTATGAGAAGTTCTATACGACTCATCTATATTAATTGTTATATTATCAAAGTTAATGTATAGGAAACTAATTTGGTTCCTATGTTTAGGGGTAAGCTGGTCAGACGTCACATATGCACATATGCAGAAGGTTCAAGGCCATAAATTGTTTCTTTGGTATGTGCATACATATGTACGGGTGCGGCGTGAATCAAGTGTTTTTAGATTTAATTATTACATTGCAACACACATGCATACATACCTTCATATCCCCATATCATTCGCAGCTCAAGTGAATTTCAAATGATTGCACTTAATAAGCGCACAGTCGCGACGACGGACAGTGACAGCAAGAGGTGTCAAGTGACGTGGGTTGTGCATTTTTAAAAAATAACTTAATATTCTTTTAGTTATTTCTTATGCATGCCTTTAATAGGATGCATTCATGTTATGGCTAAAAGAGTGAATTTATGTCGTGGTCATGTTACAATGTTGTTGGCTCATTTGTCTGAAGAATAGCAGACCTATTACTATACGTTGTCGTATCGCTTTTATCATCTTGAGATATTTTCGATTGGGATGATATTTGAACGGATTTGGTACTTCACTGCCGTTTGACTACGGTTACATACCTCTCCATGCCTACTTATATCTTCGGCTTATCTGGAAGATAGTTTGTCTTCTGTTGTAGCAACAATATTTGGCGAACACGAATGCGTACGTTTCCTATCTCTTTTTCCAATGATTTTTACACAGATTCTTCTTCAGAAACCAAAAGGGTTTTTCTAGTGAAGCTTTTTCAGAGTTACATCTTCTATGTACACTTATGCAGTCTTCTTTACAATTTAAAAAGATATTAAAAAATGTCACAAAGTTTTTCTTTTGCAGTTGTTGTCGGTTAATTGAACCTCGCTTACTTGAGTTTTCCGCTTTATTGCACTAAATATCATAGAACGAAATCTTACAGTATAACTGTGTATTTAAAAATACTCGTTTAGTTGAGTTCCGCACAATTTCGTCACACGCTTAATTATTTCACTAAATGAGACCACATTACGAAAAACAAGAGGAAATGTTTCGGTTAATTGTTGCCGTCGGCTTAATGTGCTTTTGGTTCACAATTGAAAAAAATTACTTTGCGACAGAAACTCATATTTCATGCTTCTACTCGTCATTGTTTACATTTCTAGTAGAAAATTTTCAACAGGTAAAGAGTTTGAAAAAATTACTTCAAGAAGCCACTTTACTTTAAATATTAAACAAAAATTAAATTTAATTGATGATTAAAAAAAATGTGACAAAATGTTACTTTGCGAAAAATATAAATGAATTCTAAAAAGCAAAGATTCAATTGTTAAAAAATCTAAAATGTTGAGATTTTCAACAAAAAGAAACCGATGCGGTGACTGTTAAAATGTTGAGAAAGCCCTAATAACATATTTTAAACAAATGCGTGAACGGGGAGCCTTAATTTTCCGCAACATCGTTTTGGAAAATGCTAAAAAGTCCGATGTGGAAATGTGTGTTGATTTCAACCCGAGTAATGGTTGGCCTCATCGTTGGCAGAAAAGGGAAGAAACAGTTCAAAAAAAGTGCAAGAAGAAGGCGTGTCTGCCGATATTGATGAAGCAAACGCATTCCTTGATAAATTTTTGCCAAATTTAATATCAAAATATGAGCCTTCAGATATATTTAACGCCGATGAAAGCGGCTTGTTCTTCCGAGCATTACCTAATTCAACATTATTAAAAAAGGAGACAAGAAGTGTGGTTTTAAGAACTCGAATGAACGTTTAACACTACTATTTATATGCAATGCTACCGGAGATTATAAAATAGGTATTATTATTGGCAAATCAAAAAATCCACGATGTTTTAAAAACAACTAGATGATATAGAAAATCTTATTATCGAAAGCCTTAACAAATCTAAAATTCAAATGTTGATGACAGATTTTTTTAATCATATTTAATTGAACATATGTATGTATGTCTGTATGTTTCATGTTTTGTATAACATACAATAATATACATTTCCATACATATATTTTTAATAATAATGTACGATGAACGTGTCTGATTTTTATTTTGTTTAAATATATATGAAGGTTTCTTTAACTTAATGAATATTTAAATAAGTTATATTTTCTATGTATATATGGGTGTTTCACTTTATTGCACGTCGTGCTCAATTAAGAGATTTCGTTTTAATTGAGTTGGCAACTTAATTAACCAAGAACTGCTTAATTGAGTACCTGTTTAACTACGTCAAAAGTTGTGCATTTTTAGAAACTCAGTTAAGAGGAAATAACTGTATTAAGACCACTTGTTACTTATGCCGGGGTTCTTCTTATTCCGGTTGTATTACTTGTCGATCTTTTTTTTTTTTTTAACTTGGACCGGTACTCAGGGGATGACCCCTACAAATGCAGTGCATTGTTCCAGAACTAGGGAAATAGGTTGTGAGGAGGGGGAAAGAGGGAGTAGTGTTTGTGAACATTTGACTTGAACCTTCCAACGTTATAATAGACAGGAAACACGTCTGCAGGCAACATGTTCCACAGACGAAGCGTACGGCCAAAAAACGAATTCTCTCTGTAATGCATAGTACGATTCCCCGGACAATCAACCACAAATGGATGAGCTCTGGACGATGAGCGCGTGCTACGTAAAAATGAGCGCGTTTCGGGAACAACATCCCTGATCTCGTCAGAGCAAAATCCATTGTAGTAACGATAGAACAGAGTAACGCACCCCACACTGCGTCGATGCGCCAGTGAGTCAATAGAGTTGGATACCCTACTGTCACCGATGAGCTTCTTCGCCCTCTCCTGCACACGGTCGAGTAACCCCAAAATAGACTTTGAGGCAGCGGCCCAAACATGAGAGTTGTATTCCATTTTCGGTTGGATGTAGGTGGTATAAATAGTAAGGAGATCGGATGGCGAGAAGTACATCTTACACCGTTTCAAAAAACCGAGGCACTGGAATGCTTCTGTAGAGATATGAAAAATGTGTTCAGTCCAGCGAACATCACACTGTATCTTCATACCAAGAACATCAAGAGCATCCGATTACTCAATATTTATACCATCCATGTGTACGGATGAAGCAGCATCTGCGGTCGTTTGTTTGTGTGTTAATAAGCAACATTAGGTCTTACGAGCGTTAAAGGCGACTCTGTTTTTACAACCCCACTCAGAGATAAATAGAAGATCACTATTCAGTGAATCATTCATATTTAGCCTCTTAGCAGCGACCTCTGATAGGCTGGGTCTATAACTAAAAGAGTATGAGTGGCAAATGCTGCTGTCATCCGCGAGAGAGTGGATAGGGTTGGAAGTTTGATAGAGAAGGTCATTCAGGAGAATAAGAAATAGAGTAGGAGAGAGAACGGATCTAAGACAAATATGTCAAACACGAATCTAAAAAATGCTGTTTATGAAAATGCTGAAATGCTGTTTATAAAAACTTCTTTTTTTTTTGCTGAAAATTTTGGTTTAATTAAAAAGTTGCTCAAATCCTGATAAAACAATTTATATGAAAGAATAATATCGCTATATAAATTTCATGAAAAATATTGAAAAAATGTGGCTTAAGAACTTTATATAAACAAAATTGTGATAAAACAGAGGCTACACGAAACACGTCGGGAGCAGTAGCAAATGGATATCTGTCCCAGTTTGTGACGTTGTTGATATATTAATGATTGTATGGAACGTAAATAATGCAAACAAGCAGCTATCTGTTACATTCATATTCGCTTCATAGTTTAATACAAGTATAAGTATTTGATTTTAAGTATATAATTCGTTTTTAAAGTAGTTGTTGTAAACAAAATTGTTAACTTTCATTTTGCTTTACCTATTTTTATATGTGGCTGTCTTTGTCATAATTGCAGTTGCACCAACACATGTCTCAATATCAGGATCAACAGAGGCTAGAGTGGGTGATGTAGTGCCTCTTACTTGCGTAACAGCAGCGTCAAATCCACCAGCTGAAATTAAATGGTTGGTTGGTGGTCGTCAAATTCGTAACGCAACATCACGCACCATCGTCAGCCCCGAAGGTAAGTCAAAAAAACGAGTTTTCAAAATTTTTAAATAAGTAATATAGTATGAATTTGAGCCATCATATAAATATGTTGTTTATGAATGTATGTATATCCACTGGGGAAGTCATTCACATAAATTACTTTCGTAATGTCATTTGTATATCTTTTTTTTAGAAGAGACTAGGTATTTATTTTACATATTTTACCTATATTTATGGTTTTATTTTCGAAAAAAGATTTAAGCCGACAGCTGTAATTGCCAATGCTAGACGCATGTATGTATGTATTAAAGGGCTGCACAGAACGTTCTAAAGAACACTGCTCACTACTGTGTAGTAGTTCCAAGCACTGTAGTACTTACAAGCTATAGAAAATTTAGAAACAGAACGTTTTCATAGTCTTGAAACGCCTTCCCGACAGTACTTGACTGTACTTGAATTCTGTTTCACAGCAAGATCCAAAACAAAACATAACAATAAAGCAAATAAACGATGAACCACAGAAAGCACATTGGCATTTGAGCATATTGCGTATTAAATGTTTGCGCTTAATAAAAAGACACAAACCATGAACAACAACAACAAATTTCATAAACAGAACTGAAGTAGAACATTAATTCAATGCTTGAAGTTCTAATACTTATAATTTGTTCTATTTCATTTGGTTCTACTTGTGTTTGGTTCTGTTTGTTCTAAATGCTTATAAGGCAGTATTCGTTTTTGTGTTTAGAACATTTCGGCACTGAAGTGTTTGTTTTGAAATTTTCCGTAGGAGTGGATTTGGGTGAAGTTCCAGTTTACTGATATACTTTGTCGTATAAGTACTTAGATAATTCGCCTTTTACCAGTGGGACACACACATCCTTATGAATTCGTGAGTTTTTTTAAGTACCATGGAGCTGATTTAATCGTTCGAAGCAATTGGTTTTGTCGCCTTTAGATTTTTTCAATGTTTGACGTTGAGGCGATGCTCCATAATTGAAGTCCGTAGCACCATAGAGGCTTAACAATTGCCTTGTATAACAATCCAAGTTTAACGTAGTTTCACTGCTTTTAATTCAAACTGAGTGACTTTCGCATCTGTGTATGTACAATGCTAACACGTTAGCCTAAGGTGGAGATGAAATACCAAGGCACGCCACTGTGCTGCGGAATAGGTGAGTTGTTAATTTGGATAGGCCAACATGTTTGTTTACGCAGTGTGAATGTAACATGAGTATTGTTCATTAACTTTGATTTTCCAAAGTTTTAACCATTTCTCTAATTTTGAAATACTTATATTCCTGTAATATAAGTATTTCAAAATTATACTTATATTACTGTAAATTTTGTGAAGCTAATATCGTTACTGCCGTCGAGGCAGCATGCAAAAGGCAACGGTCCGCGGAAGAAACAGCTAACACGAGCAAAAAGCCGAGGAAGGGGTCCTGAATAGGGCTGCTGTTGACCGAAGCAACTCTGACGGAGCAGTCCCACGTGAAAAATGGGGGTTGATCAGCCAGAGACTGCTGGACAACTTCCTTAAGGCGCTCGAATGCAACACCGGTCCTCCACCGCAGTTCACTGATGCAGGGTGGATCCAGGGCCGAGTCAAACTAATCTCATGTGTTGACGAGAAATCTGCCAGCGCCATGAAAGAGGTTATCGCATCATTGGGGGAAGTGTGGCCCGGGCCACAGCTGGAGCTGATCTTGGTCAGCAACATCCCTCGTCGGTCGAGGACGGCTGCAGTTGTTCCTGCTGTGATTTTCAGGATCCTTCAGATCGCGAAACCTGACCTCCCTACACAAGACTGGAAGGTAGTCAGTGTGCTAAAGGATCCAGTAGAAAGGTGGTTGTGGTTCTTAACAATGAGTCTCTGCCATTACTCCGAGTCAGACTGGGCATGGTATTCTATGAATACCAGGGAACCAGGCTTTGTCTGTATCAGGGTGATGACAAGATTGACCACAACTCCGACGAAAAAGCCAAAGAGCCTATAAAATTACAAGGTGTGGAGGTTGAGGTGGATACCAATTCAACACAGAGCTCACAATCAAGCTCTAGTTTGGTTGGCGGGTTCTTTGAGGGATTGGAAGACGCCACAGTTGGTGATGAGGACAGTCTACTGGATTCCGATCCGGAGAATGCCACCATCATCAACTTCGAACTCGACACCGAATAAACGATGAAGGTTACACAGATTAATCTTCATCACAGTAAAGCAGCGTCAGCTAGCCTTTTATATCGTCTCGCAAAGTGAGACGTTAATATTGCGCTAGTACAAAAACCATAGACAAACAATGGGAAGATCCTTGGACTAGGCGCGAAAGGCTATAAACTAATATATGCAGCAAATTCAGGTAATAGGGACGTAACCAGAAGATCCTGTATCATAGTCAGAAAGCACATAAATATCTTCAGTTTTGTAGTAACGTGAATAGTACATCTGATACATGAAGACTTCGGAGAATACTTTCTAAACAACCGACAATCCCAAGCCTTATAATGGGTGATTTTATAAGAACTATCGGAAATTTAAAAAAAAAACACATAAAATTCAGAAAAATGCATGAAATATTTATTTGGATCGATAGTTGGGTCAATATAATTTAATGTTTGAAGATTATTTCATGCAAATGTTGGCCGCGGCTGCGCCTCAAATGGTCCATCCGCTTAGTCCAATTTTGGCATACTCTTTCCAACATTTCGGCCGGTATCTCACGAATAATGTTGGCTTCCAGTGCGTCAAGCGAAGCGGGCTTGTCGCTATAGACATTAGCCTTAACATAGCCTCCAAAAAATAGTCTAGAGGCGTTAAATCGCACGATCTGGGCGGCCAATTGACTGGTCCCAAGCGTGAAATAAACTGTTCACCGAACTCGCTTCTCAATTGGTCCATTGTTTCGCGTGCTGTGTGGCATGTGGCACCGTCTTGTTGAAACCACATGTCATGCAAGTCAAGCTCTTCCATTTTGGACAAAAAAAAGTTTGTTATCATCGCACGGTAGCGCTCACCATTCACAGTAACGTTGTGATTCGCATCATCTTTGAAGAAATACGGCCCAATGATGCCGCCAGCCCATAATCCGCACCAAACGGTTGTTTTTTGTGGATGCATTGGTAGCTCTTGCAATGCTTCTGGCTGCTCTTCACTCCAAATACGGCAGTTTTGCTTGTTTACGTATCCATTCAACCAGAAATGAGCCTCGTCGCTGAACACAATTCTTCGATAAAAAGTGGATCTTCATCTAACTTTTCAAGTGCCCATTCACCAAAAATTTGGCATTGTGGTAGGTCGTTTGGCTTCAATTCTTGCACCAGCTGTATCTTATAAGGCTTCACACCCAAATCCTTCCGCAAAATTTTCCACGTAGTGGAGTAACAGAGGCCAATTGCTGCGAACGGCGCCGAATGGATAATTCACGGTCATCACCAACACTGGCCGATACGGCTGTGATATATTCTTCAGTTCGCACTCTACGTAAGCGTGTTGGTGGTTTAATGTCCAACAACGTAAATTTGGTGCGAAATTTTTTTACAATAGCCCGAATAGAAGCCTCAGTAGGTCGATTAAACTGACCATAAAATGGAAGAAGCGCGCGATGAACTTTCTTAACAGAACACGCATTTTGGTAATAAAATTCAATAATTTGCAAGCGTTGTTCGTTTGTAAGACGATTGATGATTAAATTATAGACCAAACTGAAGATGTTTGACAGTGACACAAGATACAAAACGTGCGTGAGCTGTCAAACTAGTGTTGCCAAAAAGATAATAGCAAAAAAAGGCAGATGGATGTTGGATCACAAATTGCGAGGAAACGGGTAATCAAACATTGAGAGAGAACGATAGTTCTCCCCTGTCACACGCCCGGAATGCGGTATTCTTGGTATAACAAAAGATATGCTACACTGGGCAATCCAAAGTTTCCATCCGTTCAAATCACAAGGACAGGATGGAATAATTCCCGCAAATCTACAAAACAATCTAGATCTGATCACTCCATGGCTCCTTGAGATCTATAGAGCCACTCTAAGCTGGTCGTATATCCCTAGGGAATGGACCAAGAGCAAAAGGAGGGAAGATTTCTCATACTAAAGCAAAAGAGTACAGGCCAATTGGCCAGACATCCTTTCTTTTGAAAATGCTAGAAAGGATCATAAACATCCACATAAGGTCCAATATTAGCAAAAACCATCTGTCGCCATCTCAACACGCCTATACAAAGGGCAGATCAGTTGAAACGGTGCTTCATAGTTTGGTCAGTCATATTGAACGGATAGTAATAGGTTTGCTATACTGCAAACAGATGAGCCAACAATATCTAAAAAAAAACCTTTAAGACGCCAACAATATATTTGCGAGAGCCTACCTCTAGTGAGATGGTAAAACAACTTATTACGGCAATTGGCAAAGTCACTTTTAACGTAGCATCGGTTAAGCACGGCAACATTAATGAAACGAAAATCCAGGTAAACAGTACAAATGAATACCGAAACTTGTCTGACGTTCTGGAGAAGGAGAAACGATCATTTTACACATATCAGCTTAAAAGTACCAAAGGTATTCAGGTCGTCATAAAAGGGATTGACCCTTTTGTATATACGAATGATGTAAAAACCGGACTAGAAGACAATGGCTTTAAAATTAAAAATGTGGTTAATAATAGAAGCCATGAAAAAATTCCTTAGCCCATATTTAGGGTTGAATTGGAACCTAGAGATGCTGTCTTGAAAAATAATGAAGCGCATCTAATTTATAACCTCAAATATCTTTTGCATCGTAAGGTTACCGTTTAGGAGCCTCATAAGCGTTTAGGGCCCGTTCAATGCCTAAACTGCCAAGAATTTGGCCATACTAAGGCCTATTGTAAGTTGCCCGCAGTTTGCGTTGTGTGTGGTGAACTTCACGGTACATCACAAACCTAAGACTGACTCGAGCATTAAAAAATGCAGTAATTGTGGAGGTAACCATACTACAAAATGCTCACTTCAAGAGGTCTATGACAAATAGGCCAGCAATTTTAAACATGCCACCCCAGCAGACAAACACCATTTCTACAACCAATTTTCCCCAGGTACGCCAGCCAACCAGCCATATAATTATGTAAACCCCCAAACAAATTTCTTATGCGAATGTGGTAAAATCCGATAAACTAAACTTGAATCAGGAGCCCAAGCCTCAAAACTCCGATCAAAATTTTAGCAATCTTGAGGCAACTCTGCAGACTCGTGTTCAATCTATAAATACATTTACGGTTTCCATGACAAACATAATGCAGGAAATGCTGAAAATCCACTATTTTGCAGGCAATTTTAAACAATTGAGTTGGTTAAAAATATGTTTAATATTCTGGAACGCGAACGGTATCCGCCAACACAAAAATTAACTTGAGCACTTCCTCATAATGTTGATTGCTGAAACTCATTTGACAACAAATAGCTATTTCAAAATTAATGGCTACACACTATATGGTACTAAAGATCCCCGTGGTAGTTCTTGTGGAGGCTCAGCAATTTTGATAAAAACTAGAATTAAGCACTATTTGCTAAACGAGACATGTGAGAAGTATCTCCAAGCAACAAACATAAGTATTGAACATTTTCATGATAAAATTGTTATATCCTCGATTTACTCACCACCACGATTTTCAGTAACAGAAAATCAGTATTCACATTTTTTCACTTCACTTGGGCCTCGATTTTTAGCGGCTGGCGATTATAACGCTAAGCACACTTGTTGGGGATCACGTTTAATTACCTCGAAAGGCCATGTGCTTTTGGGCACCGTTTCTAAAATGTGCTTAGATGTGGTTTCAAGCGGACACCCCACTTATTGGCCGTCGGACCGACGAAAGATCCCAGACGTTATAGATTTTGGAGTTGTGAAAAATTTCCTTTAGAGTGGATGCAAGTTTCATTTTCCGTTATTTGGCTAAAATACAAAAAGTTTTTGAGTACACATTGTACTGAAAATATCGCCTTGAGAAGGCAAGAGGATATTGATGTGTCAATTAACGATTTTTCTGAAAACTTCAAACTGGCCATACAGCATGCTACCACTAGTCATTTAAGATCTAGAAATGAGAAAAATAGATTTTATTCATCTGAAATTGAGCAACTTCTGTCAGAAAAAAGCAGAGTCAGAAGAGAGTGGCAACTTCGCAGGTCTCCCCAGCTTAAAACTAGGCTACGGGAACACATTACTCAATTAAGAAATCTGCTTGAAATCCACAGAATGGCTTCCCTTAAAACATATTTGCGAAGCCTTGTTGGTACTCCTCAAACTTAAAAACTTCCGTAATAGGTTAGCCACCTTTGCGAACTTCAATTGGAGATTGGGCAAGAAGCGATTCTGAAAAGAGAATGGTGTATGTTAATGATTTGAGAAATGTTTTTACCACAAATGATATAACAAATGATGCATCTGAATTACCACCATATGTAGTTAGACCGCCTGTGTCCTTGCGATTCACATTTCAAGATGTAGAACAAGGTATCAGTAACATAAACCCCAGGAAAGCTCCAGGTATTGATCAAATTACTGGCAAAATGCTTGAACAGTTACCTCGTGTAGCTAGAAGAGTTCTACTTTTTATTTTTAACGCTATTTTACGCCTTGAGTATTACCCTGCAGAGTGGAAGGTCTCTATGATTACTATGATATCCAAGCCAGGGAAGGATTTGACTAAGGTAGAATCATATATACCAATAAGTCTTACCAATAATTTCAAAACGATTCAAAAGATTGTTAATGGCAAATTTTTTTTTTTTTTTTTTTTTTTTTTTAACATTATTATTTTATTTATTGAATCTACATAAAAAATGTAATGACAATAAGTATTCAATTCTTAATACTAAAAAAAATTGTGATTAAACTCCTGCCTGTGCTGGACAAAAATTTATTTTTATGCGAATATTATTTCAGAATTCAGTCATCTGTTTAGAGCTCTAATCGCAGCCAAGGTATCCCTCCTTCTCAGACGGGTATGGCCACCAAAGTTAAGAATATTATCTGCAAGAGGATTTGGATGGAATTCAAGTTTGTTAATATATCTTGTCTTGTACTTCACAAATTCAGATTTCACAAAAGGTACGTTCAGATCTGCGTGGCTTCGTGAGTTTTTAACGTACCATGGAGCGTCTGTAATTCTATGGAGTATTCTATTTTGACTTCTTTGAATTTTTTCAATGTTGGATGCCGAGGCTGTGCCCCATAATTGAATCCCATAGCACCATATTGGCTTTAGAATCGAGTTGTACAGCAAAAGTTTACAATCAAGCTTCAAGGTCGAATTTCTGTCTATTAGCCAGTTAATTTGCACTGCCTTCAATTTCATTTGCGTTACTTTTGCCTCGATGTGCGACTTCCATGTTAGTCTACGGTCAAGATGAATATCGAGGTATTTGACTTCACTGTGTTGAGGTATTACTTTATTGTTAATAGTAATGGGCGAGCATGTTCCTAGACGCAGTGCGAATGTAACATGGGCACACTTTTATTCATTAACCTTGATTTTCCAAAGCTTGAGCCATTTCTCTAGTTTGTCGATATGTTCCTGTAAATTTATTGATGCTTGCTGGTGGTTACTATGTATGCTAAGGAATGCTATATCATCTGCAAATGTTGAAGTGTGAATGTTGGTGCTTGTTGGCATGTCAGATGCGTAGATCAAATATAAGATAGGCCCTAATATGCTGCCTTGGGGAACTCCAGCTTCAATAGGCTGGGCGGGGCTTATGAATTCGCCTTCTTTTATTATAAATTGGCGACAATATAAATAGCTTTCCAAAAGGTTATGTATGTTTGCAGGTAAGTTAAACTTTATTTATAGCTTTCGAATAGGTTATGTACGTTTGCATTAAGCCATCGTGCCACACTTTATCAAAAGCTTTTGAGACGTCGATGAATAAGGCAGAGCAATATTTTTTATCTTCAAATGCCTTTCTTATGACGTTAACTAGCCTGTGTGTTTGCTCAATGGTGCCATGTTTCGCTCTAAAACCAAATTGGTGATTAGAAATACATTCCATCTTATTAAGCATTGGATCCAACTTCGCCTTTAGCAATTTTTCGAAAAGTTTTGATATTGTTTACAGTAGATTTATTGGACGGTATGATTCTACTTTCTTGTGATCCTTCCCTGGCTTAGTAACCATTGTTATCAGGGACACCTTCCACTCTGCAGGGTAATACTCAAGTCGTAAAATAGTATTAAAAATAAAAAGAACAATTCGTTTAGCTACACTAGGCAGCTGTACGAGCATTTTGTTGCTGATTTTATCCATACCTGCAGCTTTTTTAAGGTTTAGGTTACCAATAGCATTTTCAACTTCTTGAAAATTGAACCTTAAAGGCACAGGAGGCCTACTAACAACAGGCGGTAACTCATTTGCATTATCAGACCTATTTGTGGTAAAAACGTTTTTCAAATGGTTAACAAATAAATTACCCTTTTCCGAGTCATCTCTAGCCCAGTCACCAGATGGTTCTCGCAAAGGCGGCTTACCTCTAACTGGCCTTTTTAAACCTTTAGTCGCCCGCCATAAAGAATAGTCGGACTGAGGAGTACCATCCAGACTTTCTAGATACGTTTGTAGAGAAGCCGTTTTTTGGGTTGCAAGCAAATTTCTTAGCTGATTTGTGCACTCACGGAGCCTTGTTTTTAGTTGCGGAGACCTGCGAAGTTGCCACTCTCGTCTAACTCTTCTTTTTTGTAACACAAGTTGCTCGATTTCTGAAGAATATGTTCTATTTTGAATGTTTCTGCGTGTTAAATAAACGTTAGAAGCAAGTTCAGCGGCTTGTTTAAGGTTTTCGCTAAAGTTGGTTAGTGACGCATTAATATCTTCAGGTGTTCTTAAAACAATATTCTCAGTGCAATGGGTACTCAAAAATTTTTTATATTTTAGCCAATTCACTCGGGTGACAGTCCTATGCAAATTGTTAATCGGGGACCAAGTCTCCTGGGGAAAACGCACTGAAATTATAGTTGGTGAATGATCCGATGAAAAGTCTAACGAAGGCTCAGCTTGTATCCATTCCAGAGGGAACCCCTTTATCACTCCAAAATCAATCACATAAGGAATTTTTCACCGGTCAGTCGGCCAGTAAGTGGGATGTCCGCTTGATATTATGTCTAAGCCCATTTTAGAAATTGTATCGAAAAGCACCCGGCCCTTCGGGGTGATTAAACGTGAGCCCCAAAAAGTGTGATTGTGTTGTAATCTCCAGCTGCTATAAAACGAGGTCCTAATGAGGTGAAAAAACTTGAATATTGTGATTCCGTTACTAAAAATCGAGGCGGCAAATAAATCGATGAGATAACCAATTTGTAATGAAAATTTTCCACGCAGACATTAGTTGCTTGAAGATAGTCCTAACATGTGTCGTTCAACAAAAAATGGTTTATCCTAGATTTTATCAAGATTGCAGAACCCCCACAAGCTCTTCCACGGGGGTCTTTAGTATCATATAATACGTAGCCGTTAATTTTGAAGAAGCTTGTTGACGTCAAGTGAGTTTCTGCAATCATCATTATATCGATCTGCTTATCCATCAGGAAGTATTCGAGTTCATTTTTGTGTTGGCGGATGCCGTTCGCGTTCCAGAAACTTATTATTAACCAAATCATTTTTTCGAAATAACCTGCAAAATGGTGGATTGCATTTTCACCATTTCCTGCATCATAGTCGTCATACACGACGTAAAAATTTTAGTTTCGTTAATGTTGCCGTGCTTGATGGAGGTAACGTTAAATGTATTTTCTCCGATTGCTGAAACAATTTTTCTTACCAGTTCATTGGAGGCAGATTCTCTTAAATAAATTGGTGTGAGGTGGTGGTTTAAAGGTTTTTTTTGACGATGCTGTTGGCTCATCCGTTTGAATAATATCAACAAACAATAAAACAATAAATCTGTTTTGATCGGTTGGTCTAGCGGTGTCGGCATCTTTAGAGATTTTTGATGTGGATGCAATTTGAGCAGATTTAGGGCTTCGCTGACGTTTAGTGATGGTAAAATACCTATCCATGCCTACTTGCGTTTTTGGTTTATTGGCATTAATTAGAGTAGAAGATCTTTTATCTTCTGTTGTAACATCTATGTTAGGCGAGCCGGAACGAGAACGGATTTTTTCTCTTGTAGAAAGAAAATTATCCAATGATTGCTTTATAGATTCTTCTTCAGAAGTCCATATGCTTTTACTGGTGGAGCTATGCTCTTTTTCAAAATTATTTCTGATGGAATCACTCATACAGAAAACAAAACTTTAATGTGTAGCTTTTTTCCAACTGGGTAATCTTCACGCACAATAACAATGCACTGCCACCGCACTTGTTATATTGAAATTGATTTTATTGTTTAGTTACTGAAATGTGAGGAATTTATTTTCCCGTTGTTTTTTTTAAATAATTTGTTATTGTTTTTACAATTTAATACAATATATTGTTTTTATATGTAAGTTTAAAATAACTTAAGCACAATGATTTAATTTTTTTTTTTTGTTCGCTTCTTATTAAAACGACCATGCGGTTGGAGAGTCACAGGAGAACCACCAAAGTTGACTTCAATATTGAACAATGTGGGATGTATCCCTGATCATCAATTTGGTTTTCAAGCTAAACATAGCACCATAGAACAAACGCACAGACTAGTCAATGTCATAAGACAAACCTTTGAGGAGAAGAAGTATTGCTCAACTCTATTCATTGATATTTCTCAAGCTTTTGATAAAGTGTAACACGACGGCTTGATGCAGAAAATAAAGTTAAACTTGCCTGCAAATACACACAAGCTTCTGGAAAGCTACTTATATGGGCGGAAATTTGTTATCACAGAAGGCGACTTTAGAAGCCCAACTCAGCCATTCGAGGCAGGAGTTCCCCAAAGCAGCATACTGGGGCCTACTTTACATTTGATTTACGCCTCTGGCATGCCAACGACATCCGGAATTCACAATTCTTCCTTTTCTGATGACACAGCGTTTTTGACACATAGAGGAATTTAACACTAAAATATCCTTTAGACTATCAGACGGATGTACTGTACTTCTGGCTGAAATATCGCCCATATCTAAAGCGGCCAGATCGCTGACGTATTACAATATGTTCGGAAGGGATATCATGATAGTAACGGACAGCAAGGCCACCATCAACTCCCTGATTGGAATAGTCTAGTCCAGGAATGCCGGACATCTTTAAATAAGATGGCGAGACATTCTAACATAACCCTAAAATGGATACGTGGACATGGGTCCAACAATGGCAACAACATCGGGTTAGGGACATAGACCCCTTTTGCGGACAACCATTAACAGCGTGTTGGAAAAGAATAAAACTCCACACACTGGAACGTGCACAGGAAAAGTGGTTTAGTGAGCCCACATGCCATCAAGGAACCTGTGGCCGCACATTAACTCTAAGAGAACGGGGGAGCTGTTAAAACTTCCTAGATTTCTCCTAAGAATGACTGTAGCAGTCATCACTGGACATTGCCCGTTTGGGAAGCATGCCAGGAGACTAGGCCTACCCTATAACGACTTCTGTAGAAGTTGCCAAGATGAGGAGGAGGAGGAGGAGACGAACCTTCACCTCCTCGGTACATGCCCGGTTTTGAAGCACCATCGTATAAGATGCTTAGGCGAGAGGAGCTTCAATAGCCTATCCGTCTAGCCTTGGTCTAACCGACTGCTATAGCTTCTTTCATAAGAAGTAGCGGATGGCTAGTAAATCAGCAAGTAATGACACATTAAACAATTTCCCACCTTTACTTTCCCTCTTCCGCGCTCCTATATCCTTACAACTTTTATTTTTTCTTCTATTATACCCTAACTTTTCAGGCAATCACAAAGGGAACGACCTTCAGGACCCAAAAGAGCTGGAATATCCAGGTACTGTTTGGATGATCCAGCGGCCTGCCTACCTAACCTAAGCTAATGTAGGCTAAAGAATGAGTAAATCAAATACGAGTATAAAGTAGATCCCAGAATGCTACCTTCTGGAACTCCTGCCTCGATTAGCTAAAATTCGCTTAATGCTTGGGAAATGTCGATGAATAGAGCTGAGCAGTACTTTTTGTATTTATGAGTAAAAGTCTTTCTTATGATATTTATTAGTCGGTGTGTTTGCTTTATAGTGCTGCGTTTGGCCGAAAGACTAATTGATGATTAGGCATGCATCCCAACCGTTCAATATTGGAGTCAACTTTGCCATTTTTCGAACAGTTTTCAAATTGTTGACAAGACTGGTTTATATGATTCTACTTTAGTAAGATGTTTCCCTGGCTTGGGTAATCATAGACACCTTCAACTCTGCAGAATAATACTCAAGGCCCCTGTCCTAATGGCGTTAAAAATAAAAATGCTACAGGGGATAAGTGCTCAAGCATTTTACCAGTAATCTTCTCAGCACCTCGAGCTTGTAGGTATTTACTTCGTGTTGCAATACAACTTTGTATTTAAACATTATTTTTAATACAAGTTTCATTTTTTATGTTGTTAATATTTTTTCATGTAACTTTCAATTAAGAAAAGCCAAGTTTTAATCATTCAAACTGCAGTTTCTAAGAATTATAAATAATTTTTTTTTTTTTTTTCCTATTCGAGATCAAGCTGTTGTTATAAGCAGACGTGCTCTTCAATTCTCAAACCGTGAAGCTGTGTTACATTTAATGCAGTTTATCATTTATCAAAACAATAATAAAAATAACTAGTAATAAAAAACACACAAAAGAATAATATAAAACAACAACAAAAACAAATAACTTAAATAATAATAAAAGACAAGATCAAGCGTGCACTACCTAGTGATGATGTTAACGCACTCAGCGTTAAAGTAATGAGTAAAAATAAAAAAAACAAAATTCAATAATGCACATAGTGCAGCACCACGTTCAAAAAATTACTTCTCTCCTCTTCAAACAATTGAAGATGACGTATCAGATGACGATGAATTAATAGTTGAAAAAACCGTAAAAGATCATGTATCACCAATTACAATTCTAAAGTGTAAGATAGAAGAAATACACGAGCTTTGCAAGCTAAGTAAAATAACTGATTATGCCATTAGAAAAGTCTCGATTGGCCTTAAATTGTTTCTTAAGACTAAATTAGATTTTGATGCTATATGCAAAACCCTTAAAAATAAATATGAGTTTTTCACCTATGCAACCAAACATGAAAAACCATACAAAGCTCTTATTCGGTCTGGACAAACAAGATCCAATGGCAGTCAAGAAAAGACTGACTGATATGGGTCTAAAATGTTTAGACGTAAAAATTGTTGTTAAAAAAAATATGTATAACTCTGAATATATTATATATGTCGTCCACTTTCAACGGCAAACAATCACAATTAAGGAGCTAAGACAAAATTATTCCGTAATTGATTACCTGAAGGTGAGATGGGAATTCCAAAGGCCAAATAAGACCAAAATTACCCAATGTTACAACTGCCAAATGTTTGGCCACGGCTCAAGTCGTTGCAGGGTTAAAACGTTTTGTGCAAATTGTGCTGGCCAACACAAGACATCGGAATGTAAGGAAACCACAATTAAATGTGCAAATTGCAATGGTGCGCACAAGTCCACCTCTGAACAATGTCCCAGCAAGGTAAATTATTTAAACATTCGACAACGGGCTCAACCAGCACCACGACGTCCTACACATGTCAGTTCTGTACGCGATTCTTCCAGAAACTATAACAGCAGTTTTCCTAATACTCTTCGTCAAAGTCAACCTGTTAATACTTGTTTCTGGCAGACTCAAAGGGATACCATTATCAACAATAATTCTCGTACTACTGCAGACAGCGATGAGCTATTTTCTCTTCAAGAAATTAAAAGTTTAACTTTAGAATTAATTACTAACCTAAGAAATTGTAGAAATAAGGTAGATCAGTTCGAGGTAATTACAAACCTTGCAGTTAAATTCCTTTTATAATGGATTACAATGGCATAAGTATAGTAACGTGGAATGCTCGAGGCATTCGTAATAAAAGTATCGAGCTATTTAATTTTCTAATAACCCAGGGCATTCACATTTGCTTAGTTACAGAAACCGGGTTAAATTCGAACTTATCAATTAGAAACAATGACTTTTACGTGTACAGAAATGATAGGACCACGTCTAGAGGGGGTGGTGTAGCAATCGTCATTAGGAAAAATATACCACATAAATTACTTCCGATTGTGAATACTAATGTTATCGAGAACATTGGAATAAAATTATTTACCAACGAATATAGTATAAATATTTTCTCATGCTATTTCCCTGGCGGTTTAGCCGGAGAAGACGGCATAAGAAAAAGGCAATTTGCTTCTGATATTTACAAACTAACGCGTGATAATGCATACATTTTAGGAGGCGACTTTAATTGTAGGCATCAGTCTTGGGGATGCATTAGATCAAATTGTTGGGGAAATATTCTGCATGAAAAGTTAGATTCCTACAATATTGATATGCTATATCCAAGTGAACACACTCATGTACCTGCAAGTGCAAATAGGCAAGGCTGTACTTTGGACTTATTCTTAACCAACTTGGCTTTTATATTATCTCCAGCAATCGTAATAAATGACTTAAGCTCTGACCATTTACCTGTCAAAATCTCTTTAACCAGTTCCTATAATAATCCAGCAATATTTAGGTATGATTTTAAAAATGCCAACTGGATAAACTACGCTAGATATTTCAATAGACATCTTACCCTACCCGATATTAATAATATCACATGTACCTCGCAGATCGATAATCTAGTAACAAATTTAAAAAATGTTACAAAACGTGCTATAGACAGCAGTGTCCCCAAGAAATATGTTTCCTATACAAGCAGAACATTGCCACAATTCTTAAAAGATATGATCCAACAGAGAAATAGATATAGACGAAATTGGCAACGGAACAGGAATGTGAATGATTTGTACCAAATGAAAATATTCAATATAAAAATTCGCGAAGAAATTGAGAAATTTAGAAATAAATCGTGGAATTATTTGTTATCCAGGCTGGATAAAGGCTCTCCTCCTTTTTGGAACTTGACAAAAATCTTGAGGAAGAAGTCTAACAATATTCCAATATTAAAAATGAACGATTCTCGTTATACAACCAACCAAGAGAAGTGCGGAATCTTGGCTCAAACGTTTGCTTTAAATCATTCGATTTCAGCTAATCTTGGGGACTCGGTCACTGACTCATTAGTCAATAATACTATTGAATCGTTCAGCTCATTAAATGTTAACTACTCAAGTGTAATTAGTACTAGTACTTCCCAAATTTCTGATATTATTAAATCATTGAAAAATAAAAAGGCACCTGCAATTGATGGGATTAATAACAGATGTCTGAAAGCGCTTCCACGTAAAGGAATAAAGTTCCTTACAATACTTATAAATGTTTGTCTCAAACTCTCGTATTTTCCGTTAGAATTCAAAGAATCGAAAACTATTGCAATAAAAAAGCCTGGTAAAGATCCAGTAAGACCGTTATCATATCGTCCTATCAGTTTATTGTCGTCACTAAGCAAAATTCTTGAAAAGGTCATAAAATGTAAATTAATAGATTTTATTGAAAACAACAGGATAATTCCTCCACAACAGTTTGGCTTCCGAAGAGATCATAACACTGCTCATCCACTGATTCGCATAAGGAACTTAGTTAATAAAAACTTTAAAGAGCAAAAATCAACAGGAATGGTCATGCTTGACGTCAAAGCTGCCTTTGACACAGTGTGGCACAAAGGGCTTATTTTCAAAATGCTGAGCTTCAACTTCCCTCTATATCTCATAAAAATGATATACAGCTTTCTTTCCTCCAGAACGTTCAAAGTTTATATTGGTAATACTTGCTCCGAACTGTTTTCTATTACAGCAGGGTGCCCCCAAGGCTCGTGCTTGTCGCCTATTTTATATAATCTGTACACAGCTGATTTCCCGCAATTGGATTATTGCACAATGTCTATCTTTGCTGATGACACTGCAATTCTTACCTCGGATATGTTGGCTGCTAACGTCGTATCCAATCTTCATAGAGCATTATCTGAGCTACAAAATTATTTTAATAAATGGCGAATTATGTTAAATTATGATAAAACTCAAGCCATATATTTTTCTAGAAAACGCAAACCATGCTTTCTACCACTACAGAACATTAGCTTTAATAACAATCCAATTGAATGGAAAAGGGAAGTTAAATATTTAGGAGTGATCCTGGATCCTAAAATGAAATTCCCAAACCACATTTCTTATATAACAAATAAAGTTAAGAAACTAATTGCAATATTATATCCGTTTATAAATCGTAACTCAAGGCTAAGCATTGAAAATAAGAAATTAATATTGAAAGCCATCTTTCATGCTGTCATATTTTATGCAGCCCCTGTTTGGTCCACAAGTGCCAAATGTCACATACAAAAATTACAAGTATCGCAAAATAAGTTATTAAAAATAATATACAATTTGCCATGGTATTATTCTACAGAGCGCCTTCATGCACTTGCGGATATAGAACTAGTAAGAGTCAGGATCGAAAGACTAACGGAAAATTTCAATTCCAGATGCTTACGATCTGAGTTCAGTCATATTAATGAACTTGCATCATCTTAATAGTTAGTCAGGTAGGTTAAGTTGTTTTTATTAAAAAATAAAATAAAATCAAATAGGTTTTTGTAAGTTTTTGCCTTCAAAAATTTGATTAACCATGTTTATACATATGTACATTTTTGCAAATAATATAACAAACAATAATTATTAAGCAGAAAAAGTATTATCTTGAACTCGTTACTTATTGTAAATTATACTTAAAACGAAATGTAACATAATAATGTAAATAAAAGTTGAATTGAATTGAAATAGGCAAATTTTGAGGTGCCATAACGCCATTTCTTGTCAGAAAGAAATTTGCATTACATCGCCGGAAGAGGCATTGAATTACCTCTATCTATCGAATGCCATTTATTTCGACAAGGGTTTGAGTAGTACCTTATACCTAAAAACACAAAAGTACCGTTATCTAAAAAACGGTACTTAGAAAAAAAAAAATCACAGCATTTTTCGTGTTCAGGAGGTCTGAATTAACTTATCTAGGCACATGTCGTTCTTGGTATTTTTCCAAATTTAAAACTTGTAAAGCAGTGTAATTGGTGACCAGAGTTGTAACTTTTATATAAATCAAATAATTTGAGTAGATGCAACAATAACATGCCAGTTTTTGAGGACGCATCACAAGCAAGCACATCGCGAAATCAGCCAAGATTGGATAATGAGCAACTGCCAACGGAGCCGGCAGATGTTCCTGAAGTTGCATCAGCAACAGATCCTTAGTTGTTTTGGAGAGAGGAACCAGGGGTTTGTTTTCTTCAAGTTGAAGCAAGTTTATGTATGTGTGACATTACTTAAGATACTACAAAATTATATTTTTTTAGCTTTTATTTAGTTATTGAATCTTCACGATATGAACTAACAATAAGTATTCAAATCTCAATACTGAATACAAAAAACTAACTAAGTCCAAATATATCAGTAAAATCACCTATTTAAAGCTCTGATGGTGGCAAGAATATTCCTTTTTCTCAACCGAGTGTGACTGCCAACATTAATGTTTTGTGCCAGGGGGGTTTGGGTGAGGTTTTGGAGTTTGTTGATGTACCTTTTCGCGTACTTTGAAAATTCGTCGTTTACCAGTGGAACACACAGCTCCTTATGAATTCGTGAGTCTTTTACGTACCATGGAGCTGCAGTAATCATTCAAAGAATTTGATTTTGTCGTCTTTGATTTTTTTTTTTCAGTCAGAGTCCTGCTTTGATAGTGAACGGACATATTTGTTTTTAATCGGAGTGCTATAAAAAAAAAGGGTGTAAGTAGAAAACCGCAATAAGTGGAAGAGTGGCACAAGAAAAACTTTGTGCCAATTACTTTTATATACATTTAAGTAAAAACAATATAAATAAAATAAATAAAAATTGCATGAGTATACCTCATGCATTTCTGAGAGGCAGCTTAGCTTCACTAGAAAAAACCTCTGGATTTCTGAGGAAGAATCTTTGAAAAAGTCATTGAATAATCTCCTGTGTCTAAGAGATACAAAACGCACGCGTTCGTGTTCGCCAAACATTGTTGTTACAACAGAAGACCAACCATCTTCCAGTTTAATTGTTGCAGATAAGCCGAAAACACAAGTAGGCAAGGATAGCTATGTAACCGTGTTTAAGCGTCAGCGAAGCCCCAAATCTGCTCAAACACCATCAAATCCAAAAATTTTCAAAGATAATAATAGGACTATGGCAACGAATAGTAATAGGTTTGCTATTCTTCAGACTGACGAACCAACTACATCAAGAAAACATTTAAACAGCCACCAATATATTGAGAGAATCTACTTCTAGTGAGTTAGTAAAAGCACTTATTGCGGCAATTGGTAAACACACCTTCAACGTAACATCAGTGAAGCACGGACAAATAAGTGAAACAAAAATCCAAGTCAACTGCGAAAATTATTACCGAAAACTTTCTGCCGCTCTGGAAAAAGAGAAAAGATCTTTTTATCAATTTATCAATTTAAAAGTGCTAAATACCTTCAGGTTGTTATAAAAGGTATTGACCCTTATGAAGACACGGACAAGCTTAAGACTGCACTGCTAGATAAAGGCTTTAAAATAAACAAGTAAGAGTGTAGTATATTCGGCTGGGCCGAATCTAAAACACCCTTCACGATAGTCACGAATATGTATAGTATATTAAAAATGTGGCCTGAATATGCTCGGTTATATATGAACCGATATCGGAATTTTCTATTTCCTGTATTTTAGTAACCTTCTTTTATAACAAGAATTGCTTTTCAGCAAAAAAAAAAAAATTTTAATGAAAAAATCGGTTCAGGCTATATCTCGGGTATATATGGACCGATATCGAAAATTTTAATTTTCCATATTTATATAACCTTATATCATTACCAGAACTGCTTTTAAGCACAACAAATTGCTTAAGTTCGCTTACTCGACATTTTCATTAAAAACCCGGTTTAGGCTATATCTCGGGTACATATGGACCGATATCGGAAATTTTTATCTTCCACATTTATATAACCTCATCTTATTACCAGAATTGTTTTTAAGCAAAAAAAAATTGTTGTTTAAGTTCGCTTACGCGACATTTTCATGAAAAACCCGGTTGGGGCTATATCTCGGGTATAAATGGACCGATATCGGAAATTTTCATTTTCCATACCTATATAACCTTATCTTATTACCAGAACTGTTTTTAAGCAAAAAAAAATTGTTAAGTTCGCTTACGCGACATTTTCATTAAAAACCCGGTTTGGGCTATATCTCGGGTATATATGGACCGATATCGGAAATTTTTATCTTCCATATTTATATAACCTCATCTTATTACCAAAACTGTTTTTAATCAAAAAAAGTTGTTAAAGTTCGCTTACGCGACATTTTCATGAAAAACCCGGTTTGCGCTATATCTCGGGTATATATGGACCGATATCGGAAATTTTTATTTTCCATACTTATATAATCTTATTTGATTACCAGAACTGCTTTTAAGCAAAAAAAGTTGTTTAAGTTCGCTTACGCGGCATTTTCATGAAAACCACGTTCCAGGCTATATCTGCGGTATGTATGGACCGATATCGGAAATTTTCATTTTTCATATTTATATAACCTTATTTTATTACCAGAACCGCTTTTAAGCAAAATAAGTTGTTTAATTTCGCTGACGCGGCATTTTCATGAAAAACCCGTTCTAGGCTATATCTCGGGTATATATGGACCGATATTGGAAGTTTTCATTTTTCATATTTATATAACTTCATTTCATTACTAGAACTGCTTTTGAGCACAAAAATGTTGTTTTAGTTTGCTTACGCGACACTTTTATGTAAAACCCGGTCTAGGCTATATCTCGGGTATATATGGACCGACATCGAAAATTTTCATTTTTCATATTTATATGTCCCTATTTCATTACCAGAACTGTTTTTAAGCAAAAAAATATGTTTAAGTTCACTTACGCGACATTTTCATTAAAACCGCAGTTTAAGCTATATCTCGGGTATATATGGACCGATATCGGAAATTTTCATTTTTCATATTTATATAATCTTATTTCATTATCAGAACTGCTTTTGAGCAAAAAAAAGTTGTTTAAGATCGCTTACGCGACATTTTCATGAAAACCCCGATTTGGGCTATATCTCGAGTACATATGGACCGATATCGGAAATTTTCATTTTCCATATTTAGGTAACCTAATTTCATTACCAGAACTGCTTTTGAGCACAAAAAAGCTGTTAAGTTCGCTTACGCGGCATTTTCATGAAAACCCTGGTCTAGGCTATATCTCGGGTATATATGGACCGATATCGGAAATTTCCATTTTCCATATTTATGTAACCTAATTTCATTACCAGAACTGCTTTTGAGCACAAAACAGTTGCTTAAGTTCGCTTACGCGGCATTTTTATGAAAACCCCGGTCTAGGCTATATCTCGGGTATATATGGACCGATATCGAAAATTTTCATTTTTCATATTTATAGGACCCTATTTCATTACCAGAACTGCTTTTGAGCACAAAAAAGTTGTTTAAGTTCGCTTACGCGACATTTTCATGAAAAACCCGATTTGGGCAATATCTCGGGTATATATGGACCGATATCGGAAATTTTCATTTTTCATATTTATGTAACCTAATTTCATTACCAGAACTGCTTTTGAGCACCAAAAAGTGGTTTAAGTTCGCCTACGCGGCATTTTCATGAAAACCCCGGTCTAGGCTATATCTCGGGTATATATGGACCGATATCGAAAATTTTCATTTTTCATATTTATGTGACCCTACTTCATTACCAGAACTGCTTTTGAGCACAAAAAAGTTGTTTAAGTTCGCTTACGCGACATTTTTATGAAAAACCCGGTTTGGGCTATATCTCGGGTATATGGACCGATATCGGAAATTTTCATTTTTCATATTTATATAACCTTACTTTATTACCAGAACAGCTTTTGAGCAAAAAAAAGTTATTTAGCTTCGCCTATGCGACATTTTCATTAAAATCCGATTTGGGCTATATCTCGGGTATATATGAACCGATATCTGAAAAAAAAATTTTTTGTCTTTTAGTCACCATGCTTAATAAGTGTGTGAAGTTTGAAGCAAAACGAACAACTTTTGTTTTCAAAAATTTTCATACAAAACTGCCAAAGAAAATGGCTTTTTTCGGAATTTTGAATATATCTCAGCTATACGTGGACCGATATTACTGAATTTCAATAGCAAACCCATGAATCGATGGGGTAAAAGAATGGTGAAAGAAAAAAGTTTCTAAGTCTAATGGTTTTCTCAGAAACGGTATTTCAACAGCGGACAGACGGACTGACGGACATCGCTTAATCGACTTTTCCATTAATTCTGATTCAGAATATACATATGTATATACTTTATAGGGTCGCAAAAAAAAACTGTAGAAATTACAAACGGAATCACAAACTTATATATACCCTTTACATTTTTGTGAAGGGTATAAAAATGTAGTAAATATGCGGAACCGTGAAAAACTTCCTCAACCCATGTTTAGGGTTGAACTGGAACCCAGGGATGTTATTCTCAAAAAGAATGAAACTCACCCAATGTATAACCTCAAATTTATTCTTCATCGTAAGATTACCGTTGAGGAGCCGCACAAGCGTTTAGGGCCCGTTCAATGCCTAAACTGCCAGGAATTCGGTCATACTAGGGCATATTGTAAACTTCCAGCAGTTTGTGTTGTGTGTGGTGAACTTCACGGCACAACTCAGTGCAACAAGCCAAAGGCCGACGCAAGTGTTAAGAAATGCAGTAACTGTGGAGGTAACCACACTGCAAATTGCAGGGGTGCCCTGCCTATACTCACTTTAAGCAGTCAATGACAAATAAGCCATCAATTACGTTTAAGCAACTCCAGCAGTCAAACATAATTACTACAAACAATTTTCCGCAGATAGGAAAGTCAACCAGCCATATAATAATGCAAAACTCCAAACAAGTTTCATATGCTAATGTGGTCAAAACCGATGTACAAAACTTGAATTAGGAGCCCAAGCCCCAAAATTCCGATGGAATCCTCTACTTTGCAGGCAATTTTAAACAAATGAGTTGGTTAAAAATATGTTTAATATTCTGGAACGCAAACGGTATCCGTCAACACAAAAATGAACTTGAGCACTTCCTTATGGAAAAACAAATCGACATAATGCTGATTGCTGAAACTTACTTGACAAGCAACAGTTATATCAAAATTTGGTTTGCAGAAACATGTTTTTAAACAAATCGTTTGTTTAAAATTGCCTGCAAATTAGTGGATTGCATTTTCAGCATTTCCTGCATCATGTCTGTCATAGAAACCATAAAAGTATTTATGGATTGAACAAGAGTCTGCAGAGTTGCCTCTAGATTACTAAAATTTGGATCGCACTTTTGAGGTTTGGGCTCTTGGTTCAAGATTTGGTCGGATTAGCATATGAAAATTGTTTTGAGTTTTGCGTGTTTGTATGGTTGGTTGAATCGCTTACCTGGGGAAAATTGTTTTTACCAATATGGTGTGCTGGAGAAACTGATGACTTATTTGTCATTAACCGCTTAAACTGGACAGGGCAACCTCTATAAATCGCAGTATGGTTACCTCCACAGTTACTGAATTTTTGAACACTTGCGTCGGCCTTTGCACTGAGTTATACCATGAAGTTCAACACATACAACACAAACAGCGAGCAACTTACAGTAAGCATAAGTGTGGCCAATTTCTTGGCAGTTTAGGCACTGAACGGGTTCTGAACGCTTATGTGACTCCTTAACGGTAACCTTACGGTGTAAAAGAAATTTGAGGTTATATGTATATTGGGTGAACTTCATTCTTTTTGAGAACCATATCTTCTGGTTCTAGTTCAACCCTAAACATGAGCTGAGAGATCTTTTCACGGTTTCTGATGTTTACTACGTTTTTCATGTTATCATCTTGTCTTCTAATCCAATTATGATATCATCAGTATTTACGCATGGGACTAAACTTTTAATTACGACCTGAAGACCTTTAGAACTTTTAGTCTGGTAAGTGTAAAATGATATTTTCTCTTTTTATAAAACATAAGGCAATTTTCGGCAATAACTTTCTTTCACTGTTGCTGCCATGCTTAACTGATGTGAGGCTGAAAGTATCTTTGTCGCTTGCAGTAATAACTTTTCTTACCAGTTCACTAGAAGTAGGCTGTCCCAAATATATTGTGGGTGGCTTATATGTTTTTTTTTCGATGTTGCTGGCTCATCTGTCGGAAGGGTAGCAAACCTATTACTATCTTTAGATATTTTTGCTTGTGATGAGATTTACGCGGATTTAGGGCTTCGCTGACGGTTAACCACGGTTATATAAATATCCATACCAACTTGCGTTTTCGTCTTATCAGCGATAGCTAAACTGGAAGATAGCTTTGGTATTTGCGAACACGAACGCGGGCGTTTCTAATATCTTAGAGACGGGAGATTATCCAATGATTTTTTCAAAGACTCTTCCTCAGAAATCCAGAGGTTTTTTGTAGTGAAGCTAAGCTTTTTCTTCAGAATCGCATCAGCTAGGTACACTAATGCATTTCTCTTTTCTTTAATTACTTTTAAAAGTATATAAAAATAATTGTCACAAAGTTTTTCTTTTGTATAAATTCACTCTTTCCACTTATTCCGGTTTTCTACTTACTCCGGTTTTACTTTATAACGCTCCGATCAAAACCAAACACGTCCGTTCACTGTCGAAGCTACATATATTCCAAATGAGAGAGATATTTCCACCTGCTAGCGAAGACATTTTGCCATGAAAATTAGAGAATATTATTTTTAGAATTGATGCTCTCATATCACGTTTAAGGTAGATTCGAAGGTTTGCCTCTTTCAAAGTTCACTCAAAGGTCTGACTAGTGTTAGCATCATTAGCGTTTTGCTTGAAATGCTCGCAAATGTAGTCAAATGTGTACCTTAAAAAACTAAATTGAAATCATACAAGTTCCTCGATGGATGAATTATATAATGGTCGTTTATTTACTGCCGAAAAATGCACACAAACTCAATTTCTGGTTGACACAGGACCTGAAATATTAGTTTTTCTCTGTAATAATCGCAGTTTACCTGAAAAAATTGTACTTTATGTTGTAAATGGCGCAGAAATCAAATCATTTGGGCAAATGATTTGATAGGTCTCCGAAGGTGTTTCCGATGGAGTTTTGTCCAGATTTTGGTGAATCATTCACTCCGTAGAACTGGTCCATCATTAGATAAGGCCGTAAAGGTAGGTGCTGATGTAAATCTTTTTCACAAATGTAACATTAATTAGTGTAATATTGGAAATGAATAAAGTTGAATTTAAAAGATTATAATAGTGGCGACTGGGCAAAAAAATAAATAAAATTTAACGAAGCCTTAAAATTTTCTTCTGTGTAAGTACAAAGAAAGTATAAAACTTTATATGTATCTTTAAAAACTAAAGTGCTGAAGAAGACTAAAAAAGTAGACGATCTCGACGAAAACGAAAACCAGTTGCTAGGTTCACTGATGGAATACCACCTAAAGGTCACTAAAAAAGGGGAGATGTTTTACTAATTCTATCATTCTTAGTTTTGTACTTGATTTTCTTATTATTAATTAATCTAAGATTGGAAATGAATAAAGTTAAATTTAAAAGATTATAAATATAAAAGCGTTGTTAAAGACTCATTTGCTGGTATTGAAATGTTTTGTGGTGAAAATATCTTTCATGAGCTATAGCTAAAATATCCAGAAATTTTTATCATCACATCATTACTCAATGTTCTAGCGTCTCATGTAGACCACGACGTCTAGGTTCTCTGAAACTCAAGGCGGGCAAGGCAGAATTCCAATACATCCTGGACAAGGGAATTATCAGATCATCTAGTCGTGATCCTCTTTACATGGCTAAAAAACCCAACGGTGAATGGCGACCGTGTGGCGATTTTAGAGCTCTCAATAGGGTAACGGCGGCGGACAAATATCCTGTTCCTTACCTTATAAACTTTCAAATAAACATACATCTTTATTGATGGAGTTTACAGAAGGTTATATTTTGTATTTGTTTATATTGATGACGTTTGCGTTTTCTCAAAATCAACAGAAGAACATCTAGCTCATCTTAAAATCCATTTTGACCGTTTTGAAAAACATGGAATCGAAGTAAATACATCCATATGTGCTTTTGGCGTTCCTGAAACCGATTTTCATGCTCATCACATTAGTTCGCAAGGGAAAAGCCCGCTTCCAGAAAAAGTAAAAGTAATTAACGAGTGTCCATTACCAAAAACTATTAAGGAATTGCGAAGATTTGTGGCCAGCTAAATTTTTATCGGATGTTCCTCCCAAATGGTGCCTCAGTACAAGCTAATTTAACATTTTTTTTAAAGGATCGAATAAAAAACTAAATCGCGAAATATCCTGGACTGATTCCTCGGTTAATGTTTTTAAAAACTGTAATAAAGCTTTAGCTGATGCAACTTTTTTTGCTCGTCTTGTCTCCAATGGAGAATTAGCCCTCAAAGTTGATGCTTCGAACTTTGCTATTGGTGCTGTACTGGAGTATTTTGTAAACAATACTTGGCAACTACTTGGACTTTTCAGTACAAAACTCAACAGCACTCAAGAGAAGTACATCATATATGATCGTGAACTTTTAGCAACATATACATAAAGCTATACATCATTATCGACATATATTGGCGGCTCGACCTTTTGCTATATATCCAGATCATCGCCCGTTAATTTTCGCGTTAAAGCAAAAATGTTACATCAAACATTGAAAACCTTCAAAGGCGATAAAACTAATTTTTTTTTTTTTTTTTTTTTTTTTTAAGAATTTTTTTATTTATTGAATCTTCAAAATGAACTAACAATAAGTATTCAAATCTTAATACTAAATTTAAAATTAAAAATGTGATTCTTAAGTCCGGCCAATGCTAGACAAAAAGTTTTATTATGCGGGAGCTATTTCGGTAAAATCACCTATTGAGCAATCTGATGGTGGCAGCGGTATCCCTTCTTTTAAGCCGAGTGTGGCCGCTAAAATTAAGTATATTGCGTGCAAGAGGATTTGGATGAAGTTCCAGTTTACTGAAATACCTTGTCGCGTACTTAGAAAACTCCTCTTTTACCAGCGGAACACTCAGATCTTTATGAATTCGTGAATTTTTTACATACCATGGAGCTGCAGTAATCGTTCGAAGAATTTTGTTTTGTCGCCTTTGGATTTTTTCAATGTTTGTCGCTGAGGCGGTGCCCCATAACTGAATTCCGTAGCACCATATAGGCTTTAGTATTGCGTTGTATAGCAAAATTTTACAATCTAATTTCAGTGTCGAATTTCTGCCCATAAGCCAATTTAGCTGCGCTCCTTTTAGTTTTAACTGAGTGACCTTTGCTTCAATGTGAGACTTCCACGTTAGCCTACGGTCCAGGTGAATACCAAGGTACTTGACTTCGTTGTGCTGCGGAATAGGTGAGTTCTTAATTTGGATAGGCGGACATGTTTGCCTACACAGTGTGAATGTAACATGAGTACATTTCTGTTCATTAACTTTGATTTTCCAAAGTTTTAGCCATTTCTCTAATATTGAAGTATATTCCTGTAAATTTCGTGATGCTAATTGGTGGTTTTCATGAACACTCAAGAACGCTGTGTCATCTGAAAAGGTAGAAGTGTGTATGCCGGATGTCGTTGGCATGTCAGACGCGTAAATCAAATATAAAGTAGGCCCCAGTATGCTGCCTTGGGGAACTCCTGCCTTGATTGGCTGAGTTGGGCTTATAAAGTCGCCTTCTCTGATAACAAACTTCCACCCTTATAAGTAGCTTTCCAGAAGCTTGTGTGTATTTGCAGGCAAGTTTAGCTTTATTTTGCGCATCAAGCCGTCGTGCCACACTTTATCAAAAGCTTGAGAAATATCAATGAAAAGAGCTGAGCAATACTTCTTCTCCTCAAAGGTTTGTCTTATGACATTGACTAGTCTGTGCGTTTGTTCTATGGTGCTATGCTTAGCCTGAAAGCCAAATTGATGATCAGGGATGCACATTGTTCAATATTGGACTCAACTTCGCCATTACCAATTTTTCGAATAGTTTTGAAATTGTTGGTAAAAGACTTATTGGTCTATATGATTCTACCTTAGTTAGATCCTTCCCTGGCTTGGGTATCATAGTAATCATTGAGACCTTCCACTCTGCAGGATAATACTCAAGGCGTAAAATGGCGTTAAAAATAAAAAGTAGAACCCTTCTAGCTACACGAGGTAACTGTTCAAGCATTTTACCAGTAATTTGATCAATGCCTGGAGCTTTCCTGGGGTTTGTATTACCGATAACGTTTTCGACATCTTGAAAATTAAATCTCAAATACACAGGAGGTCTAACAACATATGAAGGTAATTCCGCTGTATTATTCTCTGAATCATTTGTAATAAAAACGTTTCTCAAATGATCGACATACAACATTCCCTTTTCAGAATCGCTTCTTGCCCAGTCGCCACTTGAATTTCGCAAAGGTGGCTTACTTATTACGGGTCTTTTTAAACCTTTTGTCGCTTTCCACAAGGAATAATCAGATTGAGGGGTACCATCAAGGCTTTCCAAATATGTTTTAAGGGTAGCCATTCTATGGACTTCAAGCAGATTTCTTAGCTGAGTTATGCATTCCCGTAGCCTAGTTTTAAGCTGGGGCGACCTGCGAAGTTGCCACTCTCTTCTGACTCTTCTTTTTTCTGACAGAAGTTGCTATTGTTCTCATTTCTAGATCTTAAATGACTAGTGGTAGCATGCTGTACGGCCAGTTTGAGGTTTTCAGAAAAATCGTTAATTGACACATCAATACCCTCAGGCGTTCTCAAGGCAATATTTTCAGTACAATGTGTGCTCAAAAATTTTTTGTATTTTAACCAATTAACTCTATTGACAGTCAACGGTGAGCCAATCTCTTGGGGGAACGAAACAGAGACTATAGTGGGAGAGTGATCTGATGACAAATCTAATGAAGGCTCCACTTGCATCCACTCTAGGGGAAAATTATTCGCAACTCCAAAATCTATAACGTCTGGAATCTTTCGTCGGTCTGTCGGCCAATAAGTGGGGTTTCCGCATGAAACCACATCTAATTCCATATTGGAAACGGTGTCAAAAAGCACACGGCCTTTCGAGGTAATTAAGCGTGATCCCCAAAAAGTGTGTTTAGCGTTATAGTCGGCAGCCGCTAAAAATCGAGGCTCAAGTGATTTAAAAAAATTTGAATATTGGCTTTCTGTTATTGAAAATCAGGGCGGTGAGTAAATCGAGGAAATAACGATTTTTTCATGAAAATATTCAATGCATATATTAGTTGCTTGGAGATATTCCTCACGTATCTCGTTCATTAAATAGTGCTTAATTCTGGATTTTATTAGAATTGCCGATCCTCCGCAAGATCTTGCCGATCCTCCGCAAGATCTTCTTTTGAAATAAGTGTTGGTTGTCAAATAGGTTTCAGCAATCAACATTATATCGATTTGCTTTCCCATAAGTAAGTGCTCAAGTTCATTTTTGTGTTGGCGGATGCCGTTTGCGTTCCAGAAACATATTTTAAACCAGTTCATTTGTTTAAAATTGCCTGCAAAATAGTGGATTGCATTTTTAGCATTTCGTGCATCATGTTTGTCATGGAAACCGTAAATGTATTTATAGATTGAACAAGAGTCTGCAGAGTTGCCTCAAGATTGCTAAAATTTTGGTCGGGGTTTTGAGGCTTGGGCTGCTGATTCAACTTTGGTTTATCG
Organism: Thecocarcelia acutangulata; assembly: GCA_914767995.1. Lineage (NCBI taxonomy): Eukaryota > Metazoa > Arthropoda > Insecta > Diptera > Tachinidae > Thecocarcelia > Thecocarcelia acutangulata. The sequence continues at coordinate 53,479,621 of OU612098.1, read as the reverse complement.
GATTTTACCACATTCACATAAGAAATTTGTTGGGGGTTTTGCACGTGTATATGGCTGGTTGGCTGGCATACCTGGGGAAAATTGGTTGTAGAAATGGTGTTTGACTGCTGGGGTGGTATATTTAAAATTGATGGCCTATTTGTCATTGATCTCTTGAAGTGAGTATAAACAGGGCAACCCCTGTAGTTTGCAGCGTGGTTACCTCCACAGTTACTGCATTTTTTAACGCTCGCGTCAGTCTTAGGTTTTTTGCACTGTGATGTACCGTGAAGTTCACCACACACAACGCAAACTGCAGGCAACTTACAATAGGCCTTAGTATGGCCAAATTCTTGGCAGTTTAGGCATTGGACGGGCCCTAGACGCTTATGAGGCTCCTCGACGGTAATCTTACGATGCAAAAGATATTTGAGGTTATAAATTGGATGCACTTCATTCTTTTTCAGGAGAACATCTCTAGGTTGCAATTCAACCCTAAACATGGGTTGAGGAATTTTTTCACGGTTTCTAATATTAACCACATTTTTAATTTTGAAGCCATTGTCTTCTAGTCCGGTTTTGACATCATTCGTGTCAACAAAAGGGTCAATACCTTTTATAACGACCTGAATACCTTTGGCACTTTTAAGCTGATATGTGTAAAATGATCGTTTCTCCTTCTCTAGAACGTCAGACAACTTTCGGTATTCAGTTTTACTGTTTACCTGGATTTTCGTTTCGTTAATGTTGCCGTGCTTAACCGATGCTACGTTAAAAGTGTCTTTGCCGATTGCCGTAATAAGTTGCTTTACCAGGTCACTAGAGGTAGGCTCTCGCAAATATATTGGTGGCGGCTTAAAGGTTTTTTTAGATATAGTTGGCTCATCTGTTTGCAGTATAGCAAACCTATTATTATCCGTTGCCGAAGTCCTATTATCATCTTTAGAAATTTTCGGTTTAGATGATATTTGAGCTGAGTTGGGGCTTCGCTGTCTTTTAACTACGGTTATGTACTGTTGCGAGTTTTATCTGTAAGGAAGAACAAAAAAAAAAAAATCTTAACTAAATACATTTACATATAAATAGGTTTCTGTTATTTAAACTAATATAACATAATTTAAACATAATTTTCTTGTTAATTGTTTTTAACATACATATTTATCAGTTAACATTTTGCATTATTGCAGTGAACTAAAATCTGTTATAAGCTGATATTCCTTTTTTTTCTTGTAATATGCGTTTACAAAAACAAATACAAGCATCGAATTGATATCACCTCAAAATATCTTTAAATTCAAAACTAAACTTGGCAGCACTTCGCCAACCTGCTTCTCAATGATTGGCAAGTTTTATTTTTTTTTACACTTGTCAAGTGAGACTTCCTGTACAATTTCTTTATCGAGCTATAAGTGTTAGCATCAAGTTAAATTGTGTGGACATATTTTATTAACACGTGCTGGAAAAAAAAAATTCTTTAAACATCACATAATTAAGTCGACAAATTTAACTGCATCTGCAGAAATTAAGAGACACAGTGGAAACAGCGGTCACGCTAGGAAAATTTAATTTATTATCCTGCCCACATTTTATTGTCGTAGAGGGAACCTCCCTCTCCAATATCGGTATTAATACCCAATTAATACTTGATAAATATGTTTTCTGAACAGTTATATGAGTATAAAAATATTTATATGGTAAGTTTTCTACTGGGTTGCTATATTATAATTTACTAAAATTACGTCTTTCATAGAAACAAAAAAAAAAAAACTACACGTGTTCTCAATTATTGATTGGAGACAAGCAAAAAGCTTTCCAGATTCTTGCTCTCGAATCAATTAAAGAAGAAGGAAAGAATAATCGCTGAAACAACAAAAAACTCCTCATTGGATTGCATTTAGTTTCAGTGTTTATTTTATATTTGGAAAAAAACTCAAACGCAGCATTACCCACTTGGTCAAATCCTAGTATTGTTATAAATATTAAAAGGAAGGTAAAGCACAAAATAGAAGAAAAACAAAAAAAAAAAGAAAAGAACAAAAGTAATTAGACGAGAAGGTACCTATGTATTTACACTTTCAGTATTTTATAATTTCTTATATTAGTGTACATAACCGCTTTTCTCACTTAAGCGAAAGGCTTCTACAGGAGGAAAAGTTTTATTTCTTTTCATGACTCGCTGAATGGCCATTGCAACGATCATCATGAGAAGCAATTTAAATCTCATCAGTACCACAGAAACCTCAATGTAAGTACCATTATTATTGTTTTGTTTTTTCTCTAATTTTTGCTTTGCCCTATTTACATAAAATAAAATAACTACTATCTATAGAAACTAATAGAATTAGAACTATATCTTAAAAATAATTAATATCACAGTATTATATCATATACAAATATTTTATAAGAAAAGATATCAAATTCATATTCTTTTTCCTTGCTTATAATGTAAGTCTCATTTTTATTTTTCTTAATCATGAATTCGTAAATTAACAATAAAAGGGAATGCATTGTAATTTGAAGATAATGAATTAATACTTGTCAATTTTATTTTGGGGCAATTGATTAAAATAAAGGTGTTGCAATTGTCATAGGAGTTCAACGAAAAGTTGAAGTAGGGATGGGAAAAATGCACCTCCAGAGAGAAGTCCAACACTCTCATGAATTTTTTTCTGTGCACGCTTACATATGTGTGCATATGCTCTTTAGGCTGTGATAGAAGGCATGTTTGCTATGATTGCACATTTATTTCCATAGGGGTACAGAACAACGCCTTAGACCGTCTGAGCTGGTCGACACAATTTAACCTAGACATGCCGAAGTACATTAATATGGAAAGTTCATTCGAACGAAATGTGCAACATAGATGGCGCCCAACGGAAAAGGCCAACATAGAGACAAATTCTATTGTTTGATAAATATGACAAGGAATTTTTGTGTTTTGTTTTGGCTCAACATTTTCCTGTAAAGAAAACTAAGTTTTATAAATTCCTTTACGTATGGAAAAAAAAATTAAAATAACACCTAATAACTCTTTTATTGTTTTGAAGTCTTACGTTAAAGTAATAAAGCATTACTTTTCATAATTGCATTAAATAGTAAATGAGTTATTTTAGCATCTATACAGTTCATGAAAGTTTTAATAAGTCCCAATATACATATCTATATATTTAACAAATAGAAAAGTATATTGCGCTGTTGTTGAACAGTTTTATGGGCAGCTTCTTTACTGAATTCCTGTAAGTCTATAATTATTTTTTTTTTGGGAAAAAAAATAATTTATATATAGTGCTACAAATTTACAGTTGAGAAAAAAAAAAATAAAGAGAATTTATAAACTTAGCATATTATGCAAAAGATAGGCCAAATAATCAGCAATTTCTTGCAAGGAAACTAGCTTTAATTTCGTTGCATCTTTTGTGTTATTTATTTTGACAAGTAACCATTCATTAGAAATTCAATATTATTCAGTGCATTCCTTGAATTTCAAATCTTATTAATCCCTTACATTCTATCTCTAGTTATATAAAATTGAAATAAACATTTTTTTTTTTGACAAGTAGTTTGACCAATATGAATACTAGGAGTTCGAAACAAAATTCCACCTCTCAGGCAAACACGTCTTCTGGCGCAAGGCCGAAATATAATACTCCGTCAAAAAACGTTAGATCGACTAATTTGGATGGATCACAGATTCTTCCAAACCCACGGGTGGTACATAGCCCACACAGGCCTGTTTTACCAGAGCAAAATTTATTACTTGGTGACTGTAGATCACAAAGTGAACATGGTTTGAACGAGCAAACTATGAATATGTCTAATCCATTACACTTATCACAGTCTGGAAATTTTAATAACCAGAGTGAACCGAATCCTGCCATTTTTTTCCAGGATTTAGCTCAAGCGTTACCAACAACAGCTAACCCTCCACATAATCCTGAAAATGTTTCAATTGCGCAGCAGCAAAACCCAGTATCAATAGATTCTTTGATAAGTATTTTTCAGCAAACATTACGAAATACTCAAGAAGAATTTCGTAAAGAATTTGAAGCTCTCAAGTACAGTATTCGAAACGATTCAAATCCGAACATTGGAAATTGTGTAAACGGAAATTACAGATCATTTGATTTTCCTATAGGAAACTCGTCGGGTAATTCCGATTCAGGTATTCGTTTACAAGAGTGGAAAATATCGTATGATGGCACAACACCAGTTTCCGATTTTATTTTTAAAGTTGAGACTTTATGTATGCGTACAAAATGTTCATATGACCAGTTAATGGCAAACTTTCACATATTTCTTAGCGGTAAGGCCGAAAGTTGGTTTTGGATGTTCACAAAACAGAACAGAAATTCCAATTATTCTTTGCTGAAATATGCAATAACTAAGGAGTTTGGGAATCTAGAAACAGATCACGACATAATCCTCAAAATTTCATTGAGAAAGCAACACCATAAAGAATGCTACGATGATTTTCATTCTGCGTTAGTTTCAATGAATTCAAGACTGTCAGAACCGCTTCCGGAAAAATCATTGATAGACATTATAAAACGAAACGTTAATATGAATTTAAAATTCATGTTATTCAATTCTCAGCCAAAAACTCTCGATGATCTACGGGATATGGCAAGAAAAGGTGAGGATGTTTTGCGCGACAGTAAAGGTATTCCATTATATACTTCGCATAAACAAGTAAATGAAATAAAGCTTGAAGAAAACTCTGATGTGGATTTTAAGGATGATCCACAAATTGAAGCTTTGCAGTTTTCAAAACGTAAATTTGATTTTTCGAAAATACAATGTTGGAATTGTTTGCAATTAGGGCATTCTTATATTTATTGTCCCCAGCAAGTAACAACACCCTCTTGTTTTAAATGTGGATTAAAAGGCGTCGTAACACCTAAATGTCCTAATGAACATCAGAAAAACTTAAAGCTCAGCGAGATGTGTGCCGGAGCCCCTCGCCAGGATCAAACCAGCCCGGTCTTGAACACAACCCAGAATTAAAAACCTCATGCGATTTCAAATCACTACCACTTTTACAAAACCTAAGCGAACATACAAAAAACTTACAAGAAGATAGCATTAAATTAGTTTCGTCACTCAAAAAACACGAAGGTGTAATTGACCCAATTTTACATTCCCCATTAGTAAGTTCTTTTGTTAAGCAAAAAGAATATGATGATATATATTTTGCCATCGACTCAAATAACTTTAATTTTATATTAGATAAGTCAACAACCACTTCAAAACCATTATCACAAAAAATCATTAAATGTAGGCAAAGGTATAAACTAAGAAAATCATTCCGTAAGAGAATCGAATCGACCATTTTATCAAAGGAAGATGATCGTCCTTTCGCTAAGATTACGATACTTGGCGAATCGTTTTTAGGGCTTCTCGATTCTGGAGCAAATGTTTCAGCATTGGTAAAGATTGTATAGAATTTGTGTCACGAAGAAATATAAAAGTAAATGAGTTTCAATCTAACTTGTGCACGGCAAATGGTGAAAAGCAAAATGTTGTTGGATATTGTAACCTTCCAGTTTATTTTAAAAACGTTTGCAAAAATATCTGCTTCTACTTGGTACCTAGTTTGCAACAACATATATATATATCTAGGAGTCGATTTTTGGAAAGAGTTTGCCCTTGCACCAGAAATAATACCATCTGTAATGGAACTGCAGAAAACTTCAGAAGATGAATCAAAATTTCATGAATTGGCACCTCAGCAGAAGCTTTTATTGGAAAAAGTAATTCTAGAATTTCCATCCTTTGAGAAAATGGGTCTAGGCTGTACAGATCTACTTATGCATCATATAGATACCGGGAATTCTCCTCCTATAAAAGTAAAGCACTACCCCTTATCACCTCCAAGACAAGCTGAAGCATTCCAAGAGGTAGAGCGTCTTTTGTCCATGGGCGTAATCGAGGAGTCAAATTCACCGTGGTGCTCACCTGTAGTTTTGGTTCGTAAACCAGGGAAAGTTAGGCTCTGCATAGATTCTAGACAACTTAACGCTGTTACCAAGAAAGATTCCTACCCATTACCTCATATTAATGGGCTTTTGAGTAGGTTGCAAGATACGCACTTTATTAGTGGAACTGATTTGAAGAACGCTTTCCTCCAGATTCGGTTGTCGGAATCTTCTAAAGAAAAAACTGCCTTTGTTATACCAGGAAAACCCCTCTTTCAATATAAATTTATGCCATTTGGGCTATGTAATGGTCCACAAACCATGAGTAGACTAATGGACAAAGTCATCCCTTCAAGATTGAGGGATAGTGTCTTCATTTACCTGGATGACCTCCTGGTTTGTACTGACAATTTCGATAGCCACTGTAAGGTTTTAAGTGAAGTTGCTGCTTGCTTAAGGGCTGCAAAGCTTACAATAAATGTAAGTAAAAGCAAATTTTGCTAAAAGGAAATAAAATATTTAGGCTACATTGTAGGCCACGGGTGCCTTAAGGTTGACAATTCAAAGGTCGAAAGTATAATCAACTTTCCAATTCCTAAAACCCCACGTCAAGTAAGAAGGTTTGTCGGCATGGCAAATTGGTATCGTGGTTTTATTCAGAGTTTTTCGATCCTAAGTGGTCCGCTTACTGATTGCTTAAAAAAATCAAACAAGCCTTTTAAAATGTCGGACAAAGCCATTGAAGCGTTTGAAAAATTAAAACTAGCCCTTTCTTCTGCGCCGGTGCTAACTCAGCCTGATTTTTCGAGAGAATTTGTGATTCAATGCGATGCTTCGAAAGTCGGTGTTGGTGGAGTGCTTATTCAATTTGACGATAGTGGAAAAGAGCATCCAGTAGCGTTTGTTTCACAAAAGCTCAACAAAGCTCAGCAAAACTACACTGTAACTGAACTGGAATGTTTTGCAGCAGTAGTATCAGTAAAGAGATTTAGGCCATATATTGAGGGCCTGCCTTTTCGAATTATTACGGACCACGCTAGCCTAAAGTGGCTAATGAGCCAAAAAGATTTATCAGGCCGTCTTGCAAGGTGGAGCCTAAAATTACAGCGGTTCGATTTCCAAATCGAGCATCGCAAGGGATTCCTCAACGTCGTACCAGATACTCTTTCACGCTTCGATGTCGATGAGTTAAAAATTCAATGTGAGATTGATCTAAATAGTGAAGAATTTAACAGCCCAGAGTACGCAAGTATCCGAAATAATATTCTTGCAAATACGGAAAATCTTCCAGATTTATGTGTAAAAGGAACACTTATATTGAAAAGGATAAAATTTAGAACAGGACTAGAAAACTCTGAGGAAAATACATGGAGACTTTGGCTTCCACTTTCATTAACGCAGAATGCAATTAAAAACTACCATGAATCTCTATCTGCTTGTCATGGTGGTTTTACTAAAACGCTGTCTAGGCTAAAGCAAAAATATTATTGGCCAACAATGGTTAAGGACCTTAAAGATTACATCAATAATTGTGAAGTATGTAAAACTGTAAAGAGTAACAATGGAGTCTCCAGACCCCCGATGGGCGGTCAGTTTCAAACTAATAGGCCTTTTCAAAGGTTATTTTGTAACTTTTTGGGTCCGTATACATACTCAAAAATGCAAAATTCTTATATATTTATATGCCTCGACCACTTAAGTAAATTCATTTTCTTAAAACCCATGAGATCAGCCACCACTCAGAATGTAGTAACGTTTTTTCAGACTGAAATTTTTCCTACGTTTGGAGTGCCACAATACATTCACAGCGACAATAGCAAGCAGTTTATTTCCAAAGACATGAGCGAATTCTTCAAGTTATATGGCATTGAACATATAAAAACTGGATTTTATTCACCCCAGGCTAATGCGTCTGAATGCGCCAATAGAGAGATAATCACCAAACTAAGATGCTTTTTAGAAAACGAAAGAGATCATTCTAATTGGGATAAATATATACCTCAAATTTTATCAATTTTGCGAAGTGATTATCATAGCTCTATAGACTGTTCACCCTATTACGCTCTTTTTGGGCAAAACATGTGTCAACATGGGTCCTAATATAAAATTTTAGAAAAAATAAATGCCTTGAATTATGATTATTTTGACGTTACAACCAACTCAGATAAGCTACGTAAAATAAAAATAAACATAAAAGAAAATCTAGACGAAGCGCATAGAAAGGCGAGCAAAGTTTACAATCTCAGAAGTAGAAATGTATATTTTAATGAAGGTCAAATTGTTTTTCGTAAAAATTTTAATCTAAGTAACCAATCAAAACGATTGAATTCCAAATTCATGCCGAAATATATAAAATGTAGAGTTAAATCGCGTGTAGGAAATTCAATATACGATATTGAAGATTTAAAAGGAAAATATGTAGGGCGGTTTCATGCATCTGACTTAAAAAAATAAAACTAATTGCCCGGCTTTGTAGGTCGAGCCACACATTAAGGCCAACTAAGAAAAAAAAACTCGATTTCCTGTTCGTTAAAAGAATTTATGTAAATAATTTTATTGAAGCAGTTTTGTTGCGAGTTTTATCTGTAAGGAAGAACAAAAAAAAAATTCTTAACTAAATACATTTACATATAAATAGGTTTCTGTTATTTAAACTAATATAACATAATTTAAACATAATTTTCTTGTTAATTGTTTTTAACATACATATTTATCAGTTAACATTTTGATTTATTGCAGTGAACTAAAATCTGTTATATACAAAAACAAATAAAAGCATCGAATTGATATCACCTCAAAATATCTTTAAATTCAAAACTAAACTTGGCAGCACTTCGCCAACCTGTTTCTCAATGATTGGCAAGTTTTATTTTTTTTTACACTTGTCAAGTGAAACTTCCTGTACAATTTCTTTATCGAGCTATAAGTGTTAGCATCAAGTTAAATTGTGTGGACATATTTTATTAACACGTGCTGGAAAAAAAAATCTTTAAACATCACATAATTAAGTCGACAAATTTAACTGCATCTGCAGAAATTAAGAGACACAGTGGAAACAGCGGTCACGCTAGGAAAATTTAATTTATTATCCTGCCCACATTTTATTTAAGATACCTGGAGCTGCTTTTGTCGTAGAGGGAACCTCCCTCTCCAATATCGGTATTAATACCCAATTAATACTTGATAAATATGTTTTCTGAACAGTTATATGAGTATAAAAATATTTATATGCTAAGTTTTCTACTGGGTTGCTATATTATAATTTACTAAAATTACGTATTTCATAGAAACAAAAAAAAAAAAACTACACGTGTTCTCAATTATTGATTGGAGACAAGCAAAAAGCTTTCCAGATTCTTGCTCTCGAATCAATTAAAGAAGAAGGAAAGAATAATCGCTGAAACAACAAAAAACTCCTCATTGGATTGCATTTAGTTTCAGTGTTTATTTTATATTTGGAAAAAAACTCAAACGCAGCATTACCCACTTGGTCAAATCCTAGTATTGTTATAAATATTAAAAGGAAGGTAAAGCACAAAATAGAAGAAAAACAAAAAAAAAAAAAAAAGAAAAGAACAAAAGTAATTAGACGAGAAGGTACCTATGTATTTACACTTTCAGTATTTTATAATTTCTTATATTAGTGTACATAACCGCTTTTCTCACTTAAGCGAAAGGCTTCTACAGGAGGAAAAGTTTTATTTCTTTTCATGACTCGCTGAATGGCCATTGCAACGATCATCATGAGAAGCAATTTAAATCTCATCAGTACCACAGAAACCTCAATGTAAGTACCATTATTATTGTTTTGTTTTTTCTCTAATTTTTGCTTTGCCCTATTTACATAAAATAAAATAACTACTATCTATAGAAACTAATAGAATTAGAACTATATCTTAAAAATAATTAATATCACAGTATTATATCATATACAAATATTTTATAAGAAAAGATATCAAATTCATATTCTTTTTCCTTGCTTATAATGTAAGTCTCATTTTTATTTTTCTTAATCATGAATTCGTAAATTAACAATAAAAGGGAATGCATTGTAATTTGAAGATAATGAATTAATACTTGTCAATTTTATTTTGGGGCAATTGATTAAAATAAAGGTGTTTCAATTGTCATAGGAGTTCAACGAAAAGTTGAAGTAGGGATGGGAAAAATGCACCTCCAGAGAGAAGTCCAACACTCTCATGAATTTTTTTCTGTGCACGCTTACATATGTGTGCATATGCTCTTTAAGCTGTGATAGAAGGCATGTTTGCTATGATTGCACATTTATTTCCATAGGGGTACAGAACAACGCCTTAGACCGTCTGAGCTGGTCGACACAATTTAACCTAGACATGCCGAAGTACATTAATATGGAAAGTTCATTCGAACGAAATGTGCAACAGTACCTGTCCATTCCTACTTGGGTTTTTGGCTTATCATCAACAATTAAACTGGAAGATGTTTTGTCTTCAGTTGTAACAACAATATTTGGCGAACACGATCGCCAAATATTGTTGGTGTTGATTTTTTCACAGATTCTTCCTCTGAAATCCAAAGATTTTTTCTACCGGAGCTAAGCTCTTTTTCAGAATTACATCTGATAGGTACACTCATGCAATTAACTGTTTCTATTTTTTATTTACAATTTAAAACAGTATTAAAAAAATGCCACAAAATTTTTCTTTTAAACAAAAACACTCTGTTCACCTATTACGGTTTTTACTTAATCCCGTTATATTTTTTTTTACTTTGCGATAAAAAAAAAAAACAAACGCGTCCGTTCACTATCGAAGCTAAACAACTAAACTAAATTCTTCGAACAATTATTGCAGCTCCGTGGTACGTAAAAAAACTTACGAATTCATAAGGATCTGTATGTTCCACTGGTAAGAGAAGAATTTTAAAAGTACGCGACAAGGTATATTAGTAAGATGGAACTTCACCAAATCCTCTTGCACGTAATATAGTTAATTTTGGCGACCGCACTCGATTGGGAAAAAGTAATACCTTTGCCACCATCAGAACGTCAAACCGAGGTGATTTTACCGATATAGTTCCCGAATAATAAAACTGTTAGTCTAGCATTGGCCGGACTTAAGTAAAAGGTACATCTGCTTTTTATTTTTTATGTAAGACTTGAATACTTATTGTTAGTTCATTATGAAGATTCAAAAAAAAAAAAAAAAACAAGATGCATACAAAATCTTCGCCACTAGAAATTTTTCGAGCGTTTTTAAAATTATTGGTAGCAGACTTATTGGCCTATATGACCCGTAACGAGACGCAATATAGCGTTAACAATAAAAAGTAGAATTATTCTAGCAATACGAGGTCACTGTACAATCATTTTACCAGTAATTTTATCAATACCTGGAGAAATCTAACATTACATGATGTCATTTTGCTTGTTAAATTTCAAATCTGGCTTTCGCCAACAATTATTTTTATTTTTAATTATAGCAATAATGACATAAACAAAAGCAGACAGAAAAAAATAATTGAATATACTAAGCTGGGGGACAACTATCTGTTTCGTAGTCGCCATCTTACTCATCAACACCCACTAGGATTCGAACTCGGTATCATGTAAATATGATATTTTTATACCCTTCACAAAAATGTAAAGGGTTTATATAAGTTTGTGATTCCGTTTGTAATTTCTACAGTTTTAATTTGCGACCCTATAAAGTATATATATTCTGATTCAGAATTAATGGAAAAGTCGATTAAGCGATGTCCGTCTGTCCGTCTGTCGGTCGTTGAAATACCGTTTCTGAGAAAACCATTAGACATAGAAACTTTTTTCTTTCACCATTCTTTTACCCCATAGATTCATGGGCCTGCTATTGAAATTCAGTAATATCGGTCCACGTATAGCTGAGATATATTCAAAATTCCAAAAAAAGCAATTTTTTTTTTGCAATTTGGTATGAAAATTTTTGGAAACAAAAGTTGTTTGTTTTGCTTCAAACTTCACACACTCATTAAGCAAGGTGACTAAAAGGCAAAAAATTTTTTTTCAGATATCGGTCCGTATATACACGAGATATAGCGCAAAACGGATTTTTAATGAAAATGTCGCATAGGCGAAGCTAAACAACTTTTTTTTTTTGCTTAAAAGTAGTTTTGGTAATAAAATAAGGTTATATAAATATGGAAAATTAAAATTTCCGATATCGGTCCTTATATACCCGAGACATAGCCTAAACCGGGTTTTTCATAAAAATGCGGCGTAAGCGAACTTAAACAACTTTTTTTTGCTTAAAAGCAGCACTGGTAATAAAATATGAAAAATGAAAATTCCTGATATCGGTCCATATTTACCCGAGATATAGCCTAAACCGGGTTTTTCAAAAACATGCGGCGTAAGCAAACTTAAACAACTTTTTTTTTTGCTTAGAAGCAGTTCTGGTAATGAAATAAGGTTATATAAATATGAAAAATAAAAATTTCCGGCATCGGCCCATACAGTGCTGTTCCTACGCTAAGCAACTCACACTGTATTTTAGAAAAATGTTACTTTTCTCTCAAATAAGAAGACCTTAAGAACTCATTATAATACTTATTTATGACTTGTATGATAGCAAAAAAAAAATGTATAAAAAAATAACAACAAAAACCTTTTTGGATATTTCAATAACAAACAAAAACAAAACTAACTCTATGAGAGGCTGTGCCTATGCTAAGCAACAAATTTTCTTATTCTCTTTCCCTTAAATATAACGGTTCTTTTGCGATGCATTTGAGTTCATTAATTGCAAATTACTTAAATCAATGCAGTTTAGTCCTACTAAGACTTTCTTCATCTTTAAACTATAAATTTTCAACATGAAGCGCGTTCAATACGATAATAGCTTCAAATCTTCCGTTATATCATTGTGGAAGGCAGGGCAAAGTCAAATTGATATAGCTAATAATTTAAAAATTAACAAATCAATGGTTTCACGGTGGATTCAAAATTATAAAACGATAGGCACTGTCGTAAAACCCAATACAGGCGCACCTCCACGTAAAATTTCCGACCGTGACGACAGACAAATTAAAATATTAATAAAAAAAAAAAACCATTTATAACTTCAAAAGAGGTAATGAAATCACTTAATTTGAATGTGGATTCCAGCACAGTCAGAAAACATATCATCAAGCTGGGCTTAAAAAGTTATAGGGCTGTCAAAAAACCAATGCTGACAAAAAAACACATGAAAAAACGGTAAGTGAATTTTAATTTACTTTAACAACAAATTCTATAGGACTTTCGTAATTTTTAGTCTTGAATTTGCAAAGCAACACATTAATTGGACTATCACTATAAAGTGGAACAGTGTGCTCTTTAGCGATGAAGTCAAAGTAAACCTCTTCAATTCAGACGGCATATGCACTGTGCGGCATATGAAAGGAAATCGGCTCGATCCACGCTATTGTAAGCAAACAATGAAACATGGAGGGGGAAACATTATGGTGTGGGCATGTTTCTCTGGCAAACGCCTTGGTCCTGTGCACAAAATAAACGATAAAATGGATCGATTCGTGTATAAGGACATCTTAGAAACGAAAATGCTCCCATATGCAGAATGGAATATGCCACTTCGATGGGTGTTTCAACATGATAACGACCCGAAACACACATCGAAGTTGGTCAAGGAATGGTTTCAGACGAAAAGGATTCAAGTGCTTGATTGGCCGGCACAATCACCCGACTTGAATCCTATCGAAAATTTGTTCGCCATTGTGCAACGACGCCTCGGATCGAGTCGATTTACAAATAAAGAAAATTTGTTAAACGGTTTTCAAAATGAATGGAAAAACATCCCCAAAAGCACATTGCAAAATTTAATTGCCTCAATGCCCAAGAGATGTGCTGCAGTCATAAAAAACAAAGGGTCATATACGAAATATTAATAAGTTGCTTAGCGTAGGCACAGCCTCTCATAGAGTTAGTTTTGTTTTTGTTCGTTATTGAAATATCAAAAAAGGTTTTTGTTGTTATTTTTTTATAAACTGTTTTGTTATCATATAAGTGATAAATATATGTATATTAAAATGAGTTCGTAAGGTCTTCTTATTTGAGAGAAAAATAACATTTTTGTAAAATACAGTGTGAGTTGCTTAGCGTAGGAACAGCACTGTATATACCCGAGCTATAGCCTAGAACAGGTTTGTCACGAAAGTGCCACATAAGCCAACTTAACAAACTTTTTTTTGCTCAAAGGCAGTTCTGGTAATAAAGTAAAGTTATATAAATACGGCAAATGAAAATTTCCGATATCGGATCATATATACCCCAGATATACCCTTAACCGGGTTTTTCATGAAAATGCCGCGTAAGCGAACGGAAACAACTTTTTTTTTTGCTTAGAAGCAGTTCTGGTAATGAAATAAGGTTATATAAATATGGAAAATAATAATTTCTGATATCGGTCCATATATACCCGAGATATAGCCTAGAACGGTTTTTTCATGAAAATGCCACATAAGCGAACTTAAAAAACTTTTTGTGGTCAAAGGCAGTTCCGGTAATAAAGTAAGGTTATATAAATATGTAAAATGGAAATTTCCGATATCGGTCCATATATACCCGAGATATAGCCTGAATCGATTTTTCCATTAAAATTTTTTTTCTGAAAATCAATCCTCGTTATAAAAGAAGATTACAAAAATACAGTAAATAGAAAATTCCGATATCCGTTGATAAATAACGGAGCATACTTAGTTCAAATTTTTAAATATACTATACATATACGAGACTACCGTGAAGCGTATTTTAGGTTCGGCCCAGCCGAATATACCACACTCTTACTTGTTTCTATAAACTTCTATTTGTTTTCATATAAACCACGACAGGTTTCATGTATTTCTTAATCTTTAACAACAAAAATTTAACAGGATGTGTAATTGATTTACGTCAGCATTAGCCTTAACTCCATGCAGTGAATTATCCAAGATTCGACGTGTTGCTTGCAAGGCATATAGCCTCCTTTATGCAGTTCCCCAAGTAGTCAAGTGAAGACAAATCCTCGCCAACGTAACCACCTTGATATTATTGCTCAGTTCTTCACAGAGTGCAGGTAAAGAAAAGTTTGCTCTTATTACACTGCCGAATTCTGAGACTCAAGTTTATTGCGAGATGTCAACAAAGGACGCTCGTCCATGTGTTTCAAATGAGTTTCGCTTGATGGTATTTAAGAATTGGCATACTATTTTTCATCCTGGTGTACGAGCCACACGAAAACTTATCTGCTCTAAATCAATAATTTCAAGACATACAAAAAGCATGTTTTCAAATTTCCCAATTGTGAGCAAACGGTGTAAATGATTCATTTAGACCTTATCGGTCCATTGCCACCTTCAGAAAAATATTCCTACTTATTAACGTGTGTTGATCGCTTAAGTCGTTGGCTCGAAGGGCTTCCCCTCAAGGATATTAAAGCAGAAACAGTTTCTCGAGTTTTCTATGATAGATGGATTTGCCGATTTGGTGTTCTAAACACTATTGTGACAGATCGTGCAAGTTAATTTATTTCACATGTGTTCAGCGAAATTACTAAAAATCTGGCAATTTCTAGCAATTTTACAACATCTTATCGCCTACAAGCAAACGGCTTGTGAGGAATTAACTCAATCATTTTTTTATATTAATTTTCGTATATTGGTGATTTATTATTTATCTGGAAATTGGAGTTAGGTCACTTTCGAAAGAAATGGCTGACTTGAGTTGAAGATGTTCTCTCAACAGTATTATTCTAAACGCAGATAATAGCAAGTAACTCAAGAGATTAATTGCTCATAAAAATAAAAAAATTTGAAACAAATAAATGAAAAATAAAAGATTTAACAGCTTTATTCCATGGAATTCTTTTATAATATTTTGTTAACAACTAGAGACAGTTAAATTACGAACTGGCATTTTGTGACAAAGTAGTGAGTGATTAACACGAAATAATAATTTTTTTCAGCAATAAGTGGGGAAACTTAAATTAATTTATTTAAGAAAAATTTCATTTATTTAATGTTAAAATAAAAACAAAAACCAAATATAAAAAAAAAACAGAAGAAATTAAAAACTAACAAGAGGAAAATTACGACAAACATTGTCAGTGCCGCAAAAAGTGAAGACCCGACGCGGAAAAGAAACTTTTTTTTCATAACCTCCAAAGTGGTTGGTCACCTAATTAGCTTTTCTTGTTCAAAGTAAGTTTCCTAATCTAAAATTATTCCCATAGGACTGCGACCGATCTCGTGCAAAACTTCAACAACGTACCACTTAAGCCCATTTGATCCTGTGACATCTGTAGCCTTAAGAAAAGAAGAAAAATGTGGAAAGATTCACGCTCTACTCCAAAAGGATAGAGGAGTTGAATGCTGTGCTTTTGGCCTGAAAATATTTGCACACAGTTGTGACAAGGGAGACAAAAAACCAAAACTAATTTTTCTGAATATATAATATCCCATGTCATTCTAATGATTCATCTCCATATTTGCATATATTAACCTAAGACTAAACTATCTTAATATCTAACAATAATCCTATTCCCTTAAGTTATGGAAATCCTACATTAATTAATAAATAACCTCAAATTCCTAATATAAAAGTAAAACTCCTATCTAGCAAAATGCAAAAATTCCCACACGGGAAACCCTAAAAACTGATCATAAGCTTAATTATAAAATTATATACTTAGATACCATTAACATTAATTCACATCAAGAGCATCCACAATTCCAACGGGCCTGTTTGACATCGTGGCAGCCGTTTAATGTAAGTCAATCTTTTTAAAAGAGTTAAAATAAATTTTTTTTGTTAATAACCCTTTAGTTTTTCACTCTGTGATTCTTCAACTGTACGGTCGTGTTTTTAAAAAGTGAACACAAAAAAAAAAAAAAACAAGTAAGAGTGTAGTATATCCGGCTGGGCCGAATCTAAAATACCCTTCACGATAGTATATTAAAAATGTGACCTAAATATGCTCGGTTATATATGAACCGATATCGGAATTTTCTATTTTCTGTATTTTAGTAACCTTCTTTTATAACGAGAATTGCTTTTCAGCCAAAAAAAAATTTTTTTTTAATGGAAAAATCGGTTCAGGCTATATCTCGGGTATATATGGACCGATATCGAAAATTTTAATTTTCCATATTTATATAACCTTATATCATTACCAGAACTGCTTTTGAGCACAATAAATTGTTTAAGTTCGCTTACGCGATATTTTCATGAAAAACCCGATTTGGGCTATATCTCGGGTATATATGGACCGATATCAGAAATTTTAATTTTCTCTATTTTCGTAACCTTCTTTTATAACAAGAACTGCTTTTCAGCAAAAAAAAAAAATGTTACTGGAAAAATCGGTTCAGGCTATATCTCGAGTATATATGGACCGATATCGGATATTTTCTTTTTCCATATTTATATAACCTTATTCCATTACCAGAACTGCTTTTGAGCACAAAAAAGTTGTTTACTCGGCATTTTCATCAAAAAACCTGTTAGGCTATGTATCGGGTATATAAATATGAACCGATATCGGAAATTTTAATTTTCCATATTTATATAACCTTATTTTATTACCAGAACTGCTTTAAGGTGAAAAAAGTTGTTTAAGTTCGCTTACGCGACATTTTCATGAAAAACCCGGTTTGGGCTATATCTCGGGTATATATGGACCGATATCGGAAATTTTCATTTTTCATACCTATATAACCTTATTTTATTATTAGAACTGCTTTTAAGCAAAAGATATTGTTTGAGTTCGCTTACGCCGCGTGTTCATGAAAGACCCGGTTTAGGCTATATCTCGGGTATATATGGACCGATATCGAAAACTTTCATTTTCAATATTTATATCACCTTATTTTATTACCAGAACTGCTTTAAGGCGAAAAAATTGTTTAAGTTCGCTTACGCGGCATTTTCATGAAAACCCCAGTTTAGGCTATATCTCGGGTATATATGGACCGATATCGGAAAGTTTTATCTTCCATATTTATATAAACTCATCTTATTACCAGAACTGTTTTTAATCAAAAAAAAGTTGTTAAAGTTCGCTTACGCGACATTTTCATGAAAAACCCGGTTTGGGCTATATTTCGGGTATATATAGACCGACATCGAAAATTTTCATTTTCCATACTTATATAACCTTATTTTATTACCAGAACTGCTTTTAAGCAAAAAAAGTTGTTTAAGTTCGCTTACGCGGCATTTTCATGAAAACCCCGTTCCAGGCTATATCTGCGGTATATATGGACCGATATTAGAAAAATACTAGAACTGCTTTTGAGCACAAAAATGTTGTTTTAGTTTGCTTACGCGACACTTTTATGTAAAACCCGGTCTAGGCTATATCTCGGGTATATATGGACCGACATTGAAAATTTTCATTTTTCATATTTAGATGACCCTATTTCATTACCAGAACTGCTTTTAGGCAAAAAAAGATGTTTAAGTTCACTTACGCGACATTTTCATTAAAACCGCAGTTAAGCTATATCTCGGATATATATGGACCGATATCGGAAATTTTCATTTTCCATATTTATGTAATCTTATATCATTACCAGAACTGCTTTTGAGCAAAAAAAAGTTGTTTAAGTTCGCTTACGCGAAATTTTCATGAAAAACCCGATTTGGGCTACATATGGACCGGGTACATGTGGACCGATATCGGAAATTTTCATTTTCCATATTTATGTAACCTTATTTTATTACCAAAACCGCTTTTAATCAAAAAAAGTTGTTTAATGTGGCTGACGCGGCATTTCCATGAAAAACCCGTTCTAGGCTATATCTAGGGTATATATTGACCCATGTCGGAAATTTTCATTTTCCATATTTATATAACTATATTTCATTACCAGAACTGCTTTTGAGCACAAAAATGTTGTTGAAGTTCGCTTATGCGACATTTTCATGAAAAACCCGATTTGGGCTATATCTCGGGTATATATGGACCGATATCGAAAACTTTCATTTTCAATATTTATATCACCTTCTTGGTTGTTGTTTAGCTTCGATAGTGAATAGACGTGTTTGTTTTTGATCGCAAAGTAAAAAAAATAAAACGGGAATAAGAAAAAACCGTAATAGGTGTACAGAGTGATTTTAATTAAAAGAAAAAATTGTTGACATTTTTTTTTTTTTTATTACCGTTTTAAATTTGTAAATAAAAAAAATAGAAACAATTAATTGCATGAGTGTACCTATCAGATGTAATTCTGAAAAAGAGCTCAGCTCCGGTAGAAAAAATCTTTGGATTTCAGAGGAAGAATCTGTGAAAAAATCATTGGAAAATCTCCTGTCTCTTAGAGATAGGAAACGCCCGCGATCGTGTTCGCCAAATATTGTTGTTACAACTGAAGATAAACAATCCTCCAGTTTAATTGTTGCTAATAAGCCGAAAACACAAGTAGGCATGGACAGGTACATAACCGTGGTTAAAAGGCAGCGAAGCCCCAAGTCAGCTCAAATATCATCTCAACCAAAAATTTGTAAAAATGATAATAGGACTTCGGCAACGGATGGTAATAGATTTGCTATACTCCAAACAGATGAGCCAACAACATCTAAGAGAACATTTAAACCGCCACCGATTTATTTGAAAGAGCCTACTTCTAATGAGCTGGTGAAACGACTTATCACGGCAATCGGAAAAGACACCTTCAACGTTACATCAGTAAAGCATGGCAGCATCAACGAAACGAAAATCCAGGTAAACAGTGAAAATGAATACCGAAAGTTGTCTGACATTCTGGAGAAGGAGAAAAGATCTTTTTACACCTATCAACTTAAAAGTGCTAAAGGCCTTCAGGTAGTTATTAAAGGTGTTGACCCTTGTGTAGATACGGCTGACATTAAGACTGGACTGGAAGAAAAAGGATTTAAAATAAAAAATGTTGTTAATATTAATAACCGTGAAAAAATCCCTCAGCCCATGTTTTGGGTTGAACTTGAACCCAGGGATGTTGTCCTAAAAAAAGGTGAAATTCATCCAATTTATAACCTTAAATTTCTTTTGCATCGTAAGGTTACCGTTGAGGAGCCACATAAGCGTATAGGACCCGTTCAATGCCTTAACTGCCAAGAATTTGGCCATATTAAGGCCTATTGTAAGTTGCCCGCAGTTTGCGTTGTGTGTGGTGAACTTCACGGCACAACTCAGTGCAATAAGTCAAAGGCTGACGCAAGTGTTAAAAAGTGCAGTAACTGTGGAGGTAATCATACTGCAAATTACAGGGGCTGTCCTGTCTACAATCACTTTAAGTGGTCAATGACAAATAGGCCATCAATTTTAAACATGTCACCCCAGCAGCCAAAAACCACCTCCTCAAACAATTTTCCCCAGCTACGCCAGTCAACCAGCCATGTAAACTTGCAAAACCCCCAACAAATTTCTTATGCGAATGTGGTAAAATCCGATAAACCAAATTTGAATCAGGAGCCCAAGCCTCAAAACTCGGACCAAAATTTTAGCAATCTTGAGGCAACTCTGCAGACTCTTGTTCAATCTATAAATACATTTACGGTTTCCATGACGAACATGATGCAGGAAATGCTGAAAATGCAATCCACTATTTTGCAGGCAATTTTAACAAAATGAGTTGGTTAAAAATATGTTTCTGGAACGCAAACGGCATCCGCCAACACAAAAATGAACTTGAGCACTTCCTTATGGAAAAGCAAATCGATATAATGTTGATTGCTGAAACTCATTTGACAACCAACAGTTTTTTTCAAAACTAATGGCTACATACTGTACGACTCAAAAGATCCCCGCGGAAGATCTAGCGGAGGATCTGCAATTCTAATAAAATCCAGAATTAAACACTTTTTAATGAACGAGACATGTGAGGAGTATCTCCAAGCAACTAATATATGCATCGAATATTTGCATGAAAAAATCGATATTTCCTCGATCTACTCACCGCCACGCTTTTCAATAACAGAAAGCCAATACTCAAATTTTTTCAAAAAACTTGGTCCTCGATTTTTAGCGGCTGGCGACTATAATGCCAAACACACTTTTTGGGGATCACGTTTAATTACCCCGAAAGGCCGTGTGCTTTTTGACACCGTTTCGAAATTGGGCTTAGGTGTGATTTCAAGTGGACACCCCACTTATTGGCCGTCAGACCAACGAAAGATCCCAGACGTTATAGAATTTGGAGTTACAAAAAATGGTCCCTCAGAATGGATGCAAGTGGAACCTTCATTAGACTTGTCATCAGATTACTCACCAACTATAGTTTCTGTTTCGTTCCCCCAAGGGGTTGGTTCCCCGTTTTGTGACTTGGCGTGGACCGTCTCTCGAGTTAATTGGTTAAAATATAAAAAATATTTGAGTACTCATTGTACGGAAAACATTGCCTTGAGAACGCCTGAGGATATTGATATATCGATTAACGAATTTTCTGAACACCTTAATCAAGCCGTACAACATGCTACCACTAGCCATATAAGATCCAGAAATGTGAGCAATAGAACTTATTCATCTGAAATTGATCAACTTCTGTCAGAGAAAAGAAGAGTTAGAAGAGAGTGGCAACTTCGCAGGTCTCCCCAGCTTAAAGCTAGGTTACGGGAATGCATAACTCAGTTAAGAAATCTGCTTGAATCCCAAAGAATGGCTTCCCTCAAAAATTACCTGGAAGGTCTTGATGGTACTCCTCAATCCGATTATTCGCTATGGAAAGCGACAAAAGGTCTGAAAAGACCCGTAATAGGTAAGCCACCTTTGCGAACTTCAACTGGAGATTGGGCAAGAAGCGATTATGAAAAGGGAATGTTGTATGTCGATCATTTGAGAAATGTTTTTACCACAAATGATACAGCGAATAATTCAGCTGAACTACCGTCATACGCTGTTAGGCCGCCTATGCCTCTGAGACTTAGTTTTCAAGATGTTGAAAATGTTATTCGTAACACAAACCCCAGGAAAGCTCCAGGTATTGATAAAATTACTGGTAAAATGCTTGAGCAGCTCGTAAAATTCTTTTTATTTTTAACGCTATTTTACGTCTCGAGTATTATCCTGCAGAGTGGAAGGTGTCCATGATTACAATGATACCCAAACCAGGGAAGGATCCCACTAAGGTAGAATCATACAGACCAATAAGTCTACTGCCAACAATTTCAAAATTGTTCGAAAAATTGTTAATGGCAAAGTTGAGTCCAATGCTGAACAACGTGGGATGCATTCCTGATCATCAATTTGGCTTTCGGGCTAAACACAGCACCATAGAACAAATGCACAGACTAGTCAACGTCATAAGACAGACTTTTGAAGACAAAAAGTATTGTTCAGCTTTATTCATTGACATTTCCCAAGCTTTTGATAAAGTGTGGCACGACGGCTTGATGCACAAAATAAAGTTAAACTTGCCTGCAAACACTCACAAGCTTCTGGAAAGCTACTTATGCGGCCGGAAGTTTGTTATCAGAGAAGGCGATTTTATAAGCCCCTTACAGCCAATCGAGGCAGGAGTTCCTCAAGGTAGCATTTTAGGACCTACTTTATATTTGATTTACGCCTCAGACATGCCAACGAGATCCGGAATCCACACTTCAACTTTTGCGGATGACACAGCATTCTGCAGCGTACATGAAAACCATCAAGTAGCTTCGCGAAATTTGCAGGAGTATATATTAATATTACAGATATGTTAAATATTCGTATTATTTGATATTGTTTATATTGATTTCTTCTAAATTTTCCAGCTAAAGATCTTGATTGATTTTTGTGTTTATAAAAAAGGTTTAACGGTATTTTATTTTCAATATTTCGATAACAATTTGTTATCATCATCAGGAAAATTAAAATGTTATAAAAAATTATTTGAAAAAATGTTGTCAAAAAATTTTACATACAAAAAATTCATACACATGAAAAAATTCTTAACAATATTAACAAATTGAAAAATTAAAAAAATAAAATAATTTAAATTAAACTTATTCTGTAAACAACACATGCTCTGTTAACAATTACAACATGTTGTACCTCTACCTTTAACAGGTTAACATAGCATATGTTGCTCACAAAATAGCAAAAAATAACATAAAAAAATTTTATACAAATTAACAATATCCTAATAAATAACATTGTAAATAGACGTATTATTTATTTCAATGTATTAACTTTTTGCTAACTAAATGCCTATAACTATGTGCTAAATTATCTGTGTCTAATTTAAAATTAATTCTCTGTTCTGTAGGTGTATTCATAATTTCTAACATTTCTAACATATAACGTTTCTTATAATTTGTTTCTGTTTTTATTATTGATATTTGACTTTGATATTGACTTTGTGAAGATTCAATAAATAATTGAATGAGAAAAAAAAAAAAAAAAATATCACCTTATTTTATTACCAGAACTGCTTTAAGGCGAAAAAATTATTTAAGTTCGCTTACGCGGCATTTTCATGAAAACCCCGGTCTAGGCTATATCTCGGGTATATATGGACCGATATCGGAAATTTTCATTTTCCATATTTATGTTACCTTATTTCGTTACCAGAACTGGTTTTGAGCACAAAAAAGTTTTTTAAGTTCGCATGCGACATTTTCATGAAAACCCCGATTTGGGCTATATCTCGGGTATATATGGACCGATATCGGAAATTTTCATTTTCGATATTTATATAACCTTATTTTATTACCAAAACCGCTTTTAAGCAAAAAAAAGTTGTTTCAGTTCGCTTACGCGACATTTTTATGAAAACCCCGATTTGGGCTATGTCTCGGGTATATAGGGACCGATATCTGAAAAAAAAAAAATTTTGCCTTTTAGTCACCTTGCCTAATGAGTGTGTGAAGTTTGAAGCAAAACAAACAACTTTTTTTGTTAAAAATTTCCATACAAAATTTCAAAAATTCATGGCTTTTTTCGGAATTTTGATTATATCTCAGCTATACGTGGACCGATATTACTGAATTTCAATAGCAAGCCCATGGCAATATGGAGTAATAGAATGGTGGAAGAAAAAAGTTTCCATGTCTAATGGTTTTCTCAGAAACGGTATTTCAACGACCGATAGACGGACAGACGGACATCGCTTAATCGACTTTTCCATTAATTCTGAATCAGAATATATATACTTTAAAGGGCCGAAAAAAAAACTGTAGAAATTACAAACGGAATAACAAACTTATATACATATACCTTTTACATTTTTGTGAAGGGATAAAAAAAACTTTTTATACTTATCAGCTTAAAAGCGCTAAAAGTCTTCAAGTCGTAATAAAAGGGATTGACCCTTGCGTAGACATTGATGAAGTTAAGAGCGGTTTGATAGACAAGGGATTCAAAGTAAATAATGTGGTAAACATCAGAAATCGTGAAAAGATCCCTCAACCCATGTTTAGGGTTGAATTAGAGCCAGGAGATGTGACTTTAAAGAAGAATGAAGTTCATCCAATATACAGCATAAAATACCTTTTACATCGAAAAATAAAAGTAGAGGAACCGCATAAGCGTTTAGCACCCGTACAGTGCCACAACTGCCAAGAATTTGGTCACACTAAAGCGTATTGCAAGTTGCCTACAGTTTGTGTTGTGTGTGGAGAACTCCATGGTACAGCACAATGCAATAAGCCGAAATTCGACACAAAAATTAAAAAATGCAGTAATTGTGGTGAAAATCACACAGCTAATTATAGAGGTTGCTCCGTCTACACCCACCTCAAGCGCTCAATGAACAACAAACCAATAATTGCTTCTAAGCCACCACAGCAGACTCAAATTTTTTCTAATAATTCTTTTCCTCCGACACGACAGTCAACCACAGACATAGCCGTTCAAAATCAAAAACAAATTTCTTATGCTAATGTAGTTAAGTCTAATTTCGCAAACCTGAATCAGGAATCTAGATTTGAACCGCCCGATCAAAATTTCAGTAACCTTGAGGCAACAATACAGACCCTTATTCAAACTATAAACACTTTTACGTCGTCTATGATGACGATGATGCAGGAAATGGTGAAAATGCAATCCACCATTTTGCAGGTTATTTCGAAAAAATGATTTGGTTAATAATATGTTTCTGGAACGCGAACGTTATCCTCCAACACAAAAATGAACTCGAATACTTCCTGATGGATAAGCAGGGGGCTAATTCTGTCATTCGTGATCGAAATGACTATCGAGTAGAAAATAATTTCGATATCGTGTAAATTTCTAATGATGTGACTCGTTACGCAACGGGTCGAGTTATCACTTCAGTGTTGCAAAATACTGACAAAATGTGTTTTATAACACTGCCGAAAATTGTATGTATTCGCATACTTTGTATACATACAACATACGTTCACAATAACAATTCATTTAAATCAGTCATGAATGCGTGTTTGTACATTAAAAAGAAAGTGAATAGAAATAACAATTCAATAAATATGTATGTTAAATCAACCATTTAACTATGTATAAGCATATGTATATATGTATTTCTAAAAAAAAAAAACAAAAATAAATTGTTGAATATAATAACACGTGACTTCAAATATAAGTTTTTGTGTTCTTAGCAATACTCAACTTTATATACATATACCTATCATACACATCATCATATGAATTGAAAAAAGCCTTAGAACCAAAAATTCTCAATTTAATTTAACTACTATTGCTATTTAAAACAAATTTTTAATTTACATTTCTTTTGTGTTTTTCTGTTTGGCTGGTTTTCGATAGTACTTTTGCTTACGAGTGAAAAGTTGCAGGGTTGCATTCGAATGGTTACTCGCTATCGAATGCCGTCATTAGAAATTTCGAAACCTTTTACTCGATATCGCATGAGATAATCCCAAAAGTGTGAAAACTCGCACATTCGAGTAAAAACTCGCTGGTAAGTGCATGACAGAATTAGCCCCCAGATCGATATAATGATGATTGCAGAAACTCACTTGACGTCAACAAGCTTCTTCAAAATTAATGGCTACGTAGTATATGATACTAAAGAGCACCGTGGAAGAGCTTGTAGGGGTTCCGCAATCTTGATAAAATGTAGGATAAAGCATTATTTGCTGAACGACACATGTGAGGACTATCTTCAAGCAACTAATATCTGTGTGGAAAATTTTCATTACAAATTGGTTATCTCATCGATTTATTCGCCGCCTCGATTTTCAGTGACGGAATCACAATATTCAAGTTTTTTCACCTCATTAGGACCTCGTTTTATAGCAGCTGGAGATTACAACACAAAACACACTTTTTGGGGCTCACGTTTAATCACCCCGAAGGGCCGGGTGCTTTTCGATACAATTTCTAAAATGGGCTTAGACATAATATCAAGCGGACATCCCACTTACTGGCCGACTGACCGGCGAAAAATTCCTGATGTGATTGATTTTGGAGTGATAAAGGGGTTCCCTCTGGAATGGATACAAGCTGAGCCTTCGTTAGACTTGTCATCGGATCATTCACCAACTATAATTTCAGTGCGTTTTCCCCAGGAGACTTGGTCCACGATTAACAATTTGCATACGACTGTCACCCGAGTGAATTGGCTAAAATATAAAAAATTTTTGAGTACCCATTGCACTGAGAATATTGTTTTAAGAACACCTGAAGATATTAATGCGTCACTAACCAACTTAGCGAAAACCTTAAACAAGCCGCTGAACTTGCTTCTAACGTTTATTTAACACGCAGAAACATTCAAAATAGAACATATTCTTCAGAAATCGAGCAACTTGTGTTAGAAAAAAGAAGAGTTAGACGAGAGTGGCAACTTCGCAGGTCTCCGCAACTAAAAACAAGGCTCCGTGAGTGCACAAATCAGCTAAGAAATTTGCTTGCAACCCAAAAAACGGCTTCTCTACAAACGTATCTAGAAAGTCTGGATAGTACTCCTCAGTCCGACTATTCTTTATGGCGGGCGACTAAAGGTTTAAAAGGCCAGTTAGAGGTAAGCCGCCTTTGCGAGAACCATCTGGTGACTGGGCTAGAGATGACTCGGAAAAGGGTAATTTATTTGTTAACCATTTGAAAAACGTTTTTACCACAAATAGGTCTGATAATGCAAATGAGTTACCGCCTGTTGTTAGTAGGCCTCCTGTGCCTTTAAGATTCAATTTTCAAGAAGTTGAAAATGCTATTGGTAATCTAAACCTTAAAAAAGCTGCAGGTATGGATAAAATCAGCAACAAAATGCTGGTAGAGCTGCCTAGTGTAGCTAAAAGAATTGTTCTTTTTATTTTTAATACTATTTTACGACTTGAGTATTACCCTGCAGAGTGGAAGGTGTCCCTGATAACAATGGTTACTAAGCCAGGGAAGGATCACAAGAAAGTAGAATCATACCGTCCAATAAATCTACTGTAAACAATATCAAAACTTTTCGAAAAATTGCTAAAGGCGAAGTTGGATCCAATGCTTAATAAGATGGAATGTATTTCTAATCACCAATTTGGTTTTAGAGCGAAACATGGCACCATTGAGCAAACACACAGGTTAGTTAACGTCATAAGAAAGGCATTTGAAGATAAAAAATATGGCTCTGCCTTATTCATCGACGTTTCACAAGCTTTTGATAAAGTTTAACTTACCTGCAAACATACATAACCTTTTGGAAGGCTATTTATATTGTCGCCAATTTATAATAAAAGGCGATTTCATAAGCCCCGCCCAGCCTATTGAAGCCGGAGTTCCCCAAGGCAGCATATTAGGGCCTATCTTATATTTGATCTACGCATCTGACATGCCAACAAGCACCAACATTCACACTTCAACATTTGCAGATGATACAGCATTCCTTAGCATACATAGTAACCACCAGCAATCAATAAACTTACAGGAGCATATCGACAAACTAGAGAAATGGCTCAAGCTTTGGAAAATCAAGGTTAATGAACAAAAGTGTGCCCATGTTACATTCGCACTGCGTCTAGGAACATGCTCACCCATTACTATTAACAATAAAGTAATACCTCAACACAGTGAAGTCAAATACCTCGGTATTCATCTTGACCGTAGACTAACATGGAAGTCGCACATCGAGGCAAAAGTAACGCAGATGAAATTGAAAGCAGTGCAAATTAACTGGCTAATAGACAGAAATTCGACTTTGAAGCTTGATTGTAAACTTTTGCTGTACAACTCGATTCTAAAGCCAATATGGTGCTATGGGATTCAATTATGGGGCACAGCCTCTGCATCTAACATTGAAAAAATTCAAAGAAGTCAAAATAGAATTCTCCGTAGAATTACAAATGCTCCATGGTACGTTAAAAACTCACGAATCCACGCAGATCTGAACGTACCTTTTGTGAAATCTATTAATACCGTAAATTTTTGCTTGAAAAAAAAAGAGTCTTCTATCGATCTCTCTTAATAATGTTATTTTTAAAGAGCTCAGGGAGAGTCAATTTTGAATTTACATCTTTTACATAATTACGAACTTACCATGGTGCAATTATTAGGTGGCAGCATTAGAGTTGCTGTACCAGATACATACTATTTTGTTTTGTTTCTTTAAAAATTCCACCATAATGTCAAAAACATATTTACAAAACAGAGGAAAATGAAGAAAAAAATGTGTATTATTATTTTCATAAATTGTTTTTAACGCATTTTAAGCAATTAAATTATTTTTGAAGCGAGGAAAGTCGATAAGCAGTAGAATTTTTCTTTTTACATAGCAGACAGCAACGCATATGAAGGAATTCAAATATTTTTGAAATCTTTTTTTATTTATTGTTTCTTTTGTACATTTTCAAACTGTTTAAAATATTATTTTTTCACTCCACTTTGTATAAACATAAACAGCTTCTACGCAATTAAAATATTTTTGAAAACTTCTTTATTGTTTTTTTGCACTTTTTCTTTCTTTTTTTTGGACGATTAAAATGTTATTTTTTTTCACTTCACTTTGTGTAAAAATAAACAACTTTTGACACTACTGGTCGTTTTAAATAAAAAATTGTCACCTGCGTTAGTGATGCCACCTGGTTAATGCACCTTGGAACTTACCTTCATATACATATACATATATAAAGATATTTTTTTTTGCATTTTGTTATGGAGAATAGTACATAAAGTTTGGAAAAAAAAAACTACATACATATCTATTATCATATATACATATATATGTATATAATTATTATTATTATTTTTTTCTTGTCCCTTATCCTTTTTTCTTTGTTGATATCTACTTGTTTTACATGCATATTGGAGTAACAGCATGTATGTATTAACAGTTTGAAGTATTTATAAGATTTAAATGTTAGAGAAATAACCCTGTTAACCATAATTTGTTTCTTTATAAACAGAATTCTTATTTCTTTATATGTAATTTTCTTTATATGTAAGTAAATTTGTTGCTTTACTTTGGAAAAATGTTAGTTCCTGCATTATTATTCAAAAATCAAATATAAATTGTGAATTACAATATGGAACACTAACGTTTTTTTATGGTTGAGGAAAAGTAAGGGTAAATAAAAAGGTAACGTAATAGGAATGGGCTGATACTAACACTATAGGTCAGCATATGGTAGGGTGCGAAGACTTGACCTGAGGAAAACTCCATCTCTTTCTCCGTTTTGGTTTCGTAGCAGATCCGCTTTTTTCACCTGTGCAGAGATAGTAGGAGACTTTCCTACTCTCTCTGCACACGTTTTCTACCTTAAATTTTTGTAACGTGAGTAAGCCGACCGGTATCACACCCCTACACGAATTTTCCTGAGTTCAGACCGAAGCATCGCTAGTTGTGCAGACCCGTGATAACCAGGGTTAAGCTGATTGTTCGTTACAGATAATTTTAGTGGCGCCCAACGTGGGGCCCTTCCAAGAATATTTATACTTAACTATCATCTTCAACTCGTTTCTAATATGTACGAAGGGTCCATTTTACAACGAAAAACAGTTTATATCTATTCATATACCCATACTCGGTGTGAACAACCTGGATTTCTTGTATTGTGGTTTAATAATCGGATACTTACCAAGTGTTCACTATAATTATTTTCTTTCTATATCTGCATTGTCACTGATTTTACACATCTTTTCATTTTTGGACTTTTGCTATAGGCGGGTTGCTTGTACCTACCACTTTGATTAAGAGGTTAACATGACGATGGTATTCAGTAAATGTTTTTTTTACAGACTTCTCTTTTTCCGCAGCTTATAATCTGGAAGAATTGTACTCAGTAAAAAGTTTATTGAAACATTTTCAAAATTCAATTCAATTTATTGACTATTCAGTGATTATTTTTCTCACTTAAACATCATCAGACTGCTACAGTACCAAAACAAGAAAAAAAAATCCAATGATATTAATACGAACAAAATAAGGAAGTTTAATTTTGTTTGCTGCATTTCGTTACCAAATTTTATTAATGTTCCTACCAAGTACTCAAACCAATATTTAAATATCTTTTATTTGAAAACAGAGGGTACAATTTTTTTTTTCAATCATGCCTATAACGCGTAGTCCTGACAAAGATAGTACAGATCTATTAGATACTCTTGAGGAAATAATATGTAGCATTTGTAATGAGAGTGTGGGATCTGAAAATAAGACAGCTACCGTGTGTAATCACTTCTTTCATGCGCTATGCTTGACTAAGTGGTTAGAAACTAGTCAAACTTGTCCAGTGTGTCGTCAATCCTGTGACTCGCGTGCTGATAAGGAACACTCAACAAGATCAGAAGCGCGTTCTCACAAAAATAAAGGAGCTATTCCTCGGGATTGGCCAACTACAAGGCTCTATTCTCAACAACAACAACAAAGGCACTTGGAATTATCTGAACAACCTCTCAGCAATCCTGGCCTTATAACAAATTCAGAACCGCGTCAGATTTTAGAAGAAAGGGTTCAGAATATGGTTTGTGAATCATTGAATGCCTTTAGAGCGGAATTTTCCAATGAACTACGCACCATGTTCCAAAACCTGAATCCAGGTAAACAGCGAAAATGAATACCGAAAGTTGTCTGACGTTCTGGAGAAGGAGAAACGATCATTTTACACATATCAGCTTAAAAGTGCCAAAGGTATTCAGGTCGTTATAAAAGGGATTGACCCTTTTGTTGACACGAATGAGGTCGAAACCGGACTAGAAGGCAATGGCTTTAAAATTAAAAATGTGGTTAATATTAGAAACCGTGAAAAAATTCCTCAACCCATGTTTGGGGTTGAATTGGAACCTAGAGATGTTCTCCTGAAAAAGAATGAAGTGCATCCAATTTATAACCTCAAATATCTTTTGCATCGTAAGATTACCGTCGAGGAGCCTCATAAGCGTCTAGGGCCCGTCCAATGCCTAAACTGCCAAGAATTTGGCCATACTAAGGCCTATTGTAAGTTGCCTGCAGTTTGCGTTGTGTGTGGTGAACTTCACGGTACATCACAGTGCAAAAAACCTAAGACTGACGCGAGCGTTAAAAAATGCAAAAATTGTGGAGGTAACCATACCGCAAACTACAGGGGTTGCCCTGTCTATACTCACTTCAAGAGTTCAGAGTGTAGCTTTGATAGTGAACGGACGTAATTGTTTTTTGATCAGAGTGTTACAAAAAAAAAGATAACGGTATAAGTAGAAAACCGCAATAAGTGAAGAGTGAATTAATACAAAATAAAAAGTTTGTGTCAATTATTTTTATATACTTTTAAAGCAACAAAAATATAAATAAAAAAAATTGCATGAGTGTACCTAGTAGGTGCAATTCTGAAAGAGAGCTTAGCTCCACTAGAAAAAACGTCTGGATTTCTGAAGAGGAATCATTGAAAAAATCATTGGACAATCTGCTGTCTCTAAGAGATAAAAAACGCACGCGTTTGTGCTCGCCAAACATTATTGTTACAACAGACGACAAACCATCTTCCAGTCTAGCTATTGTTGATAAACCGAAAACGCAAGTGGGTATGGATAGGTATGTAACTGTGGTTAAACGGCAGCAAAGCCCTAAATCCGCTCAAATGTCATCTTAGTCCAAAATACCAAAAGATGATAAGACCACCACGACAATGGATAGTAGTAGGTTTGCTATCCTTCAGACCGATGAACCAGCAATACCTAAAAAAACCTTTAAGCCACCACCAATATATTTGCGAGAGCCTACCTCTAGTGAGCTGGTAAAACAACTTATTGCGGCAATCGGCAAAGACAGTTTTAATGTAACATCGGTTAAGCACGGCAGCATCAATGAAACCAAAATCCAGGTAAACAGTGAAAATGAATCCGAAAGTTGTCTGACGTCCTGGAGAAGGAGAAAAGATCGTTTTACACATATCAGCTTAAAAGTGCCAAAAGTATTCAGGTCGTTATAAAAGGGATTATACGAATGATGTCAAAGCCGGTCTAGAGGACAATGGCTTCAAAATTAAAAATGTGGTTAATATTAGAAACCGTGAAAAAATTCCACAACCCATGTTTAGGGTTGAATTGGAACCAAGAGATGTTGTGTTTAAAACGAATGAAGTTCATCCAATTTACAACCTTAAATATCGTTTGCATCGTAAGGTTACCGTTGAGGAGCCTCATAAGTGTTTAGGGCCCGTTCAATGCCTAAACTGCCAAGAATTTGGCCATACTAAGGTTTACTGTAACTTGCCCGATGTTTGTGTTGTATGTGGCGAACTTCACGGCACAACTCAGTGCAATAAGCCAAAGGCCGACGCAAGTGTTAAGAAATGCAGTAACTGTGGAAGTAACCACACTGCAAACTACAGGGGTTGCCCTGTGTATACTCATTTCAAGAGGTCAATGACAAATAAGCCATCAATTTTATATATGCCACCCCAGCAGTCAAACACCATTTCTACAACCAATTTTCCCCAGGTACGCCAGCCAACCAGCCATATACACGTGCAAAACCCCCAACAAATTTCTTATGCGAATGTGGTAAAATCCGATAACCAAACTTTAATCAGGAGCCCAAGTCTCAAAACTCCGACCAAAATTTTAGCAATCTTGAGGCAACTCTGCAGACTCTTGTTCAATCTATAAATACATTTACGGTTTCCATGACAAACATGATGCACGAAATGCTAAAAATGCAATCCACTATTTTGCAGGCAATTTTAAACAAATGAACTGGTTTAAAATATGTTTCTGGAACGCAAACGGCATCCGCCAACACAAAAATGAACTTGAGCACTTACTTATGGGAAAGCAAATCGATATAATGTTGATTGCTGAAACCCATTTGACAACCAACAGTTTTTTCAAAATTAATGTCTACATACTGTACGACACAAAAGATTTCCGCGGAAGATCTTGCGGAGGATCGGCAATTCTAATAAAATCCAGAATTAAGCACTTTTTAATGAACGAGACATGTGAGGAGTATCTCCAAGCAACTAATATATGCATTGAATATTGTCATGAAAAAATCGTTATTTCCTCGATCTGCTCACCGCCATGTTTTTCAATAACAGAAAACCAATATTCAAATTTTTTTAAATCACGTGGTCCTCGATTTTTAGCGGCTGGCGGCTATAACGCAAAACACACTTTTTGGGCATCACGTTTAATTACCCTGAAAGGCCGTGTGCTTTTTGACACCGTTTCCAAAATGGACTTAGGTGTTATTTCAAGTGGACACCCCACTTATTGGCCGTCAGACCAACGCAAGATCCCAGACGTTATAGATTTTGGAGTTACAAAAAATTTTCCCTCAGAATGTATGCAAGTGGAGCCTTCATTAGACTTGTCGTCAGATCACTCACCAACTATAGTTTCTGTTTCGTTCCCCCAGGGGGTTTGGTCCCCGTTTTGTGACTTGGCGTTGACCGTCACTCGAGTTAATTGGATAAAATATAAGAAATATTTGAGTACACATTGCACGGAAAATATTGCCTTTAGAACGCTTGAGGATATTGATGTGTTAATTAACGAATTTTCTAAACGCCTTAATCTAGCCGTACAACATGCCACCACTAGCCATATAAGACCCAGGAATATGAGCAATAGAACATACTCGTTGGAAATTGAACAACTTCTAACAGAAAAAAAGAAGAGTTAGAAGAGAGTGGCAACTTCGCAGGTCTCCCCAGCTTAAGACTAGGCTACGGGAATGCATAACTCAGTTAAGAAATCTGCTTGAAATCCAAAGAATGGCTTCCCTTAAAAATTATCTGGAAGGTCTTGATGGTACCCCTCAATCTGACTTTCTCTATGGAAAGCGACAAAAGGTCTGAAAATACTCGTAATAGGTAAGCCACCTTTGCGAACTTCAACTGGAGATTGGGCTAGAAGCGATTCTGAAAAGGGGATGTTGTATGTTAATCATTTGAGAAACGTTTTTACCACAAATGATACAGCGAATAATTCAGCTGAACTACCGTCATACGCTGTTAGACCACCTATGCCTTTGAGACTTAGTTTTCAAGATGTTGCAAATGTTATTCGTAACACAAACCCCAGGAAAGCTCCAGGTATTGATAAAATTACTGGTAAAATGCTTGAGCAGCTACCTACATGAGGTAGAATTCTTCTTTTTATTTTTAACGCTATTTTACGTCTCGAGTATTATCCTGCAGAGTGGAAGGTGTCCATGATTACTATGATACCCAAGCCAGGAAAGGATCCCACTAAGGTAGAATCATATAGACCAATAAGTCTTTTACCAATAATTTCAAACCTATTCGAAAAATTGTTAATGGCGAAGTTGAGTCCTATATTGAACAATTTGGGATGTATCTCTGATCATCAATTTGGTTTTCGGGCTAAACACAACACCATAGAACAAATGCGCAGACTAGTCAATGTCATAAGACAAACCTCTGAGGAGAAGAAGTATTGTTCAGCTCTATTCATTTTTTTTTTTTATCTGGGACCAGTACTCAGGGGATGACCCCTACATATGCAGTGCATTGTACTGGAACTAGGAAAATAGGTTATGATGAGGTAGGAAAGAGGGAGTAGTATTCGTGGAGGTTTAACTTAAACAATAACAACATGAAAGACGAAAACAAACTCTATTGCAGCATTTAAAATATTGGAATTAAATTATTTAAAACTGATCAGTGCCCAGTGTATATACCTTCGACACTGCTCAGATTAGCATAATTTAGTCCAACACCTTCCACGCTACAAGGTAATGAAGTACATTCAGAAGAAATTAATATTGAACATATATAAAAACCACGGACAACGAAGAAAAAAGAAAAAAAAAAAAGAAGATACATGTGTACACATACTGCTACCTATTCCCGTGCTCTTTTATTTCATACGAAATTAGTAATAAACATTTATAACTATATAGAAAATACGGGCAACGGTAAAAAAAGAGAAAAAAAAATAAATACGTGTACACAACTTGCTACCTATTACGGTGCAATCCGGCCTTATACGAATTTAATTAATACACATACACATATTGGAAATACGGACAGCAGTAACAAAACGTGTGCACCTGATGAGAGACAAAACACTACTACTACACCTCTATTCATTGATATTTCTCAAGCTTTTGATAAAGTGTGGCACGACGGCTTGATGCACAAAATAAAGTTGAACTTGCCTGCAAATACACACAAGCTTCTGGAAAGCTACTTATATGGGCGGATGTTTGTTATCAGAGAAGGCAACTTTATAAGCCCAACTCAGCCAATCAAGGCAGGAGTTCCTCAAGGCAGCATACTTGGGCCTACTTTATATTTGATTTACGCCTCTGACATGCCAACGACATCCGAAATCCACACTTCTACCTTTGCAGATGACACAGCGTTTTTGAGTGTTCATGAAAACCGCCAATTAGCTTCACGAAATTTACAGGAATATATTTCAATATTAGAGAAATGGCTAAAACTTTGGAATATCAAAGTTTGTAGATTTA
This sequence comes from Thecocarcelia acutangulata, assembly GCA_914767995.1. Lineage (NCBI taxonomy): Eukaryota > Metazoa > Arthropoda > Insecta > Diptera > Tachinidae > Thecocarcelia > Thecocarcelia acutangulata. The sequence continues at coordinate 53,443,952 of OU612098.1, read as the reverse complement.
CTAGCCCTTTCTCAGGTTTTACTTTAAATCAGCAAAGCCAGGACCAGACGAGAAAACGTCCTAGTTGGTTAATGCTGTTTAAAATAATTAGTCTTAAGGGACAAATCGGACTATAAAAGTCTTAAGTTGTCCACTTGTTGGAAAAAAAAATGCAGCTTTTAATATTAAGGGACTGTTGCCGTCCAATGTTCGTATGCGAATGAATCTTTATTTTGAAAGAAGTTTCTTATATACAACTAAAACATACAGTTAATTATTAAAAAAAATTAAACTGAGTGCAGTTGTGTCGCATTGCATCGAAATAAGAATTAAAATACAAAGTATGCAAAAGAGAAAAAACAAATAACAGTTATGAATAAGGTAAATCATTTAAATCGAATGTTAATTGTTACTGCAATGAGAGTTTAATATGAATTAATGTAACACTCAATCAAAATAAAATAAATGCACTCAATTTAAACATAACAAATTTTAGTACAGGACATCAAATTTAGCAAATTATTTAAAATTAAAGAATAATAAATGTTGTTCTGCTACACTCTCCCCCTCTGGCTCAGAAATTGTCCCAATGATGAGGCAGCTAATTTCCATATCTTTCGGGTTGTTTTCTCTCCCGTTGGGGTCTTCTATATGTAGTGGTGTTTGTACGTCTAGTAGCTCCAAAATGTTTAGCTTTGTTTTTGTCATCTTTAGAGTTGTTGGTTTTTATATTATAATTTGAAGTATTATTAGTTGATTTGTTTGGCGTTATATTATTTGTTGCATTATCATATTTGAAGTTTTTCGGACGTCCTCTACGTTTTACAGCATAAACAGGCTCTTCAGTATTTCCCTCATAGAAGGTTAAATCTGAGACGTGATATGTGGACAAAGGTACACTAGGGTTATGTACTTCTGCAATGGTATAACATGAAGATCCCTTCTTGTCAATTATTACATATGGGCCATCCCTCCGTGGTACAAATTTTGCTGTTAAATTGTTGTCTTTTTTGCTTAAAATATGTGTTGCAATTAATACTTTATCTCCAACTTTTAAATTTTGTTGTGGTTTCCGTTTCAAGTCCGCATATAACTTGTTTTTATCCTGCATCTGCTCTTCTGTTTCTCTTGCTAATTTAAGAGTATCTGCAAGTCGAATTAAATGTGGTGTTATCTGAGGCACAAAGTTTTCAGCATTCACAATTGCTTTCAAATCATTTTGGACTTCAAAGGCAGACCTAAGCTCTCGTCCAAAGGTTAAATAGGCAGCTGTGTATCCAGTTGTCGCACATTTAGCTGTATTCATTGCATATCTTATAGAGGGTAATTTCAGGTCCCAAGTAGTATGACTTTTTCCAACGCAAATAGACAATTGTACCTTTAAGTCCCTGTTTTTCCGTTCTACGGGATTAGCTTCTGGGTGATAGACAGGTGTAAATGATTGTTGAATACCTAGGCAATATGTCAATTTTTGCATTACTGCTGAAATAAATTGTGTTCCATTATCCGAATGTAATCTTCTAGGGATCCCGAATCTTAAAAAAATTTCATTCAATAATAATTCTGCACAGTTTTCGGCTGAGGCGACTTTTAGTGGAAATAATTCTATCCAACGGCTGCATAAATCTTCAACAATCAAAATCCATTGATTTCCTTGCGGTGTTTTTGGTAAAGGACCAAATAAATCGATTGCGATAATTTCGAATCTGCGATTACTGCTTACAGTTTGGAGAAGACCAGCAGGTTTCATGTTTGTAGGCTTATAACGTTTGCATTCAATACATGATTTGCAATAATCTGTTATTTCGGCTCTCATTTTCGGCCAATAAAAGTGTGGCGTGATTCGATTTATTGTTCTTTCGATTCCATAATGACCAGCTGTAGGGCTATCGTGGTAGTTAAACAGAACCATACTACGCATTGATTTTGGTACTACAAGTTGTCCGTTCTCTGAATCTTCAGAGGAACAAAACCTATATAAAACACCATCGAGCATTATATAACCTCTGTTGGTATGTCTTAAAGTGTTTTCATCATTATTTTCAAATGAATTTATTATTGTTTTTAAATCAGGATCTTCCATTTGCGCTTTCCTAAATTCATTAGCTCCATTTCTTGGAAAATCAACGAGTATTGTCATGCACTCACATTTTATATCATTGTGTGATTTTAGTGGGCATGGTGGTCTTGATAACGTGTCTGCTACAGCATTTTGACGACCCGGTGTGTATTCAAACTTAATATTATACATTTGTAATTGTAGTGCCCATCTGGCAAGGCGGCCTGTGGGTGTTTTTAGACTAAAAAGCCATTTAAGCGGCTGATGGTCAGTAAGGACCAAAACTTCTGACCCTTCAATGTAGCCTCTGAATTTCTGAATTGCCCAAACAACTGCTAGGGCTTCACGTTCTGTTGTGGAATAGTTTCTTTCTGCTGGTAAAAGAAGACGACTTGCATATTCAATTATGCGTTCAGATTGTTTCTCCCCCTGGAGTAAAGCAGCTCCAATCGCGTAATTACTGGCATCCGCTTTTATTACAAAAGACATATCTTCATTTACTTGTTGCAAAATTGGAGGTGATGTTAAAAGCTCTTTTAGAGTGTCATAGGCGTTTTGTTCTTTTTTTGACCAACGCCAAACTGCATTTTTTTTTGTTAAATCCGATAAAGGTTTTGATATGTTTGAGAATGACGGTATAAAACGTCTATACCACGAACAGGTTTGCAAAAAAGATAACACTTCTTTTGAGTTTCGCGGGTTTTCTCTCATCAATATAGCTTTTGTTTTTTCGGGGTCAACTTTCAATCCACCTGTTGTAAGTATGTGCCCCAGGTACTTGACTTCAGGTTTACAAAAGAAGCACTTTTCTCGATTGAGATGTAAATTAAATTCTTTTAGTCTTTTAAAAGTTAATTTTAGATCGGAGATATGAGTTTTTAAGTCTTTCGAGCATATAATAATATCATCCAGATAAGCTAAAATCAATATCTTCGGTAATCCAGTTCGAAAAAATTCCGAATGGTGTTGTAAAAGCTGTTTTAATCTTATCTTCCTCAGCTACTTTTATTTGCCAATAGCCAGAACGTAAATCTAACGTAGACATAAATGGGGTTGTTTTTGCAGAGTGTAAGAGGTCGTCTATTCTAGGCAACGGGTAAGTATCTGTTGTTGTAATCGCATTCAAACGACGATAATCTACGCATAATCTTACACAACCATCTTTCTTGGGTACCAAAACAATTGGAAAACCCCATGGAGATTCTATTTCTTCAATAATACCTTTTTTCAACATTTTGTCTAGTTCTTGTTTCAATAATATTTTCATTTTTGGTGAAATTCTGTACGGTGGGTTTGATATGGGCTCATGTTCGCCTGTTTTAATATAGTGCTCTACATGAGGAATAGGCTTTTCTATATCGTTGAATATTTCTTTTTCAGAATCTAACAACTCATCTAGGCTTTGCCTATCATTAGTTGATAAGTGCGAACCCTCATATGGCCGTAATTGTACATCTATTGAATTCAATTCAATTGGTTTAAAAATTTCATTGCAGTAATCATCCTTTCTTAATTTTTTCAAAGGTGGAAATAAATTTGATTGTTTTGGTGACTCATAATTTTCCGGAATAGAGCTTCCAAAAATTTTCTTTATCCCATTTGGTGAATACTCATTGTTACCCTTTTCAAACCAAGATAAAAAATCTTTAACTTCATTCGGCATTATGTTTTCTGAAAGCGATATGTTACTAATAATTTGTGGTTGACTTGTTTTAAAATCGAAAAATTTTGACTGATCATCTTTAAAATACCACATTCGCTGAGCTATATCTAGTACGATACCGTTTTCTTCTAGAAAATCAATACCAATTAATGTTCTGTTGCACGTAGCTTTTGGCAAGCATATGAACCTTATTTCCTTAAAACGATTGCCTATTATAATATTGACAGTTGTTGAATATACAATTTCATTTTGTTGGGTACCATCTGCTAAAATAATCTCAGCACACACTTTTTGGAATATTACACCTTTTTTAATTAATTTTTGGTATAAAAGAAATCCTGCAACACTGGTTCTAGCAGCAGTGTCAAAATAGGCCTCGCCTTTCAATCCTAAGACGTCAATTTCTACGACTGGGACATTTCGACCCACCAAAGAGGTATGCAGTGAATTGAAATCAAGCTTTTCTTCTCCTGTGCTTGCATTATCTTTATTGCAATATGGGCAATTTGAGCGGTAAAAGCCATCTGCTCCACATCCATAACAGTTAAGTTTTGTTTCTGGCTGTTTCATGTTTTTATGCCTTTCAGCTTCAATTTTCTTAAAACAATTTTCAGCTAAATGATGCACGGCCAAAACGTGCATCTTAAAACTGAGTTTGTATGGTTTTCAATTGGTCCTCTTCGCTCTATTCTGTTCTGAGAATTTTCTGAAACAATTTGTTCTATTTCTCTTGCCCTGTGTAATAATTCTTGGAAATTTGAAATGTTATCGCGAGGCATTTTTTCTCTAATTTGTATATTTAACTGACCAAATATCATATCCAACATTGTATTTTCAGGTAGTTGCTCGGATAATTGAGCAAAGAGTCTTCTCTTTCTACATACAAAGCTGTCAGTAGACTCAAACACTTTCTGCTTTTCTTGAAAAATTTCATTAAAAATTCTCCAATTTGGCTTTGGAGGGGCAAAAGCTTTTCTCAAAAGCTCAACCGCATCATCAAATGTCTTTGCTTCATTTTGTACTCCTTGCCACCAGGAAGAGGCATAACCTTCTAACAACAGGGGCAGGCTAGCAAGAGCATATTTGTCCGAAATATTTTCAGCTTCTTTATAGACTAGAATTGTAGCTAAGAAATCTTCAATTTTTGTGGAACTGCGACCACCATTAAAGCGTGCTGTGCAATTACTAAATGTTGACCTTATGTCCTGCCTTGCAGATAAACCACCTAAAAGTTCTCTAAACTGAACATCTGTCAGTACCATATTAACTGAAGTATGTGATTGTCCAACACTTGATGCAGAAGCACTACTTGCGGTTCGTGGAACGTTAACCTGATTGTGATTTTCAGCATCATTTTGTGCGTTAGTTGAAGTATTTCGAGGACTGCGTCTCATGTTTCACGGAATTTAAATAAAAAATTATCGAACTTTTAATTTCGAAAACAAAATTGTTTTATTTTTCCTCCTTTTTTTTATGATTCTTAAATTTTCAGCCTGATACTGTAATTAGCTTTTCCAAAGAGAGAAGAAATTTTTCGTTGGGCGCCAAATGTAGAAAGGTGGATTTACTAGCCCTTTCTCAGGTTTTACTTTATATCAGCAAAGCCAGGACCAGACGAGAAAACGTCCTAGTTGGTTAATGCTGTTTAAAATAATTAGTCTTAAGGGACAAATCGGACTATAAAAGTCTTAAGTTGTCCACTTGTTGGAAAAAAATGCAGCTTTTAATATTAAGGGACTGTTGCCGTCCAATGTTCGTATGCGAATGAATCTTTATTTTGAAAGAAGTTTCTTATATACAACTAAAACATACAGTTAATTATTAAAAAAAATTAAACTGAGTGCAGTTGTGTCGCATTGCATCGAAATAAGAATTAAAATACAAAGTATGCAAAAGAGAAAAAACAAATAACAGTTATGAATAAGGTAAATCATTTAAATCGAATGTTAATTGTTATTGCAATGAGAGTTTAATATGAATTAATGTAACACTCAATCAAAATAAAATAAATGCACTCAATTTAAACAAAACAAATTTTAGTACAGGACATCAAATTTAGCAAATTATTTAAAATTAAAGAATAATAAATGTTGTTCTGCTACAAGTTAATGAACAAAAATGTACTCATGTCACACTCACACTGTGTAAGTAAACATGTGCGCCTATCCAAATTAACAACTCACCTATTCCGCAGCACAATGAAGTCAAGTACCTTTGTATTCACCTGGACCGATGGCTAACGTTGAAGTCTCACATTGAAGCAAAGGTCACTCATATAAAACTAAAAGGAGCGTAGCTAAAATGGCTTATGGGCAGAAATTCTACATCGAAAATAAATTGCAAACTTTTGTTATACAACGCAATACTAAAGCCTATATGGTGCTACGGAATTCAGTTATGGGGCACCGCCTCAGCGTCAAACATTTAAAAACTCAAAAGGCGACAAAACAAAATTCTTCGAATAATTACTGCGGCTCCATCGTACGTAAAAAATTCACGAATTCATAAAGATCTGAGTGTTCCGCTGGTAAAAGAGGAATTCTCTAAGTACGCGACAAGGTATGTCAGTAAACTGGAACTTCATCCAAACCCTCTTGCGCGTAATATACTTAATTTTGGCGGCCACAGTCGGTTGAGAAGAAGGGATACCGTTGCCACCATCAGATTGCTCAATAGGTGATTTTATCGAAATAGCTCCCGCATAATAAAAGTTTTTGTCTAGCATTGGCCGGACTTAAGTAACAATCAAATTTTTTAATTTTAATTCACATTTTTTAACTTTAAATTTAGTATTAAGATTTGAATACTTATTGTTAGTTCATTTTGAAGATTCAATAACTAAAAAATGCTTTAAAAAAAATACCTTTTTCTCTTAGCTCTATTATAGTTTTTCTTGTTTTTACTGAAATTTCCGGTTTCATCTTTATTCACGGCTTTTATAAAACTTTACAGGCACTTCCACAAAGTATATTGATTATCAATTAACTAAAACAATTATGTTTTGTCTTTTTCGATAAAAATCATCATAAAAATTGCTGTAAATCTACCGGTCTTAGCGAAAAAATAATAGAGGAGGAAACTGTTTACTTACTTTTGAAGCGTAATTTTTGACAGTTTTAGTTAAAAGGTATAATAAAAAATTGTTGGTCTTATTTTTTGAAACTGGTTAAGTAAGCATTAGATAGTCTCTTAATTATAGTTACTAAGATTCTTCTAGTGCTAGTACTAGCAATGTAATAAAACGAAATATAAAATTATCATTGATGTTGACCCACTTTTGACGCTGATAGTATATGTAAACCGATTTTTCCATTAACATTTTTTTTTTTTTGTTGAAAAGCAATTCTTGTTATAAAAGAAGGTTACTTAAATACAGAAAAAAGAAAATTCCGATATCGGTTCATATATAATCGAGATATAGCTTAAACAAACTATTCAATGAAAATGTCTATGAAAGCTTTCTTTTTGTAATGGTGATTACAAGGCAAAAATATTTTTCCCCGATATCGGTCGATATATATCCGAGCATATTCAGTTCCAATTTGTAATATATACTATACATTTACATGACTATTGTTAAAGTTAAACCTCCACGAACACTACTTTCCTCTTCATCATAACTAATTTTCTTAGTTCCAGTATAATGCGCTGCATATGTAGGGTTCTTCCCGAAGTACTGGTTCAAGATAAAAAAGGGTATTTTAGATTTGTTATTACATCTTACGACAGAATTTTTAATTTTGCGCAACCCTGGAGATGTTCTTATATACATACATATACAACATATACATTGCATGCGAAATTAAAAGAACTGCTTTCGTTGGTTGCTTTTCAAAGACGAAAAATTTGGTTTATAATTTGGCACATAAGTAAAACAACAACAATAACAAGCAAGAAGTTTATGTATTAAGCGGTGCATTCCAATAAAATGCATCGTATGATTTAAAGGTTAATTTTTGTTATGCATACAGAATTAAAATAATAAGTAATCTAAGTAAAGATTAGAGTCGATCCGATATTTAAATCATGAAGAAATATAAATTTACATGAATTAGTAGTTAAAGTTAAATTTAAATATAAAGCAATGCACTTCTTCAACATTCCGCCAGCAGAACAGAATTTATGAAGTTCAATCTTTGGGCAATGGATTTAATTTAGTCACAGGTCTTCGAAATGTGGACGTGGCAGTATTTATAGTTGCCACTCTATTTCGTCCATCAGAACGTGGGTTTTTGTTACTCGACCAAGTTTCCAGCACGAGGGTGGTAATTTTTCTTCTCTCAAGAGAACTACGTCATCTATTTGTAGATTTGGTTTTTCATTTAGCCATTTTGCCTTTGGCTGAACAGACTGTAAATAGTCTTTTAATCAGCGTGACCAAAAGTATTGAGACAGCTGTTGGATTAGTTTTCATCTGGAAATAACGGACGTCTTAAAATGAGTCAGGCAAAGCATTAACAGGTCTGCCATATTAAAAATTGTCGGGACTGATGTATGATCATCTGAGTCAGCTTGGACTAAAAGTCGTGAAACAGAATAGCTTCGATTCTTGCTAACAGCAACATACTTAGGGATGGCTTGACCAAAGGTTCTCCGAAGGTGGTGTTTTATACTTTTAAACGCGGACTCCCATGCACCACCAAAGTGACGTGCCGCGGGTGGTATAAAGTGGCATTGAATGCCTTTAGTGGACAGAAAATTTGAGACATTATTGTTAAATTTAAAATTTGTTACCGCTTTGTAGATTTCTCCCAATTTCTTAGCAGCGCCTAGAAAAATAGTACCATTGTCGTTGCGTATGTGACCGCATAGTTCTCTTCGCGCAACAAATCTGTCTAGAGCAGCTGAAAAGGCATTACAGCTTAAGTCCGTAACCAGTTCGAGTTGCACGGCTTTGGTGACAAGACAAATAAATGATTTGAGAATAGGAGACTTTCGACCGTTATGCTGTCTGTATATGATGGAACCCGCTTAGTCGCAACCAACTTCGTAAGAAGGATAATTAGCGTTAACTCTAAATTTTGGAAGATCACCCATTAGTTGATCGCTAGATTTAGATTTATAGCGTTGACAAACTGGACATTTATCACATACTCGTTTACATAATTCATGTGCACCCACAATCCAAAACCTTTGACGTAGTGTAGCAATGAGAATGCAAATTTTTCAGATGTAAATATTGAACAATTTTATACGAAATCGGGCTATTTTTGTGGAGTATTATTTGATGTTGACTTTCGTAAGGCAAATTAGCGTTGTTGTGTCTGGTTGGTTCAGGGTTTATCTTTATAATTCTAAATATAATTACGAACGAAATAAAATGTAATTGGCAATCTTCCTTCAGCGGTAGTTGTAGCAATTCTTTTATAATAAAATGCATGTAGCGGAAAAGAAAATTGACAATTGGAAAATTTCCAATTGGTGCGACTTGCCAATGCTTTACAAGTTTTTCAATGTTACAGAATGAATATAAGTAATTCAAATGAATAAGTGGTAAGTATTATGTAAGTAACTATTAAGCAAAATAATATAAATGGTAAGTATTAATATAAAAATTCATGCAAAATAGTTCATATATATTAATACAATTTAACAATAATCTTAAACTAAATTGAAAATTCAAGTTATATATGAATAGAAATTCAAGTTAATGGTAATTGTTCAAATTAGTTTGGACAATCACAATTATCTAAAAATGGGGATAGTCTTTTAAGCTTTTTACTTCTTATTGATGCCTTTTTTAATGGATGTTATAACATCAGCAAATTCAGATTCCTGACAATACTTAAATAATTCATTTTCAGCGTCTCTGATCTCGTCCACTAGTAGCGGCGATTTATTTTTAGATTTAAAACGAAAGCTGTTGTATGCCCTATAGAAATAAGCAAGTGTTCAAACCGTGCGAGTAAAAAGTGAAATTCGAATGTTCTTCAATAACTTTGTGAGAAACTACTGTAGTTAAAACCACATGTTCTTCTAGACGCAATTCTTCATTGGTTTTTACATCTTGGATAGCCGTTGGCCACTCAGTTTCCTCCTTTAGTAGAAAGGATGGCTCTTGAAACCATATTTGATGAGTAATTAAATAGCTTGATTTAACTTATCTGCTAGCGCAATCCGTTGGATTCAATTTGGTTGGAACGTACCTTCATCTAACATCAGGAAGGATTTGTAGAATATACCCAGTGCGATGAGTAACAAAAATTTTTCATTTAGAAGGATGTGGTGAGAGCCACGCCAATACAGTTTTACTACCTGACCAACATACAATCTTATTTTTCTCTATACGTAACACGGGTATCAATTATACAAACAGCTGCGCTAATAGGTAGGCAGCACACAATTCCAGCCGAGGAATTGACACCGTATTTATTGGAGCTACCTTAGTGACTATGATGACTGGTGAGATCCATTCTAGAGAATCAAAGATTTTCGAAATTTATGATAGCAGCTTGGAGCAATAGTATTTAGATTTAACATTATACGAAAAGCAATCAGCAGCTCGGCTCCATACAACACTTAAAAGACATACAGTTATGTCCACAATAATATTCACTATACTCTCAATTTTATAATTATCCAGAATATTGATCAAAACCGTTCTCTCGTTAGTTTCCCATTTCCTTAATTGAACGCCACCAGCCGTAAGAAGTTGGCTTAGCTCTTCTGCTAATTTTTGAGCATCTGTTATTGTATTGGAGCCTGCCATACAGTCATCAACGTAAAAACAGGTTTTTAGCGCTTCGCAAGCTAGTGGAAAGCGCTCTTCTTCACTGAATTGTAAAAGAGTACGTGTTGCTAGATATGGCGCAGATGTGAGGCCTTCTTTCTTCATTCGGATTATCTCTCCACAAAACTCTCTGATAATTGAGATCACAATCTTGAACCTCTATCATGCGAAACATTTGCTTAATATCAGCAGAAAAACAAAATTTATATCGCAACAAGACTGCCATGAGATCTTACTGTAATACAGGACCTCTGAGCAAAGTGTCATTTAGAGATTGCCCATTGGACGATTTGCAGGAACCATCGAAGAAAACTTGAAGCTTTGTGGTAAGGCTCGTATCCTTTAACACAGCGTGGTATGGCAAATTGTATACCTTGGCAGCGGGGCGATTAATTTCATTCGGTGGCACAAGTTTCACGTGTCCCAATGAAATGTATTTAGTCTCTCTGAGCCTCCAATATAGGAGTCTCCCAGCTACGGGGTATGCTTAAAATCGTATCTTTCATATCAAATCGTTGTAAAACAGTACAAATCCTCTGCCCTTCGATCATCTGGAGCTAATGATGCCTTTTTTTAAATTAAGATTGTCCACTTCCCAAAATAATCGTAAGGCCTGATTAAGATCTTCTTTAATTTGGCTCGTGATATTATACACTGTTATGTTATACCCCACCAAATCCAGTGTTTTGAGCTAATAAGTTGCCGTCCTTTAAAATCCTCCACTCTCTTATTAACGGAAAGAAATCGTCCAACCCAATCAAAATATCTATATCTTTACCAGAAGAAATTTTATTATCCGCAAGGGGGAGACTTGTTATCTCGTCCCAACAATCAAGATTTAATGTTGTACAAGGTAATTTCGTTGTTAAGCAAGAAAAAATATGCGCAAATATATAAATTATTTCATTTACATATATGGATTTAATTTCTAATTGGACAGTTCCTCGAGTAGCTCCAGCTTTACTTTTACCCAGTCCTATCATAAATATTTTTATAGGTTTCCGCACTAGCTTTAATCTTTGATCATAATTTTGACAACCAGAGTCTAATAGTAGATTACAAATTTGATAATATCCCATATTACCTTTTACTAGAACCCCGGCCGTTGGCAATAACATATTAAACTTATTTACCTCTGGAGAATCAGCTGAATTCACATTAGTATTACCAGAAATAGTAAATGTTTCATTCAAGACGTTAGACTTATTTAAGCGAGCAGCACTTTGAAATTTGCTCTCTGGCTTTTTTGACATTGATGGCAATTTTTCCAACTTTGTTGACAGCTATCTGTCCATATGAAATAAGAAATGATGCTTTCCTTGCATGATTTGTAAACATGGGTTGAAGGGCAGACATGTACAGTATGACAACTGTGAAAATGATTTACATCAGTACCTGCCTTGACGGCCTAACCTGATGGTGGACCAATTCCACGGAGTGAATTTTTCACGATTCACCACCGCCCCCGTGTGGCTTGCTAGGCTCACACAGGTAGCAATTCTTGTCATATGAACAACTTCTTGTTGAGGAGTTCGGGCTTTCTAATCCCTCATGTATGCAATTTCCCAGCAATCAATGGAGGACAAGGCTTAATGAGTTGGTAGGCCGAAGCCCATTAAGAGCATCAGCCCTTAAACCAACTCACTCGTCAATCATCACCACTGGTTCCTTACAGTATACGTATCTGTTGTATAGGCAACAGATCCTCGGGAGATTTTTAGCCCTCGAAAAAAGCCATCACCAAACAATTATCAAGGATACTAACACTCCCTTCCTGCGTTTTAGGTTTCAACCACAGCCAGAACGTTTCAGCCAAGGTAGGCACCTCAACCATGATCAGCCCGGTTCGAACCGAAAGCAGAACTTCCCGAGGGCCATGCTGATCCCCGTTCTGCCAATTTATACCCTTGGTAAGGGTTTCGGAAGCCAACACAACATAAGTCATGTGGCTTCCTAGAGTTTTGTTTGCCGCACCAAACGATTGACCCCTTCCCCTCTTTTCCCCGAAAAGCAGAGCGCCTAAGTTAGGAATACGCCAAGGCAAAACCTGTTCCCCGGGGGGATGTACAGTATGACAGTTAAATTCTACCCGTTCAATTATGTCAAAACGGATGAAAATCGGACAGTAGGATAGATGATGATTTTGTCCACAAGCAGCACAGCCTCTTTTTGTTGTGGTAGTATAAGCACAAGTTGATTCAATAGTTTTTATTGCCGATTTGCCAACCTTTTCATCACATCTCCAATGCATTACATCGTCCATTTAATAACAACAAAAGTTTTCTTACCACATTGTTCAGTCCAGGCTTGTAGAGTCGATCGGTATATTTTTTTACACAATATGTGAATCAGCCAAGGATCTCTTTTCACTGCATCTGGGCCTTGAGCTCTAATGACACGAAGCACTTCTTCAGCAACATTAGAAAGTTTTTGTAATTCTTGAGGATCTTTAGTTTTCGAAATTTGTAGAACAGTCTCAATAAGCGAGGGCTTATCATACCGTTCCCGCAATTGTTTCAACGCTTCCTCATAATTTTTGTCAGATTCCTGTAAATGGCGTATAAGGTTGGCAGAGTCACCTTTTAACAAGCTCTTTAAGTATTGAAACTTTTGAGCGGCGGACAAATAGTTATTGCTATGGATGCAACTGGTGTACAAGTCGAAAAAGGATTTAAATCCGGAATATTTTCCATCAAATACTAAAACATTAATTTTTGGCAATCGTACATCAGTAATATTTTTATTCGTTTGCGACAATGTGGTTGCAGAATTTGTAGATACTGTCAATTGAAGACTAGTTAGCTTGCGTTTCAAGAAATTTCTGCATTGCATCATGTTGAATAGTTGTTGAAATCATCGGTTGAAATTTCGCCTTGCTCAGCCATGTTAATATCCAGAGATTGTAATGTATCGTACAACAACTCCAATTCATCTAAACGAGCACGGATGTCAAACAGCGAGGATTGGTCGTTTACTTGGCTAAAGAAGTTTTCAATTATCGTAGCCGTACGCTTTATTTGAGAGCGTTTATTTTTTATTGTTCCATATTATTAATCGCGAATATTTTTTTAAACTATTTTTAAAAAATATTTAAATTATACACCAATTAAATTTTTCGTATGTTAAAATGCAACAACGAAAACAAACTCAATAAAATGTTCTATTAATTTCTCTGCAGCTACTGGCACTCACAATTATGTATTCGTAATTGGGAATTAGTTTATCCCAATCACGTCGGGGTCACAAAAAAATGTACGCGAAATTAAAAGAGCTGCTTTCGTTGGTTGCTTTCCAAAGACTAAAAATTTGGTTTATTTTACAAATTTGTCAAAGTGAAATAATTTGGCACATAAGTAAAACAACAACAATAACAAGCAAGAAGTTTATGTATTAAGCGGTGCATTCCAATAAAATGCATCGTATGATTTAAAGGTTAATTTTTGTTATGCATACAGAATTAAAATAATAAGTAATCTAAGTAAAGATTAGAGTCGATCCGATATTTAAATCATGAAGAAATATAAATTTACATGAATTAGTAGTTAAAGTTAAATTTAAATATAAAGCAATGCACTTCTTCGTCAACCGACATACTTTTGTATTTATGTATATGTGTATAATTTTGGTAGATTCTTTAATTATGGGTCTTGTGTCTTTTTGCTTGTTTTTTTAAGGTGGTTGGACTACAATTTCAAATATAACAGCTGCCATTGAGCCTAACAAACGTTCTTTCGTTGCTATCTGCCATGGACTCAACATGCAGTTAACGGAAAATGTTGTCTCTACACACACAGTGAATGTTTTATGTAAGTATTTTAATAGAAGTAAATTTACAAGTTTTAAAGTTGAAACATAAGAAGTTTTAGCTAAATTTTATAAAAATATCTGAATAGTTATTTTAAGTACAAATTACGAGGACGGATTCATAAGTTTTTTAATGAACTACAGGTCGTTGTGTAAAAGGTTGTATTATTTTTCAACAAAATATCTTTTCTGTTATACAACTAGTACAAACGGTTCTGCAAGTTTTTCATAAAATGCATTTATTTTAAAATGATTTCGTTGTTGGAGTCAAATTTATATGTGTTTAATATACAATATAAGGAAAAAATATTATAATAATTTGCATATGCATACATGCAACTTTGTATAGTTCCTTGTATATGGCAACGTGCTAAGAATTTCTCAGTTTACTTTCAGAAAACGTCAAAAAAACTGTTTCATGAAATTTTTTTATGAAAGTTGAGTGGAAAGTTAGCAAAATGTGAGTGTGTTAGTAAAAAAGTGTGAGTGTATTGCAACTTTCATGAAATTATTTTCCTGTCTACACGGTAGGTTATTATAACATTCGCCATTGATTCTCCACTCTCCCCTTTTTAAGATAGTCAATATGAATTAAAACGGGTTAATCCCAAAAAACCACCTCCATGACTTTATTGACTGAAAACTCCAGCTGTGCGTTTTTTGGAACCGATTCACCACAAAAATCCCATGGTTATGGCTGCGATTTATAGTGGTGAAACCACGTTTCGTCCACGTTCACGATTAAGAAAAGGAGCAAAAACTCGTCTATATTTCTGCTGAACAGCGCCAATAAAACCTGCCGCGATAACACGGCTGTTTTTTTTTATTGTGAGCAAACACGGTTCATAATTTAAACCACTGAGCCACGTGAGATGACAATGACTTCCACTATCTCTCTCGCTTTCAATATCCGATTGGATGCAACCATATCCTTTTCAATTAAGAGGTGATAAATTCAAAAAGTCACGAATTTATTGGCCCTGTTAAGCTCTTATACATGTTCAATACATACATGTTTATAAGTACGGAACAAAAGCATGCCAGTAAGCTGGAACTCCACCCAAATCCTCTTGCACATAATATACTTAATTTTGGCGGCCACACTTTGAGAAGCAAAGATAGCCTTGCCACTATCTGAACGTTAAATAAGTGGTTTTACCGATATTGTTCGCCCAAAATTACTTTTTATATATAAGTTTGTGATTCCGTTTGTAATTTCTACAGTTTTTATTTGTGATCCTATAAAGTATATATATTCTGAATCAGAACTAATGAAAAAGTTGATTAAGCGATGTCCGTCTGTCCACTGTTGAAATACCTTTTCTGAGAAAACCACTAGACATAGAAACTTTTTTCTTTCACCATTCCATTACTCCATATTGTCATGTGTTTGCTATTGAAATTCAGTAATATCGGTTCAAGTATAGCTGAGATATATTAAAAATTTCGAAAAAAAACTTCACACACTCATTGAGCATGGTGACTAAAAGGCAAAATTTTTTTTCAGATATCGGTCCATATATAACCGATATATATCCCAAATCGGGTTTTTCATGAAAATGTCGCGTAAGCAAACTTAAACAATTTTTTTTTTTTTGCTCAAAAACAGTTTTGGCAATGAAATAAGGTTATACAAATATGGAAAATGCAAATTTCCGATATCGATCCATATATACCCGAGATATAGCCTTAACCGATTTTTCCATTAACATTTTTTTTTTTTTGCGGAAAAGCAACTTTCGTTATAAAAGAAGGTTACTAAAATACAAAAAATAGAAAATTCCGATAATGGTTCATATATAGCCGAGATATAGCTTAAACAAACTTTTCCATGAAAGATTTCTTTTTTGGAATGGTGATTACAAAGCAAAAATATTTTTTCCCCGATATCAGTCTATATATCCGAGCATATTTAGTTGAAATTTGTGAAGGGTATTTTAGATTCGGCCCAGCCGAATATACCGCAATATTACTTGTTTTATCTAGCACTGGCTGGACTTAAATAATTTTTTTTGAACAATAAAGTTTTTATTCGCTATTCTAGCCTCTAACATTTATACGAATAAAAAATTATAAATAGCTTGTTGTCTAT
Organism: Thecocarcelia acutangulata; assembly: GCA_914767995.1. NCBI lineage: Eukaryota > Metazoa > Arthropoda > Insecta > Diptera > Tachinidae > Thecocarcelia > Thecocarcelia acutangulata. Next base: position 53,427,625 of record OU612098.1, on the reverse strand, counting down.
GTTTCCCAGCTATCTATATGTCGACATTTCATAGGAACTACCGTAATCTTCAGTAGACTTTGGAAATTTTTGAAAGATATTCTCAAACAATTTTTTTTTTAGTATTAAGGTTTGAATACTTATGAAGTACTTTTGAAGATACATAAATAAATGAAATAAAAAAAAATTATTTTATTTATATCTCTGACAACGAGATCTAGAATACACACTACAACTTTGGCAGATGAAACAGCATTTTGCAGCGTTCACGAAAACCACCAATATTTTCACGAAACTTACAGGAATATCAGAGAAATGGTTAAAACTTTGGAAAATTAAATTTAATGAACAAAAATGTACTCATGTCACATTCACACTGTGTAAACAAACTTGTGCGCCTATCCAAATTATAAACTTACCTATTCCGCAGCACAATGAAGTCAAGTACCTTGGTATACACCTCGACCGTAGGCTAACGTGGAAGTGTCTATTGATGCAAAAATCACTCAGTTGAAACTAAAAGAAAACATAAATTCTACATTGAAGCTAGATAACAAACGATTGTTATATTTACAACGCAATTTTTAAGCCTATATGGTGCTATGGAATTCAATTATGAGGCACCGATTCAACACCAAACGGTGAAAAAAATTGAAAGGCGACATATCCCAACTCTTCGAACAATTAATGCACTCCATGGTACCTAAAAAATTCACGAACTCATAAGGATCAGTGTGTTCCGCTGGTGAAAGACCAATTTTCGAAGTACGCAACAAGGTGTGTCAGTAGGCCGGAACTTCACCCAAATCCTATTGCACGCATTAGAAGAGCGTTAAATAGCTAATTTTACTGATATAGTTCCCGCATAATAAAACTTTTCGTCCAGAATTAGCCAGACTTAATTATAAAGCTCGTCTTATTAACACGCTTATGTTAGTTTCACTTGTATGTTTGTTTATATGTTTGCAAAACTCGAAATCTATAGCCATATGAGTGATTATTGCAGGTACATATGTACACATATAGTTGTGAAGAATCAATATATTGAAAATTCTTAAAAAAAAAAACTATAATGCAGTTGCTTAAGTAATTTGTTATTTTTAATTGCATTAAAAATGTATGTAGAAGTGTGAATATGTAAAAAATATAAACATTACTCTGAGTCTATCTTTGATAGTGAACGGACGTGTTTGTTTTTAATCGGAGTGCTATGAAAAAGATATTAAAAAAACGGTATGAGTAGAAAACCGCAATAAAAGGAAGAGCGAATTTATACAAAAGAAAAACTTTGTGACAATTTTAGCTCCACTAGAAAAAACCTCTGGCTTTCTGAGGAAGAATCTTTGGAAAAGTCATTGGATAATCTCCTGTCTCTAAGAGATAAAAAGACGCACGCATTCGTGTTCGCCAAACATTGTTGTTACAACAGAAGACCAACCATCCACCAGTTCAGTTATTGCAGATAAGCCGAAAACACAAGTAGGCATGGACGGGTACGTAACCGTGGTTAAACGTAAGCGAAGCCCCAAATCCGCTCAAATATCATCAAATCCGAAAATTTCCAAAGATGATAATAGGACTACGGCAACGGATAGTAATAGGTTTGCTATCCTTCAGACTGACGAACCAACTACATCAAGAAAAAACATTTAAACCGCCACCAATATACTTGAGAGAACCTACTTCTAGTGAGCTGGTAAAATCACTTATTTCGGCAATTGGTAAAGACACCTTCAACGTAACATCAGTGAAGCACGGACATATAAGTGAAACAAAAATCCAAGTCAACTGCGAAAATGATTACCGAAATCTTTCTGCCGCTCAGGAAAAAGAGAAAAGATCTTTTTATACTTATCAACTTAAAAGTGCTAAAGGCCTCAAGATTGTTATAAAAGGTATTGACCCTTATGTAGACACGGATGAGGTTAAGACTGCACTGCTAGATAAAGGCTTTAAAATAAAAAATGTGGTAAATATGCGGAACCGTGAAAAGATTCCTCAACCCATGTTTAGGGTTGAACTGGAACCAGGGGATGTTATTCTCAAAAAGAATGAAACTCACCCAATTTATAACCTTAAATTTCTTCTTCATCGCAGAGTTATCGTTGAGGAGCTGCACAAGCGTTTAGGGCCCGTTCAATGCCTAAACTGCCAGGAATTTGGCCATACTAAGGCATATTGTAAACTTCCCGCAGTTTGTGTTGTGCGTGGCGAACTTCACGGTACAACTCAGTGCAACAAGCCAAAGGCCGACGCAAGTGTTAAGAAATGCAGTAACTGTGGAGGTAACCACACTGCAAACTATAGAGGTTGCCCTGTCTACACTCACTTTAAGCGGTCAATGACAAATAAGTCATCGGTTTCTCCAGCAACCCAGCAGCCAAATGCCATTGGTAAAAACAATTTTCCCCAGGTAGGCGATTCTACCACCCATACAAAAACGCAAAACTCCAAACAATTTTCATATGCTAATGTCCTTAAGGCCGACCAAATCTTGAACCAGGAGCCCAAACCTCAAAAGCGCGACCCAAATTTTAGTAATTTAGAGGCAACTCTACAGACTCTTGTTCAGTCCATAAACACTTTTTGCTTAAAATGCAATCTTAATGCTTAAAATGCAATCTATCATTTTTTACACACAGAAAGAAATAGATGCCATATTGATAAAAAAAATTGCACTATTTTTATCAAATTTCCTGTAAAAAAGATTTTTTGCCGGATGATAATTCAAATTATAAAGTAGAAATCGCTTTTTCACATAAAAGCAAAAATTATTGAGTTGAAAAAAATTGTTGCTAATATGTAAAATATACTTAACAAAAAAAATTGTTAAAGAAACAACAACTCTTCACTGTTATATGACAACCTTTTAAATGTATTTATTGAATAATTGTCAATAATTCGGAAAACTTTTTATTAATTGCATTTTATTAAGAGATATTTCCAAAAATTCATTATTAATAATAATTTAATTAAGTCAATGCAAATTTTATTAGATTGATGGTTTTTTATTAATAACATAACTTGATTAAAAAAAAACCTCATCTATTTTTTTCTGTGCAGGCAATTTTAAAAAAATGAATTGGTTAAAAAAATGTTTCTGGAACGCAACCGGCATTTGCCAACACAAAAATTAAGTTGAGCACTTTCTTATGGAAAAGCAGATCGATATAATGATGATTGCCGAAACCCATTTGACAACCAACAGTTATTTCAAAATTAATGGCTACACATTATATGACACAAAAATCCCCGTGGAAGATCTTGCGGCGGTTCGGCAATTTTAATAAAGACCAGAATTAAGCACTATCTACTGAACGGGACACGTGAGGAATATCTCCAAGCTACAATTATATGCCTTAATTATTTTCATGAAAAAATTGTTATATCCTCGATTTACTCACCACCACGATTTTCAATAACAGAAAGACAATATTCAATTTTTTTCAAATCACTTGGTCCTCGATTTTTAGCGGCTGGCGACTATAACGCGAAGCACACTTTTTGGGGATCACGTTTAATTACCCCGAAAGGCCGTGTGCTTTTTGACACCGTTTCCAAAATGGGCTTAGGTGTTATTTCAAGTGGACACCCCAATTACATATTAGCCGGCAGACCAACGAAAGATCCCAAACGTTATAGATTTTGGAGCTACAACAAATTTTCCCTCAGAATGGATGCAAGTCTCCAGATCACTCGTTCCCAACCCAGGGGGTTGGTTCACCATTTTGTGACTTGGAGTTGACCGTCACTCGAGTTAATTGGTTAAGACATAAAAAAAATTTGAGTACACATTGTACGGAAAACATTGCCTAGAGAACGCCTGAGGATATTGATGTATCGATTAACGAATTTTCTGAACACCTTAATATAGCCGTACAACATGCTACCACTAGCCATATAAGATCCAGAAATGTGAGCAATAGAACCTATTCGTTTGAAATTGAACAACTTATAACAGAAAAAAGAAGAGTCAGAAGAGAGTGGCAACTTCGCAGGTCTCCCCAGCTTGAAACTAGGCTACGGGAATGCATAACTCAGTTAAGAGATCTGCTTGAAATCCACAGAATGGCTTCCCTTAAGACATATTTGGAAACCCTTGATGGTACTCCTCCATCTGATTATTCCTTGTGAAAAGCGACAAAAGGCTTACAAAGACCCGTAATAGGTAAGCCACCTTTGCGAACTTCAGCTGGCGATTAGGCAAGATGCGATTCTGAAAAAGGGATTGTTGTATGTCGATCATTTGAGAAATGTTTTTACCACAAATGATACAGCGAATAATTCAGCTGAACTACCGTCATACGCGGTTAGACCGCCTATGCCTTTGAGACTTAGTTTTCAAGATGTTGAAAATGTTATTCGTAAAACAAACTCCAGGAAAGCTTCATGTATTGATAAAATTACTGGTAAAATGTTTGAGCAGCTACATCGAGTAGCTCGTAGAATTCTTCTTTTTATTTTTAACGCTATTTTATGTCTCGAGTATTATTCTGCAGAGTGGAAGGTGTCCATGATACCTAAACCAGGGAAGGATCCCACTAAAGTAGAATCATACAGACCAATAAGTCTACTGCCAACAATTTCAAAACTGTTCGACAAATTGTTAATGGCAAAGTTGAGTCCAATGTTGAACAATGTGGGATGCATCCCTGATCATCAATTTGGGTTTCGGGCTAAAGATAGCACAGCACCATAGAACAAACACACAGACTAGTCAATGTCATAAGACAGACCTTTGAGGAGAAGAAGTATTGTTCAGCTTTATTCATTGACATTTCTCAAGCTTTTGATAAAGTGTGGCACGAGGGTATAATTTACAAAATAAAGTTGAACTTGCCTGCAAACACTCACAAGCTTCTAGAAGGCTACTTATGCGGCCGAAAGTTTGTTATCAGAGAACGCGATTTTATAATCCCCTTATAGCTAAGCGAGGCAGGATTTCCCCAAGGTAGCATTCTAGGACCTACTTTATATTTGATTTACGCCTCAGACATGCCAACGAGATCCCGAATCCACACTTCAACTTTTGCAGATGACTCAGCATTCTGCAGCGTACACGAAAACCATCAAGAACCTTCGCGAAATTTGCAGGAGTATATTTCAATATTAGAGAAATGGTTAAAACTTTGGAAAATTAAAGTTAATGAACAAAAGTGTACTCACGTTACATTCATATTGCGTAACCAAACATGTTCGGCTATCCAAATTAACAATACACCTATTTCGCAGCATAATGAAGTTAAATACCTTGGTATTTACCTCGACCGTAGGCTAACGTAGAAGCCTCACATTGATGCGAAAGACACTCAGTTGAAATTAAAAGCAGCGCAACTAAATTGGCTTATGGGCAGAAATTCGACATTGAAGCTGGATTGCAAACTGTTATTATACAACGCCTATATGTTGCTGTGGAGTTCAACTATGGGGCATTGCCTCCGCTTCAAACATTGAAAAAATTCAAAGGCGACAAAACAAAATTCTTCGAACAATTACCGCAGCTCCATGGTACGTAAAAAACTCACGAATTCATAAGGATCTCTGTGTTCCTCTTGTAAAAGACGAATTTTCAAAGTACGTAACAAGGTATATCAGTAAATTAAAGCTTCAACCTTAATTTTGAAGGCCACTCTCGGTTGAGAAGGAGGGATACCCTTGCCACCATCAGAACGTCCATTAGGTGATTTGACCGATATTGACCATACAAAATTAAACATTTTTGTCTAGCATTGGCTGGACTTAATTAATTTTATGTACTTAGTATTAAGATTTGAATACTTATTGTTAGTTCACTTTGTGAAGATTCAATAAATAAATTAAAGAAAAAAAAAAAATAAAAAAAAAATTATTCTGTAATAAAAGAATTTTGCTCACATTTTGGTTCTAAAAATATGTTTCTGGAACGCAAACGGCATTCGCCAACACAAAAATGAACTTGAGCACTTCCTTATGGAAAAGCAAATCGATATAATGTTGATTGCTGAAACCCATTTGACAACTAACAGTTTTTTCAAAATTAATGGTTACACGCTGTATGATACTAAAGATCCCCGTGGCAGATCTTGCGGAGGCTCAGCAATTTTGATAAAAACTAGAATTAAGCACTATTTGCTACACGAGACATGTGAGGAGTATCTCCAAACAAGAAACATATGTATTGAACATTTTCATCACAAAATTGTTATTTCATCGATTTATTCCCCACCCCGGTTTTCAGTAACAGAAAATCAATATACAAATTTGTTCAATTCACTTGGGCCTCGATTTTTAGCGGCTGCCGACTATAACACTAAACACACTTTTTGGGGATCACGTTTAATTACCCCCAAAGGCCGTGTGCTTTTTGACACCGTTTCCAAAATGGGTTTAGATGTTTCAAGCGGACACCCCACTTATTGGCCGTCAGACCGACGAAAGATCCCTGATGTTATAGATTTTGGAGTTGCGAAAAATTTTCCTTTAGAGTGGAGCCTTCCTTAGATTTGTCATCAGATCACTCTCCCACTATAATCTCTGTTTCGTTTCCCCAAGAGATTGGCTCCCCGTTGACAGTCAATAGAGTTAATTGGCTAAAATACAAAAAATTTTTGAGTACACATTGTACTGAAAATATCGCCTTGAGAACGCCTGTGGATATAGATGTGTCAATTAACGATTTTTCTGAAAAACCTCAAACTGGCGGTACAGCATGCTACCACTAGTCATATAAGATCCAGAAATGAAACCAATAGAAATTATTCGTCTGAAATTGAGCAACTTCTGTCAGAAAAAAGAAGAGTCAGAAGAGAGTGGCAAACTCGCAGGTCTCCCCAGCTTAAAACTAGGCTACGGGAATGCGTAACTCGACTAAGAAATCTGCTTGAAATCGAGAGAATATCTTCACTTAAAACATATTTGGAAAGCCTGGATGGTACTTCGCAATCTGACTATTCTCTGTGGAAAGCGACAAAAGGTCTGAAAAGACCCGTAATAGGTAAGCCACCTTTGCGAACTTCAACTGGCGACTGGGCAAGAAGTGACTCAGAAAAGGGGATGGTGTATGTTAACCTTTTGAGAAATGTTTTTATTACAAATGATATAACAAATGATGCATCTGAACTACCACCATATGAAGTTAGACCGCCTGTGTCTTTGCGGTTCACATTTCAAGATGTAGAACAAGGTATCAGTAACATAAACCCCAGGAAAGCTCCAGGTATTGATCAAATTACTGGCAAAATGCTTGAACAGTTACCTCGTGTAGCTAGAAGAGTTCTACTTTTTATTTTTAACGCTATTTTACGCCTTGAGTATTACCCTGCAGAGTGGAAGGTCTCTATGATTACTATGATACCCAAGCCAGGGAAGGATCCGACCAAGGTAGAATCATATAGACCAATAAGTCTACTACCAACAATTTCAAAACTATTCGAAAAATTGTTAATGGTTAAGTTGAGTCCAATATTGAACAATGTGGGATGCATCCCTGATCATCAATTTGGGTTTCGGGCTAAAGATAGCACCATAGAACAAACACACAGACTAGTCAATGTCATAAGACAGACTTTTAAAGACAAAAAGTATTGTTCAGCTCTATTCATCGACATTTCCCAAGCTTTTGATAAAGTGTGGCATGACGGACTGATGCACAAAATAAAGTTTTCAAAGCTAATAACAATCAAGAACCAAAATGTTTTTTTTTTTTTTTTTTTTTTTTTTTGTTAAGCGTTTTTATTTATTGAATCTTCAAAATGAACTAACAATAAGTATTCAAATCTTAATACTAAATATTAAAAAAAAAATAAAATAAAATGTGCTTTTTACTTACGTCCAGCCAATGCTAGACAAAAAGTTCTATTATGCGGAAGCAATATCGGTAGAATCACCTATTAAACGTTCTGATGGTGGCAACGGTATCCCTTCTTCTCAACCGACTGTGGCCGCCAAAATTAAGTATATTACGCGCAAGAGGGTTTGGATGAAGTTCCAGTTTACTGACATACCTTGTCGCGTACTTAGAAAATTTCTCTTCCCTTCTAGCTGCACGAGGTAACTGTTCAAGCACTTTACCAGTAATTTGATCAATGCCTGGAGCTTTTCTTGGGTTTGTATTTGCGATAACGTTTTCGACATATTGAAAATTAAGTCTCAAAGACACAGGGGGTCTAACAACATATGGTGGTAATTCCGCTGTAATATTCGCTGAATCATTTGTAATAAAAACGTTTCTCAAATGATCGACATACAACATCCCCTTTTCAGAGTCGCTTCTTGCCCAGTCGCCAGTTGAATTTCGCAAAGGTGGCTTACCTATTACGGGTCTTTTTAAACCTTTTGTCGCTGTCGCTTTCCACAAGGAATAATCAGATTGAGAGGTACCATCAAAGCTTTCCAAATATGTTTTAAGGGTAGCCATTCTATGGACTTCAAGCAGATTTCTTATCTGAGTTATGCATTCCCGTAGCCTATTTTCAAGCTGGGGAGATCTGCGAAGTACCCACTCTCTTCTGACTCTTTTTTTTCTGACAGAAGTTGCTCAATTTCAGACGAATAAGTTCTATTGGTTTCATTTCTGGATCTTATATGACTAGTGGTAGCATACTGTACGGCCAGTTTGAGGTTTTCAGAAAAATCGTTAATTGACACATCAATATAATCAAGCGTTCTCAAGGCGATATTTTCAGTATAATGTGTACTCAAAAATTTTTTGTATTTTAACCAATTAACTCTATTGACAGTTAACGGTGAGTCAATCTCTTGGGGGAACGAAACAGAGATTATAGTGGGAGAGTGATCTGATGACAAATCTAATGAAGGCTCCACTTGCATCCACTCTAAGGGAAAATTTTTCGCAAGTCCAAAATCTATTCAAAAACATCTGGGATCTTTCGTCGGTCTGACGGCCAATAAGTGGGATATCCGCGAAACCACATCTAAACCCATTTTGGAAACGGTGTCAAAAAGCACACGGCCTTTCGAGGTAATTAAACGTGATCCCCAAAAAGTGTGTTTTACGTTATAGTCGCCAGCCGCTAAAAATCTAGGACCAAGTGATTTGAAAAAATTTGAGTATTGGCTTTCTGTTATTGAAAAGCGTGGCAGTGAGTAGATCGAGGAAATAACGATTTATTCATGCAAATATTCTATGCATATATTAGTTGCTTGGAGATACTCCTCACATGTCTCGTTCATTAAAAAGTGTTTAATTCTGGATTTTATTAGAATTGCCGATCCTCCGCAAGATCTTCCACGGATATCTTTCGTGTCGTACAGTATGTAACCATTAATTTTGAAATAACTGTTGATTGTCAAATGGGTTTTAGCAATCATCATTATATCGATCTGCTTTTCCATAAGGAAGTGCTTAAGTTCATTTTTGTGTTGGCGAATGCCGTTTGCGTTCCAGAAACATATTTTTAACCAATTCATTTTGTTAAATAGCCTGTAACATAGTGGATTGCATTTTTAGCATTTCCTGCATCATGTTTGTCATAGAGACGGTAAAAGTGTTAATGGATTGAACAAGACTCTGCAGGGTTGCGTCTTGATTACTAAAATTTGGATCACACTTTTGAGGTTTGAGCTCCTGGTTCAAGATTTGGTCGGTTTTAAGGACATTAGCATATGAAAATTGTTTGGAATTCTGCGTGTTTGTGAAGTTGGTTGAATGGCCTACCTGGGGAAAATTGTTTTTACCAATGACATTTGGCTGCTGGGCTGCTGGAGAAACCGATGACTTATTTGTCATTGACCACTTAAAATGAGTATAGACAGGGTAGCCTCTATAATTTGCAGTGTGGTTACCTCCACAGTTACTGCATTTTTTAACACTTGCGTCGGCCTTTGGCTTATTGCACTGAGTTGTGCCGTGAAGTTCGCCACATACAACACAAACAGCGGGCAACTTACAGTAAGTCTTTGTGTGGCCAAATTCTTCGCAGTTTAGGCACTGAACGGGTCCTGAACGCTTATGTGGCTCCTCAACGGTAACCTTACGGTGCAAAAGAAATTTGAGGTTATATATTGGGTGAATTTCACTCTTTTTCAGCAGAACATCCCCTGGTTCTAGTTCAACCCTAAACATGGGTTGAGGGATCTTTTCACGGTTCCTGATGTTTACTACTGTTTTTATTTTAAAACGCTTATCTTCCAATCCGGTTTTGACATCATCAATATCTACGCATGGGTCAATCCCTTTAATGACGACCTTTGGCACTTTTGAGCTGGTAAGTGTAAAATGATCTTTTCTGTTTTTCTAAGACATCAGACAATTTTCGGTAGTCGTTTTAATGGTTTACCTGAATATTAGTTTCACTGATGCTGCCGTGCTTCACTGATGTGACGTTGAATTTATCTTTGCCGATTGCCGTAATAAGTTGTTTTACCAGTTCACTAGAATTTGGCTCTCTCAAATAAATTGGTGGGGGTTTATATGTTTTTTTTGGAAGTTGTTGGTTCATCTGTCTGAAGGATAGCAAACCTATTATTATCCGTTGTCGCAGAGGTAATATCGTCCTTAGACATTTTTGGTTGCGACGCTATTTGCGCGGATTTAGGGCTTCGCTGACGTTTAACCACGGTTATATACCTATCCATACCCACTTGCGTTTTCGGTTTATCACCAATAGCTAGACTGAAAGATTGTTTGTCGTCTGTTGTAACAACAATGTTTGGCGAGCACGAACGCGTGCGTTTTTTATCTCTTAGAGACAGGAGATTGTCCAATGATTTTTTCAATGATTCCCCTTCAGAAATCCAGAGGTTTTTTTAGTGGAGCTAAGCTCTCTTCAGAATTGCACCTACTGGGTACACTCATGCAATTTTTTTTATTTATATTTCTGTTGCTTTAAAAGTATATAAAAATAATTGGCACAAACTTTTTATTTTGTATTAATTCACTCTTCACTTATTGCGGTTTTCTACTTATACCGTTATTATTTTTATTTATTTATTTATTTTTTTTGTAACACTCCGATCAAAAACAAATACGTCCGTTCACTATCAAAGCTACACTCTGACTCCTTGTTGAATAATGTCAGTATTTCGTTCAATAAACTTTGCGGGGCATTTTTATAAAATTCGTAAGAAATTCTGTCTAGGCCTGGAGCTTTGTTGAACTTGGCTGACTTTAAGACTATTACCAGCTCCCTAAACTCAAAGGTGAATCAAGAAATGGATCAATAATTTCGGTATTTTTCAACGAAATATTTGTATCACAATGAGCATTTGACAAAAGTTGTTTAAAGTATTCATAGAATTTATCGCTGTATATATTGTTTCCTAACTTAAATTGATTTTTCTTCAATGACTTCGATAATTTCCACCATTCACTGCTATTTTTAACATTATTTAACCTTGCAATATTATCAACCTTATATTTAAGCTTTTTCATATCGCATAATTTCGTATACTTGGTCCTACAATTCACATAAGCCTTTCTGTCGATATCTGATTTGGATTCGCGGTATGCATTAAGTCTTTTGAGCATATTTTTGCGGGCATTTTCGCACTGGTTGTCATACCAGTAGTTTTTAGGATCGAAGTGTTTCATGATAAAGTTTTTTCCGGCTGCCTGCACGGACTTTCTCGTTACATATATTGACTTTCTCTTGTATAGGTAGGTTTGAATGTAAATAATCAAGATTGGAAAGATTATCAAGTGTTGACTTGTATCTATCTGTGTTTTTGGGGAGCCAGGGGAGTTTTTGGGGTAATAATAATTCTCTAACAGTTAGGTTGCTTTCAGCATACAAAGATAGAGCTAAAGGCATGTGATCAGAAAACGGTTTACTATGTATCTGGAAATCTGCCAAGAGTTTCAAAATATTGGGCGAGCAACAGCAATAGCCAATAATTGAGCTTCGCATAACAACGCAAAATGTATATTCACCTTCTACGTCGTTAGGGACCCGACCATTAATGATAATGCCATCAGCGTTTTTTAAAAGTGTCAATAACTTTTTACCTTTGCTATCAAAAATGTTCTTTTGCCATACGATATTGCAAGACCAAGGTTGCATCTTCCAATTTGTCCCTGTCTAAAACTTGTGCATCCGAAACTCGTGCATTCAGATCACCAACAATGTAGAAAGGGGAAGCATGTAGTCCGTATACGTTAAGGTACGCTTGTAGTATTACACCTTTCTTGCCTATGCCTATGCTTTTGCATTTATTTTTTATAACTTCGAGTTTTGCGTTTTTACAAGAGTAGAGAAACAGCACAATTAAAGTACATTCTACTGTTGTGAGAGTAAGACGTTCTTTTACTGTGCTCTATTAAAACTTTAAAAATCTTCTATATATTGTTACAAACTGTTGCAAAACATACAATTTCGTTTTTCTTTCCACAAGTGTTTTGTCGTGCGTTTTGAACTTGAATGCATTTTGATTTTGTGCTATAAAGAAAATTTTGAAATCTGTTTACACTTTACTACCTTTTATTAATTTTTATACAGGCATCCATTTTCAAATATTTACATATGGCTTAAAAATACATTTTTACAAAATACATTTGTTTAGAGTTTGCAATGAACGAAAATTATTAAGAAAGCGACTTCTTTATTAAACATACATTTCTTAACTCTACTTATAAAAATTCAAAAGCAATTGTGAAGCAAATGCAGTACTAAAATTCAGGAATTTATTACAGTTAAATATATATATATATATATATATATATATATATATATATATATATATATATATATATATATATATATATATATATATATATATATATATATATATATATATATATATATATATATATATATATATATATATATATATATATATATATATATATATATATATATATATATACATATATTGATGCTTATTAAAGTGTTGTTATACCCTGAGCATAATGCGCATCTAAGACACAAGAAAAAATGCACATACATAAATATCATATTAATTCACTGCAGTTAACAACATTTATGTATTATAAGTTCAAAATAAGTTTTTTCACACAAAAGCTAAAATTGCCAGAAACTGCGACCACTAAAATGTTTATTATTTTGCAATACCGCAATTCAGTGGAATTGCGGTATTGCAAAAAAAAGTGGATCTTCATCTAACTTTTCAAGAGCCCATTCACCAATTTTACAATTTTTTTACAATAGCCCGAATAGAAGCCTCAGTAGGTCGATTAAACTGACCATAAAATGAAAGAAGCGCGCGATAAACTTTCTTAACAGAGCACGTATTTTGGTAATAAAATTCAATAATTTGCAAGCGTTGTTCGTTTGTAAGACGATTCATGATTAAATTATAGACCAAACTGAAGATGTTTGACAGTGACACAAGATACAAAACGTGCGTGAGCTGACAAAACTAGTGTTGCCAAAAAGATAATAGCAAAAAAATCACTCGTTATTTTGTATCTTGTATTTGATTACTTAAAGGGAGTATTTTGCCCAGCCCTGCATATACTATATGTATATAAAATTTGCTTTATTACAACATTTTACATCTTTGAATATGTATATACATATTTTACTACGCAATATTTGCAAAGACTCTGAACCGTCCTCTGCATTTCATATTCTACACTTAGTTAGATCCTTATTGTGTTATATTTTTATCAGTCAACAACCACCAACATTCCAATTGGAGTCACCCTGTTAACATAACAACATTTATACATACCCAACAAACAATTTATTCTTAATTCTTATCATCATCATGGCTTGTGTAAAAAAAGGCTGTAAACTAGAATCGGATGACGAAAGAATGATTACATGTTGGCTTTATTATGGTTTGTGTCATTTTAAATGCAGTGGACTGCCCACACTTGTAGCTGAATCTCTATCTAAGCAAAAAAATTTACATTGGTGGTGTAACGACTGTCAGAAAATCGGCTTTACCGCTGCTTTCAGAGCACAAGAGAAAGTTTTCTCAAAATGCAAAATAATCTAACTGCTTTGCAAAATCAATTCAATGAGTATGCTCAGCTTTTCGAGAAATTCGGAGTCTTAAAAGGTTTAGATAATCCAAAGTTACTATCTCCTACTCGTCCTAAATCTTCAAGAATTGCAGATAAAGAGAACTCTTTACAAAATACTACGCAAAGACCTAGTAGCCCTGTGCAAAATGTTCAAGATATTCTATTGATTGTTCTAGATCCATCTTCCCCCATCGGGTCTGTGCCTAACGTACCGTAGGCGTTTAATTTAACACAGGATGCTGTTGTAAACCTTTATGGTCATAAGCCTCTTCATGCTGTTATGCCAAAGAAAACTATCTTTGTTTCTCGTTTGGAAAGTGAGACTTCCTCTGATGATGTAGATTATTATATACGTTCAAAATTGGGTCATGCTGTGGGTATTTCGATTCATAAATTTAATTTTTCGCAGCAGAGATCGATTTCATCTTTTAAAATTACAGTTTCGGCCGATCTGTATAAACAAATCTTGGAATCTAAATTCTGGCCGGAAAACACTTTAATTCGTGAATATGTCTACAAAGAAAGAACATTTTTTAATAATGTGGTGTTCTTCCACATAGAAATGTATCAAAAAACTAGTTAGTGTTGCTGATGACTCGATATCATTTCTGTACCAAAATGTTCGTGGCCTTAGATCTAAATTGTCTGATCTTTATATTGAGAGCTTTAATTTTACTCACCAAGTAATAGTTTTAACAGAGACATGGCTAAATGAATCCTATTTTAATACTGAAATACTTAATGACAGCTATAACATTTTTCGGCGGGATCGAGGATCTCATGGAGGCGGTGTTCTTATTGCGGTCTTCAATAATATCTCATCAGAGCTTTGCGTGATTGACTCGTTGTATAATATCGAATTTATTTCCGTGCTAATTAAACTGAGACATAAAAGGATTTACGTAACTTGTTCATATATTCCTCCCTCATCCCCGCATTCTATTTATAATCAGCACGGCGAATTCATTAGATCTATTGTTGGATCATCAAATGAAAATGACTCTTTTGTAATAATAGGCGACTTTAACATGTCGTCAATTTCGTGGAAGTATTTGCCTGATGATTATGTTCAATCCTCACTGAATAATTCATGGATAGATTTTTTTAACAATTTATACGAGGCTGGCCTTTATCAAATTAATGGCACACTAAATGACCACAGTAGGATTCTTGATTTAGTCTTTGTTAATGACAGAGAGGATAGTTACATAAAAATATCAACTCCCGCTACTCTTCCTGAAGACCGGCATCATCCCGCAATTGAGTTAATTTTATCTGTGCCATCAGAGCAAGTTTTGCCATTGGCCTGTATTGCTGTTAAAGAACTTTCTTTTAAACAAGCTAATTACTGTATGTTAAATCAACTTATTTGGAATACGGACTGGAGTAACATATTATGTTACTCTTCAAGCTGTAATGCGTCTTTGAACGAAATTGTTGAAAAATTTTATAGCATAATGTTTTCTTACATGGATATATGTATTCCTAAGCATATTAGAAAGCCTTTAAATGGACCACCATGGAATAATAAACAACTCTCAATGGCTAAAAACAAAAAAAATAAATGTTACAAAAAATTCAAGCTGTCTGGTTCATCTAACGATTATATAAGGTATTCTGTAAGTCGTGCGAAATACAGTAAAGTGAACAGAGACTGCTATGAACGATATTTAAATAACGTAAAAAACAATCTTAGACGTAACCCAAAAGCTTTTTACAAATTCATAAACTCGAAGAAGAGAATGTCCGGGTAACCTAATGTTATGTGGTTTCAACAGAACGAGTCATCTAATGATACAACTATTTGTAATATGTTTGCGGATTTTTTTTCTTCTGTATACTCCAGCGCAACTTATGATAACTCAAACGTTTATCCATTTCGCCTTGCTGAGAGTCTGTCTATATCATTACCAACTTTTGATGAAGAAACAATTATAGCTGGCTTAAAGAAACTTAAATTTTCCTACAACTTTGGTCCTGACAAGATCCCCAGCTGCATACCGTTGACTATTATGTTTAACATATCGACCAGATTTGGTTTCGTCCCAACTATTTGGAAAACATCCAACATAGTTCCTCTGTTTAAATCAGGCAACAAAGCAGATATCGAAAATTACCGTGGCATTGCAAAACTTAGTATTATTCTCAAATTTTTTGAGAAATTGATAACTGAGCAGTTGTGTTTTCATGTGTTGAGTATAATATCTCCACATCAACACGGTTTTCAAAACGAATGCTCAACCACCACGAATTTGTTCCAATTCACTATCGCTGTAAATCGAGGACTACTTCAAAAGAAACAAGCAGATGTAATTTATACCGATTTCAGCAATGCGTTTGATAAAGTGAATCATTCACTTCTTGCAAATAAGTTGCACATATTGGGTTTTACAAATCAAGCTTTAAAATGGTTATTTTCATATTTGTCGGACAGGAAGCAAAATGTAATTTTCAGAAACATAGTTTCAAAAAATATACAAGTACCTTCCGGTGTACCACAGGGAAGCCATCTTGAACCACTGCTATTTTCGCTGTATATTAATGATTTTCCAGATGTAATAACGTTTTCAAATGTTCTAATGTATGCAGATGACGTAAAAATCTTCCTATGTTATAATAACTTTTTGGATCATAAATTTCTTCAAATGGATTTAGATTCGTTTTATAATTAGTGTAAAGTCAACCTGATGGAGCTTAATTTTAAAAAATGCAAGCAAATGCGCCTTTGTAGAAACAATCCGAACATCGTTAATTATTTTCTAAATGGTTATAAAATTGATACCGTGGACAGTATAATGCATTTAGGTATTTTATTTGATCCAAAAATGAGTTTTATTTCGCATATCACAGCTACAATAAATAAGGCCAGGGTACACTGGGTTTTATAAAACGTTGGTCCAAAGAGTTCGCAGATCCGTATATTGCGAAAACGTTATATACTGCACTGGTTCGTCCTATATTAGAATATGGATCGATTATTTGGGACCCTATCTATCAGATTCATTCAAAGGCAATTGAGTCTGTGCAAAAGCAGTTTCTGTTATTTTGCCATCGAGGGTTACGCTTCAACCCTCAAAATTTGCCTTCGTATACGGCTCGTCTAGCTCTCATCAAGCTACCTACTTTGAAAAGCCGTAGAACTATGCTCAACGTTTCTTTTGCTCTGAAACTTATTAATGGTGATATTAGATCTGGAGTTTTGGTTAATGAAATTTCATTTAACATTCCTCAACGCTCATCCCGGTATTTCTTTCCGTTATTTGTGGAATTTCCCAGAGTTAATTATGTTGATGCTGACCCTCTCAGAAGAGTGTGTATGCAGTTCAGCCAACTGTTTGAACTAATTGATTTTTCATTAAATCTAAATGTTGTAAAGAATTCAATTATTGTCTATTTAAATTCATAACGTTTCTCTTTGTTGTTTATACCTGCTAATTATTTTGTTTTTACATATTTTAATATTTATATACACATGTACATATTAACATACTATTAATGTCTGTAAGGAATATTTCCATAGACAAATGAATAAATAAATAAAAAAAGTAAAAACATAAATTTTAAATTAAATCAAATAAGAATAAAAACAAAACAATTGTCCGAAAGGATTTTTAGTTCCTAAGTTTGGAATTTAAATACTAAGGGCCATATCCAAAAAAAAATTCTTACTTGAGTTTTAACGTATACGTTAGTTACCAAACACATTAACATTACCATACGTTTGTTAAAAAGTTTATGCAAAAACAGTACGTTAACTATTAAATGTAGTAAGGAATTTAATTGTTTTATTCTGACAGTGCCGTTATGTTCAGTTGTAATTTTTGGAATAATGATGCATGAAAACTAGTATTCGAAAATCGAAAAACAATATTAAAAATAAAAAAATTTTATTGTTACATAAAATAACACATTTTTGGCAAACATTTCCTGGATTTACCTTTTTAATAAATACTGAATATATATGAAATTGAATAAAATTAATGGGATTACTTACTAAAAATATTTTTTTATATTCGAATAAAGTTTTTCATTGTATTCGTTTAATTGAAAGTGCATCACTAGCATAATTGTAATTTATATTATTCTTTCAAAATTAATAGTTTGAGAATGTAATGTTTTTATTTTTTTATAAAATGAAAGTAATAAATAGTACTTTTATTTAATTTTCGTAAAATTTCCAAGTCAACTGTCATTTTAACGTAGAGGTAAAGTGTACCCAATTCAACTTTAAGCGCAAGGTAAGCTAACAATTGTTTTTGCATAAAACATTAGCAGCCTTATTCAAAAAAAAATTTTACTTTTGGTTTCATGTACATATTTGTTACCAAATGA
This sequence comes from Thecocarcelia acutangulata, assembly GCA_914767995.1. Classification (NCBI taxonomy): domain Eukaryota; kingdom Metazoa; phylum Arthropoda; class Insecta; order Diptera; family Tachinidae; genus Thecocarcelia; species Thecocarcelia acutangulata. The sequence goes on along the minus strand of OU612098.1, from coordinate 53,409,387 downwards.
GTAAAGCTTAACAAACTGTTATTAGAAATTTGTATTCAGAAAACACATATTAACTGATATGTGATTTAAGCAATTTTGAATTTTTGAACTGGTAACAGTATACATAAAATTGCCTCTTAAGTTCCAAAAAATTGTGGCTTATGTTCTAATGATGCAAAAAATATGTATTATATTAATCGGTAACCGAATTTGCGAATACTTCTTAGTTGTAAAATAATAATAAAACATTTGCATGCAATAAACATTTCTTTGCTTTTATCTTTTAGTGAAAAATTTTAATGAATAAAGTTAAAATGTATTAATAAAACCAAATTGAGCAGATTTTCGAGGGCAAATGAGATGTACTTTTTTCATTACGAATAAAAGGAACTCGAATAATTTTACTATTACATTTTTGTACATCACTTTTGTGTGTGTTAATTTTTCTCATTCAAAACTATAAAATTATTAAAATTGATATATCAACGCAGCTTTATACAGGTAGTGGCAGAATTACAATAAATACAACACCAACAAAATACATGTTGATTTTTGTTTGTGTTGTAAGTATTTATTGTAATTCTGCCACTATCTGTATAAAGCTGCCTTGTGAAATATGAATGGAAGCACTACATACATACAAATTCATATGTATTTGGACACATTTTTTCAATATCAAATAAAATTTGTATTTCAAAATATTTTTTTCATATTTATACATAAATACATATGAAATACATATCTATACAGACATGCATGTTCTCACTTTTATATGAAAAAATAGGATTTTGTCCTGAATAATTATATTGAGTGCAAAAACCAATAAAACAAAAGTAGGTTTAAAGATGGGCAGAAGGTTTATTAAAATTTCAGCATTTGACAAAGACTTAATATCAGTATATTAAACAAATGTTGGTTTTTGAATAATACTTTAGGGAATTTTGCTTAATAACGATAAGTAAACGTTTAGTAAGTTTTTTTGAATAAGGCTGTAGGAAATTTTTCTTAACAATTGCCTACCAAGCTTTGTTAAATTTGTTTGCATGCGGCCGTAAGTTTATAAAATATGTGGACGATTGTAAAATTTGTTGAATAAATTATAAGATTGAATAATATTAAAACGTGTTTGTCCTGTTTGTGCAATTCTAATAACTTGGTGCGAAGTGAAAAGGGATACCATTAAAATTAGTAGATAGTGTAACATCATTTGAAAACTCACAGAATTTCAAAGAATATTTGCTTTTCATTGTCTTTTTGAAGCCATACAAACCATCACCCATGGCACGGCCTATACTGTGGTTTCTGGTACCATCTACCCAATAAAGAGTGTAGTTTTTAAAGAAACTGGAAAATTGTATGCGTTTACCAGCTAAAATATGCGTTTCAAAAAGAAAATGTATATCAAATTTGTTAATGTATGTAAAAAAGTTTCCAAATTACAATTTATTATTGAGGTTAGCTACATTATAGAACAACAATCGACACACCTCGGGTTGCTAATTAGGGTTTAGTACATTTGCCAGTGAAGAAACTGTCTCTGCGTCTTACTTCTATATTACAGTCAAAATTTGTTTTGGACAATAGGCCACGTAAAAATTCAGCATCCACCATACTTGCTGCGCTGATTTTTCCCCTGCCCAAGAGAATGATTTGTTGTTTATAAATACACGATGATCGCCTTGGCGGACCTTTATATTGTTGTTGGCTATTTTCGCATTTCTGAAAATCTGCCGCAGAAAATATCTTTTGGAGCGTTCATCCTCTGTGTAATCTTTGTCTATATATGTATATGTTAATCCCTTCAGAGAACGTCTTTAAGCAATGATTGCATTTACCTCTATAGGTGACCTAAGTGAAAATAGAAAGCAATTTCCGGATGGAATTTTGCGAGCTTCTACAACATTGACATTTGTAGCAATATATTTCATATATTGCTTAGAAACGATCCACAGCAGACTAACTACCCTAGTCCTTTATGTAATAATTATATATAGATTTATTATTAACACCATATTTGCTTTACGCTGTGGCAACTTTGTGTAATCTTTATACACACATTATCCTGTATATACAACGATACACATTGATATGTTTATATACATGTTTGAGTTATTTTTATGTACACATATTACTTGTTAAAATATATTATTAGATTGTTCATGAAAAACAGAGTAGGATTGTTTTAAAACGTTGACTTGAATGAAAATTATATGAGAGTAAAATAGACAACTGAACCGAAAGGACGTGAGTTTTATTTGATTAAACGCCCTACACATTTGTTTTAAGGGTGTGATTGCATATACTTTTAAATTCAGTCAATGCTTCGGTAACGGTAATCACTTATAATAACGTTGTTGCGTATACTTGCTTCATCAACAAATTCCAGTCTGCTCTTCATAGTCTGCTCTTCATAGTCTGCAATTCTTTTTGTAGGCGGGTATTCTCAATGCGAACCTATTGAATTTCAGTTGACATGGAAGCTAGGTCTTCTTTTTTTTACAACATTTTTCAGTTTTTCGTCTAATCAAACAGTCAACAGCAGCCATTGTCGGAGGGGTTTTGTTGTAATTACGAATACTTGCACTGCAGTTTGATGACGTAGATGTAGTATTTGGATTGTTTATTGTGCTGATGCTCATATTAATGATTGTGTGAATTTTCTTTGGTGTATTATTATTTAAATTGTCCGGGGAAGTTTGATCCAAAGTTTTTTATGCAAGGGACTGCAGGCGGATCATATGATGATGTCTGCAGCGTGCCCGGTCTATGCGACCATGGTTGCTAGGGTGAACGCTCGTCATTAAGATGGATACCGCGGTTGTAATACAGCAAAACCTTCAGAAGTCGTACGTGGCCACGTGCGAACTTGGGCAAGCGATGCGGCGACGGGGTGCGGCTGTTGCCTTAGTGCAGGAGCCGTACCTCCGGTCTGGTGACATCAGGGGGCTTCCTGGGGGTATGCGGGTTTTCCCCGATTTGGAGGGGAACTCTGCGGTAGTGGTGGATGACCCGGGGGTCGATTGTACGGTCGTGAGCTGTACCCGGTAGGGGGTCTGCGTTGCTGTACAGGGGGAGTTTGGGCGGGTGCTCTTTGCAAGCCTGTATTGCAGGTTTGCCGTCCCTTTGGAGCCGTACATTCGGTACATGGATACGGTCCTACTCCTAGCGAGTAGTGCACCCGTTATTCTAGGCCTGGATGCAAATGCATGTTCCTCTATGTGGTTCAGTAAAATGCCCAGGCATGCGCCTGGTCATATGAACCACACTAGAGAAATCATGCTCGGCGAATGGCTGGTCACAGTTGGTGCTTCGGTGTTAAACGAGGCTAGTGATCTGTACACGTTTGACGCTCCACAGGGCCGCAGCGATATCGATGTGACAATTGCCAATAACTTGGCGTTGTCATACTTCGACTTCAGCTGGAGGGTATGTGACAACGCTGGTGTGAGTGATCATAATCTCATTGAGATTCGGTTCACTTATCGCCGGCGGAGTTGGATATCTGGGTCACCTCGCGGGTGGCGTAAAAGGGATATAGACTGGGGCGGTTACGCGAATAGTGTTAGGGCGGCTGCTATGGTACAGCCAATAGATGAATTCAGGGAATTGGGTATAGACGCTCAGGTTGGCCAGATTGACGACTGGATGTGCGCGGTGAATGATGCGCTGCTTGGCCGAGCCCGTCCGGGTAGGCCAAGAAAAGTCAAGTGGTGGACCGATGAACTGGATCTGGTGCGGAGGAGTGTCAGGCGCCTCAGGAAGAGATTCCAGAGGGCCCGGCAGTCTAACGCAGATGATCTAGCTATTCGTAAGGTTGAATATCTGGCTAGCCTGAGGGAATATAAGGGTAGAATTTGTAGGGTAAAAGAAGACGAGTGGAGGGAATTCGTGCGTGAAAATAGGGACGATCCTTGGGGTCGTGTCTATCGCGTTTGTTCGGGTCGACACAGGCGTTTAGAAGTAGGAAGCCTCCAGGTTGACAATGTAACATTGTCTTCCTGGAGCGATATTATGGGCGCGTTGTTGGGGGTTTTCTTTCCGGTTGTACGGGCGGGCGGTAGCCCTCCTCTCATTAGGGAGGGAGCCGCCCCTCCTGTGCTGGAGAGATCCGAAATAGAGGTTTGTGTCCATAGGGTCAAGAGTAGGAAATCTCCGGGTATAGACGGTATGACTGGAGAGATGTGTAAAAGCATCTGGAAGGCCATACCGGAATACCTGGAGTCAATATTTGCGAAGTGCCTCAGTGAGGGCTACTTCCCTGAGGCTTGAAAGAAGGCGCGTGTTGTGGTGCTCTTAAAGTCCCCCGGAAAAGTGAGGACTGATCCTCGCTCTTATAGGGGCATTAGTCTTCTTCCAGTGCTTGGAAAAGTATCATGCCGGCAATGACAAAAGCGGCCAGGTCCGATACAGTTCGGAATGCGCTACATACACGCAAGGCGATCAGCCTATACACAGGAGATATCAGGTTCACATAAGTAGGATATCTAAGTGAGCCTGACCATATAGGCGATGCATATAAGATAATGCTTCTTACTACACTAGAGAGTAATTTTCTCTGCAGATATTTTGGACCTCTTGTATTCGGCATGATCCGGCATAGCGCTGTGCATGTTTTTGATGCTTTACTGCCTACGTACTTCAAGTGCTCTTGAAAAGACAGACGAGTGTCAATCATGACCCCAAGGTATTTTAAACATTCCTTAGATTCTATGCTACACGTGCCAATATTTAGCCTGACAGTTTCCCTAATTTTCCTACTACTAATCAGAACCGCTTCCGTTTTATGGTCAGCTAGAGTTAGGCCCATTGATCTTAGCCAAGATCTTACGATCTGAATACTGGCGTTTGCAATGGTTTCCACCTCTAGTAACTCTTTCCCTTCACACACTAACGCTATGTCGTCTGCGAATCCAACTATCTTCACCTTTTCCGGTAGATCCAATCTTAATACTCCGTCGTACATGACGTTCCACAATAGTGGGCCAAGAACTGAACCTTAAGGCACCCCACCAATGATCTTGCGCCTCTTAGTACCTTTATCGGTATCATAAACTAGCTCTCTATCCCGGAAATAGTCCCGTACAATTGCTAGTAAATACCCTGGGATGTCTATACGGACCAAAGCATTAACTATATGCTCCCAGTTTGCCGTATTGAAGGCGTTTTTTACATCTAGGGTTATAACCACACAATACCCTTTTGTTCCATTCCTCCACCTCTTCCCTTGGATAGCTTGAGCAGCGGTTTCTACTACAACTTTGATAGCGTCCACCGCTGACTTTGCTTTCCTGAAGCCAAATTGGTTATCTGATAAACCTAGGTTAGCTTGTACGCAATCTTCCAATCTTCTGCAGATTATACTCTCCAGAAGTTTTCCACTTGTATCTATCATACAGAGCGGACGATAGGAGGAAGGGTCGTCTAGCGGCTTGTTATCCTTAGGTAACAACACCAATTTCTGCCTCTTCCAGATTGTTGGAAAAGTTTCCTGAATCAAGCATGCGCTTATTACTTTCAGGAAATAATCAGGATGGAGCTTAACAGCCTCCTTCAGTACCATATTTGGGATGCAATCTAAGCCTGGTGCCTTCTTGTCTTTGAATTTTGAGACAGCACCTTCTATCTCGACGACCGTAACCGGAGGAATGTCGAATAATTCAGCTGGATAGCTGTGTTGCCATGTCGGAGCTTCCTGTTGAGGAAAAAGATGGTCTACAATTCCGTTGAGGATATTCTCTTCTCTTGGCGGTGATGGGCCAAGACATTTAAGTTTCCTGGTTACTAGCTTATATGCTAAGCCCCAAGAATTACTATCTATTTCATCACAAGCATCCAGGAAACACCTACGCTTGCTCCTACGAATTGCAATCTTCAATGCCTTTCTTTTATCCCTATACAACTGGTGCTGCACGTTATTCTCTAACCGACCCCTCGTTCGTGTATACCGCCTTCGGGCGCTAATACACTCTGAACGCAAGCTAGCAATTTCATCATTCCACCAATACACTGGAGGCTTATTTGGCGATCTTTTTCGCCTTATCATAGCTACATTGCAGGCACTAGTGATATTGCGCACTAATTGCACTGCCATGTCTTCTGCTGAACCAGCCATTTCCATGTTCTCCATGCAGGCTGCGAAGCTATCCTTATCAAAGGTATTTACCTTCCATCCTGTCAAGACACGTGCTTGTACAATAGCACGGGGCTGTGCGTCTTGCACATCTATTATTATAGCGCTATGATCGCTATGTGTATAGATGTCAGATATTCTCCAGTTCACTTGGGTTGCGATACTGGCACTGACGAATGTAATGTCAATTACTGAGCCAGCATCACCCCTTCTGAAGGTGTGTTCAACTCCATTATTGATGAGTACAACACCCAGTACAGAAAAGGCTTCCAAGAGTATTCTTCCTCTTGCGTTTGCTGAGGGACAGCCCACGCATTGAAATCACCTGCTTTTATTACGGAGGTTCTTCCAACTGCATCCGTTACAATACTGTCAACTATTACCCGAAAGTCTTCTATAGAATACCTAGGGGGTATATAACAGCTGTAAATAGTGATGCCAGATATAACCGCTCGAGCATATCCACATTGCGTTGTTATTCTATCGCGTATGGTTAGCGTGCTGGTGTTCCATATTGCCGATGTACCCGTGTTATCGGAAACCCAGTTTACAGATGCCATGGTCCGATATGGCTCACTTAGAATAGCGACATCTACACTTATATCTCGAATGCTTTGCTTAAGAAGCTCCTGGGCTGCCTGGCAATGGTTGAGATTTAACTGTAATATACGCATTTTGGTGACTTAGGTTCTACTCTACTCCCTAAGTTTCTGTAGAGCTCTTTTATAAAACGGGCAAACTGCACCTCCGGTGACATGGTCACTAGCGGTGTCTGCTCCCTTCTTGCAGAGCAAGCAGGATGGTTTATTGGAACAGGTTCCAATTTTGTGGCCCGTTTTGCCACACCGTAGGCAATTCCCTGAAAGGTCTTGCCCCTTACAGTTCCCTGCTACGTGTTCATAATCCAGACATTTAAAGCATCTTTTTGGTGCTACCTTTTCGCGTATTCCGCAAACCACCCAGCCAATACGTATCTTTGCCATCTCTATAAGGCGGCGAGCTATCAGTGCACTCACGCCAATTGTGGCGGTCTGTGTCCCACCGTATGCTCTCCTTAGCGACTTAACTGCCGTAGGGTGCAAAGCTTTAAATTCGTCAGATATTTTGACGAGAGCTTCATAAATATCCTCCTTAGAGGTTACTTCGTCTATATCCCTATCCCTAGCCGACCTAAATTCGCCCGTATTCTGGTGCGCGGGTCTATTCAGCTGAAACAACAGTTCACCTTTCCCTGTCTTCCTAATGCTCTTTACATTTTGACCCAGGTTGTTTAGCTTAGGGTCCCTCTTCACCTGTCTGACAATATCCGCATAGGAAGTATCTCCACAGGTTTTAACCACTATAGCATCTGGTTTAACGGACGCTTTCTTTGTTTTAGCCCTTGGGCCACCCTTAACCCAGCCAGGATCTTTAGCACTTAGATCCGGTTTGCCAGCCAAGTTTAAGTTTATAGCCTTGGGTATAGTGTGTCCCCCTACCCTGACTACTTTATTAGGGGTTGTTCCCCTATTCTTTTTAGCTCTGTTACCTTTTGGGCTTAAGTTCTCCCTTCTACGCTTTGGAGTTCCGCCCATCACAGGATTGAGCCTTGGTGGTTCGTCTGTTTGAGTATGCGTACTAGTATGTGCTTTCTTTGTACTACTAGCACTTCCACTACTCAATTCATCTGAGACCTGCATGTACAATGCCTGTATCTCACTTGACATTGTCACTATTTCCTTATGCACGTTTGAACGTGCCTTTAGGAAAGCTACGAGCTTTGAGATCTTCTCTCCTAGCCTCTGGACGTTATTTGGTCCATTTTCACTATTTTCAACGGTGCCTGGCACCGGAACGGTCCTACTCACCGCTGTAGGAGGTGATCTGGTTATCACCGATTTCTTAGCAAAAGGGTTTACAATTTCACCCATTCTCAACTCATTTATACTCTCATTATTATTATTATTACTTTTATTCATTTTTTCAGTTGGGTCCCCGCTTAAAGCTGTAGTCTCCGTTTGCCGCACACTCAATAAAAAGTTTTTTCTTTGTCCAAAACATTCCCGCATTTTCCGGGTTAAGTTAATTTTATTAAAATTTAGTTCACTTTTTGTTGAGTGAATGTGCAGTTACCCTTGTAGTGACCCCGAGGGTGGCTATGCAAGCAGTGAGTTCCTCGCGAGGGTTGACACAAGGCCTTATGAGACTTGTGTACAGAGCCAGGTCGGGAGCTGATTAGGAGTCATCTCAACTAACCCTGCACAGCCAAAAACTATTGGCTACAAACTTTGATCATACTTTAAGCCCCTGCCAGGGTTTTACCGGGACGGAGGTAGCTTCCGCATTAGCCCGTGAGCCATTTCAGCACGATGTCACTCGTGCTTAATCAGGTCACGGAATACGTCAGCTCGCAGCCCATAATCGTCTGCGTCAGGTCGTCATCCAATCCATTTTCGCTGTCACACAGTTAGTTCATTCTCAACTTTTAAGAACTATTCAGTAGCGCCACGAGAAGGCCGTGTGACAACTTGGTTTGAGCAGGGACAAGGATCGCTAACTGGCTACACCCGATGGGAAGCCAGCGCTTTACCTTGAACGCTCGCACCCACGCCACCATGTATGTATGTATGTATGTATGTATGTATGTATGTATGTATGTATGTATGTATGTTTTTTTTTTTTTTTAATTCGCGGGGTGAAAAACCATCGAAAGGCACTGGCAGTGATGGTGGTTGCCAGTAGTGCGAGACTTTAACTCGCTAAAAAACACCCCTTCGCCCTGACCCAGATGCTCCCCGAGGGACTGCCGCAAGGCTTTACGTCTCGGGGTGGGAAAGGTGAGACACCCTACATCTAAACTAAACTACATTGATTCTGCTGCGAATCTGTTCTAACCTACGAAGTACCAACAAAACCAATTTTACAAAACTACAGACGTACGTCCAGTTGCACAAAGATTCCAACATGATTGAAACGATACTGCTCGGACTGATACTACGTCCTAGGACTGTTTCTAAATATTCCCTATCACTATTAAACCGTGGACAGATGAAGAACACATGCTCAGCATCTTCCAAGACATTACCATCACAACTCGGACAGAAGGGAGTACTGTCATGTCCAAAACGGTACAAGTACGACCTAAAACAACCATGCCCAGTTAGAAACTGTGTAATATAGTAGTTCAAATCGCCATGCTTTCTTGATAGCCATGCTCTGATGTCTGGTATCAGTAAGTAGGTCCATCTTCCCTTGTCAGCTGTCGCCCATCTTTCTTGCCATTTTCGCAGACACGATTCTCTCAACCAACCGTGATGTCCGAAGCGGCCTCTAGCTCGATCGGTATCATGCCGGCAATGACAAAAGCGGCCAGGTCCGATACAGTTCGGAATGCGCTACATACACGCAAGGCGATCAGCCTATACACAGGAGATATCAGGTTCACATAAGTAGGATATCTAAGTGAGCCTGACCATATAGGCGATGCATATAAGATAATGCTTCTTACTACACTAGAGAGTAATTTTCTCTGCAGATATTTTGGACCTCTTGTATTCGGCATGATCCGGCATAGCGCTGTGCATGTTTTTGATGCTTTACTGCCTACGTACTTCAAGTGCTCTTGAAAAGACAGACGAGTGTCAATCATGACCCCAAGGTATTTTAAACATTCCTTAGATTCTATGCTACACGTGCCAATATTTAGCCTGACAGTTTCCCTAATTTTCCTACTACTAATCAGAACCGCTTCCGTTTTATGGTCAGCTAGAGTTAGGCCCATTGATCTTAGCCAAGATCTTACGATCTGAATACTGGCGTTTGCAATGGTTTCCACCTCTAGTAACTCTTTCTCTTCACACACTAACGCTATGTCGTCTGCGAATCCAACTATCTTCACCTTTTCCGGTAGATCCAATCTTAATACTCCGTCGTACATGACGTTCCACAATAGTGGGCCAAGAACTGAACCTTAAGGCACCCCACCAATGATCTTGCGCCTCTTAGTACCTTTATCGGTATCATAAACTAGCTCTCTATCCCGGAAATAGTCCCGTACAATTGCTAGTAAATACCCTGGGATGTCTATACGGACCAAAGCATTAACTATATGCTCCCAGTTTGCCGTATTGAAGGCGTTTTTTACATCTAGGGTTATAACCACACAATACCCTTTTGTTCCATTCCTCCACCTCTTCCCTTGGATAGCTTGAGCAGCGGTTTCTACTACAACTTTGATAGCGTCCACCGCTGACTTTGCTTTCCTGAAGCCAAATTGGTTATCTGATAAACCTAGGTTAGCTTGTACGCAATCTTCCAATCTTCTGCAGATTATACTCTCCAGAAGTTTTCCACTTGTATCTATCATACAGAGCGGACGATAGGAGGAAGGGTCGTCTAGCGGCTTGTTATCCTTAGGTAACAACACCAATTTCTGCCTCTTCCAGATTGTTGGAAAAGTTCCCTGAATCAAGCATGCGCTTATTACTTTCAGGAAATAATCAGGATGGAGCTTAACAGCCTCCTTCAGTACCATATTTGGGATGCAATCTAAGCCTGGTGCCTTCTTGTCTTTGAATTTTGAGACAGCACCTTCTATCTCGACGACCGTAACCGGAGGAATGTCGAATAATTCAGCTGGATAGCTGTGTTGCCATGTCGGAGCTTCCTGTTGAGGAAAAAGATGGTCTACAATTCCGTTGAGGATATTCTCTTCTCTTGGCGGTGATGGGCCAAGACATTTAAGTTTCCTGGTTACTAGCTTATATGCTAAGCCCCAAGGATTACTATCTATTTCATCACAAGCATCCAGGAAACACCTACGCTTGCTCCTACGAATTGCAATCTTCAATGCTGTGCGTCTTGCACATCTATTATTATAGCGCTATGATCGCTATGTGTATAGATGTCAGATATTCTCCAGTTCACTTGGGTTGCGATACTGGCACTGACGAATGTAATGTCAATTACTGAGCCAGCATCACCCCTTCTGAAGGTGTGTTCAACTCCATTATTGATGAGTACAACACCCAGTACAGAAAAGGCTTCCAAGAGTATTCTTCCTCTTGCGTTTGCTGAGGGACAGCCCCATTCAACAGCCCACGCATTGAAATCACCTGCTATTATTACGGGGGTTCTTCCAACTGCATCCGTTACAATACTGTCAACTATTACCCGAAAGTCTTCTATAGAATACCTAGGGGGTATATAACAGCTGTAAATAGTGATGCCAGATATAACCGCTCGAGCATATCCACATTGCGTTGTTATTCTATCGCGTATGGTTAGCGTGCTGGTGTTCCATATTGCCGATGTACCCGTGTTATCGGAAACCCAGTTTACAGATGCCATGGTCCGATATGGCTCACTTAGAATAGCGACATCTACACTTATATCTCGAATGCTTTGCTTAAGAAGCTCCTGGGCGGCCTGGCAATGGTTGAGATTTAACTGTAATATACGCATTTTGGTGACTTAGGTTCTACTCTACTCCCTAAGTTTCTGTAGAGCTCTTTTATAAAACGGGCAAACTGCACCTCCGGTGACATGGTCACTAGCGGTGTCTGCTCCCTTCTTGCAGAGCAAGCAGGATGGATTATTGGAACAGGTTCCAATTTTGTGGCCCGTTTTGCCACACCGTAGGCAATTCCCTGAAAGGTCTTGCCCCTTACAGTTCCCTGCTACGTGTCCATAATCCAGACATTTAAAGCATCTTTTTGGTGCTACCTTTTCGCGTATTCGGCAAACCACCCAGCCAATACGTATCTTTGCCATCTCTATAAGGCGGCGAGCTATCAGCGCACTCACGCCAATTGTGGCGGTCTGTGTCCCACCGTATGCTCTCCTTAGCGACTTAACTGCCGTAGGGTGCAAAGCTTTAAATTCGTCAGATATTTTGACGAGAGCTTCATAAATATCCTCCTTAGAGGTTACTTCGTCTATATCCCTAATCTCAAGCCTGACCTCATGAGATAGTGATCTAACCTTAGCAGCATCACCTAGCACCTCTTCTATAGCCGACCTAAATTCGCCCGTATTCTGGTGCGCGGGTCTATTCAGCTCGATGTATGTATGTATGTATGTATGTATGTATGTATGTATGTATGTATGTATGTATGTATGTATGTATGTATGTATGTATGTATGTATGTATGTATGTATGTATGTATGTATGTATGTATGTATGTATATACTTTTTGTGGTTATGTTATTTGCACTGGTATTTGCTTATATGTACATATTTACATGTGCTGGGATGGCAACCCTGCTTTTGAACTGTCAACGGGTGCTAAAAAGTTTTGCGTTAAAAAATTTGTTTAATTAATATAAATTTTATAACCATATAATTGGTCTTTGACTGAGTGATTGCTGCTGAACATTATTTTGATTGCATTCACGTTGGAGTGGATTGCTGTTGGTGTGATTTGTGAAAGCATTTCTATAGCTTGCAAAAGACTAATGTGTTGGTGGGCGGCTGGTTGGAGTCTCAAATCCTGATTTGTTCTCTACGAAAACGGAAGAACTGGAAAGTGCTAAATTAAAAATCAATCGTCGCACAAATAATTATAACGTTGTCTATAAAAGCTAAATAAACTGCTATATTAAAATAATCACTAATATATTGTCTATGGTAGATTGTGCATGTCGTTGTTATTGTTTAAATACTAGCCATTTACTCAGCTGTTTGATAAAAAAAAGTGCAGCTAAGTACTGCCCTCACTAATAATTTTATAATTATTTCGTGTTATGCCTGAATGCAAAAACGACCGTTACATTCAATATCACCTGATAATACTGACATTAACGTCTGTAAGAAGCACGTCACATCAAAGCGGAAATATGAACAACTCACAAGTCATGTCCTCATGGGAGAAATTGTGCAGTCTCTTAGACGAAAAATTAAAAGATGTAACAAGGAAAACTGATTTAAATGAACTTAGAACGGAAATTTATGAACTAAAGCAAGAAGAGTAGTGTTGAGTCTCTCGTCGTGTGCACATGTCTTTTGTTACTGCTGTCCGTATTTTCTATATATGTACGTTCATTAATTAAATTCATATAAAACCAAATTGCACCGTAATAGGTAGTAAGCTGTGTACATGTGTTTATTTTACTTACTCTCTTTTTTTTACCGTTGTTCGTATTTTTTATATACATACATATGTTCATTATTGATTTCGTATGAAATCAAAGTGCACCGGAATAGGTAGCAGTATGTGTACACGCGTTTCTTTTTGTTTCTTCTTTCACTGTTGTCCGCGTTTTCTTTATATGCACAATATTAATTTATTCTGAATGTACTGCATTACCTTGTAGCGTGGAAGGTGTTGGACTAAATTATGCTAATCTGAGCAGTGTCGAAGGTATATACACTGGGCACTGATCAGTTTTAAATAATTTAATTCCAACATTTTAAATGCAGCAATAGAAATTGTTTTAGTCTTTCGTGTTGTTATTGTTTAAGTTAAACCTCGACGAACACTACTCCCTTTTTCCTACCTCATAATAACCTATTTTACTAGTTCCAGTACAATGCACTGCATATGTAGGGGTCATCCCCTGAGTACTGGTCCAAGATTTTTTTTTTTTTTTTTTTTGTTAAGCGTTTTTATTTATTGAATCTTGAAAATGAACTAACAATAAGTTTTCAAATCTTAATACTAAATATAAAAATAAAAGAATTAATAAAAAAAAAAATGTGCTTTTTACTTACGTCCAGCCAATGCTAGACAAAAAGTTTTATTATGCGGGAGCTATTTCGGTAAAATCACCTATTGGCAGCGGTATCCCTTCTTCTAAGCCGAGTGCGGCCGCCAAAATTAGGTATATTAGGCGCAAGAGGGTTTGGATGAAGTTGCAGTTTACTGACATACCTTGTCGCGTACTTAGAAAACTCCTCTTTTACCAGCGGAACACTCAGATCTTTATGAATTCGTGAATTTTTTACATACCATGGAGCTGCAGTAATCGTTCGAAGAATTTTGTTTTGTCGCCTTTGGATTTTTTCAATGTTTGACGCTGAGGCGGTGCCCCATAACTGAATTTCGTAGCACCATATAAGCTTTAGTATTGCGTTGTGTAACAAAAGTTTGCAATCTAACTTTAATGTAGAATTTCTGCCCATAAGCCAATTTAGCTGCGCTGTTTTTAGTTTTAACTGAGTGTCTTTCGCATCAATGTGAGACTTCCACGTTAGCCTACGGTCCAGGTGAATACCAAGGTACTTTACTTCATTGTGCTGCGGAATAGGTGAGTTGTTAATTTGGATATGCGCTTACGCAGTGTGAATGTAACGTGAGTACATTTTTGTTCATTAACCCTGATTTTCCAAAGCTTCAGCCATTTTTCCAATATTGAAATAAATTCCTGTAAATTTCGTGAAGCTAATTTCATGAACGCTCAAAAACGCTGTGTCGTCTGCAAAAGTTGAAGTGTGGATTCCAGATGTTGTTGGCATGTCAGAGGCGTAAATCAAATATAAAGTAGGCCCAAGTATGCTACCTTGGGGAACTCCTGCCTCGATAGGTTGAGTTGGGCTTATAAAATCACCTTCTCTGATAACAAATTTCTGCCCATATAAGTAGCTTTCCAAAGCTTGTGGGTATTTGCAGGCAAGTTCAACTTTATTTTGTGCATCAAGCCGTCGTGCCACACTTTATCAAAAGCTTGAGAAATGTCAATGAATAGAGCTGAACAATACTTCTTCTCCTCAAAGGTCTGTCTTATGACATTGAGTAGTCTGTGCGTTTGTTCTATGGTGCTGTGTTTAGCCCGAAAGCCAAATTGATGATCAGGGATGCATCCCTGTTGATTGGACTCAACTTTGCCATTAACAATTTTTCGAACAGTTTTGAAATTGTTGGCAGTAGACTTATTGGTCTGTATGATTCTACCTTAGTGGGATGCTTCCCTGGTTTGGGTAGCATAGTAATCATGGACACCTTCCACTCTGCAGGATAATACTCGAGACGTAAAATAGCGTTAAAAATAAAAAGAAGAATTCTACCTCATGTAGGTAGCTGCTCAAGCATTTTACCAGTAATTTTATCAATACCTGGAGCTTTCCTGGGGTTTGTGTTACGAATAACATTTTCAACATCTTGAAAACTAAGTCTCAAAGGCATAGGTGGTCTAGCAGCGTATGACGGTAGTTCAGCTGAATTATTCGCTGTATCATTTGTGGTAAAAACATTTCTCAAATGATCGACATACAACATTCCCTTTTCAGAATCGCTTCTCGCCCAATCTCCAGTTGAAGTTTGCAAAGGTGGCTTACCTAGTACGGCTCTTTTCAGACCTTTTGTCGCTTTCCATAGAGAATAGTCGGATTGAGTGGTACCATTAAGACCTTCTAGATAATTTTTAAGGGAAGCTATTCTTTGCATTTCAAGCAGATTTCTTAACTGAGTTATACACTCTCGTAGCCTGCTTTTAAGCTGGGGAGACCTGCGAAGTTGCCACTCTCTTCTAACTCTTCTTTTTTCTGTTAGAAGTTGTTCAATTTCAAACGAATATGTTCTATTGCTCACATTTCTGGATCTTATATGGCTAGTGGTGGCATGTTGTACGGCTATATTAAGGTGTTCAGAAAATTCGTTAATCGATACAATGTGTACTCAAATATTTTTTATATTTTAACCAATTAACTCGAGTGACAGTCAACGCCAAGTCACAAAACGGGGAACCAACCCCCTGGGGGAACGAAACAGAAACTATAGTTGGTGAGTGATCTGAGGACAAGTTTAATGAAGGCTCCAGTTGCATACTATCATTACTTTTTATGTAATCGTTATACCGTTGCAGTTATGTGAATAAAAGACGTTGTTCTTAAGTGATGGTCGATTAGCAACTCTCGTCATTTTATTAATCTTATTCTTATTATACCTATTTCTACCATGTGTGTAGAGTTGAGATAAGTGCCAGCGTTGTAGTAAAGAGTATTACCAGTGATGGCACTACACCTCCCCCCTTTTAAAGATGGATCTTATATTCGCTTACAAAAGGGCGAATAGAAGAACCTTCTTTTTGTTATAGTTAAACAATAAATAAAATTATGAATAATTAATTAAAGCAAATAAATATTCAATTTAACATTGAGGTTAGTTAATCAAAATTAAATATAAATATAATTCATAGTTTTTATAATATGTATATATAAATATATATATATTTTTTTTCCAAAATGTTTTATGGAATTACATCAAATTAAACTAAAATAAATGTTATTCAAAACTGAATTCAAAATTATTCACAAATGTCGTGCATTTGCCGTTTCCTTCCTTATCGCGGAGAAAAAAAATATATATATATATGTGTATGTTTGTTTACATATAGTTAAATATATGTATAAAAAAATATTCATTGGTATGTTTACTTAAAAATTTAATTTTAATTTTTTTTTTGATTTTCCGTTATTGATTACAATAAAAAACAATTTTTGTTTCATTGTGTAATGTTTTTATAAATAAACATGTGAATTATGGAAATTTTTGTTTTGAAAATTTCATTTTAAATTTCTTTTTTTTTCATATTAAATGTCTTAACTTTAGAAATATTCTGAAAAATTGATATTAAAATTGTTAAATACATAAGTATGTAAATGTTTTGAAATTCTTCATTCTTGGGTTTTTATAATTCCGTTTTTGTATTGAAAAATCAACATTTTATAACAAAATTGTTAAGTATTTGTAAATGGAAAATTAAAGGTTTGAAAATTATGTTTGAATTAAAAATTTGTTCAAGACTCGTGTGGTTAGTTGATATTATCAATCATTATATTTCTTCAATCTATTTTTATGTATACTCTGTGATTTATTCTCCGAAATCTGTAAAATACAGTTGCCATATTTGTCAATATCAGTGATTCTAAATGGGCCTGTATATAATGACTCCAATTTATGTCCTGCATTGTTCTCTATTAAAACCAAATCTCCAATTCTCATTACTCTACTATTGTTTACTTTTTTATCGTATTGTTCCTTTTGCCTTAATTTAGCTTTATGAATTGATTCCCTGGCTCTAGCCTGTGCTGTTTGAAGCCTAAATTTGATTTCCTTTTCGTACGCATCTATATTATATATAGGATCTATTGTTTCTGATTGCATAAATGGAAATGTTGTTGGCAGCTTGCCATAAACTAATTCGAATGGACAGTATCCATGCACTGTGGATGGTGTTGTGTTGAAACAATACGTGAAATACTTTAACCAATCATCCCAGTCAACCTTTTCTGTAGATAAGTAACTTCTAACAAATTCGTTGAATGTCCTATGTGATCTTTCTACGGTCCCTAGTGTCTGATGATGGTATGCTGTAGACGTTTCTTGGTCAATTGCTAATAGTTTACACAAGTTATTCATCAACTGATTTTTGTATTTGGTGCCTAAATCTGTTAGAATTTTCTTTGGTAGGCCGTATGTCAAAATGAGGTTTTCAAAAATGGCTTTGGCTATGGTTTGTGCATTCTTTGTTGGTACCGGTATTGCTATCAAATATTTAGAGAGATCGCACATGATGGTTACAGCGTATTCATTTCCGTGATTTGAGGGTATAAATGGGCCTATGGTGTCAATTATGACAGTATCAAAGGCTTTATTTGGTGTGTTGGTTATATACAATGGTTCTATATGTTTAGGAAGCGATTTATTCTTCTGACAAAGTGGACAGGATTTAACATATTTTATTATATCTCTAGTCATATTCTTCCAATGACAATAATTCCGTAATTTGTTAAGCGTTCTCGTTACTCCTGAATGACCTCCTGTTAAAGCTTCATTATGATAAAATTTTAACAACTTTTCTTTTTCATTTTTATTTGTAATATACCTTATTTTTGGCGTGATTAAAATCATTAATGTATCTAGATACTTTGTTGCGCTACTTTTGAAATCTTCGACTGACACGTAGTTGAACAAGTCGTCGTTTAAAGATATATGGACTTTTTCGACTTTAGAAATTTTAGCCTCATATTCTAGCTTTAATAATAATTGTTTTAGAACAATTTTATCATTTAAAATACTATTGTCGATGTCAAATTTACGCAATTTAATATTACCTTTCCTTAAGATTGCTATTGGGGTTTGTTTACGGAGTTCAAATTTAATTTTTGGAATTTTTCTTGCCTCTCTAAAATTAGTTATTTCATACGCTTTCGGTTTGGTATTAAACCTAGAACTTACATTTTCGTTCACTTTTCCGGGTAACTGCTTCAAATTTTGTCTCGTTGCTTGGTTTCGTGTGGTTACTATAAGTACATTCGCTTCACTTATCGTTTTCATAGATTCAATGTCAATTCTTGATAGTGCGTCTGCACCGCAATTATCTGAACCTCTTATGTAATGGATTTCAAAATCGTACTCCTCTATATCCAATTTCATACGAGTTAACTTTGAGGATGGATCTTTTAACGAAAAAAGGTATGAGAGTGGTTTATGGTCGCTACGAACTATAAATTTTCTGCCATAAACATAAGGCCGAAAATGGTTAAGTGCCCAGTGAATAGCCGTTAATTCCTGTTCTATTGTGGACTTATTTGACTCTCCTTTCGTAAATGCGCGCGACGCAAAAGCTATTGGCATTTGTTTGCCATTGTATTCTTGGCTTAAAATAGCACCACAAGCAGTTTTACTTGCGTCTGTAGTAATATAAAAAAGTTTGTCAAAATCAGGATATGCTAATATTTTGGGGTTCAATAACGCATTTTTTAAATATTGAAAAGCTTTTTCGCAATCTTTTGACCAAATAAATTTTACGTTTTTACGGGTCAGCTGTGTGATGTGAAGTGCATATTTTGCAAAATTTGGAACGAATTTTCTATAATAATTGCAGAATGCAATGAATCGTTTCGCTTCTTCAGGGTTTTTTGGAGTTGGATATTCTTGAATGATTTTGTATTTTGATTCGTCAGGTAAAATTCCCTGGTTGGTGCACTTATGTCCCAAAAAAACTACTTCGGTACAGAAAAAATTACATTTACGAGGGTGTAGTTTTAAATTATATTTTCTACAAGTTTCAAAAACATCACGTAAATTATTAATCATATGCTTTTCTGAACACCCTATGACAATCAAATCGTCCATATATAAAAATGCTTGGTCCGGTTTGAGACCAGCGAAAGCTAGCGACATCATTCGCTGAAATGAATTTGGAGCGACTTTTAACCCGTAGGGTAGGCGTTTAAAGCGATATGAGCCTTGTTGTGTTGAGAATGATGTTAAGTCTCTGGATTCCTCATCCAGCTCAATCTGGTGAAATCCTGACATGAGGTCCAGGCAAGAAAAATATTTTGCTCGACCTAATTGGTCGAGGATGTCATCTATCCTTGGCAGCGGATATTTGTCTGCTGCCAACTTTCTGTTGATTTGTCTAAAATCGAAAACTAAACGCCACCTCTTGCTACTATCATTTGGGAGCGATTTCTTCGGTACAAGAAGAACTGGACTGTTATGTTCCGATAAAGATGGTTCGATTATATCATCCTTTAGCAGTCTATCCACTTGTTTCTCTATTTCCTGCTTTTGAGTTTGGGGAATGCGATAATTTTTTATATAAGTTGGTGTTGGGTCTTTAACATGTAGTTGTTGTTTGTAAAAATTATTTGCTGTAATTTTCTCATGATCTAGAGCAAAAATGTCCGTATAGTCTTGACATAATTTTAATAATTTGTCTGATACGAATTCTGGAAAATTTTTTTTTAATGTATGAATTACTTCATCATTTCTATGTCCGTTGGACTGTTGTAGCGTAAAAATATTGTAATCGATTAAGCTTTCAAATCGTATTTGTTTATTTTCGATTATTACGTTATTGCTTGTTGTATTTAAAATTTTAATGTATGGGTTTGTTCCCGAAATTATACAATTTGGTACAAAGATACCAGATTCTAATTTCTGATTGGGAATGAAATAAGATTGATTGGAATCTAAACCATAAATTTTGCGGAAAGTTTCACAACGTGCAGGGATAGTAAATTTGTGAGGGGTTTGCATGTCAACAATTGGTATTTCGACCTCATTGGGTAACACTTTGGCGCGAATTACTAAAAGGCTATTGTCATTATTATAATCCAAAATGCAATTTTTTGCTTTTATAAAATCTAAACCAATAATACCATCACAAGGAATTGGGAAATTGCTGTCAACAACTAAAAACTTGTGACTAATTGCAAAGCCAGTAAAGAAAATATTGCAATAAATTGTTCCAATGCTACGAAAAACTCCATCTCCAACACCTTCTATGGATACTATTTGATTCTTGTTTATTTTTGTGCTATTTTCCAGTCTATTTATTTTGATTAAAGAAATATCAGCGCCAGTGTCGAGTAGAAAAGTGCTTGATGAAATGCCTGATATTGTGCTTAGTTGTACATAACTGCAAAAGTTCAAATTTAAACTATAAATTCTTTCATTAGTGGGAGTATTATGTTCATTATTTTTCATATTCCTGTGAAAATTTCGTATATTTTCGCACGTTTGCTGCCCCCTCCCCTCTGGGGGTTCTATTGGTTTTCCGATACTTGTTCCACAACGCGTACGTTTCTACCACCTGTTCTTGAATTATTTTGTTGCATGGGACGATTACTATTATGGGTGTTATAAGAATTTCTACTATTGTTAGAATTTTGCCGATATCTATTCTGATATGAGCCATTGCTATGATTGTTGTTATTACTATTCGCGCTAATTCTATTTCTGCCTCTATATCTGTTATAGTTAGTGCCACGATATCTATTATTGGCATTATTTTGTGCTCTGACGTGCAATACTTGCTGCGTACTTGTGCTATCGTTTGCCACGCTAATAAACTTGGATGTTGCTTCCGAAATATTTTCAAATTTGCCTACTTCCATAATGAGTTTAACTTTCTCATTGTTAGCATTTTTAGCCATTGATTGCACAGCAATTTGCGTTGAGTATTTGTTCGCCGTTTCTGGCCCTAAACCGTCTGCCAGATACGCGTTATTAAGTGCTTTCGTTAGCTGCTCTATTTCCTTAGTATAATCAGATGTATTTTTATTTAGCTGCTTTGTGTTTAAAATCTTGCAGGTGATCGACTCTGCACTTTCGCCTTTGATTGAGGAACGAAGTTTGGTTATAATTTGCTCAATTGCTGTTTCATTAGTTATGTAATTCCTTGCAGTGCCTACTAATTTTGTTTTTATTAGTTGGATTGCCAATGCTTCATGCGAGCCTTTCAATGTATTTAATAAAGTTAATGCATCTACAAAACGTTGCAAATTTTCTATTTTTCCATCAAAATCAGGCAATATTTTGCAAGCTAACTCTATGAATTTCAATTGGTCTGCCATTGCTAATTTAGTAGAAATATTGTCTGGTTTCCCTAAAAAATTACTCTCTTCCTCGCTGTCGTCTTCTAGATTGATTTCGAAAGATGTATGTAAGTCTGTTGGAACTTTGTCGTCAATATTCAAATTCAAAAGAATATGGTTCAATTTTGATTTAACAACAGAAATCAGTTCTTCTACCTGTTTTCTCTTATTTTGTTCTAATATATGTTCTAAATTCCTGAAAGTGTTTACAATATGATTGTGGTAGATTACCATCAAACTCAAATGTTTATGTTGTGTTGCTATGCTTGGTAAGTTGGATTTATTCAAACACTTATATGATTTTTCGAATAGCTTTTTATCTTCTTGCAATTGTAAAAATAGATCAGTTCCTATAGTCTCTTTTTCTTCAGTCATTCGATCTAAAAAGTATTAGAGCTAAACCAAAATAAGAAAAAAGGAATCAAACGATAAACGATATTTGTACGATAAAACCAATGTTGTTGATAAAAATTGTTTTATTTTCAAAAACAAAAAAAAAAAAAAATGTTTTCGTAAACGTTTATACGCTGTAATAAACAGTAATGTTAGGCAAAAATGTATTATGAAAAATTCATAAATAATTATAAATTTTATTTCAGATTTCATGACTTCTAAGTCAAAGATAGTTCAAATAAGTAAATAATTTATTTGAAACAATAACAAAAATATTTCGATTTGGCTATCATAGATACGTAGGTATAAAAAAAAAGTTTAGTTCAAATAAATAATTTATTTGAAAATGATTTATTTTGTAACGGTATTTATTAAAATTATTCCTGATATGTAAATTTAATTTTGTTTTTAAAAGGTTAAAGAGCAGTAATATTTGCCATGCCATATCCAATCTAATTTCATGTCTTTCATCATTAATTTTTATTCATATGTTTTGTTATTTTATATATTTCAGAAAACAATAATTGATTTTTCGCATGCGGTAACACTTGTTAGCAATCCCTTTATGTATATCCATTTTCACATACTTTTCAATAATCTCTTTTTAATATTTTTATATTTTACTCTTAAGCATTTTCTTGTTTCTTTTATGTTCAAATTTATAAGATATCTCTTAAATTTTATTCACTCTGTTGTATGCATGTGCAAAAACATAATTATATGTAAATAATTTTCTTTTTACTTTAAGGCACATGATTGTATATATGTAATTTATAAAAAAAAATATTATCTGGTTAACAATTAAAATAAATTGATATGTTTATGTATGTTAGTAACAAATCAAAATATTTATGTGTATTAACAAAAATAAATATGTGACTGTTACCTTTTCTACTTCCATTGACTTCATGTTCTGTAGGTATGACAAATGAGAATTAAAAAAAATCATGTTTATGTGCATGTATTAAGAGAAAAAGAAAAAAATGTTTTGAAATTATATAAGTATTTTCTATTTTTGATTAGTTATTTTTTTTTTAATTTTGCTAACTTTTATTGTATTCTGTTCCTTTTTTTATATATATATATAAATACATACGCAAATTATATGAATGTATATGTAATTGAAATATATAAATATTCTATATATAAACATATAATGTAGTAAAAGGAGTAATCAAAAAAACTATTTATAAATCAATGAACGTATATATAATGTAGCTTTTTGTTTTTACGCCTTATCGTTGATCGCTGTAGCCGTAGTTGTGGTTGTTAAATTCATTGTTGATGACAAGGGCATCGTTTTCACACAAATGTTAAATGTTTGGTTGTAGTTGTTTCTTCTAGCTAGTTGCATGTTGTTAATAAAGTTGGTTTGTTGTTGTTTTTCTGACGTCACAATTGGTATTATTTGATAATATACGCATATATTATTTAATATATATATATCATTCTTATCATTATTCAATATATAGTTATTTAATATATAGTTTATCATTGTGTCTTGTTTTTTGTTTTGTTTTGCTCACTTAGTTTCTTTCCTTGTCAAATTTTATGCTTTCTCTATATTGCTTTACGATGTATTGTTGTTTTTGTTTAGAAAAATGTTGTACTTTTGCACTCAAATGTGTTCTCATCTCTTTCTATTTTCAATTTTTTCCTTTTTTCACAAGCGAGACACACTATATTCTTATATTTTCCATTTTCTTTTTGTCTTTAGCTTCACACTTTTTAGTTGCGTATACTTTAACTGTTTTATATTATCTTTCTCTAACGGGAATTGTACTTATCTTTTTTATTGAAATTATCACATTTCTTCTTTGTGATCCATATTTATGCCTATTTTATTAAGCACTGTTGCACAATTTCATACAAAATTTTCTTGTTTTTCTTTTTAATTTTTCACAATTTTCAAAATTTTAGAAAAGCCTTAAAGCTTGGCATTGAAGTTTTTCTTTAAAAAAAAATAATGTTTTTATAGTTTTTAGAACGTTAGCTTTCTGCTAAAGCACAATTAAAATCGTTCAACACTATTCGGCATATTTATTTATGCATGTACCTAAGTACATCCTTTTCCAATATTGTAAAATTTTCTTTATTATACACGTAATGGTTTTTCCCTTTTTTTGCTAATTATTTTATTTTTTTTTTCTTTGCATTTTTTTTTTTTTTTACTTCACCATATAATAACTTTAAAAATGAAACTTTTCCCGAGTGCCACGGTCGCCATATCATTACTTTTTATGTAATTGTTATACCGTTGCAGTTATGTGAATAAAAGACGTTGTTCTTAAGTGATGGTCGATTAGCAACTCTCGTCATTTTATTAATCTTATTCTTATTATACCTATTTCTACCATGTGTGTAGAGTTGAGATAAGTGCCAGCGTTGTAGTAAAGAGTATTACCAGTGATGGCACTACAATACATTCTGAGGGAAAATTTTTTGTAACTCCAAAGTCTATATCGTCTGGGATCTTGCGTTGGTCTGACGGCCAATAAGTGGGGTGTCCACTTGAAATCACACCTAAGCCCATTTTGGAAACTGTGTTAAAAAGCACACGGCCTTTTGGGGTAATTAAAAAGCGAAGCTTGGATGGCATTTTTTTTTTTTTTGACAGACTTACTACATAGGTGTTCTAAGGACAAAACGCTAAATACTAGAGGCAAAAAGTTATTGGAATTTATTGAAGATATTGGAGACATAGTTTTGGAGGGAGATTTCAGTTTTTATAGTGCAATTGGTTGTTCTGTCATCGACTATGCTATAAGTTCACTCAACTTTCTAAAATTTGTTGTTGACTTTTCTATTGCTGCCAAACCGTACTCCGATCACATGCCTTTGTGTTTAAAATTACTGGAATGACAAATATAAACAAAAATACGTTGAAAAAATTACTGAACTCACACCACACGTTAGCTAACAATCTAATGTATATGTTGATTGTCATGTTGCTCAGTTCGATTCTTACATAAAGTAGTCCGTGGTAAAATCCCGAAATAAAACATGCTTTGAGCCTAAACAAAAATGGTTTGACTGGTAATTTTTAAGATACCGCAAAAATATGTTAAGCAATTTGTGTAAACTCAAGAAAAACTACTCTAGCTGTAACAAAATAGATTAAACTATTTAGCTGAAAAAACTAGAGATGTATAATCGAAACTTACAGCAGCTGAATAGAGTAAAAAGAAGCAAGGAATGGTGGAGCCTAGGAAATACACTGAAATCTCGTAATAATAATGTTAAAGGAAATGATAGTGCTGATGATTTCTTCATTTATTTTAGCTCGTTGTTATGTCTTCGCGAAAATCAAAACTTAATAATGTAGTGTATGTCATATAATGTTGATCCATTTCTGGACTCTCCAATCGAAATGATAGAAATGATGAATGTAGTTAAAAATCTGAAGCTTAATAAATCTCCTAGTGAAGATGGAATACCGTATGAATTTTATAGATATGCTCCTACTTGTTTTATCAAAGAGCTATTAGCACTTTATAATAAAATTTTCTTGTCTGAGGCAGTTCCCACAAGTTTCCAGAAATCAGTATTCGTAGTACCATTGTACAAAAAAAGCGATGCAAATGTGGTAGCAAATTATCGTGGCTTATCCTTAATAGATTCAATCCGCAAAATGCACAGAATTAAAGAAAAATGTGTTAAATGAATACCAAGCCGGTTTTAGAGAAAAAATACTCAACAGTTGACACCTCATTAGGACCTCGTTTTATAGCAGTTGGAGATTACAACGCAAAACACACTTTTTGGGGCTCACGTGTAATCCTCCCGAAGGGTCAGGTGCTTTTTGATACAATTTCTAAAATGGGCTTAGACGTAATATCAAGCGGACATCCCACTTACTGGCCGACTGACCGGCGAAAGATTCCTGATGTGATTGATTTTGGAGTGGTAAAGAGGTTCACTGTGGAATGGATGCAAGCTGAGCCTTCGTTAGACTTGTCATCGGATCATTCACCTACTATTATTTCAGTGCGTTTTCCCCAAGAGACTTGGTCCCCCATTAACAATTTGCATAGGATTGTCACCCGAGTGAATTGGCTAAAATATAAAAAACTTTTGAGTACCCATTACACTGAGAATATTGTTTTAAGAACACCTGAAGATATTAATGCGTCACTAAGCAACTTTAGCGAAAACCTTAAACAAGCCGCTGAACTTGGTTCTAGCGTTTATTTAACACGCAGAAACCTTCAAAATAGAACATATGTTAGAAAAAAGAAGAGTTAGACGAGAGTGGCGACTTCGCCGGTCTCCGCAACTAAAAACAAGGCTACGTGAGTGCACAAATCAACTAAGAAATTTGCTTGCAAACCAAAAAACGGCTTCTCTACAAACGTATTTAGAAAGTCTAGATGGCACTCCTTAGTCCGACTATTCTTTATGGCGGGCGACTAAAGGTTTAAAAAGGCCAGTTAGAGGTAAGCCGCCTTTGTGAGAACCATCTGGTGACTGGGCTAGAGATGACTCGGAAAAGGGTAATTTATTTGTTAACCATTTGAAAAACGTTTTTACCACAAATAGGTCTGATAATGCAAATGAGTTACCGCCTGTTGTTAGTAGACCTCCTGTGCCTTTAAGATTCAACATGAAAGTCGCACATCAAGGCAAAAGTAACGCAGATGAAACTGAAAGCAGTGCAAATTAACTGGCTACTAGGCAGAAATTCGACCTTGAAGCTTGATTGTAAACATTTGCTGTACAACTCGATTCTAAAGCCAATATGGTGCTATGGGATTCAATTATGGGGCACAACCTCGGCATCCAACATTGAACAAATTCAAAGAAGTCAAAATAGAATTCTCCGTAACGATTAATTTCGATTTTCACCTGCACTGCAAAAATGATATTTGTTTTTTGATCTTCCACCGGGATGACAGGCAACTTTAAAATAGACTTCTGCAACATATGTAATATGTCTCCATCGGCCGGATGTTTTCGCCCTGTGTGAGACCCAGGTATCTGAGAATGCTGATCCACAGGATTTTCATATACCTGGGTATCAACTCCTATCCCTCTTTCATTTCCATCGGGGCCTTGTAATTTATGTTCGCAATGAAGTTGTGTTCCAGTGCTTGATGCAGAATTTACCTGTCTTTGGGTTAAATTCAAAATCATGTCACACTTTTTGCATTTCGGGTTTCTATACAGAAGTCCAAATGCGGGGAGGGATATTACCTTTTCTGGCTTTGATGCCCTCTCCGACTCCATATCGAAGATCCAGGAGAGTTGTCCGAGCAGTGAAATCGTTGTTGCTGGTGATTTTAATTTTCACAACTCATCCTGGCTTCGCCATTCGAGTCGTACAACTCCAGAAGGCCAATATGTTGAGTTATTCGCTGCGCACAACCACCTAGCGCAATTAGTGAATAAGCCAACGCATATTCCATGTGTTGAAGGGCACCATTCAAACACACTTGACCTATTCCTGACTTCACACCCTGAAAAGTATGAAGTCAAAGTTAGCGCACCTCTCGGCAATTCGGATCATTGCACCATTTCTGTCTCCTTTTTGATCTCTGAACTTCGTAACGTTTCGAAATCAGCTACGAAACGCTCAATATTTATTTACGAAAAGGCGCTGAGCTCAACCAATTTTATAAGCATTTTAATTGGAAACTCTGCTTTCTAGACAATGACATAAATGCTTCAGCAAAAATGGTCGAGAACATGATATTGCTAGGGATGAAAACATTCATCCCCTCCAAGCAGATTTCGATTAAACCAAAAGCAAAATCGTGGTTTAATCAGACTTGCAAAAATGCAGTCAGATCCAGAGAGGAAGCATTCAGTAACTGGCGTTTAAACAGAACCCCAGACACTGACTTGCTACGCAAAAAGGCAAGATCTTTGTGTGCCAAGGTACTTAGGCGTGAAAAAATTTTTCACGAACAGCGCCTTCGTGCCAAGGTCCTTGCAGCTCCTCGGGGCAGCAAGAACTTTTGGTCTCTCGTTAAGAGAGTAAAGAACAGTGCTAGTTCATCAATCCCAACTCTCTTAAAGAATGACCAAGCATTCACCGACCCGGTTGACAAAGCTAACCTATTGGCTGAAATTTTTGCAAGCAATTCTTGCTTGCCGGAAAGCAGTCAACCACTTCCCGAGCTCGAAAGAGTATCTGTAACTATGCCAAAGATATTCTTCCGGGCGCGAGCAGTTAAAAGGGTTTTGGCAGACCTGGACATAAACAAGGCATTCCAGCACTGGTCTTGAAGCAGTGTTCTTCTACGCTTGCTCGTCCATTAGCACACCTCTTCAGCAAAATTTACCATGGTGGTGAGTTTCCATCGTGCTGGAAGGTCGCCAATGTAACACCAATCCCCAAAAAGGGTGAGGCAAATAACCCCGAAAATTACCGCCCAATTGCAATCTGCTCTGCGCTTTCCAAAGTAATGGAAAGTATGGTTAATTACCATCTTATGGGATATCTAGAGTCGCACAAATTACTTTGTGATCGCCAATATGGATTTCATAAGGGTCGCTCTACTGGCGATCTTATGGCATATCTTTCGGAGAAATGGTGCCACTCAATCCATCATTTCGGTGAAAGCAAGGTGGTGGCTCCAGATATTTCCAAAGCGTTTGACAGAGTGTGGCATGCTGCACTGCTGGCAAAACTTACTGCTTTTGGTGTCGGTAACGATTTCTCTCGGTTTATATCGAGCTTTCTCAGCGGCCGCGCTATACGAGTTGTTATAGATGGGGTCTCATCAAACGAGTTCAAGATTAATTCAGGGGTACCGCAAGGCTCCGTTCTTTCTCCTACACTATTTCTTATTTTCCTCAACGACCTTCTCTATCAAACTTCCAACCCTATCCACTCTTTCGCAGATGACAGCAGCATTTGTCACTCGTACTCTTTTGGTCATAGGCCCAGCCTATCAGAGATCACTGCCAAGAGGCTAAATATGAGCGATTCACTGAATAGTGATCTTCTATTAATCTCCGAATGGGGTCGTAAAAACAGGGTCACCTTTAACGCACGTAAGACCCAATGTTGCTTATTAACGCACAAAAAAACGACCGCAAATGCTGCTTCATCTGTACTCATGGATGGTATAAATATTGAGGAATAGGATGCTCTTGGAATGAAGATACAATGTGATGTCCGCTGGACTGAACACATTTTCATGTCTCTAAAGAAACATTCAAGTGTCTCGGTTTTTTGAAACGGTGTAAGATGTACTTCATTCCATCCGATCTCCTTACTATTTATACCACCTCCATCCGACTGAAAATGGAATACTACTCTCATGTTTGGGCCGGTGCCTCAAAGTCTATTTTGGGGTTACTCGACCGTGTGCAGGAGAGGGCGAAGAAGCTCATCAGTGACAGTAGGGTATCCAACTCTATTGATTCACTGGAGCATCGACGCAGTGTGGCGTGCGTTACTCTGTTCTATCGTTACTACAATGGAGTTTGCTCTGACGAGATTAGGGATCTTGTTCTCGAAACTCGCACAGTTTTACGTAGCACGCGTTCATCGTCTAGAGCTCATCCATTTGTGGTTGATTGCCCGGAGAATCGTACTACGCATTCCAGAGAGAATTCGTTTTTCAGCCGCACGCTTTGTTTGTGGAACAAGTTGCCTGCATAAGTGTTTCCTGTCTGTTATAAGGTTGGAAAATTCAAGTCAAATGTTTACAAACACTACTCCCGCTTTCCCCCTCCTCACAACCTATTTTCCTAGTTCTGGTACAATGCACTGCATATGTAGGGGTCATCCCCTGAGTACTGGTCCACTATAAAAAAAAAAAAAGAATTACAGATGCTCCATGGTACGTTAAAAACTCACGAATCCACGTAGATCTGAACGTACTTTTTGTGAAATCTGAATTTGTGAAGTACCCGACAAGATATATTAACAAACTTAAATTTCATCCAAATCCTCTTGCAGTTAATATTCTTAACTTTGGTGGTCATACCCGTCTGAGAAGGAAGGATACTTTGGCTACCATTAGAGCTTTAAACAGATGACGGAATTCTGAAATAATATTCGCATAAAAATAAATTTTTGTCCAGCACTGGCAGGACTTTAATCAGAATTTTTTTTAGTATTAAGATTTAAATACTTATTGTCATTACATTTCTTATGTAGATTCAATAAATAAAATAATAACGTTAAAAAAAAAATCCATCAAAAAATCTCTCAGCAGATCACTTGTTCTGATTCCATATTGGTTCCAGTTACTTCAATTGTTTCTTCGTAATCAGAGAAAAAAATTTTATAATAATTGAAATTAATATACATATCGCTACTTTATTGCAACATAGTCATATCTCAAAAAATGAGCTTTCGAGTTAACAATGCAGAATTGTTAACAGTACTACCTTTTATATTGTACCAAAAATTTATTCAAATTACTTTTAAACAGTTTCCTTTAGGAGATATTAAAAAAAATAAAAAAATCTAAGACTTGTATGGAAACTAACTAAAAATTTTAAATGTATTTTTCTCGAAACAAGCTTTTTTTACTTATGACTATGTTGCAATAAAGGAGCGATATATACTCGTACATCTGTAAATAAGCAAAGCATATTAATTTTTATAAAACATATTTGACTGGCAAAAATAACTAATTAAAAACTAGGGTTTCTGGTCAAAAATAAATCAAAATTATTCAAATTAAATCAAAATTTATAGAATGGCAGCAGCAAGAAAATGCAAATTTGATATTCATCAAATGAATGCGTTTTGTTAGAAATTGTCGACTGCCAAAGAAGACACTCTTACGATTTCAGTTGTTGAATTCAAACTGAGTTCGATAGTTTGTGGGTTAAATTAAACGCAACTTATGAAGACTATTATATATATAAATTAAAAATGACTCAACCAATGTAAACTTTACTTGCAAAAGGTGCATGCAAAATCATCCTTTGAGAACTTGCCAATATTTTAAATGTTTATCAGTGAAGGATAGAATAAAATTTGTTTTTTCAAATAAATATTGCACCAATTGTTTACCTCCAAATCACTTTAAATCAAAGTGTGAAAGCAAAAATCTGTGCACCCGATGCAATCGAAAGCATCACACAATGCATCGTCTCGAAGATTACGAAAAATCAAAGTCGCATGAAGACAACACTTTACAATATAATAAAATTGCAACAACTATCCCAACACGGCGGCATTCATATGAAGGTGAATTGCCACCTACATCAGGAAATTATCATAATACAATGCTGCAGAGCACTCAAAGTAATAGTTTCGCAACTACAGGCGACACAGCTCAAGTACACTTGCATTTCTCGCAACATCAAGGGACGACAATTTTGCCAACAGCTCAAATTTATATTGAAACCTCTGGTCAACTATTTACCATACGCGCTCTTCTCGATGCCGGTTCGGAAAAATCTTTCATCTCGAAGCGAATTCAACAAAGACTTGGAATTCCAACTAACACTGAGAACACCCAAATTTCGGGACTAGGTGGAACTATTGTAGGCAGTTCAAAAGGTAATTGCTTTCTAACTTTAATATCAAGAACATCAAACTTCAGAATCGAAATTCAGGCGATAGTGGTATCAAAGCTTGAGCATCTACTTCCCTCACGGCCGGTTAAAATAAATAAAATGGATGATATTATGCTCTTGCAGACCCTTCAATCGACATGATTATCGGCAGCGATTACTTACCATTCATCAACCTAAAAGAAATACAATCAAATGTTATGTGTAGTTTTGAGGCTCGCGAATCACACTTCCGATGGTACTTATCCGGGCCTGCTCCAGCAAACGAGATTAATTCCTTCTCTACCATAGTTTCATTGTCTGACGATTTAATTTTACATGAGGTAAAAAAGTTTTGGGAAATCGAGGAGATTAGTCAAAAAATTCCAGTATCGAACACTGACAGCTATTGTCTTTATCACACTTTACACCGTTCCTGAGAATGTATATTTGAGTTCCTCTAAGAACCAAGCTTTAGCTCAGTACTATCGCATGGAGCAAACTCTTAATAAACAGCCAGATTTAGAAACGCAATATACAAAAGTTCTTCAAGAATACCGTGATTTAGATTACCTCATGAAGAGGAGACTAAAAAACAATCAAGTTGTTATTTATCTCACCATGCAGTCATACGGCCGGAGAGTAAGTCAACTAAAGTGCGGGTCGTTTTCAACGCTGCAAAAAAACTGCAAGTGGATTTTCTTTAAATGATCTCTTATACCAAGGCCCCACGCTTCAAAGGGATTCAATACAAATAATCCTGTCTTGGCGAAATTATAAATACGTATTTACAGGCGACATAACGAAGATGTACCCCCAAATTTGGATACACAAAGCTGATAGACCTTATCAACGAATTTTGTTTCGTCCTGAAGGGAAAAAATGCATTCAAACATTTGAGCCGAAAACAGTAACGTTTGGCGTAAATGGTGCGCCGTTCTTAGCGATTCGAACTCTTTTGAAATTAAGCGAAGATTGCAAACAATTCACCCTTAAGCGTCAATAGTTCTGGATAAAGAAATATATGTAGATGACATCCTGTCAGGTACACATACACTTGAGGACGCGAAAGATAAGCAAATGCAAACGATTCAGGCTCTAGCATCCGCAGGATTTCCATTAAGAAAAATTACAGCAAACAATAGATTGCTGCTTGAATTTTTGCCCCGGGAGGACCTTTTTGATGAA
Source organism: Thecocarcelia acutangulata (assembly GCA_914767995.1). Taxonomy (NCBI): domain Eukaryota; kingdom Metazoa; phylum Arthropoda; class Insecta; order Diptera; family Tachinidae; genus Thecocarcelia; species Thecocarcelia acutangulata. The sequence goes on along the minus strand of OU612098.1, from coordinate 53,376,928 downwards.
GAATTTTAGAAACTTGATACCTCAAGCTCTATAAAAACTTTAGGTATTCATTGGAATGCTTTGCAGATACTTTTTATTATGTCATTACTCCGTTTGAAGTAGCACCATCCGCTACAAAAAGTCAAGTTTTATCAGTAATTGCCAAAGTATTTGATCCAATTGGTTGGATAGGCCCAGTGGTTGTTGTTGCCAAACTTTTGATGCAGGATCTGTGGCAAGAAAAATCTGGTTGGGAGGAAATAGTCTCTTCTATTATATTTGTGAAATGGAACAAGTTTCTTCAGAATCTTCAGATTTCAAATCTTAGAATTCCAAGATGGGTAAACTTCTCACCTCAGCATAAGCTTACTGTGGAGCAGTCTACATGCGGACGATGACATCAACTGGAGAAATTAATAGTAAGTTGTTGGCAGCGAAAACTAGAGTAGCGCCGTTAAAGAAAGTTAGAATCCCGACACTGGAATTGTGTGGAGCGGTATTGCTTGCAAAGCTTGTAGAAAAGTTAACGGTACAGGTAAATTATGAGTATCAGTTGTATATGTGGACTGACTCCTATATTGTAATAGGGTGGCTACCAAAGTCTCCAAGGTGTTTAAAAACGTTTGTCGCTAACCGCGTAAATGAAGTGACACAAATTGAAAATTCAAAATACTGAAAACACATTCAATCTGAAGACAACCCAGCTTGCTATCCCAATGATTTAATTGAAAATAAATTATGGTGGCATGGGCCTTCCTGGCTTCTTCAATCGGAAGAAAATTGGCCTAAACCACGCTTGTTTGATTCCACCATTTTAGAAATGAAACAAAGCTCATTAAAAAATTGTTGTCCGATAAGCCCCAAATAAATACATTTCTTAATCGTCAATTTATTACTGCAAATGAACCTCAACATGATATTCTAGCGGAATTTTCATCATTTGATCGAGCGCTTAGAGTTATAAGTTACCGCCTTCGATTCATAAATCGTATTCTTAAACGACCATTTTGCACAGAATTATTTATAACTGCAGAGGAAATTCGTTTTACAAAAAAAAGGTTAATTTTACTTGCAAAACAGCTGCATTATTCAGAAGAATATAAAAGTCTATTAGACAAGAGGCCTATAAATCGGAAGAGCAAACTTATTTCGTATACCCCTTTCATTGACAAAGATGGGTTACTTGGCGTAGGAGGTCGGCTCAGCAATTCAGGGTTGAACTATGAAGAACGTCACCCAATTATAATTCCAGAAAAATCTCGCTTTGCTATTCTCTTTGTCGAGTATACACATCAAATTTCCCTGCTTTCAGAACACAATGTAATGTTGCGCGCTATAAGAAACTGCAGGACATGTGTTATATACAAACATAAGGTTCAGCATCAAATAATGGCTGCGCTTCCAAAGAAAAGGGCAAATTTTCCCCCACCATTCACATATACTGGCGTAGATTTCGCTGGTCCATTTATTTTGAAATCCTCCACTTTAAAAAGTGCAAAACTCCTTAAGGGCTATGTGGCCGTCTTTGTGTGCCTTTCCACAAGAGCAGTGCACTCGGAAGTTTACTCTGATCTCTCATCAGACGCCTTCATAGCATGTTTCGATAGATTTGTCGGGCGCAGAGGACTTCCAAAAACCATATTTTCTGACAATGGTCGAAACTACCTTGGAGCAAGCAGCGTTCTACTTAAAAATCATAGTGCCTTATTAAAATGTGCCGAAAAATCACTGGTTGAAAAATATAGCTCTCACGGTTTCACATGGTCATTTATACCAACATATGCGCCCCATATGTGCGGCCTCTGGGAGGCGGCTGTGAGAAGTATGAAAATACATCTTAAGAAAGTAGCAAACAATGTCAACTTTACGTTCGAAGAGCTTTCAACTCTCCTGATCCGCATTGAAGCGATTTTAAATTCGCGTCCGATGTCTTCAATGTCTCAAAGCCCAACTGAACTTGTCCCTCTAACGCTAGGCTATTTTTTATGTGGAGCACTGATAATACTCGAGGAGCCCCCACTGAACAATTTGAGTTTTCTAAAACAATGGGAATGTCTTAAAGCCATTCAACACTTTGAGTCGTTCTTTAGCTTCGATAGTGAACGGACGTGTTTGTTTTTAATCGGAAAGTAAAAAAAGAAAACGGGAATAAGTAAAAACCATAATAGGTGAAAAGAGTGAACTTACATAAAAACAAATAAACTGTCACTTTTTTATACCCTTTTAATTAAAAAAAAAAAATAAACAAATAATTGCATGAGTGTGCCTATCAGATGTAATTCTGAGAAAGAGCTTAGCTCCACTAGAAAAAATCTTTGGATTTCTGAGGAGGAATCCTTGAAAAAATCATTGGACAACCTACTGTCGCTAAGAGAAAGCAACCGCACGCGTTCGTGTTCACCATATATAGTTGTTACAACAGAAGACAAACCATCTTTTAATTTAATTTCTGAAGATAAGCCGAAAACACAAGTAGGCATGGACAGGTATGTAACCGTGGTTAAACGTAAGCGAAGCCCGAAATCCGCTCATATATCATCACACTCAAAGATATGTAAAGATGATAATATCGCTACGGCAACGGAAAGTAATAGATTTGCAATCCTTAAGACTGATAAGGCAAATACAGCAAAAATAAACATTTAAATCACCACCAATATATTTGAGAGAACCTACTTCTAATGAGCTGGTAAAACAACTTATTACGGTAATCGGTAAGGACAATTTCAACGTGATATCAGTTAAGCGCGGAAACATCAATGAAACAAAAATTCGGGTAAACTATGAAAATGATTACCGAAAATTGTCTGACGTTTTGGAAAAGGAAAAAAGATCTTTTTACACATCAGCTTAAAAGTGCTAAAGGTATTCAGGTCGTTATAAAATGTATTGACCCATGTGTAGCCACGGATGATGTTAAGATTGGTTTGGAGGACAAAGGGTTTAAAATCAAAAGTGTAGTGAACATCAGGAACCGTGAGAAGATCCCTCAACCCATGTTTAGGGTTGAACTGGAACCAAGAGATATTGTCCTGAAACGGAATGAAACTCAATCAATTTATACCCTCAAATTTCTCTTGCACCGTAAAGTTATCGTCGAGGAGCCGCATAAGCGTTTAGGTCCCGTTCAATGCCTAAACTGCCAGGAATTTGGCCATATTAAGACCTATTGTTAACTGCCCGCAGTTTGTGCTGTGTGTGGAGAACTACACGGCACTTCACAGTGCAAAAAATTAAAGACTGACTCGAGTGTTAAAAAATGCAGTAACTGTAGAGGTAACCGCACTGCAAATTACAGGGGCTGTCCTGTCTATACTCATTTTAAACAATCAATGACAAATAAGTCATCAATTACCTTCAAGCAACCCCAGCAGTCAAACATTATTTCTGCAAACAATTTTCCCCAGGTAGGCCAGTCAACCAGCCAAATAATTATGCAAAACCTCAAACAAGTTTCATATGCTAATGTGGTCAAAACCGATATACAAAACTTGAATCAGGAGCCCAAGTCCCAAAATTCCGATCAAAATTTTCAAAATCTTGAGGCAAATCTGCAGACTCTTGTTCAATCCATAAACACATTTACGGCTTCTATGACTAACGTGATGCAGAAAATGCTGAAAATGCAATCCACTATTTTATAGGCAATTTTAAAAAAATGAATTGGTTAAAAATATGTTTCTGGAATGCAAGCGGCATTCGCCAACAAAAAATGAACTTGAGCACTTCCTAATGGAAAAACAAATCGACATAATGTTGATTGCCGAAACCCATTTGACTACCAACAGCTATTTAAATATTAATGGCTACACACTATATGATACTAAAGATCCCCGTGGAAGATCTTACGGAGGCTCAGCAATTTTGATAAAAACTAGAATTAAGCACTTTTTGCTAAACGAGACATGTGAGGAGTATCTCCAAGCAACAAACATATGTATTGAACATTTTCATGATAACATTGTGTTCCCCACGTCGGTTTTCAGTAACAGAAAATCAATATACACATTTTTTCAAATCACTTGGGCCTCGTTTTTTAGCGGCTGGCGACTATAACGCTAAACACACTTTTTTGGGGATCACGTTTAATTACCTCGAAAGGCTGTGTGCTTTTTGACACCGTTTCCAAAATGGGCTTAGATGTGGATTCAAGCGGACACCCCACTTATTGGCCGTCAGACCGACGAAAGATCCCAGATGTTATAGATTTTGGAGTTGCGAAGAATTTTCCTTTAGAGTGGATGCAAGTGGAGCCTTCCTTAGATTTGTCATCAGATCACTCTCCCACTATAATCTCTGTTTCGTTCCCCCAAGGGATTGGCTCCCCGTTGACCGTCAATAGAGTTAATGCGCTAAAATACAAAAAATTTTTGAGTACACATTGTACTGAAAATATCGCCTTGAGAACCTCCGAGGATATTAATGTGTCAATTGCCGATTTTTCTGAAAACCTCAACCTGGCCGTACAGCATGCTACCACTAGTCATATAAGATCCAGAAATGAGAACAATAGAACTTATTTGTCTGAAATTGAGCAACTTCTGTCAGAAAAAGGAAGAGTTAGAAGAGAGTGGCAAACTCGCAGGTCTCCCCAGCTTAAAACTAGGCTACGAGAATGCGTAACTCGACTGAGAAATTTGCTTGAAATGCAGAGAATGTCTTCCTTTAAAACATATTTGGAAAGCCTTGATGGTACCCCTCAATCTGACTATTCTCTGTGGAAAGCGACAAAAGGTCTGAAAAGACCCGCAATAGGTAAGCCACCTTTGCGAACATCAACTGGCGACTGGGCACGCAGCGATTCTGAAAAGTGGATGGTGTATGTTCGCCATATGCTGTTAGACAGCCTGTGTCTTTGAGACTTAACTTTCAAGATGTCGAAAACGTTATCAATAACAAATTACTGGTAAAATGCTTGAACAGTTACCTCGTGTAGCTAGAAGAGTTCTACTTTTTATTTTTAACGCTGTTTTACGCCTTGAGTATTACCCTGCAGAGTGGAAGGTCTCTATGATTACTATAATACCCAAGCCAGGGAAGGATCCCACTAAAGTAGAATAACATAGTCCAACAAGTCTTCTGCCAACAATTTCAAAACTGTTCGAAAAATTGTTAATGGCGAAGTTGTATACAATACTTAATGATGTGGGATGTATCCCTGATCATCAATTTGGCTTTCGGCCTAAACATAACAGCATAGAACAAACACATAGACTAGTTAATGTCATAAGACAGACTTTTGAAGACAAAAAGTATTGTTCAGCTCTATTCATCGACATTTCCCAAGCTTTGAATATAGTGTGGCACGAGGGTCTGACACACGAAATAAAGGTGAACTTGCCTGCAAACACTCACAAGCTTCTGGAAAGCTACTTATATGGGCGGAAATTTGTTATCAAAGAAGGTGACTTTATAAGTCTCTCACAGTCAATCGGAGCAGGAGTTGCCCAAGGTAGCATTCTAGGAGCCACTCTATATTTGATTAATGCTTCTGACATGCCAACGAGATCCGGAATCCATACTTCAACTTTTGCAGATGACACAGCTTTTTGCAGCGTTCATGAAAACCATCAAGACGCTTCACAAAATTTGCAGCAGTATATTTCATTATTAGAGAAGTGGTTGAAACTTGGGAAAATAACAGTTAATGAACAAAAATGTACTCACGTTACATTCACATTGCGTAAACAAACATGTTTAGCTATCCAACATAATAATTCACCTATTCCGCAGCAAAATTAAGTCAAGTACCTTGGTATTCATCTCGACCGTAGGCTAACGTGGAAGCCTCACATTAATGCGAAAGTCACTCAGTTGAAATTAAAAGCAGCGCAACTAAATTGGCTTATGGCCAGAAATTCGACATTGAAGTTGGATTGCAAACTTTTGTTATATAACGCAGTTTTAAAGCCTATATGGTACTATGGAGTTCAATTATGGGGAACCACCTCAACATCTAACATTGAAAAAATTCAAAGACGACAAAACCAAATTCTTCGTACGATTACTGCAGCTCCATGGTACGTAAGAAACTCACGAATTCACAAGGATCTGTGTGTTCCGCTGGTAAAAGACGAGTTTTCTACGTACAAGGTATATCACTAAACTGGAATTTCACCCAAATCCACTTGCACGTAACTTACTTAATTTTGGTGGCCACTCTCGGTTGAGAAGAAGGGATATCCTTGCCACCATCAGAACGTTATGATTCTACCGATATTATTCGCGCAAAATTAAACTTTTTTGTCTAGCAGTGGCTGGACTTAAATAACTTTTATATTTAGTATTAAGATTAAGTATTCAAACTTATTGTTAGTTCATATTTTGAAGATTCAATAAATAAATGAATAAAAAAAAAAAAAACAAAAAAAAAATTCAACACATTTTCGCTCGTAGATGGAAAAACGAATACATATCCGGATTGCAACGTAAACTGAAATGGAAAACCGAGCAAAAGAATGTGAAACTTGAAGATTTTGTTGTTATTAAGGACGACTTATTACCACCTACCGAGTGGCACCTCGGGTGCGTCACACGGGTTATATATGGCAGTGACGTCAAAGTTAGAGTTGCTGAAATAAAAACTCAAAATGGTAATATCACACGGCCAATTGTTAAGCTATGCATTTTACCAGTCTTAAGTAATTCATATGATGATCGACAATAGTCTACCCCAAATCACAAAAATACGTTAACACATTCAATGCCAATATCACTTTACATATTTCTTCATTTTAACTTCTTATTCGCCAGTCCTCCTGCCAAACACAAAGGTTAGCGGTGACGCCAATGCGTAATGTATCCATAGAAACCAACCCAGACGAAGTCTACTTACGCAGCTCACAATCAACAAGCAACGCTGTAAAAGGTCATCAAAATCGGGAAATCTATCGCACATATGTAGTGGTGACGACATATTTCGTATAAAGCGTCCTATTCCGCCCGGGAATATGTTAAACCCAGTTTAATCGTTGTAGAGTGACTTGCAGTCGAGGTCTGCTCAAATTATTAATAAATTAATAAATAAATTAATTAAGTAAATTAATAAGTAAATTAATTAATATTAAATAAATTAATTAAATTAATAAATAAAATTAATTTCTCTACCACTTTTTATCTCTTAAAATTTGTAGTTTTGTAACATTCTTTTATATTGTTTAAGTAATATAAAGTTAGTTAAAAAGTCGAGTGCAAGAGCCGCAGAAGGCACACAGCATAAAAGCGACAAAATAAACTCTGCCATTGAAGGCAATGAAATAAAAATCAAAACGTTTAGCTATTTTTCTTTGGAAAAATTATCTTTGGCTTTGGAAGCCAAACTACCCTAGCATCGAGTAATCTCCATTCCCGATTAAAACGAAACCGGACCTTTATCAACAGCTTTTATCTTTTTATTTAAATTTGTTATGACGCTCTGCATTTCTTGCTCAGTAGAACATGCCAGTAACATATCGTCAACATAAATTGCGATTAAAAATAATTCGTTATTATTCCGTTTTACGTACACATGTATCAGATTTGCAATGTGTGAAATCCATTTCAATCAATATGTCGTTAACTTTCTTGTTCCACTCTCTACCAGCCACTTTTAAAGCATACAGGGCTTTATTAAGCTTACAAACTTTATTTGGGTAATTTTTATCTTCAAACATTTTAAGTTGTATCATATAAACGTCTTCTGATAAATCTCCATTTAAACAAGCAGCTTCTACGTGCGACGAAATCAAAGGCAACTCTGCATAATTAACCGCCTACTTAAAAGTGCAACGATGTAATAGTTGTATAGATCTCGTCACCAGCACACATAAGTGACAAATAAATTACTTCCGGTCTCTCTAATCGACACAGCCAAACAGGGAAGACGTAAACGGAGCATCGACACCAGAAACCGGAAAAGCGGACAAACGGCTGTCATTGTTAGTGCAACCAGCACGTGGGGAGATACCCGTTTGTAGCTGGATAAATTGCAAGCTAAATGCAAACCATTGGCCAGCCAAGCCTGGTGATTATGCGAATAACGCTCCTGCGTTTTCAATTTGTGACCTTCGGCCAAGTCCAGCACCGTTCAGCAACAGCTTCCTAAATCTTTCCTTCGGCAGCTGTATAAATGACAATGACTAGTCTGTGCGTTTGTTCTATAGTGCTGTGTTTAGCCCGAAAACCAAATTGATGATCAGGGATGCATTCCACATTGTTTAATATTGGACTCAACTTAACCATTAACAATTTTTCGAATAGTTTTGAAATTGTTGGTAGTAGGCTTTCCTGGCTTGGGTATCATAGTAATCATAGAGACCTTCCACTCTGCAGGATAATACTCAAGGCGTAAAATAGCGTTAAAAATAAAAAGTAGAATTCTTTTTGCTACACGAGGTAACTGTTCAAGCATTTTGCTAGTAATTTGATGAATACCTGGAGCTTTCCTGGGGTGTGTGTTACTGATACCTTGTTCTATCGCAAAGACACAGGCGGTCTAACTGCGTATGGTGGTAATTCAGATGCATCATTTGTTATAGCATTTGTAATAAAAACATTTCTCAAATGGTTAACATACACCATCCCCTTTTCTACATCGCTTCTTGCCCAGTCGCCAGTTGAAGTTTGCAAAGGTGGCTTACCTATTACGGGTCTTTTCAGACGCTTGAAACCACATCTAAGCCCATTTTGGAAACGGTGCCCAAAAGCACACGGCCTTTCGAGGTAATTAAACGTGATTCCCAAAAAGTGTGTTTAGCGTTATAGTCGCCAGCCGCTAAAAATCGAGGCCCAAGTGAATTGAAAAAATTTGTATATTGATTTTCTGTTACTGAAAACCGGGGTGGGGAATAAATCGATGAAATAACAAATTTATGATGAAAATGTTCAATACATATGTTTGTTGCTTGGAGATACTTCTCACATGTCTCATTTAGCAAATAGTGCTTTATATACCCGAGATATAGCCCAAATCGGGTTTTTCATGAAAATGTCGCGTAAGCGAACTTAAACAACTTTTTTGTGCTCAAAAGCAGTTCTGGTAATGAAATTAGGTTACATAAATATGAAAAATGAAAATTTTCGATGTCGGTCCATATATACCCGAGATATAGCCCAAATCGGGTTTTTCATGAAAATGTCGCGTAAGCGAACTTAAACAACTTTTTTGTGCTCAAAAGCAGTTCTGGTAATGGAATAAGGTCATATAAATATGAAAAATGAAAATTTTCGATATCGGTCCATATATACCCGAGATATAGCCTAAACCGGGGTTTTCATGAAAATGCCGCGTAAGCGAACATAAACAACTTTTTTGTGCTCAAAAGCAGTTCTGGTAATGAAATTAGGTTACATAAATATGGAAAATGGAAATTTCCGATATCGGTCCATATATACCCGAGATATAGCCTAGACCAGGGTTTTCATAAAAATGCCGCGTAAGCGAACTTAATAGCTTTTTTGTGCTCAAAGGCAGTTCTGGTAATGAAATTAGGTTACATAAATATGGAAAATGAAAATTTCCGATATCGGTCCATATGTACCCGAGATATAGCCCAAATCGGGTTTTTCATGAAAATGTCGCGTAAGCGATCTTAAACAACTTTTTTTTTGCTCAAAAGCAGTTCTGATAATGAAATAAGATTACATAAATATGGAAAATGAAAATTTCCGATATCGGTCCATATATACCCGAGATATAGCCCAAATCGGGTTTTTCATGAATATGTTGCGTAAGCGAACTTAAACAACTTTTCTTTGCTCAAAAGCAGTTCTGGTAATGAAATTAGGTTACATAAATATGAAAAATGAAAATTTCCGATATCGGTCCATATATACCCGAGATATAGCCCAAACCGTGTTTTTCATGAAAATGCCGCGTAAGCGAACTTAAACAATTTTTTCGCCTTAAAGCAGTTCTGGTAATAAAATAAGGTGATATAAATATGGAAAATGAAAGTTTTCGATATCGGTCCATATATACCCGAGATATAGCCTAAACCGGGTTTTTCATGAATACGCGGCGTAAGCGAACTAAAACAACTTTTTTTGCTTAAAAGCAGTTCTAATAGCAAAATAAGGTTATATAGGCATGGAAAATGAAAATTTCCGATATCGGTCCATATATACCCGAGATATAGCCTAAACTGCGGTTTTAATGAAAATGTCGCGTAAGTGAACTTAAACATCTTTTTTTGCTTAAAAACAGTTCTGGTAATGAAATAGGGTCATATAAATATGGAAAAAGAAAATATCCGATATCGGTCCATATATACTCGAGATATAGCCTGAACCGATTTTTCCAATAACATTTTTTTTTCTGAAAAGCAGTTCTTGTTATGAAAGAAGGTTACGAAAATAGAGAAAATTAAAATTTCTGATATCGGTCCATATATACCCGAGATATAGCCTAAATCGGGTTTTTCATGAAAATATCGCGTAAGCGAAATTAAACAATTTGTTGTGCTCAAAAGCAGTTCTGGTAATGATATAAGGTTATATAAATATGGAAAATTAAAATTTTCGATATCGGTCTATATATAGCCGAGATATAGCCTAAACCGATTTTTCCATTAAAAATTTTTTTTTTTTTTTTTGCTGAAAAGCAATTCTGGTTATAAAAGAAGGTTACTAAAGTACAGAAAATAGAAAATTCCGATATCGGTTCATATATAACCGAGCATATTTAGGTCACATTTTTAATATACTATACATATTCGTGACTATCGTGAAGGGTATTTTAGATTCGGCCCAGCCGAATATACTACACTCTTTCTTGTTTTTTGTTCGCTTTTTACGACCGTGCGGTCGGAGAGTCACAGGCTAAAACCATGCTGGCTTGAAAGTAATAAAGGTAGGTACCTGGTTCGGTAAAAAGTCGTAAACGATATTTTTAGGGGATGGCTATTACTTTAGATGAGGGGCCTATGCTATCAAGGAATGGTACCACTTTTTGTTGCTGAGGGAGGGACTGCCCCCGGGTTAACAACACCATAACCCCACACACACCAGCACAAACGGGAGAAACTGTTTTCCACGCCCGCTTTAACCTTTCGGTTCTTCATTTGCCTTTGCGCCTTGTTAATTTTTTTTTTTTGTTGCTTGTTATATAACACTGGTACATAAAATAATGTTTTATACCCGACGAGGAACACCCGCCCAAACCCGACGAGCCATAGCCGTGCCAGATATTAGTTAGTTACCAGTGTGTTCGGTTAGTCGAGTACGCGTTTCACCTTCACGGTTGTAAGATTTTTTTTCCCCTATAGGTGAAACGTGACATACATCTACATGATTTACTAGCAATTTGTGTCTAGCTGCTAACGCTAATAAAAGTCTTATGGTAGAGTGCCTTACATCAGGAGAAAATGTTTCGTGATAGTCCACGTTGTACGTTTTTCACCGTTTGGCAAACGTTTTACTACAAAAACCCATTTGCACCCAATTAGGTTTTTACTATTTGGCCTTTCAACCAATTGCCAAGTTTTATTCTTTATTGAAGAATCATATTCCTTTTCCATTGCTTTTTTCCACATTTCAGAACTTTCAGAATTTAGTGCTTCATCAATGGTATTTGGGTTTTCAATTACTGAATTTAGCATATCAGGCATGCTTTCAACTTTATATAATTTACGAGGTCTGCCTCTTTCTTTTTTTCTAGTTAATGTAGGTCTCCCCCTTCTTCTCTTCTTATTTACAGGATTTACTTCTTCTAATCAGATTCACTACTAGATAGACTCGCCTGTTCTCCATTTTCATCATCATTTTTCTTAGGAGAATTTTCTCGAACTTGATCTTCAGAATGGTCTTCTTCCTCGGCTTTTTGTTTGAAAATGTTCAAATTAAATTTGTTTTCTTCATCAGTTCCTAGAAACATTTCTTCAAATGAATGTCAAAAAATATCACATCTCGGGCAATTACGATTTGTTTTGTATTGGTATTGTAAAAACGATAAACTTTTGTTTGTGATTGGTATCCAACGAACTTCATTTTGGAACTTTTTGGTAAAAACTTGCTGCCTTTAGGCTTAACACTTTTGTTCAATACAATCGCATCACGATTTTTGTTCTCGCAACTCTTCAACCATACGGTCGTGTTAATTGAAAGCGGACAAAACTAATTTTTTATACATGTTGATAAACATACAAAAACAATAATACATAGTGCCAAATAAAAAAAACAAAATACGTTGTAATAAATTGTGCGAACAACAACAAACTATTAAAAAAAACAAGTAAGAGTGTAGTATATTCGGCTGGGCCGAATCTAAAATACCCTTCACAATAGTCACGAATGTGTATAGTATATTAAAAATGTGACCTGAATATGCTCGGTTATATATGAACCGTTATCTTAATTTTCTATTTTCTGTATTTTAGTAACCTTCTTTTATAACGAGAATTGCTTTTCAGCAAAAAAAAAAATTTTAATGGAAAAATCGGTTCAGGCTATATCTCGGGTATATATGGACCGATATTGAAAATTTTAATTTTCCATATTTATATAACCTTATTTCATTACCAGAACTGCTTTTAAGTACAACAAATTGTTTCAGTTCACTTACGCGACATTTTCATGAAAAACCCGGTTTAGGCTATATCTCGGGAATATATGGACCGATATCGAAAATTTTTATCTTCCATATTAATTTAACTTTATTTCATTACCAAAACTGCTTTTAAGCACAAAAAAGTTGTTTAAATTCGTTTACGCGACATTTTCATGTAAAACCCGGTTTAAGCTATATCTCGGGTATATATGGACCGATATCAGAAATTTTAATTTTCACTATTTTCGTTACCTTCCTTTAAAACAAGATTTGTTTTTCAGCAAAAAAAATGTTACTGGAAAAATCGGTTCAGGCTATATCTCTAGTATATATGGACCGATATCGGATATTTTCTTTTTCCATATTTATACAACCTTATTTCATTACCAGAACTGCTTTTGAGCACAAAAAAGTTGTTTAAATTCGCTTACTCGGCATTTTCATCAAAAAACCGGTTAGTCTATATATCGGGTATATATAGGCCGATATCGGAAATTTTAATTTTACACATATATATAACCTTATTTTATTACCAGAACTGCTTTAAGGTGAAAAAAGTTGGTTTGGGCTATATCTCGGGTATATATGGACCGACATCGGAAATTTTCATTTTCCATATTTATATAAATTTATTTCGTTACAAGAACTGCTTTAAGGCGAAAAAAGTTGTTTAAGTTCGGTTACGCGACATTTTCATGAAAAACCCCGGTTTAGGCTATATCTCGGGTATATATGGACCGATATCGGAAATTTTTATCTTCCATATTTATGTAACCTCATCTTATTACCAAAACTGTTTTTAATCAAAAAAAGTTGTTAAAGTTCGCTTACGCGGCATTTTCATGAAAAACCCGGTTTGGGCTATATATCGGGTATATATAGACCGATATCGAAAATTTTCATTTTCCATACTTATATAACCTTATTGTATTACCAGAACCGCTTTTAAGCAAAAAAATTTGTAGTACAAAACAATTCAAATGTCTACTTGAATGAGAACTTAACGACAAATAATTCAAAGATTTTTAGAACTGCTTTATCGTTGCGTAAAAAGAATCGTATAACTGGTGTTTTCTCATTACGTGGACTGGTCTTCATAAAAACTGATCCTTCGGCTGAACCTATGCGAATTGATGATCTCAGTGATTTAAATAAGTTTTTTCCTGAATCAACTGCTGCTAGCTTATAAAACATCGTACCTTTTTTTATGCCAACAGTGTATTTTTTTTCATGATATTTTATATAAAATTTTTTCCATATTATATATCAGAGCTAATTTTGAAAATTTTTGCTATTTCATTAATAATAATATAAACATGATGTTAACAGCTCACTCTTATAAATTTTACGCTGTGTTTTGTATTTTGTTAATTAATAATGTACACTACTCGTATGTGTTAAATTATAGCGGCTTTGCCACAATATCCTCATACTATGTCGTACTCAAGTAATTTAAGGTATAGTTCCACAGTCACTACAAAAAACTTGCTCAGCATATTAACCAACCAACGTAATGGACTCAATATATGCCACATAAACGCCCAAAGCTTACTCCGTAAAATTGATGAATTTCGAAATTTGTTTGAGGAGTCTAAAGTAGATGTTGTATGCGTATCGGAAACGTGGTTTGAAAGAAATTTTACTGACAGTTCTGTTAGTGTTGCTGGATACAAATTGATAAGGAATGATCGAATGGGTTATGCAGGTGGTGTGGCTATTTACATAAAAAATGGAATTCGTTATAAAGAAGTGAAAAGGTCTATGTTCAACGATAAAATTGAATATATATTAGTTGAGATTTCGGATAATAACGTAAAAATGTTATTGGGATGTGTTTATCGACCGCATTCTAATATACCTTATGACAACTTTGTGCTGGACTTGGAACTACTTGCTTTACGATACAATGATATTGTAATCGCAAGTGACTTCAATTGTAACATATTATCTAACACTTCTTTTCTTCATGAAATTAATTCGATTGGTCTTCATATTGTCAACACTGAACAGCCTACACACTTCACTAACAGCAGTTGTACTCTGCTTGACATTTTTATTATAGGCAACCTTTCAAAATTGTTACTTTTTGATCAGCTTAATGCTCCTTCGTTTTCAAAGCATGACCTTATTTTTCTGTCATATGATTTTGCCATAAATAATATCGATCCACCAATCATTTTAGAAATATTCCATTAGTTATGTTGACGTCGATGAAATTAACAAAGACTTTCTAAATATTCCTGATAGTGGTGAAACAGTTGACGTGCAGTCTGATGATTCTTCAACTACACCACATCAACCTGAGGTGCAGAGTTCAAATCGATTTCAATTTATACATATTGATCCGGCTGATGTGGTATCTGCTTGCATAGCAGTGAAATCTAATGCTGTTGGCTTTGACGATCTACATCCAAAGTTTATTAAATTATTACTGCCAAAGATTATTGCTTATATTACCCATATATTCAACTGTGTTATAACAACCAATAAGTTCCCAAGTTGCTGGAAATATGCGAGAGTCATTCCCGTACCCAAAAAAGCTAACGAGTATCGCCCAATATCAATCCTGCCCTATCTGTCAAAGGTATTTGAAAAATTATTGCATGAGCAAATGAGCAGTTACTTAGATGAGCACCACCTCTTGGTTAAAAATCAATCAGGATTTAGAAAAATGCACAGCTGTACTACATCGCTTATAAATGTGTCTGAGGATATACGGTCAAATCTGGATAATGGTTTGATTACGTTTTTAGTGCTGCTGGACCACTCTAAGGCATTTGATTCTGTTAACCATAGAATTCTTTTGTACAAATTAACAAATTTCTTTAATTTTTCAAGAACTGCGGCTGCTCTCATGTCGTCATATCTTACCGATCGTTCTCAATCTGTATCCGTTGGTAATACTACATCCAGTGTGCTCCCTGTGACCAGAGGAGTTCCACAAGGGTTCATTCTTGGTCCGCTACTGTTCACACTTTACATCAATGATTTACCTAGTAAAATTTCGCACTGCAATGTTCATATATATGCTGATGATGTACAACTGTACATAAGCAGCAATAGAGACTTAATAAGCGAAAGTGTTTCAAAGCTGAATGCAGATTTAAGTAGAGTATATTTGTGGGCATCATCCAATAATCTCCATTTAAACCCTGTAAAATCCAAGTGCCTTCTACTTTCTCAGAGGAACCAAAATGTTGTTGTGGAAGTACCTGTGGTATTGGGTGGTCAAAACATTTCGTTTGTAGAATCAACTAGTAATCTTGGTGTCATCTTCAATAAATCGCTACAATGGAATACACACTTAATTGCGACATCTGGGAAAATATTTCAAATGCTGAGGACACTTTATGCTACACAAAATTACACTCCTTTAAATATTCGTATCCTTCTTGCTAAAAGTTTTTTAATGCCAAAACTTTTGTATAGTTGCGAAGTGTTTGCTTTCTGCGACTCATATAGTAGGAGTAGATTGGTTGTAGCATACAATGCAATATTACGTTATGTATACGGGTTAAAAAGATATGATGGTACTTCCCAATATTCTAAGGCCTTATACGGCGTAGATATCATGGATTTAATCAAAATAAGAGCACTCATACTTTTGCATAAAATTATATATACGAGAAAACCAGAATATTTATTTAACAGACTTCAGTTTGCAAGATCAAATAGAGGAAAAAACATTATCCAACTCAGATACCGAACTCTTATCTCAGAGTGGCAGTTTTTTACGAGCACAATACGACTGTGGAACTCACTACCATCTTATATACAATTAACAGGCAGCCGCTATCAATTTAAAAAATATTTGTTTTCAAGTTTTTAATATATATATATATATATATATATACATGTTCCCCTCTGTTTACACATATATAAAATGTATTTACAAATTATGTTGATATTTTGCTGTAATTTTTCGCAATATTACATTTAATTAATCACATACTGTAAATTAAAAGATTATAATCTTGTTGTATGTGATAATCACATTTTGAAATAAATAAAATAAATAAAATTTCGCTGACGCGGCATTTTCATGAAAAACCTGTTCTAGGCTATATCTCGGGTATATATGGACCGATATCGGAAATTTTCATTTTCTGTATTTATATAACTTTATTTCATTACCAGAACTGTTTTAAGCAAAAAAAGATGTTTAAGTTCGCTTACGCGACATTTTCATGAAAAACGCAGTTTGGGGTATATCTCGGGTATATATGGACCGATATCGGAAATTTTCATTTTCCATATGTATGTAACCTAATTTCATTACCAGAACTGCTTTTGAGCACAAAAAAGTTGTTTAAGTACGCTTACGCGACATTTTCATGAAAACCCCGGTTTAGGCTATATCTCGGGTATATATGGACCGATATCGGAAATTTTCATTTTCCATATTTATGTAACCTAATTTCATTACCAAAACTGCTTTTGAGCACAAAAAAGTTGTTTAAGTACGCTTACGCGACATTTTCATGAAAACCCCGGTTTAGGCTATATCTCGGGTATATATGGACCGATATCGGAAATTTTCATTTTCCATATTTATATAACCTTATTTTATTACCAGAACTACTTTTAAGCAAAAAAAAGTTGTTTAGCTTCGCCTATGGGACATTTTCATTAAAAATCCGAATTGGGCTATATCTCGGGTATATATGGACCGATATCTGAAAAAAAAAATTTTTGCCTTTAGGTCACCATGCTTATTAAGTGTGTGAAGTTTGAAGCAAAACAAACAACTTTTGTTTTCAAAAATTTTCATACAAAACTACAAACAAAAATGGCTTTTTTCGGAATTTTAAATATATCTTAGCTATACGTGGACCGATATTACTGAATTTCAATAGCAAACCCATGAATCGATGGGGTAAAAGAATGGTAAAAGAAAAAAGTTTCTAAGTCTAATGGTTTTCTCAGAAACGGTATTTCAACAGGGGACAGACGGACATCGCTTAATCGACTTTTCCATTAATTCTGATTCAGAATATATATACTTTATAGGGTCGCAGAAAAAAAACTGTAGAAATTACAAACGGAATCACAAACTTAATGTATACCCTTTACATTTTTGTGAAGGGTATAAAAAAAACAACGGGAAAATAAATTCCTTAAACTTTTAATAATAAAGCAATAACATCAATTACAAAACAAGTGCAGAGACAGTGCATAAATTTTATTGTTGTTATTGTGCGGAAGATTACGAAGGTAGTTTGAGAAAAAAACTATAAATTAAATTTTTGTTTTCTATAATATAAAACTTTTTTCTTTAATAAAACTTACCTAGCAGATGTAGCTCTGAGAAAGAGCTTAGCTCTACTAGCAAAAATTTATGGATTTCCAAAAATCATTGAATAATCTACTTTCCATAAATGATAAGAAACGCCAGCCTTCGAGCTCGCCAAATATTGTTCTTACAACAGAAGACAAACAATCATCCACTATAATTGTTGCAGATAAGCCGAAAACACAAGTAGCCATGGACAGGTACGTAACTGTAGCTAAAAGTCAGCGAAGCCCCAAATCCGCTCAAGTGTCGTCTCAATCAAAACTACCTAAAAATGATAGCACCAAAACAACAACTGAAAATAATAGATTTGCTATCCTTCAGACTGTGGAGGCAGCAACATCTAAGAAAACCTTTAAACCACCGCCAATATATTTGAGAGAGCCTACTACTAGTGAGCTGGTAAAACAACTTATCACGGCGATCGGCAAAGACACTTTTAACGTTACATCAGTTAAGCATGGCAGTATCAGTGAAACAAAAATCCAGGTAAATAATGAAAGTGAATACCGAAAACTGTCTGACGTTTTGGAGAAGGAGAAAAGATCTTTTTACACTTATCAGCTTAAAAGTGCTAAAGGTCTTCAGGTCGTTATAAAAGGAATTGACCCTTGTGTAGACACGGATGATATTAAGACTGGATTGCAAGAGGAAGGCTTTAAAATAAAAAATGTAACCAACATAAGGAACCGTGACAAGATTCCTCAACCCATGTTTAGGGTTGAAATGGAACCAGGGGATGTCGTTCTGAAGAAAAATAAGGTTCATCCAATTTACAACCTTAAATTTCTTTTGCATCGTAGGGTCACCATAGAGGAGCCGCATAAACTTTTAGGTCCCGTTCAATGCCTAAACTGCCAAGAATTTGGCCACACTAAGGCATATTGTAAATTGCCCGCAGTTTGTGTTTTGTGTGGAGAGCTTCACGGCACATCACAGTGCAAAAAATCAAAAACTTATTCGAGCGTTAAAAAATGCAGTAATTGTGGAGGTAACCACACTGCAAATTACAGAGGGTGCCCAGTGTATGCTCACTTTAAACAGTCAATGACAAATAAGACTTCTATACCTCCTAAGCAGCCACCGCAGTCAAATATCATTGTTGCAAATAGTATTCCCCAGGCAGGACAGGCAACTAGCCATATTAACTTGCAAAACGCCCAACAAATTTCATATGCTAATGTGGTTAAAGCTGATACTCCAAATTTAAATCAGCAACCCAAGTCCCAAAACTGCGATCCAAATGTTAGCAATATTGAGGCAACGCTGCAGACTCTTGTTCAATCAATAAACACTTTTACGGCTTCTATGACGAGCATGATGCAAGAAATGCTGAAAATGCAAACCATAATTTTGCAGGCTATTTTAAACAAATAAAAAAATGATTTGTTTGAAAATATATTTCTGGAACGCAAACGGCATCCGCCAGCATAAAAATGAACTTGAACACTTTCTTATGGAAAAGCAAATCGATATAATGTCAAAAGCAAATCGATATAATGAATCTCAGTTGACGTCAACAAGTTATTTCAGGATTAATGGCTACATACTATATGACACCAAAGATCCCCGTGGAAGATCTTGTGGGGGATCGGCAATTTTGATAAAAGCCAGAAATAAGCACTATTGGTTCAACGAAACACGTGAGGAATATCTGCAAGCGACTAATGTATGCATTGAATTTTGTAATGAGAAAATTGTTATTTCCTCGATTTACTCACCGCCTCGGTTTTCAATAACAGAAAACCAATATTCGGATTTTTTCAAATCACTTGGGCCTCGATTTATAGCGGCTGGTGACTATAACGCTAAACACACACCGAAAGGCCGTGTACTTTTTGATACCATTTCTAAAATGGGCTTAGATGTGATTTCAAGTGGTCACCCCACGCATTGGCCGTCAGACAGACGAAAGATTCCAGATGTTATAGATTTTGGAGTTTCGAAAAGTTTTCCTTTAGAGTAGTTTCAAGTGGAGCCTTCGTTAGATTTGTCATCAGATCACTCACCCACAATAATATCTGTTTTGTTCCCCCAAGAGTTTTACTCCCCGTCTACTGACTTAGAGTTGACGACCACTAGAGTTAATTGGCTAAAATATAAAAAATATTTGAGTTCTCATTGTACGGAGAATATTGCTTTAAGAACGCCTAAAGATATTGACGTGTCCATTAATAGGTTTTCCAAAAGCCATAAACTGGCCGTACAACATGCTAGCACTAACTATATAAGATACAGAAACGAGAACAATAGATCTTATTCGGCGGAAATTGAGCAACTTTTGTCAGAAAAAAGAAGAGTTAGAAGGGAGTGGCAACTCCGCAGGTCTCCCCAGCTTAAAATTAGGCTACGAGAATGTGTAACCAAATTGAGAAATCTGCTTGAAATAGAAAGAATGGCTTCCTTTAAATCATACTTGGAAAGCCTTGATGGCACTCCTCAATCAGACTATTCTTTGTGGAAAGCGGCTGTTGCGGCCTCTTACTTTTATTTTATACAGTGAATCAATGCTATTCTATTCAACAACTCTACATTTTTTTTGTCGTTGATTACAATGTTTCTTTTTTATGTATCATAAAATCTTTACATAATTACCGTTTCAGAACTTTTATTTGCGTATAATGCAAGAAATTTAATAAATATAAAATCAGTTGAAGTTATAACGTTTCATGAAAAACACGTTGTTTTACTTTGGGAATTCACAAATCATACATTTTTTGGCGCCCAACGTGGGGCACGAGTCTTTTTACATAATATTCAATAAAAATAAAGAACTAAGTATTAATTCTGGTGAAGAAAAAGTAGTGTTTAAATAATTTAAATTTTTTAAATTACAAAACTCTACTTTTATAATCGCAGTACCTTAAGTTAATTTTAACTAAAGGGTATTATCGTTGACATTCTTGGGTTTACATTTTTATATACATTTTGTGTACTCGTAGATAAGTACGTACAAAAGCTTCCTCGTTTATCTAACAGCAAATTCAAGAATTTAGTAAGACCAATTGTTACACATTTTGTCTTCTCTTAATATGGCAGAGTTAGAAGCTCTTACAAAACAGCGGCAAACGACAAAGGCAAACGTTACGAGAATAAAAAACCTTATTTCTCCTTCTATGTCTCTTGCGGAATTAGAATGTCGTTTATCTTTAGTCGAAGCATATTTCAAACAGCTGCTGTCAATACAAACGAGAATAGAAGAACTCAACTCAAAAGACGCAGCAAGAGTTGATATTGAAGATCTGTGCATAAAAACAAAATCAAAAATTATAGAGTTGCTGGGTGACAATTACAAGCGTCAAACGTTAGACACTTCAATTGCCGTCCCCTTCGCAACACATAGTAAGCTTCCGAGCTTAGATTTGCCAAAATTCGATGGCAAATATTCAGCATATAAGAACTTCGTATCGTCCTTCAAACAGTTTGTTCACAACGACTCTTCATTGTCCAACATTGAAAAATTTAATCATCTTTTACATTGTTTGTCAGGCCAAGCCCTGGACACCGTTCGTGCCTTTCAAATTACCGCAGAAAACTATGAAAAGGCATTAGAGCGACTCCAAGAGCGTTATGACAACAAAGCTCTGATTTTCATGGAGCACATTCAAAACTTTTATGATCTACCCACCATGACTGCATCATCGGGTATGCAATTGAGAAGCTTGGTGGATAGCGCATCGGCCATTTATAGTTCATTGAAGTCACTCGGGAGTTTTGAGGATATCTGCAATGCGCTTATTATTCACATAATAAACGAAAAAGCAGACAACGATACCCAAATCAAATGGAAGGAAATGGTAGATTACGCAGAGCTACATACCTTCATGGACTCCATATTGCAAATTTCTGGAACGCAGATGCCAATTCTTGGAATCATCACAGAATTTGCCATCGTATTCAGAAGCTAAAACAATTAATCAAAAACGTTATACACAACGCCAACAAAATTACCGTTCATTTCATGCACAACAAAAATCGTGTTCTCTTTGTAAATGCTTAGATCATTGGCTGACTGGTTGTTCTAAGTTTCAAGATATGAATAGTGAGAACCGCTTTACTACAGTGAAGAAATTAAGTTTATGCATAAATTGTTTTTCAGAAGGTCACGTAGTTTCCAAATGTACATCCAAACACAAATGCAAAAAGTGTAACAAGTCTCATCATACGATGCTCCATCGATAAACAACTTCATCACAACATCTTGAATCATCGCCGCCGGCTGCGAAACCATCGTTTTTTGAACCATCGTCATCTGCTGTTGTAAACGTACACTTAGGAAAATCTTTCGATGCAGTCATTTTAGCTACAGCAATTATTCTCGTTCGTGATACATTTGGGAAATTTACTTTATGTCGTGCTCTGTTAGACTCGTGCTCGCAAGTTAATCTCGTCACAGAAAAGTTTGCAAATATTTTAAATTTGCCTAAAATAAAAACGTCAGTGAACATAACAGGTGTTGGATTTACGTCGACAAAAATTAAATTTGAAACCCATACAGTGATCCGCTCTCGCTACAATAGCACAGAATACTCAATGAACTTCTACATTACAAATCGCGTTTCCGGTTATCAACCAGACATGAACTTGGACATCAGGAATTGGAACTTACCTACACATATAGAATTAGCCGACGAGAATTTTAATGAGTCCCAACCGATTGACATGTTGATAGGGGCTGATGCTTTTTTTCGAAGTTCTTGGAAATCATAAAATTAAACTTGGAGACGGTTTACCAACTTTATAAGAAACTGGTTTGGGATATGTGGTATCAGGGAGTTACAAAACGTCAAATGTGGCTCATAAAAATCAGTTATTTACAACAATTATTAATAATAATGATGAAAATGTTGATAAACAGTTAGAACTATTGTGGTCTTTAGAAAAAGTGTCATCCTCCAAAGCAAATTGTAAAGCTGAGCACCAAACATGTGCAGTAGATTTCATCGAAAATACTAAAGTTTTAAGCGATGGTAGACTCCAAGTAATGCTGCCATTCAAGAACGACCCTTCAACCCTTGGTTTGTCATACAATACAGCCGTAAAAAGATTTCAAGTTTTAGAAAAACGCTTGTTGCGAGGCTCTAATATAAAACAACAATACACGCTCTTTATGAAAGAGTATGAAGACATGGGTCACATGACAAAAGTTGAGCCAAACTTCGAGAATCCTCACTTTTATTTGCCACACCAGTACGTGCTAAAACCATCAAGCATCAGTACTAAATTGCGTGTAGTGTTCGATGCCTCAGCAAAAACATCGTCGATGAAGTCATTAAATGATATTCTATGTGTCGGACCTACGATTCAAGATGATTTGTTTTTGATGCTTATTCGTTTCCGGCTATGGAAATACGCACTTACAGCCGATATAACTAAAATGTATAGAATGGTTCAAATCCACCCTTCTCACCGTGTTTTTCAACAAATTTTATGGAGGTATGACGAAACTATGCCAATTAGCACTTATCAATTAAATACCGTAACTTACGGAATGTCTTCATCGCCATATTTGGCAATTCGTAGCTTACATTGTCTCGCGGACAAATACCAACACAATTACAAAGTCGGCTCCGAAATAGTCAAAACAAATTTTTACGTAGACGATCTGTTAACAGGAGCGAACGACGCTCAGACCATCTGTAAAATTAAAGAAGAAACTACATTACTTTTAAGACAAGGTGGGTTTGAATTAACAAAGTTTAGATCTAATTTCCAGTCGTTACATCCTAATAATAGCCAATCTAAGCATATAAAACTTAATGACGAAACTATAACAAGTGCGCTTGGTATAATGTGGAATCCAACCACGGATCAGTTTCTTTTTTCATTTCAACCTAAAAAACAATATGCAGCCGTTACTAAACGGTCAATCTTGTCTTTGGTTTCATCGCTGTTCGATCCAATGGGATTAGTTTGCCCTCTCGTTATTCAACCAAGAGTCTTACTGCAAGATTTGTGGATTGCCAAAACTGATTGGGATACAGAAGTTGGCCAAACAATTAAAAATTCATTTTTAGCTTTCATAAGAGATTTAAAAAATTTACATCTGTTAAAGGTTCCACGATATATTCTACCAAATCAAGCGTCGATCCAACTGCACGGATTTTGTGATGCGTCTATACGTGCATACGGATGCTGTTTGTATGTTCGATCTTCAAACCAATACGGTCAAGCAGCAGTTCACTTAATAGCGTCAAAATGTCGTGTTGCTCCCACCCGAAAACGAACGATACCGCAGTTAGAGCTGTGTGCTGCCCATATCCTTTCAAAACTTTACACTAAAATTTCACCAATTTTTTAAAAATTCAACCCCGAAACATTTTTGTGGTCAGACTCAACAGTCGTTTTACTGTGGCTTAAGAAACACTCGTCATCTCTGGTCACCTTTGTCGGTAACCGGGTATCCGATATACAGGAAGAAACGTCAAAATGTTGTTGAAACGTCAAAATGTCCCAACGTCAAGCAACCCAGCGGATATTGTGTCCCGAGGTTGTTCTTTACATGAACTATCGTCATCGATTTGGTACACTGGCCCACTGTTTCTACAAGATAATGCTAGTAAATGGCCAAAAACTTCTTTGCCTTCACAACATGATGTCATCGATTCAACCATTCGCAAATCAGTGTTCAAATGTCACACATCGGAAAATCTAATTTTGAAATTTATAAATCGAACTAGTTCGTACAGCAAAATATTGCGCGTCATATGTTGGTTATTTAGAATGCGTTATAAAAACAACAGCAACATACTGAATTCAGATGAACTTCAACGGGCGCTACGCTGCGCAATTTGGGTTATTCAACAAAATAGCTTTGCAAACGAGATTAATATCCTCAGCAAAAACCAACAAATTAAAAGTTCTCTCAAATCGCTGGGTCTTTTTATACAAAATATGAACGGGTTCCCATTGATTAGAGTTGGAGGTCGCCTCCAAAATGCGGATATTCCTGACAGCCGTAAACACCCGTTTCTGCTACCTAAAGATTGTCACTTTGTAAATATTCTAGTACGAGATATATATAAAAACTTTCATGCAGGTCCTAAAGCTCTTTTTGCTTTTGTTCGTCAAACCTTTTGTATTATCGGTGGTAGAAATATTATGAGAAAAACAGTTCGCTCGTGCATTAGCTGTATACGTTATAGACCAAAACTATTACAACAGGTAATGGGTGAATTGCCATCTGAACGTGTTACTCCTGCAAGGCCATTTGAAAGGTGTGGTGTTGACTTCTGTGGGCCAATACACACTTATTTAAAAATAAGAGGAAAACAACCTTACAAATGTTACATCGCAATATTCGTTTGTTTTGTTACTAAGGCGGTTCACATCGAAGCGGTTTCCGACCTTTCGTCCGAAGCATTTATAGCCGCTCTAAAACGTTTGATTGGAAGGCGTGGCTTGCCATCAAATATTTATTGTGATAACGCCACTAATTTTATCGGTGCCAAGACTCAACTCTTAGATCTGAAAAAGATGTTTATGGATAAGTCTTTCAAAGACGCTATATTTGACTTTTGTAATAACAAATTTATTAATTTTAATTTTATTCCCCCCAGAGCTCCCCACTTTGGTGGCATTTGGGAAGCGGCGGTAAAAAGTGCCAAAGGTCATCTTTATCGTACGTTGTCTGGTGCAAAACTGACTTATGAAGAGTTATCAACCACTCTAATCGAAATTGAGGCTATAATGAACTCTCGACCGATGACATCTCAATCAATGGACCCTAATGATTTGGAGGCATTGACACCAGGGCATTTCTTAGTAGGTGGCCCTCTTAACTCGTTACCTGAGCCAAATATTGAGTGTCATGACATAAGCTACCTCCAAAGATGGAAACGAATCACGGCAGCTAGACAACACTTCTGGAAAAGGTGGTCAGTTGACTACCTAAATGAACTCATACAAAAAAGTCGTTGGCCCGATGCTAAGCCAAATATAGAACCGAATACACTCGTTCTTATTCACGAGGACAACATACCGCCAATGAAATGGGTTACTGGTCGCATTATCAATACTTATACCGGAAAGGATGGAAAGGTTAGGGTGGCAGATGTTAAAACCAACAAAGGTGTATTTCGCCGGCCTGTACAAAAATTGGCTATTCTGCTCAGCTCTTGAAAGTTGACCCTTTCAACACCGCCGGGAAATGTTGCGGCCTCTTACTTTTATTTTATACAGTGAATCAATGCTATTCTATTCAACAGCTCTGTACATTTTTTTTGACGTTGATTACAATGTTTCTTTTTTATGTACCATAAAATCTTTACATAATTACCGTTTCAGAACTTTTATTTGCGTATAATGCAAGAAATTTAATAAATATAAAATCAGTTGAAGTTATAACGTTTCATGAAAAACACGTTGTTTTACTTTGGGAATTCACAAATCATACAGCGGTAAAAAGTTTAAAAAGACCCGTTAGAGGTAAGCCACCTTTGCGGACTCCAACTGGCGACTGGGCAAGAACCGATTCCGAAAAGGGGATGTTGTATGTAAATCACCTGAGAAATGTTTTTACAGATGATGCAGCAAACGACTTAGCAGTATTTCCGCCATTTGCCGTAAGACCGCCTGTGTCCTTGAGATTTAGTTTTCCAGATGTGGAAATCATTATCAATAAAATAAACTCTAAGAAAGCTCCAGGTATGGATAAAATTACTGGTACAATGCTTGTACAACTACCTCGTTTGGCTAGAAGAATTCTTCTTTTTATTTTCAACGCTATCTTACGCCTTGAGTATTATCCGGTCGAGTGGAAAGTGTCTATGATAACGATGATACCTAAGCCGGGGAAGGATCATACTAAAGTATAATCGTACAGGCCAATAAGTCTACTGCCAACAATTTCAAAACTATTTGAGAAATTGCTAATGATGAAGTTGAGTCCAGTACTGGAAAAAATTGAATGTATTCCTGATCATCAGTT
The DNA here is from genome assembly GCA_914767995.1 of Thecocarcelia acutangulata. Taxonomy (NCBI): domain Eukaryota; kingdom Metazoa; phylum Arthropoda; class Insecta; order Diptera; family Tachinidae; genus Thecocarcelia; species Thecocarcelia acutangulata. The sequence goes on along the minus strand of OU612098.1, from coordinate 53,350,204 downwards.
CGGCTTTAGGGCCAAACATAGTACCATCGAACAGACACACAGACTAGTTAATGTCATAAGAAAATCATTTGAAGACAAGAAGTATTGCTCTGCACTTTTCATTGACGTTTCCCAAGCTTTTGACAGTGTGGCATGACGGTTTAATGCACAAAATAAAACTAAACTTTCCTGCGAACACCCACAAACTTTTTGAAAGTTATTTGTATGGACGTAAATTTATCGTTAAGGAAGGTGACTTTTATAGCCCCATTCAACCAATCGACGCAGGCGTCCCACAAGGCAGCATACTGGGCCCTACCTTACACTTGATTTATGCTTCTGACATGCCAACAAGCGATAAAATTCATACATCCACGTTTGCAGACGATACGGCTTTTTTCAGTGTACATGAAAACCACCAAACAGCATCACAAAATTTGCAGGAACATATTTACAATTTAGAGAAATGGAAAATCAAAGTCAATGAACAAAAATGTGTCCATACCACGTTCACACTGCGTAAAAATACATGCCCGTCAATAAAAATTAATAATCAAATAATTTCACAACACAGTGACGTCAAATATCTCGGTATTCACCTCGACCGTCGACTAACTTGGAAGAAACACATTGACGCAAAAACAACCCAGATGAAATTAAAAGCCGCGCAATTGAATTGGCTCATCGGCAGAAATTCCACCCTGAGCTTAGATTGCAAACTTTTGTTGTATAACGCAATCCTAAAGCCAATATGGTGCTATGGAATTCAACTATGGGGCACCGCCTCCGCATCGAATATTGGAAAAATTCAAAGGCGTCAAAACAGCGTTCTACCGACGATTACAGCAGCCCCATGGTATGTAAAAAATTCTCGAATTCACAAGGACCTAAACGTACCTTTAGTAAAAGATGAATTTGCCAAATATGCTGGAAGGTATATAACCAAACTTGAAATCCACCCAAATCCACTTGCTCGAGATATCCTTACCTTTGGTGGTCACACACGAGTAAAAAGAATGGACACCCTGGCTTACATTCGGGAGCATAACAGATGATGTCCTGTGGCACGGTATTCTGATACATTCGCTGAATCATAATTTTTTGTCTAGCATTGGCTGGACTTAAAGAAAATTTTTTAGTTATTAAGATTTGAATAATTGTTGTTAGTTCTTTTTGAAGATTCAACAAATAAATAAAAATTGATAAAAAACAAGTAAGAGTGTAGTATATTCGGCTGGGCCGAATCTAAAATACCCTTCACGATAGTCACGAATATGTATAGTATATTAAAAATGTGACCTAAATATGCTCGGTTATATATGAACCGATATCGGAATTTTCTATTTTCTGTATCTTAGTAACCTTCTTTTATAACGAGAATTGCTTTTCAGCAAAAAAAAAAAAAAATTTTTTTTAATGGAAAAATCGGTTTTAATTTTCCATATTTATATAACCTTATATCATTACCAGAACTGCTTTTGAGCACAACAAATTGTTTAAGTTCGCTTACGCGATATTTTCATGAAAAACCCGATTTAGGCTATATCTCGGGTATATATGGACCGATATCAGAAATTTTAATTTTCTCTATTTTCGTAACCTTCTTTCATAACAAGAACTGCTTTTCAGCAAAAAAAAAAAAATGTTATTGGAAAAATCGGTTCAGGCTATATCTCGAGTATATATGGACCGATATCGGATATTTTCTTTTTCCATATTTATATGACCCTATTTCATTACCAGAACTGTTTTTAAGCAAAAAAAGATGTCTAAGTTCACTTACGCGACATTTTCATTAAAACCGCAGTTTAGGCTATATCTCGGGTATATATGGACCGATATCGGAAATGTTCATTTTCCATACCTATATAACCTTATTTTGCTATTAGAACTGCTTTTAAGCAAAAAAAGTTGTTTTAGTTCGCTTACGCCGCGTATTCATGAAAAACCCGGTTTAGGCTATATCTCGGGTATATATGGACCGATATCGAAAACTTTCATTTTTCATATTTATGTAACCTAATTTCATTACCAGAACTGCTTTTGAGCACAAAAAAGTTGTTTAAGTTCGCTTACGCGGCATTTTCATGAAAACCCCGGTCTAGGCTATATCTCGGGTATATATGGACCGATATCGAAAATTTTCATTTTTCATATTTATATGACCATTACCAGAACTGCTTTTGAGCACAAAAAAGTTGTTTAAGTTCGCTTACGCGACATTTTCATGAAAAACCCGATTTGGGCTATATCTCGGGTATATATGGACCGATATCGGAAATTTTCATTTTCCGTATTTATGTAATCTTATTTCATTATCAGAACTGCTTTTGAGCAAAAAAAAAGTTGTTTAAGATCGCTTATGCGACATTTTCATGAAAAACCCGATTTGGGCTATATCTCGGGTACATATGGACCGATATTCGAAATTTTCATTTTTCATATTTATGTAACCTAATTTCATTACCAGAACTGCTTTTGAGCACAAAAAAGTTGTTTAAGTTCGCTTACGCGGCATTTTCATGAAAACCCCGGTATAGGCTATATCTCTGGTATATATAGACCGATATCGACAATTTTCATTTTCCATACTTATATAACTTTATTTCATTACTAGAACTGCTTTTGAGCAAAAAAAAGTTTTTTAAGATCGCTTATGCGACATTTTCATGAAAAACCCGATTTGGGCTATATCTCGGGTACATATGGACCGATATCGGAAATTTTCATTTTCCATATTTATGTAACCTAATTTTATTACCAGAAGCACTTTTGAGCACAAAAAAGTTGTTTAAGTTCGCTTACGCGGCATTTTCATGAAAACCCCGGTCTAGGCTATATCTCGGGTATATAAGGACCGATATCGAAAATTTTCATTTTTCATATTTATATAACCCTATTTCATTACCAGAACTGCTTTTGAGCACAAAAAAGTTGTTTAAGTTCGCTTACGCGACATTTTCATGAAAAACCCGATTTGGGCTATATCTCGGGTATATATGGACCGACATCGAAAATTTTCATTTTTCATATTTATGTAACCTAATTTCATTACCAGAACTGCTTTTGAGCACAAAAAAGTTGTTTAAGTTCGCTTACGCGGCATTTTCATGAAAACCCCGGTATAGGCTATATTTCGGGTATATATGGACCGATATCGGAAATTTTCATTTTCCATATTTATGTAACCTAATTTCATTACCAGAACTGCTTTTGGGCACAAAAAAGTTGTTTAAGTTCGCTTACGCGGCATTTTCATGAAAACCCCGGTCTAGGCTATATCTCGGGTATATATGGACCGATATCGAAAATTTTCATTTTTCATATTTATTTAACCCTATTTGATTACCAGAACTGCTTTTGAGCACAAAAAAGTTGTTTAAGTTCGCTTACGCGACATTTTCATGGAAACCCCGGTTTGAGCTATATCTCGGGTATATATGGACCGATATCGGAAATTTTCATTTTCCATATTTATGTAACTTAATTTTATTACCAGAACTGCTTTTGAGCAAAAAAAAGTTATTTAGCTTCGCCTGTGCGACATTTTCATTAAAATCCGATTTGGGCTATATCTCGAGTATATATGGACCGATATCTGAAAAAAAAATTTTTTGTCTTTCAGTCACCATGCTTAATAAGTGTGTGAAGTTTGAAGCAAAACGAACAACTTTTGTTTTCAAAAATTTTCATACAAAAATGCAAAAAAAAATGGCTTTTTTCGGAATTTTAATATATCTCAGCTATACGTGGACCGATATTACTGAATTTCAATAGCAAACCCATGAATCTATGGGGTAAAAGAATGGTGAAAGAAAAAAGTTTCTAAGTCTTATGGTTTTCTCAGAAACGGTATTTCAACAGCGGACAGACGGACAGACGGACATCGCTTAATCGACTTTTCCATTAATTCTGATTCAGAATATATATACTTTATAGGGTCGCAAAAAAAAACTGTAGAAATTACAAACGGAATCACAAACTTATATATACCCTTTACATTTTTGTGAAGGGTATAAAAACCCAAATGTTTTAAAGTGATATAATGACGGGCGTTTACCCGTCTATCTTTCAAAAGGTGACATATCAACAAGAATTTTAGTAGGAGATCTGTGCTTCACCACATAAACTTCGTGGTAACTTGGATTGTTCCAATAAACAACACGCCATTTCAACTATGGTACTATTGGCCTTTTCAGCAACACCAATTTGTTGTGGGGAATAGCTTACAGTTGTTTGGTGTACAACACCTTTTTTAGCAAAAAATTCTGTAAACTTAGAATTAATAAATTCTTTCCCATTGTCGCTTCTGACAATTTTGATTTGGTGGCCAGTCTGCTTCTCCGCTATCGCGGCAAAATTAATAAATGCTTCAAATGCATCACTTTCATTCTTCAGAAAATGGATTGATATATAACGCGAATAATCGTCAATAAAAGTTATAAAGTATGACGAACCACCAACGGATCTGACTTCAATTGATCCACACAAATCTGTGTGCACAATCTCTAACAAATCTTTCGTTTGCACACTCGAATAGTTTTTAAATGGCTTCACAGTAATTTTATTTACACCACAAGTCAGTCAATCAATTTTGTTTATTTTCTTAAAATTTAAACCATTTACCATATTTTTACTTAAAAGTTTATTTAAATCGTTCATATTTATATGTCCATATCTACAATGCCATTTTTTCATAATATTTTCTTCAATATTGTATAATTTTTCAGTTTCTGTAATTACGTCCACTTTTGCAATAAATAAACCGTCTTTTAGAACAGCTGATAAAATATTTTCAGTTTGTTTACTTCTAACTAAAGCCTTCTTGTTTTGGAAATTAACAGAATGTCCTGCTTTTAATATTTTAGTTGTGTTCATTTACTAAAAACTTTTACAAATTTGTAATAATTGTTGCTAGAAAGCGTTCATTAACCCAAAAAATTTGCAACGAGAGAGCGTCAAAAGAGCTTAAAAAATTGAGAGCTATAAAATGCTTGCAAGTTTTTACAAGTAAAATTTTTACTTGCAATAATTATTCAAACAGCTGTTTTGCGTTTGTGTTTACAAAACAGTATTTCTAAATTAAGTTCAAAATAAAAACATTTTGAAAAATTTAAGAAATTGTAATTGCATGTAAACTTTTAAACCGATTAAAAGTATTAAAAAGATTACAAATTTATTTTTGTGTAAAGCTCTAAACACATAGACGACAGCAGACAGCAAGCAGCAATCTGTCAAAAATAGAATACATGTGTTTAAATGCAAACGATTATTTCAACGACATCACAGCAGCACGACTTTACAACAGCATTTGCTGCTGCTGCCAACTTAGACTAATTTCTATTTTTATAAGCAGCAAAAAGTATATGCAGTGCTGCCACTATATATATAAATTGGCAGCAATTAGAACAAATTTTTTTTAAATTATTTAATAGAAATAAACATCACATAAATAACATAAAAAAACAAAATGATGTGATTTTATAGTTCTACGTGATATTATTACGTTTTCAGTCAGTAATTTAAATTTTATTCATGTAAAATATATGTTTGGTAGCTCTGAAATTTGTATTGTTAAAATACACAGCTGGTTATTTTCAATTGATCATTATTGTTTTGGTTTGAGTTAAGGTTAATTGGTAAGTATTTGTTTCCTATTTCTATTGTTATTTTTAATGCGTTTAAAAAATATTTCAGAAGAACACGATGGATATGGACGAAATATTAATTGAAGAAGTGCGCAACCGAACAATTCTGTTTGATTTGGGCCATTCCGGATATAAAAATTTAAAGAGAAAGGAGTATGAATGGAGGGAAGTTGCAGCAATAGTAAATATGAATGGTAAGATACATTTGTGTATTTCTTTTTGAATTTTTATTATATTTGTTTGTTGTTATAGAATTGGACTGTAAGAAGAGATGGAATGTGCTTCGAGATTCTTATAAGCGGTGTAAGAGACTGGGTCAAGTCGCTTCGGGCAGCGGTGCTGGCACTCCAAAAAGGAAGTGGAAATACTTCGACGCTATGTCATTTTTAGACCACTTTACAAGTTCTAGGAGGTAAGTAATATATTGTCAGTTTCATCAACACATAAAGGTATATTCATATATGTATGTATGTGTATAAGTTTGTAAAATTGATATTCTATAGTACTTTTTAGCACTGTTGGAATTATCTGCAGCGTAGCGTCTGAATAAACAGATGATGAGTTTGTTGGCATGGACTCACCTGACTTAATCGAATATCTCGACACTGAAAGCACTGCCACGAGTCCGCGAGAAAAAAAGGTATTTACATGCGTATATAAGAACTAAGAACCACTTCCACTATGTTTGCTTTTTGTTTTGTATATACATATTTGCTCGAAAGAAAAATTCGTTGAAAGTTGATATTTATATACACACATTTGTTTTAGAAAAAAGACAGCGAAAAGTTCCAGGAATTCCTTGATTTGGCCGCAACAAGCATTTCTGAGACGTGCGGGGCTTTTACAGCAGCAAGAGGACTCGACTTCAGCACATTTCTTGAGCTTAGCTCAAAAGTAAGGGACGCAAAAATGCCACCCAACATCGTTAATCAAATTGAATGCAAAGTTTCTAATATAATTTTTTCGGAAATTGAAAGATTTTATTCAAAAGTAACGTAAATTAAAATAATAATTTTCCTTTTATATTATATTAATTATATTTAAATTCAATTTTCCTTTCATAAAAGCGATCTCAGTTACGAGTATTAATAATATGTTTTTTGGTGCCTTAAATGGTGTTTATGAGACGCGAATGAGTGATACGCCTAAAAAATTTGTATGAAATATACTCAATATTTTAAGCACATTTCAGACAAATTTTCTAGACTTGTCACTCATTTGTGTCTCATAAACACAACATTAACTTCTGAACAAAAATGATGCTTTTTGAGTGCTAAAAGCAAACTTTTGTGTTAACCAACTCTGCTTTATGCAAAGCAGAATTGGGAATATGATTAACTCGGGTTGAGTTAATGATAATGATGTGGGGAAAAGAAATAAAATAAAAGAGGATTTATTATTTCTTTTCAATAAATCTAATAGATTATATTTATTATTCACCTTAGTTGCAGGGTAGGGATCGTATGTTAACAAATGGGTTGTAGTAGGGAAAAAAATTTGTTGATCGCACTAGCAGTCTTCAGGTTATCTCGCTGGTAAGTAAGTTTTTTTATTTAAAAAAAACCGGAAATGATCCAAATTGACACTTGGAAAGTTTCCAATTGATTAGACTTGCCACTGCGAACAACTTTACATAGTGGTGAGTATACACATAAGGCAATTCAAATAAATAATTGGGAAGTATTAAGTAAGTTAATATAATGGTAAGTATTAGATAATTAAATTCATTAACACTTCATAATTATAATAATTCATAATTAATCATTAAACTATAGGGATATATATAAAAATTCAAACCATAATATACTTATATATAATATATATAATATTAAATCTAAAATAGTTTTGTCCAAAGTAGTTTGGACATGCTGCCGGCCTCGAACTTAGGCCACCGGCGCTGTGTTAGAATAGCTGCAAAGAACATCTGCCAATGACTTGATTGCCTTGGCAATTAGGTTTGTTGGCACCGCTGTGGCACTGGAAGTGGATGGGCCCTCCGATGATAGGCGGGTTTGCTGCGACGCTGCTGGCTGATTCTGGTTTCCTTGTGTTCCCACAGGTTTCTGGTGCTTGGGTTTTTTTGTTGGTTTCTTGGCTGGGTTGCGGGTTCGGTTTTCTGCCCGTTGTGGAGTCGGATACAGTAGGGAGTGGTGATACTCGCCACATTTTCTATACGTATCTATCGATGCGCAGGCTCGGAAGTCATGGCTTCTTGCCAAGCAATTTATACAACAGCGATACCTCTCTACTGTCCTTTCCCGTGCCTTGACTGCCATTCGCAAGAATTGGCGACACCTTCGCAAACCATGAAATTGTGCGCACAATACGCACCGACGCAGCTCAGCACACCGTGAACTGTAATGGCTTGTGCGGACTTCGATCCTGCGTTCGGCCGTTAATCTGCGATTTGGGCTATAGTAGTAAAAGAAACAGAATTAGTAAACGAAACTTAATAAATGAAACGTCAACAGATTTGAAGCTGAGCTTTAGCGACAGAAGAAATGAGGGTTATTTAGTAGAAATTCACAATGAGCAATATTTGGTATATGAAAAAATGATTACATGAGCAACCAGTAGTAAATTTATAAACGTTAAAGGGAGTCAGTGAAACTAATCGGACTCCGTATGCGTTAGAAACGGCAGATAGCATAACTTAACAACTGGGCGCGTTATTATCCCTGTAGCAATGCGAACGTCTGCAGTCTGTACATTCCCATCGGCTCCGGGATAAGTTTTTTCTATCCGGCCTAGTCGCCACTCGTGAGATGGAAGTAGGTCATCCTTTACCACTACTAGGTCTCCTTGTTGAATATTGGGGGAAGAGGTTCTCCATTTATAGCGCTTTTGTAAAGATTTTAAGTAATCTTCCCTCCATCTAATGGCGATTTGATGCTGAAAAGCTTTCAACTTTTCCCATCGGTTGAGGACCGAGATGTTCTGGAATTCAGGTTCGGGAAACGCCATAATAGGGGCCCCTCGTAGGAAATGTCCAGGGGTAAGAGCCGTCAAATCAGATGGATCCTCAGAGAGCGCGGAGATCGGCCTAGAGTTGAGAACACCTTCGATTTTTGCTACAATTGTTGAGAGTTCTTCGAAGCTGAATTTATGAGCGCCAGATACACGCTTTAAATGAAATTTTACACTTTTGACAGCAGCTTCCCACAGTCCCCCCATATGTGGTGCATGCGGGGGTATAAATTTCCACTCGAACCCATGAACGGTATATTTTCGAGCAATATCCTGAGCGGAAGTTTTAATAAAGTTAGAAAACTCTCGATGTAAGGCTCTACTGGCACCCAAAAAATTTCTGCCGTTATCCGTAGTGACCCTTTGGGGGAGCCCCCGCCTCCCAACAAAGCGAGTAAATGCGGCTTGGAAAGAGGATGTCGATAAGTCCGAGCATACTTCCAAATGGATTGCCTTTGTACTAAAACAGACAAATACGCATATATAACCTTTAACTATGGGCGATTTCCGTAAAGGAGATGCCTTCAAATCAAATGGGCCCGCAAAATCAATGCCTGTATTTTGAAAAGGAATCGTTAAGCTACACCTATTCGTTGGCAGAGGAGCCATGATTTGAGTACAAACTTTTTGTTTGTATATTATGCAGGGTTTGCAGTGCCTAATTATCTTTTTGACACGGGGTTTGAGTCTGAATATGAAGTATTCAGTTTGTACCATTCGACACATGTGATTACATTCTGCGTGACAAAGGAATTCATGTAAATGAGTCAAGTACAAATGACAGAAACAAGAATTACCAGGTAATATTATGGGAAACCGTTCGTTGTATGGTAACGACGACTGAGCCAGTCTGCCGTTTACCCTGATTATAGAGTTCTTATCGAGAAAAGGATTTAGTGTTTTGAGAGAACTCTTATTTGAAATTGGCTTTGAGGATAATAGCATATGATATTCTTCGGGGAAATAGGTCTTCTGAGCAAATATTATTAGTTTTATTTCTACAAAATTCATTTCCGAAACCGTCAAATCCTTTTGAAACTTGCAGCTTTTATTCTTTGTTTTCTGTAAACATTTATTTGAGAATCGGAAAACATAGCATATTACTCGTAAAGCTTTGCCATACGAAGAAAACCTATCCAGAATATCATTCGTGCTATTTTCTTGAACGTCTGAGTGAAATGCTTGCACTTTTTTGGGTTCTTCCACAAATTTCAACGGATTTCGTTCGGGCCATTCAGATGCTGGTTTGACCAACCATGACGGTCCATGCCACCAGAGTGAGTTGTGGGCAAGTTCTCGTGATCCGCAGCCGCGAGTACCGAGGTCAGCAGGGTTATCGTGTGTTGGGACATGTCGCCACGCCGTGTTAGGAACTAATCTGTGGATCTGAGCAATCCGATTCGCCACATAGGTTTCCCATGAGGAAGGAGGTTTCGAGAGCCAACCTAACACTATGGAAGAATCGGTCCACAGAATGGTTTCACTAACATTGAGTCCGAGCGATTTTACAACGCAGCTCATAAGATTTGCCAGTAAAACTGCGCCATTGAGTTCTAAGCGCGGGAGGCAAACTGTCTGTACAGGGGCAACTTTACTTTTCGCTACTAGCAAATTTGTGAACATCGTATGCGACTTAGTTTGACATCGCACGTAGAGAGTTGCACAGTATGCTACTTTCGACGCGTCAGAGAACCCATGAATGGATACCGAGTCTGACGGATTATACTGTAGCCAACGTGGAATTGATATCTTCTCTATGTGACGAAAATCTTGCACGAGACTATTCCAGTTATGAAGAGCTTCGGTTGAAACATCTTCATCCCAGTCTAACCCTTCTAACCACAGCTGCTGCATAAGAATTTTCGCTCTGATGACTATAGGAGCTAGCCATCCAGCTGGGTCAAACAGTTTGGCAACAGATGAGAGAATCTGTCGCTTTGTGACCTTTTCGGATTGTACAATTGGAGTGAAATTGTATGAAAATGTATCTGTGAGAGCGTTCCACTTTATACCGAGGGTTTTGGTATAGCTTGTATCATGGAAGCGGAGAAATTCTGAATCATAAAGATCTTCCTTTGATATATGGGCAAGTAACCGCTTATCGTTTGCAGTTATTTTTTTTAATGGGAACCCTGCTGACTCTAGCGTTTCTATTAACTGAGTTTGAGCAGACAGAGTTTCCTCAATTGAGTGACCTCCAGTGAGTATATCGTCGACATACGTTTCTGTGCGCAGAATTGATGCTGCTTTAGGGAACTTGGATTCAGAGTCGGAAGCGAGCTGTAAAAGGGTCCGAATCGCAAGATACGGGGCGCAGTTAACGCCAAAAGTTACCGTTTTTAACTGGTAATCTTTTATTGGGCCATCTGCTTTGGGTTGGAATAAAATCCTTTGAAACGATCTATCAGCAGGGTGTACCAGTATTTGGCGATACATTTTTTGAATATCGCCACTGAAAACATACTGATATTTCCTCCAATTGAGTATAATTGAGATCAGGTCATTTTGTAATGTAGGGCCAGTGTGTAAGATATCATTGAGAGAATATTGGGATTTTGATTTTCTAGAGGCATTGAAAACAACTCTAACTTTGGTCGTTTTATGTTCAGGGCGAACAACCGCATGATGGGGTAAATAAAACGAGCTATATTTCCCTTCAGAAACTATTTCGGTTGGTGGAACTTCCTCCATGTGGTCGAGCGAGATATATTCTTCCAAAACTTCTTTGTATTGAGCCTGAAGTTCTGGATTTTTGGCCAAATTTCTTTCCATGCTCGCGTATTGAGCTAGAGCAGTGAACCGCGATGAGCCCAGGAATATATTTTCGGGATATTCTGCTTTAAATGGGAGTCTAATTATATATCTCCCATTTTCACTGCGGGTAGTAGTTTGCGTATATAATTTCTCGCAGAACTCATCTTCTGCGGATTTGGGCTTAGCAATTTGGACTTCTTCTTGTTCCCAAAACTGCTTTAAAATGTTATTGAGCTCCGCTACTTCAGATACGACAACTGAAGTTGTGAACGTTTGGACTTGTTGAGATCTTATAGGACCACTGAGAACCCAACCGAAAATTGTTTTGTAGGCTGAGGTTTGGCCACAAATATTTTTCTTTATGCCTTCCATGCTGAGTAGGTGTTCGCAATCATTACCCAAAATAAGGTCTATTTGAGACGCCTTATTGAATGTCGGGTCTGCCAAGTCTAATTCTGCGAGTTCCTGTGAGGCTGGGATTTCAAAATTGCATGCTGGCAGTCGTTTCGTGACTTTGGGTAGCACAATCGCTTTTATTGGAACTCGTAAATTGTACCGTTTGGCATACAAAATGCATTCGCATTCCTTACTGGCGGATTGTTTTTGACCCCCGATACCCACAATCTCGAAATGTGATGTTTTATAGGGTAGCTGTAATCGAGATTTTATTCTTTCGGTCAAAAATGTCCTCTGAGAACCGGGATCTATCAGAGCTCGTACTGTAAACAGTTCACCTCTATGCTCAATTTGAGCTAACGCCGTGCGTAATAATATATTCTCGCTACCTGCGGAATAATTGGCCTGAACTTGCCTAGAGGTTTGCGGGAGTTCATCGTTACTGTGTTTAGCTGTTTGAGCTGTATTTGGAAACGACTTTTGACCGAATGTGGGGTTTTCGGTTACTCGCTCATTAACCTGAGGTTGGTTGGAGCTATATGTATTGGGTTGAAAGTTTTGTTTCATATGCAATAGAGTGTGGTGATTCTTTTTGCAGTGGAAGCATGTATGTTTGCTTGTGCAACTTGCTTTGACGTGAGATGTCGCAAGGCAATTGTTGCAGATCTTGTTTTTAAATACAAAATCAACTCTTTGCTGAACACTAAAATTTTTGAACCTTGGGCAAATTCTCAAAGAATGGTTTCCATTGCATAATTTGCAAGAAGAAAAATTTAAATTTTCGTTAGATACGTAAGTATGTACCTTAGTATGGGCTGGTTTTGAGAGCGTAAAACAATCTTTCGTGGTTCTTATACATGTGAGCCTTTCTACTGCTTCATATCTATCAATAAGGAACTGAGACATTTGTGACCACTTTGGAAGCTCTCGAGGGGAAGTAAGAGACTGTTCCCATAGCGAAAGAGTAATTTCTGGCAACTTTGTGGAAATCAAGCGAATGAGAATCGGGTCCCAACTCTCTACGTCAATACCAAGCGTTCTAAGGGTAGCTAGAGAATCACTCACCGACGACTGTATTCTTCGAATTGAGTCGCTGTCTTCAGTAGTCGCTGCTGGTATATCAAATAGAATTTTAATTTGGTTGTCGACCAAAACCCGTTTATTCTCGTATCGAGTTTTTAGGGCGTTCCATGCCAGATCGAAATTCTCGTGAGAAAGCGGATATCGTTTTACAATATCACCTGCTTCGCCCCTCGTTTTGTTACGCAGATGGTATAGCTTTGTGACGGGCGTGAGTTTAGAATGATTAATGTACACCGCTGTGAACATATCACGAAACGAGGGCCACTGTTCATAACTTCCTTTAAACACTTCAGTGTCACAGGGAGGAAGTTTTATGCAATCTAAGCTGTCTTGCATAACTACCTGAGTTTAGTTTTGATATTGTGGCCCATATCTAGATGTTGATTGGCCTCTTGGGAAAGATACGTTATCCAACCTGAAGCTTTTCAACACATCTAATATTTGAGCAGTGCAGCCGTAATACAGCTCCATAGTCTCTTCAAACCTTTTATTGACATCTTCTCTATATTCAGCAGTTACGTCTCTTCCCTTTGACAACATAACTGCTTCATAATAAGTGTCAAACCTTGTCCATCTCAATTCCAGTTCCTTGAGCTTGACTTCGAGTAGCGCTTCACCCTGCTCTTCAATCGGTGATCTATGCAACCGATCGCAAAATTTGAGCATGTGTTCATAGTCAAACTCAAAGTGATCCATGACCGAGGGTGCAGGTGAGTTTTCGGGATTCATTTTATCGAGCACGGGAATAATTCAGGGGATATCAAATATAGGGCTAGATTTCGTTCTATTTTCAATGAGATTAGAGAAAGGGGCTATATATACAGCAATAGACTTGAAATCTAGATTTAAAATACTGTAGATGAAATTCTACAGAATAACGCTCGATATATTTATTATCAAGATTTGAGTAGGTGAACTGAGACTTTGAGCACGGGTTTGTAACATGTGAATTGCTACTTGAGCTGTATGAGAATACCTAGCACAAAGAGAAGCTATAGGTAACAAAGGGACAAGCGTGAAATATATTCAGAATTATAGGGTTTACCCCTTTTGGACAAATTTACTTTGAAATTGTGGAAAAAAAATAAATAAATGATAAAATTTATTTTATTGACTTATTTCTCAACCAACTCGAGAATATAAAATTATTATTATTTTTATTTTTATTTTTTTTTTTGAAAAATTTAATATTTAAAAATCAAAATCGAGATAAAATTTATTTTATCGAAACTATTAAATTTTTGCTGTAAATCGAGATAGCAACCATAACATAAAAGAAGAAATGACCTGTTTTGAACACGAGAAACTTCTTCTGAAATTTACACCTTACTGTACTTTTATCAAGTTTCTGTACCACATTGATTATTTTCCAGTGTTTTAAAGCAAAGTGCCCTGATTTTCTAAAATTGCACTGTGGTCACACTGATGCGACTTGAGTGCAGCATATATGGGAAAACTTGCTACTTATCGCTTTTAACAGCAATATTTTGTAACTTTTTATTGGGAGATTTATTTTTCAAGCTAACAGGCACACGATTTTTATATTTCTTCACTCTGTTCTTTGAAACTGAACTATAGAGTATAGCACACCAGCTATTATTTATCTTTTAAGCTCACCCGAAACAAATCAATAAATGTTGTGTAGTTGGCCTACAACAGCGATATAACTATTTACCAATGTCGGTTTTATTTATTGTACCAAATACTATTTTTCCAAATATATGTATATATATTTTTTTTCCCCATTCAGTCAATTAAATATATATATTAATATTGATTAATTTTTTTTTTCCAATTGAATAGGAGAGAAACTTTCCGTCTCTGTTACAAATTTCCATATACTTTCTATATTTGATATTTTGTTTTGCTTTATGATTTTGCAAAAGTTTAATTTTAATTGCAATTATCAGCTATTTATCATGTAGGTATGTACTTTTATTATGTACTGTTCTCTTTTACTTTTGTGGACTGTATTAATTGTATGTAGGTATGTACTTTTATTATGTACTATTCTCTTTTACTTTTGTGGACTGTATTAATTGTATATACATGTACGTACTACATATGTATATATCTATTTACATATATGAATTTTTATTAAAATATGAAAATATTCTTTAAAAAATGAACATGCCGTAAATAGGTGAAAGAGAGGTATTTATTGAATTTATGTACGTATATATATAATATACATATGTATAATATAATATACGTATGTGAGTATTTATGTATGCAAGTTATTTAAGATGCCTATCTAATAATATAGGGTGTTTTTTAAGCCCGATAGAACTTGAAATTGTAAAAAATAACACAAAAAATTAAATTGTAATCAAAATTTTTTTTTATTCGAAAGATCAATAAGTGACATTAACATTTGAAAATCATTTCGGGCATATGGGCACCGCGGCTGTTCTTGACGAAGCGCATTCTGGACGTCCAATTTTGGGCCACTTTTTCGAGCACTGCTGGCCGTATGTCACGAACAACACGAACAATGCTGGCCTCCAAGGCGTCAATTGTTGCTGGTTTATCAGCATAAACCAGTGACTTCACGTAGCCCCACAGGAAATAATCGAGAGGTGTCAAATCGCACGCCCTTGGAGGCCAATTGACAGGTCCATTTCTCGAAATCAACTTATCGCCAAATTTTGATTTCAGTAAGTCGATGGTTGCGTTCGCCGTATGGCACGTAGCGCAATCCTGTTGAAACCACATCTCCTCCGGATCAATGTCATCCATATTTTCAAACAAAAAATCATTGATCATGGTGCGGTAACGATCTCCATTGACCGTAACGCGAGCTCCGGCCTCATTTTTGGAAAAATAAGGTCCGATGATGCCACCAGCATGAAAACCGCACCAAACAGTGCATTTTTCTGGATGTAATGGAGTCTGTAGGGTCTCTTGTGGATTGGTCTCACTCCATATGCGGCAATTTTGCTTATTAACAAACCCGTTAAGCCAAAAATGCGCCTCATCGCTGAACACAATTTTGCGTCTATAAGTTGCGCGAATCGACGACTGATTTTCAAAGTAAATTTGGATAATTTCGTAGCGTTGTTCAAGCGTGAGTCTATTCATGATGATTTGTCAGAGTATACTGAAACAAATAAAAAAAATGTTTCATCAAAATTTAATTTTTTGTGTTACTTTTTACAATTTAAAGTTCTATCTAGCTTAAAAAAACACCCTATATAATTGCAATACCTGGAATTCTTCGCATATGCATGTAAATATCTTGTGTGTAGTTGGCGATCCCTCGTAGAGACATACAGTACTGGACAATTCAATGGAAACTTTTCTAAAAATTTATTTATTTATTTTTAGAAGTCGAAAATCAAAAATTATTTCTAAAGAAACTTCACAAGTATTTTAGAATTTCATTTTATAGATTCTTTTTGATATATAAACAAAAAATAATAACATAAAAATAACGTAGTTCTAAAATTATAAAGAAAAATTAAAAGTATCAAATTTTGAGGTATTGACAAAACAATGGAAACTTAAAATTTACTCCAATAAAAACCTTCGGCCTATTATCAAAAATTAATATTTTGTTGGGTATCCTTTGTTTTTAATTACTGCATCACAGCGACGATGCATTGACCCAATTAATTTGTCAATTGTATCCTTTGGTACCTTTTGCCATTCACTCAAAACTGCATTGGATAAATCTTCCTTCCATGTGTAATTTCGAGTTCTTATCTTGCGTTCTACAATTTCCCATAGATTTTCTATGGGATTGAGATCCGGGGATTGGGCAGGCCACTTCAAAACATGGCCCTCATTTGATTGTAACCAGTCAGTTACAACCCTAGAGGTGTGTTTTGGATCATTGTCATGCTGAAATCTCCAAATTAGTGGCATGTTCTCCTCTGCATATGGATACATTATGTCGTTTAAAATGGATCTGTAGCCGACACCAGTCATTGTATCCTTTATAATGTGAATTGGGCCCATTCCTTGCCCAGAAAAACAGCCCCACACCATAATATTGCCACCTCCAAACTTGACTGTCTTGCTTGTGTACTTTGGGTCTAGTCTCTTTCCCTTTGGCCGCCTTACAAATGATCTTCCATCATTGCCCCTTAAATTATATTTGGACTCGTCTGAAAAAAGGACAGTGTTCCATTTCTCCTTAGACCAATTTATGTGCTCTCTGGCAAATTTTAAACGAGCAGCACGGTTTTTCTCCGATATCAGAGGTTTTTTCGCAGGGCGGAAGCAACCAAGACCAGCCTCGCGGGCTCTACGGCTAATTGTTCGAGAGCTAACATCCAATCCAAGAACATTTTTAACCTCTCTTGATGCCATTTGGGGGTCTTTTTTGAACTCTCTTGATATTAAATTATCCTGTCTTGGAGTAGTTTTACGTGGTCTTCCTCCAGAATGCAGAGTTTTAACAGTACCCGTTTCACGAAATTTCTTGATAATCTTCGAAATTGCTGATTTATTCATCGTATATTTATCACAAATAGTTTTTTGTTTTAATCCAGCATTAAAATCATTTATTATTTTTAAATCTTCACTTATCTTGACTCTAGCCATTTTTACTAATTATGTATTCAAGATTCTTGTGTTTAAAATATTTGAAAAAAGAAGCTGGCAAGAGAGTAATTTAAAAAATAACGGTAAATTATTATGCATTTTGCCTCGTTTTTTCATCAATACATTTTGCTTTAGTCATCTTTCGTGCAGAAGTGTAAAAGTTTCCATTGTTTTGTCGAACCCCAAAAATTTGATACTTTTAATTTTTCTTTATAATTTTAGAACTACGTTATTTTTATGTTATTATTTTTTTGTTTATATATCAAAAAGAATCTATAAAATGAAATTCTAAAATACTTGTCAAGTTTCTTTAGAAATAATTTTTGATTTTCGACTTCTAAAAATAAATAAATAAATTTTTAGAAAAGTTTCCATTGAATTGTCCAGTACTGTATATATGTATACACGTATGTAAATTTGCTATGCACTTACATACATACCTATATACCGTAATATGTTTTCTTCTCTGTATATACGTACGGTATGTATGTATACTTTTCTGTATACACTTTTTTTGTATATACGTACGGTATTTATGTACACACCATGTATATATGTACTTATATGAAAAATATTTATTTTTTATTTAACTTTTTTTCTTTATTATTACCGCCTTGTGGATAACTAACACACACACATCCCTATATGATTTTTCTTATTGTTTGAGGTTTTTTTTTCCATAAAGCTTTTTCCCGCACTTTTTCTTTACATATGTAATTTTTTTACTTTCTGTTATATTATATGAGAATACACCAATCTTCACTTTTTATATTATTTTTAAATAACTTAAATATTTATTTTTATTTATTTGAGCTTTTTTCTTCTTACTTTCGTACTTACTGGTTAATTCTTCACCGATGACTTTGTTATTTTTTCCATAACATACCTCATTATTATTGTGCTTTTGCTGGTTTTACTCCTTCAACTCTCTTCTCTCTACAGGTTCTTGAGGACCATGAACAAAAATGATGCTTTTTGAGTGCTAAAAGCAAACTTTTGTGTTAACCAACTCTGCTTTATGCAAAGCAGAATTGGGAATATGATTAACTCGGGTTGAGTTAATGATAATGATGTGGGGAAAAGAAATAAAATAAAAGAGGATTTATTATTTCTTTTCAATAAATCTAATAGATTATATTTATTATTCACCTTAGTTGCAGGGTAGGGATCGTATGTTAACAAATGGGTTGTAGTAGGGAAAAAAATTTGTTGATCGCACTAGCAGTCTTCAGGTTATCTCGCTGGTAAGTAAGTTTTTTTATTTAAAAAAAACCGGAAATGATCCAAATTGACACTTGGAAAGTTTCCAATTGATTAGACTTGCCACTGCGAACAACTTTACATAGTGGTGAGTATACACATAAGGCAATTCAAATAAATAATTGGGAAGTATTAAGTAAGTTAATATAATGGTAAGTATTAGATAATTAAATTCATTAACACTTCATAATTATAATAATTCATAATTAATCATTAAACTATAGGGATATATATAAAAATTCAAACCATAATATACTTATATATAATATATATAATATTAAATCTAATAAATAATATATATAATATTAAATCTAAAATAGTTTTGTCCAAAGTAGTTTGGACAACTTCTGAAGAGTTTTTTTTTTATTATTGCCTATTTTGTTGTTAAAAAAAAAGATATGAAGTACAAATTTTGTTTAAAAATAAAAACTAGACTGGTTGTTTTATATTATAAAAGGATTTTATTTTATTTTTATGAACATATCGCTCCTTTATTGCAACATAGTCACAAAGCAAAAAAGCTTGCTTCGAGAAAAACACATTTCAAAATTTTAGTTTTTTATGTCTTAGAATTTTTTTTTTTTAAATATCTCTTAAAGGAAACGGCTTAAATAAAATTTTGGCACAATATAAAATGCAGTACTGTTAACAAATCTGCATTGTTAACTCGAAAAGCTCATTTTTTGAGATATGACTATGTTGTAATAAAGGAGCGATATGAAGATACTAAATATATGGAGAATTACTTTGAAAATAATCTTTTAATATATTTCGGAGTTCAAGTGCTGTTGTGGATGAGCGGTTAGATGATGTAGGATGGTATGATGGCAAATAATATTGCTCATTTCTCCACTGACCCTGGATTTCTTTATTATTAATTGAGTGGTCAGCAAGCTCAGTAGT
Organism: Thecocarcelia acutangulata; assembly: GCA_914767995.1. Taxonomy (NCBI): domain Eukaryota; kingdom Metazoa; phylum Arthropoda; class Insecta; order Diptera; family Tachinidae; genus Thecocarcelia; species Thecocarcelia acutangulata. The sequence continues at coordinate 53,330,666 of OU612098.1, read as the reverse complement.
GAAATATTTCCCATCATTTTGTAACATTAAAAAGTTGTGAAGTACTACGGTGGCCAAGACAATTTTGTCTGCATTTTTCGGACACATATGTAACGTTGTATGTAATACTCTCCACCTGTTGGCTAATATGCCAAATGCGTTTTCAATATGTACTCGAGCTTTAGATAATATTTTGTTAAATATATCTTTATCTCGTGACAAGTTATTTCCGGGAAATGGTCGCATTAAATTATGTTTTAAGGGAAACGCATTATCGCCGACAAAATAATAGGGAAAGTTTGTGGAAGATCCTGGCAAATTCGAACTTTGAGGAATTTCTAAAGTACCATTCAATAATTTTTTCCCAAAGTTACTTCGCGCAAATACGCCACCATCACTCTGGCTACCTAAAGCACCCACATCTACGTGTGTGAAAACGTAGTTTGCATCACAAGCTGCCATTAATATTATGCTAAATGTTTTTTTGTAGTTATAATAAAATGAACCGCTTTTATTTGGGCAAAATATGCGCACATGCTTCCCGTCAATAGCTCCTAAGCAATTTGGCATTCCAGTTTTTATGTAAAACTTTTCCGCTGTTAATTTAAACTCACACACTTTTGGAGGTGACAAGTACACAGTGTGAAGCCCATTCCAAATTGCATCACAGGATTCATAAATGATTTTGCGAACAGTTGAAATCCCAAGCTTATAGGCCCAAGCAAGAATTTGGATGTTACATCCTTGCGCCAAGTATCTACGACTATTTCACAATTATTGTGAATATAGTATAAAATAAGAAGGAAACTAGTTCCCCTTACATTATTGTTATGGTCAAGCGTGTTTCGGCATCAATGGCTTTTCTGTTAGAAAATCGTTCCATTTTTTCCTTTAATAGGCCCAATAATAAATTGAAACTACCTACGTTCATCCGTGTCGCTTTAAAAAAGTGTTCTTCGATTTTTTCCATCAACTGTTGTATGCAAGTTTTGTAGAAGTCTTCTTCATCACGGGTAATATTCACTGGCCGCACCCACCATCTTCGGTTTCCTGAACTTTTTAACTTATGGGCTTCATATACAGCAGCTGTAGTATGAGTTATTTTCCCAATTGCTGCGATGAAGTCCTCACTCATTTTTTTAGACAGTTTTTGATATTTATCAAAACACAAATTTTGGTTATCAGCTGATTATAGTACTGCTGCTGTCTTCAAAATAATTATGCTGCTGACAAGACGGCAGCATTTGAAGCTAACTTCATTTGTAGTCGTGAAGTCTGCTGTCGTCTAAGTGTTTAGAGCTTAACTTATTAGCAACAGAAGTAAAATAAGAAGTCTACGGGAAATGAATGTCGTGTGCACACTGTGTGTCGGCAAAGCAGTTTAAGATTGTACAAAAAAAAAAACGTATGCAACATTGGCTATAAGTTGTATGGCAAAAATATTTAGCGAAAGATGGAGTGGTTGGAAAAGAAAAAAGAAGAAGAACGGAAGGTGAGAAAAGATTGACTTTTTTGGAGCGGCGTAATTTGAATTGAAAAATTTTAAGAGAAATTGAAAAGAAATAAATAAATAATAATTAGTGCAATTTTTCTTTAAATATAAAATATTTGATTTGTTAAACCCGTAGCTGGGTTGGGCAGAAGAGCCAATATCAAGCTGTGGCAATGAAGTGGTGTAAAAGTTGGCAAGTTTCCCGGTATAACTTGTAAGAAAGGAATTTTAAGGACCTTTGAGGCAACCGGAATTTTGTAAGTTATCTTTTCTACATAACTACAAAGGAAGTAAACGGGTATGTAAACCGGCCGAAAAGGGGCCAAATCAACAGCTGCAGACAGATTCAAGCTATTTTGCTGAAAAGTTTTAATAATTTTCATGTGTTTTTTTATGATTTTATTTTGATTTGTAATGATAATTGTCATTAGTAGTTTCAATTTTATTTTTTATTTTATATTAAAAGGCAATAAAGCCTTTTCTTGATGATATATATATATATATATATATATATATATATATATATATATATATATATATATATATATATATATATATATATATATATATATATATATATATATATATATATATATATATATATATATATATATATATATATATATAATATATATATATATATATATATATATATATATATATATATATATATATATATATATATATATATATATATATATATATATATATTTATATATATATATATATATATACATATATTTATCTGATTAGAAAAGTATTTCAATTTCATTCATTTTCACTTTGGGTTAATTTTTAACTAGTTACATTTTCATTTTTTTGTTATATACATTACCTATTTTTCTTGCTTTTATCTTTTTTATTTTTTTTTGATTTGTAAAACCAAATTATTTTTAGTGACTTGTAGGAGTAAAAGCACCACAGCTTGTCGTTTTTTTTTTTTTGCTTCAAATTAGAAGTGTTATTAGTACTCCGAGTAGGGTGAGCTCACACTTGGATGGGGGAAAATTTTTAGTAACCCGATTTTTTGTTGTGGACGATATTTTGTCCGGAAGCTAAGCTTGTCCGTCAAGAAGCTAGAGTTTTTGGTTAAATTTTTTCTATATAATTTTGTAAGAAACAATAGGTTTTGTTTGCACATATGTGCTTATGGAAATAAATTAAATTTTATATTGTTTTTTTGAAAATGATTAAGTTTTTTTTAATGGAGTAAGACATTAATAATTATGGGACGGTGAGTAGAGGAGAGATCGGCTGAACGTGGTTGGGGTGGTTTCCAAAACAAAAGCGCCAGAAACCACATAGGTGAAGTCAGTTTTGGTTTCAGGGGAGGGCAGGCGTGCCGACAGAACATCAGTCGGCGGTGTGACGGGTTGATGAAAGTCAACAACCGTGGAAGGTTTTTTTATTTTGGTTTATATTGTTTTTTTATTATTCATACACTCACTTTCGGGCCTCACCACTTAAATAGAATTTTGTTTGGCAATTTGGAAAAAGGCTGGTATGTTTTTTTTGTAGTTGCAGTGAGCTGGATTGGCCGGCAAGAACCACTCCCGATCGGCGAGCCAAAGCCGGAGCATCCGCGATCATGCCAGCACAGCCGGCAGTCCAGCAACACTACACCAAAATGTTCAACGTTTTGTTCTTTATTTTTGCACCAGGCACACTACATGAACTAAGCAACATCAGTAGCAAAGGATGTTCCGGCACATTTACTTGCTTGAATGTATTTACAGCTTTTAGGGGAGCAACTAAATTCACACATAGAGCCTTCCATTTATAATTATACTAACATTTTTCTAATTTTAAGCTCTAAAATATTTATGTTTTATGTTTTTTTATTTTTTACATACCAGATGTTATTTTTAGTATTGTAAATATTATGAGTACCTAGTTACTCGGTACTTTACACTTTGAAATTAATTTGAAAAAACAAAAAGGCTATGTGCAAGGCAGCTTTATACAGGTAATGGCAGAATTACAATAAATACAACACCAACAACATCAACATGTATTTTGTTGGTAGAATTTACGAATAGTTGTCAACATTTTGAAAATTATTCGTAAATTCTACCAACAAAATACATGTTGATGTTTGTTGGTGTTGTATTTATTGAAATTGTGCTACTACCTGTATAAAGCTGCATTGGCTATGTGTAGGCAGGCAGTAATAACATATAAAGCTGCTCATACACGTTTCAATTCAACTGTGAATTGAGTCTTTCAATTGAATTGGTTCTTGGCAACACACTTCATAAACTGAATTGAAAGATTTTCATCCAACTATCAGATTCAATGAAATTAACGACTATTTTGAAAATATTTAACATTTTCTTTGCAAAAATTACAAATATAAGTTTGGGCATTAATTTATTGAATTTTTGTTGAACTTTATAATTTTTTTAAATTAAATTTTTGGTTTGTACAACGGGTTATAGTTCAAGTGTTTTCCTTCCTTAAGTTTTTTGGACAACTGATCAGGAGACTCGAACATACAAAACACAATTGAATTGAGAGACTTACTAGCCAACTTTAAAAAAATCAAAATGATTTGATTTTTCTTCAACCAACTCAACAATTCTTAAACGAATCAATTTACACGTCTTGATTTGCACAACAACCGACTCAGTAGCCAATTGAGTTTATCGCAACCAGGTACTTTTTTGAGAGTCCAGCAGCCTGCCTACCTAACCAATTGAGTTGAAACGTGTATCGGTTAACCACCCCTAATTAAAAAAATATGTTTTATTCAATAGTAGCTAATCACCCTTGTATTTAGGGTATTTCGACTACGTTTAGTAATAGATTAAATAAAATTGTAAACGTTTCTTTATTCTATTACAAGCCGTACTCGAAAAATGCCAGTCACGACAATGCTGAATATTAATGACCACAACCACACTCTTTTTATAATAATATACATATGTATAATTTGTCCAAAAAATATAAGGGTAGTTATTAAGTACTCATACATATATACCGATACATAACAACACTACTCTAACTTGCAAATTTTAGCTAGTAAAGTGTTCATTTACTTTTTCACATTTTTGATAGTTTTGAAAATTTTCTTGTTACTCTCTCGTTGGTAATTTTTACTAGTAAAGTAAATGAACACACCTTTTATTAATAGAAATAAAATTGGAGTGCAAGTCAAGCTGGATTCACCCATTGTTTCCGAACAAAATTTTTGTCTGGACGAAATTTTTTTTATATGTATGTAGTTTGACGTCTCTCTTCTTGAGAGGGAGAAAATATTTTTTACGAACAACTCCCAACATGAATTGGTTTAATTTTATATTTTGTCCGGACAAAATTGAACTGAGATGCCAATAGGATACATTTTTTCATACAAAATTGTATTGAGTTGGCCCATCGAATAAACAATTTACACAGTAGTTTTATTCTGATGAAATGTCAATAGTGGCTGCCATTTGATATATGTATATATGTACATAGTTTTAATAGTTATTAAAAAATAAGTAATAATTTTAAAATGGAAATAAATGAATTGATTGCCCAAAAACTTATTGAAGAAATGAAAAAACCAGGAGGAGAGTGTATGTACGTTATAATGTGTAAAAGTAAGCCATTGCTCTTCTTTGCTTTAAAAGTCTTTTCACTGCAGCTCTTTTTAATTTTTTTTATATTTATGTACTTGGCTAATGTATTTCAACGGCCATAAACAAAAGCAGTTTTCTTGTTATTTTAACATCCCAAAAAAACAAAAATTTACCAAACTGAATTATTAGCGTTTCATATGTATAATTATTTAAAGACACTTCACATGTTGTATTAAAACTTGTCAAAAATTCATATAATACGTGCAAGTGTGAATTTAAAGCCTTATAAAGTGACAAATAATATGGCAAGAGATTTGATATCATAACACTTTAAGAAATTTATTTAAACAATAAGATTTTTTAATGGAACAGGATTGCATTTTTCACAAAAGCAATTAATAATGATATAGCTATCACTTACAACTCTCATCTGAATCATAGTGTTAAACTAAAAATGGTTACTATTATATGCAAACATATATTTTGAAGATGAATTCAAAACTGTATGAAAATCAATGCTAAAACAAATAAATAAATGTTAACTTTATCTTTTCTTTCAATTTGAATAGCAAAAATTTTTTTTTTTTATCAATTTTTATTTATTTGTTGAATTTTCAAGAAGAACTAACAACAATTATTCAAATCTTAATAACTAAAAAATTTTCTTTAAGTCCAGCCAATGCTAGACAAAAAATTATGATTCAGCGAATGTATCAGAATACCGTGCCACAGGACATCATCTGTTATGCTCCCGAATGGAAGCCAGGGTGTCCCTTCTTTTTAATCGTGTGTGACCACCAAAGGTAAGGATGTCTCGAGCAAGTGGATTTGGGTGGATTTCTAGTTTGGTTATATACCTTCCAGCATATTTGGCAAATTCATCTTTTACTAAAGGTACGTTTATGTCCTTGTGAATTCGAGAATTTTTTACATACCATGGGGCTGCTGTAACCGTACGTAGAACGCTGTTTTTACGCCTTTGAATTTTTCCAATATTCGATGCGGAGGCGGTGCCCCATAGTTGAATTCCATAGCACCATATTGGCTTTAGGATCGCGTTATACAGCAAAAGTTTGCAATCTAAGCTCAGGGTGGAATTTCTGCCGATGAGCCAATTCAATTGCGCGGCTTTTAATTTCATCTGGGTTGTTTTTGCGTCAATGTGTTTCTTCCAAGTTAGTCGACGGTCGAGGTGAATACCGAGATATTTGACGTCACTGTGTTGTGAAATTATTTGATTATTAATTTTTATTGACGGGCATGTATTTTTACGCAGTGTGAACGTGGTATGGACACATTTTTGTTCATTGACTTTGATTTTCCATTTCGCTAAATTGTAAATATGTTCCTGCAAATTTTGTGATGCTGTTTGGTGGTTTTCATGTACACTGAAAAAAGCCGTATCGTCTGCAAACGTGGATGTATGAATTTTATCGCTTGTTGGCATGTCAGAAGCATAAATCAAGTATAAGGTAGGGCCCAGTATGCTGCCTTGTGGGACGCCTGCGTCGATTGGTTGAATGGGGCTATAAAAGTCACCTTCCTTAACGATAAATTTACGTCCATACAAATAACTTTCAAAAAGTTTGTGGGTGTTCGCAGGAAAGTTTAGTTTTATTTTGTGCATTAAACAGTCATGCCACACTTTGTCAAAAGCTTGGGAAACGTCAATGAAAAGTGCAGAGCAATACTTCTTCTTGTCTTCAAATGATTTTCTTATGACATTAACTAGTCTGTGTGTCTGTTCAATGGTACTATGTTTGGCCCTAAATCCGAACTGATGATCAGGAATACATTCAATTTTTTCCAGTACTGGACTCAACTTCATCATTAGCAATTTCTCAAATAGTTTTGAAATTGTTGGCAGTAGACTTATTGGTCAGTACGATTCTACTTTAGTATGATCCTTCCCCGGCTTAGGTATCATCGTTATCATAGACACTTTCCACTCGACCGGATAATACTCAAGGCGTAAGATAGCGTTGAAAATAAAAAGAAGAATTCTTCTAGCCACACGAGGTAGTTTTACAAGCATTGTACCAGTAATTTTATCCATACCTGGAGCTTTCTTAGAGTTTATTTTATTGATAACGTTTTCCACATCTGGAAAACTAAATCTCAAGGACACAGGCGGTCTTACGGCAAATGGCGGAAATACTGCTATGTCGTTTGCTGCATCATCTGTAAAAACATTTCTCAAGTGATTTACATACAACATCCCCTTTTCGGAATCGGTTCTTGCCCAGTCGCCAGTTGGAGTCCGCAAAGGTGGCTTACCTCTAACGGGTCTTTTTAAACCTTTTGCCGCTTTCCACAAAGAATAGTCTGATTGAGGAGTGCCATCAAGGCTTTCCAAATATGATTTAAGGGAAGCCATTCTTTCTATTTCAAGCAGATTTCTCAATTTGGTTACACATTCTCGTAGCCTAATTTTAAGCTGGGGAGACCTGCGGAGTTGCCACTCCCTTCTAACTCTTCTTTTTTCTGACAAAAGTTGCTCAATTTCCGCCGAATAAGATCTATTGTTCTCGTTTCTGTATCTTATATAGTTAGTGCTAGCATGTTGTACGGCCAGTTTAAGGCTTTTGGAAAACCTATTAATGGACACGTCAATATCTTTAGGCGTTCTCAAAGCAATATTCTCCGTACAATGAGAACTCAAATATTTTTTATATTTTAGCCAATTAACTCTAGTGGTCGTCAACTCTAAGTCAGTAGACGGGGAGTAAAACTCTTGGGGGAACAAAACAGATATTATTGTGGGTGAGTGATCTGATGACAAATCTAACGAAGGCTCCACTTGAAACTACTCTAAAGGAAAACTTTTCGAAACTCCAAAATCTATAACATCTGGAATCTTTCGTCTGTCTGACGGCCAATGCGTGGGGTGACCACTTGAAATCACATCTAAGCCCATTTTAGAAGTGGTATCAAAAAGTACACGGCCTTTCGCAGAAATTAAACGTGAACCCCAAAAAGTGTGTTTAGCGTTATAGTCACCAGCCGCTATAAATCGAGGCCCAAGTGATTTGAAAAAATCCGAATATTGGTTTTCTGTTATTGAAAACCGAGGCGGTGAGTAAATCGAGGAAATAACAATTTTCTCATTACAAAATTCAATGCATACATTAGTCGCTTGCAGATATTCCTCACGTGTTTCGTTGAACCAATAGTGCTTATTTCTGGCTTTTATCAAAATTGCCGATCCCCCACAAGATCTTCCACGGGGATCTTTGGTGTCATATAGTATGTAGCCATTAATCCTGAAATAACTTGTTGACGTCAACTGAGATTCATTATATCGATTTGCTTTTGACATTATATCGATTTGCTTTTCCATAAGAAAGTGTTCAAGTTCATTTTTATGCTGGCGGATGCCGTTTGCGTTCCAGAAATATATTTTCAAACAAATCATTTTTTTATTTGTTTAAAATAGCCTGCAAAATTATGGTTTGCATTTTCAGCATTTCTTGCATCATGCTCGTCATAGAAGCCGTAAAAGTGTTTATTGATTGAACAAGAGTCTGCAGCGTTGCCTCAATATTGCTAACATTTGGATCGCAGTTTTGGGACTTGGGTTGCTGATTTAAATTTGGAGTATCAGCTTTAACCACATTAGCATATGAAATTTGTTGGGCGTTTTGCAAGTTAATATGGCTAGTTGCCTGTCCTGCCTGGGGAATACTATTTGCAACAATGATATTTGACTGCGGTGGCTGCTTAGGAGGTATAGAAGTCTTATTTGTCATTGACTGTTTAAAGTGAGCATACACTGGGCACCCTCTGTAATTTGCGGTATGGTTACCGCCACAATTACTGCATTTTTTAACGCTCGAATCAGTTTTTGATTTTTTGCACTGTGATGTGCCGTGAAGCTCTCCACACACAACACAAACTGCGGGCAATTTACAATATGCCTTAGTGTGGCCAAATTCTTGGCAGTTTAGGTTCACGGTTCCTTATGTTGGTTACATTTTTTATTTTAAAGCCTTCCTCTTGCAATCCTTAATATCATCCGTGTCTACACAAGGGTCAATTCCTTTTATAACGACCTGAAGACCTTTAGCACTTTTAAGCTGATAAGTGTAAAAAGATCTTTTCTCCTTCTCCAAAACGTCAGACAGTTTTCGGTATTCACTTTCATTATTTACCTGGATTTTTGTTTCACTGATACTGCCATGCTTAACTGATGTAACGTTAAAAGTGTCTTTGCCGATCGCCGTGATAAGTTGTTTTACCAGCTCACTAGTAGTAGGCTCTCTCAAATATATTGGCGGTGGTTTAAAGGTTTTCTTAGATGTTGCTGCCTCCACAGTCTGAAGGATAGCAAATCTATTATTTTCAGTTGTTGTTTTGGTGCTATCATTTTAAGTTAGTTTCGATTGAAACGACACTTGAGCGGATTTGGGGCTTCGCTGACGTTTAGCTGCAGTTACGTACCTGTCCATGCCTACTTGTGTTTTCGGCTTATCTGCAACAATTATACGGCTCGCAACTCTTCAACCATACGGTCGTGTTAATTGAAAGCGGACAAAAATAATTTTTTATACATGTTGGTAAACTGACATACAAAAACAATAATACATAGTGTTAAATTACGAGCATAAAAAAACAAAATACGTTGCAATAAATTGTGCAAACAACAACAACTATTTAAAAAAAAAACAACGGGAAAATAAATTCCTTAAACTTTTAATAATAAAGCAGTAATATCAATTACAAAACAAGTGCAGAGACAGTGCATAAATTTTATTGTTGTTATTGTGCGGAAGATTACGAAGGTAGTCTGAGAAAAAAACTATAAATTAAATTTTTATATTCTATAATAAAAAACTTTTTTCTTTAATAAAACCCTGCATGAGCTTACCTAGCAGATGTAGTTCTGAGAAAGAAAGCCTTCGAGCTCGCCAAATATTGTTCTTACAACAGAAGGCAAAAATTAATGATCAAAAAAGTTTTCATCAATTGTGTATGCGCATGGAAGAAAATATGAAAACGAGCTTTTTTGATTGTTTCGTTTTTTTTTAAACATCAACATTACATTTTTCACGAATTAACAAACAAAATCTTAGTAATAATAAAATGAAAAGGGGTAAAGTAAATAAAGCGCTTATCACAAATCTAAAATTGATTACTTCTTCTCTTACACAACACAACACTAAAAATATCCAGCATTGAAAAAATACTTTTTAACGATTATTTTTATCGTATGTTTAATAACCCAATTTTTAGATTTAAATAAAACTTCACAATATATAAAATATAAAAAAAAAATACTTAAAAACACTAATATCACCTTAAAATTGTGTTAAAATGGTCAAGCGGTTAACCGAAAAGAGTTTTAAATGGAACATTTTAACTTAAAATTCTTTTATGAATACAGATTTATCGTGTTTTCTCTAAAAATGATTTGAATTACTGTTTAACATTTTTATGAATACATTTTGTGAATTTGTTCTCAAAGCGCTAATTTAGTTGACTTTGCATGATACACAGACATCACTAACAAAGCTTTTGTAGCCAACATAAATAGAAATAAATCTAATTTGGCGAAAGCTACAACGGTGGTCATGTAGTCGTGTAGCTGTGCTGTCGTCAATACATAAGAACGCGTGTATTTTAATTTTGAGCTTTTGTAGTGGGTAGCTGCTGTCTCGAATGTGTTTAGTGCTTACCAGATTACTTCTCTTCGATGATGTGTGCAACACTTTGTAATCAATGAACGGTAACGTACAAAGTGTATGGCAGAAGTATATGGAGTTCACAAAAATGAATTACGTTCATCTTTTGTATCGTATTTATATGAACGTATATTATTTGTTCGATGTAATTCAAACGTTCGCCGTCTTTGTCAGAGCACGTTGCAAAAATTTAATTAACAAAAGCAGTGCTAAAGGTAAGAAAACCTTATAAAAAAGGCACAGGAAAGATAAAACATTTAGTGAAAAAGAAAAGAATGCAGTAAACAAAAAACAGAACAGATTTATTAAATGGAATATTCCCAAAAAACTGAAGTGCGCAGAACGTACGAGCTGCCTACTGCCGGCTTACAATGTATGAGAGATTGTATCCGAGCTGCCTACTTCCAACTTACAAAGTATGTGATATTGTATTCGAGCTGCCTACTCATAACTTACAAAGTATGTTAGGAAGTAATGAGCTTTTGTTGGATGAACACCACACTAGCTCACTTACTTTGTGTGCAGGTGGTAGGCGTTCACTCTACAAATGCGGCAATGTGTATGAAAAAGTATACTAGGTTCGTATATGAGATGGTGTGCATTACTGACTTACAAGTGTGCATCGGATCATCGCTTCTGTAAGCGAAACTTTGGCCGCTTTGTGCCACACTTTGTCAAAAGCTTTGGAAACGTCAATAAATAGAGCTGAGCAATATTTTTTATCTTTGAACGCGTTTCTGATAACATTCACCAGCCTGTGTGTCTGTTCTATGGTGCTATGGCAATAGACTTATCGGCCTATATGACTCAACTGTGTGTCTGTTCTATGGTGCTATGGCAATAGACTTATCGGCCTATATGACTCAACTTTTGTAGGATCCTTTCCTGGTTTGGGTATCATAGTAATGACAGACACCTTCCACTCAGTAGGAAAATACTCGAGACGTAAAATAGCATTAAAAATAAAAAGGACGAGTCTTCTAGCTACTCGGGGTAACTGCACAAGCATTTTGTTGGTAATTTTATCAATACCTGGAGCTTTTCTCGGGTTTAAGTTACTAATAGCATTATCGACATCTTGAAAACGAAGCCTAAAAGGTACGGGAGGTCTAACTGCATATGGCGGCATATCAGCTTCATCATTCAGTCCGTCAAAGGCAAACACGTTTCTCAAGTGGTTAGCGTACAGCATTCCCTTTTCGGAGTCACTTCTGGCCCAGTCCCCAGTTGGAGTACGCAAGGGTGGCTTAGATCTAACGGGTCTCTTTAGCCCTCTTGCTGCTTTCCACAAAGAATAATCGGATTGAGGACTACCATCGAGGCTTTCCAAATAGGTTGTGAGGGAAGCCACTCTTTGGACTTCAAGCAAATTTCTTAATTGACTTACGCATTCTCGAAGCCTAGCTTTAAGCTGGGGAGACCTGCGAAGTTGCCATTCTCTTCTGATTCTTCTTTTTTCTGAGACAGGGTGTTCGATTTCAGAAGAACAAAGGTTTGCTATTCATATTTCTAAAATTTGTAGTGGTAGCATGTTGCACGGCTTTTATAATATTTTTGGAAAGATCATTAATTGACTCATCAATATTCTCTGGAGTTCTCAAAGATATATTTTCCGTACAATGAGTACTTAAATATTTTTTATATTTTAGCCAATTCACTCTAGACTGGAATACAACTATGTCGTGAAATGGGGATCCAATGTCCTGGGGGAAACATATAGAGACCATAGTAGGTGAGTGATCGGAGGACAAATCCAATAAAGGCTCCACATGCATCCATTCTAAGGGGACGTTTTTTACAATTTCAAAGGCAATAACATCTGGGATCTTTCGCTGGTCAGATGGCCAATAGGTGGGACACCCGCTGGAGATTACATCTTAACCCAATTTTGATATAGTATCAAAAAGCACACGAACTTTCGGGGAGATTAAACGAGGTCCTAATGAGGTGAAAAAACTTGAATATTGTGATTCTGTCACTGAAAATCGAGGCGGCGAATAAATCGATGAGATAACCAACTTGTAATGAAAACTTTCCACACAGATATTAGTTGCTTGAAGATAGTCCTCACATGTGTCGTTCAACAAAAAATGCTTTATCCTAGTGAGTTTCTGCAATCATCGTTATATCGATCTGCTTTTCCATCGGGAAGTATTAGAGTTCATTTTTGTGTTGGCGGATAACGTTCGCGTTCCAGAAACATATTATTAACCAAATAATTTTTTCGAAATAACCTGCAAAATGGTGGATTGCATTTTCACCATTTCCTGCATCATAGTCATCATAGACGACGTAAAAGTGTTTATAGTTTGAATAAGGGTCTGTATTGTTGCCTCAAGGTTACTGAAATTTTGATCAGGCGGTTGAGATATAGATTGCTGATTCGGGTTTGTGGTATGTTGTGGGGCCGTTTTTCGTGGTAAAGCGTGGGTCCAATTTTTTATTAATCACAGTATGACCCGATTTGAGTACAAAGATGTACTCGATAATGCTGCCCTATGCAGAAGATAATATGCCGTTTCGATGGGTCTTCCAGCAGGATAACGACCCAAAGCACGATTTGTAAAGGATTGGTTTGAAGCTAACAATATTAATTTGCTGGAGTGGCCAAGTCAGTCACCGGATTTAAATCCAATTGAAAACCTTTGGGAAGACCTAAAGAGAAGGATATCAAAGAATGTCTTTGAAAACAAAGACCAATTTTGGAATTTTGTTCAAAAATCATGGCACGAAACTCTATTAGATACTTGGCGCAAGCTCATAAACAGTATGCCAACAAGGATGGGAAAAGTATTGCAAAATAAAGGAGTATATACATGGTATTAACCACATGGCAAAAATTCTAAGAACAAATATTGAACAGCACCCTTTACTGTAACGATATATAGAATGTACTTATTATTTTGACCAATATTTTTATCGGTAGTTTTTTCTTTCAATAACCTGAATAGGTTGTTTTGTGTGTTAATCAAATAAATTCTTTTTTTTATGGTTGAAATTTCGTAAGAAATAAAATTAGAAGTGTTTTATTTTGTTTGAAAGTAGAAAGTAAATTTCTATCATAAAGTCTGAAAAACACTTGTGTATTTATTACTTTGGCCATATATGTATACATGTGAACCGATATTGCTGAATTTCAATAGCAAACCCATGAATCGATGGGGAAAGAAAAAATTTCTAAGTCTAATAGTTTTCTTAGAAACGGTATTTCAACGGTGGACAGACGGACATCGCTTAATCGAATTTTCTATCAATGCTGATTACGAATATATATACTTTTTATGGTGGGAAATTAAAATTGTGGAAATTACAAACGGAATTTATATATCGTTGGTCTCATATAGAAAGGGCCTAACAAACGTAATTGCAATTTTACAGGACAAGGAAAAATCGTAATGGTAATGACTAAGAGCTATTACCTGCCACGCACAAAGTTTTTCAACGTTGTTTAAAAACGCGCTTAATGTCAAAATAGTATTAAAAATATACCAAATACTTAGTGCAGTTAATTTTAAACATAACTTGATAAATTTAACACTAGTTTTGGTCCACCCTGTCTGAGATTTTCTATTTACGTAGCATGCATAATGGGTGTCATGTCGATAGTAAATGAGTAGCGAAGTAAATTAGTATTAAAGCTAGTCATAAAAATACAACAAATTATCACAGCATGATTAAAAGCAGCAATATTGAGCAATTTGTAGCATAAATGGCACAGTTGTCATAATATTGGTAACGTTGTTGCAAGTGTTTTTTCCGTTTGTTTTTCTTCTGCTTTGTTGTCATTTTATTTTACTTTAGAAACTAATTAAATACTGATGTTGCTTTTCTTATGTTTGCGGAATTGTATGTATAAAACAAAAAGGCAATTTAGACGTAGTTTGCTATGTGTGTACAACTATGTCACAGTGTAATGTATTTCACTGTATGTATTTCAAAGAATAAGTTTTACACAAAACGTGTATTCTTTTTTGTGTTGATTACGTCTGTGTTGAGCACACAAATAATTTCCTTCATCCATGGGTGGAAGATTTGTTCTCGTGTTTGACAAAAGTTTAATTGTTGCAATTGTTTGAATTGGCGGAAGTTGATTATATTCTAAATATGTTGTGCAGTAATTTCACTTCGCACGGTTTGCTAACTTAATGCTTTGCTGCGTTTAAGGTTGTAATATGTAACTTAGTTTTGTTGAAATTGTTGCAACCAACTGGGTTTACTATTATTTATTTTAATAGCGTTTAGTATGTCCGTTCGATTACCCAAAAATGTTTACAAATTTTTACTGCTACTATATTTACTATATATATATTTTTACTATATATATATATATATATATATATATATATATATATATATATATATATATATATATATATATATATATATATATATATATATATATATATATATATATATATATATATATATATATATATATATATATATATATATATATATATATATATATATATATATATATATATATATATATATATATATATATATATATATATATATACAGTACTGGACAATTCAATGGAAACTTTTCTAAAAATTTATTTATTTATTTTTAGAAGTCGAAAATCAAAAATTATTTCTAAAGAAACTTGACAAGTATTTTAGAATTTCATTTTATAGATTCTTTTTGATATATAAACAAAAAAATAATAACATAAAAATAACGTAGTTCTAAAATTATAAAGAAAAATTAAAGGTATAAAATTTTTGGGGTTCGACAAAACAATGGAAACTTTTACACTTCTGCACGAAAGATGACTAAAGCAAAATGTATTGATGAAAAAACGAGGCAAAATGCATAATAATTTACCGTTATTTTTTAAATTACTCTCTTGCCAGCTTCTTTTTTCAAATATTTTAAACACAAGAATCTTGAATACATAATTAGTAAAAATGGCTAGAGTCAAGATAAGTGAAGATTTAAAAATAAAAATAATAAATGATTTTAATGCTGGATTAAAACAAAAAACTATTTGTGATAAATATTCGATAAATAAATCAGCAATTTCGAAGATTATCAAGAAATTTCGTGAAACGGGTACTGTTAAAACTCTGCATTCAGAGGAAGACCACGTAAAACTACTCCAAGACAGGATAATTTAATATCAAGAGAGTTCAAAAAAGACCCCCAAATGGCATCAAGAGAGGTTAAAAATGTTCTTGGATTGGATGTTAGCTCTCGAACAATTAGCCGTAGAGCCCGCGAGGCTGGTCTTGGTTGCTTCCGCCCTGCGAAAAAACCTCTGATATCGGAGAAAAACCGTGCTGCTCGTTTAAAATTTGCCAGAGAGCACATAAATTGGTCTAAAGAGAAATGGAACACTGTCCTTTTTTCAGACGAGTCCAAATATAATTTAAGGGGCAATGATGGAAGATCATTTGTAAGGCGGCCAAAGGGAAAGAGACTAGACCCAAAGTACACAAGCAAGACAGTCAAGTTTGGAGGTGGCAATATTATGGTGTGGGGCTGTTTTTCTGGGCAAGGAATGGGCCCAATTCACATTATAAAGGATACAATGACTGGTGTCGGCTACAGATCCATTTTAAACGACATAATGTATCCATATGCAGAGGAGAACATGCCACTAATTTGGAGATTTCAGCATGACAATGATCCAAAACACACCTCTAGGGTTGTAACTGACTGGTTACAATCAAATGAGGGCCATGTTTTGAAGTGGCCTGCCCAATCCCCGGATCTCAATCCCATAGAAAATCTATGGGAAATTGTAGAACGCAAGATAAGAACTCGAAATTACACATGGAAGGAAGATTTATCCAATGCAGTTTTGAGTGAATGGCAAAAGGTACCAAAGGATACAATTGACAAATTAATTGGGTCAATGCATCGTCGCTGTGATGCAGTAATTAAAAACAAAGGATACCCAACAAAATATTAATTTTTGATAATAGGCCGAAGGTTTTTATTGGAGTAAATTTTAAGTTTCCATTGTTTTGTCAATACCTCAAAATTTGATACTTTTAATTTTTCTTTATAATTTTAGAACTACGTTATTTTTATGTTATTATTTTTTTGTTTATATATCAAAAAGAATCTATAAAATGAAATTCTAAAATACTTGTGAAGTTTCTTTAGAAATAATTTTTGATTTTCGACTTCTAAAAATAAATAAATAAATTTTTAGAAAAGTTTCCATTGAATTGTCCAGTACTGTATATATATATATATATATATATATATATATATATATATATATATATATATATATATATATATATATATATATATATATATATATATATATATATATATATATATATATATATATATATATATATATATATATATATATATATATATATATATATAACGGTTCACATATAGCTGAGATATGTTCAAAATTCCAAAAAAATCTATTTTTTTACAATTTTGTTTGAACAATTTTGTAAAAGAAGATGTTTGTTTTACCTTACACTTCACACTTTTATTGAGCATGGTGACTAAAAGGCAAAAAGATTTTTTTTCAGATATGGGTCCATACATAACCGAGATATAGCTTAAACCGGGTTACTCGTGAAAATGTCGTTAAAAACCCTTTTTTTTTTGCTTTAAAGCAGTTCTGGTAATAAAATAAAATTATAGTTATAAATAGGGAAAATCAAAATTTCCGATATCAGTCCATATATACCCGAGATATAGCCTACACCGATTCTTCCAGTAATTTTTTTTTTTGCTGAAAAGCAATTCTTGTTATAAAAGAAGGTTACTAAAGTACAGAAAATATAAAATTCCGATATCGGTTCATATATAATCGAGATACAACTTAAACTTCGTGGACAAATGTCCACGAAAGATTTCGTTTTTGGAATGGTGATTACAAGGTAAAAATATTTTTTCCGATATCGGTCCATATACATCCGAGCATATTCAGTTCAAATTTGTATTATATACTATACATGTACGTGACTATCGTGAAAGGTATTTTGGATTCGGCCCAGCCGAATATACCACACTCTTATCTTAAAATTTTTTATTTTATTTTATTTGCACTTCAAAAATATAACAATCATTTTTACAAAGCTTTTTTATGTTACATCACTCTTTGCGCTTATTCCGGTTTTGATTTTATTACCTTCCGATCTAAAACAAACATGTTTGTTCACTATCGAAGCTAGACTCCGAACTTTTTTTTAAGCATTTTTTATTTATTGAATCTTCAAAATGAACTAACAATAAGTATTCAAATCTAAATACTAAATTTAAAATTAAATTATAAATACCCTTTACATTTTTGTGAAGGGTATAAAAATGTGATTAAAAATTAAAAACTGTGATTTTTCTTAAGTCCGGCCAATGCTAGACAAAAAGTTTTATTATGCGGGAGCTAATTCGGTAAAATCACCTATTGAGCAATCTGATGGTGGCAGCGGTATCCCTTCTTCTAAGCCGAGTGTGGCCGCCAAAATTAAGTATATTACGCGCAAGAGGGTTTGGATGAAGTTCCAGTTTACTGACGTACCTTGCCGCGTACTTAGAAAATTCCTCTTTTACCAGCAGAACACTCAGATCATTATAAATTCGTGAATTTTTTACGTACCATCGAGCTGCAGTAATCGTTCGAAGAATTTGGTTTTGTCGCCTTTGAATTTTGTCAATATATGCCGCTGAGGAGGTGCCCCATAACTGAATTCCGTAGCACCATATGGGCTTTAGAATTGCATTGTATAACAGAAGTTTTCAATCCAACTTCAATGTCAAGTTTCTGCCCATAAGCCAATTTAGTTGCGCTTTTAGTTTCACCTGAGTGACTCTTGCTTCAATGTGAGACTTACATGTTAGCCTACGGTCGAGGTGTATACCAAGGTACTTGACTTCACTGTGCTGCGGAGTAGGTGAGTTGTTTATTTGGATAGGCGCACATGTTTGCTTACACAGAGTGAATGTGACATGAGTACATTTCTGTTCATTAACTTTGATTTTCCAAAGTTTTAGCCATTTCTCTAATATTGAAATGTATTCCTGTAAATTTCGTGAAGCTAATTGATGGTTTTCATGAACGCTCAAACACGCTGTGTCATCTGCAAAGGTAGAAGTGTGGATTCCGGATGTCGTTGGCATGTCATAGGCGTAAATCAAGTATAAAGTAGGCCCAAGTATGCTGCCTTGGGAAACTCCTGCCTTGATTGGCTGAGTTGGGCTTATAAAGTCGCCTTCTGTGATAACAAACTTCCGCCCATATAAGTAGCTTTCCAGAAGCTTGTGTGTATTTGCAGGCAAGTTTAACTTTATTTTGTGCACCAAGCCGTCGTGCCACACTTTATCGAAAGCTTGAGAAATGTCAATGAATAGAGCTGAGCAATACTTCTTCTCTTCAAAGGTCTGTCTTATGACATTGACTAGTCTGTGCGTTTGTCCTATGGTGCTATGTTTAGCCCGAAAACCAAATTGATGATCAGGGATGCATCCCACATTCTTCAAATTTGGACTCAACAATTTTTAAAATAGTTTTAAAATTGTTGGTAAAAGACTTATTGGTCTATATTATTCTACCTTTGTCAGATCCTTCCCTGGCTTGGGAATCATGTTAATCATTGAGACCTTCCACTCTGCAGGATTATAAGTTATGGTGTCACCCCACCGTATAATAATTTAACAAGTAATTAGTTATATATATTTTTTTTTTTATTATTTTATTGCATACACGAGTTTCCTGTTTTGCAACTTTATTTTTATCGTTAACCTATTTTGGATTCCCAGACAAAATATTAAGAAATATGATCCATGTCAATGCACCTTATCAAAATCATCGATAAATGCAATTTTGTCAACACACTTCTGCTGTTAACAAATAATTCCGCGAAGTAAAACAATAAAGACACAAACAAACAGGAAACTCATAAAAAAAAATAAGCATTGCTAATTAATTAAATAAGCAAATTACGAATAAGCATTTTTTGATAATAAAATAAAATTGTAACATAAAATAATTTTCAGTTTGAAGACTCATTTTAAATAAATAAACATAGCAAAAGCTACTAAAAAGAATAAACAAAATAAAAAGAATTTTATTTTTTTTATAATAAAAAACCCAACGAACATTTGTGGCGACGAGG
Organism: Thecocarcelia acutangulata; assembly: GCA_914767995.1. Taxonomy (NCBI): domain Eukaryota; kingdom Metazoa; phylum Arthropoda; class Insecta; order Diptera; family Tachinidae; genus Thecocarcelia; species Thecocarcelia acutangulata. The sequence continues at coordinate 53,310,858 of OU612098.1, read as the reverse complement.
ATGGGATCCGCGAAAAGGTTCATAATTAAAGAATTAATTGGTTCCTTTTAAACATTTTAATGTTTGACGCGATTTCAAGTAAATAATAAGTAAAAGGAAAAATCCTTATCAACAACATTAATAAGTGAACTATAATTTAAGTAAAATAATAAAAAAAGGAAAAATCCTTATTTTAATCAACAACATTAATAAGTGAACTATAATTTAAGTAAAATAAAAAAAAAATCCTTACTTTAACCAAATAAACTTATTAAGTGAACTTTAATGCATACATAAATAGTGGAAAATATCATTAACAGATTACTAAAAAAAAAAAAAAAAAGAAGAAGAGAAGAGAAAATAAATATAGACAAAACAAATTCTTAAAATTGCCTTATACATTGACAGAAAATAATAATAAATAAAGAACTCCCTAAATTACCTTAAACATTGACAAACAAGATAACAATAAAATAAAAGGTAATAAAGGAAAGAATTAAGTAAAAGCACTATCTGAACAGTGGAAATATAAAGTGAAAATCAGTGAAACCAAGAAGAAGAAGACCAGAGAAAAATCCTGATCAGCACTAAGAAGGAAGAGGACAACTATAAAACAAGAAGACAACTTTAAAAGATATAGTAAGAATAGTTATAAGTTATTCAAATTTTTTTTTCCTTTCTCCATAATAACTTTAAGAAAATATTGTTAATTTAGTGTACAAAAAATTGTCCATTAAAAATTACAAAATGGCAGAACCAAACCAAATTCAATTAAATCCTATTAAATACTTGAATTCAATCCCTCAGTATAACGGTAACCGTAACGATTTAATTAATTTTACCAGACTAATAGACAGAATATACCCGGTACTTAGGACTTATGATGAACTATCACAACTTATCTTCTCAGACATTATAAAAAGTAGATTAGTCGGTAGGGCTAAAGAAATTATAGAAATAAATACGCAAGCACAATCTTGGACAGATATCAGGAGTATTTTGGAGAACAATTTTGGTGAGAAAAAGAATTGTGAACAGTTATATGATGAGCTAAGATCTGTCACTTTTGAAAGTACTACTGTTGATTTTTATAATGAGATAAAATACAGACTACGGCGTTTGAATAACAAAGCCCTTTTGGTCCTTGGTGAAGGTGAAGCGACAAATCAGGTAGCTCTTAACAATCAAAGATCTGCACTGCACATTTTCAAAAACAAGATGCCAGAACCAATGCGGACTGTATTAACTTGCAGGAATCCTGAAAGTCTGGAATCAGCAATGGATATTCTATTCGAGAGCGGATACGACCGCATGGGAAAAGATGGTCGCATAGTAAAGAATAGGGATAACAAAGGGAAACGACAGAATAATGAAGAACAAAAAGGAAACATGGAACTTTCGGGGAACAGAACAAATCACAATAAAAAATATAATTCTAATAGATTTAACGACAATAGTAGTTACCACCGAGGAAACTACAATCATCAACAAGGCAATCAGAGCTACAATCACAACCGGAACCAACAACGCAACATGGAAAGGTATAACCAAAACTATAACCAAAATCAACAACATAATTATAATCCGCCCCAACAACCAGAACCAATGGAAATAAATAATGTACAACACTTTAAACCGACAATAGGCAGTTACCAAAACAACAGACAGTACAACCAACACTACAACAGATGTAATAGACAAACTTACAACCAACCCAGACAACCGGAACAAAGCAGAACAGATGTTCAAAATTTTCAGCCGATGGCCTCAACGGAAATTTACCATATATAACCGTTAAAACAAAACTAGGACGTTTAAGATTCATCATCGACACGGGAGCAACACATTCCATAATAAATCCTGGAATTTGCCATCCTAAATGGAGGATCCCTTGCGATGTGACGAACATTAAAACATTACAACATACTATTACAATTTCAGAAAAAGTATCAATCCCAATTTTTAAAGAATTTGGTAATTTCACAGATGCCAAATTAGAATTTTTAGTCTGCCAATTTCACAAACAGTATGATGGAATAATTGGCAATAACATACTTAGACAAATGAAAGCAATAGTTAATTTGAAAGATAACACCCTAAAAATCAAAGAAACCGAAATTCCAATTCGATACACAAATGACGGTATCGAATACTATTTCGAAAAAAGAGGACTACATAAAATCATAGTGCCAGTCGAGCACAAAAACGGTTTAATATATAACCCCAAAACATTATTAAACAATAAGAATATCGAAATAATGGAGGGAGTATATGAAACAGAAAATTATAAAATCAATGCTCTTGTTAAAGTGACTGGAAATTTACCACAACGGGTTATTTTAGAAACCCAGGAAACAGATCAAGTAACACCCGAAAATTTTTATACAATTGAATCATACAAAAAAATAGATATACCAATGTTGGAACAGATTCGAGTAGACCATTTAAATAGAGAAGAAAAGGAGAAACTTTTACCAATCATTAAAAAATATAAAAATATATTTTATACAGAAGAGAGCGATCTTACATTTACGAACGCCATCAAACACGAAATAAGGACTACTAACAACATACCTATTGCGGCGAAAACATACAGATACCCGTATATACATAAAATGGAAGTAAGAAAACAAATAGAGGAAATGTTACACAAAAAAATAATAAGGCCCAGTCATTCACCTTATTCGGCCCCAGTTTGGGTAGTTCCAAAAAAATTAGACGCCAGTGGTAAGACAAAATGGAGACTGGTTATAGACTACAGAAAAATCAATGAGATAACAATAGATGACAAATACCCAATCCCGAATATCGATGAGATCCTGGAAAAACTCGGACGTTGTCAATATTTTACCACCCTCGACCTAGCGAAAGGATTCCATCAGATCGAGGTTCACGAAAAGGACATCCCAAAGACAGCATTTAGTGTGGAAGGCGGCCACTACGAATTTCTTCGTATGCCGTTTGGGCTGAAAACAGCTCCGGCCACTTTCCAACGTTTAATGAATAACGTTTTGGGCGAGTTCATTAATAAAATTTGTCTAGTCTATCTAGACGATATTATTATATTCTGAACGTCACTACAAGAACACATAGAATCAATAACGAAAGTCTTCCAAAGACTAAAGGAAGTTAATTTAAAAATCCAATTGGATAAAAGTGAATTTATGAAAAAAGAAACCAAATTCCTTGGACACGTAGTATCTGAAGAAGGCATTAGACCAAATCCAGATAAGATAACTTGTGTACGGCAATTTCCTTTACCGAAAACGCAAAAGGAAATAAAACAGTTTCTCGGACTAGCGGGATACTATCGTAAGTTCATGAAAGACTATTCGAAAATAGCCAAACCCATGACGAGATATCTTAAGAAGGTCTCCGTTGTTGAATTTAAAAATTCAGAATATATTGAATCATTTGAATCTCTTAAAAGACTGTTGACAAATTCTCCCGTTCTAGCATATCCGGACTTTAACCAAAAATTCGTTCTTCAAACCGACGCAAGCAAATTTGCACTTGGAGCTGTTCTATCGCAGAATGGTCATCCTATTTGCTATGCAAGTCGTAGTCTAAACGGTGCGGAACAGAACTACAGTACAATAGAGAAGGAGCTTCTCGCAATTGTATGGTCAACAAAATATTTTAGACCTTACCTCTTCGGGAGAAAATTTTTAATTGAAACAGACCATATACCATTAGTTTGGTTGTTCTCCATTAAAGAACCAAACTCAAAACTTGTAAGATGGAGACTACGTCTACAAGAATACGATTATGATATAAAATATAAAAAGGGTATTATGAACGGTAATGCAGACGCATTATCTAGGATAGAAATACATTTCAACGAAGATGAAAACTTATCTAATATTATTTCAGAAACAAACAACCCGCTCAACTTTTATCGGAGACAAATTGTAATTCATAAAACAATGTCAGGATCACTGAAAGTAAAAAACCAAAAAATCTTCAAAAATAACAGGAAGACAATTCATGCTAAAACTTTTGACGAAGAAACACTAATAACTCTATTAAAAAATCATTTTGACCCTGACAAAACTAACGCAATTTTCATAAATGATGAATCTGTTTTTAATGAACTGAAAAATGTCTTTGAAAAATACTATGGCGAAAATAGAAACTTCAAAATTATACGCTGTAAACATCTTCTTAAAGATATAACAGACGAAAACGAGCTGACCGACATAATAGGAAAAGAGCACATAAAAAACAATCATAGAGGAATAAACGAAAATTTCGCAGAACTAAAACTCGAATTTTATCACCCACAGCTAAAATTACGCGTAACACAATTCATAAATAATTGTGATATATGCAACAAAGAGAAATACGAAAGAAAACCAATAAAACAACAATACAAAATTACTGAAACCCCTAATAAACCCGGAGAAATTATACATGCAGACGTTTTTTACAGTTTAGAAAAAACATTATTTCTAACATTTTTAGACAAATTCTCAAAACACGCTCAAGCCATAAGAATAAAGGATAGATCCTGGATCGAATTTAAAAAAGCACTAACCCAATATTTATCAACGGTCGGAAGTATAAAAAGGCTGGTGATGGACAATGAATTAGGATTTAAGGCATTACCCCTTCAAGAATTTTTGAAAGAACAAGGAATAGAAATACACCACACTTCAAATAACAACCATACCTCAAACGCGGACGTCGAAAGACTCCATAATACTATTAATGAACACATCCGAATTCTGAAACACGACCCTAATAAAGACACAGAAAGTGTCGAAGAAAAAATTTATAGAATAATAATGTATTACAATAATACCATACATTCCACAACTGCTAAGAAACCAATAGATTTTAAAAATGGAACAGTTAACCCAGAGGAATACAACTCGATTAAAGAAAAAATGATAAAGGCTAAAGAAAGGATCATTAATAAATTAAACAAAACCCGTGAGAACGTGGATATCCAAACCGGACCAATATACTTAAAGGATGAACGAGGCGGAAAAAATCATTCAAAATTCCGAAAAGTAATGGTGTCAAAATTAGATGATGACCATATAGTTACAGATCGAAATTTTAAATATTATAAATCCCACATAAAACGGAAGAAAAAATTCCAGACCATCAACGACAATCAGACTTCAACATAACTTACCAATATTATTTATTTCTTTTTTAGATGAAACTACAAATATCACTATTACTGCTCATTCCAATGACAAATATTATCCAATCCCAACTAATGGAAATACAGGACCTAACAGAGAATGAAGGCTACATCCCAATCAAGGAAAACGACATAAGGATCGTTGACCACTACCGTAGAATATACCATTTAATTAATCTGACACACTACTTCACTACTGTAGAAATTATAGACAATAATATTAACTCATTACATGGTTCAATACCGCTACTCGATACAACAATAAATAATTTTAACCTTTTGAAAACTAAATTAGATAATCTTTCACCACACTTTAGAATTAGACGAGGTTTAATAAATGGCCTGGGAAAAGGATTAAAATTTATAACTGGAAATATGGACAGTGATGATGAACAAGAAATCAGATCAATGCTTACGAATCTAACGACAACTACTAATGCTAACTCAATCGAAGTAGGAAATATAGTGCGTATAAGTAAAACACTTTCTACACAGATACAAAATATCACAACTCATATCAACAGACAACAATATATAGTAAAAACATATATAAACAAATTTCGTAACGAGATTCAAAATAAAATATCTACATTAGAAGACGAAATAGATTTCCTAAGACACATTTACCAGATTGATAACGACATAAATCTACTCAAAGACCATATTGACGACATTGCAGGAGTCATATTTACTAGCAAACTAGGTATTATACCGACGGACTTACTCGACGAACAAGAAATTGATATTATTAATGACTTTGAAAAGTATACTAAAACAAAAGTTGCCGTATCCTTTGAAAAAGACCAAATTGTCATCATCCTTTCCATTCCCCAATTTTCCAATATATCCTTTACACAAATAATCCTTGAGCCAATTCCCAATAAAATAAACAAATCATTATTTTTAAAAGAAAACAGAATTTTGGTTGATGAGAAACAAAATGTATATTTTCCAAATACATCTAGCTTATATAAGAACCTAAAACAAATTAATGATCCATGTATCTTAAGCATCGCTGCAAATAAAATAGCAAGTTGTACACTTAAAGAGTATAAAATACCAGAAATAAAAAAGATAAAAGAAGGAATAATTATATTTAAAAATTTCTTTAACAACTTTACACACAATTGTGATTACAAAGGAAAAACTATTAATATAAGTCATACTTTTATAATTAAATTTGAAAACTGTCAAATCAATATTGGTAATTTAACATTTAAGAACGAAAAACTAATTGTAAAAGAAAAAATAATTCAAACTAACTTTTTAAAAGAAATAAAAGAAAATGGAACATTCACTGAAATTAAATTAGAAGATCTATACATAAAACAAATCAAATATGAAAATAATTTTACTGATTTTAATAATACCCAAAAGATACACAGAATTATTAATATAGCTGCAAATAGCACTACAATTTCAATATTGATCATTTTATTAGTTACTTTGCCCATACTTTGTAAAAGAAAAACAACTGTGCTTCAAATTTCGTCGGAGCCTCAAACTAACGGAGGGGGAGTTATGGTGTCACCCCACCGTATAATAATTTAACAAGTAATTAGTTATATATATTTTTTTTTTTATTATTTTATTGCATACACGAGTTTCCTGTTTTGCAACTTTATTTTTATCGTTAACCTATTTTGGATTCCCAGACAAAATATTAAGAAATATGATCCATGTCAATGCACCTTATCAAAATCATCGATAAATGCAATTTTGTCAACACACTTCTGCTGTTAACAAATAATTCCGCGAAGTAAAACAATAAAGACACAAACAAACAGGAAACTCATAAAAAAAATAAGCATTGCTAATTAATTAAATAAGCAAATTACGAATAAGCATTTTTTGATAATAAAATAAAATTGTAACATAAAATAAGTTTCAGTTTGAAGACTCATTTTAAAAAATAAACGTAGCAAAAGCTACTAAAAAGAATAAACAAAATAAAAAGAATTTTATTTTTTTTATAATAAAAAACCCAACGAACATTTGTATTATACTCAAGGCGTAAAGTAGCGTTAAAAATTCTTCTTGCTACACGAGGTAACTGCTGAAGCATTTTACCAGTAATTTGATCAATGCCTGGAACTTTCCTGTGGTTTATATTACCGATAACATTTTCGACATCTTGAATATTAAGTCTTAAAGGCACAGGCGGTCTAGTAGCATATGACGGTAATTCCGCTGTATTATTCGTTGAATGATTTGTAACAAAAACATTTCTCAAATGGTTAACATACACCATCCCCTTTTCAGAATCGCTTCTTGCCCAGTCGCCAGTTGAAGTTCGCCAAGGTGGCTTACCTATTACGGGTCTTTTCAGACCTTTTGTCGCTTTCCACAGAGAATAGTCAGATTGCGGAGTACCATCTAGGCTTCCCAAATATGTTTTAAGGGAAGCCATTCTATGGACTTTAAGCTGATTTCCTAGCTGAGTTATGCATTCCCGTAGTCTAGTTTTAAGCTGGGGAGACCTGCGAAGATGCCACTCTCTTCTGACTCTTCTTTTTTCTGACAGTAGTTGCTCAGTTTCAGACGAATAAACTCTATTTTTCTCATTTCTGGATCCTATATGACTAGTGGTAGCATGCTGTACTGGCAGTTTGAGGTTTTCAGAGAAATAGTTAATTGACACATCAATATCCTCCGGGGTTCTCAAGGCGATATTTTCAGTATAATGTGTACTCAAAAATTTTTTGTATTTTAGCCTATTAACTCTATTGACGGTCAACGGGGAGCCAATCTCTTGGGGGAACGAAACAGAGATTATAGTGGATGAGTGATCTGATGACAAATCTAATGAAGGCTCCACTTGCATCCACTCTAAAGGAAAATTTTTCGCAACTCCAAAATCTATAACATCAAGGATCTTTCGTCGGTCTGACGGCCAATAAGTGGGGTGTCCGCTTGAAACCACATCTAAGCCCATTTTAGAAACGGTATCAAAAAGCACACGGCCTTTCGAGGTAATTAAACGTGAACCCCAAAAAGTGTGTTTAGCCTTATAGTCGCCAGCCGCTAAAAATCGAGGCCCAAGTGAATTGAAAAATTTTGTATATTGATTTTCTGTTACTGAAAACCGGGGTGGTGAGTAAATCGAGTATATATCGATTTTATCATGAAAATGTTCAATACATATGTTTGTTGCTTGGAGATACTCCTCACATGTCTCGTTTAGCAAATAATGCTTCATTCTAGTTTTTATCAAAATTGCCGGTTCTCCGCAAGATCTTCCACGGGGATCTTTAGTATCATATAGTGTGTAGCCGTTAATTTTGAAATAGCTGTTAGTTGTCAAATGAGTTTCAGCAATCAACATTATGTCGATTTGCTTTTCCATAAGGAAGTGCTCAAGTTCATATTTGTGTTGGCGGATGCCGTTTGCGTTCCAGAATATTAAACATATTTTTAACCAATTCATTTGTTTAAAATTGCCTGCAAAATAGTGGATTGCATTTTCAGCATTTCCTGCATCATGTTTGTCATGGAAACCGTAAATGTATTTATAGATTGAAGAAGAGCCTGCAGAGTTGCCTCGACATTGCTAAAATTTTGGTCGGAGTTTTGAGACTTGGGCTCCGGATTCAAGTTTGGTTTATCGGATTTTACCACATTCGCAAAAGAAATTTGTTTGGGGGTTTGCACGTTTATATGGCTGATTGACTGGCGTACCTGGAAAAATTGCTTGTAGAAATGCTGTTTGTCTGCTGGGGTGGCATATTTAAGATTGATGACCTATTTGTCAATGACCTCTTGAAGTGAGTTTAGACAGGGCAACCCCTGTAGTTTGCAGTATGGTTACGGCCACAATTACTGCATTCTTAGGTTTTTTGCACTGTGATGTACCGTGAAGTTCTCCACACACAACGCAAACTGCGGGCAACTTACAATAGGCCTTAGTATGGCTAAATTCTTGGCAGTTTAGGCATTGAACGGGCCCTAAACGCTTATGAGGCTCCTCAATGGTAACCTTACGATGCAAAAGATATTTAAGGTTGTAAATTGGATGCACCTTATTCTTTTTTAACACAACATCTCTAGGTTTTAATTCAACTCTTAACATGGTTTGAGGAATTTGGTCACGGTTTTTGATGTTTACTACATTTTTAATTTAAAAGCCATTGTCTTCTAGTCCGGTTTTGACATCATTCGTATCTACAAAAGGGGCAATCCGTTTTATAACGACCTGAATACCTTTGGCACTTTTAAGCTGATATGTGTAAAACGATCGTTTCTCCTTCTCCAGAACGTCAGACAATTTTCGGTATTCATTCTCGTGGTTGACCTGGATTTTGGTTTCATTAATGCTACCGTGCTTAACCGATGTTACATTGAAATTGTCTTTGCCGATTGCCGTAATAAGTTGTCTTATCAGCTCACTAGAGGTAGGCTCTCGCAAATATATTGGTGGTGGCTTAAAGGTTTTGTTAGGTATTGCTGGTTCATCAGTCTGAAGGATAGCAAACCTATTATTATCCATTGTAGTGGTGGTCTTATCATCTTTGGGTATTTTGGACTGAGATGACATTTAAGCGGATTTGGGCTTCGCTGCCGTTTAACCACGGTTACATACCTGTCCATGCCTACTTGTGTTTTCGGCTTATCTGCAATAACTAAACTGGTAGACGGTTTGTCGTCTGTAGTAACAACTATATGTGGCGAACGCGAGCGCGTGCGGTTTCTTTCTCTTAGCGACAACAGATTTCCCAATGATTTTTTCAAAGACTCCTCCTCAGAAATCCAAGGACTTTTTCTAGTGGAGCTGAGCTCTTTCTCAGAATTACATCTGATAGGTACACTTATGCAGTTTTTATTTGATTTTTTTTATTTTCACTTTAAAATATATAACGGTAAATGTCACAATGTTTGTTTTTTAGTATAAAATCACACTTTTTCAAATTATTCCCGTTGAGGCTCCGAATGGCAAAGCTATTCTACAAAAATTGTTTGCAGTAAAGTACGGTAAAGTTAAAAACGTAATGTAAACAAACAAAACTAAACAAAAGAAAGAAGCCAGAAGCAGACAAAAATAAAACTTTTTAAATTATATCTATAAGTAAATGATTGTTGTTCTTAAAAACTAAGTACCTGGGCACCGAGCGTTAGCTTTCAAATTGTATACATATTGAAATATATTTACTTTAATAAATTTTAATTCACAGGATTTTTCAATTTTTATGATGTTTAAAGTCAACATAAAATTATGATTAGACTACTTATTTTAATATCTTTTATATTGTGCGAAGTGAGGGTAAACTAGCTAATTGTTTGTTTAGTATTCCGTTTCTCACCAAAAATAAATCAACCTCTGTGTTTCCATTAAAAATTCCAAGAGTAATATCCATATCAAAATTTCATGAGATATGTGAAAACCAACCGAGCCAAAAAAAATTTTTAGAAACGGAACTAGCGAAGATAGATTTTCGCTCCCAAAAACTTTCAGATAGTGATCCTTTGAAGCATTTTTCAAAAGCACTTAATATGTCATAACGTGGAAAATTAGTAACATCGGTAAAAAAATGGGGACGAAATTTTGATCGGTTTCTCAGAAATACCCGATTTTTCAATCTTTCGAAACCCCTAGATATCGACTTTTACCAAAATTGCTTGAGCCGTTTTCGAAAACAAATAAGATACAGAAAATGGTTTAAACCTGGGACAAAATAGAATTACCTGGAGTCGATTATAGTCTAAATCGATTTTTCGGCCTTAAAAATGTATAGACTTTTATCAAAATATTTAAAATACTTTTCGAGAACCTATAAAGGAATTAGAAATGGAGAAATACTGGGACAAAGGGATTATTTCAGTCATTCATTCAGTAGGAATCGCAATTATTTCATTTATATAGTGCTAGTAAAGATAGTAACAAGTCAGGACGTTTCAAAGATAGTGCTAATATGACTGCATCTTTTGTGGCGATTATTCTCTGTACCATCAAATAAGATGAATTATATAATAATTATAAAAAAAAAAAACACAAATTTTCAGCAGTATGCCTTTGGGTAAAATGATCGCACGCAATTAAATGCGACTGCAGCTCCGTATTTTCATCAATATAATGCGCTGTTACATAACTGGCATTGTTTCTGGATGTCCATCCTTCTGTAGCAAGGCACCTGCTACTGTCGTTCGAATTTTAGCTTTGATTCCTTCCAGTATTTCTATACGAATACTTGGAAGCAAATTTTGTGATAACGATTTTCTCGTTGGTAACTGATACCCTGGACAATGGGAAACTTCAGTTATCAGTTCCCTAATTGCTGGCTCCTCTACAAGACGTAGCGAGTGGTTACCTTCAGTACCAGTCTAAATATACGTTGGACTTTTTTAATCGGAGGTGGCTTATGAATAAACTGTGTAATCCTCTGTTGCTATACTATTAATTGTGAGCTGTGTACTGGTGGATGGTTCAGCATTTGAAAATGACTGTAGAGGGTACCATTGTTAAAAACTGTTGGTCAGCTGAAATTGTGGCAGGTTGGCGTCGTAACAGGCGATGTGTTGCAGGACGTTTAGATTTCATGTGGTGGCTGAGATTCGCTGAGGCAACAATAGTTGCATTTAGCACGATTTGTTCCATCTTCGGTAAAATGCAACCAAATTTCGCTACTTTTCCTTTGCGCCATTAAAATTTAATTTTTCTTAACTTAAATATATTTGATTACTTTATCTCAATATTATTCGATCTTCGTTTGTTAAATAAATTTAATTTTTGCAGCTTCAGATCTTTGTTTTCTGTTTTTTATAAAAAATTTACAATTAAAAATCTTTTATTTCTCGATATTTCGATAACAATTTGTTATCATCGTCAGGAGAAATTAAATGTTGAAAAATTTAAATTGAAAAACTATTCCTATACATAAAAAGTTCATACACTAAGAAAAATTTTCAGTTCATACACAAAGAAAATTTTTTAACAATATTAACAAATTGAAAAATTAAAATATAACATAATTTAAATTAAACTTATTCTGCAACCAACACATGCCTTGTTAAAGATTAGAACATGTTTTACCTTATACTGAAGCAAATCAACATGGCACATGTTGCTCACAGAATACAATTAACATTAATATTAACATTTTTTTTTTTTTTTTTTTGTATAAAAGCAATGTAAACAGTAGCGTAACAAATAAAACTTATATATACTTACATTCAACGTGCTAATTTGTTGCAAACTAAATGCCTATAACTATGCGCTAAATTATCTGTGTCCATTTTAAAATTAATTCTTTTTTCTACAGGTGTGTTAATTATCTCTAACATTTCTAACATATAACGTTTCTAATAATTAATCTCAGTTTTTATTCTTGAAACATTTTCAAAATTAGGATAATGATTTAATTCAGGAATCATTCCGAAAATTATTGTTAATAACAACGAAGAATCTTTCAAATATTTTCAACAGGGATATTTTGCGAGGTTTTCAAGAGGCAGTAGCAGAATGTGAACAGCGGTTACACATCAAGATTTTAAGATTAGCTATTAAGAAAAACATGATTTATTGAAGCATTTTCAAAAGGAAAGGGTAATGTATTTAGGAAATTTGGAGAGATTTTTAACAAAAGAAGAGATGGATGAATTTTTATATTTTGGTAAAGCTAGGACATAAGAAAAAATTTGAGCAACTAAAAAATCAGCAGGTAAAAGATCTAGGGATTAGATTTAATGATAAATGGTTTGTCTATAAGAAAAATCTGGATTTTGCTAGGAATATTAGATGAATTCTTTCGTTCGGACAGAAATATGCCAGTATGACAGTGAGAAGGGAAGGTCTTCCAATTATGAAGAGGGAGAAGATTTTGTGCAAATATTAGCAAATAAAGAAAACCAGGAAATAGCTAGAAATAGATTTACAACAATCATTTGAACAGAATGACGTTAAGTAACAGAGATAGATTTATGTTAGATAAAGTTAAAGAGGCAGAAAATTTTCTAAGAAGATATAAGGATATTCTTATTTTAAAGGCAGATAAAGGTAACACTATGGTAGCTATGTATATATAAACAGGATTATGATTTAAGAATAAATAATATTGTTGGGGATTTATCCAGTTAATGAATAAAGATCCTACAGGCAGATTACAGAAGATAAATAACAGTTTAGTAGATGAATTATTTAGAAAGGAAATTTTGAACAATATTGAGAAAAATAGAATTAAGACAAATATAGCTGTTGCACCTAGATTGTATGGATTACCGAAAATCCATAAAATTTATTTTCCATTAAGGCCAATTTGCTCATTTGTTAATTCACCTTCTTATGAACTTTGCAAATATATTGTAAAAATTCTAAAGAAGATTACTGACAATTCGGAGTATAATATTAGGAATTCATTGCAGTTTAAACAGAGGATAAAAGATCAAAGTATAAATAAGGATGAGAAATTAATTTCTTTCGATGTAGTCTCACTATTTCCTAGTATACCAGTTGAACTAGCAATGAGCACCATAGAGGATAAGTGGGGATTAATAACACAACACACAATGATGGGAAAAAGTTTATTTTTGCGTATTTTGAAATTTTGTATAGAGGATAATAGGTATTTTCAGTATAATGGGAAGATATATACGCAAATAAATGGACTACCAATGGGATCTCCAGCTTCCCCTATTATAGCTGACATTGTAATGGAGAAGTTATTGGACAGCTCTATAGGGAGATTGAATAAAAAACCGAGAATGATGACTAAATATGTAGATGATTTGTTTTGTATCATTCCTGATTCGGCTATTGAGGCTTTGAATGATAATAGGCTTGTTATGGATTGGTATCAAAAGCCTACTGCATCAGGAAGGATAATAAATTATTTTTCAAAACATAGTAAGAATATAATCATCAACACGGCTAAGAATTTTGTTGAAAGTGATGAAGAATTTCATAGGGGAAACGTTATTAAAATTAGGAACTTGCTGGAAGATAATGATTTTCCATCTGAGCTAATTTATAAATTTATAAATCAATTTGGAAGGAGAAATACTCATAATGTAGTTAATTTAACAGACCCAAAAACTCATAGACCACTAACGTATATACCGGGTTTGACAGAAAGGTTAGCACGATCTAATATATTTAATAGGGAAAAATATAGAATGGCTCATAAGAGTTATAATACGTTAGATACATTATTTAGTAAAACTAAGGATAGACTTAGTAAAATGGATAATGCTAATAAACTCTATAACATTCCATGTAAGGGAAATAATCAGGAGAATTGTAATAAAGTATACATAGGAACAACGAAAAACAAATTAAGGACACGGATTGCAGGACATAAATCAGACCAAAAATATAGGCATATTAATTCACAGAAAACAGCGTTATCTTCTCATTGCTCTAGATTAAATCATTATCCTAATTTTGAAAATGTTTCAATGATAAAAACTTAGATTAATTATAAGAAACGTTATATGTTAGAAATGTTAGAGATTATTAACACACCTGTAGAAAAAAGAATTAATTTTAAAATGGACACCGATAATTTAGCGCATAGTTATAGGCATTTAGTTTGCAACAAATTAGCACGTTGAATGTATATATAAGTTTTATTTGTCGGGCTATTTTTTTACATTGCTTTTTATAAAAAAAAAATTATGTTAATGTAAATGGTGTTCTGTGAGCAACATGTGCCATGCTGATTTGCTTAAGTATTAGGTACAACATGTTCTAAACTTTAACAGGGCATGTGTTGGTTGCAGAATAAGTTTAATTTAAATTATGTTATATTTTAATTTTTCAATTTGTTAATATTTTTAAGAATTTTTCTTTGTGTATGAACTAAAATTTTTCTTAGTGTATGAATTTTTTGTGTATAGGAATTTTTTGACAATAGTTTTTCAATTTAAATTTATAACATTTAATTTCTCCTGACGACGATAACAAATTGTTATCGAAATATCAAGAAACAAAAGATTTTTAATTGTAAATTTTTTATAAAAAACAAAAAACAAAGATCTGAAGCTTCAAAAATTATATTTATATATTTGATGACTATATTAAATGAACCAAACACTTAATACCGTGACATCAAATTTTACCTCTATTTCTTATTACACAAAATGATTTTGGTATTAGCTTGTTTTTTTTTATAAAAACTTTTCAATTTGAAAGAATTACACAAGTTCAAAAAATGATTTTTGATAATAACTTTGCTTTTATTATAAAAAATTTTAAATTTGAAAAAAGATATATACGCACTTGAAAACGAATTTCTCGAAAAACGACTGTTAATTCAAAAAAACAATGGGGGCAATACCACAGCGATGCTCAAAGATGTATTTTAAAATCTAATACTCTGAACATCCACTGAAAGAAAAAAACATGACACAGAAAGAACGAGGGAAATTTTGAACGAAAGCTATCCAAATTGAACAGTACACTATTGAACGAAAAGTGGTCAGTTTAATGACCGGTTAATTTCGTTCACTGAGATGATCCGTTCAATTTAACCCGTTCGTTCAAGAGCGACGCAGCTCTATTGCAGCATTATAATCTAACAAAACTATTTTAACCAACACTACACCGTACGCATAATAATTGAAATATTTTTAAATCGAACCATTTTATGTGTTATTTTACATCTTTATACACACGGGAATGGTCCTTAATATTGAGCAATGTTTTTTTTCGGAAAACAGTCGGCTAGTTTTGTAAATTTATATACCTAGCAATTAGTAAAAAATCTAACAGTTAAGAAAATTTATGTTATATATGAAACTATATAAAGCTAAATTAGTAATTCTGTAAATTTCGTAATATTTAATATATGTCTAAGAATTTTTGCAAGGTTAAAATCAAGAAGCCTCAAGTTATGAGTCATTTCTTTAAGCTAAATTGCCGACCAATGTAACTGCAATGACATATCTAAGGTATCTAATATTATTTGACAGATTTTTGTCTATGGAGCGTAAAATAAAATCAAAAAGACAATATGAAATCGTGCGAGTGTTAAAGGTTAAACGTACATTCTGTAAAGCTTTATTTATAGAGCAACTCAAGCGCTTAGATTTTAGATTTAAATCGAAGCGTTAAATAGAACTAATAAATAGATAGGTCTGAAAAAATCAAATGTATGATTACTAATTAGCACAAAAATAGAGAAACGATTGCTTTGAAACACATTTACTGAGGAAACGGTGAAGCTTACTCTATTATGATCTGTCTGGATTTTTCAGTTGCAGAGCGTTGAAGTGGCGAACATTGCCTACCACATTACATCTCCTTCATTATGTGTGCAACACTTTGTGTTCAATGAATGCAAATTTTCCAAGTGTGTTGTGAGCCTAGTCAATGGAATTCCCAAAAATGAATTTCGTTCATTTTAGTTGTAAGTCAAACGTTATATAACATCAGCTTCAGCAGAGGTGATGCCTTCGGTGAGTGTCAATTGTAACGCACATCATTCTTTAAATTCTAATCCAATTCTTTTCCGCATTCTTCCGGTGATCGTTTATGGAAATGGCATCAACATAGCTACCTACGCCTTTTTCGATGACGGATCGTCCTTAAGCCTAATTGACGAGCAACTTTTCAAAGTTTTAAAAATGGGGGAAAACGTATACGTGGGACTTCCGATATGAACCGAAATGAACACGACTCAATGACAGCAGATATTGCGATGTCCACGGCTGATAGCACAAAGTGTTTTTTTCTACAATTAGTTCACACCGTAAAAAGGCTAGACTTACCATTGCAAACTATTGATGCTACTATGCTGCAGCATAAGTACAAACATTTGAAATATATTCCTTTGAAATCTTACGCAAATGCTACACCACGAATTTTAATTGGGTTAAACAATACACGCGTTGGCCAATGTTTGAAGGGGAAAGAGGGTAAGCCAAATGAACGAACGGCAGAAAAGACACGCCTTGGATGGGTTATTAAAGGTAATGTGGACTCGAATATCCTTATGATTAAGGCTGTCCTACACCACTCATATTCATTGTGCCGTTCAGAACACAACTCTGCTGAAGAACTTATTAATATCGTTAGTAAATGAAAACTCTATTAACATGGTATGTGATAAATCGAACAAAGTATCTCTCGAAGATAGTCAAGCTAATCAGCAGCTAGAACAGCTTGCCCGTCGTGTAGGCCAGCAGTTTGAAACAAGTTTATTGTGGCGTTACCAAAAGACTTTGCCTGATGAAAGTTTTCTCATGGGCAAAAAAAAGAGCCACAATTTTACAAACAAAAATGGAAAATGAGTCAAATTTATGCAATGTTCTGCAATCGAAAATGGCTGATTACATATCAAAATGCTATTCAAGAAAGTTACTTCCCCTTGAGCTGCAAGCTCCACGTAGCTGATATTTGCCAGTCTTTCCAGTTATCAATCCCAATAAGCCTGGAAAGATTCGGCTGGTATGGGATGCGGCAGCGAAAGTAAGTGGAATTTCTCTAAATTCTATGTTGCTGAAGAGTCCCGATCAGCTAACATCACCCGTGAACGTAATTAGAAAATTTCGACAAAAAAAAATAGCCATAGTAGGGGATATAGCTGAGATGTTTCATCAGGTTAAAATGCGACACGAAGACCAACAATTTCAACGATTCCTTTGGCAAGATACTGATGCTTCAAAATTTGAAACGCACATAAAAACGCTGAAGATTTTAAAAAACAATATCCCGAGGCCTTCCGCTGTATCATAGCTACGGATGTTAAGTTTGTGCACTCTCAGGCGGGATTCCATATAAGAAACTGGGTTTCCAACTCAAAGGAAGCTTTGGAGACACTCAAGTACACAACTGATGATCAAATAAGTTATAATAGTGATGAAACATCTGCACCAGAAAAAGTCTTAGGCATGTGGTGGGTGGCGTTGGGTGTCTATACATGACAATGTTGCCGACGAAGCCACAAAATGGAAAAGAACACAAGCATTCACGCAAGATTGCCGGTGGCTAAACAACCTATCATTTTTAAAAGCATGCGAAGCGCAGCGGCCAAGCAGAAACTCCCAAAGAATGCGAATTACGGCCCTGTTACGTTGGTCTTCATAGACTGCAAACCAATAATCAATCATTTGTGCTTTCCGCGGCAAATCGAATTGGAACATGGAACCGTCTTGGTCGAGTTGTAGCATTAATTTTGCATGGCGTTAAACGTTGGAAGAGTTTCGTTACGAACGAACGAATTGCTGAGTCAAACAGAACACCCGTGCAGCTGAATAGCTGCTTTTCAAGGAAGCCCAGAAAGTATGTAAGGAAGATATCATCTTGCTGGCACAAGGTACCCCAGCACCCAAGTCTTACTCATTGTATAAATTAATAGATACAGAAGGCTACCTCCGACTTGGTGGCCGTACCAAGCTATGGAACGGCATAGGCCCCATTATAATGCCACGCATTAACAAGACGTATCATCAGCGATTTTCATTCGAGATACCATCATGCCAACCATGAAACAGTAGTAAATGAGTTATGGCAAGCATTTTGGATTCCCAAATTGTGTTCGGAAGTGTACAATAGTAGAAAAAGATGCCAACGTTGCTGTAACAGTTCCGCTCGTCCTAAGCCACCGGGTATGGGAGGTCTACCCTCAATAATACTTGCGGCTTTCTGTAGACCATATGGCCCTGTTTAACAACACGTGCAATCCATCTGAAAATCACGTATAGTCTATCGACAGACTCCTGCCAGTTGAAATTTGGAGTGACAATGGCAGAATAAACGTAATAAAAAGTAAGATATGTTTTCTACTGTCATTCTGCTAAATATGATATGGTATATATATATATATATATATATATATATATATATATATATATATATATATATATATATATATATATATATATATATATATATATATATATATATATATATATATATATATATATATATATATATATATATATATATATATATATATATATATATATATATATATATATATATATATATATATATATATATATATATTTTTTTTTTTTTTTTTTCGTAGTTCATTTTCATATTGTTAATTTGTATAGTTGTTTAAGTTCGCTTACGCGGCATTTTCATGAAAACCCCGGTCTAGGCTATATCTCGGGTTTATATGGCCCGATATCGAAAATTTTTATTTTTCATATTTATATGACCCTATTTCATTACCAGAACTGATTTTGAGCACAAAAAAATTGTTTAAGTTCGCTTTCGCGACATTTTCATGAAAAACCCGGTTTGGGCTATATCTCGGGTATATATGGACCGATATCGGAAATTTTCATTTTCCATATTTATGTAGCCTAATTTTATTACCAGAACTGCATTTGAGCAAAAAAAAATGTATTTAGCTTCGCCTATGCGACATTTTCATTAAAAATCCGATTTGGGCTATATCTCGGGTATATATGGACCGATATCTGAAAAAAAAAATTTTTGTCTTTTAGTCACCTTGCTTAATAAGTGTGTGAAGTTTGAAGTAAAACGAACAACTTTTGTTTTCAAAAATTTTCATACAAAACTGCAAAAAAAAAAGGCTTTTTTTCGGAATTTTGGATATATCTCAGCTATACGTGGACCGATATTACTGAATTTCAATAGCAAACCATGAATCGATGGGGTAAAAGAATGGTGAAAGAAAAAAGTTTCTAAGTCTAATGGTTTTCTCAGAAACGGTATTTCAACAGCGGACAGACGGACAGACGGACATCGCTTAATCGACTTTTCCATTAATTCTGATTCAGAATATATATATACTTTATAGGGTCGCAAAAAAAAACTGTAGAAATTACAAACGGAATCACAAACTTATAAATACCCTTTACATTTTTGTGAAGGGTATAAAAATTGTGATTAAAGTCCTGCCAGTGCTGGACAAAAATTTATTTTTATGCGAATATTATTTCAGAATTCAGTCATCTGTTTAGAGCTCTAATGGTAGCCAAAGTATCCCTCCTTCTCAGACGGGTATGACCACCAAAGTTAAGGATATTAACTGCAAGTGGATTTGGATGGATTTCAAGTTTGTTAATATATAGTTTGTTAATATATAATATATTTCACAAAAGGTACGTTCAGATCTGCGTGGATTCGTGAGTTTTTAACGTACCAAGGAGCATTTGTAATTCGACGGAGAATTCTATTTTGACTTCT
The DNA here is from genome assembly GCA_914767995.1 of Thecocarcelia acutangulata. Taxonomy (NCBI): domain Eukaryota; kingdom Metazoa; phylum Arthropoda; class Insecta; order Diptera; family Tachinidae; genus Thecocarcelia; species Thecocarcelia acutangulata. Next base: position 53,290,633 of record OU612098.1, on the reverse strand, counting down.
TTGAATTTTTTCAATGTTGGATGCCGAGGCTGTGCCACATAATTGAATTCCATAGCACCATATTGGCTTTAGAATCGAGTTGTACAGCAAAAGTTTACAATCAAGCTTCAAGGTTGAATTTCTGTCTATTAGCCAGTTAATTTGCACTGCTTTCAATTTCATCTGCGTTACTTTTGCCTCGATGTGCGACTTCCATGTTAGTCTACGGTCAAGATGAATACCGAGGTATTTGACTTCACTGTGTTGAGGTATTACTTTATTGTCAATAGTAATGGGTGAGCATGTTCCTAGACGCAGTGCGAATGTAACATGGGCACACTTTTGTTCATTAACCTTGATTTTCCAAAGCTTGAGCCATTTCTCTAGTTTGTCGATATGTTCCTGTAAATTTATTGATGCTTGCTGGTGGTTACTATGTATGCTAAGGAATGATGTATCATCTGCAAATATTGAAGTGTGAATGTTGGTGCTTGTCGGCATGTCAGATGCGTAGATCGAATATAAGATAGGCCCTAATATGCTGCCTTGGGGAACTCCAGCTTCAAAAGGCTAGGCGGGGCTTATGAAATCGCCTTCTTTTATTATAAATTGGCGACAATATAAATAGCTTTCCAACAGGTTATGTACGTTTGCATTAAGCCATCGTGCCACACTTTATCAAAAGCTTGTGAGACGTCGATGAATAAGGCAGAGCAATATTTTTTATCTTCAAATGCCTTTCTTATGACGTTAACTAGCCTGTGTGTTTGCTCAATGGTGCCATGTTTCGCTCTAAAACCAAATTGGTGATCAGGAAGACATTCAACTTTATGAAGCATTGGATTCAACTTCGCCTTTAGCAATTTTTCGAAAAGTTTTGAAATTGTTGTCAGTAGACTTATTGGACGATATGATTCTACTTTCGTGTGATCCTTCCCTGGCTTAGGAACCATTGTTATCATGGACACCTTCCACTCTGCAAGGTAATACTCAAATCGTAAAATAGCATTAAAAATAAAAAGAACAATTCTTTTAGCTACTCGAGGCAGCTCTACGAGCATTTTGTTGCTGATTTTATCCATACCTGGAGCTTTTTTAAGGTTTAGATTACCAATAGCATTTTCAACTTCTTGGAAATTGAATCTTAAAGGCACAGGAGGTCTACAAACAATAGGTGGCAACTCATTTGCATTATCAGACCTATTTGTGGTAAAAACGTTTTTCAAATGGTTAACAAATAAATTACCCTTTTCCGAGTCATCTCTAGCCCAGTCACCAGATGGTTCTCGCAAAGGCGGCTTACCTCTAACTGGTCTTTTTAAACCCTTAGTCGCCCGCCATAAAGAATAGTCGGACTGAGGAGTGCCATCCATATTTTCTAAATACGTTTGTAGAGAAGCCGTTTTTTGGTTTCCAAGCAAATTTCTTAGTTGATTTGTGCACTCACGGAGCCTTGTTTTTAGTTGCGGAGACCTGCGAAGTTGCCACTCTCGTCGGACTTTTCTTTTTTTTCAAACACAAGTTGCTCGATTTCTGAAGAATATGTTCTACCAACTAATGTCAATTTTCAATGAATATTTCTGCGTGTTAAATAAACGCTAGAGCCAAGCTCAGCGGCTTGTTTAAGGTTTTCGCTAAAGTTGCTTAGTGACGCATTGATATTTTCAGGTGTTCTTAAAACAATATTCTCAGTGCAATGGGTACTCAAATTTTTTTATATTTTAGCCAATTCACTCGGTTAACAGTCCTATGCAAATTATTAATCGAGGACCAAGTCTCCTGGGGAAAGCGTACTGAAATAATAGTAGGTGAATGATCCGATGACAAGTCTAACGATGGCTCAGCTTGCACTCATTCCACAGGGAACCCCTTTACCACTCCAAAATCAATCACATCAGGAATCTTATGCCGGTCAGTTGGCCAGTAAGTGGGATGTCCGCTTGATATTACGTCTAAGCCCATTTTAGAAATTGTATCAAAAAGCACCCGACCCTTCGGGGTGATTAAACGTGATCCCCAAAAAATGTGTTTTGCATTGTAATCTCCAGCTGCTATAAAACGAGGTCCTAATGAGGTGAAAAAACTTGAATATTGTGATACTGCCACTGAGAATCGAGGTGGCGAATAAATCGATGAGATAACCAATTTGTAATGAAAATTTTCCACACAGATATTAGTTGCTTGAAGATAGTCCTCACATGTGCCGTTCAACAAAAAATGCTTTATCCTAGATTTTATCAAGATTGCGGAACCGCCACAAGCTCTTAATTAGCCATTAATTTTGAAGAAGCTTGTTGGCGTCAAGTGAGTTTCTGCAATCATCATTATATCGATCTGCTTATCCATCAGGAAGTATTCGAGTTCATTTTTGTGTTGGCGGATGCCGTTCGCGTTCCAGAAACATATTTTTAACCAAATCATTTTTTCGAAATTACCTGCAAAATGGTGGATTGCATTTTCACCATTTCCTGCATCATCGTCATCATAGATGACGTAAAAGTGTTTATAGTTTGAATAAGGGTCTGTATTGTTGCCTCAAGGTTACTGAAATTTTGATCGGGCGGTTGAGATATAGATTGTTGATTCGGGTTTGCGAATGTAGACTTAACTACATTAGCATAAGAAATTTGATTTTGAACGGTTATGTCTGTGGTTGACTGTCCTGTCGGAGGAAAAGAATTATTAGAAAAAATTTGAGTCTGCTGTGGTGGCTTAGAAGCAATTATTGGTTTGCTGTTCATTGAGCGCTTGAGGTGGGTGTAGGCGGAGCAATCTCTATAATGCAAATGCAATTATTGCATTTTTTAATTTTTGGGTCGAATTTCGGCTTATTGCATTGTGCTGTACCATGGAATTCTCCACACACAACACAAACTATAGGCAACTTGCAGTACGCTTTCGTGTGGCCAGATTCTTGGCAGTTGTGGCACTGTACTGGTCCTAAGCGCTTATGCGGTTCCTTTACGGTTATTTGTCGATGTAAAAAGTATTTTAAACTATATATTGGATGAACTTCATTCTTCTTTAAAGTCACATCTCCTGGCTCTAATTCAACACTAAACATTTTCATAGTTAACATGGATTTTAGTTTCGTTAATGTTACCGTGCTTGATGGAGGTAACGTTAAATGTATTTTCTCCGATTACTGAAACAATTTTTCTTACCAGTTCATTGGAGGCAGATTCCCTTAAATAAATTGGTGGTGGTTTAAACGATTTTTTTGACGATCCTGTTGGCTCAACCGTTTGAAGAATAGAAAATCTGTTTTGATCGGTTGGTCCAGCGGTGTCAGCATCTTTAGAGATTTTAGATTTGGATGCAATTTGAGCAGATTTAGGGCTTCGCTGACGTTTAGTGATGGTGATATACCTATCCATGCCTACTTGCGTTTTTGGTTTATTGGCATTAATTAGAGTAGAAGATCTTTTATCTTCTGTTGTCTATGTTAGGCGAGCCGGAACGGGAGCGGATTTTATCTCTTGTAGAAAGAAAATTATCCAATGATTGCTTTATAGATTCTTCTTCAGAAGTCCATATGCTTTTACTGGTAGCGCTAGACTCTTTTTCAAAATTATTTCTGATGGGATCACTCATACAGAAAACAAAACTTTAATGTGTAGCTTTTTTCCAACTGGATAGATAATCTTCACGCACAATAACAACAATAACAATGCACTGCCACCGCACTTTTTATATTGAAATTGATTTTATTGTTTAGTCAATGAAATGTGAGGAATTTATTTTCCCGTTGTTTTTTTTTAATAATTTGTTATTGTTTTTACAATTTAATACAATATATTATTCAAACAATTAAGTTTTTTAAATTAAAAATTGTTTGGTTTGTACATATGTACAACAGGTTTTTAGTTCAAGTTTTTCCTTTCTTAATTTTTTCTTAAGAAGGATTTTTTACAATACAAATTTGCTAAAAACCTGTTGTACATATGTACAAACCAAACAATTTTTAATTTAAAAAATTATAAAAGTTCAACAAAAATTTAACAAATTAATATTTACATCTCTGGGTCCGGAGAATATTAAATACAAAAATATGTACGTATGTTAATAAATAAAAATAAATACCGCTAGTTTAGAGACAGCAAACGCTGTACAAACAAGTGGGCAATTAACAAAATGCATATGTGATTCAATATGAGATGAATATAGATAGAAAATAATTAAATGCTCGGTGGCTTAATAGTTAAAGCAGTAGATCATGATACGTCATGTCCCGAGTTCGAATCCCAGTGGGTGCTGATGAGTAGTGTAGCGACTACGAAACAGCTAGTTGTCCCCCAGCTAAAGATTTGATTATTATTTTTCTTGTCTTCTTCAATCAATAATTATTGATCACAGCAAATTTGTATTGTAAAAAATCCTTCTTAAGAAAAAATTAAGAAAGGAAAAACTTGAACTAAAAACCTGTTGTACATATGTACAAACCAAACAATTTTTAATTTAAAAAATTATAAAAGTTCAACAAAAATTTAACAAATTAATATTTACATCTCTGGGTCCGGAGAATATTAAATACAAAAATATGTATGTTAATAAATAAAAATAAATACCGCTAGTTTAGAGACAGCAAACGCTGTACAAACAAGTGGGCAATTAACAAAATGCATATGTGATTCAATATGAGATGAATATAGATAGAAAATAATTAAATGCTCGGTGGCTTAATAGTTAAAGCAGTAGATCATGATACGTCATGTCCCGAGTTCGAATCCCAGTGGGTGCTGATGAGTAGTGTAGCGACTACGAAACAGCTAGTTGTCGGGGGACAACTAGCTAAAGATTTGATTATTATTTTTCTTGTCTTCTTCAATCAATAATTATTGATCACAGCAAATTTGTATTGTAAAAAATCCTTCTTAAGAAAAAATTAAGAAAGGAAAAACTTGAACTAAAAACCTGTTGTACATATGTACAAACCAAACAATTTTTAATTTAAAAAATTATAAAAGTTCAACAAAAATTTAACAAATTAATTAAGTTTTTTATTCGCTATTTAAGCTTCTAACATTTATACCAGTAAAAAAATTATAAATAGCTTGTTTTCTATGGTGTAAAGAAATGTTAGAGACGTTTATAAATAGAAAAGCTTGTTTTTTGTGTTTTGACGGATATTGTTAGAGCATTTTTCTTTTTAAATTCTCAGCAATTTATTTGGATTGTTGGGATATAAAGTTGAATGTTTGAGAATATCTTTCAAAAATTTCCAAAGTCTACTGATGATTAGGGTAGTTCCTATGAAATGTCGACATATAGATAGCTGGGAAACATAGAAAACAAGCTATCTATAATTTTTTTACTGGTACAATATATTATTGTTCTTATATGTAAGTTTAAAAATTAGTGAGCACAATGATTTGTTTGTTGTTTTTTTTTTTTTTTTTTTGTTCACTGCTTAATAACACGACTCTGCGGTTGGAGAGTCACAGAGTGGGTAATTAAACGTGATCCCCAAAAAGTGTGCTTAGCGGTATAGTCGCCAGCCGCTAAAAATCGAGGCCCAAGTGATTTGAAAAAATGAGCATACTGATTTTCTGTTACTAAATCGAGGATATAACGATTTTTTCATAAAAATATTCAATGCATATATTAGGTGCTTGGAGATACTCCTCACGTGTCTCGTTCATTAAATAGTGATTAATTCTGGATGTTATTAGAATTGCCGATCCTCCGCAAGATCTTTCACGGGGATCTTTAGTGTCATATAATGTGTAGCCATTAATTTTGAAATAACTGTTGGCAGTCAAATGGGTTTCAGCAATCAACATTATGTCGATTTGCTTTTCCATAAGGAAGTGCTCAAGTTCATTTTTGTGTTGGCGGATGCCGTTTGCGTTCCAGAAACATGTTTTTAACCAACTAATTTTTTTTAAAATTGCCTGCAAAATAGTGGATTGCATTTTCAGCATTTCCTGCATCATGTTCGTCATGGAAACCGTAAATGTATTTATAGATTGAACAAGAGTCTGCAGAGTTGCCTCAAGATTGCTAAAATTTTGGTCGGGGTTTTGAGGCTTGGGCTCCTGATTCGGATTTTACTACATTCGCATAGGAAATTTGTTTAGGATTTTGCAAGTTTACATGGCTGGTTGAATGGCGTACCTGGGGAAAATTGTTTGAGGAAGTGGTTTTTGACTGCTGGGGTGGCATATTTAAAATTGATGGCCTATTTGTCATTGACCTCTTGAAGTAAGTATAGACAGGGCAACCCCTGCAGTTTGCAGTATGGTTACCTCCACAATTACTGCATTTTTTAACGCTTGAGTCAGTCTTAGGTTTTTTGCACTGTGATGTACAGTGAAGTTCTCCACACACAAAGCAAACTGCGGGCAGCTTACAATAGGCCTTAGTATGGCCAAATTCTTGGCAGTTTAGGCATTGAACGGGACCTAAACGCTTATGAGGCTCCTCAACGATAACCTTACGATGCAAAAGATATTTGAGGTTATAAATTGGATGCACTTCATTATTTTTCAGGAGAACATCTCTAGGTTTCAATTCAACCCTAAACATGGATTTCACGGTTTCTAATATTAACCACATTTTTAATTTTGAAGCCATTGTCTTCTAGTCCGGTTTTGACCTCATTCGTGTCAACAAAAGGGTCAATCCGTTTTATAACGACCTGAATACCTTTGGCACTTTTAAGCTAATATGTGTAAAATGATCGTTTCTCCTTCTCTAGAACGTCAGACAATTTTCGGTATTCATTTTCACTGTTTACCTGGATTTTCGTTTCATTGAGGCTTCGCTGCCGTTTAACCACGGTTATGTACCTGTCCATGCCTACTTGGGTTTTTGGCTTATCATCAACGATTAAACTGGAAGAAATTTTGTCTTTAGTTCTAACAACAATATTTGGCGAACACGATCGCGGGCGTTTCCTATCTCTTAGAGACAGGAAATTTTCCAATGATTTTTTCACCGATTCTTCAGAAATCCAAAGGTTTTTTCTAGCGGAGCTAAGCTCTTTTTCAGAATTACATCTGATAGGTACACTCATGCAATTAATTGTTTCTATTTTTCATATACAATTTAAAGTGGTATTTAAAAAAAAATGTCACAAAGTTTTTTCTTTTAAACAAAAACACTCTGTTCACCTATTACGGTTTTTACTTAATCCCGTTTTATTTTTTTACTTTGCGATCACAGAACAAACACGTCCGTTCACTATCGAAGCTAAACAACAACTCAATAATTCGCTTTCGTTGCCCTCAAAAACAGCGAATTCAACTCTTAGTGCAGACTCTTACGGAGGATGCATTCAAACAATAGTTAATAATAAATTAAATAATTAAATGAATAACTAAATAAATAGAAATATATGAAAAAACGGGAGCACGACTTCACGTGTATTGCTCCAAAACGAGACCTCCGACTTTGAGCGTTACACTTGTTTGCGGGGTTGCAAACAAACTTCTGGAAGAATATGAAAAAATTGAGTATATAAATGTAGCTGGTTTGCGGGATTGCAAACTGATAGAGAATAATTTTTTGCGAAAATGGTTTTAACTCCAGCTTGTTTGCGGGATTGCAAACAAACTTCAGGAACAATATGAAAAAATTGAGTATGCGAATGTAGCTCGTTTGCGGGATTGCAAACTAATTTAAGAATAGTTTTATGTAAAAAAGTCTTTTTACTCCAGCTTGTTTGCGGGGTTGCAAACAAATTCCAGAAAGAATATGAAAAAATTGAGTATATGAATGTTACTTGTTTGCGGGATTGCAAACTAATTTAAGAATAATTTTATGTGCAAATGTCTCCAACTTGTTTGCGGGGTTGCAAACAAACTTCTGGAAGAATACGAAAAAATTGAGTATATAAATGTAACTTATTTGCGGGACTGCAAACAAAATTTCACTACATATGTAAGTACAGCTCGTTCGCGGGATTGCAAACCAAGTTCTCAGACAAATTGGAATTTTATCAAATACAGTTTGTTTGCAGGGTTGCAAGCAAATATCGAATAAATTTAACTTTTATTAATGTTGTTTTCATAAAAGTTTGTTTGCGGGGATGCACACAAACTTCCAAAAATATAAGATTTTATTAAAAAAATTTTTGCGAGTTTGCAAACAAAACTTCCATTAGCTAATAATAAAATTGTATGTTTTTGTGTACACAGTACGTATTTCAGATATTCTACTTTTATTTAAAATTGTTTTCGTAATCAGAGCAGCATATGTGTATGCATTTAATATATTGATTTCTAAACGATTATTATGTGCACGCTTATGAAAATGGATGTATGTATCAGTGCCCACTATGATTTACATGCGGAATTGAAAATTATAAATTATTTGCTGTATCTTCTTCAATAACTTCTCATTCTTCTAAGTATTAGAAGTTTTTTCGAATTTTTAATTCCTATTTAATATTTATTAATATTTACGCGATTTTCCAAGTGCAGCTATCTGGCATCACTCACAATTGTGAAAAAAATTTACATCAGCACCTGCCTTGCGGCCTTATCTGATGATGAACCAGTTCCACGGAGTGAATTATTCATGATTCACCAGCGCCCCCGTGTGGCTTACCAGGCTTACACAATTCTCTAGCAATTCTTGCCATATGATTGTGGTCATATGAACAGCTTCTTGTTTTGGAGGCCTTCTAATCCCTCCTGTATGAAATTTCCTAGCAATCAATGGAGGACAAGGCTTAATGAGCTGGTAGGCCGAAGCCCACTAAGAGCATCTGTTGTATAGCCAACAGATCCTCGGGAGATTGTTAGTCCCCGAAAAAAGCCACACACCAAACAATTAGGAAGGATACTAACACTCCCTTCCTGCGTTTTAGGAAGAACGTTTCAGCCAAGGTAGGCCCTCAACCATGGTCGACCCGCATGCAGAACTACCCGGGGGCCATGCTGATCCCCGTTCTGCCCATTTATACCCTTGGTAATGGTTTCGGAAGCCAACACAACATAAGTCCTGCAGCTTCCCAGAGTTTTGTTTGCCGCACCAAACGAGGGACCCCTTCTCCTCTTTTCCCCGAAAAACAGAGCGGCCAAGTTAGGAACACGCCAAGGCAAAACCTGTTCCCCGGGGGGAGGCATCACTCATAGTAAAATATCAAATTAACAGAGAATATAATCTTAAGAGATCAAGTTTTCTCTTACATTTAATGAAATATTGGTGGTTGGTTTCTCTCCAACAACAATTGCATATAAGATTGCGGTAATTATTTTTACTATTTGTATTTTGTATATATGTTAATATAATATTAGAAATATATGTATTTTGTTTATGCCTTTTGGTAAATCTCTACAGTTCTAAGTAATTTTTGCAAAAAATTTGTTGTTGTTCTAACTGTTCTTTTTATGCTTTTCTATAACTGGGTATATTTATATATGTATACATATGTATGTACATACATACATAAGAATATGTATATGACAATTTATCTCTAGTTCTACAACTTTGGATTAATTTTAAATGTACTTATGTATGTTTGTATGTCTGAATAGCTAGTATGTGCATGCATACATTGAAGTACCTACGTAGTTATGTAGGTACGTAATTAATATTTTTTAGTACTCACGTTTCTGCTGAAATTTTTTGGGAGCTGATCTTGAGCTTTTCGACCTTCGGGTTCCCAGAGTCTGCAGCGCTTGACAAATATTCTCCTGGTATTGCTTCTAATCTTGCTTTTTCGCACACTACTCTTGCAGACGTCTTTTAAAATCGTTGTTTAAACATACAAATGTGTACATAAGTATGAAAATGTAATTTTTTTATACAACTTTATACGACTCCTCTGAAATTAGCACATACATAAAAGTACATACATATATACATAGATTCTTATGCACATACAACTGAGCACCAATTATTTTTTATTTGTTTAATTAATCAAATTTTCTATTATTTAAGAACTTTCTTTCTTTATTTAAATTTCCTTTGCTTGCTGTCATATGGTTTTATGTGCAGTCTTTTCTAAAGACTTCAAAGTTGCTTTATTTTATAAATGCGGCAGTACTTTATTCGTCGTTAATCAGGTTGCGAATAGTGGACTGTATAAATGATAGAGCCAATCTAGTGTTTTTTTTTTTTTTTTTTCCGAAAAGGACCATGAACAGTTTTTGGTTAGATTCAAATCTATGATCTAAATGGTCACCAAACTGGAAAGTGGATTGGGAATACTCTTAATTTATTTAAACTTACTTGCAGGAGGGGATTCCTGATAATAAAAAGATACTTTACCACTTACATTAACAGCCAGTTCGCCGATGTCGAAAGGAAAAGTTCATTCGCATTCAGGGCGAAAGAAAATCGATTTTAGTTTTTCCTAATTTTATTCTATGCGAACGATATGTCAAAATTCAATTAAAATACATAAGTTTATGCGAACGAACAATAGTGTCATAGACGAACCCAAATTTATCCGAATGTGAGTGACTGGCATTCTTTCGCATACATTTTCATTCGATATCGTCGAACAGGCTGTAAGTTTAGAATATTTATTACAAGGCGGTAGTCTTCAAATTAGTTGGAAAACCTCTGAGGAAGCTGCTGGTGTCGATCAGTTTTGGTTGAGCGTTCGAAAAACAATCCCCGTCATAAATTCAGAAATCATCATCGAACCAGCAGCTTCGTTCAGTTATGTTTTCATTCAAAAATAATAAATACATTCACAATATGTACAAGATTGGGGCACACTACAATGAACAATGAACAGTATCATTTATGTTTAAACACCATTGCTTTGACCAAATTCTTTTTCCCCCTTTTTTACATTCATCTTTTAAATATTCGTATTATTTTATCTTGTTTACATTGATTTCTTCTAAATTTTCCAGTTAAAGATCATCTTTTTCTAGCCACAACACTTCATTTATTATAATATATGCTATTGTTTTATCTGCGGTCATCTTTTCTCAACAAAATTTTTTTTACAAATGTGGTTGTGACTTAATGTTTTACACAGAGTTGCACAATTTGTGTGCAAAACACAGCGGCCAAATCACCGCATACGATATCGAGCAAAATTATCGAAATTTTTCATTTTGGTATCCTTGCATACGATATCGAATAAATTGTATTGCAATAATATAAAAAAGTTAAAGGATTTATTATTTGTATTCCTGCTTTTAGGAAACGTATGGTCTTCAATCTATTACATTTTGTTTAATTTACGATTCAATATGCATCGTTTGCCATAATTTAGATGTATCGTAATGTTATTCGATACGATAGCTAATTCGATATCGTATGCGGTGATTAGACCCCAGAACTCGGCAAGTAAACGGTTGTAGGAACAGTTGCATAGTCTGTGGCTTACATTATATAACGCAATTCTAAAGCCTATATGTTGCCATGGAATTCAACTATGGGGCACCGTCTCAACATCTAACATTGAAAAAATTCAAACACGTCATAATCAAATTCTTCGAACGATTACTGTAGTTCCATTATACGTTAAAAACTCACAAATTCATAAGGATCTGTGTGTTCCTCTTGTAAAAGACGAATTTTTAAACTATGCGACAAGATATGTCAGTAAACTGGAACTTCACCCAAATCATCTTGCATGCAATATCCTTAATTTTGAAGGCCACTCTCGGTTGAGTTTTTACCGATATTGACCGAGCGAAATAAAACATTTTTGTCTAGCATTGGCTAGACTTAAATTATTTTGTGTATTTAGTATTAAGATTTGAATACTTATTGTTAGTTCACTTTGTGAATATTCAATAAATAAATGAATGAAAAAAAATACTCAATCTAGCAGCTGCCAGAGTTATATTTTTAATAATCTGTATACCCCTTTCATTTCATATTCATTTGAAAAACGCGTATGTGATTTTGTTGCGTGATCACATGATTTGTAGCAACAAGCTCATTGTTTAAAAAATATTGTCTTTAAAAACATTCAATTTTATCATAATCATTTTCCTTTAAAATATTTTTGAAAACACTTAACTGAAAAACGATTCATTCAATAAAAATATATAGATGGCTGTCGTCTTGTTTTAAAATGTTGCTTTATCCGCAGATTAAATTGAAGGAAATAAACTGAATATTATTTTGCATAAATATGATTGGGGGAAAAATCTCGTGGCAGTATTTTCCTATATCAGTTTTATAAGTCTTTTTGTTTGAATGCATTTATTTATTGCTTCATTAAAATGCGTCCTTTTATATGAAATCAGGTGCATATAATGAAGAAATAAATAAGGAAAAAGATACAAATAAAAAAATATTGAAACTGAAAAAACTTGCACATTCATACATTCGTAATTGCATAAATATTAAACTTAAGGTTTTATTAACTACAGCATTTATGTAGATGATTTAAAAATAATAAGATACTTGACCTCAAGGATACACTACGGCATTCATTCAGTAATCTTTGAAGCAACATTTCGTAGTCCACATTCAACGTAGAATAAATGAAATAAAAACGGTCAAAATAAATTTTGTTCAGGACAGGACCAACAACAATTTCACAAACAACCGTTTGGGTAAAAACAAACAATGTTTTATTTAATTTTGTTTAATACACTCTTATGCCATCGTTTTGTTTCTGCCACATAACATATATGCCCTATTCACAATCTTGTGTAAATGGCCTTGCATCATTGCTTTTGCACAATAATGGAGTATATTCTTGCTTTGCACTAGCAAAATACACCGAAAAAAATCACTTTTGCGATTGCATAAATATCCTATCTCAAATGCACAAGATTGTGAATCGGGCTATAGTATAAAGTAGTATGTACATCTCTTCTTATATGCCTTGTAATTTATTTAAGCGTTAATGCTGGATTTTCTGTGCTGTATTAAAAAAAGAAAATAAATAAATGATACCAATTCTCAACTTATAGTATTGCACGGGGAAAGAATTATCATTTCAGGTATTTTTGTTATTCGAAGAGATTTCGTTTTTTCAACATCTTCTGAACTCATTAAGCAAAGAAAAATGTTATTATTTATTTTATTTATTGAAACTCATCAATTACAAAAATAAATGATACTTCGGAGCTTTTATAATCTACTACTTGTCCGAATTGTAATATATATTTATAGCGATCATACATTAGTCAAGTTTTGCCGTTTTTTATTCAGTCTCTTTTCCAAAAGTACCATGGAATCGGTAAAGCTGTTTTTATCAAAATAAAAGGAAATTTATGGAGACAATACGGACACTGCTCATTTTTCTGACGATCATAACTGACAATGTGCCAAAACCTATAGGAATATAAGCCTCAATCAGAAGAATCCAAAATGCAGAAGAATCTAAACTAGTAGACCACAAGTTTTGAATTTTGCATTGTGGCTTAAGCTTGCACCTGCCTCACGTACGTAGAACACTCAAGGACAGACGGAAGATTTCGAGAAACTATTACCAACGTAGCTTTCAAAAATTTTCAAAAATTAGCACAAAAATTGTATTTCAAGAAAAAAATGCTCAAGTTATTAAAAAACAATAAAAACTAAACAAAAATTCTTAAAATATTAATTTTTAAATTAAATTATTATTTGCATGAAAATACATACATTCACGAAAATGATTCAAATAAAATTAATAACATGAATTTAAATTATATTAATTTTACTTAAGCCCATGTTTAAATAAAAAACTAGTTAATTTTAATTTTAGCTGTATTTAAATACAAGTTAAAATTTTTTAGTCTTAAGTACTTGCTTTTATTTATTTAAATGCGAGGAAAGTGTAGCAGCTTCACTTAAATTGCAAATGTTATGAAAAGTGTTTGTTATTGGAAGCATAGCAAAATATTAAATTTATCAACGGCACAGAAAAAATTAATAATTGTATTCCATGTGATGTTATTTTTAATTAAATATCATATTAAGCTGTTTAGGACAAAATTAGGAACCAATTTTAAAATATATTCTACAGGCGGCAATAGCTCACACATACTGTGAGCGTCAAAATAAAGTGTACACAAATATTTCTTAAAATATTGTTTTTATTTCAGTCTTATTATTCATGATAAAATTTTACATTTAGGTACTTTTAAGTTAGTATTCAGTTCTCTACCTTATTAGAAAGAAAACAGCTTTTTATGACCATTTACTAAAATCTTTATTGTTTAAAAGGGGTTACCTTCGAGTTTCAATATGGTCAGATGAAATTAAAATAATTTTTTTCCCAACGTTTCGTTAGCTTAGCTTTATTCTAACATCATCAGGGGTATAAATAAATAGTACCTGTTGAGCATTTGAAACATATACAAATAATACAACATTAAATTGACTATAAATAAATAATATAGAATTTGCTCAATATTGAACTTACAATTATTTCATGGTTTTCCTTTGTAAATTAAATAATATAATAAACATTAAATAAATAAATAAACAAATAAAAAAAACTGGACATCACTTTAGATATTTCGTCAACCTTTGTCAAATTATCACAGAGTAGTTACTAAATTATTGCAATCGAGTGGCTGTGTTCTGTAACTCTCGCCACGAGAAACTTTTCGACTGAAACTTGTGAACTGAAATAAGGTTGAAACAAACAGCTGCTTTTCTCACTAAACTGTAGCTATAACTTTTTTGGTGAGTAATAGCTGTCACGTAAGGAAATTACTCGCCATTTTACAGAAAAACAGTGTCAGTAAAACTTTTGCGAAAAAATTTCCCGCTCTAAATTTTCATTATTTCTCGTAAATAAAAAGGCTGTTAGGTAGTATTTCAAATAACAATAATCATCATTAAATGAATAATAATGCTGAAAAATAAGTATTTTGCAGTTACATTAAATTTCACATACATATTTACACAGTTTAGAAAGATCGTTTTTTTATTTTAACTTTTTATTTAATTTGTATACCCTTCACTCAACAAGTTTTAAGGGAATACTTATATAAGTTTGTAATTTCGACAATTTAAATTTCCGACCCAACAAAGTATATTGTAACACTTTTATAATGTTTTTTTCAGAATTCACAAATTGCGATTGTTTTGTAGCATTAAAATTTTGTGCATAAGTATGTATGTATGTATGTGTTTGTAAATAAAATGTAAACGTTAGAGCCATACCATACATTTTCTAGAACAGCCAGCGGTTATAATATGACGCTGTCGAACAAAATTTCTTAGCTTTAGTAAATTTTGGTCGGCGGCGGTACTAATTGTGGCTGGCGCTTTCATTTTTAAAATTGTATGTCGGCATCGTTTTATATTTTCAGACATTTCTAATGTAACGACGTAATCGCGTTGGGTAGTTTTCAAAATGAGTTACAGACGCAGTTTTTTCTCACCTTTCGAGAAACGATGGAATAATTTGATTCACAAGCTTTCGACGCGAGAACTTTTCGCCAAAGTCACAGAACACAGCCACAGTATTGTAGTTTTGACCCTTCTTTTTTCTGACAGAAGCTGCTCAATTTCAGAAGAATAAGTTCTATTGGTTTCATTTCTGAATCTTATATGACTAGTGGTAGCATGCTGTACGGCCAGTTTGAGGTTTTCAGAAAAATCGTTAATTGACACATCAATACCCTCAGGCGTTCTCAGGGCGATATTTTCTGTACAATGTGTACTCAAAAATTTTTTGTATTTTAGCGCATTAACTCTATTGACGGTCAACGGCGAGCCAATCTCTTGGGGAAACGAAACAGAGATTATAGTGGGAGAGTGATCTAATGACAAATCTAATGAAGGCTCCACTTGCATCCACTCTAAAGGAAAATTTTTCGCAATTCCAAAATCTATAACATCATCCCTTTCGTCGGTCTGACGGCCAATAAGTGGGGTGTCCGCTTAAACCACATCTAAGCCCATTTTGGAAACGGTGTCAAAAAAGACACGGCCTTTCGAGATAATTAAATGTGACCCCTAAAAAGTGTGTTTCGCGTTATAGTAGCCAGCCCCTAAAAATCGAGACCCATGTGATTTGAAAAAATGTGAATATTGGTTTTCTGTTACTGAAAATCATGGTGGTGAGTAAATCGAGAATATAACAATTTTTTCATGAAAATAATTAATGCCTATATTTGTAGCTTGGAGATATTCCTCATACGTTTCATCATCAGAGTGTAGCTTTGATAGTGAACGGCCGTATTTGTTTTTGATCGGAATGTTACAAAAAGTTAATCATAATAATAATAATGAAGAGTGAATTAATACAAAATAAAAGCTTTGTGACAATTATTATACCCTTCACAAAAATGTAAAGGGTATATGTAAGTTTGTGATTCCGTTTGTAATTTCTACAGTTTTTTTTTGCGACCCTATAAAGTATATATATTCTGAATCAGAATTAATGGAAAAGTCGATTAAGCGATGTCCGTCTGTCCGCTGTTGAAATACCGTTTCTGAGAAAACTTAGAAACTTTTTTCTTTCACCATTCTTTTACCCCATAGATTCATGGGTTTGCTATTGAAATTCAGTAATATCGGTCCACGTATAGCTGAGATATATTCAAAATTCCGAAAAAAGCCATTTTTTTTTGCATTTTTGTATGAAAATTTTTGAAAACAAAAGTTGTTCGTTTTGCTTCAAACTTCACACACTTATTAAGCATGGTGACTGAAAGACAAAAAAATTTTTTTTTCAGATATCGGTCCATATATACCCGAGATATAGCCCAAATCGGATTTTAATGAAAATGTCGCACAGGCGAAGCTAAATAACTTTTTTTTGCTCAAAAGCAGTTCTGGTAATAAAATTAAGTTACATAAATATGGAAAATGAAAATTTCCGATATCGGTCCACATATACCCGAGATATAGCTCAAACCGGGGTTTCCATGGAAATGTCGCGTAAGCGAACTTAAACAATTTTTTGTGCTCAAAAGCAGTTCTGGTAATCAAATAGGGTTAAATAAATATGAAAAATGAAAATTTTCGATATCGGTCCATATATACCCGAGATATAGCCTAGACCGGGGTTTTCATGAAAATGCCGCGTAAGCGAACTTAAACAACTTTTTTGTGCCCAAAAGCAGTTCTGGTAATGAAATTAGGTTACATAAATATGGAAAATGAAAATTTCCGATATCGGTCCATATATACCCGAAATATAGCCTATACCGGGGTTTTCATGAAAATGCCGCGTAAGCGAACTTAAACAACTTTTTTGTGCTCAAAAGCAGTTCTGGTAATGAAATTAGGTTACATAAATATGAAAAATGAAAATTTTCGATGTCGGTCCATATATACCCGAGATATAGCCCAAATCGGGTTTTTCATGAAAATGTCGCGTAAGCGAACTTAAACAACTTTTTTGTGCTCAAAAGCAGTTCTGGTAATGAAATAGGGTTATATAAATATGAAAAATGAAAATTTTCGATATCGGTCCATATATACCCGAGATATAGCCTAGACCGGGGTTTTCATGAAAATGCCGCGTAAGCGAACTTAAACAACTTTTTTGTGCTCAAAAGCGCTTCTGGTAATAAAATTAGGTTACATAAATATGGAAAATGAAAATTTCCGATATCGGTCCATATGTACCCGAGATATAGCCCAAATCGGGTTTTTCATGAAAATGTCGCATAAGCGATCTTAAAAAACTTTTTTTTGCTCAAAAGCAGTTCTAGTAATGAAATAAAGTTATATAAGTATGGAAAATGAAAATTGTCGATATCGGTCTATATATACCAGAGATAGCCTATACCGGGGTTTTCATGAAAATGCCGCGTAAGCGAACTTAAACAACTTTTTTGTGCTCAAAAGCAGTTCTGGTAATGAAATTAGGTTACATAAATATGAAAAATGAAAATTTCGAATATCGGTCCATATGTACCCGAGATATAGCCCAAATCGGGTTTTTCATGAAAATGTCGCGTAAGCGATCTTAAACAACTTTTTTTTTGCTCAAAAGCAGTTCTGATAATGAAATAAGATTACATAAATACGGAAAATGAAAATCGGGTTTTTCATGAAAATGTCGCGTAAGCGAACTTAAACAACTTTTTTGTGCTCAAAAGCAGTTCTGGTAATGGAATAGGGTCATATAAATATGAAAAATGAAAATTTTCGATATCGGTCCATATATACCCGAGATATAGCCTAGACCGGGGTTTTCATGAAAATGCCGCGTAAGCGAACTTAATTAACTTTTTTGTGCTCAAAAGCAGTTCTGGTAATGAAATTAGGTTACATAAATATGAAAAATGAAAGTTTTCGATATCGGTCCATATATACCCGAGATATAGCCTAAACCGGGTTTTTCATGAATACGCGGCGTAAGCGAACTAAAACAACTTTTTTTGCTTAAAAGCAGTTCTAATAGCAAAATAAGGTTATATAGGTATGGAAAATGAACATTTCCGATATCGGTCCATATATACCCCAGATATAGCCTAAACTGCGGTTTTAATGAAAATGTCGCGTAAGTGAACTTAGACATCTTTTTTTGCTTAAAAACAGTTCTGGTAATGAAATAGGGTCATATAAATATGGAAAAAGAAAATATCCGATATCGGTCCATATATACTCGAGATATAGCCTGAACCGATTTTTCCAATAACATTTTTTTTTTTGCTGAAAAGCAGTTCTTGTTATGAAAGAAGGTTACGAAAATAGAGAAAATTAAAATTTCTGATATCGGTCCATATATACCCGAGATATAGCCTAAATCGGGTTTTTCATGAAAATATCGCGTAAGCGAACTTAAACAATTTGTTGTGCTCAAAAGCAGTTCTGGTAATGATATAAGGTTATATAAATATGGAAAATTAAAATTTTCGATATCGGTCCATATATAGTCGAGATATAGCCTAAACCGATTTTTCCATTAAAAAAAATTTTTTTTTTTTTTGCTGAAAAGCAATTCTCGTTATAAAAGAAGGTTACTAAAATACAGAAAATAGAAAATTCCGATATCGATTTATATATAACCGAGCATATTTAGGTCACATTTTTAATATACTATACATATTCGTGACTATCGTGAAGGGTATTTTAGATTCGGCCCAGCCGAATATACTACACTCTTACTTGTTTTTATATACTTTTAAAGCAACAGAAATATAAATAAAATAAAAATTGCATGAGTGTACCCAGTAGGTGCAATTCTGAGAGAGAGCTTAGTTCCACTAGAAAAAACCTCTGGATTTCTAAAGAGGAATCATTGAAAAAATTATTGGACAATCTCCTGTCTCTAAGAGATAAAAAACGCACGCATTCGTGCTCGCCAAACATTATTGTTACAACAGACGACAAACCATCTTCCAGTCTAGCTATTGTTGATAAACCGAAAACGCAAGTGGGTATGGATAGGTATATAACCGTGGTTAAACGTCAGCGAAGCCCTAAATCCGCGCAAATATCATCGTAACCAAAAATGTCTAAGGACGATATTACCTCTGCGTCAACGGATAGTAATAGGTTTGCTATCCTTCAGACAGATGAACCAACAACATCCAAAAAAACATATAAACCCACACAAATTTATTTGAGGGAGTCGACTAGTGAACTGGTGAAACAACTTATGACGGCAATCGGCAAAGATAATTTCAACGTCATATCAGTGAAGCACGGCAGCATCAGTGAAACTAAAATTCAGGTAAACCATGAAAACGACTACCGAAAATTGTCTGATGTTTTAGAAAAACAGAAAAGATCATTTTACACTTACCAGCTCAAAAGTGCTAAAGGTCTTCAGGTCGTTATTAAAGGGATTGAGCCATGCGTAGATATTGATGATGTCAAACCCGGATTGGAAGATAAGTGTTTTTAAATAAAAACAGTAGTAAACATCAGGAACCGTGAAAAGATCCCTCAACCCATGTTTAGGGTTGAACTAGAACCAGGGGATGTTGTGCAAAAAAGTAGTGAAATTCATCCAATATATAACCTCAAATTTCTTTTGCATCGTAAGGTTACCGTTGAAGAGCCACATAAGCATTCAGGACAAGAATTTGACCACACTAAGGCTTACTGTAAGTTGCCCGCTATTTGTGTTGTATGTGGCGAACTTCACGGCACAACTCAGTGCAATAAGCCAAAGGCCGACGCAAGTGTTAAGAAATGCAGTAACTGTGGAGGTAACCACACTGCAAACTATAGAGGTTGCCCTGTCTATACCCATTTTAAGCGGTCAATGACAAATAAGTCATCGGTTTTTCTAGCAGCCCAGCAGCCAAATGTCATTGGTAAAAACAATTTTCCCCAGGTAGGCCATTCAATCCACTACACAAACACGCAGAACTCCAAACAATTTTCGTATGCTAATGTCGTTAAAGCCGACCAAATCTTGAACCATGAGCTCAAACCTCAAAAGTGCGATCCAAATTTTAGTAATCAAGAGGCAACTCTGCAGACTCTTGTTCAATCCATTAACACTTTTACCGTCTCTATAACAAACATGATGCAGGAAACGCTGAAAATGCAATCCACTATTTTACAGGCAATTTTAAAAATATGTTTCTTGAATGCAAACGGCATTCGCCAACGCAAAAATGAACTTGAGCACTTCCTTATGGAAAAGCAGATCGATATAATGATGATTGCTGAAACCCATTTGAGTACCAACAGTTTTTTCAAAATTAATGGCTACACACTATATGACACAAAAGATCCCCGTGGAAGATCTTGCGGCGGTTCGGCAATTTTGGTAAAGACCAGAATTAAGCACTATCCAATGAAGGAGACACGTGAGGAATATCATCAAGCTACAAAAATATGCCTTAATTATTTTCATGAATAAATTGTTATATCCTCGATTTACTCACCACCACGATTTTCAGTAACAGAAAACCAATATTGAAATTTTTTCAAATCACTTGGTCCTCGATTTTTAGCGGCTTGCGACTATAACGCTAAACACACTTTTTTTTAGATGTGGTTTCAAGCGGACACCCCACTTATTGGCCGTCAGACCGACGAAAGATCCCAGATGTTATAGGTTTTGGAGTTGCGAAAAATTTTCCTTCAGAGTGGACGCAAGTGGAGCCTTCATGAGATTTGTCATCAGATCACTCTCCCACTATAATCTGTTTCGTTCCCTTAAGAGATTGGCTCACCGTTGACTGTCAATAGAGTTAATTGGCTAAAATACAAAAAATTTTTCAGCACACATTATACTGAAAATATAGCCCTGAGAACGCCTGAGGGTATTGATGTGTCAATTAACGATTTTTCTGAAAACCTCAAACTGGCCGTACAGCATGCTACCACTAGTCATATAAGATCCAGAAATGAGAACAATAGAACTTATTCGGCTGAAATTGAGCAACTTCTGTCAGAAAAAAGAAGAGTTAGAAGAGAGTGGCAAACTCGCAAGTCTCTCCAGCTTAAAACTAGGGTACGGGAATGCGTAACTCGACTAAGAAATCTGCATGAATTCCACAGAATATCTTCCCTTAAAACATATTTGGAAAGCCTTGATGGTACGCCTCAATCTGAGTATTCCTTGTGGAAAGCGACAAAAGGTTTAAAAAGACCCGTAATAGGTAAGCCACCTTTGCGAACTTCAACTGGCGACTGGGCAAGAAGCGATTCTGAAAAGGGGATGTTGAATGTCGATCATTTGAGAAACGTTTTTATTACAAATGATTCAGCGAATATTGCAGCGGAATTACCACCATATGTTGTTAGACCTCCTGTGTCTTTGAGACTTAATTTTCAAGATGTCGAAAACGTTATCGCAAATACAAACCCAAGAAAAGCTCCAGGCATTGATCAAATTACTGGTAAAATGTTTGAACAGTTACCTTGTGCAGCTAGAAGGCTTCTACTTTTTATTTTCAACGCTATTTTACGCCTGGAGTATTATCCTACAGAGTGGAAATTCTCAATGATCACTATGATACGCAAGCCAGGGAAGGATCCCACTAGAGTAGAATCATATAGACCAATAAGTCTACTACCAACAATTTCAAAACTGTTGAAAAATTTTTAATGGCGAAGTTGAGTCCAATATTGAACAATGTGGGATGCATCCCTGATCATCAATTTGGTTTTCGGGCTAAACATAGCACCATAGAACAAACGCACAGACTAGTCAATGTCATAAGACAGACCTTTGAGGAGAAGACGTATTGCTCAGCTCTATTCATTGACATTTCTCAAGCTTTCGATAAGGTGTGGCACGACGGCTCGATGCACAAAATAAAGTTAAACTTGCCTGTAAATACTCACAAGCTTCTGGAAAGCTACTTATATGGGCGGAAATTTGTTATCAGAGAAGGCGACTTAATAAGCCCAACTCAGCTAATCAAGGCAGGAGTTCCTCAAGGCAGCATATTGGGGCCTACTTTATATTTGATTTATGCCTCTGACATGCCAACGACATCCGAAATCCACACTTCTACCTTTGCAGATGACACAGCGTTTTTGAGTGTTCATGAAAACCGCCAATTAGCTTCACGAAATTTGCAGCAGTATATTTCAATATTAGAGAAATGGTTGAAACTTTGGAAAATAAAAGTTAATGAACAAAAATGTACTCACGTAACATTCACACTGCGTAAGCAAACATGTTCGGCTATACAAATTAACAATACACCTATTTCGCAGCACAATGAAGTCAAGTACCTTGGTATACACCTCGACCGTAGGCTAATGTGGAAGTCTCACATTGAAGCAAAAGTCACTCAGTTGAAACTAAAAGCAGCGCAACTAAATTGGCAGAAACTCGACTTTGAAGTTAGATTGCAAACTTCTGCTATACAATGAAATTCTAAAATCTATATGGTGCTACGGAATTCAATTATGGGGCACCGCCTCAGCGTCAAACATTGAAAAAATTCAAAGGCCACAAAACCAAATTCTTCGAGCAATTACTGCAGCTCCATGGTATGTAAAAAATTCACGAATTCATAAAGATCTGAGTGTTCCGCTGGTAAAAGAGGAGTTTTCTAAGTACGCGACAAGGTATGTCAGTAAACTGGAACTTAATCCAAACCCTCTTGCGCGTAATATACTTAATTTTGGCAGCCACAGTCGGTTGAGAAGAAGGGATACCGTTGCCACCATCAGATTGCTCACTAGGTGATTTTACCGAAATAGCTCCCGCAAAATAAAACTTTTTGTCTAGCATTGGCCGGACTTAAGTATAAAGCACATTTTTTTTTAATTTTAAAGCATTTTTTAATTTAGTATTAAGATTTGAATACTTATTGTTAGTTCATTTTGAAGATTTAATAAATAAAAAACGCTACAAAAAAAACACGTTTCGTTCATTAAGTAGTGCTTAATTCTGGTCTTTATCAAAATTGCCGAACCGCCGCAAGATCTTCCACGGGGATCTTTTGTGTCATATAGTGTGTAGAAATTATTTTAAATTAACTGTTGGTTGTCAAATGGGGGTCAGCAATCATCATTATATCGATCTGCTTTTCCATAAGGAAGTGCTCAAGGTCAATTTTGTGTTGGCGGATGTTGTTTGCGTTCCAGAAACATATTTTAAATCAATTTATTTGTTTAAAATTGTCTGTAAAATAGTGGATTGCATTTTTAGCGTTTCCAGCATCATGTTTGTTATAGAGGCAGTAAAAGTAATAATGGATTGAACAAGAGTCTGCAGAGTTGCCTCTTGATTACTAAAATCGCACTTTTGAGGTTTGAGCTCATGGTTCAAAATTTGGTCGGCTTTAACGACATTAGCATACGAAAATTGTTTGGAGTTCTGCGTGTTTGTGCTGTTGATTGAATGGCCTACCTGGGGAAAATTGTTTTTACCAATGACATTTGGCTGCTGGGCTGCTAGAGAAACCGATAACTTATTTGTCATTGACTAAAATGGGTATAGACAGGGCAACCTTTATAGTTTGCAGTGTGGTTACCTCCACAGTTACTGCATTTCTTAACACTTGCGTCGGCCTTTGGCTTATTGCACTGAGTTGTGCCGTGAAGTTCGCCACATACAACACAAATAGCGGGCAACTTACAGTAAGCGTTAGTGTGGTCAAATTCTTGGCAGTTTAGGCACTGAACGCTTATGTGGCTCCTCAACGGTAACCTTACGATGAAAAAGAAATTTGAGGTTATACTTATATTGGATGAACTTCATTCTTTTTTAGCACAACATCCCTTGGTTCTAGTTCAACCCTAAACATGGGTTGAGGGATCCTTTCACGGTTCCTGATGTTTACTACTGTTTTTATTTTAAAACCCTTATCTTCCAATCCGGTTTTGACATCATCAATATCTACGCCAAGGGTCAATACCTTTAATAACTACCACTTTTGACCTGGTAAGTGTAAAATGATCTTTTCTGTTTTTCTAAACCATCAGACAATTTTCGATAATCGTTTCATGGTTTACCTGTATTTTAGTTTCACTGATGCTGCCTTGCTTCATTGATGTGACGTTGAAATTATCTTTACCGATTGCCGTAATAAGTTGTTTCAGCAGTTCACTAGAAGTCGGCTCTCTCAAATAAATTTGTGGGGGTTTATATGTTTTTTTGGATGTTGTTGGCTCATCTGTCTGAAGGATGGCAAACCTATTACCATCCGTTATCGCAGTGGGTTTATCGTCTCTAGACATTTTTGATTTTGATGATATTTGCGCGGATTTATAGCTTCGCTTACGTTTAACCGCGGTTATATACCTATCCATTCCTACTTGCGTTTTCGGTCTATTAACAATAGCTAAACTAGAAGATGGTTTGTCTTCTGTTGTAACAACAATGTTTGGCGAGAACGAACGCGTGCGTTTTTTATCTCTTAGAGACAAAAGAGTATCCAATGATTTGTTCAATGATTCTTCCTCAGAAATCCAGAGGTTTTTCTAGTGGAGCTAAGCTTTCTTTCAGAATTGCATCTACTAGGTACACTCACGCAATTTTTGTTTTTTTATTTGTGTTTTTTACTTTAAAAGTGTATAAAAATAATTGTCACAAAGTTTTTCTTTTGTATAAATTCACTCTTCCACTTATTGCGGTTTTCTACTTATACCATTTCTTTTTATACCCTTCACAAAAATGTAAAGGGTATATATAAGTTTGTGATTCCGTTTGTAATTTCTACAGTTTTTTTCTGCGACCCTATAAAGTATATATATTCTGAATCAGAATTAATGGAAAAGTCGATTAAACGATGTCCGTCTGTCCGTCTGTCCGCTGTTGAAATACCGTTTCTGAGAAAACCATTAGACTTAGAAACTTTTTTCTTTCACCATTCTATTACCCCATCGATTCATGGTTTTGCTATTGAAATTGAGTAATATCGGTCCACGTATAGCTGAGATATAATCAAAATTCCGAAAAAAGCCATTTTTTTTTGCAGTTTTGTATGAAAATTTTTGAAAACAAAAGTTGTTCGTTTTGCTTCAAACTTTACACACTTATTAAGCATGGTGACTTAAAGGCAAACAATTTTTTTTTCAGATATCGGTCCATATATACCCGAGATATAGCCCAAATCGGATTTTTAATAAAAATGTCGCATAGGCGAAGCTAAATAGCTTTTTTTTCTCAAAAGCAGTTCTGGTAATAAAATTAGGTTACATAAATATGGAAAATGAAAATTTCCGATATCGGTCCATATATACCCGAGATATAGCCCAAACCGGGTTTTTCATGAAAATGCCGCGTAAGCGAACTTAAACAAATTTTTTGTGCTTAAAAGCAGTTCTGGTAATGAAATTAGGTTACATAAATATGGAAAATGAAAATTTCCGATATCGGTCCATATATACCCGAGATATAGCTCAAATCGGGTTTTTCATGAAAATGTCGCGTAAGCGAACTTAAACAACTTTTTTGTGCTCAAAAGCAGTTCTGATAATGAAATAAGATTACATAAATATGGAAAATGAAAATTTCCGATATCGGTCCATATATACCCGAGATATAGCCTAAACTGCGGTTTTAATGAAAATGTCGCGTAAGTGAACTTAAACAACTTTTTTTGCTTAAAAGCAGTTCTGGTAATGAAATAGGGTCACATAAATATGAAAAATGAAAATTTTCGATGTCGGTCCATATATACCCGAGATTTAGCCCAAATCGGGTTTTTCATGAAAATGTCGCGTAAGCGAATTTAAACAACTTTTTTGTGCTCAAAAGCAGTTCTGGTAATGAAATAGGGTCATAAAAATATGGAAAATGAAAGTACCGCAAGGCTCCGTTCTTTCTCCTACTCTATTTCTTATTTTCCTCAACGACCTTCTCTATCAAACTTCCAACCCTATCCATTCTTTCGCGGATGACAGCAGCATTTGTCACTCGTACTCTTTTAGTTATAGGCCCAGCCTATCAGAGATCGCTGCCAAGAGGCAAAATATGGACGATTCACTGAATAGTGATCTTCTATTAATCTCCGAATGGGGTCGTAAAAACAGGGTCACCTTTAACGCTCGTAAGACCCAATGTTGCCTATTAACACACAAACAAACGATCGCAAGTGCTGCTTCATCTGTACTCATGGATGGTATAAATATTGAGGAATCGGATGCTCTTGATGTTCTTGGTATGAAGATACAGTGTGATGTTCGCTGGACTGAACACATTTTTCATATCTCTAAAGAAGCATTCAAGTGCCTAGGTTTTTTGAAACGGTGTAAGATGTACTTCTCGCCATCCGATCTCCTTACTATTTATACCACCTACATCCGACCGAAAATGGAATACAACTCTCATGTTTGGGCCGGTGCCTCAAAGTCTATTTTGAGGTTACTCGACCGTGTGCAGGAGAGGGCGAAGAAGCTTATCGGTGACAGTAGGGTATCCAACTCTATTGACTCACTGGAGCATCGACGCAGTGTGGGGTGCGTTACTCTGTTCTATCGTTACTATAATGGCTTTTGCTCTGACGAGATTAGGGATCTTGTTCCCGAAACGCGCACATTTTTACGTACCACGCGTTCATCGTCCAGAGCTCATCCATTTGTGGTTGATTGCCCGGGGAATCGTACTACGCATTACAGAGAGAATTCGTTTTTCAGCCGTACGCTTCGTTTGTGGAACAAGTTGCCTGCAGACGTGTTTCCTGCCTGTTATAACGTTGGAAAGTTCAAGACAAATCTGCACAAGCACTACTCCCTCTTTCCCCCTCCTCACAACCTATTTTCCTAGTTCTGGTACAATGCACTGCATATGTAGGGGCCATCCCCTGAGTACTGGTCCTATTCAAAAAAAAACAAAAAAAAAAAAACAAATGAAAGTTTTCGATATCGGTCCATATATACCCGAGATATAGCCTAAACCGGGTTTTTCATGAATACGCGGCGTAAGCGAACTAAAACAACTTTTTTTGCTTAAAAGCAGTTCTAATAGTAAAATAAGGTTATATAGGTATGCAAAATGAAAATTTCCGATATCGGTCCATATATACCCGAGATATAGCCCAAACCGGGTTTTTCACGAAAATGTCGCGTAAGCGAACTTAAACAACTTTTTTTTGCTTAAAAACAGTTCTGGTAATAATATGAGGTTATATAAATATGGAAGATAAAAATTTCCGATATCGGTCCATATATACCCGAGATATAGCCCAAACCGGGTTTTTCATGAAAATGTCGCGTAAGCGAACTTAAACAACTTTTTTCACCTTAAAGCAGTTCTGGTAATAAAATAAGGTTATATAAATATGGAAAAAGAAAATATCCGACATCGGTCCATATATACTCGAGATATAGCCTGAACCGATTTTTCCAATAACATTTTTTTTTTTTTTTTGCTGAAAAGCAGTTCTTGTTATATAAGAAGATTACCAAAATAGAGAAAATTAAAATTTTTGATATCGGTCCATATATTCCCGAGATATAGCCTAAGCCGGGGTTTTCATGAAAATGTCGCGTAAGCGAACTTAAACAATTTGTTGTGCTCAGAAGCAGTTCTGGTAATGAAATAAAGTTATATAAATATGGAAAATTAAAATTTTCGATATCGGTCCATATATACCCGAGATATAGCCTGAACCGATTTTTTCATTAAAAAATTTGTGTTTTTTTTTTTTTTGCAGAAAAGCAATTCTTGTTATAAAAGAAGGTTACTAAAATACAGAAAATAGAAAATTCCGATATCGGTTCATATATAACCGAGCATATTCAGGCCACATTTTTAATATACTATACATATTCGTGACTATCGTGAAGGGTATTTTAGATTCGGCCCAGCCGAATATACTACACTCTTACTTGTTTTATTTATTTTTTTTTGTAGCACTCCCATTAAAAACAAATACGTCCGTTCACTATCAAAACTCGACTCTGACTCTGAAAGCTTAATAAACGTGAAAAAAAAGTTTTATAAATAAAGCCGTAAAACCATAAAAAAACAAAAAATATTGTTAAATATAAAATACAAAATAATTAAAATTAAATCGCAAATCATTTAATTAGCATAAAATACTTGTAACTTTAATATCAAACAAAAAATAGTAATGGGCATGTTAGACTGCCCGTACTGCGTAAACAACAAAACTAACCACTTTTCAAGCTCAGGATATTCAAGTAGTTTGCCACGCTTTAGCTCACTGCTTGAAGATTTTTGCATAATAAATCCTTTCTTGGCGGCAAAATTTTTGTTTTGTTTTTGTAACACCGACAGAATTTTATGCGTGCGCTTTGACATTTTTCTTTATTGTTCATGTAACAAACTGATCTTAAAGTAAACCACGGACTACGCGACTAGTTGACAATGTTAGTTATTAGATTGTAAAGTGTGTGGGGTTCTCGTATGAAGTTGTGTCTGGGTTGTACGAAAGACTAAAAAATTTTGATTTTTTTGGTAGTTGTATCGACTGGTTGTAAAAATTAGAAGCATGCTGTACAACTTTATTATCAATTGCTATTATTTTTATATACAATTGTTACATCTGCGGTCATCTTTACTCAACAAAATTAAAAAAAAAAAGATGTTGTGAATTAATGCCGCACAGTTTGTGCGCAAAATACACAACTCGGCGAGCCAACATGTTGTAGCGACGGTCGCATAGTCTACAGCATGTGTAAAAAAACAAACACACACCCAAGCTAAAACCCAGGAAGAAAGGCTAAAAAAAACACTCTTTCAATGTTTCTGTTGATTTATTGCGAATTATAACTGGTAGTTACCCAACAATTACGATTTATAAGAGGTACCCCTATAAATCGGGAATTACGATTTATAGGGGTATGAACTATCGGGATTTGTCTGTATATTATAATACATTCAAATCCCGATAATTCGTGCCCCTATAAATCGTAATTCCCGATAATTCGTAATAAACTGTCGGGTCCCTTGAAAAAATCTGGATAATTCGTAAAATTTCCATTCATTTTGGTTCCGTCGATAACTCGTACTTTTTTCCAAATAAAATCTTTAACTCTTATAAATCGTAATTGTTTGCTAACTACCACTTATAATTCGTAATAAAACAACAGAAACATGGAAAGAATGATTTTGTTTGATTGTTTACCGCTATTTTGTTTTTTTATTTTTCGTGGGTTTTAGCTTGGGTGTATGTGTATTTGTTTTCTTAAGATCAGTTTGTTACATGAACAATAAAGAAAAATGTCAAAGCGCAGGCATTAAACTCTGTCGGTATTACAAAAAAAAATTTTTGCAGCCATTGACAATGGAGAGAACAAAATAGATGTTGCTAAGCGATTTGAAATTGCTCCATCAACTCTTACTTCAATCCTTCAAAAAAGAGAATTTCTTAAGCACAATTCTTCAGGCAGTAAGCTAAAGAGTTTACGCTATTTGCGTAAAATTCATGTAATTTGCAATTTTATTTTAATTATTTTGTATTTTATTTAATACATATAATTTTTTTTTTTATAGTTTTAGTAAAGAAATTAGAAACCCCCGTTAATTCGTATTTATTTTATTTTAACCCCGTTAAATCGAAACCTCGCTAAATCGAAAACTCCTATAATTCGTAAGAAATGGACGGTCCGTTGCGATTACGAATTATCGGGATTTGACTGTACTGGGAAATTTTCGTTTATTTTAATAAATTTTTTTAAAGACAACGCTTACGAAAACAGATGTGAAATGTTTTGTAGAATTGCCATTGATTGAATCAATCCTTCAAGGCTTGTAGTGCGATTCTGTAACTTTTAATGATCCGATAATCGTAAATTCTTTCCACTGTAAAGGTTGTATGCTCCTGAAATATAGTTTTGACGACGGTAAGCAGCTAATACAGTTGCTTACCGTGCTTAGTGTTCCTGATAATACGCAACTGATTTTGGTTGACAGCAAATATAATTAACTGATATTGCTTAATAATAAAAACAATTAAGTTTTTTATTCGCTATTTAAGCTTCTAATATTTATGTCGACATATAGATAGCTGGGAAACATAGAAGACAAGCTGTTTATAATTTTTTATTGGTATAATATTAGAAGCTTAAATAGCGAATAAAAAACTTAATTGTTTGAATTTTTGTTCTCTGCTTTTCGATACTTTCAAAAAGCAAATCGCAGCAACCAACGGTTGTTCATTTGTTTGAAAGGTGGAAAGAAATGTTAGAGACGTTTATAAATAGAAAAGCTTGTTTTTTGTGTTTTGACGGATATTATTAGAGCTTTTTTCTTTTTAAATTCTCAGCAATTTATTTGGATTGTTGGGATATAAAGTTGAATGTTTGAGAATATCTTTCAAAAATTTCCAAAGTCTACTGATGATTAGGGTAGTTCCTATGAAATGTCGACATATAGATAGCTGGGAAACATAGAAGACAAGCTGTTTATAATTTTTATACCCTTCACAAAAATGTTAAGGGTATATATAAGTTTGTGATTCCGTTTGTAATTTCTACAGTTTTTTTTTGCGACCCTATAAAGTATATATATTCTGAATCAGAATTAATGGAAAAGTCGATTAAGCGATGTCCGTCTGTCCGTCTGTCCGTCTGTCCGCTGTTGAAATACCGTTTCTGAGAAAACCATTAGACTTAGAAACTTTTTTCTTTCACCATTCTTTTACCCCATCGATTCATGGGTTTGCTATTGAAATTCAGTAATATCGGTCCACGTATAGCTGAGATATATTCAAAATTCCGAAAAAAGCCATTTTTTTTTGCAGTTTTGTATGAAAATTTTTGAAAACAAAAGTTGTTCGTTTTGCTTCAAACTTTACACACTTATTAAGCATGGTGACTTAAAGGCAAACAATTTTTTTTTCAGATATCGGTCCATATATACCCGAGATATAGCCTAGACCGGGGTTTTCATGAAAATGCCGCGTAAGCGAACTTAAACAACTTTTTTGTGCTCAAAAGCAGTTCTGGTAATGAAATTAGGTTACATAAATATGGAAAATGAAAATTTCCGATATCGGTCCATATACACCCGAGATATAGCCTAGACCGGGGTTTTCATGAAAATGCCACGTAAGCGAACTTAAACAACTTTTTTGTGCTCAAAAGCAGTTCTGGTAATGAAATTAGGTTACATAAATATGGAAAATGAAAATTTCCGATATCGGTCCATATACACCCGAGATATAGCCTAGACCGGGGTTTTCATGAAAATGCCACGTAAGCGAACTTAAACAACTTTTTTGTGCTCAAAAGCAGTTCTGGTAATGAAGTAGGGTCATATAAATATGAAAAATAAAAATTTTCGATATCGGTCCATATATACCCGAGATATAGCCCAAATCGGGTTTTTCATGAAAATGTCGCGTAAGCGAACTGAAACAACTTTTTTGTGCTCAAAAGCAGTTCTGGTAATGAAGTAGGGTCATATAAATATGAAAAATGAAAATTTTCGATATCGGTCCATATATACCCGAGATATAGCCTAGACCGCGGTTTTCATGAAAATGCCGCGTAAGCGAACTTAAACAACTTTTTTGTGCTCAAAAGCAGTTCTGGTAATGAAATTAGGTTACATAAATATGGAAAATGAAAATTTCCGATATCGGTCCATATATACCCGAGATATAGCCTTGACCGGGGTTTTCATGAAAATGCCACGTAAGCGAACTTAAACAACTTTTTTGTGCTCAAAAGCAGTTCTGGTAATGAAGTAGGGTCATATAAATATGAAAAATAAAAATTTTCGATATCGGTCCATATATACCCGAGATATAGCCTAGACCGGGGTTTTCATGAAAATGCCGCGTAAGCGAACTTAAACAACTTTTTTGTGCTCAGAAACAGTTCTGGTAATGAAATTAGGTTACATAAATATGGAAAATGAAAATTTCCGATATCGGTCCATATATACCCGAGATATAGCCTAGACCGGGGTTTTCATGAAAATGCCACGTAAGCGAACTTAAACAACTTTTTTGTGCTCAAAAGCAGTTCTGGTAATGAAATTAGGTTACATAAATATGAAAAATGAAAATTTTCGATGTCGGTCCATATATACCCGAGATATAGCCCAAATCGGGTTTTTCATGAAAATGTCGCGTAAGCGAACTTAAACAACTTTTTTGTGCTCAAAAGCAGTTCTGGTAATGAAATAGGGTCATATAAATATGAAAAATGAAAATTTTCGATATCGGTCCATATATACCCGAGATATAGCCCAAATCGGGTTTTCATGAAAATGCCGCGTAAGCGAACTTAAACAACTTTTTTGTGCTCAAAAACAGTTCTGGTAATGAAATTAGGTTACATAAATATGGAAAATGAAAATTTCCAATATCGGTCCATATATACCCGAGATATAGCCTAGAACGGGTTTTTCATGAAAATGCTGCGCCAGCGAAATTAAACAACTTTTGTTTGCTTAAAAGCAGTTCTGGTAATAAAATAAGGTTATATAAATATGAAAAATTAAAATTTCCGATATCGGTCCATATATACCCGTGATATAGCCTAGACCAGGGTTTTCATGAAAATCCCGCGTAAGCGAACTTAACAGCTTTTTTGTGCTCAAAAGCAGTTCTGGTAATGAAGTAGGGTCATATAAATATGGAAAATGGAAATTTCCGATATCGGTCCATATATACCCGTGATATAGCCTAGACCAGGGTTTTCATGAAAATCCCGCGTAAGCGAACTTAACAGCTTTTTTGTGCTCAAAAGCAGTTCTGGTAATGAAATTAGGTTACCTAAATATGGAAAATGAAAATTTCCAATATCGGTCCATATATACCCGAGATATAGCCTAGAACGGGTTTTTCATGAAAATGCTGCGCCAGCGAAATTAAACAACTTTTGTTTGCTTAAAAGCAGTTCTGGTAATAAAATAAGGTTATATAAATATGAAAAATTAAAATTTCCGATATCGGTCCATATATACCGCAGATATAGCCTGGAACGTGGTTTTCATGAAAATGCCGCGTAAGCGAACTTAAACAACTTTTTTTGCTTAAAAGCAGTTCTGGTAATCAAATAAGGTTATATAAGTAGGGAAATTAAAATTTTCGATATCGGTCCATATATACCCGAGATATAGCGCAAACCGGGTTTTTCATGAAAATGTCGCGTAAGTGAACTTTAACAACTTTTTTTGATAAAAATCAGTTCTTGTAATAAGATGTGCTCAAAAGCAGTTCTGGTAATGTAATTAGGTTACCTAAATATGGAAAATGAAAATTTCCGATATCGGTCCATATGTACCCGAGATATAGCCCAAATCGGGGTTTTCATGAAAATGTCGCGTAAGCGAACTTAAACAATTTGTTGTGCTCAAAAGCAGTTCTGGTAATGAAATAAGGTTATATAAATTTGGAAAATTAAAGTTTTCGATATCGGTCCATATATACCCGAGATACAGCCTGAACCGATTTTTTCATTAAAAAAATTTTTTTTTTTTTTTTGCTGAAAAGCAATTTTTGTTATAAAAGAAGGTTACTAAAATACAGAAAATAGAAAATTCCGATATCGGTTCATATATAACCGAGCATATTCAGGCCACATTTTTAATATACTATACATATTCGTGACTATCGTGAAGGGTATTTTAGATTCGGCCCAGCCGAATATACTACACTCTTACTTGTTTATTATACCCTTCACAAAAATGTAAAGGGTATATATAAGTTTGTGATTCCGTTTGTAATTTCTACAGTTTTTTTCTGCGACCCTATAAAGTATATATATTCTGAATCAGAATTAATGGAAAAGTCGATTAAACGATGTCCGTCTGTCCGTCTGTCCGCTGTTGAAATACCGTTTCTGAGAAAACCATTAGACTTAGAAACTTTTTTCTTTCACCATTCTATTACCCCATCGATTCATGGGTTTGCTATTGAAATTGAGTAATATCGGTCCACGTATAGCTGAGATATATTCAAAATTCCGAAAAAAGCCATTTTTTTTTGCAGTTTTGTATGAAAATTTTTGAAAACAAAAATTGTTCGTTTTGCTTCAAACTTTACACACTTATTAAGCATGGTGACTTAAAGGCAAACAATTTTTTTTTCAGATATCGGTCCATATATACCCGAGATATAGCCCAAATCGGATTTTTAATAAAAATGTCGCATAGGCGAAGCTAAATAGCTTTTTTTTCTCAAAAGCAGTTCTGGTAATAAAATTAGGTTACATAAATATGGAAAATGAAAATTTCCGATATCGGTCCATATATACCCGAGATATAGCCCAAACCGGGTTTTTCATGAAAATGCCGCGTAAGCGAACTTAAACAACTTTTTTGTGCTTAAAAGCAGTTCTGGTAATGAAATTAGGTTACATAAATATGGAAAATGAAAATTTCCGATATCGGTCCATATATACCCGAGATATAGCTCAAATCGGGTTTTTCATGAAAATGTCGCGTAAGCGAACTTAAACAACTTTTTTGTGCTCAAAAGCAGTTCTGGTAATGAAATTAGGTTACATAAATATGAAAAATGAAAATTTCCGATATCGGTCCATATATACCCGAGATATAGCCCAAATCGGGTTTTTCATGAAAATGTCGCGTAAGCGAATTTAAACAACTTTTTTGTGCTCGAAAGCAGTTCTGGTAATGAAATAGGGTCATATAAATATGAAAAATGAAAATTTTCGATATCCGTCCATATATACCCGAGATATAGCCTAGACCGGGGTTTTCATGAAAAACCGCGTAAGCGAACTTAAACAACTTTTTTGTGCTCAAAAGCAAATCTGGTAATGAAATTAGGTTACATAAATATGGAAAATGAAAATTTCCGATATCGGTCCATATGTACCCGAGATATAGCCCAAATCGGGTTTTTCATGAAAATGTCGCGTAAGCGAACTTAAACAACTTTTTTTTTGCTCAAAAGCAGTTCTGATAATGAAATAAGATTACATAAATATGGAAAATGAAAATTTCCGATATCGGTCCATATATACCCGAGATATAGCCTAAACTGCGGTTTTAATGAAAATGTCGCGTAAGTGAACTTAAACAACTTTTTTTGCTTAAAAGCAGTTCTGGTAATGAAATAGGGTCACATAAATATGAAAAATGAAAATTTTCGATGTCGGTCCATATATACCCGAGATTTAGCCCAAATCGGGTTTTTCATGAAAATGTCGCGTAAGCGAATTTAAACAACTTTTTTGTGCTCAAAAGCAGTTCTGGTAATGAAATAGGGTCATAAAAATATGGAAAATGAAAGTTTTCGATATCGGTCCATATATACTAAAATACAGAAAATAGAAAATTCCGATATCGGTTCATATATAACCGAGCATATTCAGGCCACATTTTTAATATACTATACATATTCGTGACTATCGTGAAGGGTATTTTAGATTCGGCCCAGCCGAATATACTACACTCTTACTTGTTGGCTTAATAATAAATTTAATAATACATCGTTATAGTTGTTGTAAAGGTAACATTATCTTAAAAAACTAACAGAGTCGTACTAGAGGCCTAGTTTGACAAACACGAATTCTAGCTGTTGAACGAATTTGATGGCATGCTACCAGGCAGTGATATCACAGCCACTTTGTATAATAGGTAGTCGTTTAAAAGGCTGTTTCATTATCGCGTTTTTCATATAAAAATTTAATTTCATAATATAAAATAGGTTTTTGAAAATGAAAGGAAAAAATTCAAAATTCGGTGCGTTTTCGTTGAAAAAACGCGTTTTTCCCCATTTTGGTGCGTTTTGAAATTTCAAAGTTGACAACGCTAGTTACGAGGTTCCTCTACGGTAACTTTACGGTGCAAGAGAAATTTTAAGGTATAAATTAGATGAACTTCATTCTATTTCAGGCCAATATCTCTTGGTTCCAGTTCAAACCTTAACATGGGTTGAGTGATCTTTTTACGGTTCCTGATGTTCCCTACACTTTTGATTTTAAAATCTTTGTCGTCCGAACTAATCTTAACATCATCCATAGCTACACATTAGGTAATACCTTTTATAACGACCTGAAGACTTTTAACACTTTTCAGATGATAAGTGTGAAAAGATCTTGATGAGTCAATTAATGATTTTTCCCAAAATATTATAAAAGCCGTGTAACATGCTACCAATACAAATTTTAGAAATATGAATAGCAGAACTTGTTCTTCTGAAATCGAACACCTTGTCTCAGAAAAAAGAAGAATCAGAAGAGAATGGCAACTTCGCAGGTCTCCCCAGCTTAAAGCTAGGCTTCGAGAATGCGTAAGTTAATTAAGAAATTTGCTTGAAGTCCAAAGAGTGGCTTCCCTCACAACCTATTTGGAAAGCCTCGATGGTAGTCCTCAATCCGATTATTCTTTGTGGAAAGCAGCAAGAGGGCTAAAGAGACCCGTTAAATCTAAGCCACCCTTGCGTACTCCAACTGGGGACTGGGCCAGAAGTGACTCCGAAAAGGGAATGCTGTACGCTAACCACTTGAGAAACGTGTTTGCCTTTGACGGACTGAATGATGAAGCTGATATGCCGCCATATGCCGCTAGACCTCTCGTACCTTTTAGACTTAGTTTTCAAGATGTCGAGAATGCTATTAGTAACTTATACCCCAGAAAAGCTCCAGGTATTGATAAAATTACCAACAAAATGCTTATGCAGTTACCCCGAGTAGCTAGAAGACTCGTCCTTTTTATTTTTAATGCTATTTTACGTCTCACATTCACTCTGTGATTCTTCAACCGCACGGTCGTGTTTTTAAAAAGTGAAAAAAAACAAACCAAAAAATCATTGTGCTAAAATATTTTTAAACTTGCATATAAAAACAATAATATATTATATTAAATTGTAAAAACAATAACAAATTATTTTAAAAACAACGGGAAAATAAATTCCTCACATTTCAACAACTAAACAATAAAATCAATTTCAATAAAACAAGTGCGGTGGCAGTGCATTGTTGTTGTTGTTATTGTCCGTGAAGATTACGTACCCAGTGGGAAAAAAATCTGGAAAATAAAAAATTAAATAAAAACTGCATGAGTGTACCTATCAGATGTAATTCTGAGAAAGAGCTCAGCTCCACTAGAAAAAGTCCTTGGATTTCTGAGGAGGAGTCCTTGAAAAAATCATTGGAAAATCTGTTGTCGCTAAGAGAAAGAAACCGCACGCGCTCGTGTTCGCCACTTATAGTTGTTACAACGGATGACAAATCATCTAACAGTTCAGTTATTGCAGATAAGCCGAAAACACAAGTAGGCATGGACAGGTATGTAACCGTGGTTAAACGGTAGCGAAGCCCAAAATCCGCTCAAATGTCATCTCAGTCCAAAATACCCAAAGATGATAAGACCACCACGATAATAGATAGTAATAGGTTTGCTATCCTTCAGACTGATGAACCACCAATACCTAAAAAGACCTTTAAGCCGCCACCAATATATTTGCGAGAGCCTACCTCTAGTGAGTTGGTAAAACAACTTATTACGGCAATTGGCAAAGACAGTTTTAATGTAACATCGGTTAAGCACGGCAGCATCAATGAAACCAAAATCCAGGTCAACCACGAGAATGAATACCGAAAATTGTCTGACGCTCTGGAGAAGGAGAAAAGATCGTTTTACACATATCAGCTTAAAAGCGCCAAAGGTATTCAGGTCGTTATAAAAGGGATTGACCCTTTTGTAGATACGAATGATATCAAAACCGGATTAGAAGACTATGGTTTTAAAATTAAAAATGTAGTAAACATTAGAAACCGTGAAAAAATTTCTCAACCCATGTTTAGGGTTGAATTGGAACCAAGAGATGTTGTGTTAAAAAAGAATGAAGTGCATCCAATTTACAACCTTAAATATCTTTTGCATCGTAAGGTTACCGTTGAGGAGCCTCATAAGCGTTTAGGGCCCGTTCAATGCCTAAACTGCCAAGAATTTGGCCATACGAAGGCCTATTGTAAGTTGCCCGCAGTTTGCGTTGTGTGTGGTGAACTTCACGGTACATCACAGTGCAAAAAATCTAAGACTGACGCGAGCGTTAAAAAATGCAGTAACTGTGGAGGTAACCATACTGCAAACTACAGGGGTTGCCCTGTCTACACTCACTTCAAGAAGTCAATGACAAATAGGCCATTGATTTTAAATATGCCACCCCAGCAGTCAAACACTATTTCTACAACCAATTTTCCCCAGGTACGCCAGCCAACCAGCCATATAAACGTGCAAAACCCCCAACAAATTTCTTATGCGAATGTGGTAAAATCCGATAAACCAAAGTTGAATCAGGAGCCCAAGCCTCAAAATTCCG
This sequence comes from Thecocarcelia acutangulata, assembly GCA_914767995.1. Classification (NCBI taxonomy): domain Eukaryota; kingdom Metazoa; phylum Arthropoda; class Insecta; order Diptera; family Tachinidae; genus Thecocarcelia; species Thecocarcelia acutangulata. Next base: position 53,252,243 of record OU612098.1, on the reverse strand, counting down.
ACCAAAACTTTAGCAATCTTGAGGCAACTCTGCAGACTCTTGTTCAATCTATAAATACATTTACGGTTTCCATGACGAACATATGATGCAGGAAATGCTGAAAATGCAATCCACTATTTTGCAGGCAATTTTAACAAAATGAATTGGTTAAAAATATGTTTCTGGAACGCAAACGGCATTCGCCAACATAAAAATGAACTTGAGCACTTCCTTATGGAAAAGCAGATCGATATAATGATGATTGCTGAAACCCATTTGACAACCAATAGTTATTTCAAAATTAATGGCTACACATTATATGACACAAAAGATCCCCGTGGAAGATCTTGCGGTGGTTCGGCAATTTTGATAAAGACCAGAATTAAGCACTATCTAATGAACGGGACACGTGAGGAATATCTCCAAGCTACAAATATATGCCTTGTTTATTTTCATGATAAAATCGTTATATCCTCGATTTACTCACCACCACGATTTTCAGTAACAGAAAATCAGTATTCACATTTTTTCAAATCACTTGGTCCTCGATTTCTAGCGGCTGGCGACTATAACGCTAAACATACTTTTTGGGGATCACGTTTAACTACCTCGAAAGGCCGTGTGCTTTTTGAGACCATTTCCAAAATGGGTTTAGATGTGGTTTCAAGCGGACACCCCACTTATTGGCCGTCAGACCGACGGAAGATCCCAGACGTTATAGATTTTGGAGTTGTGAAAAATTTTCCCTTAGAGTGGATGCAAGTGGAGCCTTCATTAGATTTGTCATCAGATCACTCACCCACTATAATCTCTGTCTCGTTCCCCCAAGATATTGACTCCCCGTTGACCATCAATAGAGTTAATTGGCTAAAGTACAAAAAATTTTTGAGCACACATTGTACTGAAAATATCGCCTTGAGAACGCCTGAGGATATTGATGTGTCAATTAACGATTTTTCTGAAAACCTCAAACTGGCCGTACAGCATGCTACCACTAGTCATATAAGATCCAGAAATGAGAACAATAGAACTTATTCGTCTGAAATTGAGCAACTACTGTCAGAAAAAAGAAGAGTCAGAAGAGAGTGGCAACTTCGCAGATCTCCCCAGCTTAAGACTAGGCTACGGGAATGTATAACTCAGCTAAGAAATCTGCTCGAAATCCACAGAATGGCTTCCCTTAAAACATATCTGGAAAGCCTTGATGGTACTCCTCAATCTGATTATTCCTTGTGGAAAGCGACAAAAGGTTTAAAAAGACCCGTAATAGGTAAGCCACCTTTGCGAACTTCAACTGGCAACTGGGCAAGAAGCGATTCTGAAAAGGGGATGTTGTATGTCGATCATTTGAGGAACGTTTTTATTACAAATGATTCAACGAATAATACAGCGGAATTACCGTCATATGCTACTAGACCGCCTGTGCCTTTGAGACTTAATTTTCAAGATGTCGAAAATGGTATCGGCAATATAAACCACAGGAAAGCTCCAGGCATTGATCAAATTACTGGTAAAATGCTTGAACAGTTACCTCGTGTAGCTAGAAGAGTTCTACTTTTTATTTTTAACGCTATTTTACGCCTTGAGTATTATCCTGCAGAGTGGAAGGTCTCAATGATTACCATGATTCCCAAGCCAGGGAAGGACCTGACAAAGGTAGAATCATATAGACCAATAAGTCTTTTACCAACAATTTCAAAACTATTCGAAAAATTGTTAATGGCGAAGTTGAGTCCAATATTGAACAATGTGGGATGCATCCCTGATCATCAATTTGGCTTTCGGGCTAAACATAGCACCATAGAACAAACGCACAGACTAGTCAACGTCATAAGACAGACCTTTGAGGAGAAGAAGTATTGCTCAGCTCTATTCATTGATATTTCTCAAGCTTTTGATAAAGTGTGGCACGACGGCTTGATGCACAAAATAAAGCTAAACTTGCCTGCAAATACACACAAGCTTCTAGAAAGCTACCTATATGGGCGGAAGTTTGTTATCAGAGAAGGCGACTTTATAAGCCCAACTCAGCCAATCAAGGCAGGAGTTCCGCAAGGCAGCATACTGGGGCCTACTTTATATTTGATTTACGCTTCTGACATGCCAACGACATCCGGAGTCCACACTTCTACCTTTGCAGATGACACAGCGTTTTTGAGTGTTCATGAAAACCACCAATTAGCTTCACGAAATTTACAGGAATATATTTCAATATTAGAGAAATGGCTAAAGCTTTGGAAAATCAAAGTTAATGAACAGAAATGTACTCATGTCACATTCACTCTGTGTAAGCAAACATGTGCGCCTATCCAAATAAACAACACACCTATTCCGCAGCACAGTGAAGTCAAATACCTTGGTATACACCTCGACCGTAGGCTAACGTGGAAGTCTCACATTGAAGCAAAAGTCACTCAGTTGAAACTAAAAGCTGCGCAACTAAATTGGCTTATGGGCAGAAACTCGACATTGAAGTTGGATTGCAAACTTCTGTTATACAACGCAATCCTGAAGCCCATATGGTGCTACGGAATTCAATTATGGGGCACCGCCTCAGCGTCAAACATTGAAAAAATCCAAAGGCGACAAAACAAAATTCTTCGAATGATTACTGCAGCTCCATGGTACGTAAAAAATTCACGAATTCATAAAGATCTTAGTGTTCCGCTGGTAAAAGAGAAATTTTCTAAGTACGCGACAAGGTATGTCAGTAAACTGGAACTTCATCCAAACCCTCTTGCGCGCAATATTCTTAACTTTGGTGGCCACACTCGGCTTAAAAATAGGGATACCGCTGCCACCATCAGATTGCTCAATAGGTGATTTTACCGAAATAGCTCCCGCATAATAAAACTTTTTGTCTAGCATTGGCCGGACATAAGAATCATATTTTTTAATTTTAAATTTAGTATTAAGATTTGAATACTTATTGTTAGTTCATTTTGAAGATTCAATAAATAAAAATGCTCAAAAAAAAAAAAAAAAAAAAAAAAAAAAAAAAAAAAAAAAATTTTACGTCTCGAGTACTTTCCTACTGAGTGGAAGGTGTCTGTCATTACTATGATATCCAAAACAGGAAAGGATCCTACAAAAGTTGAGTCATATAGGCCGATAAGTCTATTGCCAACAATTTCAAAGCAATTGCTAATAACGAAGTTGACCCCAATCTTGAATGAAGTAGGATGTATTCCTAGCCATCAATTCAGTTTTAGGGCTAAACATAGCACCATAGAACAGACACACAGGCTGGTGAATGTTATCAGAAACGCGTTCGAAGATAAAAAATATTGCTCAGCTCTATTCATTCACGTTTCCAAAGCTTTTGACAAAGTGTGGCACGAAGGCTTAACTCATAAAATAAAATTAAATTTGCCTGCAAACACGCACAAGCTGTTAGAGAGCTACTTATATGACCGGAAATTCGTCGTTAAGGAAGGTGATTTCAAAAGCTCGGCTCAGCCAATCGAAGCTGGAGTTCCCCAGGGTAGCATATTGGGTCCAACTTTATATTTGATTTATGCTTCAGACATGCCAACGAGCTGCAAAATTCACACTTCAACTTTTGCAGATGATACAGCATTCATCAGTGTCCATGAAGACTATAAATTAGCATCACACATTTTGCAAGAACATATTCTTATATTGGAGAAATGGCTGAAACTTTGGAAAATCAAAGTAAATGAACAAAAATGTATCCATGTTACATTCACACTACGTAGAAAAACTTGTTCGGCTATTAAAAACAACAACTACATTATTCCGCAGCACACTGAAGTCAAATACCTTGGTATTCACCTCGACTGTAGGCTCATGTGGAAGTCTCACATTGACGCTAAAGTCACCCAGATGAAATTAAAAGCGGTGCAACTAAATTGGCTCATCGTAGAAATCCTATCTTGAAGTTAGATTGCAAACTTTTGCTGTATAACACAATCCTAAAGCCAATATGGAGCTATGAAATTCAATTGTGAGAATATTGAGAAAATTCAAAAGCGCCAAAATAAAATTCTCCGTACAATTACTGCAGCTCCATGGTATGTTAAAAACTCTCTAATTCACAAAGATCTAAGTGTACCCTTAGTGAAAGATGAATTTTCAAAACACGCGATAAGATACATTAACAGACTGGAGTCTCACCCGAATCCTCTCGCACGTAGCATCCTTAACTTTGGTGGCCACACTCGGCTGAAAAGGATGGACACCCTTGCAACCATCAGAGCGTTGGAAAGGTGATTTACCAACAAAATACACGCAAGAAACACCTTTTCGTCTAGCATTATCTGGACCTAAGTAAATAAAATTTTTCAATATTAATTAATTTTTTTTCTATATTAATTAATGAATTTTTAGTTTTAAGATTTGCATACTTATTGTCAGTTTTTTTAGAAGATACAATAAATAATTGAATTATAAAAAAAAAGATTTTTTCGGTAATCATGTTCATGGTTTAACTGAATTTTTGTTTTATTAATGTTTCTGTGTTTAACTGATGTTACGTTGAAAGTGTCCTTACCGATTGTCATACTAGTTCACTTGAAGAAGGCTCTCTCAAACATATTGGTGGTGGTGTAGATGTTTTTGTTTGCTGTATTTGGCTCATCAGCCTTAAGGCTTGCAAATCTATTACTTTCCGTTGCCGCAGCGTTATTATCAAATTTAGATATTTTGACTTGAGCGGATTTAGGGCTTCTCTGACGTTTAACTACAGATACATATATATTCATGCCTACTTGTGTCTTCGGCTTATCTGTAAAAATTAAACTGGAAGATGGTTTGTCGTCTGTTGTCACAACTATGTGTGGTGAACAAGAACGCGTACGGTTTCTTCCTCTTAAGGATTGTAGCGGAGCTAAGCTCTTTCTCAACATCTGATAAGTACACTCATGCAATTATTTGTTTCTTTTTTATACCCTTCACAAAAATTTTAAGGGTAGATACAAGTTTGTCTAAAATTTTAATTTTCGACCATATAAAATATATATGCCAGAATTAATAGAAAAGTCGATTAAGTGATGTCCGTCTGTCCGCTGTTGAAATACCGTTTCTGAGAAAACTATTAGACTTAGAAACTGTTTTCTTTTACCCCATCGATTTAGGTGTGCTATTGAAATTCGGTAATATCAGTTCACACATAGCTGAGATATATCAAAAATTCCGAAAAAAAATTTTTTTGCAATTTTGTATGAAAATTAAAAAAAAGTAGTTTGTTTTGCTTCAAAGTTCACACATTTATTAAGCATGGCGACTAAAAGGCAAAAAAAAAATCCAGATATCGGTTCATATATATAACCGAGTTATAGCCTAAACCGGTTGTTTCATCAAAATGTCGCGTAAGCGAACTTTAACAATTTTTTTTTTGCTTAAAAGTAGTTCTGGTAATAAAATAAGATTACATAAATATGTAAAATGAAAATTTCCAATATCGGCCGTATATGCCCGAGATATCGCGGTTTTCATGAAAACTACTAAACTACTTTGGTTTGCTTAAAAGCAGTTCTGTATATATATATATATATATATATATATATATATATATATATATATATATATATATATATATATATATATATATATATATATATATATATATATATATATATATATATATATATATATATATATATATATATATATATATATACATATATATATATATATATATATGTTTTTTTTTTTTGTGGGATGAAAAACCATCGAAAGGCACTGGCAGTGATGTTGGTTGCCAGTAGTGCGTGACTTCAACACGCTAAAAAACACCCCTTCGCACTGACCCAGATGCTCCCCGAGGGACTGCCGCAAGGCTTTACGTCTCGGGGTGGGAAAGGATCTAAACTAAACTACTAAAATGCAAAACCAATTTTACAAAACTACAGACGTACGTCCAGTTGCACAAAGATTCCAACATGATTGGAACGATATAGCTCGGACTGATGCTACGTCCTAGGACTGTTTCTAAATATTCCCTATCACTATTAAACCGTGGACAGATGAAGAACACATGCTCAGCATCTTCCAAGACATTACCATCACAACTCGGACAGAACGGAGTACTGTCATGTCCAAAACGGTACAAGTACGACCTAAAACAACCATGCCTAGTTAGAAACTGTGTAATATAGAATTTCAAGTCGCCCTGCTTTCTTGATAGCCATGCTCTGATGTCTAGTATCAGTAAGTAGGTCCATCTTCCCTTGTCAGCCCATCTTTCTTGCCATTTTCGCAGACACGATTCTCTCAACCCAACCGAGCTGTCCGAAGCGGCCTCTAGCTGGATCGGTATCATGCCGGCATTGACAAAAGCGGCCAGGTCCGATACAGTTCGGAATGCGCTACATACACGCAAGGTGATCAGCCCATACACAGGAGATATCAGGTTCACAGAAGTAGGATATCTAAGTGAGCCGGACCATATAGGCGATGCATATAAGATAATGCTTCTTACTAAACTAGAGAGTAATCTCCTCTGCAGATATTTTGAACCTCTTGTATTCGGCATGATCCGGCATAGCGCTGTGCGCGTTTTTGATGCTTTACTGCCTATGTACTTCAAGTGCTCTTGAAAAGACAGACGAGTGTTAATCATGACCCCAAGGTATTTTAAACATTCCTTGGATTCTATGCTACACGTGCCAATATTTAGCTTGACAGTTTCCCTAATTTTCCTACTACTAATCAGAACCGCTTCCGTGTTATGGTCAGCTAGAGTTAGGCCCATTGATCTTAGCCAAGATCTTACGATCTGAATACTGGCGTTTGCAATGGTTTCCACCTCTAGTAACTCATTCCCTTTACACACTAACGCTAAGTCGTCTGCGAATCCTACTATCTTCACCCTTTCCGGTAAATCCAATCTTAATACTCCGTCGTACATGACGTTCCACAATAGTGGGCCAAGAACTGAACCTTGATTCACCCCACCAATGATCTTGCGCCTCTTAGTACCTTTATCGGTATCATAAACTAGCTCTCTATCCCGGAAATAGTCCCGTACAATTGCTAGTAGATACCCTGGGATGTCTATACGGACCAAAGCATCAACTATATACTCCCAGTTTACCGTATTGAAGCCGTTTTTTACATCTAGGGTTATAACCACACAATACCCTTTTGTTCCATTCCTCCACCTCTTCCCTTGGATAGCTTGAGCAGCCGTTTCTACTACAACTTTGATAGCGTCCACCGCTGACTTTGCTTTCCTGAAGCCAAATTGGTTATCTGGTAAACATAGGTTAGCTTGTACACAATCTTCCAATCTTCTGCAGATTATACTCTCCAGCAGTTTTCCATTTGCATCTATCATACAGAGCGGACGATGTATGTATGTATGTGTGTGTGTTATAAAATCAAAATTTTAAAATTGTTGCCTAATGTTAACTGTACTAAATTAAGTACAGTAGCACCAAATGGGTTAAAATTTGTGTACAGGAAATAAGAAATGGCGCGCACTAAGTGAAGTAATATGAAAACATAAACAAATTTTGATAGTTGGGTAAAAAAACAGCTGTCGATCAGCTAAGCTAACGAGGCCACCTGGTACTAAATTCGCCTTGGGCCCAACCAAGGCAAATTCATAACAGGTGAAATTGACAGCGCAGCTGATAACTTTTTTTATACCCTTCACAAAAATGTTAAGGGTATATACATATATATGTATATAAGTTTGTGATTCCGTTTGTAATTTCTAATTTTTTTGCGACCCTATAAAATATATATATTCTGATTCAGAATTAATGGAAAAGTGGATTAAGCGATGTCCGTCTGTCCGTCTGTCGGTCGTTGAAATACCGTTTCTGAAAAAACCATTAGACATAGAAACTTTTTTCTTTCACCATTCTATTATTCCATATTGCGATGTGTTTGCTATTGAAATTCAGTATCATTCACTCTGTGATTCAATAAACCATGTGCGATGGCAGTGCATTGTTATTGTTGTTATTGTAAGTGAAGATTACCTACCCAGTTGGAAAAAAATATACATTAAAGTTTTGTTTTCTTGAGCGGACGTGTTAGTTTTTGATCGGAAAGTAATAAAATAAAACCGTAATAGGTAAAAAGAGTGATCCTATACAAAAGAAATATTTTGTGAAATTTTTTTTTTTTTTTTTTAATTCATTTATTTTTTTTTTTTTTTTGTTAATAAAAAAAACTGCATTAGTGTACCAAGCAGATGCAATTCTGAGAAAGAGCTTAGCTCAGCTAGTAGAAACATTTGGATTTCTGAAGAGGAATCTTTACAAAAATCGTTAGAAAATCTTCTTTCTACAAGAGAAAGAAACCGCACGCGTTCGTGTTCGTCAAATATATTTGCAACATCTGAAGAAAAAACATATTCTAGTTCAACTAGCGCCAATAAGCCGAAAACCCAAGTAGGCATGGATAAATACATCACCGTTGTGAAACGGCAACGAAGCTCTAAATCTGCCCAATTATCATCAAAGCTTAAATTTCCTAAAGATGAGGACCCCGGAAAGCCTACTGATAATAATAGGTTTGCTATTCTCCAAACGGATGAGCCAACAACTTCAAAAAAATCGTTTAAACCTCCTCCAATTTATTTGAGAGAGCCTACATCTAAGGAACTTTTAAGCAAACTTATTACCGTAATAGGTGAAAATACCTTTAGCGTAACATCTGTGCAGCATGGAAATATTAAAGAAACAAAAATTCAGGTAATTCATATAAATAATTACCGCAAATTGACGGACGACTTGGAGAAAGAAAATAAAGCTTTTTACACCTATCAGCTTAAAAGTGCGAAAGGCCTTCAAGTTGTTGTTAAAGGCATTGATTCTGGCGTAGATCCTAATGACGTTAAAACTGGTTTGGAGGAGAAAGGGTTTAAAATTAAGAATGTTTTTAACATCTGTTCGAAAAATTTCTCTGTTCCCTAGTGTTTAATATTTTCATATCATATTCTTTGAACTCTACTTGCAATTCTTTTTCAGTAGTCTGTTGAGAGCAGTTACATCGTTCAGTCAACAATCAAGAGTCATATTAGCATAAGTTAAAATAAACCTGTAATAAAATCTAGAATCTGTCTTTTAATTTGAAGATCTATTTTGGGCCGAGTTTTCAAGAACTTTTAAAAACATTTCTGGTCCTTCGAACCGGATCGGTCCTCAGACTTATCTATATAAAAATTGGAAAATTTAACTTATGAACATCAGTGAATTTTATCTGACGATTTGTGTAAATTCATCATAAAGCTGAATAAGTAAATTACAGTATAAATCATCAAAGTAGAAAAGAGTAAAAGGAACTGTTACATAACTCATTGGGTATTTAGAGAACGTACATACATATTTCCAAAAATATGTATACACATATGCTAATTTAATTTTTTTTATAAAAGCAAGATTGCTTTGAACATTGAGTTCAATAAAAATTCTTTCTGCTTACGGTATTTTTAATGATTTACTGCCCGCTGCCTGCGTTTTTGCTGACTTTCTGCTGATTCGCTGCTTGCTGAATTCGTTGGCTTGCTGCTGTAACTAAAGCATTGTTAACATTTGCCTTTGCGTAGACAAACCTTTTTTGCAATTTTGGTTTGCTGCCTTCGTATCATTAAATCTCTCGTATATAGTTTAAAAAAGATTAAAGAATTTTTCAATCATACAATTAAAAAGAATAATAATCTTTAAAATTACCTAAAATGAGTGAAAGCCAGGAATCAGTACTCCTCAGTTTGGAACTAACTTTTTCTTACATAGAATCAGCATTCACAAATTTTAAAGTAGTGTCGACAGATAATTGTACTAAGGCTCAGGTAGAAACTCGACTATCAACATTAGATGCTAACTGGACAAAATTTAAGAGTTTGCACGATAAGCTGATGCGTACAAGAATTTCTGAAGAGATAAAGAAAAACAAATATTTTACTGACGACACCTACGCTAAATGTGAAGAAACGTACGTAAATGCAAGGTCAATAATGCTTACTTGTTTGGAAGAAATTCGTAGTAATACCGTAATGGATACTACCACAATGGATCAATCGCAGAATCATTCTTCTCATTTGCGCTCTTTACCGAAGATAACCCTACCAAAGTTTTCCGAAAATTATCATGATTGGAGACCATTTCATGATTTATTTACCTCTATGATTCAATCAAACAGCGATTTATCATCAGTTGAAAAGTTTTATTACCTTAAGAGTAGTCTCAGCGGCGAAGCATTGAAATGCATATCAAACCTGCCTGTCTCATCAGAAAATTTTGCCCCAGCTTGGAATCTTTTGTGCGCACAGTACGAAAATACACGTATGCTTATCAACTCTCACCTAGATGCTATATTCGAGCTACCACGTCTTCAACGGAAATCCTCATCAGAGTTAAAAAAATTGTTAGCAGTAGTTAGAGAATCGCTTGGGGCACTTGATGCCTTGGGCTCACCGGTGCAACAATGGGACCATATTATTGTTTATATGGTTGTTCGACGATTGGATTCATCATCACACGAAGCATGGGAGCTTTGTCGAAGCTCCTCAAAAAGGCCTGCAACATTTTCTGAACTAGAAGTTTTCCTCAGTGGCCGCATTCAAGCATTAGAAAGTGTTGAATCAAGAACAAATTCGCAAAAGTTTGCGAAGAAACTAACAGCTAGCTCTCTAGTGGCTACAAAGAATAAAAATTGTCCTGTGGAGGTTTCAAATAAAATATCATCTCATCCCAATAATATTTCCTGTTCTCTTTGCAGCTCAAATCATTACATTTCAAGTTGTAACGAGTATAATAGCAAATATCTTGAGCAGAAGCATGATGTTTTGACCTCAAAAAATCTTTGCTACAATTGTCTGGGTCATCATAAGGTTTCCCAATGTCTAAGTTTAAAACGTTGTAGACACTGCAACGGTCGTCACCATTCTTCTATTCATGGTTATCGACTACGACCTGAATCATCGACTGCTCAAAATCTACCTGCTACCACAAATAATTTATCAGCTGTGAGTAATCATGCATCTTCGGGAGACTCCAACTGCACTTCTCAAATTCTTCTAGCTACAGCTCTAGTACGTATAGAGTCGCCTCAAACCAATTTTGTTGTAGCTCGCGCTTTGCTTGATCAAGGCTCAGAAATTACGCTCATTAGTGAAGACCTAGTACAAAAACTACATCTGCAGCGCCATAAAGGAAATTTAAACTTAATAGGTATTGGCGCACACAAATCGGAGGCAACTAAAGGTTTAGTTCATTTCAAGCTTATTCCCCATTTCAATTCGAACTTCAAATGTAACGTATCTGCATATGTGCTACCAAAGTTGACAACTCAGTTACCATCGTGTAATATAAAACTCAAAAACGCAAAGTTTCTTGAGGGTCTTCAACTCGCTGATCCCAACTTTATGCTCTCCAGCAAAATCGATCTCATAATCGGAGCATGGTTACCTTCTAGATGGAAAAATAAAAAGGGGTGACAAGAATCTCCCAGTTGCTCAGCGCACATCTTTGGGATGGATTTTATCAGGCAGTGTAGCTCATCATACATCTAACGCAAATTTGCATCAAACAGTTCAAGCTTTCCAGTGCAGCATAGACCGTAATCTGGATGAGTTGTTACAAAGATTCTGGACCCAAGAAGAAGGAACTTACAAAAATTCTATTCTATCTACTGAAGACAAAGAATGCGAGGATTTTTTTAAAGCTACTTATAGAAGAGATCTATCAGGTACATATATAGTACGACTACCTTTTAAAATATCACCAACGAAGCTTGGGAATTCCCGAAAAGGCGCTGAACAAATGGCTATTAAAATGCTTCAAAAATCTCATTCGAATCCCACATTTTTTCAAATGTACTCAGATTTTCTTGACCAATATCAATCATTGGGCCATATGGTACCAGCATGTGAAACTCTTAACTCAAGTTTTGGATACTTTCTCCCTCACCATGGTGTCATAAGGCAATCACGCACCACAACAAAGTTGCGGGTTGTATTTAACGGCTCGCACAAAACCAGTACTGGGTTTTCTCTTAATGATGTCTTGCACACGGGGCCCAAATTGCAATTAGAAATTTCAGACGTTATCACACGATGGCGTCAGCATCAATTCGTTTTTTCAGCTGATATCGAAAAGATGTTTCGACAAGTGAAAGTTGATTCAAGAGACTGGCCCTATCAGCAAATTCTCTGGGCATCTAATTTATATAAAAAATTGATATCTTACTGCCTTACAACAGTTACTTATGGTCTTGGACCTGCGCCGTATTTAGCAAATCGAGTTTTAAAACAACTTGCATTAGATGAATGTGTCAAATATCCTCTAGCGGCAGAGATTTTACATAATAGTACTTATGTTGACAATACTTTTGGAGGAGCAGACACAATAGAAAAAGCTCAAGAAACCGTTATTCAATTAAATAAGTTGTGCCTTGCAGGCGGCTTTAAATTACAAAAGTGGACGGCAAACAATCCTGACATTCTTTCAAGTATCTCAACAGATCGTTGCACAGTAAAAGATTTTATTCAGTTTCAAGAAAATTCATCTATTTCCGCTCTGGGTATATATTGGCAACCAGAAAAAGACTGTTTCGTTTTTTCGTCACCGTTTTCAAATCTTTCTATGAGTAAACCTACAAAACGCTCAGTGCTCTCTAATATATCTAAACTTTTCGACCCCCTCGGCTGGATTTCTCCGGTTACTATAAACGCAAAAATATTAATGCAAGATATTTGGCTATCAAAAGCGAATTGGGACGATGTAATCAATGAAGATTTAGCAGAGCGGTGGATAAAGTTTATCAACGATTTAGACAACATCAAAAATATTTCAATACCCCGGTGGTTTGGTTTATCATCAAGAATTATTGGTCTGGAAATCCATGGCTTTTCAGATGCATCTGAGAATGCCATTGCAGCTGTTATTTACTTACGAGTCATCTCAGAATTTGACGGCATATCAGTGCAATTAATCGAGTCAAAGACTAAGGTAGCTCCAACAAAACGAATTACCAACCCAAGGCTTGAGCTGAATGCTGCAGTTATCCTTACAAAAAGGGTTAATCACTTTCAAACTACAATGAATTATCACCAAATTTCAACCCATTTATGGACAGATTCTTCAGTTGCACTAACATGGATAAAAGGTGAACCCTCTCGTTGGAAGGATTACATATCACATCGTGTACAGAAAATTCAAGACGATCTTCCGCTGGCAAACTGGCATCATGTTCCAGGAAAATATAACCCCTCTGACTGCGCTTCAAGAGGATTATCAGTTCAGCAACTTGTAAATCACACTCTATGGTGGCATGGCCCAGAATGGCTATTATACCATTCGTCATCATGGCCAGCTTCAGCTATCAATACTGGCGACATAAATCTTGAAGAAAAGGCCTCTTATCGTGTTATCAACATAGTGCGTCGCCATCAACAATCTCCCATCTGGGACCTCATAGCTCGGTTTTCGAATCTTTCTCGCTTGCTACGAGTGACAGCCATCTGCCGTAGATTTTGCTCAAAAAACGGAGAAAACTCAATCGTTTTTCGGCGAATTAGTCCGACTGAACTAGATAGTGAACGTAAGTTTTGGATAAAGTTAACTCAAAATTCTTATTTTCAGGCTGAAATCAAAGTTCTTGCACGGAGCCAGAATTTGCCAAACACCCATCCACTCAGCAAATTTACGCCTTTCGTTGACTGTTTGGGTTTACTTCGTGTTGGCGGGCGGCTAAGAAACGCGCTTATTGATCCAGATGCAAAACATCCTATTCTTTTGCCAGCAAAATCAGACCTAACTAATCTATTAATAGCGGAGGCTCATGAAAAGACTCTTCACGGTGGCACTCAAGCGATGTGTGTGTTTTTATGGCAGTTTTACTGGATACTTGGTGGCCGCTCATCTATAAAATCTTTTAATCGCAAATGTGTACGCTGTACAAGAATGCGGGGAGAAACAGCTAAACAACTTATGGGTCAACTTCCACGTAGCCGAACACTGCCCGCAAGGCCTTTCCTTCACTCCGGGGTTGACAACGCTGGCCCTTTGTCTATTAAAACTTGGCGCGGTCGCGGAGCAAAGCAATACAAGGGATACATCGTTCTTTTCGTGTGTTTATCTACCTCGGCAGTTCACCTTGAGGTGGCTTCAGATTATTCTGTAACTGGATTTCTCGCGGCCTTCAAGAGGTTTGTCGCTCGACGCGGTATATGTTCTACATTGACTAGCGACTGCGGAACAAACTTTATAGGCGCTAATGCGGAATTAAAGCTTCTGTTTGCTCAATGTTCTAAACAGCATTCAGAAATATCAGCCGCTTTAGCAAACGATGGAACTGAGTGGAAATTCAACCCGCCCTCCGCCCCTCATTTCGGGGGAAAATGGGAAGCCGCGGTTAAATCTGTGAAATTTCATCTCCGCAGAATCATTGGTGATGCTAGCCTGACTTTTGAAGAGCTGTCAACACTCTTGTCACAAATCGAGGCCGTTCTCAATTCAAGGCCTTTATGCCCTCTTTCGGATGATCCCTCGGACGTAAACGCTTTAACTCCAGCTCATTTTTTAATTGGAGAGCCCTTAAATAGTGTGCCAGAACCTTCAATAGCGGATTTGCCTATCTCAAGATTGTCACGCCTACAACTTATTCGACAAATGGTAGAAAGTTTTTGGAAGCGTTGGACAAAGGAATATTTGCAACGTTTTAAGTCTATGTCTAAATGGAGGCAACAGGAAAACTCTTTGAAAAAAGGTTCTTTAATCCTTATCGCAGATGAACGACACCCACCTACTAAATGGCCTTTAGGTCGCATTCTTGAAGTTCATCCTGGTCCTGATGGTCTCATACGGGTCGCCACTGTTAAGACTACATCATCAATTTTGAAACGTCCATTAGTGAAACTTTGCCCACTTCCAATAGACGATAACAATAATCACCTCGACGAATCAACCACCAAACCGTAATGAACAACTGTATAATTTTTTTTGTATATTTTAACTACCTATAGTGTTTAATATCTGTAGAATTATTATAGTTCTGAATTATCTAAAAGTTTTAATTATTTAAATGTTTCGTCCCCTTCGGTTACGAGGCGGGCGGAATGTTCGAAAAATTTCTTTGTTCCCTAGTGTTTAATATTTTCATATCATATTCTTTGAACTCTACTTGCAATTCTTTTTCAGTAGTCTGTTGAGAGCAGTTACATCGTTCAGTCAACAATCAAGAGTCATATTAGCATAAGTTAAAATAAACCTGTAATAAAATCTAGAATCTGTCTTTTAATTTGAAGATCTATTTTGGGCCGATTTTTCAAGAACTTTTAAAAACAGCATCGGAAACCGAGAAAAGATACCTCAGCCCATGTTTAGGGTGGAACTAGAACCTGGAGATGTCACCTTAAAGAAGAATGAGGTTCATCCAATATATAATGTTAAATACCTTCTACACCGGAAAGTTACTGTAGAGGAGCCTCATAAGCGCTCAGGACCCGTTCAGTGCATGAACTGCCAGGAGTATGGCCACACTAAGTCATATTGTAAATTGCGCACTGTCTGTGTTGTGTGTGGTGATCTCCATGGCACATCAAAGTGCACCAAATCAAAAACTGACACAAATGTAAAAAAATGTAGTAATTGTGGAGGCAATCATACTGCTAATTACAGGGGTTGCCCCGTTTATACCCACTTCAAACGCTCAATGCCAAATAAATCATTAACTTTTCCCAAGCCGTCCCAGCAATCGCAATTCATTTCAAGCAACAATTTTCCTCAAGCAGGTCTGTCAACAACCCAAATAAATGTTCCAAGCTCTAACCAAGTGGTTAAGACTAATATACCAAACGCGAATCAGAAGTCCAAGTCTCAACAGACCGACCCATATTTTAGCAACCTTGAAGCCACATTGCAGACTTTGGTTCAATCAATAAACACTTTTACGGCTTCTATGACCACCATGATGCAGGAAATGTTAAAAATGCAATCAACTATTTTACAGGCTATTTTAAAAAAATAATTTATTTAAAAATATGTTTCTGGAAGGCAAACGGCATACGCCAACATAAAATTGAACTTGAACACTTCCTGAGGGAAAGGCAAACCGATGTTATGTTGATCGCTGAAACTCACCTGACGTCAAGAAGTTATTTCAGGATAAATGGCTATATACTATATGACACTAAAGATCCACGTGGAAGATCTTGTGGAAGTTCGGCTATTCTAATTAAAAATAGAATTAAACATTACTTGTTAAATGAGACATGTGAAGAATATATTTAAGCAACAAATATTTGTATTGAACACATTCACAGTAAATTAGTAATTTCATCAATTTATTCCCCGCCTCGGCTTTCAGTTACAGAAAACCATTACTCAAATTTTTTTACTTCTCTTGGATCCCGATTTATAGCTGCTGGTGACTATAATGCCAAACATACATTTTGGGGCTCAAGATTAATCTCCCCGAAAGGTCGTGTGCTTTTTGATACTATATCAAAATTGGGTTTAGATGTAATCTCCAGCGGGAGTCCCACCTATTGGCCAGCTGACCAGCGAAAGATCCCAGATGTTATTGACTTTGGAATCGTAAAAACCGTCCCCTTAGAATGGACGCATGTGGAGCCTTTATTGGAATTGTCCTCCGATCACACACCTACTATGGTCTCTATATGTTTCCCCCAGAACATTGGATCCCCATTTAACGACATAGGTGTATTCCAGTCTAGAGTGAATTGGCTAAAATATAAAAAATATTTAAGTACTCACTGTACGGAAAATATATCTTTGAGAACTCCAGAGGGTATTGATGAGTCAATTAATGATTTTTCCCAAAATATTATAAAAGCCGTGTAACATGCTACCAATACAAATTTTAGAAATATGAATAGCAGAACTTGTTCTTCTGAAATCGAACACCTTGTCTCAGAAAAAAGAAGAATCAGCAGAGAATGGCAATTTCGCAGGTCTCCCCAGCTTAAAGCTAGGCTTCGAGAATGCATAACTCAACTAAGAAATTTGTTTGAAGTCCAAGAGTGGCTTCCCTCACAACCTATTTGGAAAGCCTTTATGGTAGTCCTCAATCCGATTATTCTTTGTGGAAAGCAGCAAGAGGGTTAAAGAGACCCGTTAGATCTAAGCCACCCTTGCGTACTCCAACTGGGGACTGGGTCAGAAGTGACTCCGAAAAGGGAATGCTGTACGCTAACCAATTGAGAAACGTGTTTGCCATTGACGGACTGAATGATGAAGCTGATATGCCGCTAGACCTCCCGTACCTTTTAGACTTCGTTTTCAAGATGTCGAGAATGCTATTAGTAACTTATACCTCAGAAAAGCTCCAGGTATTGATAAAACTACCAACCAAATGCTTGTGAAGTTACCCCGACTAGCTAAAAGAATCGTCCTTTTTATTTTTAACGCTATTTTACGTCTCGAGTATTTTCCTACTGAGTGGAAGGTGTCTGTCATTACTATGATACCCAAACCAGGAAAGGATCCTACAAAAGTTGAGTCATATAGGCCGATAAGTCTATTGCCAACAATTTCAAAACTGTTCGAGAAATTGCTAATGACGAGGTTGACCCCAATCTTGAATGAAGTTGGATGTATTCCTAACCATCAATTCGGTTTTAGGGCTAAGCATAGCACCATAGAACAGACACACAGGCTTATGAATGTTATCAGAAACGCGTTCGAAGATAAAAAATATTACTCAGCTCTATTCACTGACGTTTTCAAAGCTTTTGACAAAGTGTGGCACGAAGGCTTAATTCATAAAATAAAATTAAACTTGCCTGCAAACACGCACAAGCTGTTAGAGAGCTACTTATATGACCGAAAATTCGTCGTTGAGGAAGGTGATTTCAAAAGCTCGGCTTAACCAATCGAAGCTGGAGTTCCCCAGGGTAGCATATTGGGTCCAACCTTATATTTGATCTATACTTCAGACATGCCAACGAGCTGCAAAATTCACACTTCAACTTTTGCAGATGATACAGCATTCATCAGTGTCCATGAAGACTATAAATTAGCATCACACATTTTGCAAGAACATATTCTTATATTGGAGAAATGGCTGAAACTTTGGAAAATCAAAGTAAATGAACAAAAATGTATCCATGTTACATTCACACTACGTAGAAAAACTTGTTCGGCTATTAAAAACAACAACTTCATTGTTCCGCAGCACACTGAAGTCAAATACCTCGGTATTCACCTCGACCGTAGGCTCATGTGGAAGTCTCACATTGACGCTAAAGTCACCCAGATGAAATTAAAAGCGGTGCAACTTAATTGGCTCATCGTAGAAATCCTATCTTGAAGTTAGATTGCAAACTTTTGCTGTATAACACAATCCTAAAGCCAATATGGAGCTATGGAATTCAATTGTGGGGTACCGCCTCTGCATCTAACATTGAGAAAATTCAAAAGCGCCAGAATAAAATTCTCCGTATAATTACTGCAGCTCCATGGTATGTTAAAAATTCTCGATTTCACAAAGATCTAGGTGTACCCTTAGTGAAAGATGAATTTTCAAAACACGCGATAAGGTACATTAACAGAGTGGAGTTTCACCCGAATCCTCTCGCACGTAGCATCCTTAACTTTGGTGGCCACACTCGGCTGAAAAGGATGGACACCCTTGCAACCATCAGAGCGTTGGAAAGGTGATTTACCAACAAAATACACGCAAGAAACACCTTTTCGTCTAGCATTATCTGGACCTAAGTAAATAAAATTTTTCAATATTAATTAATTTTTTTTCTATATTAATTAATGAATTTTTAGTTTTAGATTTGCATAATTATTGTTAGTTCTTTTAGAAGATACAATAAATAATTGAATTATAAAAAAAAAAATTCTGTAATATCGGTTCACGTATAGCTGATTCAAAATTTCGAAAAAAGCCAGGAATTTTTTTAATTTTGTATGGAAATTTTTGACAAAAAAAGTTGTTTGTTTTGCTTTAAACTTCACACACTCATTAAGTATGGTTACTAAAAGACTTACCTATACCTGGATTAACAGACAACCGCAATATAAAATATATAAAATGTGCAATAAACAATAACAACATAACATTGGCTTTTAAATCAAATAAGACTTTAAGCACAATATTCACAAAAACAAAAACACCTATAGACAAACTACAACAAAACAATGAACAAAAAAGAAGATACTGACAACTTAAGCGCCATTTATAATTTTATTATAAAAAAATAGTGCTTAAGGAAATTCGTGTATAAATGTTGTATTACTTGACTATAAATATAATTTCAATAATTTTGTGTTTAATGTTGTAAAATCACAAAAATGTAAGTTTCTCAAATATTGTTTTCTACTTAAGATATTAATGAAATTTCATAAAAAACTTTCTTTTTAAAATAGACAAAATCCCCTGAAGAAGTGAACATAAAATTCACGAAACGTTGGGAAAAATATGTAATAAATATTTTGCATTTTTATTGACATAAAAAAAGTTAGGCCTCATCAGCTAAGTATATACTAAAAACAAATAAAAAAAAATTGTTTTTGTTTTTCTTCCATTTGTCTCTTCGCCTATGATATTCTATTTTACATAGCTTTCTTTAATAAATATTTTCTGTATATTGGTCCGTGTTTGGCAGAGTTTTGCAACCATTTTTTGGTTGTCTGTCCAAGCTAGCCAAGATCGCGAAGTGACGGCACAGGATTATGGTGCCGAAGTTGTATCTAAAAAAAAAATAATAATACTCATTTATATTTAACACCAAACCCTCTTGCGCGCAATATTCTTAATTTTGGCGGCCACACTCGGCTTAAAAGAAGGGATACCGCTGCCACCATCAGATTGCTCAATAGGTGATTTTACCGAAATAGCTCCCGCATAATAAAACTTTTTGTCTAGCATTGGCCGGACTTAAGAATCACATTTTTTTATTATTAATTTTTAAATTTAGTATTAAGATTTGAATACTTATTGTTAGTTCATTTTGAAGATTCAATAAATAAAAAAATGCTTAAAAAAAAAAAAAAACAAAAAAAAAAAAATGTTTAACACAGCTGTTGAGCACACTTAAAAACTAGGCGTTCAAAAGAAAGCCAAAAGAGTGAAACTTAAAAAAGAAAACTAAGGCAGATGTTGCCGAACCATGTTTACAATCAAAGGTCTAATTTTATTGAACAAAATTCTAGTCTTATATACAACTTATGAAGCGTTCTTAGCCTTTCTAACTTACTTTAGCTTATCGAGTCGTTGTTTAGCTTCGATAGTGAACGGACGTGTTTGTTTTTTAATCGCAAAGTAAACGGGATTAAGTAAAAACCGTAATAGGTGAACAGAGTGATTTTTATTAAAAGAAAAACTTTGTAACATTTTTTTTTATACCGCTTTAAATTGTAAATAAAAAATAGAAGCAATTAATTGCATGAGTGTACCTATCAGATGTAATTCTGAAAAAGAGCTTAGCTCCGGTAGAAAAAATCTTTGGATTTCTGAAGAAGAATCGGTGAAAAAATCATTGGAAAATTTCCTGTCTCTAAGAGATAGGAAACGCCCTCGATCGTGTTCGCTAAATATTGTTGTTACAACTGAAGACGAAACATCTTCCAGTTTAATTGTTGATGATAAGCCGAAAACACAAGTAGGCATGGACAGGTACATAACCGTAGTCAAAAGACAGCGAAGCCCCAAATCAGCTCAAATATCATCTCAACCGAAAATTTCTAAAGATGATAATAGGACTTCGGCAACGGATAGTAATAAGTTCGCTATACTGCAAACAGATGAACCAACAATATCAAAAAAAACTTTTAAGCCGCCACCAATATATTTGCGAGAGCCTACCTCTAGTGAGCTGGTAAAACAACTTAATACGGCAATTGGCAAAGACACTTAACGTAACATCGGTTAAGCACGGCAGCATCAATGAAACGAAAATCCAGGTTAACAGCGAAATTTTTTTTTTCATTCATTTATTTATTGAATCTTCAAAATATGAACTAACAATAAGTATTCAAATCTTAATACTAAATATAAAAGTTAGCTAAGTCCAGCCACTACTAGACAAAAAAGTTTTATTTTGCGCTAATAATATCGGTAGAAACACCTATTTAACGTTCTGGTGGTGGCCAGGGTATCCCTTCTTCTCAACCGAGAGTGGCCGCCAAAATTAAGTATGTTGCGTGCAAGAGGATTTGGGTGAAGTTCCAGTTTACTGATATACCTTGTGGCATACTTAGAGAACTCTTCAGTTACCAGCGGAACACACAGATCCTTGTGAATTCGTGAGTTTCTTACGTACCATGGAGCTGCAGTAATCGTACGAAGAATTTGGTTTTGTCGTCTTTGAATTTTTTCAATGTTAGATGTTGAGGCTTTAAAATTGCGTTATATAACAAAACTTTGCAATCCAACTTTAATGTCGAATTTCTGCCCATAAGCCAATTTAGTTGCGCTGCTTTTAATTTCAACTGAGTGACTTTCGCATCAATGTGAGGCCTCCACGTTAGCCTATGGTCGAGGTAAATACCAAGGTATTTAACTTCATTATGCTGCGGAATAGGTGTATTGTTAATTTGGATAGCCGAACATGTTTGCTTACGCAGTGTGAATGTAACGTGAGTACATTTTTGTTCATTAACTTTTATTTTCCAAAGTTTCAACCATTGCTCTAATATTGAAATATACTGTTGCAAATTTCGTGAAGCTTCTTGATGGTTTTCATAAACGCTGCAAAAAGCTGTGTCATCTGCAAAAGTTGAAGTATTGATTCCGGATCTCGTTGGCATGTCAGATGCGTAAATCAAATATAGAGTGGGTCCTAGAATGCTACCTTGGGGAACTCCTGCTCCGATTGACTGTGATAGACTTGTAAAGTCACCTTCTTTGATAACAAATTTCCGGTCGTATAAGTAGCTTTCCAGAAGCTTGTGAGTGTTTGCAGGCAAGTTCAACTTTATTTTGTGCGTCAGTCCGTCGTGCCACACTTTATCAAAAGCTTGGAAAATGTCGATAAATAGAGCTGAACAATACTTTTTGTCTTCAAAAGTCTGTCTTATGACATTGATTAGTCTATGTGTTTGTTCTATGGTGTTATGCTTAGCCCGAAAGCCAAATTGATGATCAGGGATGCATCCCACATTGTTCAATATTGGACTCAACTTCGCCATTAACAATTTTTCGAAATTGTTGGTAGTAGACTTATTGGTCTATATGACTCTACTTTAGTGGGATCCTTCCCTGGCTTGGGAATCATGGTAATCATTGAGACTTTCCACTCTGCAGGATAATACTCAAGGCGTAAAATAGCGTTAAAAATAAAAAGTAGAACTCTTCTACCTACACGAGGTAACTGTTCAAGCACTTTACCAGTAATTTGATCTATACCTGGAGCTTTCCTGGGGTTTATGTTATTGATAACGTTTTCAACATCTTAAGTCTCAAAGAAACAGGCTGTCTAACAGCATACGGCGGAAATTCTGCTGCACCATCCGCTGAATCATTTGTCGTAAAAACATTTCTCAAATGATTAACATACACCATCCCCTTTTCAGAATCGCTTCGTGCCCAGTCGCCAGTTGAAGTTCGCAAAGGTGGCTTACCTATTACGGGTCTTTTCAGACCTTTTGTCGCTTTCCACAGAGAATAGTCAGATTGCGGAGTACCATCCAGGCTTTCCAAATATGTTTTAAAGGAAGCCATTCTGTAGATTTTAAGCAGATTTCTTAACTGAGTTATGCACTCTCGTAGCCTGCTTTTAAGCTGGGGAGACCTGCGAAGCTGCCACTCTCTTCTGACTCTTCTTTTTTCTTAAAGAAGTTGCTCAATTTCAGCCGAATAAGTTCTATTGTTCTCATTTCTGGATCTTATATGACTAGTGGTAGCATGCTGTACGGCCAGTTTGAGGTTTTCAAAAAAATCGTTAATTGACACATCAATACCCTCAGGCGTTCTCAAGGCGATATTTTCAGTACAATGTGTACTCAAAAATTTTTTGTATTTTAGCCAATTCACTCTATTGAAGGTCAACGGGGAGCCAATCTCTTGGGGAAACGAAACAGAGATTATAGTGGGTGAGTGGTCTGATGACAGATCTAATGAGGGCTCCACTTGCATCCACTCTAAACGAAAATTTTTCGCAACTCCAAAATCTATAACATCTGGGATCTTTCGTCGGTCTGACGGCCAATAAGTGGGGTGTCCGCTTGAAACCACATCTAAGCCCATTTTAGAAACGGTATCAAAAAGCACACGGCCTTTCGAGGTAATTAAACGTGATCCCCAAAAAGTGTGCTTAGTGTTATAGTCGCCAGCCGCTAAAAATCGAGGCTCAAATGATTTGGAAAAATTTAAATATTGGCTTTCTGTTATTGAAAATCGTGGTGGTGAGTAAATTGAGGATATAACAATTTTTTCATGAAAATAATTAAGGCATATATTTGTAGCTTGGAGATATTCCTCACGTGTCTCGTTCATTGGATAGTGCTTAATTATGATCTTTATCAATATTGCCGAACCGCCGCAAGATCTTCCACGGGGATCTTTTGTGTCATATAATGTGTAGCCATTAATTTTGAAATAACTGTTGGTTGTCAAATGGGGGTCAGCAATTATCATTATATCGATCTGCTTTTATATAAGGAAGTGCCCAAGTTCATTTTTATGTTGGCGAATGCCGTTTGCGTTCCAGAGACATATTTTTAACCAATTCATTTTTTTAAAATTGCCTGTAAAATAGTGGATTGCATTTTTAGCATTTCCTGCATCATGTTAGTCATAGAAACGGTAAAAGTGTTTATAGACTGAACAAGAGTATGCAGAGTTGCCTCTAAATTACTAAAATTTGGATTGCACTTTTGAGGTTTGGGCTCCTGGTTAAAGATTTGGTCGGCTTTAAGGCCATTAGCACATGAAAATTGTTTGAAGGTTTGCGTATTTGTATGGGTGGTTGAATCGCCTACCTGGGGAAAATTGTTTTTACCAATGACATTTGGCTGCTGGGTTGCTGGTGAAACCGATGACTTATTTGTCATTGACCGCTTAAAGTGAGTATAGACAGGGCAACCTCTATAATTTGCAGTGTGGTTACCTCCACAGTTACTGCATTTCTTAACACTTGCGTCGGCCTTTGGCTTGTTGCACTGAGTTGTGCCGTGAAGTTCGCCCTATACAACACAAACAGCGGGCAACTTACAGTAAGCCTTCGTGTGGTCAAATTCTTGTCAGTGTAGGCACTGAACGGATCCTGAACGCTTATGTGGCTCCTCAACGGTAACCTTACGATGCAAAAGAAATTTGACGTTGTTTATTGGATGAATTTCACTCTTTTTTAGCACAACATCCGCTGGTTGTAGTTCAACCCTAAACATGGGTTGAGGGATTTTTTCATGGTTCCTGATGTTTACTACTGTTTTTATTTTAAAACCCTTATCTTTCAATCCGGTTTTGATATCATCAATATCTACGCATGGGTCAATCCCTTTAATAACGAGCTTTGAGCTGGTATGTGTAAAATGATATTTTCTCTTTTTCTAAACCATCGTTAATCGTTTTCATGATTTACTTGTATTTTCGTTTCACTGATGCTGCCGAGCTTCACTGATGTGACGTTGAAACTATCTTTACCGATTGCCGTAATAAGTTGTTTCACCAGTTCACCAGAAGTCGGCTCTCTCAAATATATTGGTGGAGGCTTATATGTTTTTTTGGATGTTGTTGGCTCATCTGTCTGAAGGATTATTACTACCATCCGTTATCGCAGTGGGTTTATCGTCTTTAGAAATTTTTGATTTTGAAGATATTTGTGCGGATTTAGGGCTTCGCTGACGGTTATATACCTATCCATTCCTACTTGCGTTTTTGGTTTATCAATAATAGCTAAACTATTGTTGTAACAACAATGTTTGGCGAACACGAACGCGTGCGTTTTTTATCTCTTAGAGACAGAAGATTATCCAATGATTTTTTCAGTGATTCTTCCTCAGAGATCCAGAGGTTTTTTCTAGTGGAGCTAAGTTCCGTCACAGAATTGCAATTTTTATTTTTTTTTTATTTATATTTTATTACTTTAAAAGTATATGAAAATAATTGTCACAAAGTTTTTCTTTTGTGTAAATTCACTCTCCACTTATTGCGGTTTTGTTCTTATACCGTTTCTTTTTTTTATTTTTATTATTATTTTTTTTTTATAGCACTCCGATTAAAAACAAATAGACTAGCTAGACTCAAAAACAAAAAAAAACAGCGAAAATGAATACCGAAAGTTGT
Organism: Thecocarcelia acutangulata; assembly: GCA_914767995.1. Taxonomy (NCBI): domain Eukaryota; kingdom Metazoa; phylum Arthropoda; class Insecta; order Diptera; family Tachinidae; genus Thecocarcelia; species Thecocarcelia acutangulata. The sequence goes on along the minus strand of OU612098.1, from coordinate 53,227,088 downwards.
CTGACGTTCTGGAGAAGGAGAAACGATCACTTTACACATATCAGCTTAAAAGTACCAAAGGTATTCAGGTCGTTATAAAACGGATTGACATTTTTTAGATACGAATGATGTCAAAACCGGACTAGAGGACAATGGCTTTAAAATTAAAAATGTAGTGAATAATAGAAAGCGTGAAAAAATTCCCCAACCCATGTTTAGGGTTGAATTGGAACCTAGAGCTGTTGTCTTGAAAAAGAATGAAGTGCATCCAATTTATAACCTCAAATATCTTTTGCACCGTAAGGTTACCGTTGAGGAGCCTCATAAGCATTTAGGGCCCGTTCAATGCCTAAACTGCCAAGAATTTGGCCATACTAAGGCCTATTGTAAGCTGCCCGCAGTTTGCTTTGTGTGTGGAGAACTTCACTGTACATCACAGTGCAAAAAACCTAAGACTGACACGAGCGTTAAAAAATGCAGTAACTGTGGAGGTAACTATACTGCAAACTACAGGGGTTGCCCTGTCTATACTCATTTTAAGCGGTCAATGACAAATAGACCATCAATTTTAAATATCCCACCCCAGAACTCAAACACCACTTCTAACAATTTTGCCCAGGTACGCCAGTCAACCAGCCATATGAGCGTGCAAAACCCCCAACAAATTTCATTGCAAATGTGGTAAAAACCGACAAACCAAACTTGAATCAGGAGCCTTAGCCTCAAAACTCCGACCAAAATTTTAGCAATCTTGAAGCAACTCTGCAGACTCTTGTTCAATCTATAAATACATTTACGGTTTCCGTGACGAACATGATGCAGGAAATGCTGAAAGTGCAATCCACTATTTTGCAAGCCGTTTTAAAAAAATTAGTTGGTTAAAAATATGTTTCTGGAACGCAAACGGCATCCGCCAACACAAAAATGAACTTGAGCACTTACTTATGGGAAAGCAAATCGATATAATGTTGATTGCTGAAACCCATTTGACAACCAACAGTTATTTCAAAATTAATGGGTACGCATTATATGACACTAAAGATACCCGTGGAAGATTTTGCGGAGGATCGGCAATTCTAATAAAATCCAGAATTAATCACTATTTAATGAACGAGATACGTGAGGAGTATCTCCAAGCAACTAATATACACATTGAATATTTTCATGAAAAAATCGTTATTTCCTCGATTTACTCACCGCCCCGATTTTCAATAACAGAAAGCCAATATTAAAATTTTTCCAAATCATTTGGGCCTCGATTTTTAGCGGCTGGCGACTATAACGCTAAACACACTTTTTGGGGATCACGCTTAATTACCTCGAAAGGCCGTGTGCTTTTTGATACCGTTTCTAAAATGGGCTTAGATGTGGTTTCAAGCGGACACCCCACTTGTTGGCCGACAGACCGACGAAAAATCCCAGACGTTATAGATTTTGGAGTTGCGAAAAATTTTCCTTTAGAGTGGATGCAAGTGGAGCCTTCATTAGATTTGTCATCAGATCACTCACCCACTATAATCTCTGTTTTGTTTCCCCAAGAGATTAGCTCCCCGTTGACCGTCAATAGAGTGACTTAGCTAATATACAAAAAATTTTTGAGTACACATTGTACTGAAAATATCGCCTTGAGAACGCCTGAGGGTATTGATGTGTCAATTAACGATTTTTTTGAAAACCTCAAACTGGCCGTACAGCATGCTACCACTAGTCATATAAGATCCAGAAATGAGAACAATAGAACTTATTCGGCTGAAATTGAGCAACTTCTGTAAGAAAAAAGAAGAGTCAGAAGAGAGTGGCAGCTTCGCAGGTCTCCCCAGCTTAAAAGCAGGCTACGAGAGTGCATAACTCAGTTAAGAAATCTGCTTGAAATCTACAGAATGGCTTCCCTTAAAACATATTTGGAAAGCCTGGATGGTACTCCGCAATCTGACTATTCTCTGTGGAAAGCGACAAAAGGTCTGAAAAGACCCGTAATAGGTAAGCCACCTTTGCGAACTTCAACTGGCGACTGGGCACGAAGCGATTCTGAAAAGGGGATGGTGTATGTTAATCATTTGAGAAATGTTTTTACGACAAATGATTCAGCGGATGGTGCAGCAGAATTTCCGCCGTATGCTGTTAGACAGCCTGTTTCTTTGAGACTTAAGATGTTGAAAACGTTATCAATAACATAAACCCCAGGAAAGCTCCAGGTATAGATCAAATTACTGGTAAAGTGCTTGAACAGTTACCTCGTGTAGGTAGAAGAGTTCTACTTTTTATTTTTAACGCTATTTTACGCCTTGAGTATTATCCTGCAGAGTGGAAGGTCTCAATGATTACCATGATTCCCAAGCCAGGGAAGGATCCCACTAAAGTAGAGTCATATAGACCAATAAGTTTACTACCAACAATTTCGAAAAATTGTTAATGGCGAAGTTGAGTCCAATATTGAACAATGTGGGATGCATCCCTGATCATCAATTTGGCTTTCGGGCTAAGCATAACACCATAGAACAAACACATAGACTAATCAATGTCATAAGACAGACTTTTGAAGACAAAAAGTATTGTTCAGCTCTATTTATCGACATTTTCCAAGCTTTTGATAAAGTGTGGCACGACGGACTGACGCACAAAATAAAGTTGAACTTGCCTGCAAACACTCACAAGCTTCTGGAAAGCTACTTATACGACCGGAAATTTGTTATCAAAGAAGGTGACTTTACAAGTCTATCACAGTCAATCGGAGCAGGAGTTCCCCAAGGTAGCATTCTAGGACCCACTCTATATTTGATTTACGCATCTGACATGCCAACGAGATCCGGAATCCATACTTCAACTTTTGCAGATGACACAGCTTTTTGCAGCGTTTATGAAAACCATCAAGAAGCTTCCCGAAATTTGCAGGAGTATATTTCAATATTAGAGATATGGTTAAAACGTTGGAAAATTAAAGTTTTTTTTTTTAACTTTATTATTATCTTGATCCTAATTTAAATCACAATCCGGAATTTAATAAGGCTTCCATATTAAATACAGAAAATAGTTATAGAAAACGACATATGTTGGAGGTGCTACAGATTATTGATGTACCAATAGCTAATATAATTAATTTTAGAAAAGATGCAGAAAGTTTAGCTCAGCACTGTAGGCATTTAATTAGTAAGAATTGTGTAATAAATTAGCTATCTGTAATTATGTATTGTTATGTTAATAATCTTTTTATGTACTTTAACTTTTTGTTACAATGTATGTTGAATGTTTTTATGTATGTATGTTTAAATTGTTTTCAATATGTTTTCAAATATTTTTGATTTTGTAAACAAAACTAAAAAAATTTTTTCCTAAAGAAGTCTTCCGAAGGAGGACGAAATATCGAATCTAATTAAAACTCTTTTTATATAAAAAACAAAAAAGACCTCAAGCTTAAAAAACATTTCAATTTAACTTTATTATTTTATTTATTGAATCTACATAAGAAATGTAATGACAACAAGTATTCAATTCTTAATTAAAAAAATTGTGATTAAAGTCCTGCCAGTGCTGGACAAAAATTTATTTTTATGCGAATATTATTTCAGAATTCAGTCATCTGTTTAGAGCTCTAATGGTAGCCAAAGTATCCCTCCTTCTCAGACGGGTATGACCACCAAAGTTAAGGATATTAACTGCAAGTGGATTTGGATGAAATTTAAGTTAGTTAATATACCTTGTCGCGTACTTCACAAATTCAGATTTCACAAAAGGTACGTTCAGATCTGCGTGGATTCGTGAGTTTTTAACGTACCAAGGAGCATTTGTAATTCGACGGAGAATTCTATTTTGACTTCTTTGAATTTTTTCAATGTTGGATGCCGAGGCTGTGCCACATAATTGAATTCCATAGCACCATATTGGCTTTAGAATCGAGTTGTACAGCAAAAGTTTACAATCAAGCTTCAAGGTTGAATTTCTGTCTATTAGCCAGTTAATTTGCACTGCCTTCAATTTCATTTGCGTTACTTTTGCCTCGATATGCGACTTCCATGTTAGTCTACGGTTAAGATGAATACCGAGGTATTTGACTTCACTGTGTTGAGGTATTACTTTATTGTTAATAGTAATGGGTGAGCATGTTCCTAGACGCAGTGCGAATGTAACATGGGCACACTTTTGTTCATTAACCTTGATTTTCCAAAGCTTGAGCCATTTCTCTAGTTTGTCGATATGTTCCTGTAAATTTATCGATACTTGCTGGTGGTTACTATGTATGCTAAGGAATGCTGTATCATCTGCAAATGTTGAAGTGTGAATGTTGGTGCTTGTCGGCATGTCAGATGCGTAGATCAAATATAAGATAGGCCCTAATATGCTGCCTTGGGGAACTCCAGCTTCAATAGACTGGGCGGGGCTTATGAAATCGCCTTCTTCTATTATAAATTGGCGACAATATAAATAGCTTTCCAAAAGGTTATGTATGTTTGCAGGTAAGTTAAACTTTATTTTATGCATTAAGCCATCGTGCCACACTTTATCAAAAGCTTGTGAGACGTCGATGAATAAGGCAGAGCAATATGTTTTATCTTCAAATGCCTTTCTTATGACATTAACTAACCTGTGTGTTTGCTCAATGGTGCCATGTTTCGCTCTAAAACAAAATTGGTGATTGGGAATACATTCAACGTTATTAAGCATTGGATCCAACTTCGCCTTTAGCAATTTTTCGAAAAGTTTTGAAATTGTTGTCAGTAGACTTATTGGACGATATGATTCTACTTTCGTGTGATCCTTCCCTGGCTTAGGAACCATTGTTATCAGGGGCACCTTCCACTCTGCAGGGTAATACTCAAGTCGTAAAATAGCATTAAAAATAAAAAGAACAATTCTTTTAGCTACACTAGGCAGCTCTACGAGCATTTTGTTGCTGATTTTATCCATACCTGGAGCTTTTTTAAGGTTTAGATTACCAATAGCATTTTCAACTTCTTGGAAATTGAATGTTAAAGGCACAGGAGGTCTACAAACAATAGGTAGCAACTCATTTGCATTATCAGACCTATTTGTGGTAAAAACGTTTTTCAAATGGTTAAAAAATAAATTACTCTTTTCCGAGTCATCTCTAGCTCAGTCACCAGACGGTTCTCGCAAGGGCGGCTTACCTCTAACTGGTCTTTTTAAACCCTTAGTCGCCCGCCATAAAGACTAGTCGGACTGAGGAGTACCATCCAGACTTTCCAAATACGTTTGTAAAGAAGAAGGTTCCAAGCAAATTTCTTAGTTGATTTGTGCACTCACGTAGCCTTGTTTTTAGTTGCGAAGACCTGCGAAGTTGCCACTCTCGTCGAACTCTTCTTTTTTCTAACACAAGTTGCTCGATTTCTGAAGAATATGTTCTATTTTGAAGGTTTCTGCGTGTTAAATAAACGCTAGAACCAAGTTCAGCGGCTTGTTTAAGGTTTTCGCTAAAGTTGCTTAGTGAAGCATTAATATCTTCAGGTGTTCTTAAAACAATATTCTCAGTGCAATGGGTGCTCAAAAATTTTTTATATTTTAGCCAATTCACTCGGGTGACAGTCCTATGCAAATTGTTAATCGGAGACCAAGTCTCCTGGGGAAAGCGTACTGAAATAATAGTAGGTGAATGATCCGATGACAAGTCTAACGAAGGCTCAGCTTGCATCCATTCCACAGGGAACCCCTTTACAACTCCAAAATCAATCACATCAGGAATCTTTCGCCGGTTAGTCGGCCAGTAAGTGGGATGTCCGCTTGATATTACGTCTAAGCCCATTTTAGAAATTGTATCGAAAAGCATCCGACCCTTCGGGGTAATCTCCAGCTGCTATAAAACGAGGTCCTAATGAGGAGAAAAAACTTGAATATTGTGATTCCGTTACTGAAAATCGAGGCGGCGAATAAATCGATGAGATAACCAATTTGTAATGAAAATTTTCCACACAGATATTAGTTGCTTGAAGATAGTCCTCGCATGTGTCGTTCAACAAAAAATGCTTTATCCTAGATTTTATCAAGATTGCAGAACCTTCACAAGCTCTTCCACGGGGGTCTTTAGTATCGTATAGTACGTAGCCGTTAATTTTGAAGAAGCTTGTTGACGTCAAGTGAGTTTCTGCAATCATCATTATATCGATCTGCTTATCCATCAGGAAGTATTCGAGTTCATTTTTGTGTTGGCGGATGCCGTTCGCGTTCCAGAAACATATTATTAACCAAATCATTTTTTCGAAATAACCTGCAGGATTGCATTTTCACCATTTCCTGCATCATCGTCATCATAGACGATGTAAAAGTGTTTATAGTTTGAATAAGGGTCTGTATTGTTGCCTCAAGGTTACTGAAATTTTGATCGGACGGTTGAGATATAGATTGTTGATTCGGGTTCGCGAATGTAGACTTAACTACATTAGCATAAGAATTTTGATTTTGAACGGTTATGTCGGTGGTTGACTGTCCTGTCGGAGGAAAAGAATTATTAGAAAAAATTTAAGTCTGCTGTGGTGGCTCAGACGCAATTATTAGTTTGCTGTTCATTGAGCGCTTGAGGTGGGTGTAGACGGAGCAACCTCTATAATTAGCTGTGTGGTGTTCACCGCAATTACTGTATTTTTTTATTTTTGGGTCGAATTTCGGCTTATTGCATTGTGCTGTATCATGGAGTTCTCCACATACAACACAAACTATAGGCAACTTGCAGTACGCTTTAGTGTGGCCAAATTCTTGGCAGTTCTGGCACTGTACGGGTCCTAAGCGCTTATGCGGTTCCTCTACGGTTATTTTTCGATGTAAAAGGTATTTTATACTATATATTGGATGAACTTCATTCTTCTTTAAAGTCTCATCTCCTGGCTCTAATTTAACCCTAAACATGGGTTGAGGGATCTTTTCACGATTTCTGATGTTTAGCACATTTTTTACTTTGAATCCCTTGTCTGTCAAACCGGTCTTAACTTCATTAATGTCTACGCAAGGGTCAATCCCTTTTATTACGATTTGAAGACCTTTAGCGCTTTTAAGCTGATAAGTATAAAAAGCTTTTTTTTCTTTTTCAAATTCGTCAGACAGTTTTCGGTAGTCATTTTCGTGGTTAACTTGAATTTTAGTTTCATTAATGTTGCCGTGCTTGATGGAGGTAACGTTAAATGTATTTTCTCCGATTACTGAAACAATTTTTATTACCAGTTCATTGGAGGCAGATTCTCTTAAATAAATTGGTGGTGGTTTAAACGATTTTTTTGGCGATGCTGTTGGCTCATCCGTTTGAAGAATAGAAAATCTGTTTTGATCGGTTGGTCTAGCGGTGTCGGCATCTTTAGATATTTTAGATTTGGATGCAATTTGAGCAGATTTAGGGCTTCGCTGACGTTTAGTGATGGTGATCTATTTATCCATGCCTACTTGCGTTTTTAGTTTATTGGCATTAATTAGAGTAGAAGATCTTTTATCTTCCGTTCTAACATCTATGTTAGGCAAGCCGGAACGGGAGCGGATTTTATCTCTTGTTGAAAGAAAAATATCCAATGATTGCTTTATAGATTCTTCTTCAGAAGTCCATATGCTTTTACTGGTGGAGCTAGACTCTTTTTCAAAATTATTTCTGATGGAATCACTCATACAGAAAACAAAACTTTAATGTATAGCCTTTTTCCAACTGGGTAGTTAGTTAATCTTCACGCACAATAACAACAATAACAATGCACTGCCACCGCACTTGTTTTATTGAAATAGATTTTATTGTTTAGTTACTGAAATCTGAGGAATTTATTTTCCCGTTGTTTTTTTAAAATAAGTTGTTATTGTTTTTACAATTTAATACAATATGTTATTGTTTTTATATGTAAGTTTAAAAATATTTTAGCACAATGATTTTTTTGTTTGTTTTTTTGTTCACTTTTAAATAACACGACCTTGCGGTTGGAGAATCACAGAGTGAATGAAATTAAAGTTAATGCACAAAAATGTACTCACGTTACATTCACATTGCGTAAACAAACATGTTCAGCTATCCAAATTAACAATTCACCTAGTCCGCAGCAAAATGAAGTCAAGTAACTTGGTATTCATCTCGACCGTAGGTTAACGTGGAAGCCTCACATTGACGCGAAAGTCACTCAGCTAAAATTAAAAGCAGCGCAATTAAATTGGCTTATGAGCAGAAATTCTACATTGAAATTAGATTGCAAACTTTTGTTATACAACGCAATACTAAAGCCTATATGGCGCTACGGAATTCAATTATGGGGCACCGTCAAACATTGAAAAAATTCAAAGGCGACGAAACCAAATTCTTCGAACAATTACTGCAGCTCCATGGTACGTAAAAAACTCCCGAATTCACAAGGATCTATGTGTTCCACTGGTATAAGATGAATTTTCAAAGCATGTGACAAGGTATATCAGCAAATTGGAACTTTACCCCAACCCTCTTGCACGAAACATACTTAATTTTAGTGGTCACACTCTGTTGAGAAGAAGGGATACCGTTGCCACCATCAGAGCGTTAAGTAGGTGATTTTACCGATATAATATGCGCATAATAAAACCTTTTGTCTAGCATTGGCTGGACTTAGTTAATTTATTGTATTTAGTCTTAAGAGTTGAATACTTATTGTTAGTTCCCATTGTGAAGATAAATAAATAAAAGCTAAAAAAATAAAAGCTAAAAAAATAAAATAAATAAAAGCTAAAAAAAAAAAAAATATGAACCGATATCGGAATTTTTTTTTTCTTATTTTATAACGAGAATTGCTTTTCAGCAAAAAAAAACAAATGTTAATGGCAAACTCGGTTCAGGCTATATGTTGGGTATATATGGACCGATATCGGACATTTTCATTTTCCATATTTTTATAACCTTATATTATTACCAGAACTACTTTTAAGCAAAAAGAGTTGTTTAAGTTCGCTTACGCGACACTTTCATAAAAAAACCGATTTGGGCTATATCTCGGGTATATATGGACCGATATCTGAAAGTTAATTTTTTTTTGTTGCTTTTAGTCACCATGCTTAATGAGTGTGTGAAGTTTAAAGCAATACAAACAATTTTTTTTTCAAAAATTTTCATAAAAAATTGCAAAAAAAAATATTAATTTTTTCATAGTTTTGAATATACATATCTCAGCTATACGTGAACCGATATTACTGAATTTCAAGAGAAAACTAATGAATCGATGAGGTAAAAGAATGGTGAAAGAAAAAGTTTCTAAGTCCAATGGTTTTCTCAGAAACGGTATTTCAACAGCGGACAGACGGTCATCGCTTAATAGACTTTTACATTAATTCTAATTCAGAATATATATACTTTATAGGGTCGCAAATGAAAATTGTAGAAATTACAAACAGAATGACAAACTTGTGTAAAGGGTATATTACATATTTGTGGAGGGTATAAGGAATGGAAAAAAATGTTGCACCGTCTTGCTTAAATCAGAGCTACTGCACACCATGTTCAATTGACGAACGAAATATACAGTAGTTATGGCTTTATAACGATCACAATTTACTATAACGTTCTAACCAGCATCGGTTTTAAAGAAGTGTGGGCCAGTGATCCCAGACCTGCATGTAACGATGTCCCAACATAAACTTGAGGATTGGTATCACTTCAAATATGGCAGTATTGTTTACTGATTCAAACGTGAGCATCTCAAAAAAAATTCGCTCCAAAAAATCGGAATCAAGGGCAATTTTGATTTCGAATGTTTGGAAACGTTGTTTAGACATCATTTTTTTTTTTTTTTTTGTTGATATGCGAAACCAAACTAAACATAAATCACTTAACAGCTATAAAAAAAACCCCCTAGATACAAAACTGGTACCAACATAAAATTTTACACCTCTTTAAAAGACAGCCTTTACTTATAAAGATTCCAATGCATGAATAAATAACTTACCGTTGAAACCAGCGACCCATGAATCGTTAGGACCTGAAAACGGGCGACAGATTTGGACATTCTTGAAATTTTAAGTGGGGGCTAAAACGAGAGAAAGAAAATTTTATTAATTGGAGTTCGAACTAGGCAAGAGAACAAGCTTTACAATGGACCGGGTAAGAGTGTCAGAAGCTGTTCTCACGTCAGCGACTCTAACTTTAGAATCCTGACCATGATAAACTTTTTCAATGCGGCCTAACTGCCATATATTTTGGAGTAAATTATCTTGTCGTACAACAACTAAATCGCCCACAGCATAATCCTTTTCCAGAAACTTCCATTTATTGCACCTGTGCAAGAGGGGCGGGATGTTTATGTACGGGACACGCCCTAAGTGGGTGTTCAGTGCATTTGACGTTTTTCTTAGTAGTACTTTCTATTTTTTGGCGCCTTTGCCATTTGTAAATTTGTAATTTTATCTGAAAAAGCTTTTTTCTTACATTGTAAAACCTGAACCTCTTTTATTTCTATTTCTTGGAGAAAAATATATCACCCCAAGAAGTACTCAAACAAATGTATTTCATCAGTAAGTTAATTATAAGTCCACAAGTATAAATAAACCTTTAGTTTTATAACAAGGTCATATATCAAGATTACTTCTATTATTTGTTTTTAGATCCTCCGTCACCCCCTATAATTTCGGGCTATATGGAAGGACAAATAATACCGGCTGGTTCGGTGCAAAAGCTTCTATGCGTCTCATCAGGCGGAAATCCCTTGGCAACTTTAATATGGTACAAAAACGATAAAAAAGTAAGTGGACAAAAATTATTTGGTTTATTTATACAAGTATCTGAATTATATGTACTTATATAATCTGACTAGCAGGCCTGTTCTGAAAACGGCGTTCTTTCAAATCACGAACCGATTTGAAAGCACGCAGACAATTTGAAGCTGTTCTGCAAATTACGTGATTTTACGATTCCGACGTGCTCTTAATTTTTCGAAAGCACGAGAAAACAGTTGTTTATTTACATTTTGCTTTGTTTATTTATAGTTTTATATTCATAATTACAATAAAAAGTGAAAATTGAATAACAAAATATGCCGGGTGCTAGGTTATTGGCAGTAATTGCTTTAACACGATAACATTTAAAATATAAGAGAGTTAAAAAACGTCATTTACAGTACTTATCAAATGCTATGGATATAAGCGAAAACTTGTAAGTAAACAAAGTCTAATTGATGCAAAAGGTCTAATCCAATCACTTTTTAGCTTTAGCACCTTTTGCCGGCTTAGCAAAAGAGCTTTTCAAATGGCATTGGAAGATCTAGCACCAAAGTTACCCCAAAGCAGTATCCCCGCGAATATTCAACTAGCTTAGACTCCTACCCGTTGGATCTTACCAAGCGGTTATCGCCAATGATGTGAATATAAGTATGGGGCGGACCACATTTTGTAAGATCTTGTAGACTGTAATGCCGGTGTTAGAAAAACACTTGTATCCAGCATGAATTTCTATAGATCAGCAAATGCAAATTGCATCAAAAACACATTTCTATAGAAAGTTCGGCATTCCCGGCGTAATTGGATGTGATGATGGAACACTTATTAAAATAATGACGCCTTTTTTTTTTTTTTTTTTTTTTTAAGCATTTTTTTATTTATTGAATCTTCAAAATGAACTAACAATAAGTATTCAAATCTTAATACTAAATTTCAAAATTAAAAAATGTGATTCTTAAGTCCGGCCAATGCTAGACAAAAAGTTTTATTATGCGGGAGCTATTTCGGTAAAATCACCTATTGAGCAATCTGATGGTGGCAGCGGTATCCCTTCTTTTAAGCCGAGTGTGGCCGCCAAAATTAAGTATATTGCGAGCAAGAGGGTTTGGATGAAGTTCCAGTTTACTGACATACCTTGTCGCGTACTTAGAAAACTCCTCTTTTACCAGCGGAACACTCAGATCTTTATGAATTCGTGAATTTTTTACATACCATGGAGCTGCAGAAATCGTTCAAAGAATTTTGTTTTGTCGCCTTTGGATTTTTTCAATGTTTGACGCTGAGGCGGTGCCCCATAACTGAATTCCGTAGCACCATATAGGCTTTAGTATTGCGTTGTATAACAAAAGTTTGCAATCTAATTTCAGTGTCGAATTTCTGCCCATAAGCCAATTTAGCTGCGCTGCTTTTAGTTTTAACTGAGTGACCTTTGCTTCAATGTGAGACTTCCACGTTAGCCTACGGTCCAGGTGAATACCAAGGTACTTTACTTCGTTGTGCTGCGGAATAGGTGAGTTGTTAATTTGGATAGGCGGACATGTTTGCCTACACAGTGTGAATGTAACATGAGTACATTTCTGTTCATTAACTTTGATTTTCCAAAGTTTTAGCTATTTCTCTAATATTGAAGTATATTCCTGTAAATTTCGTGATGCTAATTGGTGGTTTTCATGAACACTCAAAAACGCTGTGTCATCTGCAAAGGTAGAAGTGTGGATTCCGGATGTCGTTGGCATGTCAGACGCGTAAATCAAATATAAAGTAGGCCCCAGTATGCTGCCTTGGGGAACTCCTGCCTTGATTGGCTGAGTTGGGCTTATAAAGTCGCCTTCTCTGATAACAAACTTCCGCCCGTATAAGTAGCTTTCCAGAAGCTTGTGTGTATTTGCAGGCAAGTTTAGCTTTATTTTGTGCATCAAGCCGTCGTGCCACACTTTATCAAAAGCTTGAGAAATATCAATGAAAAGAGCTGAGCAATACTTCTTCTCCTCAAAGGTTTGTCTTATGACATTGACTAGTCTGTGCGTTTGTTCTATGGTGCTATGCTTAGCCCGAAAGCCAAATTGATGATCAGGGATGCATCCCACATTGTTCAATGTTGGACTCAACTTCGCCATTAACAATTTTTCGAATAGTTTTGAAATTGTTGGTAAAAGACTTATTGGTCTATATGATTCTACCTTAGTTAGATCCTTCCTTGGCTTGGGTATCATAGTAATCATTGAGACCTTCCACTCTGCAGGATAATACTCAAGGCGTAAAATGGCGTTAAAAATAAAAAGTAGAACCCTTCTAGCTACACGAGGTAACTGTTCAAGCATTTTACCAGTAATTTGATCAATGCCTGGAGCTTTCCTGGGGTTTGTATTACCGATAACGTTTTCGACATCTTGAAAATTAAATCTCAAAGACATAGGAGGTCTAACAACATATGGTGGTAATTCCGCTGTATTATTCTCTGAATCATTTGTGATAAAAACGTTTCGCAAATGATCGACATACAACATTCCCGGAGATTATAGTGGGTGAGTGATCTGATGACAAATCTAATGAAGGCTCCGCTTGCATCCACTCTAAAGGAAAATTTTTCGCAACTCCAAAATCTATAACATCTGGGATCTTTCGTCGGTCTGACGGCCAATAAGTGGGGTGTCCGCTTGAAACCACATCTAAGCCCATTTTAGAAACGGTATCAAAAAGCACACGGCCGTTCGAGGTAATTAAACGTGAACCCCAAAAAGTGTGTTTAGCCTTATAGTCGCCAGCCGCTAAAAATCGAGGCCCAAGTGAATTGAAAAAATTTGTATATTGATTTTCTGTTACTGAAAACCGGGGTGGGGAATAAATAGATGAAATAACAATTTTATGATGAAAATGTTCAATACATATGTTTGTTGCTTGAAGATACTCCTCGCATGTCTCGTTTAGCAAATAGTGTTTAATTCTAGTTTTTATCAAAATTGCTGAGCCTCCGCAAGATCTGCCACGGGGATCTTTAGTATCATATAGTCTGTAACCATTAATTTTGAAATAGCTGTGAGTTTCAGCAATCAGCATTATGTCGATTTGCTTTTCCATAAGGAAGTGCTCAACTTCATTTTTGTGTTGGCGGATGCCGTTAGCGTTCCAGAAGCATATTTTAAACCAATTCATTTGTTTAAAATTGCCTGCAAAATAGTGGATTGCATTTTCAGCATTTCCTGCATCATGTTTGTTATGGAAACCGTAAATGTATTTATAGATTGAACAAGAGTCTGCAGAGTTGCCTCAAGATTGCTAAAATTTGGGCGGAGTTTTGAGACTTGTACTCTTGATTCAAGTTTGGATTATCGGATTTTACAACATTCGCATAAGAAATTTTTTGGGGGTTTTGCACGTTTATATGGCTGGTTGACTGGTGTACCTGGGGAAAATTGCTTGTAGAAATGCTGGGTAGCATATTTAAAATTGGTGACCTATTTGTCATTGACCTCTTGAAGTGAGTGTAGACAGGGACACAGTTACTGCATTTTTTAACGCTCGCGTCAGTCTTAGGTTTTTTGCACACAACGCAAACTGCGGGCAACTTACAATAGGCCTTAGTATGGCCAAATTCTTGGCAGTTTAGGCATTGAACGGGCCCTAAACGCTTATGAGGCTCCTCAACGGTAACCTTACGATGCAAAAGATACTTGAGGTTATAAATGGGATGCACTTCATTCTTTTTTAAGGCAATATCTCTAGGTTCCAATTTTTTCACGGTTCCTAATATTAACCACATTTTTAATTTTGAAGCCATTGTCCTCCAGGCCGGTTTTGACATCATTCGTATCCACAAAAGGGTCAATCCCCTTTATAACGACCTGAATACCTTTGGCACTTTTAAGCTGATATGTGTAAAACGATCTTTTCTCCTTCTCCAGGACATCAGACAACTTTCGGTATTCATTTTCACTGTTTACCTGGATTTTGGTTTCATTGATGCTGCCGTGCTTAACCGATGTTACATTAAAAGTGTCTTTGCCGATTGCCGTAATAAGTTGTTTTACCAACTCACTAGAGGTAGGCTCTCGCAAATATATTGGTGGCGGCTTAAAAGTTTTTTTGGGTATTGCTGGTTCATCGGTCTGAAGGATAGCAAACCTATTACTATCCATTGTCGTGGTGGTCTTATCATCTTTGGGTATTTTGGACTGAGATGACATTTGAGCGGATTTGGGGCTTCGCTGCCGTTTAACTACGGTTACATACCCACTTGCGTTTTCGGTTTATCAACAATAGCTGGACTGGAAGATGGTTTGTCGTCTGTTATAACAATAATGTTTGGCGAGCACGAACGCGTGCGTTTTTTATCTCTTAGAGACAGGAGATTGTCCAATGATTTTTTCAATGATTCCTCTTCAGAAATCCAGAGGTTTTTTTTAGTCTCTTTCAGAATTGCACCTACTGGGTAGACTCATGCAATTTTTTGTTTATTTATATTTTTGTTGCTTTAAAAGTATATAAAAATAATTGTCACAAAGTTTTTATTTTGTATTAATTCACTCTTCACTTATTGCGGTTTTTTACTTATACCGTTATCTTTTTTTTTTTTTTTTTTTTTTTTTTTGTAACACTCCGATCAAAAAACAAATACGTCCGTTCACTATCAAAGCTACACTCTGAGTGGATGACGCCTTTGAATGGCCATTCTGTATATTTTAGCCGAAAGGAGCATTACAGCCAGAATACTATGATAGTATGTATTTTGTGATCCTATGTACAATAATTAAATCCTACATCTTTAATTTCAGAACTGTGACTACGAAATGCGTATTTTGGCGGTAGATGCAAGCCGGCCTGGCTCGTGCCATGATTACTTTGTTTGGAATCTGAGCGAAGCCAAAAGGTACTGCACCGAATTGTACAATTGTACATTTGAGCGGATTTGGGGCTTCGCTGCCGTTTAACCACGCACAGAAAAAAATAGATGAGATTTTTTTTCAATCAAGTTATGTTATTAATAAAAAACCATCAATTTAATAATATTTGCATTGACTTATTTAAATTATTATTAATAATGAATTTTCGGAAATATCTCTTAATAAAATGCAATTAATAAAAAGTTTTCCGAATTATTGACTGTTATTCAATAAATAAATTGAAGAGGTTGTCATATAACAGTGAAGAGTTGTTGTTTCATTAACAATTTTTTTTGTTAAGTATATTTTACATATTAACGAAAATTTTTTCAACTCAATAATTTTTGCTTTTAAGTGAAAAAGCTATTTCTACTCTATAATTTGAATTATCAATCCGGCAAAAAATCTTTTTCACAGGAAATTTGATAAAAATTGCACTATTTTTATCAAATTTCCTGTGAAAAAGATTTTTTGCCGGATTGATAATTCAAATTATAGAGTAGAAATAGCTTTTTCACTTAAAAACAAAAATTATTGAGTTGAAAAAATTTTCGTTAATATGTAAAATATATTTAACAAAAAAAATTGTTAATGAAACAACAACTCTTCACTGTTATATGACAACCTCTTCAATTTATTTATTGAATAATAGTCAATAATTCGGAAAACTTTTTATTAATTGCATTTTATTAAGAGATATTTTCATTATTAATAATAATTTAATTAAGTCAATGCAAATTTTATTAAATTGATGGTTTTTTATTAATAACATAACTTGATTGAAAAAAAATCTCATCTATTTTTTTCTGTGCGGTTACATACCTGTCCATGCCTACTTGTGTTTTCGGCTTATCTGCAATAACTAAACTGGTAGAGGGTTTGTCGTCTGTAGTAACAACTATATGTGGCGAACACGAGCGCGTGCGGTTTCTTTCTCTTAGCGACAACAGATTTCCCAATGATTTTTTCAAAGACTCCTCCTCAGAAATCCAAGGACTTTTTCTAGTGGAGCTGAGCTCTTTCTCAGAATTACATCTGATAGGTACACTCATGCAGTTTTTATTTAATTTTTTTATTTTCACTTTAAAATATATAATGGTAAATGTCACAAAGTTTTTTTTAGTATAAAATCACTCTCTTTCAATTATTCCCGTTATTACTTATTCCGGCTTAATTTTAAACACTCCGATCAAAAACAACACTCCCGTTTACTATCGAAGCTAGACTCCGAATGTGAGCACTCCGAATGTGAAGCTAGACTCCGAATGTGAGCTAGACTCCGAATGTCACTGGTCTTGAATCAGTATTCTTCGAAGCTTGCGCGTCCATTAGCACGCCTCTTCAGCATACTTTACATTTTGGTGAGTTTCCATTGTGCTGGAAGGTTGCTAATGTAACACCAGTTGTTTAAAAGCAAAATGATATTATCGATTGAATTTTCCCATAATTTATTACTTGTGAAATTATTATTATTAATTTTTATATGTATCCTTAGTTTTAGTTTATTGCTTCCAGTTATACAAATTGTTGTGTAAATTAATGAATTCACATGAAGCTTAAATTATCTCCAATTAAATTTTGCTATAATTTATTAGTTGTAAATTGATTACAAATATAGTCATAGCTACATGGTATCACTGATACTACTATGTGAATTTTCGATGATCGAATGTTGTTACTTTTTTAACGAAAATTCATATTCCTTCTATTTTAACGATTAGGTTTTTTTTCCCCTTTTTTCGAAAATGATTGGAGTTGATTTAAGGCCTCATTAGTTTTTACTTTCTGTTGCCGTTCTGTGACTTTCATTTCCGTAGCAAATATTTTACAATTACTTTTTCCGTGAAAATATTCAGCTGTTTTTACAGTAGAGCATAAATAAAAGAAAAATATTGAAATGAAGAATAAAACATGTACATAAATATTATCTTGTGTGAAAAAACAAAAAAGGAAACAAATCAATAATTTAGAAATGTGATCAAACAGTCCACTTGTTTCGCACAATCTACAGAGTTTATGACACTTCTTATACAAAACATAATTTTTCTTTGCTAAAATAATATTCTTTTGATCATCCATAGTTGCTTAATTATTAAAAATGTATTTACTTTTAAAAATCTTTAGTTGAAACAAATTTTTTTAGCTTTCGACAAAAAAAATTATATACATTTGAATAAAAAATTAATGTTTCCATACCTGAAAAAAGTAACACATACACATATCTGGCCGTCACTTAACGTTGATTTCTATTTTCAACAGATTACTCCGTAACAGAACAGAACGTAAAAGTAAAAACAAACCAAGTACATATAATGTACATTGAACAGAAACAAAACAGCTGATTCAGAACGGAAAAGAACGTACAAACTAATTGTGCCTTTAAGCTGGCACAACGATCAATTGAATTATTCTTTTTTGTAACTCTCAAGTGAATTTAATCAATAATAAATTTGGAAATTGCATTTTGGATAAATTTCATTTTTTTTATGAATAGTAGAATTTTTTGGTACATACGGACAAACAGACACACACTTGGTTATCTATACCATTTCGATAAATGTCTCGTGATTGTGGGATTTTAATTTATATTTTAGAAATGTTAAGTCATTTTTAAACATGGTCCTTTTGAAGTCAACGAAGTTAACCAGCAAACGTATCCGATGGTAAAAAATAAAAACTAAATATATACAGTCCAAAACCCTAAAAAAAAAGACTTAGTGTACTGATGCATACATAAGTTGTCCGAAAATTTGGGACAATGCACTAATTTTTGCAACACTGAATCATAACTCATAACATTTTGTGGAAGCTAGAGTTGAGTTCATGAGCTCTTTTGAGAGAGTGCTCTTTTTAGTTCAGCTCTTTTTACTGAAATATGTCTTTCTTTTAGTTCAATAGTTCAGTGCTCCGTAAATAATAATTTCAATGAACGGCTCTGTTCAGATTTCATGATAAAGAAAAGCAAAACAAAATTGCTGTAAACAAATGAAAAGTACAATTATTATAAGGATTAATAAAAGGTGAGATTAGAAATATTCAGGTATGATGAAAAATAATTTTATTAAAAAAAAAAAAAAAAATCTATATATTTGTGATGATGTCTCGATGTTTTTATATTCAATTATGGTAGCATATCATATCATTTATTTTTATAATACAAAAAACCAAAGTAAAATTGTGTTGTCTAATATTCTGTATAGTTGTATATAACATAGATATGTACTTTCTACGTCAAGTTCTGGCAGCACTGTTTGACTACTTCCGTATATATATCTACCAGAAAGAAACATAAACGAAAAAGAAAACTTGAAGACAAAAGAAAGAAACATGAACTACGGAACTAAAAGAGCTCGCAGAAATGATCGGCTCACTTAGCTCCCTGAAGTGAATAGTTCAGTGACACTAGTTCGTTCGCGAACTACCCAACTCTAGTGGAAGCACATTCTAGGGAAAACACGGCCATAATAAGAGGTAAATTATAGGATAAGACGTGATTTCGTTAAACACACAAGAAGACTCTGCGAAAAATACCCCAAACCACTGGAAAAGCCACCACCAACACACAACGAGGATCGGTTCCAGTCTCAAGTAAGGTACATAAGTTATAAAACACAAATAAAGCTACAACAACTCGAAGCCATAAGAACATCATCACCTCTGGAATCATGGGAAAAGCGTGAGTAACAAGAAAGGTATTAGTATACATGTATGTACATATGTGTTCATATACATAAGATGAAACAGGTACATACATATCTATAATCTGTTACATACATACATACATATATATATACATAGCAATGCATGTGTGACCATATCGAACATACACACAACATACTTATTTCCATATAACGCGATCCACATAATATAATACATACATACACGTATGTACCAGAAGCATAAAGTGATAAGCAGAATCACGTACATACATATTGCAAGATGCACATGCTAATGCATGCATGAGTAGGAATTACATATGTACGTATGTATAGGCACTAGCTTGTAATATCATAACCTGGACATATGTCCAGATACACATACATAAGTACAAACATACGCACTTATGTACATATGTACATATTTCATATGAATTATAACGGAATATAACCGCTGGAAGTAAAATTACTAACAATCATAATTTATGCACAAAATTAACAACAATATAAGTATGTACATTAACCTTTTAAATACCGCAAGAATAATGGGTTTTTGTTGCTATTGATTAAAACGAAACATTGGGAAAGAGTTACAGCTATCTTAAGAGTAACTTCTCATGTAAATAAAAAGAGAGCTTAAAAGTGAAAAACTGAATTCCCTTATAATAGGCTTTAACAAGAGAAAAAGTATTTAGTAATTACGTAAATATAATAAAGACATATTTACATATGCATGTAAGAAGGCTTGTCATCAAATTATAGTTGGAAACTTTGTGAAAATTGGAAAGGTGCTCGTACATTGGAAAAGCTTGAAGGATTTAGATGAGCTTATACTACTGTGGTCTTATTGGAGGATCTCAATTGAAAGCGTCTTTTGCGCCAACAATCAAGTTAATTTCATTTCTAATGAATATTAAATTGAAAATGCTGATCATTACGCTTTTTTGCTAATGCCAGTCAAGGTTTAAAATGATTGCTTAAACTGATCCATTCATATTACAAATTTGCGTTCTGTAACGAACCATTGAGTTTTACAAAGTTCACTCATTCCAGTATACAAATGAATTTATACATTTTTAAATTAATTCGGTTTCCCCACACTGGTGAAAATTTAAATACAATTTTTCGATTTTTTAATTGAAAAGGTGAACAATAAATCTTTTTCTATCAACCTCGTGAAACTTTTCAACTACATTTTTGGATTTTGGTAATTCGTAAGCCCCAGCGAACAATCTAATTTGCAAATTTCTCAAATTTTTTTTATTTTATACATATTTGTGAACTCAAACGAATTTATAGGATTCAGAAATTCACTTCACTCATCCCACAGAAAATTTTGGGAATTATGTCTACGATTTTTAACGATTATAAATTATACGGTGAATCATCCCAGCGAAAAGTTTAATTATATTTTCGGGTTTTTCTCGATACTTCAGCAAATAAGTGCAATTCATAAATTGTAGAATAATTCATTTTTAGTCATACTGGTGAAAATTTCGAATTAAATTCTTGATTTGGAAAACGTGCTAAACCCAGCGAACAATAGCATTTATACCGTTTGGAATAAGTCATTTCTCTTACACGAACAGAAATTTTGGATTAAGGTTTTGATTTTATATATTCGCTGCTCCCAGCGAAAAAGTGAAGTTCATAAATTTTATCTTTGAAATTCATAAATTTTTATCTTGTGTTACATCTGGAGATTATGTTAATTCGCTAATCCCAGCGAACAATATTATTACGACAAATTTAAATTCACTAACCCCTAGTGAAATTTTTATAAACGGTTCATTTTTTCAAATTCGCTAATCCCAGCGAACAATATTATTTCGACAAATTAAAATTCACTAACCCCTAGTGAAATTGTTATCAACGGTTTATTTTTTCAAATTCGCTAATCCCAGCGATCAATATTATTTCGACAAATTTAAATTCACTAACCCCTAGTGAAATTTTTATAAACGGTTTATTTTTTCAAATTCGCTAATCCCAGCGAATAATATTATTTCGAAAAATTTAAATTCACTAACCCTAGTGAAATTTTTATAAACGGTTTATTTTTTAAAATTCGCTAATCCCAGCGAACAATATTATTTCGACAAATTTAAATTCACTAACCCCTAGTGAAATTTTTATAAACGGTTTATTTGTTCAAATTCGCTAATCCCAGCGATCAATATTATTTCGACAAATTTAAATTCACTAACCCCTAGTGAAATTTTTATAAACGGCTCATTTAGTCAAATTCGCTAATCCCAGCGAACAAAATTATTTCGATAAATTCATATTCACTAACCAAGTGAAATTTCTATAAACGTTTATTTTATCAAATTCTCTAATCCCAGCGAACAAAATTATTTTGATAATTTCGTATTCACTAAACCAAGTGAAATATTTATAAACGTTTTATTTTTCCAAATTCGCTAACTCCAGCGAACAATAGCATTTCGAAAAATTTAAATTCACTAACCCTCGTGAAATTGTTATAAACGGTTTATTTTCCCAAACTCGTTAATTCTTAGCGAACAATATTATTTCGACAAAATTAAATGCACTATTCTAAGTGAAAATTTTATAAAGGTTTTATTTTTCAAAAATTCGCTAATCCTAGCGAACAATAGTATTCCACAACTAAATAACTAAACCTGCATTTATTTTCTTAAAAATGGCTGAAGAATTGATTTTTGATTCCGATGACTTAATTATATTTTGTGCTGAATATGATAATTATTCAGTTGAAGAACTCACGGAAAATTTTCTTCAAGTAAACCTGCAAGATCTTAACGATCGATGGGCCAATATTCAGAGATCTTATCGTTCCTTCTGTACAGCCAAAGATAGCAAAACTAAGGAAAAATATTTAGAAGCGGCTAAACAGAAGTACTCTGAATGCACACGCGCTTTTCATAAATGCAAATCAAAAATCTTGGATGCTCAAAAAATGTTTGCTATCATACCCCCTAGCCAGATCAGAGAACATCCTACCTACGACAACGCATTAACTCATGTCAACGTTCCTCCATGCGATACTGACATATTTTATGGAGGGTACGAAGAGTGGCCGTCCTTCCGCGACATGTTTACGGCCGTATACATCGATAATCCGAGAATACCACCAGTCCAGAAATTGTACCATCTCAGGTTAAAAGTCCAAGGGCAGGCAGGGGCAATCATTAAAAAGTATAAACTATGCGCAGAAAATTTTTTTGCTGCCTGGGAAGCGCTGAAGGATAGGTATGATAACAAAAGAATTCTTGTCGAAAACCAAATCAAGATACTCTTAAATTTATCAACAATCACAGGAGAAAGTATTGCTGCCCTTCGACGCATCCAAACGAGCATTAATGACTGTCTGGCCGCGATTAAAGCTCAAGACGTTCCGGTAGAAGAATGGGACCCATTCATAATTATGCTCTGCGCTAGCAAACTCCCAATGGAGACTCTTTCCTTGTGGGAGCAATCGCTAGAGTCACATAAAAGATTAGTTAAATGGGAAAAATGAATACTTTTCTTTCTCATAGATGCGAGGTAGTGGAGCGATTAGAATCACGAAACAAAGACACCCGGGGAATTCCCCAGAAGAGAGAATTTAGCACTAGACCTGCCACGAATAGAAATGAAGGAGAACAGTATAATTGCAAAGTTTGTGACTTAAATCATCCATTGAAGATCTGTCCTCAATTCTTACAATTTGATCCCCAAACAAGGAGCAAATTTGTATCAAACAATAATCTTTGTCTCAATTGCTTAGCCAATAGCCATGTGAGGAAAAACTGTCCCAGCAAATTTTCTTGCAATCACTGTAAAAGAAATCACCATACTTTGTTACATTTTGGCACCCCAACCCCTCCCAGTCCAAATTCAGCCAATGACCAGCGGCCTGAGACATCAGCAAGAGCAAAGGCGAGAGCGTCAATAAACACACATATCGCACTACTAGGAAAGGATAACAGCATCGAAAGTACTTTGCTTCCCACAGCGATAGTACAAATCTACCATCAGAAAGAAAACTTTAAAGCAAGAGCCTTTTTAGACCAGGGTTCGGAAAAAACGTTTATATCCAAACGACTTCAGCAAAAGCTAATGCTTCCCACTGAGCCAAAAACGTTCCAAATTCATGGTATGGGCGGTCAATTAGTTGGTCACTCAAACTCTGTAGATTAACGTTATATTCTGATAGCGAAAACTGTTTCCTAGAAATTCAAGCGATAGTGGTCACGAAAATTACTCAGATGTTACCCAGTGTCTCGCTACCTCCCTCTAATATTCCTCTTGAACACCTTAAAGATATGACACTAGCTGATCTAGATTTATTTGTCAAATCACATCGATGTGTTAATTGGAAGCAACTTCCTACCCCACGTCTTTCGAGACGGCATCAAAAGAATTTCTCCATCTCTGATGGCGCAGTTAACCATGTTTGGTTGGGTTATTAGTGGCCAAGTGAATTGCAAATCTGTTTCTGTATTTTCAATCGGTGTAACAGAGGTCGATAATAATACCCTTACAGATCAGTTGAAGAAATTTTGGGAAGAAGAGGAAGTTTCTACGGCATATCCTACCTCCCAAGACGACATGTTTTGCGAGAGGCTCTATCAAGAAACAACCTACCGTAACCCGGACGGTCGCTATGTAGTAAAACTTCCCTTTAAATCAGAGTTCTCTAAGGAGTTGTACCTAGGAACGTCACGATCAACAGCAAAAGCACAATACTTCGGTATGGAGCGGAGTCTAGCTAGAAATCCCGACATGGCGAAAATCTATAAAGATGTTTTGAATGAATATATTACGCTAAACCACATGAAAACTACGATTTCACACGAAACCGTCTCTAAAAGCGGCTGCAACTCATTTTATTTACCGCACCACGCGGTAATTAAGCCCGAGAGCAAGAGCACTAAAGTGAGAGTGGTGTTTAACGCCTCGAAAAAGACGAGTTCTGGACTATCTCTCAATGACGTCCTACACGTGGGCCCCACTCTTCAGACAGATCTGATGAGTATCATTCTAAACTGGAGAATATATAAACATGTCTTCTGTGGTGATATAGAAAAGATGTACCGCCAAATTTTGGTGCATGAGGAAGATACATCTTAACAACGCATTCTTTTCCGGCAAAACACAAGTGATATTCTCCAGGACTACTCTCTTAAAACGGTCACTTTTGGGATTAACTGTGCCCCCTACTTAGCAATAAGGACGCTCATTCAGCTAGCTCGCGATTCCGAACAATCTTACCCTGATGTTTCCCGTATATTAACAAAGGAAACCTACGTTGATGATATCTTGTCAGGATCACATGACAAGGAATCTGCAATTTCCACATTAGCGCAGGTAATTCAAGTTTTAAAATCAGCAGGATTCCCATTGAAAAAAATCACTTCAAACTGCCCAGAAGTTTTAGCGTCCGTTCCCGCAACGGATATTTTGGACACAGATTTTTTAAAATTCCAAGAGACAAGTTCAACAAAAACTCTTGGAATACGATGGAACGCACTAACTGATGAATTTTCGTACACTGTAGAAGTGTTAGCCCAATCAGTAGTAGTAACGAAAAGAAATATTCTGTCACATGTGGCCAAACTTTTCGACCCTGTTGGTTGGATCTCCCCGATTATTATACAGGCCAAAATGATCCTCCAGCAACTCTGGCTGGATGGAACTGGGTGGGACGAACCAGTGAAGCCCACCACCCTAGAGGTATGGAATTCATTTGTCCGAAATCTTCCCTTCATTTCCAATATAAAAATACCCCGATGGATTGGATTCTCTCCTTCCCAACCAACACAGATACATGGGTTTTGCGATGCGTCGGAAAAAGGGTATTGTGCAGTAATATACTTTCGGATTGAGAAAGAAAGCTCCATAATTTCTCGTTTATTTGTTTCAAAAACAAAGGTAGCACCAATCAATCCAGTAAGTTTTCCCCGTCTGGAACTCTGTGGCGCTGTCTTGCTATCTAAGCTAGTGAAGCAAACAATTTATCCCATGTCAGAATGTAATTATGAGTTATTTCTCTGGACGGACTCCGCAATTGTTCTCGGGTGGCTAGAAAAACCGCCTAATACGTGGAAGACTTACGTCGCTAACCGCACGGCTCAAATAATAGATAATGTAGGCAATATCCCTTGGCGTCACGTAAAGTCCAGTGATAACCTGGCGGATTTAGGATCCCGAGGGTGCAATCCCGATCAGCTTGTCAATAATACTCTATGGTGGGGTGGCCCATCTTGGCTTAAAAAATCGCGCGAAGAATGGCCTAAGCCCATCGTGATTGAGAAAAACTCTTTGGAAATCAAAGGCAAATTTAAAATTTTCCATTTATCAACAATCGAAGAGGCGCCTAGTTATGCAAATATAGAGGAGGATATATTGAATCGCTTCTCCAAATGGGATAAAGCTATCAGGGTTATGACATATGTGTTCCGTTTTCTCTATGCTATCACCAAAAGGCTAAAAATCTCTTCGAGAGTCTCTGTAACTCTGGCACGGTAGACCCATGTGGCCCCGTACAGAAACAACACTAATCTGAAAGAAATTCCCCATATACAAAGCCAAGAATTCGTAATTACCAAATTGAATTTGATCCGGATATCACAAATATTATACTACAAAGAGGATTATTATAACGTCAAAAACCATAAAAAAGTTAGTAAAAATAGTACATTGTATTCGCTCAACCCGTACTTAGATGATAATTCCATTATGCGCATCAACGGTAGACTCTCTAATGCAGACCTAACATTCAACGAGCGGTACCCTATAATTTTATCAGTCAAGTCGAAATTTTGCAAGCTCTTCATCAATTTTACCCATAATTTACTCTTGCACGCTGAAATTAGCTTGATGTTGAGAGCACTACGGGGGGAATATTTCGTCTCCCGTCTAAGACCCGCCCTAAGGTCTTGTGTGCGAAACTGCATAACGTGCGTGCGCTGTAAACAAAAAATCAGAACTCAATTAATGGGAGCTCTTCCTGCTGAAAGAAGTTCGTTCTCATTACCCTTCACTTACACCGGCTTAGATTTCGCTGGTCCGTTCTCTATAAAAACTTCTCTGATCAGAAATGCTCCATATCACAAAGGTTATGTCTGCGTGTTTGCGTGTTTCTCAACCAAGGCCATACATTTAGAACTATGCTCCGACCTGACAACCGGCTGTTTTAAGGCAGCTTTCGCCCGATTTATAGGGCGCCGAGGTCTCCCAAAAAAAAAATTATGTCGGACAACGGAACGAACTTTGTTGGTGCCGAAAGAGCACTCCGTGCTGAATATGAGGAATTTATTAACAGCACATCCAATGCCATAGCTGAAAAATATGCTCCTTTTGGCCTCGAGTGGTCATTTATTCCACCACATGCCCCGCATATGGGTGGAATATGGGAGGCTGGCGTGAAATCTTTTAAACTTCATTTCAAGAAGATAGGAAAAAATAACAAGTATACTTTCGAAGAATTCGCCACTCTTTTAACCAGAATAGAATCAGTCCTCAACTCACGGCCTTTGTCACCCATGTCCGATGACCCAAACGAATTTATTGCCCTTACTCCAGGCCACTTTCTTCGCGGAGCCCCGTTATATTCTCTCCCAGAGATCCCTAAGGAATCCCTTACACTTCGAGATCGGTGGGAAAGATTAAAAGTTGCCCATCATCAATTTGCACGGAGATGGAAAGATTAATACCTCAAAGAGCTTCAAAGGAGGTATAAGTGGCAGAACTCTGAAGAAAATATTAGGATCGGGCAGTTGGTGGTAATAAAAGACGATCTCCTCGCACCAAATGAGTGGAAATTGGCTCGTATTAAGAATATATACCCGGGAAATGATGGTCTTGTAAGGGTTGCTGACTTAAAAACTCAGACAGGCCTAATAACCAGGCCAATTGCTAAGCTGTGTGTGCTCCCTATTCTAACAGGCGACAGCTGCTTGTGAGACATGTGTCAACCGCTTACATTTTTTTCTAGCGCTTGCCAACTCTAATGATTAGTATTTCAGAAAAAATAATTGTTTGTTATATTTTTTTTTAACCAAAACCAAAGGAGAAACCTAATAATCAAGATTATATAAAATAGAAATTTAATTTATCATTTTTAAACCACGATTTCACGATTTTTTCTGTTCAGTTTCCTTAAATATGCGTATTTCTTGATTTCCATGCTTTATTCACAGATTGGTCATCCGCCCAGACATTCACCAATGCCGAGTGTGCGAGGGCTATCACTCGCTGAGGTTCTGCAAACGTTTTCTGAATATGAGCATCGCCGGTCGGCAACGTAATGTTCGCATCCACCGGTATTGCAAAAATTGCCTCGCCACATCACATAAAACGAGACAGTGTACATCTCCTGATGTGTGCCAAAAATGTGGTTGGGCGCATCATACCCTTCTTCACCAACCGAAAAATTTGCAGCGAAAAGGTCAGCAAACAACAAGAGACACCGCTTCAGGCGATGAGGAGTACATGCGACGTAGACCACGCCAAAGATCTCGCCCAGAACAAGTACAAGACCGGTTGACTTTGAACCAGAAAACCCATAAAACTTGTGATCGGCACACCACACGGAAACGAAATCAGACCATCAGACAGCCGACCAGCCCCAAACGAATTCTCTCGGCAGCACTACGGGCGCTCCAACGGTTGCAGAAATCATTATAAATCTTTGGCCACATCTTGGCCAAGGCGGCCAGCATGTTTAAAAGCAAAATGAAATTATCGATTGAATTTTTCCATAATTTATTACTTGTGAAATTATTATTATTAATTTTTATATGTATCCTTAGTTTTAGTTTATTGCTTCCAGTTATACAAATTGTTGTGTAAATTAATGAATTCACATGAAGCTTAAATTATCTCCAATTAAATTTTGCTATAATTTGTTAGTTGTAAATTGATTACAAATATAGTCATAGCTACATGGTATCACTGATACTACTATGTGAATTTTCGATGATCGAATGTTGTTACTTCTTTAACGAAAATTCATATTCCTTCTATTTTAACGATTAGGTTTTTTTCCCCCTTTTTTCGAAAATGATTGGAGTTGATTTAAGCTGGCACAACGATCAATTGAATTATTCTTTTTTGTAACTCTCAAGTGAACATACGATTACTTTGAATTTAATCAATAATAAATTTGGAAATTGCATTTTGTATAAATTTCATTTTTTTTATGAATAGTAGAATTTTTTGGTACATACGGACAAACAGACACACACTTGGTTATCTATACCATTTCGATAAATGTCTTGTGATTGTGGGATTTTAATTTATATTTTAGAAATGTTAAGTCATTTTTAAACACCAGTTCCTATAAAGGGTCAGGCAAATAACCCTGAAAATTACCGCCCAATTGCAATTTGCTCTGCACTCTCCAAACTAAGGGTAATCATGGTTAACCATTACCTTATGCGGTATCTAGAGTCGCATAAACTACTTTGTGATCGTCAATATGGATTTCGTAACGGTCGTTGTACTGGCAATCTTATGGCATATCTCTCAGAGAAATGGTGCCACTTAATCCATCATTTCGGTGGGGTGCGTTATTCTGTTCTATTGTTACTACAATGGATTTTGCTCTGACGAGATTAGGGATCTTGTTCCTGAAACGCGCACATTTTTACGTAGCACGCGTTCATCGTCCAGAGCTCATCCATTTATGGTCGATTGCCCGGAGAATCGTACTACGCATTACAGAGAGAATTCGTTTTTCAGTCGTACGCTTCGTCTGTGGAACAAGTATCCTGCAGACGTATTTCCTGTCTGTTATAACGTTGGAAAGTTCAGGTCAAATATTCACAAACACTACTCCCTCTTTCCCCCTCCTCACAACCTATTTTCCTAGTTCTGGTACAATGCACTGCATATGTAGGGGTTATCCCCTGAGTACTGGTCCAATATGAAAAAAAAAAAATAAAAAAAAACCGATACATCTGCTGCCAAGTTGGCAGCTCGCGTGGGGAGTCAAGTGATTGTTCGCAAAGCGTTAGAGTAGTTTCTGGTAGTTTCGATGATATTAAACGAATGAGTATGGGACCCCAGCTTTCGACTTGTATGTCTATCGTTCTAAGTGTAGCTAATGAATCATTTACGGGAGATTGGATTCACTGTCTTCACTTTTTATTGCTGCAATGTCAAGCAAAATTTTAATTTGATTTTCAACAAGAACCCGTTTATTTTCGTATCGAGTTTTTAGTGCATTCCATGCCAACTCAAAGTTTTCATGTGAAAGAAGATATCGTTTCACCTTTCGTCTTGTTACGAAGGTGATACAGCTTTTTGATCGGAGTAAGTCTAGAGTGGTTTATGTACACTGCTGTAAACATATTGATAAACGAGGGCCATTGCTCATAACTGCCATAAAAAATTTCTGTGTCACAAGGTGGGAGTTTGATACAGTCATTACAACTGTTTTGTTGAAACATCTTTGGGAGTGGTACATACCGGGATGTTGATTGTGCATCTGGGTTACCAGCCTCTAAACGGTAGCTTTTTGTCAATTCCATTATTGCTGAAGTGCACCGATAATACCATTCGGTACATGTTTCAAAGTCTATTGTGGCTTTTGCCCTAAAATCGGAAGTAATTTCTTCCTCTTTGGATAACATAACAGCCTGATAAGAAACATCTACTCTATTCCATCGAGCTTCCAGGTCCCTCAATTTAACGTTAAGGATTGATTCGTTAAGATGATCTGGCATTGCCTCTTCAAAATTTTTGCAGAATGCTATTAAGTGTTTGGTGCCAAACTCAAAATGGTCTTTGGGAGAAGCCGTAAATGCAGATGTATTGGCTTGCATTTTTGTTATTGAAAGGGGTTTAGCAACTTGATGAAACTAAACAATAGTCTTAGAACGCAATGTTTGCTTTTCTGATACTTTTAGGGGCTAATGAGACAGCAGTTGATAACCTTGGCAAAAGCTAAATTAGTACAGACTTAATGCAGTTTTTGTTGGTACGGGGCTGTACGAATTGATTTAGGGATAAATAGGGTTTCTATTTCCAAAGTAGGGGCTATAGCAAATAGCTTTAGAAATGATTTCTGATAAAAGTGAAATAGAAAGATTGAAATTTCTTTTAAATTATATATTCGAGTTTAAGGGGCTATAAAGATATAGCAAAAAAAAAAATATGAAATCTAGTTTCAAGTGTTAATATAAATGCCAAAATGAATTTTTTTTAATATTAGTTAAATTCGCTATATTGAGTGAAAAAATTTCTTTGTGTACATCTGTATATTTGCTATCGGTTATCCAATATTTAATAAATAAACTTCTAAGCATAATTTAATTTGTTTAAAGGTAGACTGTGTTGAAAAATATTTTAACTCTGTTTACGAGTTAAGCTACTTTGTAAATATAGTTTCTCACTACAGTCCCAATTATACTCTCGATAAATGGGACAATAAAAATAAGCAACTTATATTTTTACGACTGTATTGTATAAGTATGTTGAAAATTAATTTTCAATGGTAATAAATTATTGTTGGATCATTGTGAAATTTTAATTTTATTGCTCAAAACCGATTATATTTTGTTGTGAAGCGGGGAACAATTTTTCGTTTTGTGGCAACTCTTTATTATAGTAATTAAACATCGTATACCAGAATGTGAATGGAATAAGAAGTAAAGTTTCCAATTTGTTTATAGAAAGTTTTGGATTCAACCAACATGTCATTATTTTTACTGTAACCTGTGGCTGTGTTCTGTAACTTTGGCGAGAAGTTCTCGCGTCGAAAACTTGTGAAACAAATTATTTCATCGTTTCTCGAAAAGTGAGAAAAAACTGCGTCTGTAACTCATGTCGAAAACTATCCAAAGCGATTACGTCGTTACGTTAGAAATACCTGAAAATTTAAAACGATGCCGACATGCAATTTTAAAAATGAAAGCGCCAGCCACAATTAGTACCGCCGCCGACTAAAAATTACTATACTTAAGAAATTTTGTTCGACGGCGTCACATTATAACCGCCGGCTATTCTAGAAAATGTATGGTATGGCTCTAACGTTTACATTTTATTTACAAATACATACATACATACATATTTATGCACAAAATTTTGTAAAATTAAAAAACAATTGCAATTTGTGAATTCTGAATAAACATTATAAAATTATTACAATATACTTTGTTGGGTCGGATATTAAAATTGTTGAAATTACAAACTTAAGTATTCCCTTAAAGCTTGTTGTGTGAAGGGTATAAAAATTAATTAAAAAGTTAAAATAAAAAAAAAACAATCATGCTAAACTGTATAAATATGTGTTTGATACTTAAATTAACACCAATATACTTATTTTTTCAGTATTATTATTCATTTAATGATGATTATTGTTATATGAAATACTATCTCACAGCCTTTTTATTTGCGAGAAATAACGACAGTTAAAAGCGGGAAATTTTTTCGCAAAAGTTTTACAGACACAGTTTTTCTGTAAAATGGCGAGTAATTTCCTTACGTGACAGCTATTACTCACCAAAAAAGTTATAGCTACAGTTTAGTGAGAAAAGCAGCTGTTTGTTTCAACTTTGTTTCATTTCGCACGTTTCAGGCGAAAAGTTTTTCGCGGCGAGAGTTACAGAACACAGCCACTGGTTAAATAAAAACGGTTTGGATTTTGAAATTCTCTGCTCTAAGTATCACATATTTAGACGCGATAGGGTCACATTAACTACTGGAGGTGGAGTTTTAATTGCGATTTTAAATTTCCTTCCTGCTGTTGAGATTGATTTAGAGTTAACAAACGACATTGAGTTTATTGCAATTAGAATCACGTTAAATGGCAAGCAGATACTTATTACCTGTTCGTATATTCCACCAAACTCTGAACAAATAATTTATCTGCAACACTCTAATGCCATTAAATTTATGTCATCAATGTTACGTCCTAAAGACACATTGTTTGTGATTGGCGACTTCAACTTGCCTCAGCTTAACTGGACTTTTTCACCGGACTCAAATTGTCTCTTTCCAATTAATGTGAATAACTTCATCGATAAATTTGTATCCAATTTATCTGCCATGTGTCTCCTCCAAAAAAATCATATCCCAAACGATTCGGATAGACTACTTGACCTTGTCTTTGTTAATGATCCTGCCGAGTGCTCTTTATCGCGTCATATACCAATCACTTCGCCTGAAGATCGGCACCATCCCACTCTCAAATTAAATTACAATCTCCAGTATGAATTAAACTGCAATAACAGGCAGAGCTTTCCGCTTTCGGAATGCAGATTATGATGAATTAAATTTTTTACTTACAACCACGAACTGGATTGATATGCTGAGCACTTCAAGTGCCGCCCCTGATGCGATGGATGAAATCGTCAGAACTTTTTATAAAATTATTTTTGAACATATGGAGCAATGCGTACCAAAGGGATGTATAACTGAAACTTCTGGAGCTCCTTGGAGCTCGTGGTTTATCAAGAATTAAAAATCTTAAAAATAGACACTACAAAAAGTATACAAAATCATCATCATCGAACAATTATATAAATTATTGTTTATTTCGAGCGAAATACAACCTAATGAATCGAAGGCTTTACAAAAATTACCTCAACAAAATAAAACAAGATCTCAAACATAATCCTAAATCTTTTTTTAAGTTCGTTAACTCGAAGAGAAAAAGCTGTTCATATCCCTCCATAATGAAAAAAGCCTCTAAAAAATCTTCTGATGGAACCGTAATTAGCAACATGTTTGCAGATTTTTTTGCATCAATTTATTCAGACGTACAACACAATGCATCACAACAACCTGATTTTTCTTCGCATCTTCTACAGTCTATATCATTTGACTATATTACTACTTCTGAGGTAACATATTTCATTAATAAACTCAAGCCATCTGTATCAAGTGGGCCTGATGGCGTTCCGAATTGTATGTTAAAAAACTTGTCGCTGAATTTGGCGTACCCGTTAACTATATTGTTTAACACTTCAATAAAGATGGGGTATTTTCCAAAAGTATGGAAGGAGTCATATATCATTCCACTATTTATGTAAGTCTGGATACAAATCTGATATTAACAATTACAGAGGAATTGCAAAGCTTAGGGCTATTCTTAGTCCATTTGTCATCAAACACAATCGCTTTTGACACCATATCAACATGGATTTTGTAAAGGGCGTTCAACTACTACAAACCTATTACACCTTACTTCAACGACAAATGACGGGTTTTATAAAGGTCAGGGTACTGACGTTATCTATACAGATTTCAGTAAAGCCTTTGACAGTGTTGACCACGTTCTTTTACTTAAAAATTTTGATGGTTTGGGGTTCTCTAAAACTACTGTAAATTGGCTGAAATCATATCTTGTTGGTCGTCAACAACGTGTACGTTTCAATAATTATATATCTAAATCTATACCTGTAAGCTCTGGAGTACCGCAGGGAAGCCATCTAGGACCAATTCTTTTTATACTGTTCATCAATGATCTACCATCTAACATAAAATTTTCCAATATTCTAATCTATGCAGACGATGTAATTGATGATGCATTTTAGGCTTGGTGGCCATGTATTAGACACAGTTGAAGAATTTCTGGATCTGGGTGTTTTATTTGATAGAAAACTTACATTCAACCAACACATTAGCTTTTGTGTAAGTAAAGCAAGGAGGGTGCTTGGCTTTGTAAAGCGCTGGTCTAAAGAATTTGCTGACGCCACTGTTGTGAAGCAATTGTATACATCTTTAGTCAGGTCAATACTGGAAAATGGATCGATTATATGGGACCCATTTTATAATGTACATAGAGATCGAATTGAGTCTATCCAAAAACAATTCCTGCTTTTCATCCTGCGCAATATCTACCCGAACACTGTAGCCAACTTACCATCCTATGAGTTCAGAATGCAACAAATAAAGCTGCCTTCTTTGACAAGTCGTAGAAAAATGTTAAATGTCATTTTTGTCTTCAAATTGATTAACGGCAATATCTGCTCGGAGTATCTGGTGTCCAAACTAA
Source organism: Thecocarcelia acutangulata (assembly GCA_914767995.1). Classification (NCBI taxonomy): domain Eukaryota; kingdom Metazoa; phylum Arthropoda; class Insecta; order Diptera; family Tachinidae; genus Thecocarcelia; species Thecocarcelia acutangulata. The sequence continues at coordinate 53,192,958 of OU612098.1, read as the reverse complement.
ATTTTGATGTTCCCCAGCGTAGTCTTCGTCAATATCAACCTTTGTCAGTGCTTTATTGTCGTCAGAATTATGCGAATATAGATCCTTTCCGTAGATTATGTTGTTGTTTTAATGAACTGTACCACGTTATTGACTTTTCGATGAACTTAAATTTTGTTAAGCGTAGTAAAATTTTTAGTTTTAAATTCCAGTAATTAACAAATTTTTCTATTGCTTATAAATTTTTTTTCCAGTAATTTTTTCTATTTTTTTAATTAATTTCTGTAATTTTTTTTAACTCATATGCGTGTACATCTATAATATCTGCCTGTAAGGAGTTATTTTCCATAGGCATAAATTAATTAATAAAAAATAAAAATAAAAAATGTGTTCAAGTATGAGATTCTTTGTGCTATGTTGTTGTAATCTTTTTTTTTGTTTTAATTTATCTTTTATTATGTTTTGAAATGTATATTTTTTCCAATTTTATTGTGCTCTACAGTTTTGACGTATTAAGAAAAAAACCTTTATTCTCGTCTGGATACAAATTTTTTTATTGTTTTACAGCGTTGCCATGTATGAAACTATACATCATTGTTGAATATTCATTCTTTTTTTATGTGAAAATTTTCCTGATGTTATTCGTTCGAGTTTATTACAATTTTCTATTAAATGAGATATATTTTATTCCAGTGTATATATTACGTTTGCATAATAGTTGAAATCACTACACAACAGTAATCGAACTATTGCAAGTTTTAAACCAATTTAGAAAAAAAAATATTTAGATGAGTCGACTTGTGCGGCATTTGAGAATTAATTTTTGTTAATAAATATATTAAAGAATGCACAAAGTTTTACCACTCAACGCAACAAATTAATGTTGATAATGTCGAATCTAAAATACCCTTCACGATAGTCTTGTATATGTATAGTATATTTAAAAGTTTGAACTCAGTATCAACCGATATCGGAATTGTCTATTTACCGTATTTTTGTAACCTTCTTTTATAACGAGAATTGCTTTTCAGCAAAAAAAAAAAAAAAATTAATGGAAAAATTGATTCAGGCTATATCTTGGGTATATATGGACCGATATCGGAAATTTTCATTTTCCATTTTTATATAACCTGATTTTATTACTAATACTGTTTTTGAGCACAAAAAAGTTGTTTAAGTTCGCTTACGCGACATTTTCATGAAAAACCAGGTTTAGGCTATATCTCGGGTATATATGGACTAATATCGGAAATTTTCATTTTCCATATTTATATAACCTTATGTTATTACCAGAACTGCTTTTGAGCACAAAAAAGTTGTTAAAGTTCGCTTACGCGATATTTTCATGAAAACCCTGATTCAGGCTATATCTCAGGTATATATGGACCGATATCGGAAATTTTCATTTTTCATATTTATATAACCTTGTTTCATTACCAGAACTGCTTTTGAGCACAAAAAAATTGTTAAAGTTCGCTTACGCGATATTTTCATGAAAACCCCGGTCTAGGCTATATCTCGGGTATATATGAACCGATATCGGAAATTTTCATTTGCCATATTAAAGTAACCTTATTTCATTACCAGAACTGCTTTTGAGCACAAAAAAATGTTTAATTTCGTTTACGCGGCACTTTCATATAAAACCCGGTCTAGGCTATATCTCGGGTTTATATGCACCGATCGGTCAGAGTGTAGCTTTGATAGTGAACGGACGTATTTGTTTTTGATCGGATTGTTACAAAAATAATAATAATAATAATAATAATAATAATAATAATAATAATAATAATAATAATAATAATAATAATAATAATAATAATAATAATAATAATAATAATAATAATAATAATTATAATAATAATAATAATAATAATAATAATAATAATAATAATAATAATAATAATAATAATAATAATAATAATAATAATAATAATAATAATAATAATAATAATAATAATAATAATAATAATAATAATAATAATAATAATAATAATAATAATAATAATAATAATAATAATAATAATTTTTTTTTTTTTTTTTTTCGGCGAGGGGGAAAAATGCGTTACACACACTGACCAGAGGGCCCGTGCCCTCCGCTTTGTGTCGTACTGGTCACCACAGTGCAACCTACCGACTAAAAAACCCCCTCTTCTTCCTGAGATAAAAATTTCCACCCCGGGACCGCCTTAGCATTGCTTCGGGGTGGATTCCCAATGGCTTAATCAGCCCTTCTCTTTACACTATCCTTTGTCTGGGATCCTGATTATAATATTGCTCTGCGGCGTCCAGATCTGGCTTTTTCGTCCGCAGAACTTTTTCACAGAATCGCGATACCGCTAAAAAGTTGGCCTCGCTCCCTATCATGATGTCCACGATATTCTCTACTGTTATTGAGCCAGTTACCATCTCCAGCTCTCTACGAGTTTCCTCCCATCGAATACAATTAAAGAAAGTGTGTTCTGCGTCGTCTAGGACTTCTTAGGAATCTTCTCTCCAGGACCTGAAGTACGTCCGCCCATCTACGACTATTAAATGCGTTTTTCACGTCCAACGCAGCTAAGAGAATCAGTGGTCTACTGAAGTGATTCTCCGTTTGAGTAGCCTCAACTGCCTTCATGATGTCACTGACGGCCCCAATCGTTGATCTTTTAGGTCTAAAGACGTGCTGTCTCTCAGAAAGCCCTCCTCCAGCAATCAAGGCTTCATTGATACGTGGCTTTATTAACCTCTCAAGTAGTTTTCCTGCTGTGTCCAACATACATAATGGTCTATATGCAGATGGAGAGCTCGGATCACCTTTGGGCTTGCTGATGAGTACAAGATGCTGCCTTTTCCATATCCTTGGGAAAACTCCTTCCCGTAGGCAAGTATTGTACGTTGCAAGCATTATATCCGGCCGTCTAAACGCTAACTCCTTTATTACTTCCGCTGGTACTCCATCTGGTCCAGGGGATTTACCATCCTTCAGCTTGTCCGCTGCATCCCAAAGCTCCTGTCGCGTGAACTCCAATATGTCCGATTGGCTTTCTGTGTCTACCAACTCCTCCAGCGCTTCATGGTCTGGAAAAAGCGTACTCACAATATTATCCATTGCCACACTATCCATGTTCCCTACTGGGGCTCTCGCCGCAAGCTTTCCCATTACCAGCTTGTAATCAGTTCCCCATGGGTTGTTATTTACATCCGCTCGAAGATCTTCCCATAGCTGCTTTTTGCTGTTGAATATTACATCTCGAAGTTTCTTCTTTGCCTGCTTGTATCCGACCAGCTCATTTCATGCTTCCCCTCTTCTTCTTGCCCTTGTATATTTCCGTCTCTGACGGAGGCAATCTCGTCGGGCCTCCGCTATAGATTCATTCCACCAATATACAGGTTTCTTTCGTCGGTTGTCCGTTCTTGCTCTGGGCATTGACTTATCACACGCTTGTTTAATTATCCGCATAGCTCTTTCCACATTTCTTTCTGCGTCCGTCGCCCGTTGGATTTCGTGTGCTCCTCTGTCGAACTCTTCCAGCAAAACTGAAGTGTTCAGTTTCCTAATATTCCACTTTCTGGTACTAAGTCTCCGTCGCGTGGTGTCATCTTCAGCAGTTCTGTCTTCCCCATACGAGTATGAGATGTACTGATGATCGCTTGCCGTGTATATCTCCAGTACTCTCCAATCCTTAACTTTGTCCCCGTAATTATCTGAATCAAAAGTAATATCTGGAATAGTCCCCTCTGCTCCAGGGCGTCTAAAAGTAGGAGTGTTCCCTATGTTGGCTACGGTGAGGCCAGCCCTGGCTGTCATTTGCACGACCCTTCTGCCTCTGTAGTCCAGCGTTTTTGTGCCCCACTCTGGTGAGCGAGCATTGAAGTCACCAGCTAGCATAACTGCTCCCTGCATACGACGTATGTTGTCCTCAATTTCGTCCAGTTTCTCCTGAAAGTCTTCGATACAGTCGCTGGGTGTTAAGTAACAGCTTACAAGAGTGACTTTGCTGAGCTGAACCCATACGAACCCACGACCCTTGCCGTTCGCCATCGAGGTGACGTGGCTTGTAGGAGGAATCCATATTGCTGCAGTAGCCTCAACCCAGTATCCGTTTAACTTTTTCGAATACTGCTCGCTAATGATAGCAATATCCGCTTCCTATTCTATAATTATTTGCGGCAGAAGTGCATCTGCCACTTTCCCTCGATGCATGTTTAGTTGTAAAATTTTCATTTGTTCCTTTTTCCTCGGCTCCTTACATGCTCTTGACCCAGGAATATGGTCAATAGAGGCTTTCCCTTTCTCCAAGCAGAGACAGCATTTCGGTGGGTTGGTGCACTGTTTCAAGGTGTGTCCCTTCTCTGTGCACCGAATGCACATACCCATCCCTTTTCTGTCCGGACCTTTACATCCCCACTGTATATGTCCAAGGCCAAAACATTTAAAGCAACGTTTTACGTCCTCGTAGGGCCTAACCCTACAGATGACCCAACCTATTCTGACGCGCCCCAGTTCAAGGAGTTTATTTGCCCCTGCTGCCGGTATCGCTACAAAAGCCCTTCTCTGGTCCCGCATATTAGGTTTCGTTAGCTGAACCTCTACATCACCCTCTTCCATTCCAGAAGCTTTACATATCGCGCTATGCACTTCCTCCTTCGTTGTGGATCCTTCTATATCCCGGATGTCAAGTTTCATCTTCGTCTTCATCTCCTTGACTTCCGCAACCTCCTTCAGCAAGCCCTTGACAGCCTCTCTGAATTCACCTTTTCTTTCACACTTTTCCAGCTCAAGTAAAATGGCTCCTGTTTTGGTTTTTCGTATTGACCTGACTGATACCTCTGTTTGTTTAGGCTTTCCGTTCTCCTTAAGACTCTTGAGAACTTCTGCGCAGCTTTGACCAACTGTTGGTCTTACCAACACAGGTCGTTCTCTATGAGCTTTGCGCTTCTTTTTCTTGCCAACTTTCTGCCATCTCTCGGTTGGTTTTGCCGTTTTTTCAATTTTTGACGAGGATTGGGTTATCTCCTCTCTTCTCTGTGCACCCATTTTCTTGTTCTCCTTTTGCATTTTCGACGGTCTTATTTCTTCAGCCGCGCTGCTTGCCGTCCGCTTTTTGCTCGATGCTGCTGGTTTAGCTGCGACGTTTTCAATTACCTTGGAGCTCTTAACCTTGTTTCTACTCCTCTCACTTTCAGCCTTCTTCCAGCTTTTTCGGTAGCTGCTTATGACGTCAACAATCTCCTCCATTTCGGATACGCCATTCTGGACATCCATACTTATGTTTCTCTGTCTGCTCATTGCAGACTTCATCTTTTTGAGAATCATCCGGAGTTTCTCAATTGACTCTTCCTCGGACTCCCTCATCCTCAGAATGTATTCCTGAGATGGGCTGCCCGCTGCACTCTGCTGAAGAGCCTGGTGTGGTGCACCTCTATCTTCATTTACGGCTCTTGGCTCTCCAACCTTAGTAGTAAGCGGTGTCTGTACCTTTTCACTGCGGTCCACTTCAGAGTTCAGTACTGGCGACCGAATCGTCTTTCTGCTAGACCCAAAGGGGCTTGCAGCACTTTGTCCTATTTCCTCAACCGTAATTATTCTGTTTATTTTATTTGCTTTAATTTTGGTCAATTGGGTCTCCGCTTAAAGCCGTTATCTCCGTTTGTCCAAAGTGCAGTTACCCTTATAATGACCCCGAGGGTCCCTTTGCAAGCAGTGAGGTCCTCGCGAGGGTTGATACAGGTCCTTATGAGATCCTGTATACAGAGCCAGGTAGGGAGCTGATTAGGAGTCATCTCAACTAACGCTGCACAGCCGAAACCTATCGACTACAAACTTTGAACGTACTTTAAGCCCTTGCCAAGGTTTTACCGAGACGGAGGTATCTACCGCATTAGCCCGTGAGCCGTTTCAGCACGATGTCACGCGTGCTTAATAAGGTCACGGAATACGTTAGCTCCCAGCCCATAAGCGTCCATTCCAAGATTGTTTTGTTATACTCGGTTCCAATCCATAACCAGGTCGTCAACTATCCCAATATCGCTGTCACACAGTTAGTTCACTCTCAACATTTGCTGAGAGCTATCCAGTGGCGCCACGAGGAGGCCGTGTGACAACTTGGTTTGAGCAGTGACAAGGATCGCTAACTGGCTACTCCCAATTGTGTAGCAACCAGTGCTTTACCCTGTATGCTCGCACCCCTGCGCCACCATAATAATAATAATAATAATAATAATAATAATAATAATAATAATAATAATAATAATAATAATAATAATAATAATAATAATAATAATAATAATAATAATAATAATAATAATAATAATAATAATAATAATAATACTAATAATAATAATAATAATAATAATAATAATAATAATAATAATAATAATAATAACAAGTAAGAGTGTAGTATATTCGGCTGGGCCGAATCTAAAATACCCTTCACGATAGTCACGAATATGTATAGTATATTAAAAATGTGACCTAAATATGCTCGGTTATATATGAACCGATATCGGAATTTTCTATTTTCTGTATTTTAGTAACCTTCTTTTATAACGAGAATTGCTTTTCAGCAAAAAAAAAAAAATTTTTTTTTAATGGAAAAATCGGTTTAGCTATATCTCGACTATATATGGACCGATATCGAAAATTTTAATTTTCCATTATTATATAACCTTATATCATTACCAGAACTGCTTTTGAGCACAACAAATTGTTTAAGTTCGCTTACGCGATATTTTCATGAAAAACCCGATTTAGGCTATATCTCGGGTATATATGGACCGATATCAGAAATTTTAATTTTCTCTATTTTCGTAACCTTCTTTCATAACAAGAACTGCTTTTCAGCAAAAAAAAAAAAAATGTTATTGGAAAAATCGGTTCAGGCTATATCTCGAGTATATATGGACCGATATCGGATATTTTCTTTTTCCATATTTATATGACCCTATTTCATTACCAGAACTGTTTTTAAGCAAAAAAAGATGTCTAAGTTCACTTACGCGACATTTTCATTAAAACCGCAGTTTAGGCTATATCTCGGGTATATATGGACCGATATCGGAAATGTTCATTTTCCATACCTATATAACCTTATTTTGCTATTAGAACTGCTTTTAAGCAAAAAAAGTTGTTTTAGTTCGCTTACGCCGCGTATTCATGAAAAACCCGGTTTAGGCTATATCTCGGGTATATATGGACCGATATCGAAAACTTTCATTTTTCATATTTATGTAACCTAATTTCATTACCAGAACTGCTTTTGAGCACAAAAAAGTTGTTTAAGTTCGCTTACGCGGCATTTTCATGAAAACCCCGGTCTAGGCTATATCTCGGGTATATATGGACCGATATCGAAAATTTTCATTTTTCATATTTATATGACCCTATTCCATTACCAGAACTGCTTTTGAGCACAAAAAAGTTGTTTAAGTTCGCTTACGCGACATTTTCATGAAAAACCCGATTTGGGCTATATCTCGGGTATATATGGACCGATATCGGAAATTTTCATTTTCCGTATTTATGTAATCTTATTTCATTATCAGAACTGCTTTTGAGCAAAAAAAAAGTTGTTTAAGATCGCTTACGCGACATTTTCATGAAAAACCCGATTTGGGCTATATCTCGGGTACATATGGACCGATATTCGAAATTTTCATTTTTCATATTTATGTAACCTAATTTCATTACCAGAACTGCTTTTGAGCACAAAAAAGTTGTTTAAGTTCGCTTACGCGGCATTTTCATGAAAATCCCGGTATAGGCTATATCTCTGGTATATATAGACCGATATCGACAATTTTCATTTTCCATACTTATATAACTTTATTTCATTACTAGAACTGCTTTTGAGCAAAAAAAAGTTTTTTAAGATCGCTTATGCGACATTTTCATGAAAAACCCGATTTGGGCTATATCTCGGGTACATATGGACCGATATCGGAAATTTTCATTTTCCATATTTATGTAACCTAATTTTATTACCAGAAGCGCTTTTGAGCACAAAAAAGTTGTTTAAGTTCGCTTACGCGGCATTTTCATGAAAACCCCGGTCTAGGCTATATCTCGGGTATATATGGACCGATATCGAAAATTTTCATTTTTCATATTTATATAACCCTATTTCATTACCAGAACTGCTTTTGAGCACAAAAAAGTTGTTTAAGTTCGCTTACGCGACATTTTCATGAAAAACCCGATTTGGGCTATATCTCGGGTATATATGGACCGACATCGAAAATTTTCATTTTTCATATTTATGTAACCTAATTTCATTACCAGAACTGCTTTTGAGCACAAAAAAGTTGTTTAAGTTCGCTTACGCGGCATTTTCATGAAAACCCCGGTATAGGCTATATTTCGGGTATATATGGACCGATATCGGAAATTTTCATTTTCCATATTTATGTAACCTAATTTCATTACCAGAACTGCTTTTGGGCACAAAAAAGTTGTTTAAGTTCGCTTACGCGGCATTTTCATGAAAACCCCGGTCTAGGCTATATCTCGGGTATATATGGACCGATATCGAAAATTTTCATTTTTCATATTTATTTAACCCTATTTGATTACCAGAACTGCTTTTGAGCACAAAAAAGTTGTTTAAGTTCGCTTACGCGACATTTTCATGGAAACCCCGGTTTGAGCTATATCTCGGGTATATATGGACCGATATCGGAAATTTTCATTTTCCATATTTATGTAACTTAATTTTATTACCAGAACTGCTTTTGAGCAAAAAAAAGTTATTTAGCTTCGCCTGTGCGACATTTTCATTAAAATCCGATTTGGGCTATATCTCGGGTATATATGGACCGATATCTGAAAAAAAAAAATTTTTTGTCTTTCAGTCACCATGCTTAATAAGTGTGTGAAGTTTGAAGCAAAACGAACAACTTTTGTTTTCAAAAATTTTCATACAAAAATGCAAAAAAAAATGGCTTTTTTCGGAATTTTGAATATATCTCAGCTATACGTGGACCGATATTACTGAATTTCAATAGCAAACCCATGAATCTATGGGGTAAAAGAATGGTGAAAGAAAAAAGTTTCTAAGTCTTATGGTTTTCTCAGAAATGGTATTTCAACAGCGGACAGACGGACAGACGGACAGACGGACATCGCTTAATCGACTTTTCCATTAATTCTGATTCAGAATATATATACTTTATAGGGTCGCAAAAAAAAACTGTAGAAATTACAAACGGAATCACAAACTTATATATACCCTTTACATTTTTGTGAAGGGTATAATAATAATAATAATAATAATAATAATAATAACCTTGAAAATCAATGGATAAACAACGAAGCTGAGCAGAGCATAAATTATAGGCAAATGCATAACAATGTTATCACAGCAGAAGAAGTAAAAAAGGCGATTAGGGATAGTAGCAATTGGAAATCGCCTGGCCCAGACAAAATCCAGAATATGTGGCTAAAGAAGTTCACTTCGATCCATTTAAAACTTGCTGAATGCTTCAACAAACTTTTAAGAAATCCTGATGAAACCCCATTGTTTTTGTTAACAGGAAATACCTTCCTCATAAAAAAAGGAGTGAACACCGCAGACCCATCAAACTACCGGCCAATTACATGTCTGTCAACTACCTACAAGCTTCTGACAAAAAAAAAATTTTTTGCCAACCGAGTTTACGACCATTGCGATAACTGTAACATTATGATGCCAGAACAGAAAGGATGTGTTCGAAATTCAATAGGGTGCAAGGAACAGCTTGTAATTGACTCGGTTTTAGTACATCAGGCGGCGGTGCATGGCAAACGCAATCTCAGTATGGGATACATAGATTACAAAAAAGCGTTCGATAGTCTTCCACATTTTTTCTTAATTAAAATCCTACAGATATATAAAATTGAACCGCGAATCATCCAATTTATGCAAACAACAATGAAAAAGTGGAATGTAAGGTTACATATGGGATAAAATACCAGTGAGGCAATACCTATCAAACGAGGAATTTTCCAAGGTGATGCATTTAGCCCCCTCTGGTTCTGTCTTAGTATGAATCCACTGAGTAGAGTGATAAAAGGTCTTCAACTTGGGTTTAAGGTTAAAGCAGAAACCACGCAAATACATGTCGATCACTTACTCTATGTAGATGACTTAAAACTTTATACTAGCAGTAAAGATAAAATGCACCGGATGATAAGAGCAGTTAAACGTTTCAGTGACGACCTTGGAATGGAATTTGGAATAGAAAAATGTAAAATGATCCACATTCAAGGAGGAAAAGTTCAAAATGATACTGAAGGATATCCATTAGATCAGGACCAAGTAATTGCCAGTTTGAGCGTAGAAGACAACTATAAATATCTTGGCTTTTTGCAATTAAAAGGAATTGAGGAGGTAGAAATAAAGAAAATACTGCGCAGAAAGTTTGAAGAAAGATTAGTCAAAGTCCTTAAATCTAAATTAAATGCTGGTAATAAGCGAAAAGCCATTAACACGTGGGTTGTCCCGGTATTTACATATTCTTTCGGCGTCGTTAAATGGTCAAACACAACCCTAGATGAAATATCAACGCTAGTAAGAACCACGCTTACCAAGTTCTTATGCCATCACCCACGACGTGCAGTGGTGCAGTGGAAAGAATCACTCTCCTTCAACAAGATGGTGGAAGAGGGTTAATCGACTTGCCAAACCTTCAACTCTCACAAATAAAAAACTTAAGAGAATACTTCAGAAGCCAAATGGAAACTTCGGAGTTATTCCAAGTGGTATGTATGGCAGACAAAAACTACACCCCTCTCAACCTAAGATCGAGCGATTTTCAAGCACCACCTAATAGTTTCTCTCGCGAAGAACGTATAGAGGCATGGAAAAATAAATCCCTGCATGGAGTGCATTCATTCCAAATGGAGCAAAATTACATTGAAAAGCCCTATGGCTCAAGCAAGGGAAGTTGTTCATGGAAACGGAGGGATTTATTATCGCTATTCAAGATAAAATCATAGCTACTAAAAACTATCGACAATATATATTGAAGGAAAACCTAGAAAATGATTTATGTAGGCGATGCCAGACCAACGCAGAAACCATTGACCACATTATAGGTGGATGCCCTGTCTTAGCATCGCAGGACTATACTGCAAGGCATAACCAGGTGGCGAAAATTATACACCAGAGCCTAGCATTTAACAAAAAACTTGTAGCGGAAAAACAACCGTACTATAAGTATGACCCTCCTCCAGTTGTTGAAAATAGAAATGTGAAGATATATTGGGACAGGACTATAATTACAGACCGTACCATACAAGCCAACAAACCAGACATTGTTTTATTTGACAAAGTTGAGAAAAATATAACTATATTTGATATAGCTGTGCCCCTTAACAACAACATTCAATCAACTTACAGCGTGAAAATTGACATGTATAAATTACTGGCCGAGGAACTTAAGGCGATGTACCATGTTGAGCGAGTAGATATGTATATCGCCAATAATCATATCTGCAACAAGGATAATCCCAAAAAACCTTATAGCGCAGCTGACAAAACATAACTTGAACGACAACATAGAGGTGATTCAGAAATCTGTAATTCTAAACACATGCAACATCGTGAGAAACTTTTTACATACGTGATGAAAACAACAACCACAGCAGGAAAACAAGTCATCAGAGCCTAATCCCTTGGCATAGCCCGGGATAGGTATTTTCCAATCTCACAGAGATTGAGAAATTTAAAAACTCGATAATAATAATAATAATGGTCCAGGGGATTTGCCATCCTTCAGCTTGTAATAATAATAACGGTATAAGTAGAAAACCGCAATAAGTGAAGAGTGAATTAATACAAAATAAAAACTTTGTGACAATTATTTTTATATACTTTTAAAGCAACAGAAATATAAATAAAACAAGTAAGAGTGTAGTATATTCGGCTGGGCCGAATCTAAAATACCGTTCACGATAGTCACGAATATGTATAGTATATTAAAAATGTGACCTAAATATGCTCGGTTATATATGAACCGATAGCGGAATTTTCTATTTTCTGTATTTTAGTAACCTTCTTTTATATCGAGAATTGCTTTTCAGCAAAAAAAAAAAAATTTTTTTTTAATGGAAAAATTGGTTCAGGCTATATCTCGAGTATATATGGACCGATATCGGATATTTTCTTTTTCCATATTTATATAACCTTATTTCATAACCAGAACTGCTTTTGAGCACAAAAAAGTTGTTTAGTCGGCATTTTCATCAAAAAACCTGTTAGGCTATACAAAGGGTATATATGAACCGGTATCGAAAATTTTAATTTTCCATATTTATATAACCTTATTTTATTACTAGAACTGCTTTAAGGTGAAAAAAATTGTTTAAGTTCGCTTACGCGACATTTTCATGAAAACCCCGGTTTGGGCTATATCTCGGGTATATATGGACCGATATCGGGAATTTTCATTTTCCACATTTATATAACCTTATTTTACTACCAGAACTGCTTTAAGGTGAAAAAAGTTGTTTAAGTTCGCTTACGCAGCATTTTCATGAAAACCACGGTTTAGGCTATATCTCTGGTATATATAAACCGATATCGGAAATTTTCATTTTCCACATTTATATAACCTTAATTAATTACCAGAACTGCTTTAAGGTGAAAAAAGTTGTTTAAGTTCGCTTACGCGGCATTTTCATGAAAACCACGGTTTAGGCTATATCTCGGGTATATATGGACCGATATCGGAAATTTTTATCTTCCATATTTATATAAACTCATCTTATTACCAGAACTGTTTTTAATCAAAAAAAAGTTGTTAAAGTTCGCTTACACGACATTTTCATGAAAAACCCGGTTTGGGCTATATCTCGGGTATATATAGACCGATGTCGACAATTTTCATTTTCCATACTTATATAACTTTATTTCATTACTAGAACTGCTTTTAAGCAAAAAGAGATGTTTAAGTTCACTTACGCGACATTTTCATTAAAACCGCAGTTTAGGATTTATCTCGGGTATATATGGACCGATATCGGAAATTTTCATTTTCCATATTTATGTAATCTTATTTCATTACCAGAACTGCTTTTGAGCAAAAAAAAAGTTGTTTAAGTTCGCTTACGCGACATTTTCATGAAAAACCCGATTTGGGCTACATATGGACAGGGTACATATGGACCGATATCGGAAATTTTCATTTTCCATATTTATGTAACCTAATTTCATTACCAGAACTGCTTTTGAGCACAAAAAATTTGTTTAAGTTCGCTTACGAGGCATTTTCATGAAAACCCCGGTCTAGACTATATCTCGGGTATATATGGACCGATATCGAAAATTTTCATTTGTCATATTTATATGACCCTATTTCCTTACCAGAACTGCTTTTGAGCACCAAAAAGTTGTTTAGGTTCGCTTACGCGACATTTTCATGAAAAACCAGGTTTGGGCTATATCTCGGGTATATATGGACCGATATCGGAAATTTTCATTTTCTATATTTATGTATCCTAATTTTATTACCAGAACTGCTTTTGAGCACCAAAAAGTTGTTTAGGTTCGCTTACGCGACATTTTCATGAAAAACCAGGTTTGGGCTATATCTCGGGTATATATGGACCGATATCGGAAATTTTCATTTTCTATATTTATGTATCCTAATTTTATTACCAGAACTGCTTTTGAGCAAAAAAAAGTTATTTAGCTTCGCCTATGCGACATTTTCATTAAAAATCCGATTTGGGCTATATCTCGGGTATATATGGACCGATATCTGACAAAAAATTTTTTTGTCTTTTAGTCACCATGCTTAATAAGTGTGTGAAGTTTGAAGCAAAACGAACAACTTTTGTTTTCAAAAATTTTCATACAAAACTGCAAAAAAATGGCTTTTTTCGGAATTTTGAATATATCTCAGCTATACGTGGACCGATATTACTGAATTTCAATAGCAAACCCATGAATCGATGGGGTAAAAGAATGGTGAAAGAAAAAAGTTTCTAAGTCTAATGGTTTTCTCAGAAACGGTATTTCAACAGCGGACAGACGGACATCGCTTAATCGACTTTTCCATTAATTCTGATTCAGAATATATATACTTTATAGGGTCGCAAAAAAAAAACTGTAGAAATTACAAACGGAATCACAAACTTATATATACCCTTTACATTTTTGTGAAGGGATGGGTTTGCTATTGAAATTCAGTAATATCGGTCCACGTATAGCTGAGATATATTCAAAATTCCGAAAAAAGCCATTTTTTTTTGCAGTTTTGTATGAAAATTTTTGAAAACAAAAGTTGTTCGTTTTGCTTCAAACTTCACACACTTATTAAGCATGGTGACTAAAAGGCAAAAAATTTTTTTTCAGATATCGGTCGATATATACCCGAGATATAGCCCAATCCGGGTTTTTCATGAAAATGTCGCGTAAGCGAACTTAAACAACTTTTTTGTGCTCAAAAGTAGTTCTGGCAATGAAATAGGGTCATATAAATATGAAAAATGAAAATTTTCGATATCGGTCCATATATACCCGAGATATAGCCCAAATCGGGGTTTTCATGAAAATGTCGCGTAAGCGAATTTAAACAACTTTTTTGTGCTCAAAAGCAGTTCTGGTAATGAAATAGGGTCATATAAATATGAAAAATGAAAATTTTCGATATCGGTCCATATATACCCGAGATATAGCCAAAATCGTGGTTTTCATGAAAATGCCGCGTAAGCGAACTTAAACAACTTTTTTGTGCTCAAAAGCAGTTCTGGTAATGAAATTAGGTTACATATATATGAAAAATGAAAATTTTCGATATCGGTCCATATATACCCGAGATATAGCCTAGAACGGGTTTTTCATGAAAATGCCGCGTCAGCGAAATTAAACAACTTTTTTTGCTTAAAAGGGGTTCTGGTAACAAAATAAGGTTATATAAATATGAAAAATGAAAATTTCGGTTATCGGTTCATATATACCGCAGATATAGCCTGGAACGGGGTTTTCATGAAATTGCCGCGTAAGCGAACTTAAACAACTTTTTTTGCTTAAAAGTAGTTTTGGTAATAAAATAAGGTTGTATAAGTATGGAAAATTAAAATTTTCGATATCGGTCTATATATACCCGAGATATAGCCCAAACCGGGTTTTTCATGAAAATGTCGCGTAAGCGAACTTTAACAACTTTTTTTTTATTAAAAACAGTTCTGGTAATAAGATCAGTTTATATAAATATGGAAGATAAAAATTTCCGATATCGGTCCATATATACCCGAGATATAGCCCAAACCGGGTTTTTCATGAAAATGTCGCGTAAGCGAACTTAAACAACTTTTTTCACCTTAAAGCAGTTCTGGTAATGAAATAAGGTTATATAGGCATGAAAAATGAAAATTTCCGATATCGGTCCATATATACCCGATATATAGCCTAAATCGGGTTTTTCATGAAAATGCTGCGTAAGCGAACTTAAACAACTTTTTTTTTTTGCTTAAAACAGTTCTGGTAATAAGATGAGGTTATATAAATATGGAAAATGAAAATTTCCGATATCGGTCCATATATACTCGAGATATAGCCTGAACCGATTTTTCCAATAAAATTTTTTTTTTACTGAAAAGCAGTTCTTGTTATAAAAGAAGGTTACGAAAATAGAGAAAATTAAAATTTCTGATATCGGTCCATATATACCCGAGATATAGCCTAAATCGGGTTTTTCATGAAAATATCGCGTAAGCGAACTTAAACAATTTGTTGTGCTCAAAAGCAGTTCTGGTAATGATATAAGGTTATATAAATATGGAAAATTAAAATTTTCGATATCGGTCCATATATACCCGAGATATAGCCTGAACCGATTTTTCCATTAAAAAAAATTTTTTTTTTTTTTTTGCTGGAAAGCAATTCTCGTTATAAAAGAAGGTTACTAAAATACAGAAAATAGAAAAATCCGATATCGGTTCATATATAACCGAGCATATTTAGGTCACATTTTTAATATACTATACATATTCGTGACTATCGTGAAGGGTATTTTAGATTCGGCCCAGCCTAATATACTACACTCTTACTTGTTTTTAATTATATTCATTTGTATTTACATAGGTACAATTGTAACATTCATTGTGTTCCTTTACGCGAATCAATCAATCATGCATATGAAATACGCGCCAACATTTTTATTTTTTGCGAGGCTTCATTTATTTTCGTGAGTATAAAAGTTATCCTTTTAATTTTTATCATATTTGTTTTAAATTATATTTATATGAGGTACAATTTTTCATTTATTGTGTTCCTACTGGCTAGTAAGTTGTGCATACCCATCAGGAACTTTTTCCTTCTTCATTGTGCCCATTTGTTTTTGCAAGTATGTATATTTCTATACACCCATAAAGTTTTTATTATTTTTATGTATCTACATATGTGCATGTAATTGCAGTTGTGCTATGGAATTTCAGGAAGACTTTTGCGTCGTATTGGATGATTCCACGTGCGCCGAAAACGAGTACTATAACCATACCCCAACAACACCTGTGCCAAAAAAAAAGGAATAAGCCAAGTGTTATTGCTCCATGGACATACGAAGAAATTCATTGTCTCATATTGAGCATTGTAGAGCATCCTTGCGTTTGGCAATATTCATGCTCAGATTACAAAGACAGGTACAAACGGGAGCAAGCATGGTTCAAAATCCATGAAAAGTGCTACGGACATACAATCGACGATTGCAAAGGCAAATGGGCAAATTTGAAAACGGCGTTCCAAAACGTTAAGAAGAAGATGAGCACAAAGTCTGGTCAGGGTGCACGTCTGGTAATCCACATTGGCCGCATTGGACTACAATGCAATTTTATAATCGTCATGACTTGTCAAAAAGTTCATGCTCAATATCAACAATAGATGTTGAAGACGACCAAGCGGATGATGAGCTGATAAGCATCCCTAAATTAAAAAATGGTTCATCTTCCGGAGACGATAAGCACGATGACTTAATGCAGCGTGCAGTCAAGTACCTGGAAACGGAAGAAGACAATTGGCATAGTATTGCAACGTATTTGGCATCACAAATGCGTGAGTTAGCCAAAATAAATAAAAAAAGCTGCTAACAAATTGCATATGCAGCTTGTTAAAACTACTATGGAAGCTGTTTTGGAAGCAGAAGAATAGTTTTTTTTAAATTATTATAGTTTTTGTAATTTGGACTAATTTTAACTTAATTTTGTTAAATATCAAAGTTGCTATGTGATACATATCACTCGTTTATTGCAACATAGTCATATCTAAAAAAATGAGCTTTTCGAGTTAACAATGCAGAATTATTAACAGTACAATCATTTATATTGTGGCAAAAATTTATTCAAATTGCTTTCAAACTATTTCCTTTAGGAGATATTTTCTAAAAAATTTTGCTAAGACTTGTATGGAAACTAAAAATTTTAAATGCGTTTTTCTCGAAACGAGCTTTTTTCAGATATGACTGTAAAGTGGTTGAAGTACAATATTAAATTTTTACCAAATGTATTCTCAAATTTTTCTACGCTTTTTTTAAAGCGGCAAAATTTGTATCGAATTTAAAAAAAGCAGTTTTTTAATTTAATATTTATTTAAATAACGAGTGATTTTTTTGCTATTATCTTTTTGGCAACACTAGTTTTGACAGCTCACGCACGTTTTGTATCTTGTGTCGCTGTCAAACATCTTCAGTTTGGTCTATAATTTAATCATGAATCGTCTTACAAACGAACAACGCTTGCAAATTATTGAATTTTATTACCAAAATGCGTGCTCTGTTAAGAAAGTTCATCGCGCGCTTCTTCCATTTTATGATCAGTTTAATCGACCTACTGAGGCTTCTATTCGGGCTGTTGTAAAAAATTTCGCACCAAATTTACATTGTTGGACATTAAACCACCAACACGCTTACGTAGAGTGCGAACTGAAGAAGATATCGCAGCCGTATCGGCCAGTGTTGGTGATGACCGTGAATTATCGATTCGGCGCCGTTCGTAGCAATTGGGCCTCTGTTACTCCACTACGTGGAAAATTTTACGGGAGGATTTGGGTGTGAAGCCTTATAAGATACAGCTGGTGCAAGAATTGAAGCCAAACGACCTACCACAACGCCAAATTTTTGGTGAATGGGCTCTTGAAAAATTAGATGAAGATCCACTTTTTTATCGAAGAATTGTGTTCAGCGACGAGGCTCATTTCTGGTTGAATGGATACGTGAACAAGCAAAACTGCCGTATTTGGAGTGAAGAGCAGCCAGAAGCATTGCAAGAGCTACCAATGCATCCACAAAAAACAACCGTTTGGTGCGGATTATGGGCTGGCGGCATCATTGGGCCGTATTTCTTCAAAGATGATGCGAATCACAACGTTACTGTGAATGGTGAGCGGTACCGTGCGATGATAACAAACTTTTTTTTGCCCAAAATGGAAAAGCTTGACTTACATGACATGTGGTTTCAACAAGACAGTGCCACATGCCACACAGCACGCGAAACAATGGGATAATTGAGAGGCGAGTTCGGTGAACAGTTTATTTCACGCTTGGGACCAGTCAATTGGCCGCCCAGATCGTGCGATTTAACGCCTCTAGACTATTTTTTGTGGGGCTATGTTAAGGCTAATGTCTATAGCGATAAGCCCGCTTCGATTGACGCACTGGAAGCCAATATTGCCAACATTATTCGTGAGATACCGGCCGAAATGTTGGAAAGAGTATGCCAAAATTGGACTAAGCGGATGGACCATTTGAGGCGCAGCCGCGGCCAACATTTGCATGAAATAATCTCAAACATTAAATTATATCGACTCAACTGTCGATCCAAATAAATATTTCATGCATTTTTCTGAATTTGATGTGTTTTTTTTTTTTAATTTCCGATAGTTCTTATAAAATCACCCATTAGTATTAAAAAGTACCTGAATTTTTAAAATATATTTTTTATAAAAATGTTTCAATAAGAAAATTAAAGTCTTATATAACAAAATCAAAATTACATTATGTTACCGTTTTATTAAAAATAAATTTTTTTCTTTTTTATAGAAAGCAAGATTTTTATCTTTTACTAAATATTACAGTTTTAATTTAAATAAAATAAAACTAAATGTTTTTATTTGCTGGAAACTAAAACACTTGATTGTTGGTGTTGCCGCATGTAAGATCAATCGTTTGACTGGGATGTGTCAATTATTGCCACAAAATAATTTTTCACAATCTTGCGGCAATCAAATTTCTGAAAAATGGGGCAATCATGTGATTGCAGAGTATTTGATTGGGACAATTTTGTTATTGGGCACCAAACCATAAACCGAAAACGCAAGTGGGTATGGATAGGTATATAACCGTGGTTAAACGTCAGCGAAGCCCTAAATCCGCACAAATATCATCGCAGCCAAAAATGTCTAAGGACGATATTATCTCTGCGACAATGAATAGTAATAGGTTTGCTATCCTTCAGACAGATGAACCAACAACATCCAAAAAAACATATAAACCCCCACCAATTTATTTGAGAGAGCCGACTTCTAGTGAACTGGTGAAACAACTTATTACGGCAATCGGCAAATATAATTTCAGCGTCACATCAGTGAAGCACGGCAGCATCAGTGAAACTAAAATTCAGGTAAACCATGAAAACGACTACCGAAAATTGTCTGATGTTTTAGAAAAACAGAAAAGATCATTTTACACTTACCAGCTCAAAGCTCGTTATTAAAGGGATTGACCCATGCGTAGATATTGATGATATCAAAACCGGATTGAAAGATAAGGGTTTTAAAATAAAAACAGTAGTAAACATCAGGAACCATGAAAAAATCCCTCAACCTATGTTTAGGTTTAGAATTTGACCACACTAAGGCTTACTGTAAGTTGCCCGCTGTTTGTGTTGTATGTGGCGAACTTCACGGCCCAACTCAGTGCAATAAGCCAAAGGCCGACGCAAGTGTTAAGAAATGCAGTAACTGTGGAGGTAACCACACTGCAAAATATAGGGGCTGTCCTGTCTATACTCATTTTAAGCGGTCACTGACAAATAAGTCATCGGTTTCTCCAGCAGCCCAGCAGCCAAATGTCATTAGTAAAAACAATTTTCCCCAGGTAGGCCATTCAACCAACTACACAAACACGCAGAATTCCAAACAATTTTCATATGCTAATGTGGTTAAATCCGACCAAAACTTGAACCAGGAACCAAGCCCCAAAATTCCGCTTCAAATTTTAGTAGTCTAGAGGCAACTCTACAGACTCTTGTTCAATCCATTAACACTTTTACCGTTTCTATGACCAACATGATGCAGGTAATGCTGAAAATGCAATCCACTTTTTTACAGGCAATTTTAAAAAAACTGAATTGGTTAAAAATATGTTTCTGGAAGGCAAATGGCATTCGACAACACAAAAATGAACTTGAGCACATCCTTATGGAAAAGCAGATCGATATAATGATGATTGCTGAAACCCATTTGACAACCAACAGTTATTTCAAAAATTAATGGCTACACACTATGTGACACAAAAGATCCTCGTGGAAGATCTTGCGGCGGTTCGGCAATTTTAATAAAGACCAGAATTAAGCACTAGTTAATGAACGAAACGTGTTTTTTGTAGCGTTTTTTATTTATTAAATCTTCAAAATGAACTAACAATAAGTATTAAAATCTTAATACTAAATTAAAAAATGCTTTAAAATTAAAAAAACTGTGCTTTATACTTAAGTCCGGCCAATGCTAGACAAACAGTTTTATTTTGCGGGAGCTATCTCTGTAAAATCACCTATTGAGCAATCTGATGGTGGCAACGGTCTCCCTTCTTCTAAGCCGAGTGTGACCGCCAAAATTAAGAATATTGCGCGCAAGAGGGTTTGGATGAAGTTCTAGTTTACTGACATACCTTGTCGCGTACTTAGAAAATTCCTCTTTTACCAGCGGAACACTCAGATCTTTATGAATTCGTGAATTTTTTACACTCCATGGAGCTTCAGTAATTGCTCGAAGAATTTGGTTTTGTGGCCTTTGAATTTTTTCAATGTTTGACGCTGAGGCGGTGCCCCATAACTGAATTCCGTAGCGCCATATAGGCTTTAGAATTGCATTGTATAGCAGAAGTTTGCAATCTAACTTCAAAGTCGAGTTTCTGCCAATTTAGTTGCGCTGCTTTTAGTTTCAACTGAGTGACTTTTGCTTCAATGTGAGACTTCCACGTTAGCCTACGGTCGAGGTGTATACCGACGTACTTGACTTCATTGTGCTGCGGAATAGGTGAGTTGTTTATTAGGATTGGTGCACATGTTTGATTACATAGTGTGAATGTGACATGAGTACATTTTTGTTCATTAACTTTGATTTTCCAAAGTTTTAGCCATATTTCTAATATTGAAATATATTCCTGTAAATTTCGTGAAGCTAATTGGCGGTTTTCATGAACACTCAACAACGCTGTGTCATCTGCAAAGGTAGAAGTGTGGATTCCGAATGCCGTTGGCATGTCAGAGGCGTAAATCAAATATAAAGTAGGCCCCAGTATGCTGCCTTGAGGAACTCCTGCCTTGATTAGCTGAGTTGGGCTTATAAAGTCGCCTTCTCTGATAACAAATTTCCGCCCATATAAGTAGCTTTCGAGAAGCTTGTGAGTATTTACAAGCAAGTTTAACTTTATTTTGTGCATCAAGCCGTCGTGCCACACTTTATCAAAAGCTTGAGAAATGTCAATGAATAGAGCTGAGCAATACTTCTTCTCCTCAAAGGTCTGTCTTATGACATTGACTAGTCTGTGCGTTTGTTCTATGGTGCTATGTTTAGCCCGAAAACTGATGATCAGGGATAAATCCCACTTTGTTCAATATTGGACTCAACTTCGCATAAGTTCGCTTACGCGGAATTTTCATGAAAACCCCGGTTTAGGCTATGTCCCGGGTATATATGGACCGATATCGGGCATTTTCATTTTCCATATTTATCTAACCTTATATCATTACCAGAACTGTTTTTAAGGAAAAAGAGTTGTTTAAATTCGCTTACGCGGCATTTTTATGAAAAACCTGGTTTAGGCTATATCTCGGGTATATATGGACCGATATCGGAAATTTCCATTTTCCATATTTCTATAACCTTACTCTATTACCGGAACTGCCTTTGAGCAAAAAAAAGCTTTTAGCTCCGCCTATACGACATTTTCATTAAAAATCCGATTTGGGCTACATGTCGGGTATATATGGACCGATTTCGGAAATTTCCATTTTCCATATTTCTATAACCTTACTTTATTACCGGAACTGCCTTTGAGCAAAAAAAAGTTTTTTAGCTTCGCCTATACGACATTTTCATTAAAAATCCGATTTGGGCTACATCTCGGGTATATATGGACCGATTTCGGAAATTTTCATTTTCAATTCTTATATAACTTTATTTTGTTACCAGAACTGCTTTTAGGCAAAAAAAGATGTTTAAGTTCACTTACGCGACATTTTGGTGAAAACCGCGGTTTATGCTATATCTCGGGTATATATGGACCGAAAACGGAAATTTCCATTTTTCATAGTTATATAACCTTATTTCCTTATCACAACTGTTTTTAAGCAAAAAAGATGTTTAAGTTCACTTACGCGGCATTTTCATGAAAAACCCGGTTTAGGGTATATCTGGGGTATATATGGACCGCTATCGGAAAGTTTCATTTTCGATATTTATATAACCTTACTTTATTACCGGAACTGCCTTTGAGCAAAAAAGTTGTTTAAGTTTACTTACGGGACATTTTCATGAAAACCCCGTTTTAGGCTATATCTCGGGTATATATGGACCGATATCGAAAATTTTCATTTTTCATACTTATATAACCTTATTTTATTACCAGAACTACTTTTAAGCAAAAAAAGTTGTTTAAGTTCGCTTACGCCGCATTTTCATGAAAAACTCGGTTTAGGCTATATCTCGGGTATATATGGACCGATATCGAAAATTTTCATTTTTCATACTTATATAACCTTATTTTATTATCAGAACTGCTTTTAAGCAAAAAAAGTTGTTTAAGTTTGCTTACGCGACATTTTCATGAAAAATCGGTTTTAGGCTATATTTCGGGTATATATGGACCGATATCGGAAATTTTTATTTTCCAGATTTATATAACCTAAGTTTATTACCAGAACGACTTTTAAGCAAAAAAAAATTTGTTTAGCTTCGCTTATGCGTCATTTTCATTAAAAGTCCGATTTGGGCTATATCTCGGGTATATATGGACCGATATCTGAAAAAAAATTTTTTGCCTTTAAGTCACCATGCCTAATAAGTGTGTGAAGTTTGAAGCAAAACGAACAACTTTTGTTTTCAAAAATTTTCATACAAAACTGCAAAAAAATGGCTTTTTTCGGAATTTTGAATATATCTCAGCTATACGTGGACCGATATTACTGAATTTCAATAGCAAACCCATGAATCGATGGGGTAAAAGAATAGTGAAAGAAAAAAGTTTCTAAGTTTAATGGTTTTCTCAGAAACGGTATTTCAACAGCGGACAGACGGACAGACGGACATCGCTTAATCGACTTTTCCATTAATTCTGAGTCAGAATATAATATACTCTATAGGGTCGCAAAAAAAACTGTAGAAATTACAAACGGAATCACAAACTTATATATACCCTTTACATTTTTGTGAAGGGTATAAAAAGAAGAATTCTACGAGCTACACGAGGTAACTGTTCAAGCATTTTGCCAGTAATTTGATTAATACCTGGAGCTTTCCTGGGGTTTATGTTACTGATACCTTGTTCTACATCTTGAAATGTGAATCGCAAAGACACAGGCGGTCTAACTGCATATGGTGGTAGTTCAGATGCATCATTTGTTATATAAATTGTAATAAAAACATTTCTCAAATGGTTAACATACACCATCCCCTTTTCTGAATCGCTTCTAGCCCAATCTCCAGTTGAAGTTCGCAAAGGTGGCTTACCTATTACGGGTCTTTTCAGACCTTTTGTCGCTTTCCATAGAGAATAGTCGGATTGAGGGGTACCATGAAGACCTTCCAGATAATTTTTTACGGAAGTCATTCTTTGGGTTTCAAGCAGATTTCTTAACTGAGTTATGCACTCTCGTAGCCTGCATTTAAGCTGAGGAGACCTGCGAAGTTGCCACTCTCTTCTAACTCTTCTTT
The DNA here is from genome assembly GCA_914767995.1 of Thecocarcelia acutangulata. Lineage (NCBI taxonomy): Eukaryota > Metazoa > Arthropoda > Insecta > Diptera > Tachinidae > Thecocarcelia > Thecocarcelia acutangulata. Next base: position 53,168,866 of record OU612098.1, on the reverse strand, counting down.
TTTCTGTTAGAAGTTGTTCAATTTCAAACGAGTATGTTCTATTGCTCACATTCTTGGATCTTATATGGCTAGTGGTGGCATGTTGTACGGCTAGATTAAGGTGTTCAGAAAATTCGTTAATCGACACATCAATATCCTCAGGCGTTTAAAGGCAATATTTTCCGTGCAATGTGTGCTCAAATATTTTTTTTGTATTTTAACCAATTAACTCTATTGACGGTCAAAGCCAAGTCACAAAACGGGGAACCAACCCCCTGGGGGAACGAAATAGAAACCATAGTTGGTGAGTGATCTGATGACAAGTCTAATGAAGGCTCCACTTGCATCCATTCTGAGTGAAAATTTTTTGTAACTCCAAAATCTATAACGTATGGGATCTTTCGTTGGTCTGACGGCCAATAAGTGGGGTGTACACTTGAAATAACACCTAAGCCCATTTTGGAAACGGTGTCAAAGAGCACACGGCCTTTCGGTGTAATTAAACGTGATCCCCAAAAAGTGTGCAAGTGATTTGAAAAAATGTGAATATTGGTTTTCTGTTATTGAAAATCGTGGCGGTGAGTAGATCGAGGAAATAACGAGTTTTTCATGAAAATAGTCAATGCATATATTAGTTGCTTGGAGATACTCCTCACATGTCTCGTTCATTAAAAAGTGCTTAATTCTGGATTTTATTAGAATTGTCATTAATTTTGAAAAAAACTGTTGGTAGTCAAATGGGTTTCAGCAATCAACATTATATCGATTTGCTTTTCCATTAGGAAGTGCTCAAGCTCATTTTTGTGTTGGCGCATGCCGTTAGCGTTCCAGAAGCATATTTTAAACCAATTCATTTGTTTAAAATTGCCTGCAAAATAGTGGATTGCATTTTCAGCATTTCCTGCATCATGTTTGTCATGGAAACCGTAAATGTATTTATAGATTGAACAAGAGTCTGCAGAGTTGCCTCAAGATTGCTAAAATTTTGGTCGGAGTTTTGAGGCTTGGGCTCCTGATTCAAGTTTGGTTTATCGGATTTTACCACATTCGCATAAGAAATTGTTTGGGGGTTTGCACGTTTATATGGCTGGTTGACTGGCGTACCTGGGGAAAATTACTTGTAGAAATGGTGTTTGTCTGCTGGGGTGGCATATTTAAAATTTGTGGCCTATTTGTCTTTGCCCTCTTGAAGTGAGTATAGACAGGGCAACCCCTGTAGTTTGCAGTATAGTGACCTCCACAATTACTGTATTTGTTAACGCTCGAGTCAGTCTTAGGTTTTTTGCACTGTGATGTACCGTGGAGTTCACCACGCACAACGCAAACAGCGGGCAACGAACAATAGGCCTTAGTATGGCAAACTTCTTGGCAGTTTAGGCATTGAACGGGCCCTAAACGCTTATGAGGCTCCTCAACGGTAACCTTACGATGCAAAAGATATTTGAGGTTATAAATGGGATGCACTTTATTCTTTTTTAAGACAACATCTTTAGGTTCCAATTCAACCCTAAACATGGGTTGAGGAATTTTTTCACGGTTTCTAATATTAACCACGTTTTTAATTTTAAAGCCATTGTCTTCTAATCCGGTTTTGACATCATTCGTATCTACAAAAGGGTCAATCCCTTTTATAACGACCTGAATAATTTTGGCACTTTTAAGCTGATATGTGTAAAACGATCTTTTCTCCTTCTCCAGAACGTCAGACAACTTGCGGTATTCATTTTCACTGTTTACCTGGATTTTGGTTTCATTGATGCTGCCGTGCTTAACCGATGTTACATTAAAAGTGCCTTTGCTGATTGCCGTAATAAGTTGTTTTACCAGCTCACTAGAGGTGGGCTCTGCGAAATATATTGGTGGTGGCTTAAAGGTTTTTTTTAGGTATTGCTGGTTCATCGGTCTGAAGGATAGCAAACCTATTACTATCCATTGGCGTGGTGGTCTTATCATCTTTGGGTATTTTGGACTGAGATGACATTTGAGCGGATTTGGGTCTTCGCTGCCGTTTAGCCACGGTTACATACCTATCCATACCCATTTGCGTTTTCGGTTTATCAACAACAGCTAGACTGGAAGATGGTTTGTCGTCTGTTGTAAAAATAATGTTTGGCGAGCACGAACGCGTGCGTTTTTTATCTCTTAGAGACAATGATTTTTTCAATGATTCCTCTTCAGAAATCCAGAGGTTTTTTCTAGTGAAGCTAAGCTCTCTTTCAGAATTGCACCTACTGGGTACACTCATGTAATTTTTTTTTATTTATATTTCTGTTGCTTTAAAAGTATATAAAAATAATTGTCACAAAGTTTTTATTTTGTATTAATTCACTCTTCAATCATTGCGGTTTTCTACTTATACTGTTATGGGCATATTCATAAAAATTTAAATGAATTTGAAATGTGTTTTAGTACAAAAATTCCATACAAAATTTTTCTAAAATTCATTTCAAATACGTTTTAATTTTTTATGAATATGCACATTATTGTTTAATTCGGTCATGTTTAATTTTGCATAAATATATTAAATAGTTGAGTCATGAAGTTTCAATAATATTAATATAGGAGGGATTCCTATGATCTACTCACCGTAGCAAATTGAGTTCTTTTTATAATCAATAAATTGTTAATTATATAAATTCACTTACATAATTTATTTAAGTAAAATTATGAATTAAAAATTTAGTTGTGTAGAATATAGGGATACAAAATGCTTAAAGAGCCGCAGGATGGAAAAAAAAGTGTTTAGAGACCAACCGAGAGCACGCTAAAAAGCCAAGAGTCCCGTAAAAAAAGGAAATACCGAACCGATCTTATTTTAGTACAGCGAATATAAAGAAAAATATGGCAAACTACAGATTCGAACATAATTCAGGGGTGAAAACTGTAGCGCCTTTCTGAATGATTAACCGCAAACGTTAATTTTGTTAAAAGAACTTTGAACATCCTGGGGCCCTTTGATAAAATCAAAAAGTTTGATAGTGGGTTTTGTTAAAACCTTTGTGCCAGGCGCTCAAGCGCACGAACAGCTTCCATTAGCACCCGCTTTGGGTTCGGCTCTGATCCTCTTGAAATAAGTCTTGCGTGGTTGGTTGCCCATCGGGAGACGGATGGTGTTCGCTGTGCTGGGCGAAGAGAGCTTCTTCTACGATCTTGGGGTTGTGGTCTTCGGTTTCGGGACGTCCTAGGTGTAGTACGTTGGGTTGCTCTCTCCCGCTGAGTACTGTTTACCGTGGTAGAAACGCGGGTCGGCTTATGGAGCAGAGTATGATGAGCCCAACCGTATTTCTGGCACACATCAGCTGAGGTACATTCATCAGTAGTGTGTGATCTGGCTAAGCAATTACCGCAGTACTTATGGAGTCGTACTTGCCGTTGACGAGCTGAAATCTCCATTCTTAGAAATTTTTTACAAAACCGGAGAGGATGGAATTTGTTACATACACGACACTGGTGCACGTTTGGATTTCTGGGTGCCCTGTAGAAAATACCATCGTTATTAGAAGTTGAGAGAATTAAAAATATAAATTGAAAGGTTGAGGAATATAGGAAGAGGAGACTGGTTCATTTAGAAAAAAGTAACATAGGTTCGTTAATTATTTCTTAAGTTATCTATGGGTAAGATACATAATTTATGAATTGGCCTAGTGATGACACCTATTTGAGTTTTCAAATCAACCACCCGCACACATCCGTCATTTCCGAGATATGTTTTTATAATACGACCGAGCCGCCACTAACTGGCCTAAGTCTACATTATCTTCTGGCGTTTTCCATTTGTACGTTTTCTGGAGTTCCTTTAAATATTCATCTTTCCACCGTTGGACAAATTGGTGGTGTATAACCTTTAGCCTCTCCCATCGACTCTGCAGGGTGAGGGTGGTGGTTGGCTCTTCGGGAAGGCCTACCATAGGGGCTCCACGAAGGAAATGACCAGGTGTTAGAGCGAGTAGTTCATTCGGGTCGTCTGATAAGGAGATAAGGGCCTTGAATTTAGAACTGACTCAACTCGCGCTATCAATGTGGAGAACTCTTCGAAGGTGTATTTGTTGTTTTGAGCTACCTTTTTAAAATGCGCTTTGAAGGACTTCACACCAGCTTCCCATAAACCTCCCATGTGTGGAGCATTTGGAGGGATAAAGTGCCACTGAAAGTTATGGGCGGAGTACTTTTCTATCATGTCCTGAGATATATTACGAATGAACTGTTCATACTCCTGGCGCAATGCACGCTCTGCTCCCACAAAGTTGGTTCCATTATCAGACATTACTTTCCTTGGCAAACCGCGACGGCTAATGAACCTAGTAAAAGCGGCTTGAAAAGCGTCTGTAGTAAGGTTAGAGCATGCTTCGAGATGAACTGCTCTAGTACAGAAACAGACAAAGATACAAGCGTATCCTTTATGATAAGGAGCATTCCTCAAGATAGAGGTTTTTATGGAGAAGGGCCCTACAAAGTCGAGTCCACTAACGGTAAAAGGTGGCGAGAATGAGCTTCGCTCTGTTGGGAGGGCCCCCATTATCTGGCATTTGACGTTCTGTTTGTAGCGTACACAGGTTATACATTTTCGAATGCACATTCGAATCGCTGACCTTAACCTCGAAACAAAATATTCCGCTCGTATTGCTCTTAGCATTAGATTAATTTCGGCATGCATAAGGAGGTTGTGGATGAAGTTTATGTACAATTTGCAGAACCTAGAGCTAGCGGGTATAATTATGGGATGTCGCTCATTATAAGATATATCCGAGTTTGCGATCCTACCGTTTGCCCTTAATACATTGAACTCATCTAAGTAGGGGTTTAATGAGTAGAGCGAACTTTTGCTGCTAACGCTCTTCATTTTCAGTAAAGAATGTAGCTCGGAACTATAATGTATCGCTTGAGTCAAACGTATCAACCTCAACTTTGATTCTTTAAATTCATCGTCACGGATAGATGGGATGTATTTAATAATACTTGATGCTGCTTGAGCGGGAGAAATGTTCTGAGCATTTGAAAGGAGAACTAGTTGCGTACGGGTTTTATCTTTTACTCTATTCTTTGTGCACGCAAAAAATCGGAGAATATATGCGATAACGCGAACAGCTTTCTCCCATTTGGAGAATCTGTCCAATATATCACCACTAGTGCTGAGGTGAAAACCTTCTATTCTTGTCTTTTTCTCAAGGGAATTCTCGATAAGGGTTATGGACTTGGGCCATTCTTCGGGGGATCTTTGAAGCCAAGCTGGCCACTCCACCACAACGAATTGTGCACTAACCTATGAGCTTCGCATCCACGGGAGCCCAGATCTGTAGGGTTGTCGTGAGATCGAACATGACGCCATGAAATGTTGCCCACATTATTAATTATTTGCGCTGTTCTATTAGCAACATAAGTCTTCCAAGTGTTTGGAGGCTTTTCCAACCAGCCGAGGACAATGGACGAATCGGTCCAGAGAAACACCTCTTGATTTTGAAAAGATATTGAATCAACTATCTGCCTTATTAGCTTCGACAATAAGAGAGCACCACACAGTTCCAACCTTGGGAGGCATACTGGGTTAATAGGGGCTACCTTTGTTTTTGCAGCAAAGAGATGCGTTTTCTTTGTATCCTTGGTTTGTAATCGAAAGTAGACAGCGGCACAATATGCTTTCTCTGAAGCGTCACAAAACCCGTGAATCTGGGTGACGACTTCGGGCCCATAATCCACCCATCGTGGAATTCGTATGTTACTAATCATGGGAAGACTTTTAACAAACTTATTCCAGTCTTCTAGTGTATCAGGCTTTACGTTTTCATCCCAACTCGTCCCCTCTAACCATAGTCGCTGGAGAATAATTTTTGCTTGGATAACAATGGGAGAAACCCAACCTGCGGGGTCAAATAGTTTGGCGACATTAGAGAGGATTAGTCGTTTGGTCATGGAAGTGACGGGATAGATCGGCTCGGTCGTGTACGAGAAGCAATCTGACATAGCATTCCACTGGATGCCCAGAGTTTTAGTCATGCTTGCTTCTGTAAATTTAAGAAACTCTGTGTCCAATATATCATCTTTGGGGACAGATGATAGCACTTCGGAGCAATTAGAAGTGATCTTCTTTAAAGGGAATCCTGCCGACTTCAGAGCTGAAATTACTTGGGCTAGGGAGTTGACAGCAGAACTAATTGTATGAGCGCCTGATAATATGTCATCCACGTAGGTTTCTGTCCTAAGAATGCGAGCTGCCATCGGGTACCTATGTTCTATGTCATGAGCCAATTGAATCAAGGTCCGAATTGCCAAATATGGAGCACAATTCACAAAGTAACCGTTTTCAATGCAAAATCGCTAATGGGGGAATGTGGACTTTGGCGAAATAGAATTCGCTGAAACTTTGTGTCATCTTCATTAACGAGTATTTGACGATACATTTTCTGTATGTCTCCATTGAACACGTACTTATAGAGTCGCCAGTTTAAAACCAAAGTCATTAAATCGGCTTGGAGGGTAGGTCCAACGTGAAGGACATTATTCAACGATAAACCAGAACTAGTCTTCTTAGAAGCATTAAAAACAACCCTAACCTTCGTGCTTCGACTTTCAGGCTTAAATACAGCATGATGCGGTAGGTAGAATGACCCGCAACCATTGCTTGTTATGGTTTCTGTTGAGACTGTAGGTATCATGTGCTGCAGAGTGATATATTCTTGCAACACATCATTATAGCATTCTGAAAGTTCACCTTTTTTCTTCAGCGATTGTTCTAAGTTTATATATTGGGCCATTGCAGTAGAGCGAGAAATACCTAGTTGCAAACTTTTGGGAAATTCTTTCTTAAAAGGGAGTTTAACTACGTATCGACCCGCAGAGTTACGAAATGTGGTTTCTTTGTATAAGGATTCGCAAAATTCGTCCTCTTTTGAGATGGGTCGCTGAGTAGGTATATCCTCATCTTCCCAAAATTTTTTTAACTGGTGACTTATTGGATCTTCGCTGATTTCTGTGGCCCCAATTGAGAAACTGGCACATGATTCAAAGCTAACAGGACCACTTATAACCCACACAAAAATTGTCTATTGGCCTATGAGAGTTTGTGCAATTTTTCGAACTCCATCAAGCAGAATCTGCGGCAGGACGTTGCTACCAAGGAGCAAGTCTACCCTATTTGGCAAATAGAAATCTGGATCTGCGAGCTCTATATCTTTAAAATCTTCTAAGGCTACAACTTTTGAAAAAGACGTGGTTGGCAAAATTCGAGTTATCTTGGCGACAATAATTGCTTCAATCTGCACGAAACGATCGAGTATTTCTGAAAACAGCGTCAGCTTGCACGAGGAGTTGGAGCTTGCAACTATTTCACCACCAATACCATGGATTTGATATTGTTTTCTCTCCGTTGGTAGCATTAGTTCCCGCATGGAGATAAATGTTTTTTCTGATCCTTGATCGAGAAACGCGCGAGCTTTAAAATATTCTCCTTGATGATGTAGCTTGACAATTGCGGTGGGAAGTAAAGTATCTTCCCGAGAATGTGAATTATATTCTTGTGCGACGTGAGCATTTGTCGATCTGATAACTTTTCCTCCAGCCTGCTTCGAAGTTTGTTTAATATTATCGGAGGTGTTTGAGGGTGACCTGACGTTCAAAGGCTTTGAAAAGTGTAGTAGTGAATGGTGATTTTTCTTGCAATGAGCACAGGAAAATTCATTCATTTCTAATATGCGTGTACGCTAAACAGTTTAAGCATATTCTATTATTCGTAACAAACTTGTTCCTTGCTTGGGGATCAAAGCTAAGGAACTGGGCACAGTTTTTAAGAGCATGACCAGCTCCACAAATCTTACATGGGAATTGGCCAAAGTCAAATTTTTCAATGTCAATTTTTTTACTAAACGTTTCGCTCGATTTGGTAGGGGTGGGTCCCTGACTTCTAGCTTCCAATCGCTCTACTACTTCGCACCTGTGTGACAGAAAGCTATCCATCTTTTCCCATTTAACCAAATTTCGATGCGATTCTAGAGACTGTTCCCAAAGCGCTAAAGTCTCTACCGGAAGTTTACTTGCGCACAGAATAACAATAAAAGGGTCCCATTCACCAATGGGGATGTTCTGGGCTTTAATAGATGCGAGACAGTCATTTACAGTGACTTGCAAATTTTGAAGTGACGCACTACTTTCTATAGAGATGATTGGCAAATTTAGGAGGATTTTTACTTGATTTTCAACTAATATTCTCTTATTCTCATACCTTTCCTTCAGTGCTCCCCAGGCAAGACTGAAGTTTTGTGAGCAGAGTTGGTATTTTCGTATTATGCTTCCCGCCTGACCTTGAACTTTCAATCTAAGATAGTATAATTTTGGAACATTGGGTATTCTGGGGTTATCGATATAAACGGCCGTGAACATGTCTCTGAATGCCGGCCACTCCTCGTAACCGCCATAGAAAATGTCGGTATCACAGGGAGGAACTTTTATGTGAGAAAAGAAATCGTCAGCCAAAGGGATTTGACAGGATTGACCTTCGTCTTCTGGGAGAAACGATTTTTTCAACTCAAGTAGAGTTGCTTTACTTTTATGATAACATTTCGTACAGAGGGCATATTTTGACCGGGCCGACTCTAAAACCTTCTTGTCTGGTTCTTCATCTTTATCCGTACACAGAGATCTATACGACCGTTGCACGTTTGGCCAACGTTCAGTTAGATCTTGAAGCGCAACTTCCAGAAACGATTCATTTACCTCATCCTTGGGTGAGGAATCTAAATCCGAACAGAATGTGACCAGATCGTCTGAGTCAAATATAAAATCTGCCATTTTCCCTAGAGTGAAGCTAGTGCTAGCGCCTTGTCTTGTTCTTACAATTTTGAAGCCTCTACACTCAAGATCTGAAAATCTCAAAATCGCACAAATTGAACAATTTATTGTTTACTAGTGCTGGTGAACAGAATTTATATCAATTACTAATACAATAGTAATCGGTCAACTGTACACTCCGACACGAAGTTCAAACCGTAATTAAAATCTTCAACATCCTCAGTAATTTACATCAATTTGTAATTTTCCTGAAAGTTTTACAATTTCACTTGCTCGCTGAGACTCGCGAACAGACTTTATTAAACCTTTATGACACCTTCAGATGTTGTAACGTTCGCTGGGATTTGCAAAAAAATTAGTAAAAATTTAAATTGTTATTCCAATCGCAGGGATTAGCAAATGGCGTAGAAAACAAATTTTTTATACCACTGTAATAAAAAGTCGTAGTGTTTGCTGGGATTTGCAAACGGATTTTAACGTTCGCTGGGATTTGCGAAAAATTAGTACAAATTAAAACTGTTATTCCATTCGCAGGGATTAGCAAATGGTGTTGAAAACAAATTTTTATACCAATGTAATAAAAAGAATCGTACTGTTTGCTGGGATGCGCAAACAGATTTTTAACATTCGCTGGGATTTGCAAAAAATCAGTACAAATTAAAACTGTTATTCCATTCACAGGGATTAGCAAATGGTGTTGAAAACAAATTTTTATACCAATGTAAAAAAAAATCGACGTGTTTGCTGGGATTCGCAAACAGATCTGTGACAAGAGACTCAAAAAATTTGTACTACTGGCGATTTGCAAGCAGTCTCTAAAAAAGTTAGATTTAAATAAATCTTTATAAAAATTTTCAATGTTGTAATGGTCGCTGGGATTCGCGACGAAATATTATTAAGTCTTAATAAAAACTTCAAATGTTCGCTGGGATTTGCAACCAGATTTGATTAAATTTTTATAAGAATCTTCAAAAGTTCGCTGGGATTTGCAAACAGATGTTTAATGTTCACAGGGATTTGTGAACGGCCTTTAGTCTGAAAATCACTATAATTGTTATTATACTGTTATTCGCTCGCTGAGGCTTGTGAACTGTTTCTGTTAAATTTTTATTAAAATTTTATAAAAAATTATGTAATGTTCGCTGGGGTCTGCGATCAGATTTTAATAAATGTTTGTAACAACTTGCAATGTTACGCTGTTCACTGGGATTTGCAAAAAAAAAATTGTGTTATGTCTTAATAAAGATCTTTAAGTGTTCGCTAGTATTTGCAAACAGATTTTTAACAAAAATCAACAAATTTGTACTGCTCACTGAGATTCGCGAACAGCCTCTATTAAATTTTTATAAAAAATCCAAATGGTTTATTGTTTGCTGGAATCTGTCTTAAAAAAACAGATTTTAATAAGTCTTTAAATAAAAACCTTTAAATGTTGTAGTGTAGGTTTTCGAACCGATTTTTTACAAAATTTAAACAAAACTACAATTTATACTACTCGCTGAAATTTGCGAACAGCCTTTATTATTGAAAAAATTTTGCCAACCGTCCAACAGTTGAAACGTTCGCTGGGATTTGCAAACAAAGAAAATATTTGAAATTTAGGGTGAACCAAGAAATTATAGTTAAATGATTAAAACCTGTTCACGTTCTATCAACAATCTCAAAAATTTTTTTTCTTTTTCACTTAGTTCAGCGATTTTCTCAAAACCATAGATCATTTATTTAATCGCGTTTGGCACCACACTATTCGCTGTTAAAGAGATAGGTTTGAGATTTGTTTCCCGACATAAGTATGTATGTATACAGCCACGACGAAATTAAGAGAACCAATTAGTCTGCCGCTCTCTTATTTTACTTCAAACCGTTGGCTAATTTATTGCACTAATAATATACCTTGAGCTTACGGTTCTTCTTAGCGCTGCGTTTTGTTTTTGCATATACGGTAATTTAAAATTTTTAATTATGCCTTTTTCATAAAACTGCACATACATACAACCATATGCATATGTATATATGTTTGCTTGTCGCACGTTAGTGTGATTGCACTTCTAATCCACTTTTTCATATGTTTGTTCTATGAGAATATTTACGTATGTACATACTTATATATGTAATTGCAACTGGAATCAACAACATATGTATTTGGTAGTATATGTGTATGTGTGATAAAACACGTATATACATACATATGTATGAATATGCTATATATGTCTTAAAGTGTACGTGCGTACTTACAGTTTACAATGAAATCCACTATCTTTAGCTCTATCCCAAAAATCGCTATTACCACCAAACCGAACAATCTTTTTCCAAAAGAATTTTAGTTTTAAGCGCCAACTTCCAAATCAATTCTGTACTTTAACTAAAGTTGCTGTGCTGCCGCAATATACAGCCATACATCTATATGCACGTGTCTACATACATGGGTTTGGAAACCTAAGATGACAAATTTTACCAGCGGTCGTCGTGTCCCTGTTATTCAATTGTTCTCCACCATCCAATAAATTTGTGCACTCACTAATTATCTATTTCTTTAATCGTGATAAAAATTTGCACTCTTATTCCTTTATTAATCAGCAAACGAGTATGATGTGTTCAATGCTGCACACTAGTTTCCACCGCCGACGACTTTCATGAAATTAAGCTGTGGACTGTATAATTTTCCAAAGTTGCCAACAGGTCACAGAGTATCGTTTGAAAAACGCTCAAAAAGGACCATGTTTAATTCGGTCATGTTTAATTTTGCATAAATATATTAAATAGTTGAGTCATGAAGTTTCAATAATATTAATATAGGAGGGATTCCTATGATCTACTCACCGTAGCAAATTGAGTTCTTTTTATAATCAATAAATCGTTAATTATATAAATTCACTTACATAATTTATTTAAGTAAAATTATGAATTAAAAATTTAGTTGTGTAGAATATAGGGATACAAAATGCAGGATGGAAAAAAAAGTGTTCAGAGACCAACCGAGAGCACGCTAAAAAGCCAAGAGTCCCGTAAAAAAAGGAAATACCGAACCGATCTTATTTTAGTACAGCGAATATAAAGAAAAATATGGCAAACTACAGATTCGAACATAATTCAGGGGTGAAAACTGTAGCGCCTTTCTGAATGATTAACCGCAAACGTTAATTTTGTTAAAAGAACTTTGAACAGCTATTTTTTTTTTTTTTTTTTTTTGTAACACTCCGATCAAAAACAAGTACGTGCGTTCACTATCAAAGCTACACTCTGACTGACTCCATTAATTCTGAGTCAAAATATATATACTTTATAGGGTCGCAAAAAAAATTGTAGAAATTACAAACAGAATCACAAACTTATATATACCCTTGACATTTTTGTGAAGGGTATAAAAATGTATGAAATCCAGATTAAAATGTGGATATTGCAACACTGTTTACATAACAGCTTATAAAGTTTTATTCATTTAATATATTTAATTCTTTGATATTTTCTCTTTATTCTGAATGAAACATTTTACTTTAATAAACTAAAAATAATAAAAAACAAGTAAGAGTGTAGTATATTCGGCTGGGCCGAATCTAAAATACCCTTCACGATAGTCACGAATATGTATAGTATATTAAAAATGTGACCTAAATATGCTCGGTTATATATGAACCGATATCGGAATTTTCTATTTTCTGTATTTTACTAACCTTCTTTTATAACGAGAATTGCTTTTCAGCAAAAAAAAAAAAATTTTTTTTAATGGAAAAATCGGTTTAGGCTATATCTCGACTATATATGGACCGATATCGAAAATTTTAATTTTCCATATTTATATAACCTTATATCATTACCAGAACTGCTTTTGAGCACAACAAATTGTTTAAGTTCGCTTACGCGATATTCTCATGAAAAACCCGATTTAGGCTATATCCCGGGTATATATGGACCGATATCAGAAATTTTAATTTTCTCTATTTTCGTAACCTTCTTTCATAACAAGAACTGCTTTTCAGCAAAAAAAAAAAATGTTATTGGAAAAATCGGTTCAGGCTATATCTCGAGTATATATGGACCGATATCGGATATTTTCTTTTTCCATATTTATATGACCCTATTTCAATACCAGAACTGTTTTTAAGCAAAAAAAGATGTCTAAGTTCACTTACGCGACATTTTCATTAAAACCGCAGTTTAGGCTATATCTCGGGTATATATGGACCGATATCGGAAATGTTCATTTTCCATACCTATATAACCTTATTTTGCTATTAGAACTGCTTTTTAACAAAAAAAGTTGTTTTAGTTCGCTTACGCCGCGTATTCATGAAAAACCCGGTTTAGGCTATATCTCGGGTATATATGGACCGATATCGAAAACTTTCATTTTTCATATTTATGTAACCTAATTTCATTACCAGAACTGCTTTTGAGCACAAAAAAGTTGTTTAAGTTCGCTTACGCGGCATTTTCATGAAAACCCCGGTCTAGGCTATATCTCGGGTATATATGGACCGATATCGAAAATTTTCATTTTTCATATTTATATGACCCTATTCCATTACCAGAACTGCTTTTGAGCACAAAAAAGTTGTTTAAGTTCGCTTACGCGACATTTTCATGAAAAACCCGATTTGGGCTATATCTCGGGTATATATGGACCGATATCGGAAATTTTCATTTTCCGTATTTATGTAATCTCATTTCATTATCAGAACTGCTTTTGAGCAAAAAAAAAGTTGTTTAAGATCGCTTACGCGACATTTTCATGAAAAACCCGATTTGGGCTATATCTCGGGTACATATGGACCGATATTCGAAATTTTCATTTTTCATATTTATGTAACCTAATTTCATTACCAGAACTGCTTTTGAGCACAAAAAAGTTGTTTAAGTTCGCTTACGCGGCATTTTCATGAAAACCCCGGTATAGGCTATATCTCTGGTATATATAGACCGATATCGACAATTTTCATTTTCCATACTTATATAACTTTATTTCATTACTAGAACTGCTTTTGAGCAAAAAAAAGTTTTTTAAGATCGCTTATGCGACATTTTCATGAAAAACCCGATTTGGGCTATATCTCGGGTATATATGGACCGACATCGAAAATTTTCATTTTTCATATTTATGTAACCTAATTTCATTACCAGAACTGCTTTTGAGCACAAAAAAGTTGTTTAAGTTCGCTTACGCGGCATTTTCATGAAAACCCCGGTATAGGCTATATTTCGGGTATATATGGACCGATATCGGAAATTTTCATTTTCCATATTTATGTAACCTAATTTCATTACCAGAACTGCTTTTGGGCACAAAAAAGTTGTTTAAGTTCGCTTACGCGGCATTTTCATGAAAACCCCGGTCTAGGCTATATCTCGGGTATATATGGACCGATATCGAAAATTTTCATTTTTCATATTTATTTAACCCTATTTGATTACCAGAACTGCTTTTGAGCACAAAAAAGTTGTTTAAGTTCGCTTACGCGACATTTTCATGGAAACCCCGGTTTGAGCTATATCTCGGGTATATATGGACCGATATCGGAAATTTTCATTTTCCATATTTATGTAACTTAATTTTATTACCAGAACTGCTTTTGAGCAAAAAAAAGTTATTTAGCTTCGCCTGTGCGACATTTTCATTAAAATCCGATTTGGGCTATATCTCGGGTATATATGGACCGATATCTGAAAAAAAAAATTTTTTGTCTTTCAGTCACCATGCTTAATAAGTGTGTGAAGTTTGAAGCAAAACGAACAACTTTTGTTTTCAAAAATTTTCATACAAAAATGCAAAAAAAAATGGCTTTTTTCGGAATTTTGAATATATCTCAGCTATACGTGAACCGATATTACTGAATTTCAATAGCAAACCCATGAATCTATGGGGTAAAAGAATGGTGAAAGAAAAAAGTTTCTAAGTCTTATGGTTTTCTCAGAAACGGTATTTCAACAGCGGACAGACGGACAGACGGACATCGCTTAATCGACTTTTCCATTAATTCTGATTCAGAATATATATACTTTATAGGGTCGCAAAAAAAAACTGTAGAAATTACAAACGGAATCACAAACTTATATATACCCTTTACATTTTTGTGAAGGGTATAAAAATTAACCGTAACTTTCAACGCCGGTTTCTATATTTATGAAAGTGCATTAATTTTTCACAGGAAAATATGTTTTTTTACTTTATGGATTTTACTTTGTTTCTCTAATTCTTTTTTTCAGTTTCTGGCATAAATATAATGAGAGCTCGATAGAGAATCTGACAATAGATTATGTTCCACTTACGTGATTTGAGAATGCAGCGGCAATTTTTTGGTAGCTGAAATATGTACATATATGCAATTTGTTGCTGATTGTAGATGCACAATTTTTGGGTAAAAAGCTTTTTGTATCGGAACAATGTATGAATGTTGCGAAGTAATGGTTATAGGCATTTACACCGAAATGTTGATTAACTATGTTCTTGTTGCAGAACTATGCTTATTATTTCTTTATTTCGACCGTTTTTTCCTTTCTTAATATGTGTAATTGTTCGAGCTTAAGGTCTTTCTTGGAATTTTTAGTTTTTTTGGTTTTTAATTATCTGGCAATATTTCGCTTTCCTTTGGATAGCTTCTTCAGGCCTGAAAACTAAAAATTCCAAGAAAGACCTTAAGCTCGAACAATTACACATGTTGCAGAACTATGTTCAAACTTTTGGTTAATGTTTACATAAATGTTGGTAGATAATTTAAGGAAATATTGTTGCAGTAAATAAGTTGTAGTCACATGCGTACTAACAATTATGTTTATGGGTTGTTGTAATTCACTTGTTGACAATTTTTGTATTGCGCACAAAGTATGTATAAACTTGTTACACTTTTGTTTAACAAACATAGAATTTTAAAATGTTTCTTCTTGTATCTGTGGTGAAAATTTTGGAGGGAATAAGTAAGAGTGTAGTATATTCGGCTGGGCCTAATCTAAAATACCCTTCACGATAGTCACGTATATGTATAGTATATTTAAAAATGTGAGCTAAATATGCTCGGTTATATATGAACTGATATCGGAATTTTCTATTTTCTGTATTTTAGTAAAGGTCTGTTAAAACAAGAATTGCTTTCCAGAAAAAAAATTTAAGGAAAAGCCGGTTCAGGCTATATTTCGGGTATATATGGACCGATATAGGAAATTTTTATTTTCCATATTTTTATAACCTTATTTCATTACCAGAACTGCTTTTGAGCACAAAAAAGTTGTTTAAGTTCGCTTACGCGACATTTTTATAAAAAACCCGGTTTAGTCTATATCTCGGACCGATATCGGAAATTTTACTTTTCCATATTTATGTAACTTTATTTCATAACCAAAACTGCTTTTGAGCAAAAAAAAGTTGTTTCAGTTCGATTACGCGATATTTTCATGAACAACCCGATTTGGACTATATCTCGGGTATATATGAACCGATATCTGACAAAAAAATTTTTTTTGCGCTTTAGTCACCATTCTAAATGAGTGTGTGAAGTTTGAAGCAAAACGAACAATTTTTCTTTCAAAAATGTCCATACAAAATTGTAAAAAAAATTTATTTTTTCGGAATTTTGGATATATCTCAGCTATATGCGAACCGATATTACTGAGTTTCTAAGTCTAATGGTTTTCTCAGCAACGGTATTTCAGACGGACAGACGGACATCGCTTAATCGACTTTTCCATTAATTCTGAATCAAAATATATCTACTTAATAGGGTCGCAAATGAAAATTGTAGAAATTACAAATGGAATCACAAACTTATATATACCTTTTACATTTTTGTGAAGGGTATAAAAATAAATGTATGTTGTTGTTTAGTTACTATTTGCGGAATATATATGTATATGTATGTAACCATGTGTATGTATTTTATGTAATAATTAACCGTTTGTTCTTGTCTAATTACATATGTACGTAATTACGTAGAAAAAATTCAATTTTTTGCTGTACGTATTAAATACGAGTGTACATAAGTATCCATATATATTTATATATGTGTATATAGCGGAACAAAGTCAAACTTTTTAGCTTACGTACAGTTTTACATATATACATACGTACATACATATATGAACTCATTTTTTCATGTATTGCAGCATCAAACCACTAAAGCCGCTTCTTTCTTGTGTTTAAAGAAACTTTAAGACAATTATAATAATCTTTCTTATCTTAGATTTTGTAATTTGCACAAGAAATTTTTGTTTTTTTTTCCAAATAAATATGTATGTATGTATTTACTTATGTAGAACTTTTTATTTTCTATATTTTTTTTCACTAACTTTGACTTTGACGACAAGCATTTATATTTACGTTTGCTTTCGCATTGGTGGACTAAGTATATATTTATTATATTTCACCTTACCTCATTTTGCCAAATTTTTGTGCTCACTTAATTATGTTAGAGATCTTCCTTCTTGCCGGTTACTTTTGGACTTTGTGGACCATGAAATAAATTGAGGTTTTATTTCTAAATATCCACATAGGTTGGCAGTGAGGAATGAGAGATGGATTAATGCCAAGATAATGATAGGGATTATATTTAGTAGGGGTTATGGGAAACCAAAAGAAAGAAATTATTAGTTTCTTCAGGTTTAATTGGGTGGATATGTTTACCCTTTTTTGAACACTTCAGAAACGTAATACCTCTGTTTTGGTGTCAATTCAATGGTGTTTATTAAAGTAAACTTAACACCAACGAAGTTAAAAAGCAAGTAATTTAAAAATGGCAAGTACAAGTAGTTTCAAAAATATAATCAACTAAAAGCTACAGCATACTTGTAGCGCAAGTATTTCAATGTTGATAACATATTTTTACGTTAGCAAATAATTCACGTTTTAATGATTGATGAGCCGATGTGGTAACGGAATGGTGAAAACAAAAGGTTTTCTCGGAAACTGTATTTTAACGGCGGACAAACATATCGCTTAATCGAATTTTCTATAAATACTGATTCGGACGATGTATACTTTATAGGGCCGGAAATGAAAATTGTACAAATTACAAACGGAATCACAAACTTATATACTTATACGCTTTACATTTTTGTGAAGGTTATAAAGACATTGGAAAATAATTGAATTTCGTTTTATTTCTGTGGGTTAGTGGACGTGTTTTATTCGGTGTCATATTCACAGGGTGATACATTAGGTAATAAGTATACTTAGGGAGAAAGCTAGACTATCAATAAATTGTTCAACCCCTCTTTCCGAAGACTTTCATTCGTAACATTAGTTACAGTTTTCATTCATATTATTTTTGTATATACTATATCTACATAATATCAAACTTAAACTTTATCAGTGAGAACACAAATGACAATCATTTTGAGTTCGGAACGTTATGAAAAATTAGGAAAGCAGAACTTTGTTTTCATTCTACAAAATATCTAAAGAAAGGAAAAAATAGCTTTTAGTACAGCTTTTTATGGTTTTTACAAATGGCAAAAAGGAATATTCTGTTTAATTAAATTTTATTAGCTTTTACGAGCATATGTATTATAATTTAGAAACTCCGAACAAATCTCAATTCAATAGGCGCTAATATTTGGGCAAAAACCCGAGATCCTTGTACTTTGTTCAACACGTTTTTATTATTATTGTTATGATTTTTTACATTACACATAATATGAAATTTTTTACTAATAAATTATACAAATGAAATGAATTAGTTTTCGGGTGCTGAATAAATCAGACAGCTTCAGTGGAGAAATTCGATTAATAAAATGCTGTTCGAAATGTTTAAAGCTTTCAGTAAGAAAAATTTAAATTACATATTTTCTTATCTCTGTGCAAAACCAATAGCACTGATTAGTAACACATTAGAATTATTTTTTTACTTGGCTCATTAATTTCAAGTTTCATTGCTTCCTTTTTAATTTTCAGATAAGCTCAATTATACGCACTGCCGACAAGTCTGTTTCAGCTGAAATAACAATTCTAGCAAACGTTACCGATAATCAAGCGCAATACCGTTGCGAGGCGTCAAATAGCGCCACCGAAATACCGCTGTTCGAATCAACCACATTAAGTGTCCACTGTAAGTATTATATATTTACAAACAAAAAAATTACGCAACAGAAAGCAACGACAAAGTTGCCTAATAATGCTAGATTAATTCGCAAATCAATTTACGTATTAATTTTTAAATGTCAAGAACTAAGGCAAGCTAGACCAAGCCAAGAAATAAGCAAAGGAAATAATAAAGCATTTACAAAAAGAAGAAATAAAAACAGTTTACAAAAATTTTTTTAATTGCAGTTGCCCCCGAAACTGTTAAGATACGCATTGAGCCGGAAGAATTGAAACCAGGCATTGAGGCGACCATTATATGTGATTCTAGCTCCAGCAATCCACCTGCTAAATTATCCTGGTGGAAAGATGGCATACCAATTGAGGGTAAGTTTAAAATACCTTTTTGCAACCAAAAGACTGTGTTTGTGGGGCGTGTGAGAATAAGTTAGTATGCTTTTTTTGTGTTGTCTGAAGCCAACAAATTTGTTAAAGTTGCGAAAAGCAGCTTTTGTTGCTAAGCTGGAAAAGTGCCCAAATTATTGGGTTGTTCAAAGGATTGTCATTGTTGTAAAATGAATGGCACATGAAAAAAATGGAATAAACCAGTCAGTGGTGTGGCCACATGCCACATAAATACAAGTTTAGTTAAAATTTTGTTTAAAATAGTAGCACGAAGTGGCGCCGACCAAAATTATTGGTTGTTCTATATGTTAGGCTGACTTATGCCTGCTTTTGCTGGGCGGTCTAGTCTGTTCTGTCATTTTGGATGCTTGATACAGACAGGCATAAACTTTTAAACACATACTTAAAAACCTACATATTCGTGAGTTGCATAGCTGAACTAACATACAGTAAAGTTTATTTTGGTATATGAGTATGTGTACGCGCACTCCAAATTTTCAAAGGCGTCGATTGTCTTACTTTCACAACCAGATAGAACACATAGAGTACATCTATCCCTCATTTAACTTGGCAGCAAACTTGTAAGAAAACCAAAATCTCTCACAGAAAGTGGACAACAAAAATTAAAAAATGGATTTCGTATTTTTTATCGGGTGGTTAATTTTAAGGGCCGATGTTGAATGTGAACCACACCTAAACGCCAAGTTTTTTTCTGAATTTTATTTGACATTTGTCTATTTCAGAGTTACTCAATTTGAACCATGGAGAGATACACAATCCAACAACGTGTTAAAGTTATCCAGACTTATTATGAAAATGATGATCAATTTTCGAAGAAAATCATCTTCAGTGATGAGGCACATTTTCACCTCAGTGGATTCGTCAATAAACAGAATTGCCGCGTTTGGGCGAATGAGAATCCAAGAGTGACTGTCGAAAAACCAATGCACCCACAAAGAGTGACTGTTTGGTGCGGTTTATGTGTTGGCGGCATCATCGGGCCGTATTTTTTTCCAAAATGAGGCCGGTCAGGCAGTTACTGTGAATGGTGTTCGCTATCGTGATATGATAACGAACTTTTTATGGCCCGAATTGGAAGATATGGATGTAGACGATATGTGGTTTCAGTAGAACGGTGCCACATGCCACACAGCTAACGAAACAATTGCTCTTTTGCGCAACAAATTCAATGGCCGTGTTATCTCACGTAATGGCAGTGTCATGGCCGCCAAAATCATGTGATTTGACACCGTTGGACTTTTTTCTTTGGGGTTATTTGAAAGAAAAGGTGTACGTCGATAACCCAGCAACAATTCAACAGCTAAAGGATGAGATAATTCGGCACATTAACGGCATAGAACCTGCATTATGCCTCAGGGTCATCGAAAATTTGGACCATCGGATGGAGGTGTGCCGCCCTGGTCGCGGCGCCCATTTGGCCGATATTTTGTTCCATACATAATTGAATAATACCAATATATCATAATAAAATAAAATTACAATAATTTCCTAAATAGTTTCGGCCGTATGCAAAAAAACTTAACAACGCTTGGTAAGCAATGGTTAAGAAAAATTTCCTAATGTTTTATGCAAAAACAATTGTTAGCTTACCTTGCGCTTAAAGTTAAATTGGGTACACTTTAACTCTACGTTAAAATGACAGTTGACTTGCCGATTGTTATTTTGGTTAAAAATTGAAATTTTGCGAAAACTAAAGAATAATACTATTTATTACTTTCATTATATAAAGAAATAAAAACATTACATTCTCAAACTATTAATTTTGAAAGAATAATATAAATTACAATTATGCTAGTGATGCAGTTTCAATCAAACGAATGCAATGAAAAACTTTATTCGAATAATGAAAATATTTCTAGTAAGTAAACCTATTAATTTTTCTCAATTTCATTAATATACTACATATTATATATTCAGTATTTATTAAAAAGGTAAATCCAGGAAAATTTTGCCAAAAATGTGTTATTTTATGTCTTAATAATAATTTTTTATTTTTTAAATTTGTTTTTCGGTTTTCGAATACTAGTTTTCATGCATCACTATTTAAAATATTACAACTGAACATAACGGCGTTGCCAGAACAAAACAATTAAATTCCTTACTACATTTAAAAGTTAACGTATTGTTTTTGCATAAGAATTTTTCACAAATGTATGGTAGTGCTAATGTGTTTGGTAACTAACGTATGCGTTAAAACTCAAGTAAGATTTTTTTTTGGAGATATTCAAAATCAACATCGACCCTTGAAATTTAACCACCCTTTAAAAACAAATTTTCGTTTAATACAAGGTAGAGCAGAACTACCTTTGTAGTTTGAATGTACAATAACTTGTTTAGTTTATCTATGTTTTTTATGTTTATTTCAGAACTTTGAGAAGAAGACTGTTAAATTGTCAAACATTGTTAAATTTTATTTTGCAAATGGTCAATTGTTTTGACGTAACGTGCTTATCGTTTTTGTGAGTACTGGACCTACAATAAACCACCAGATCGAAAATTTTCGAAAATATGGTACAGTAAGATTCCTTTCCTGTACCGGAAGGACCACACGGAAAAAATATCCAACTAGAAACATGAACAAGAAAAATTTCGGTGCAACTGGAGCTATTGCGAAGGTCCGTTTTTGGATTTTGGCCACATTGCACATGTTCTCCTATAAAGATCAGCTTGTTCAAAAATTGAAGCCAAAAGACCACGAACAGTATCTTAACTATGCCATTTCAATCCGACAAAAAGCAGAAGATCGCAATTTCATAAGTAGGCATGGACAGGTATGTAACTGTGGTTAAACGTCAGCGAAGCTCGCAATCCGCTCAAATATCATCAAAATTAAAATATCTAAAGATGAAAATGCATTACTGCAACTGAAAGTAATAGATTTGCAATCCTTCAAACTGATGAGCCAAATTAAGCAGAAAAACATTTCAACCGCCACCAATATATTTGAGAGAACCTACTTCTAGTGAGCTAGAAAAACAACTTATTACGGCAATCGGTAAGGACACTTTCAGTGTAACATCAAATAAAAACGGAAGCACCAATGAAACAAAATTTCTGGTAAACCATGAAAATGATTACCGAAAATTGTCTGACGTTTTGGAAAAAGAGTAAAGATCTTTTTACATTTATCAGCTTAAAAGTGCTAAAGGTCTTCATAAAAGGTATTGATCGATGTGTAGCCAAGGACGGCAAAGGTTTTAAAATCAAAAGTGTAGTGAACATCAGAAACCGTGAAAAGATCTTTTAATCCATGTTAAAGGTTGAACTGGAACTAATATTGTCCTGAAACGGAATGAATTTATACCCTTAAATTTCTTATGCATCGTAGGGTTACGTAGAGAAGCTGCATAAACGTTTAGAACCCGTTCAATGCCGAAATTTGAAAGAGTTTGGCCGTACTAAGGCCTATTGTAAGTTGCCCGCAGTTTGCCCTGTGTGTGGTGAATTTCACGGTACATCACAGTGTAAAAAATCACAGACTGATACAAACGTTAAAAAATTTAGCAACTGTGAAGGCAACCATACCGCCCTGTCTCTACTCACTTTAACCGGTCAATGACAGTTGTGAAAAAGACCTGCCTTGCGGCCTTATCTGATGATGGACCAGCTCAACGGAGTGAATTATTCACGATTCACCAGCGCCCCCGTGTGGTTTACCAGGCTCACACAGGGGCTATCCCCTGAGTACTGGTCCAAAATAAAAAAAAAATAAAAAAAAAACAAATAAGTATTCAAGTCTTAATACTAAATATAAAATAAAAAACTAATAAAAATGTGCTTTTTATTTAAGTCCAGACAATGCAAGACAAAAAGTTTTATTATGTGGGAGCAATATCGGTAACGAGTACTGCACGTTCTGATGGTGGGAAACGTATCCCTTCTTCTTAACCGAGCGTGGCCAGCAAAATAAACTATATTGCACGCAAGAGGGTTTGGATGAAGTTCCAGTATACTAATCTATCTTGTCGCGTACTTAGAAAATTCCTCTTTTACCAGCGAAACACTTAGATATTTATGAATTCGTGAATTCTTTACGTATCATGGAGCTCGTTCGAAGAATTGGGTCTTGTCGCCTTTGAATTTTTTTCAATGTTTAACGCTGAGTCGGTGCCCCATAATTGAATTCCGTAGCACCATATAGGCTTTAGAATTGCATTGTATAACAAAAGTTTGCATCCAAATTTAATGCCGAGTTTTTGCCCGTAAGCCAATTTAGTTGTGCTGCTTTTAGTTTCAACTGAGTGACTTTTGCTTCAATGTCAGACTTCCATGTTAGAATACGGTCCAGGGGAATACTTTTGAAGACAACAGCGGATGTTGTCTTCAAAAGTTAAAGTGTGGATTCCAGATGTCGTTGGCATGTCAGAGGCGCAAATTAAATATAAAGTAGGCCCCAGTATGCTAACTTGGGGAACTCCTGCCTCGTAGGTTGAGTTGGGCTTATAAAATCGCCTTCCCTGATCAAATTTCCGCCCATATAAGTAGCTTTCCAGAAGCTTGTGAGTATTTGCAGGCAAGTTTAACTTTGTTTTGTGCATAAAGCCGTCATGCCACACTTTATTAATAGCTTGAGAAATGTCAATGAATAGAGCTGAGCAATATTTCTTGCCCTCAAAGGTCTGTCTTATGACATTGACTAGTCTGTGCGTTTGTTCTATGGTGGTGTGTTTAGCCCGAAAATCAAGTTGATCATCAGGGATGCATCCCACATTCTTCAATATAGGACTCAACTTCGCCATTAACAATTTTTCGAATAGTTTTGAAATTTTTAGCAGTAGACTTATTGGTCTATATGATTCTACCTTAGTCGGATCCTTCCCTGGCTCTGGTATCATAGTAATCATAGACACCTGCCACTCTGCAGGATAATACTCAAGACGTAAAATAGCGTTAAAATAAAAAGAAGAATTTTTGCAGCTACACGAGCTAACTTCTGAAGCATTTTGCCAGTAATTTTAGCAAAACCTGGAGCTTTCCTGGGGTATGTTACTGATACTTTGTTCTACGTCTTGAAGTATGAATCCCAAAGACGCAAGCGGTCTAAATGCATATAATGATAATTCAGCTGCATCATTTGCTATATCATTTGTAATAAAAATATTTCTCAAATGGTTAACCCCACCCCCTTTTCAGAATCGCTTCTTGTCTAGTCGCCAGTTGAAGTTCGCAATGGCGGCATACCTATTACGGGTCTTATCCCACCTTTTGTCGCCTTCCACAAAGAATAGTCAGATTGCGGGGTGCCATCCAGGCTTTGCAAATATGTTTTAAGGAAAACCATTCCCTGGATTTCAAGCAGATTTCAATCGAGTTACTGATTCCTGTAGCCTAGTTTAAAGCTGAGGAGACCTGTGAAGTTGCCACTCTCTTCTAACTCTTCTTTTTTCGGACAGAAGTTGATCAATTTTAGACGAATAAGTTCTTTTCTGTATGGCCAGTTTGAGGTTTTCAGAAAAATCGTTAATTGACGCATCAATATCCTCAGGCGTTCTCAAGGCGATATTTTCAGTACAATGTGTACTCAGAAATTTTTTTGTATTTTAGCCAATTAACTCTATTGACGGTCAATGGAGAACCGATCTCCTGGGGGAACGAAACGGTGATTATAGAGGGTGAGTGATCTCACTTGACACTCACAAGTTATTTCGAAATTATTGGTTACATTAATTTCTAAAGATCTCTGTGGCAAATCTTGTGGAGGCTCGGCAATTTTTTATAACTGGAATTAAGCACTATTTGGTAAACGAGACACATGAGAAGTATCTCTAAGCAACATATATATGCATTGAACATATTTATGGAAAAATAGTTATATCATCGCTTTATTCACCGCCACGATTTTTAGTAACAGAAAACCAATATTCACATTTTTTCAAATCACTTGGGTCTTGGTTTTTTGCGGCTGGCGACTATAACGCTAAACACACTTTTGACACCGTTACCAAAATTCACTTATGTACAAGTGATTTTAAGTGGACACCCCACTTATTGGCTTATATAGATTTTGGAGTGGCAAAACATTTCCCCTTAGAATGGATGCAAGTGGAGCCTTCATTAGATTTGTCATCATTGTCATTCGCTGCCCGTTGACCGTTCCTAGAGTTAATTGGCTGATATATAAAAAATATCTGACCACTCATTGTTGGGAAAATATTGTCTTCAGAACCCCTGAGGATATTGATGTGTCAATTAAAGATTTTTCTGAAAACCTTAAACAAGCCGTACAACATGCTACCACTAGCCATATAAGATTCAGAAATGTAAACAAGAACAACTTCTGTCACAAAAAAAAGTCAGAAGAGATTGACAAATCCGCAGGTTATCCCAGCTTAAAATTAGGCTCCCCTTAAAAAAGACCCATCAAAGTAAGCCACCCTTGCGAACTTCCACTGGGGAGTGGGCAAGAACCGATTCTGAAAAGGGGTTGGTGTATGTTAACTACTTGAAAAAAGTTTTTATTACAAATGATGTAGCGATTGATGCAGCTGAAATGCCGCCTTATGATGTTAGACCGCCTGTGTTTTTGAGACTTAATTTTAAAAACATAGAAAACGGTACCAGTTACAGAAACCTCAGGAAACCTGTACTGGTAAAATGCTTGAGGCGGTACCTCGTGTAGCTAGAAGAATTATACTCTTTATTTTTAACACTATTTTACGTCTAGAGTATTAGCCTGCAGAGTGGATCCTTCCCAAACCAGGGAAGGATCCATCAAAATTAGAATGATATAGACCAACTAATAGTAAGTAGTTAGCCTATTACTTGTTGATAGCAGCAATTTTAAAACTGTTGACGAAGAAGTTGAGTCCAATATTGAATGATGTAGGATGTATTCCTGACCATCGATTTGGTTTTCGGACTAAACACGGCACCATACAACAAATGCATAGACTAGTTGTTGTTATAACAAAGACTTTTGAGGACAAAAAGTATTGTTCAGTTTTATTCATTGTCGTTTTTCTCGCTTTTGATAAAGTGTGGCACGACGGTTTGATACACAAAATAAAGTTAAACTTGCCTGCAAACACTCACAAGCTTCTAGAAAGCTAGTAATATGGCCAGAAATTTGTTATCAAAGAAGGAGATTTTATAAGCCCCTCAGAGCCAATCGAAGCAGGAGCTCCCCAAGGTAGCCTACCGAGACCTACTCTATATTTGATTTACACCTCTAACATGCCAATATGATCCAGAATCCGCACTTCAACTTTCGCAGATTACACAACATTCTGCAGCGTGCATGAAAACCATCAATTAGCAACAAAGAAAACTTTGCAACAAAGAAAACGGAGGAAACCGTATAGAAAAATTTCTATGTACCTAAATTGCTCATTAAAGCGGAGGAGATAGTAAAGAGTTGTGTACAATGTATTATGACAGACGCTAAAACAGGAAGAAAAGAAGGTTTGTTAAGTCCAATAGACAAGGCAGATAAGAACTTGATGACTTTTCATTTGGACCATGTCGGGCCAATGGAAGCTACGAAAAAACAATACAACTACATACTAGTTGTCGTCGATGCCTTTTCAAAATTTGTTTGGCTCTACCCGACAAAGAGCACCAGAATATCGGAAGTATTGGAGCGTTTAAGCAAACAAGCAGCGATATTTGGCAACCCAGTATGTATGATAACCGACAGAGGCACTGCATTTACGTCGAAATAATTCAACGACCATTGCAAAACAGAAGGGATACAGTATCTAACTATAGCAACAAGAGTGCACAGAGGAAATGGCATGTATCAAATAATAATTCCAATGCTGACAAAGTTATGCCTAGAGAATCCACAAAACTGGTACCGTCATGTGGAACGAGTGCAGAAAATAATAAACAATACGCCTACAAGAAGCACAAACAGTACACCCTTCCAAGTAATGATTGGTATAGAAATGAAATCGAAGGAAGATACGGATTTGCGACCGATTATGGATGAGCTGGCTATTAGAGAACTAACTCAGGAGCGCGATGAATTATGTGAAAGAGCAAAAGAAAACATTTTAAAAATACAGCAAGAAAATAAGAAAACTTTTGATAAAAAGCGGGTTCCAGGAACTGAACATAAAATCAATGACGTAGTAGCCACCAAGCGAACGCTATTCGGGTCGGGGTTGAAATTAAAGCCAACATTTTTAGGTCCTGAGAAGGTAGTCAGGGAACCCAACCACGGGAGATACGAAGTAGAAAAGTTAGGTGAAGGCGAGGGACCCCGACGATGTACCATATATAGTTATATATGATGCCTTGGGAGCCGACAT
Organism: Thecocarcelia acutangulata; assembly: GCA_914767995.1. Classification (NCBI taxonomy): domain Eukaryota; kingdom Metazoa; phylum Arthropoda; class Insecta; order Diptera; family Tachinidae; genus Thecocarcelia; species Thecocarcelia acutangulata. The sequence goes on along the minus strand of OU612098.1, from coordinate 53,141,428 downwards.
TCGAGGCGAATGCCCAGTCAGGGGAGCCAAATGTGGGATCGCGTCCCAGACGACCCACACGGACTTCGACGGGTTAAATATGAAAAGAAGACAGAACAATAAGAAATACACTAATCCACACTCAAACATGAACAAATAATAAACGAACGAGTACTAAACTTTACAGACAAGGGTTTATATTGCAAAATAGAAAAGACAGAGTAGAGTTGGTTACGAGTGTTCAAGGCAGACGGTCATCAATCCAGAGCGAATTAACTTGAAAACAAAGAATAAAGTATAAAAGCCAAACAAGTATGCAAAACCAAGTTTCGCGGTTGGCTTCGTGATAATTCGAAACACGGTTTGGGCTATATCTCGGGTATATATGAACCGATATCGGAAATGTTCATTTTCCATACCTATATAACCTTATTTTATTATTAGGACTGTTTTTAAGCAAACAAAAAGTTTTTTAAGTTCGCTTACGCCGCGTGTTCATGAAAAACCCGGTTTAGGCTATATCTCGGGTATATATGGACCGATATCGAAAATTTTATTTTCCATATTTATATCACCTTATTTTATTACCAGAACTGCTTTCAGGCGAAAAAATTGTTTAAGTTCGCTTACGCGGCATTTTCATGAAAACCCCGGTTTAGGCTATATCTCGGGTATATATGGACCGATATCGGAAATTTTTATCTTCCATATTTATATAACCTCATCTTATTACCAGAATTGTTTTTAATCAAAAAAAGTTGTTAAAGTTCGCTTACGCGACATTTTCATGAAAACCCCGTTCCAGGCTATATCTGCGGTATATATGGACCGATATCGAAAATTTTCATTTTTCATATTTATTTAACCTTATTTTATTACCAGAACCGCTTTTAAGCAAAAAACATTGTATAATTTCGTTGACGCGGCATTTTCATGAAAAAAAGTTAAGAATATTAATTGCAAGAGGATTTGGATGGAATTCAAGTTTGTTAATATATCTTGTCGGGTACTTCACAAATTCAGATTTCACAAAAGGTACGTTCAGATCTGCGTGGATTCGTGAGTTTTTAACGTACCATGGAGCATCTGTAATTCTACGGAGAATTCTATTTTGACTTCTTTGAATTTTTTCAATGTTAGATGCCGAGGCTGTGCCCCATAATTGAAACCTATAGCACCATATTGGCTTTAGAATCGAGTTGTACAGCAAAAGTTTACAATCAAGCTTCAAGGTCGAATTTCTGTCTATTGGCCAGTTAACTTGCACTGCTTTCAATTTCATCTGCGTTACTTTTGCCTCGATGTGCGACTTCCATGTTAGTCTACGGTCAAGATGAATACCGAGGTATTTGACTTCACTGTGTTGAGGTATTACTTTATTGTTAATAGTAATGGGTGAGCATGTTCCTAGACGCAGTGCGAATGTAACATGGGCACACTTTTGTTCATTAACCTTGATTTTCCAAAGCTTGAGCCATTTCTCTAGTTTGTCGATTGCTGGTGGTTACTATGTATGCTAAGGAATGCTGTATCATCTGCAAATGTTGAAGTGTAAATGTTGGTGCTTGTCGGTATGTCAGATAGGCTCTAATATGCTGCCTTGGGGAACTCCAGTTTCCATAGGCTAGGCGGGGCTTATGAAATCGCCTTCTTTTATTTTAAATTGGCGACGATATAAATAGCTTTCCAAAAGGTTATGTACGTTTGCAGGTAAGTTAAACTTTATTTTATGAATTAAGCCATCGTGCCACACTTTATCAAAAGCTTGTGAGACGTCGATGAATAAGGCAGAGCAATATTTTTTATCTTCAAATGCCTTTCTTATGACGTTATGGACGGAATGGTGCCATGTTTCGCTCTAAAACCAAATTGGTGATTGGGAATACATTCCACCTTATTAAGCATTGGGTCCAACTTCGCCTTTAGCAATTTTTCGAAAAGTTTTGAAATTTATGTCAGTAGACTTATTGGACGGTATGATTCTACTTTCGTGTGATCCTCCCCTGGCTTAGGAACCATTGTTATCAGGGGCACCTGTCACTCTGCAGGGTAATACTCAAGTCGTAAAATAGCATTAAAAATAAAAAGAACAATTCTTTTAGCTACACGAGGAAGCTCTACCAGCTTTTTGTTGCTGATTTTGTCCATACCTGAAGCTTTTTTAAGGTTTAGATTATTAATAGCGTTTTCAACTTCTTCAAAATTGAATCTTAAAGGCACAGGAGGTCTACTAACAATAGGCGGCAACTCATTTGCATTATCAGACCTACTTGTGGTAAAAACGTTTTTTAAATGGTTAACAAATAAATTACCCTTTTCCGAGTTATCTCTAGTCCAGTCACCAGATGGTTCTCGCAAGGGCGGCTTACCTCTAACTGGCCTTTTTAAACCTTTAGTCGCCCGCCAAAAAGAATAGTCGGACGGAGGAGTACCATCCAGACTTTCTAAATACGTTTGTAGAGAAGCCGTTTTTTGGTTTGCAAGCAAATTTCTTACTTGATTTGTGCACTCACGTAGCCTTGTTTTTAGTTGCGGAGACCTGCAAAGTTGCCACTCTCGTCTAACTCTTCTTTTTACTGATACAAGTTGCTCGATTTCTGAAGAATATGTTCTATTTTGAATGTTGCTGCGTGTTAAATAAACGCTAGAAGCAAGTTCAGCGGCTTATTTAAGGTTTTCGCTAAAATTGCTTGGTGACGCATTAATATCTTCGGGTGTTCTCCCGATCTTGTGATACAGAAATTTTTTATGGCAGCTATGAGCAATGGCCCTCGTTTCACAATATGTTCACAGCAGTGTACATAAACCACTCTAGACTTACTCCGGTCAAAAAGCTGTATCACCTTCGTAACAAGACGAAAGGTGAAACGATATCTTCTTTCACAGGAAAACTTTGAGTTGGCATGGAATGCACTAAAAACTCGATACGAAAATAAACGGGTTCTTGTTGAAAATCAAATTAAAATTTTGCTTGACATTCCAGCAACAAAAAGTGAAGACAGTGAATCCATAAGAAAATCCAATCTCCCGTAAATGATTCATTAGATACACTTAGAACGATAGACATACAAGTCGAAAGCTGGGGTCCCATACTCATTCGTTTAATATCATCGAAACTACCAGAAACTACTCTAACGCTTTGCGAACAATCACTTGACTCCCCACGCGAGCTGCCAACTTGGCAGCAGATGTATCGGTTTTTTTTTATTTTTTTTTTTCATATTGGACTCAGGGGAAACCCCTACATATGCAGTGCATTGTACCAGAACTAGGAAAATAGGTTGTGATGAGGGGGAAAGAGGGAGTAGTGTTTGTGAATATTTGACTTGAACTTTCCAACGTTATAACAGACAGGAAACACGTCTGCTGGATACTTGTTCCACAGACGAAGCGTACGACTGAAAAACGAATTCTCTCTGGACGATGAACGCGTGCTACGTAAAAATGTGCGCGTTTCGGGAACAAGATCCCTAATCTCGTCAGAGCAAAATCCATTGTAGTAACAATAGAACAGAATAACGCACCCCACACTGTGTCGATGTTCCAGTTAATCAATAGATTTAATACCCTACTGTCACTGATGAGCTTCTTTGCCCTCTCTTACACATGGTAGAGTAACCCCAAAATAGACTTTGAGACAACGGCTATTACAACTCGTATAGTGCGGTCTCTGAGAAAGCTCGATATAAACCGAGAGAAGACATCACCGACACCAAAAGAAGTAAGTTTTGCCAATAGTGCACCATGGCACACTCTGTCAAACGCTTTTGAAATATCCAGAACCACCACCGAAATGATGGATTAAGTGGCACCATTTCTCTGAGAGATATGCCATAAGATTGCCAGTACAACGACCGTTTCGAAATCCATATTGACGATCACAAAGTAGTTTATGCGACTCTAGATACCTCATAAGGTAATGGTTAACCATGATTACCCTTAATTTGGAGAATGCAGAGCAAATTGCAATTGGGCGGTAATTTTCAGGGTTATTTGCCTGACCCTTTTTAGGGACTGGTGTTACATTAGCAACCTTCCAGCACAATGGAAACTCACCAAAATGTAAAGTATGCTGAAGAGGCGTACTAATGGACGCGCAAGCTTCGAAGAATACTGATTCAAGACCAGTGACATTCGGAGTCTAGCTTCACTTTCGAAGTGCTCACATTCGAAGTCTAGCTTCGATAGTAAACGGGAGTGTTGTTTTTGATCGGAGTGTTTAAAATTAAGCCGGAATAAGTAATAACGGGAATAATTGAAAGAGAGTGATTTTATACTAAAAAAAATTTGTGACATTTACCATTATATATTTTAAAGTGAAAATAAAAAAATTAAATAAAAACTGCATGAGTGTACCTATCAGATGTAATTCTGAGAAAGAGCTCAGCTCCACTAGAAAAAGTCCTTGGATTTCTGAGGAGGAGTCTTTGAAAAAATCATTGGGAAATCTGTTGTCGCTAAGAGAAAGAAACCGCACGCGCTCGTGTTCGCCACATATAGTTGTTACTACAGACGACAAACCCTCTACCAGTTTAGTTATTGCAGATAAGCCGAAAACACAAGTAGGCATGGACAGGTATGTAACCGTGGTTAAACGGCAGCGAAGCCCCAAATCCGCTCAAATGTCATCTCAGTCCAAAATACCCAAAGATGATAAGACCACCACGACAATGGATAGTAATAGGTTTGCTATCCTTCAGACTGATGAACCAGCAATACCTAAAAAAACCTTTAAGCCGCCACCAATATATTTGCGAGAGCCTACCTCTAGTGAGTTGGAAAAACAACTTATTACGGCAATCGGCAAAGACACTTTTAATGTAACATCGGTTAAGCACGGCAGCATCAATGAAACCAAAATCCAGGTCAACCACGAAAATGAATACCGAAAATTGTCTGACGTTCTGGAGAAGGAGAAACGATCGTTGTACACATATCAGCTTAAAAGTGCCAAAGGTATTCAGGTCGTTATAAAAGGGATTGACCCTTTTGTAGATACGAATGATGTCAAAACCGGCTTTAAAATAAAAAATGTAGTAAACATCAGAAACCGTGAAAAAATTCCGCAACCCATGTTTAGGGTTGAATTGGAACCAAGAGATGTTGTGTTAAAAAAAAAAATGAAGTTCATCCAATTTATAACCTTAAATATCTTTTGCATCGTAAGGTTACCGTTGAGGAGCCTCATAAGCATTTAGATTCCGTTCAATGCCTAAACTGCCAAGAATTTGGCCATACTAAGGCCTATTGTAAGCTGCCCACAGTTTGCTTTGTGTGTGGAGAACTTCATTGTACATCACAGTGCAAAAAACCTAAGACTGACTCGAGCGTTAAAAAATGCAGTAACTGTGGAGGTAATCATACTGCAACCTACAGGGGTTGCGCTGTCTACACTCACTTCAAGAGGTCAATGACAAATAGGCCATTGATTTTAGATATGCCAACCCAGCAGTCAAACACCATTTCTACAACCAATTTTCCCCAGGTACGTCAGCCAACCAGCCATATACACGTGCAAAACCCCCAACAAATTTCTTATGCGAATGTGGTAAAATTCGATAAACCAAACTTGAACCAGGAACCCAAGCCCCAAATTTCCGATCCAAATTTTAGTAACCTAGAGGCAACTCTGCAGACTCTTGTTCAATCCATTAACACTTTTACCGTCTCTATGACCAACATGATGCAGGAAATGCTAAAAATGCAATCCACTATTTTACAGGCAATTTTAAAAAAATGAGTTGATTAAAAATATGTTTCTGGAACGCAAACGGCGTCCGCCAGCACAAAAATGAGCTTGAGCACTTCCTTATGGAAAAGCAAATCGATATAATGTTGATTGCTGAAACTCATTTGACAACTAACAGCTATTTCAAAATTAATGGCTACATACTATATGATACTAAAGATCCCCGTGGAAGATCTTGCGGAGGCTCGGCAATTTTGATAAAAACTAGAATTAAGCACTATTTGCTAAACGAGACATGTGAGGAAAATCTACAAGCAACAAACATATGTATTGAACATTTTCATGATAAAATCGTTATATCCTCGATTTACTCACCACCATCTGGTGACTGGGCTAGAGATGACCAGTCACCAGATGGTTCTCGCAGGGGCGGCTTACCTCTAACTGGCCTTTTTAAACCCTCAGTCGCCCGCCATAAATCCAGACTTTCTTTTTTTTTTATCAATTTTTATTTATTTGTTGAATCTTCAAAAAGAACTAACAACAATTATTCAAATCTTAATAACTAAAAAATTTTCTTTAAGTCCTAGCAATTCTAGGAAAAAAATTATGATTCAGCGAATGTATCAGAATACCGTGCCACAGGACATTATCTGTTATGCTCCCGAATGGAAGCCAGGGTGTCCCTTCTTTTTAATCGTGTGTGACCACCAAAGGTAAGGATGTCTCGAGCAAGTGGATTTGGGTGGATTTCTAGTTTGGTTATATACCTTCCAGCATATTTGGCAAATTCATCTTTTACTAAAGGTACGTTTATGTCCTTGTGAATTCGAGAATTTTTTACATACCATGGGGCTGCTGTAACCGTACGTAGAACGCTGTTTTTACGCCTTTGAATTTTTCCAATATTCGATGCGGAGGCGGTGCCCCATAGTTGAATTCCATAGCACCATATTGGCTTTAGGATCGCGTTATACAGCAAAAGTTTGCAATCTAAGCTCAGGGTGGAATTTCTGCCGATGAGCCAATTCAATTGCGCGGCTTTTAATTTCATCTGGGTTGTTTTTGCGTCAATGTGTTTCTTCCAAGTTAGTCGACGGTCGAGGTGAATACCGAGATATTTGACGTCACTGTGTTGTGAAATTATTTGATTATTAATTTTTATTGACGGGTATGTATTTTTACGCAGTGTGAACGTGATATGGACACATTTTTGTTCATTGACTTTGATTTTCCAGAGTTTTAACCATTTCTCTATATTGTAAATATGTTCCTGCAAATTTTGTGATGCTGTTTGGTGGCTTTCATGTACACTGAAAAAAGCCGTATCGTCTGCAAACGTGGATGTATGAATTTTATCGCTTGTTGGCATGTCAGAAGCATAAATCAAGTATAAGGTAGGGCCCAGTATGCTGCCTTGTGGGACGCCTGCGTCGATTGGTTGAATGGGGCTATAAAAGTCACCTTCCTTAACGATAAATTTACGTCCATACAAATAACTTTCAAAAAGTTTGTGGGTGTTCGCAGGAAAGTTTAGTTTTACTTTGTGCATTAAACCGTCATGCCACACTTTGTCAAAAGCTTGGGAAACGTCAATGAAAAGTGCAGAGCAATACTTCTTCTTGTCTTCAAATGATTTTCTTATGACATTAACTAGTCTGTGTGTCTGTTCGATGGTACTATGTTTGGCCCTAAAACCGAACTGATGATCAGGAATACATTCTATTTTTTCCAGTACTGTACTTAACTTCATCATTAGCAATTTCTCAAATAGTTTTGAAATTGTTGGCAGTAGACTTATTGGTCAGTACGATTCTACTTTAGTATGATCCTTCCCCGGCTTAGGTATCATCGTTATCATAGACACTTTCCACTCGACCGGATAATACTCAAGGCGTAAGATAGCGTTGAAAATAAAAAGAAGAATTCTTCCAGCCACACGAGGTAGTTGTACAAGCATTGTACCAGTAATTTTATCCATACCTGGAGCTTTCTTAGAGTTTATTTTATTGATAACGTTTTCCACATCTGGAAAACTAAATCTCAAGGACACAGGCGGTCTTACGGCAAATGGCGGAAATACTGCTATGTCGTTTGCTGCATCATCTGTAAAAACATTTCTCAAGTGATTTACATACAACATTCCCTTTTCGGAATCGGTTCTTGCCCAGTCGCCAGTTGGAGTCCGCAAAGGTGGCTTACCTCTAACGGATCTTTTTAAACCTTTTGCCGCTTTCCACAAAGACTAGTCTGATTGAGGAGTGCCATCAAGGCTTTCCAAATATGATTTAAGGGAAGCCATTCTTTCTATTTCAAGCAGATTTCTCAATTTGGTTACACATTCTCGTAGCCTAATTTTAAGCTGGGGAGACCTGCGGAGTTGCCACTCCCTTCTAACTCTTCTTTTTTCTGACAAAAGTTGCTCAATTTCCGACGAATAAGATCTATTGTTCTCGTTTCTGTATCTTATATAGTTAGTGCTAGCATGTTGTACGGCCAGTTTAAGGCTTTTGGAAAACCTATTAATGGGCACGTCAATATCTTTAGGCATTCTCAAAGCAATATTCTCCGTACAATGAGAACTCAAATATTTTTTATATTTTAGCCAATTAACTCTAGTGGTCGTCAACTCTAAGTCAGTAGATGGGGAGTAAAACTCTTGGGGGAACAAAACAGATATTATTATGGGTGAGTGATCTGATGACAAATCTAACGAAGGCTCGACTTGAAACCACTCTAAAGGAAAACTTTTCGAAACTCCAAAATCTATAACATCTAGAATCTTTCGTCTGTCTGACGGCCAATGCGTGGGGTGACCACTTGAAATCACATCTAAGCCCATTTTAGAAATGGTATCAAAAAGTACACGGCCTTTCGGAGAAATTGAAAGTGAACCCCAAAAAGTGTGTTTAGCGTTATAGTCACCAGCCGCTATAAATCGAGGCCCAAGTGATTTGAAAAAATCCGAATATTGGTTTTCTGTTACTGAAAACCGAGGCGGTGAGTAAATCGAGGAAATAACAATTTTCTCATTACAAAATTCAATGCATACATTAGTTGCTTGCAGATATTCCTCACGTGTTTCGTTGAACCAATAGTGCTTAATTCTGGCTTAGTGCTCAAGTTCATTTTTATGCTGGCTGATGCCGTTTGCGTTCCAGAAACATATTTTCAAACAAATCATTTTTTTATTTGTTTGAAATAGCCTGCAAAATTATGGTTTGCATTTTCAGCATTTCTTGCATCATGCTCGTCATAGAAGCCGTAAAAGTGTTTATTGATTGAACAAGAGTCTGCAGCGTTGCCTCAAGATTGCTAACATTTGGATCGCAGTTTTGGGACTTGGGTTGCTGATTTAAATTTGGAGTATCAGCTTTAACCACATTAGCATATGAAATTTGTTGGGCGTTTTGCAAGTTAATATGGCTAGTTGCCTGTCCTGCCTGGGGAATACTATTTGCAACAATGATATTTGACTGCGGTGGCTGCTTAGGAGGTATAGAAGTCTTATTTGTCATTGACTGTTTAAAGTGAGCATACACTGGGCACCCTCTGTAATTTGCGGTATGGTTACCGCCACAATTACTGCATTTTTTAACGCTCGAATCAGTTTTTGATTTTTTGCACTGTGATGTGCCGTGAAACTCTCCACACACAACACAAACTGCGGGCAATTTACAATATGCCTTAGTGTGGCCAAATTCTTGGCAGTTCAGGCATTGAACGGGACCTAAATGTTTATGCGGCTCCTCTATGGTGACCCTACGATGCAAAAGAAATTTAAAGTTGTAAATTGGATGAACCTTATTTTTCTTCAGAACGACATCCCCTGGTTCCATTTCAACCCTAAACATAGGTTGAGGAATCTTTTCACGGTTCCTTATGTTGGTTACATTTTTTATTTTAAAGCCTTCCTCTTGCAATCCAGTCTTAATATCAACCTTGTCTATACAAGGATCAATTCCTTTTATAACGACCTGAAGACCTTTAGCACTTTTAAGCTGATAAGTGTAAAAAGATCTTTTCTCCTTCTCAAGAACGTCAGAGAGTTTTCGGTATTCACTTTCATTATTTACCTGGATTTTTGTTTCACTGATACTGCCGTGCTTAACTGATGTAACGTTAAAAGTGTCTTTGCCGATCGCCGTGATAAGTTGTTTTACCAGCTCACTAGTAGTAGGCTCTCTCAAATATATTGGCGGTGGTTTAAAGGTTTTCTTAGATGTTGCTGCCTCTACAGTCTGAAGGATAGCAAATCTATTATTTTCAGTTGTTGTTTTGGTGCTATCATTTTTAGGTAGTTTCGACTGAGACGACACTTTGGGGATTTGGGGCTTCGCTGACTTTTAGCTACAGTTACGTACCTGTCCATGCCTACTTGTGTTTTCGGCTTATCTGCAACAATTATAGTGGATGGTTGTTTGTCTTCTGTTGTAAGAACAATATTTGGCGAGCTCGAAGGCTGGCATTTCTTATCATTTATGGAAAGTAGATTATTCAATGATTTTTTAATAGATTCCTCTTCGGAAATCCATAAATTTTTGCTAGTAGAGCTAAGCTCTTTCTCCGAACTACATCTGCTAGGTAAGCTCATTCAGTGTTTTATTAAAGAAAAAAGTTTTTTATTATAGAAAACAAAAATTTAATTTATAGTTTTTTTTCTCAGACTACCTTCGTAATCTTCCGCACAACAACAACACTAAAATTTATGCACTGTCTCTGCACTTGTTTTGTAATAGATGTTATTGCTTTATTATTAAAAGTTTAAGGAATTTATTTTCCCGTTGTTTTTTTTTAAATAGTTTGTTGTTGTTTGCACAATTTATTACAACGTATATTGTTTTTTTTATGCTCGTAATTTAACACTATGTATTATTGTTTTTGTATGTAAGTTAACTAACATGTATAAAAAATTATTTTTGTTCGCTTTCAATCAACACGACCGTATGGTTGAAGAGTCGCGAGACTTTCTAAATACGTTTGTAGAGAAGCCGTTTTTTGGGTTGCAAGCAAATTTCTTAGTTGACTTGTGCACTCACGTAGCCTTGTTTTTAGTTGCGGAGACCTGCGATGTTGCCACTCTCGTCGAACTCTTCTTTTTTTTCAAACACAAGTTGCTCGATTTCTGAAGAATATGTTCTACCAACCAATGTCAATTTTCAATGAATATTTCTGCGTGTTAAATAAACGCTAGAACCAAGCTCAGCGGCTTGTTTAAGGTTTTCGCTATAGTTGCTTAGTGACGCATTGATATTTTCAGGTGTTCTTGAAACAATATTCTCAGTGCAATGGGTACTCAAAAATTTTTTATATTTTAGCCAATTCACTCGGGTGACAGTCCTATGCAAATTGTTAATCGGGGACCAAGTCTCCTGGGGAAAACGCACTGAAATAATAGTAGGTGAATGATTCGATGACAAGTCTAACGAAGGCTCAGGGAACCCCTTAACAACTCCAAAATCAATCACATCAGGAATCTTTCGCCGGTCTGTCGGCCAGTAAGTGGGATGTCCGCTTGATATTACGCCTAAGCCCATATCAGAAATTGTATCGAAAAGCACCCGACCCTTCGGGGTGATTAAACGTGAGCCCGAAAAAGTGTGTTTTGAGTTGTAATCCCCAGCTGCTATTAAACGAGATCCTAATGAGGTGAAAAAACTTGAATATTGTGATTCCGTCACTGAGAATCGAGGCGGCGAATAAATCGATGAGATAACCAATTTGTAATGAAAATTTTCCACACAGATATTAGTTGCTTGAAGATAGTCCTCACATGTGTCGTTCAACAAAAAATGCTTCATCCTAGATTTTATCAAGATTGTAGAACCCCCACAAGCTCTTCCACGGGGGTCTTTAGTATCGTATAATACGTAGCCGTTAATTTTGAAGAAGCTTGTTGACGTCAAGTGAGTTTCTGCAATTATCATTACATGGCGGATGCCGTTCGCGTTCCAGAAACATATTTTTAACAAAATCATTTTTTCGAAATAACCCGCAAAATGGTGAATTGCATTTTCACTATTTCCTGCATCATCGTCATCATAGACGACGTAAAAGTGTTTATAGTTTGAATTAGGGTCTGTATTGTTGCCTCAAAGTTACTGAAATTTTGATCGGGCGGTTGAGATATAGATGGTTGATTCGGGATTGCGAATGTAGACTTAACTACATTAGCATAAGAAATTTGATTTTGATTTTGAACGGTTATGTCGGTGGTTGACAGTCCTGTGGGAGGAAAAGAATTATTAGAAAAAATTTGAGTCTACTGTGGTGGCTTAGAAGCAATTATTGTTTTGTTGTTCATTGAGCGCTTGAGGTGGGTGTAGACGGAGCAACCTCTATAATTAGCTGTGTGGTTTTCACCGCAATTACTGCATTTTTTAATTTTTGTGTCGAATTTCGGCTTATTGCATTGTGCTGTACCATGGAGTTCTCCACACACAACACAAACTATAGGCAACTTGCAGTACGCTTTAGTGTGGCCAAATTCTTGTCAGTTGTGGCACTGTACGGGTCCTAAACGCTTATGCGGTTTCTCTACGGTTATTTTTCGATGTAAAAGGTATTTTATGCTGTATATTGGATGAACTTCAGTCTTCTTTAAAGTCACATCTCCTGGCTCTAATTCAACCCTAAACATGGGCTGAGGGATTGTTTTCACGATTTCTAATGTTTAACACATTTTTTACTTTGAATCCCTTGTCTGTCAAACCGGTCTTAACTTCATTAATGTCTACGCAAGGGTCAATCCCTTTTATTACGACTTGAAGACCTTTAGCGCTTTTAAGCTCATAAGTATAAAAAGCTTTTTTTTCTTTTTCAAACTCGTCAGACAGTTTTCGATGGTCATTTTCATAGTTAATCTGGATTTTAGTTTCGTTAATGTTGCCGTGTTTGATGGAGGTAACGTTAAATGTATTTTCTCCGATTGCTGAAACAATTTTTCTTACCAGTTCATTGGAAGCAGATTCCCTTTCAAACCTTATCAAAACTGTTTATAAAATTCAAAAATTGCAAATTTGAATTGGCTCTCATTACTTATTAGTTGCGTTACTTATTAGTTGCGTTGGGGATGTAGACTATAGTGGCTGTGTTCTGTAACTCTCGCCACGAGAAACTTTTCGACTGAAACGTGAGAAATGAAACAAAGTTGAAACAAACAGCTGCTTTTCTCACTAAACTGTATCTATAACTTTTCTTGGTGAGTAATAGCTGTCACGTAAGGAAATTGCTCGCCATTTTACAGAAAAACTGTGTCTGTAAAACTTTTGCGAAAAAATTTCCCGCTTTCAACTGTCATTATTTCTCGCAAATAAAAAGGCTGTGAGATAGTATTTCAAATAACAATAATCATCATTAAATGAATAATAATGCTGAAAAATAAGTATTTTGCAGTTAAATTAAGTTTCACATATATATTTACACAGTTTAGAATGATTGTTTTTTTATTTTATCTTTTTATTTAATTTTTATACCATTCACACAACAAGTTTTCAGGGAATACTTATATAAGTTTGAAATTTCTACAATTTTAATTTCCAATCCAACAATGTATATAGTAATACTTTTATAATGTTTTTCACAAATTGCAATTGTTTTTTAATGTTACAAAATATTGTGCATAAGTATGTATGTATTTGTAAATAAAATGTAAACGTTAGAGCCATACCATACATTTTCTAGAACAGCCGGCGGTTATAATATGACGCCGTCGAACAAAATTTCTTAGCTTTAGTAATTTTTGGTCGACGGCGGTACTAATTGTGGCTGGCGCTTTCATTTTTAAAATTGCATGTCGGGATCGTTTTATATTTTTTGACATTTCTAATGTAACGACGTAATCGCTTTGGATAGTTTTCGACATAAGTTACAGACGCAGTTTTTTCTCACTTTTCGAGAAACGATGGAATAATTTGTTTCACAAGTTTTCGACGCGAGAACTTCTCGCCAAAGTTACAGAACACAGCCACAGGCGTATAGAATTTACAAAGAAATATTGCTCAGAAATGGCCTTATTATGCATGATGTTATATTTTTTGCCTCTGTTCGATACTGAGAAGTAAAGCCGTTGATACGAGTACTCAGGCTGTTTGGTATAAACAATTTTATGCAACAATAGAAGAACTCGACATTTTATTAAACTTTCAAATGTCATATTATATATTTTTATGGCCTTATTCATAAAAAATATTTTATGTTTATTAAACTGTTATTTGACAAATTTCTATGGAAAATATGTCAAATAGGTGTTTAATAAACATTCAATATTTTTTATGAATACGGCCGTTATTGAATATCTTGAAAAGTTAATAACTTTACAGCTGTTGTTGAAAATTTAAGCATGTGTTTAAGTTTGAGCCTAAGAATATTATGTTCAACGGTATCGAAGGCCTTAGAATGGTCCAGTAGTACAAGAATAGATAACATATTCCGCTTGTCTATTTGACTTCTGATTTCCTCTGATACATCAATCAAAGTTGTCATGCAACTATGTTTCTGCCTAAACCCAGACTGTCTAGCAGTAAGTAAATAGTTATCATTCAAATAGCCTTTTCGAAAACCTTCGACAAAAAAGCTTTATCAGCTTTAGGGATTGGTATAACTTTTGCATGTTTCCACATAAATGGATATGTGGATGTGTAAAATACAACTATGTATATGGAAGCGTGAGCTTCACAAATTTTGGATGCATGCCATCATGCCCAACAGAGTTAGACTTAATGTGATAAAATGATTTCAATATCTCTTCTTGCGTGAAGTGAGTAAAGCTGAAACATCTTAGCTCTTGACGATTTAAGCAAACGTTATTTGTGTTGTTATAAAATGTAATATCACTTGTAGGCATTGGTATAAACTATAAAATAATAAAACTTATTTTATTAACGAGTTGATTAAAACTGTCCGTTTATTTAAAAATTATTTGTTTTTATAAAATTACAGCAATACAATAATGTTTAGGTCGACAAAAGTAATTTCCAGTTAATAGTAATAATAAGGTTAGTATAATATTTTAGTAAGAAATAATTGTAAGCAGTTTTATATTAATGTTAATAAAGTCAATAAACTTATTCTAGCTGTTGCGACAAATTAATAAGAAACCAATTTACAGTTCATTAATCCCGTGAGTTGTTGTGTCATCAAAAAACACAAGAAAAAGAAATAAAGTAATAAAGTAAAAAATTAGTAAATGTTTTTGTTGTTAACTCTTCCACCCTTAGATGCAAATGTCCTCGTTTGTTGGGAAACTAGTTTGGCAATTTTGCACATCATTGCATTCTATTATGTCCGTTTTTCCTATTTCACTAGGTTTTTTGGAGCTGAGTTCATATTTTCTCTTTGTAGTGCATTTGAGAGCTATTTGAATTATAATTACTGCACATACTATCAGAGCTATTGAACTTTCCCATAGGTTTATGTTGCTTTCATTCTTTATCAAATCGATTCTTTTACTGTTATTCAAATGAAATTCTTTAATAAGTTGAAAGGACAAAGTTTCTTCGAAATAATGGGTGGAATTTAATGAGCTTAGGATAGCGGGTAACGGTTTATACGTTTCTTTTTCATAATGGGAATATGTTACGTTACCAACAGCTATAGTGTCATTATGATATTGTACTACAAAGGATCCATTCATATTGATATAATTACCATTTACAAATACTGGCCCATTGTATTGATTGAATAGTAAGAGACCATCTTGGATAATCTCTAACGAAGGAATATTCAAGTTATTACTTTTTTTACAAATGGAAGGGCTGCTTTTTAGAAGATTTATGATGCAGTCTGAACTAGTTATATCATTGATATTCTCCTGTTTGCACAAATTTAATTCGTCCTGACTTTTACAGGGTTTCCTGATCTCGAATATCTTATTTTGGCAAAGCATTATATTTTCATACTCCAACTTAATGATATCATTTCTTATTTTTACTGGTTTTATTAACATAGTTTCACAATTAGACTTATTAACCAAAGGCAAAGTTATTACATACAGCAAAATTGAGTTATTTGAGGCAACTTTAACATTAGCAAATTTTAAACATTGTTCTAAATTATTATAGGGAAAATTTTGTTCTACAATTAATTCATTTAATATCTCCTCAACGGTAACCTTACGATGCAAAAGAAATTTAAGGTTATAAATTGGATGAATTTCACCTTTTTTCAGGATAACATCCCTGGGTTCTAGTTCAACCCTAAACATGGGTTGAGGGATCTTTTCACGGTTCCTGATATTTACTACGGTTTTTATTTTAAAACCTTTATCTTCCAATCCGGTTTTGACGTCATCAATATCTACGCAAGGGTCAATACCTTTAATAACAACCTGAAGGCCTTTAGCACTTTTAAGTTGATAAGTATAGAAAGATCTTTTCTCTTTTTCCAGAGCGGCAGAAAGTTTTCGGTAATCATTTTCGCAGTTGACTTGGATTTTTGTTTCACTTATTTGTCCGTGTTTCACTGATGTTACGTTGAAGGTGTCTTTACCAATTGCCGAAATAAGTGCTTTTACCAGCTCATTAGATGTAGGTTCTCTCAAGTATATTGGTGGCGGTTTAAATGTTTTTTTTTGATGTAGTTGGCTCGTCAGTCTGAAGGATAGCAAACCTATTACTATCCGTTGTCGCACAGGTAATATCGCCCTTAGACATTTTTGGTTGCGATGATATTTGCGCGGATTTAGGGCTTCGCTGACGTTTAACCACGGTTACATACCTGTCCATGCCTACTTGTGTTTTTGGCTTATCTGCGATTACTGAACTGGTGGATGGTTGGTCTTCTGTTGTAACAACAATGTTTGGCGAGCACGATCGCGTGCGTTTTTTATCTCTTAGAGACAGAAGATTATCCAATGATTTTTTAAGTGATTCTTCCTCAGAGATCCAGAGGTTTTTTCTAGTGGAGCTAAGCTCCCTCACAGAATTGCATCTAATAGGTACACTCATGCAATTTTTATTTTTTTATTTATATATTTTTTAATTAAAAGTATATAAAAATAATTGTCACAAAGTTTTTTGTTTCTTTGTATAAATTCGCTTTTCCACTTATTGCGGTTTTGCAAGGAAACAAAACTTTAGTGTAATAGTTTTTTCCCACTGGGTACGTAATCTTCACGCACAATAACAACAACAACAATGCACTGCCACCGCACTTGTTTTATTGAAATTGATTTTATTGTTTAGTTATTGAAATGTGAGGAATTTATTTTCCCGTTGTTTTTTAAAATAATTTGTTATTTGTACAATACAATTTAACATAATATATTATTCTTTTTATATGCAAGTTTAAAAATATGTTAGCACAATGATTTTTTGGTTTGATTTTTTTGTTTGTTCACTTTTTAAAAACACGACCGTGCGGTTGAAGAATCACAGAGTGAAAACGTAAGCGTTCAGGACCCGTTCAGTGCCTAAACTGCCAAGAATTTGGCCACACAAAGGCTTACTGTAAGTTGCCCGCTGTTTGTGTTGTATGTGGCGAACTTCACGGCACAACTCAGTGCAATAAGCCAAAGGCCGACGCAAGTGTTAAAAAATGCAGTAACTGTGGAGGTAACCACACTGCAAATTATAGAGGTTGCCCTGTCTATACTCATTTTAAGCGGTCAATGACAAATAAGCCATTGATTTTAAATATGCCACCCCAGCAGTCAAACACCATTTCTACAACCAATTTTCCCCAGGTACGCCAGCCAACCAGCCATATACACGTGCAAAACCCCCAACAAATTTCTTATGCGAATGTGGTAAAATCCGATAAACCAAAGTTAAATCAGGAGCCCAAGCCTCAAAACTCCGACCAACATTTTAGCAATCTTGAGGCAACTCTGCAGACTCTTGTTCAATCTATAAATACATTTACGGTTTCCATGACGAACATGATGCAGGAAATGCTGAAAATGCAATCCACCATTTTGCAGGCAATTTTAACAAAATGAATTGGTTAAAAATATGTTTCTGGAACGCAAACGGCATTCGCCAACATAAAAATGAACTTGAGCACTTCCTTATGGAAAAGCAGATCGATATAATGATGATTGCTGAAACCCATTTGACAACCAACAGTTATTTTAAAATTAATGGCTACACATTATATGACACAAAAGATCCCCGTGGAAGATCTTGCGGCGGTTCGGCAATTTTGATAAAGACCAGAATTAAGCATTATCTAATGAACGGGACACGTGAGGAATATCTCCAAGCTACAAATATATGCCTTGATTATTTTCATGAAAAAATCGTTATATCCTCGATTTACTCACCACCACGATTTTCAATAACAGAAAACCAATATTCAAATTTTTTCAAATCACTTGGTCCTCGATTTTTAGCGGCCGGCGACTATAACGCTAAACACACTTTTTGGGGATCACGTTTAATTACCTCGAAAGGCCGTGTGCTTTTTGACACCGTTTCCAAAATGAGCTTAGATGTGGTTTCAAGCGGACATCCCACTTATTGGCCGTCAGACCGCCGAAAGATTCCAGACGTTATAGATTTTGGAGTTGCGAAAAATTTTCCTTTAGAGTGGATGCAAGTGGAGCCTTCATTAGATTTGTCATCAGATCACTCACCCACTATAATCTCTGATTCGTTCCCCCAAGAGATTGGCTCCCCGTTGACCGTCAATAGAGTTAATTGGCTAAAATACAAAAAATTTTTGAGTACACATTGTAGTGAAAATATCGCCTTGAGAACACCTGAGGATATTGATGCGTCAATTAACGATTTTTCTGAAAACCTCAAACTGGCCGTACAGCATGCTACCACTAGTCATATAAGATCCAGAAATGAGAACAATAGAACTTATTCGGCTGAAATTGAGCAACTCCTGTCAGAAAAAAGAAGAGTTAGAAGAGAGTGGCAAACTCGCAGGTCTCCCCAGCTTAAAACTAGACTACGGGAATGTGTAACTCGACTAAGAAATCTGCTTGAAATACAGAGAATATCTTCCCTCAAAACATATTTGGAAAGCTTGGATGGTACTCCGCAATCTGACTATTCTCTGTGGAAAGCGACAAAAGGTCTGAAAAGACCCGTAATAGGTAAGCCACCTTTGCGAACTTCAACTGGCGACTGGGCACGAAGCGATTCCGAAAAGGGGATGCTGTACGTTGATCATTTGAGAAATGTTTTTACGACAAATGATTCAGCGGATGCTGCAGCAGAATTTCCGCCGTATGCTGTTAGACAGCCTGTGTCTTTGAGACTTAACTTTCAAGATGTCGAAAACGTTATCAATAACATAAACCCCAGGAAAGCTCCAGGTATAGATCAAATTACTGGTAAAATGCTTGAACAGTTACCTCGTGTAGCTAGAAGAGTTCTACTTTTTATTTTTAACGCTATTTTACGCCTTGAGTATTATCCTGCAGAGTGGAAGGTCTCTATGATTACTATGATACCCAAGCCAGGGAAGGATCCGACTAAAGTAGAGTCATATAGACCAATAAGTCTACTACCAACAATTTCAAAACTGTTCGAAAAATTGTTAATGGCGAAGTTGTCTCCAATACTTAATGATGTGGGATGTATCCCTGATCATCAATTTGGCTTTCGGGCTAAACATAACACCATAGAACAAACACATAGGCTAGTCAATGTCATAAGACAGACTTTTGAAGACAAAAAGTACTGTTCAGCTCTATTCATCGACATTTCTCAAGCTTTTGATAAAGTGTGGCACGACGGACTGATGCACAAAATAAAGTTGAACTTGCCTGCAAATACTCACAAGCTTCTGGAAAGCTACTTATACGACCGGAAATTTGTTATCAAAGAAGGTGATTTTACAAGTCTCTCACAGTCAATTGGAGCAGGAGTTCCCCAAGGTAGCATTCTAGGACCCACTCTATATTTAATTTACGCATCTGACATGCCAACGAGATCCGGAATCCATACTTCAACTTTTGCAGATGACACAGCTTTTTTTAGCGTTCATGAAAACCATCAAGAAGCTTCACGAAATTTGCAGCAGTATATTTCAATATTAGAGAAATGGTTGAAACTTTGGAAAATAAAAGTTAATGAACAAAAATGTACTCACGTTACATTCACACTGCGTAAGCAAACATGTTCGGCTCTCCAAATTAACAATACACCTATTCCGCAGCATAATGAAGTTAAATACCTTGGTATTTACCTCGACCGTAGGCTAACGTGGAAGCCTCACATTGATGCGAAAGCCACTCAGTTGAAATTAAAAGCAGCGCAACTAAATTGGCTTATGGGCAGAAATTCGACATTGAAGTTGGACTGCAAACTTTTGTTATATAACGCAATTTTAAAGCCTATATGGTGCTACGGAGTTCAATTATGGGGAACCGCCTCAACATCTAACATTGAAAAAATTCAAAGACGACAAAACCAAATTCTTCGTACGATTACTGTAGCTCCATGGTACGTAAGAAACTCACGAATTCACAAGGATCTGTGTGTTCCGCTGGTAACTGACGTGTTCTCTAAGTATGCCACAAGGTATATCAGTAAACTGGAACTTCACCCAAATCCTCTTGCACGCAACATACTTAATTTTGGCGGCCACTCTCGGTTGAGAAGAAGGGATACACTGGCCACCATCAGAACGTTAAATAGGTGATTCTACCGATATTATTCGCGCGAAATGAAACTCTTTTGTCTAGCAGTGGCTGGACTTAAATAACTTTTATATTTAGTATTAAGATTTGAATACTTATTGTTAGTTCATATTTTGAAGATTCAATAAATAAATGAATGACAAAAAAAAAAAAAAATTTAATATCTCCATTTCATTATGAGAGAACAGGAAAGAATTTATGATACCTCCTTTTGACCATAGTAACGCTTGTTCAATGTTAGATACTTCCTCTTTAAGTATTTGTTGTTCGAATTTGAACTTAAGTGCCGCAGTATTTTTTTCGTCGTTCTTTTGTATGTGATTAGCTATTTCGTTTGTAAAATTTGTTAGTTCATTTAATTTTCGTTCGAAGAGTCTATTTATTACAATTTGATTTTCTGTCTGTCGTAGGTTGTGATTTATTTTGTCTGTTAAAATTTCTAAGTCCGTCCGGTCCGGTGATCCCGCAATCCATTTCCATACGGTGCCGATTTCATTTATGGATCTTTTAGTCCTTTTAAAGGGTCGAATACGACTCACCAGTTTCCTTAACTCCGTCATCTCATGTTGAAGGAATGGCATGAGGGGGTTGTACTTTTCTATCTCAAAATTGATATGTCCGTCAATAAGTCTTAGTTCCCGTTCATAAGTCTCGATGTCTATGACGTGTACTAGGCGGAAGGTTCCGTTTTGTATAAGGGCTCGTCCTGTATGAAATGTCACTATAATTTGAGTAGTCCAAGATTTGTATTTCACCGCTTACGGTTTGTAGAAGAAGTCTGAAGGGAAAAGAAGGCAAAAAATTATGTTCTTATTAAGCCTTTATGTACTATTCGACCTGAAACAGTTTTTATAGTGCTGTTGAAATTTTCAGCTACTTTCTCCTCTTTATATGTAGGTGACAGTTTAGTTTCTATTCTTTTATTAGTCTTTACAAAGATTGTGTCTCCAGGGGAGTATTGTTTAGGGTCTGTCCGATTTTTATTATGAAATGCCAATTCTGCTGACTGTTTTTTTCTTTTAGTTTTTCTATATGTTTTTTCCTTTCTTCCATGAGGTCCTCTGGTTTCATTCTTCCAAAGAATGCATCTACAGGCCTTTTTCCCGTAGTGGAATGTACAGAATAGTTGTATCTGCTAATGGATATCTCCAACAATTCTTTGAATGAATCATGAATCTTTTCAGCTTTCACGCATCGCATTATTTCGGAGAGAGTTGAGTGGAGTCTTTCGATCTGTCCGTTAACACTACTAGTGTATGGAGGAGCTTTGAATATCTTGATCCCGAATTGGTTTTCCAGAATATGTTTTATGGGTGCAGAACCTAGTGACTTTTCGTTGTCTATAACTATTCTCTCGGGTGGTCCTAAACTTACCAATACTTCACGTAGTGGTTCTTTAATATCTTGCGCTGATCGGGATTTGATAATTTTTGCAGTTGCGTATTTGGAGAACTTATCTATTGCTATTAGCACGGTGTTTTGATTGGTAAGGTAAATGTCAAGGTGAACTATCTGTCCGGGATATTCGGGGATTGGAGTTTCATTAAGTAACGGTTTGACCGGATGTCGTTCGTATTTTTGTTCCTTGCAGATTTTACATTGCTTGACAATTTTTTTTATTTTAGCATTCATTCCTGGGAAGTAAACTCTTTCGAGTTCTTGTTTTCAATTGCATTACGATGTGCGCGTTGGTGTTCATTCAATATTTCCTTTTCCTGGTCTGCTTCATTTATTAAATCAGTCACAATTTTTCTAGCAAATCTGGTACGATAATTCGAGAAATTTTCAGGGTATATTTCTTGTATTTTTCCAAGAATGGATTCAGTAGTATTCAATCCGTTTATAACTGAGGGATTTAAATATCTTTTAAGAATGGCTATTAATTTTTCTTTCGTGTAGTCTGTTTCATAAAAAGTGTGCCTATGAAAGGTGGGAAATACTATTTCGAATTCATAGGAGGAATGTGTGCCTAATTTAAGAAAAATTTGATTTTTAAATACGTTAATTGGTTCGTTAGCTATTGGGATAAGATAGTGGGACGAGGTGTTATCGCTATGAACGGTGGCAGTCATTGAATTAATTTGAGGAGGTCTTGATAGTGCGTCAGCAACAACGTTCGTTCGTCCGGGTTTGTAGTGCAACTCATAGTTGTGTTCTTCGAGGGCGGCTTTCCAGCGTTTCATTTTGTTATTATTGTTTTTGCTACTTAAAGCGTATGTCAGCGGCTGGTGGTCTGTGAATATTTTTATCCTGGCTGAACCGTATAGATAGTTCCTTAGGGAGTTGAGGGCCCATATAATTGCCAACATTTCTTTTTCATTGGTGGTATAATGCTCTTCGGCCTTGCTAAGTGTCCTAGATATGAACATTATTGGTTGATCGTTTTGAGATAGGACAGCTCCTATAGCGTAATCCGATGCATCTATTGTCAGTTGAAATTCTTTGGTAAAGTCCGGATAATGAAGCATTACTTCCTCTGTGAGTGCCGTTTTTATTTTATCAAATGCTTCCATTGCGTCACTATTCAGTTTTATTGGCGTTTTCTTTGAGCTATTCTTGGACACTTGTCCTCCCTCCCCCCTTAAAAGGGTTGTCAGGGGTTTCGCTAGTTTAGCGTAATCTTTGACAAATCGTCGATAGTAGCGCGATAGTCCAAGGAAAGATCTTAAATCTTTCAACGTTTTCGGTGCAAGAAATTGTGTGATAGCTGCTACTTTTGCCGGATTCGTTTTTATGCCATTTTCAGATACAATAAAGCCGAGGAATTCAACGTTATTTTTCAAAAATTCACATTTATCTACTTGTACCTTCATGTTTGCATCGTGAAGCGTTTGGAAAATAGTTTCTATGTCTTTTAGGTGACTTTGCTTATCCTTACTGAATATTATTATATCATCTATATAAACAAAGCATCGTTTGCCGATGTGATCCCTTAAGATATCATCCAGTGTTCGCTGGAAGATAGAAGGTGCGTTTTTTAAGCCGAATGGTAAACGAGTAAACTCGTATTTACCATTATTGATGGAAAAAGCAGTCTTTTCGATATCAGATTCCTTTAAAGGAATCTGGTGAAAGCCACTTTTCAAATCTATAACTGAAAAGTATTTTTTCCGAGTTGTGACAATACCTCGTTTATCTCCGGTATAGGGTATCTGTCTGCAATAGTCACCGAATTTAGTTTTCGATAATCTATTACCATTCTGTATTTTTTTTCGTTGGATTGGTGTAGTTTTTTTGAGACGATCCATACAGGGGAATTGTATGGTGACCGTGAAGGTCTTATTATACCATCACTAAGTAATTTTTTCACTTGTGAATTTATTTCGTCTTTAAGGTGAATAGGATAGGGATATGATTTACTGTAAACCGGTGTGTCAGAGGTTGTACGGATTTCTCCTGTTACCCTCGAGGTGTACGTTAATTTTTCGTTCGGTTCGGTAAAGAGGTTCGGAAATTGATTTATTACGTTTGAAAGTTCTTCTATAGTCCGTGTATTCAGGTGTTGCATTTGAACATTAATTTTATTAATATCTTGAGAATGGAATTGTTTTAGTTGAAATTTAAGGTTCTTAGTGCGCAAAATATTGCGTCTGGTATCGATAATAGCTGATAGTTCTTTGAGCGTATCGTTGCCCAAAATGGCATCGAAGGACGAAAGGGAAGGTAGAATGTAAAATTTAATTACATTGTTGAGGCCGAAAAGATCTGTTTTCGTATGGTGTGTAATTTTGATATTACCTGCAACAGAGTTTGCAGTAAATGGATATTCGTTTTCTATTGGTTTTGGGACTATTTCGGATTTTATGTAATTTTTGTTTGATCCTGTGTCTATTAATATTTTTAATATTTTTCCGTTCCTCATTTTACATTCTAGATATGGTAATGAGGAACTACTCATTCTAAAAAATGAATGTCACTTAGACTCGTAATAATATCGTCTTCGGGGTCTATTGTTGTCTGATGTTCTAAAGGTTCTTCGGGGTATTGTAGGTACTGAAAGTTGTCTTCTGTTATTAGATCTTCTTCTTGTTGGTAATCGGTTGTATTTCCTTGTTGTGGATGATCTATATGTTGTGTTTGAATATGGTAGTTTTGTTGAATTTTATTTGGTGGACCATATTGATTTGAATCGGGCGTTTTCCATTTCCTATTTCCAACTGGCCTGTTCATATAATTAATCTGTTTTGTTCTCATGCTAGGGTCTACTTTCATCGGTTCCGGGTGTGGCATAGGTTTTGGTGGTCGTGGAGGTGCAACGTGACCGTTTTGGTGATAGTGTCCTTGGTTAAAGGACCTTTGTTGATGATGCATAAAATTGGGAACGAATTGAGGTTTTTGCAGATACTGGGGAGGAAATGTTGGGTTAGTTGTAAATTTTCCCGGTGATTGGTGCATTACATATCTTTTAGGCAGTGTCGGCAATATTCTCGAGTTCCTTACATAATTCTCCGACAAGGCATTTCGATTTGTTTGGTTATCAAGCTTTTGACATAGGTACAATGCGTGAGGGAGATCTTTTGGTTCACGGACGCCTAGTAATTTTGGAAGATCGCCCTTGAGTCCCCTAATAAAGGTGTCCAGAGCTTTCTCTCTGTAGGTTTGAGTCAATAATTTAATTGACTCATTACTTGCATCCATACATGAGATCTTATTTAGAATTAATGTCAAATGAGAATAACCCGATTGGTAAAAGTCATTTATTGATGCATTGCCCTGTACCAAAGAAAGCAATTGATACTCTAGAGTTTTCAAGTCGCGCTGATCACCATAATGATGGGTTAAGTATGCCACAATAGCTCGCCATTCAAGTGGTATATGTATGCTTCTAAAGCCGCATCAACTTCACCTATTATTTTGTTCCTAATTGTCAGTATGATGGCGTGCCTTTCAAACCATCGTATAGATTTAGTACTCTCTCGGCACTTTTCTTCCAGGAACTGAATTCAGTATGTTTACCTGAAAATTCCCTTAAACTTTTCACAATATCTGGCACTTTCTCTAAGTCCTCTAAGTGATTATTGTAGCGTTCGTCTATTGTCTGGTCAGGCAGATTTGCAAATTCTTGCGAAGGGTTAATGATATTGTTGACTAGAGTTCTACCTTCAGTTAAGAATAATTGTCGTAATGAATCTAACAAATTCGCTTCTAGCTGATTTAACTGATTTTGACTCAACCCTGTTGGGGCTGGTGGATTATTAATTGAAGGATTATTTGGTTGATTTAAGACTGGCGGACGTACAAGGTTATTAGGATTTGCCATTTTTTATTATTCTTTCCTTTTCTCTTTACAGAAAATTTTTAAATAATTGGTTAATAAGATGAGCGGAAATACAAGGGTGTATTTAATTTTACAAGTTAGTTGAAATATTTATTAAGATAATTATATTTCGTTAATAAAAAATAATGTAACTTAAACGTATAATTATTTTGCTTACAACCAAATGATGATCATATTCCAAGTTGGGGATGCCAATTCGTTGATAGTCCTTTAAGAGATGTTGTTGCAGTTCTCGGCTTGAACTGTTCTTCTTAATTATGATGAGATTTTTAATTATATTTTGTTGATTTAAAATTTTTGGTTTCACTTGGTTTAATAAGTTCAACGTTTTTTTTTTTTATTTAATTGTTGTTTTAATTTTATCACTGAACAATGTATTTAATATTGCTTGTAGTTCATAATGCAATTTAAGACGGTAAAAAGAGTTTAATATTATTTTTTAACCAAATTAATGTTAGTTCAATGAATCGTTTTTATCCAAAATTTATTGTCTTTCACTAGTTAACTTATTAAGTTAAGGATATTTATAGTTCTTAACCCTTGCTTATGGGGGTTTTTATTTATTTTCGATTCTTTATGAGGATGTTTATTCACTTTTTATCCTTGCTTACGAGGATTTTCAAAAAATGTTCATTTATAATTTATTTTTTTAATCCTTTCTTATGAGGATATTTTTATTCACGTTTTATCCTTGCTTACGAGGATTTTCAAACAATGTTCATTTATAATTTATTTTTTAATCCTTTATGAGGATGTTTTTATTCACGTTTTATCCTTGCTTACGAGGATTTTCAAACAATGTTCATTTATAATTTATTTTTTAATCCTTTCTTATGAGGATATTTTTATAAATAAATTATAATGATTTCCGTTGGGCGCCAATTATAAAATAATAAAACTTATTTTATTAACGAGTTGATTAAAACTGTCCATTTATTTAAAAATTATTTGTTTTTATAAAATTACAGCAATACAATAATGTTTAGGTCGACAAAAGTAATTTCCAGTTAATAGTAATAATAAGGTTAGTATAATATTTTAGTAAGAAATAATTGTAAGCAGTTTTATATTAATGTTAATAAAGTCAATAAACTTATTCTAGCTGTTGCGACAAATTAATAAGAAACCAATTTACAGTTCATTAATCCCGTGAATTGTTGTGTCATCAAAAAACACAAGAAAAAGAAATAAAGTAATAAAGTAAAAAATTAGTAAATGTTTTTGTTGTTAACTTATATTTGCAAACTGTTGACTTAATTCATTCACGTCAATTACATTTCTGTCTATAGTGCTGACATTAACAATACCCATTTTTCGTATTTCTCTCCATTTCCTACCAGAATCCACAGCTGTTTGAAACTTGTTCTTATAAAAATTTGTCTTAGCTATTCTTATCTTTGAATTAACATTGGCTCTAGCATTTTTGAAAATCCCGTAAAGTTCTGGAGTTCTAAACCGCTTCCACCTTTTATATGCATAATTTCTAACTTCAATCAATGTTTCAATTTCAGGTGTAAACCACGGCTTTTCATTGCGTATAACTCTTCTTTTAAGAGGAATATATTTTTCATAAAGGTAATTCAGGTTGTGATGTAGAAAACTCAGCTGGTCGTCGACACAAGACATGTTAAAGACAGCACTTCAGTTTATATTTGACAAGTCTTCATTAAGCGATTGATAGTCTATGTTTTTAAAGTCTCTATACGCGAGTATTTTAGGTTGTACAGTATTGAAATGATATGAAAGAAATAATAAATCATGCTTGGAGACCATTGATGCAGAAATCTGTTCAAATCTTTGCAATCTAGACATATTGTTAACAAAACATAGATCTATGAGCGTACTTGAGGTGCTTCTAAAGTAAGTAGGGTTTTTACTATTAACTTAGTGCAGACCAATAGAATACATATCTTCCATTAGGCTTGTATCTTCCAATATATTTGCGTTGAAGTCACCAGTTATTATTACATTATTGTAACCTAGCGTACATATGCTAAGTTCCTCCAGAAAAGATTTAATGTTAATGTTCCTGTTTGGCCTATATACATTTCCAATGAGTAATCTTTCACTGTTGCTAATAAGCTCAACTAGAATATATTCAACACCATCTCCAACAGCATTTTTAAACTTAGTCTTACATGAAATACTGGATCTCACATAAATTGCAACACCACCTCCATTTGTTAATCTATCAGAACGATAGAGATTGTAATCAGTTAGATTGTAGATTCTATCGCCAACATCCTGATAAAACCATGACTCTGGGATACATATCACATCAATATTAGAATTTTCAAAAACAAATTGGAATTCATCCATTTTATTGTTTAAACTTTGAGCATTTAAATTACAATTTTTAAGACCAGAGAAACGTTTAGAAACAATTTTTATAATAATAGTTGTAAGATTTTCTTTAGAGCCAACCCCCAAGTTATTACAACGTAAAGTCATAAGCAAAAACAATGTTTATAAAAGCTACAGTAATGCAAGCAGAAAGGCAATTAGAGTTAACTGTTTTTTTGTGAATAAAGCATAGTGTTATAAAAAAATATTTGTTTTTGCAATGAAAGATGTCATATGTTTACATACTTCCATTATAAAAAATTTTAATAACATAGTATAAATTGAAATTTAACTCATAGTTCCTATTTTCACCTCATCGAAAAAACTGATCCAATGTATCTAAAGCTTCATTATATTTTTTTCCATTATTATCAATCCTATTTATTCGAACACGATAAGCCTGCTGAACGTCTGGAGGATGAATTTGTATTTTATCGCATATCTTTTTGTAAATATCATAAAGATTTTCACTGGGTTCAGAAGGTGGGGTACCTTCTGAATGCGAATGTCACAAGAAACTATTGAGATTTCTTGTTTTTTAAATACATCTTTTAGATATAGGTTTGCTTCTTTTAGTGCAATATACTTATTTTTCAAAGCTGTTATTATTTCAGCAATGGTTTTTTTATGTTCTGTTACAAAATTTTTTTTTTAGTTTTTATTTGCGCTCTTATCGATTTAATTTCAGTTTGTGCACTTTTAAAATTAGCCGCGACTGTTTCTGAACTTGACACTCTTTTAGAGATGTTAAGTAACTCGTTATTCACACTTTTGAATCTTGTATCTAAATCTTGCAAGAGGTCCATTCATCATAACAGTTTCGATTTGCTCTGTAAACCGATCAAATCTCTTATCTAAGATATTAATCATTTTAAAAGGTGAGTCTGTATATGTAGAGCGCGAACCATAGTTCTGGTTATTTTCGAGACTCTCTTACACGAGTTTGAGCGGGTGTTTTAAGATATGTGGTTGTTGTTGGGTTTAATGGTGTATTTGTGTCTATGTTCGACAGATTCTGCATATTGTTGTTATACTTTTTATTGTTATATATATATATATATATATATATATATATATATATATATATATATATATATATATATATATATATAACAATATATATATATATATATATATATATATATATATATATATATATATATATATATATATATATATATATATATATATATATATATATATATATATATATATATATATATATATATATATATATATATATATATATATATATATATATATATATATATATATATATATATATATATATAAATTGCAAAAACAATAACAAATTATTTTAAAAAACAACGGGGAAATAAATTCCTCACATTTCATTGACTAAACAATAAAATCAATTTCAATATAACAAGTGCAGTGGCAGTGCATTAACTACTCAGTTGGAAAAAAGTTTGGTTTTCTGCATGAGTGATCCCATCAGAAATAATTTTGAAAAAGAGCTTAGCTCCACCAGTAAAAGCATATGGACTTCTGAAGAAGAATCTATAAAGCAATCATTGGACAATTTTCTTTCTACAAGAGATAAAATCCGCTCCCGTTCCGGCTCGCCTAACATAGACAACAGAAGATAAAAGATCTTCTACTCTAATTAATGCCAACACACCAAAAACGCAAGTAGGCATGGATAGGTATATCACCATCACTAAACGTCAGCGAAGCACTAAATATGCTCAAATTGCATCCAAATCTAAAATCTCTAACGATGCCGACACCGCTAGACCAACCGATCAAAACAGATTTTCTATTCTACAAACGGATGAGCCAACAGCATCATCAAAAAAATCGTTTAAACCACCACCAATTTATTTAAGAGAATCTGCTTCCAATGAACTGGTAAGAAAAATTGTTTCAGCCATCGGAGAAAATACTTTTAACGTTACCTCCATCAAGCACGGCAACATTAATGAAACTAAAATTCAAGTTAATCACGAAAATGACTACCGAAAACTGTCTGACGAATTTGAGAAAGAAAAAAAGCTTTTTATACTTATCAGCTTAAAAGCGCTAAAGGTCTTCAAGTCGTAATAAAAGGGATTGACCCTTGCGTAGACACTGATGAAGTTAAGACCGGTTTGGCAGATAAGGGATTCAAAGTAAAAAACGTGTTAAACATCAGAAATCGTGAAAAGATCCCTCAACCCATGTTTAGGGTTGAATTAGAGCCAGGAGATGTGACTTTAAGGAAGAATGAAGTTCATCCAATATATAATATAAAATACCTTTTACATCGAAAAATAACTGTAGAGGAACCGCATAAGCGCTTAGGACCCGTACAGTGCTACAACTGCCAAGAATTTGGTCACACTAAAGCGTATTGCAAGTTGCCTACAGTTTGTGTTGTGTGTGGAGAACTCCATGGTACAGCACAATTCAATAAGCCGAAATTCGACCCAAAAATTAAAAAATGCAGTAATTGCGGTGAAAACCACACAGCTAATTATAGAGGTTGCTCCGTCTACACCCACCTCAAGCGCTCAATGAACAACAAAACAATAATTGCTTCTAAGCCACCACAGCAGACTCAAATTTTTTCTAATAATTCTTTTTCTCCCACAGGACTGTCAACCACCGACATAACCGTTCAAAATCAAAAACAAATTTCTTATGCTAATGTAGTTAAGTCTACATTCGCAAACCCGAATCAGCAATCCGTATCTCAACCACCCGATCAAAATTTCAGTAACCTTGAGGCAACAATACAGACCCTTATTCAAACTATAAACACTTTTACATCGTCTATGAGGACGATGATGCAGGAAATGGTGAAAATGCAATCCACCATTTTGCAGGTTATTTCGAAAAAATGATTTGGTTAATAATATGTTTCTGGAACGCGAACGCTATCCGCCAACACAAAATGAACTCGAATACTTCCTGATGGAAAAGCAAATCGATATAATGATGATTGCAGAAACTCACTGGACGTCAACAAGCTTCTTCAAAATTAATGGCTACGTACTATACGATACTACAGACCCCCGTGGAAGAGCTTGTGGGGGTTCCGCAATCTTGATAAAATCTAGGATAAAGCATTTTTTGTTGAACGACACATGTGAGGACTTCTTCAAGCAACTAATATCTGTGTGGAAAATTTTCATTACAAATTGGTTATCTCATCGATTTATTCGCCGCCTCGATTTTCAGTGACGGAATCACAATATTCAAGTTTTTTCCACTCATTAGGACCTCGTTTTATAGCAGCTGGAGATTACAACACAAAACACACTTTTTGGGGCTCACGTTTAATCACCCCGAAGGGCCGGGTGCTTTTCGATACAATTTCTAAAATGGGCTTAGACATAATATCAAGCGGACATCCCACTTACTGGCCGACTAACCGTCGAAAGATTCCTGATGTGATTGATTTTGGAGTTGTAAAGGGGTTCCCTGTGGAATGGATGCAAGCTGAGCCTTCGTTAGACTTGTCATCGGATCATTCACCTACTATTATTTCAGTGCGTTTTCCCCAGGAGACTTGGTCTCCGATTAACAATTTGCATAGGGCTGTCACCCGAGTGAATTGGCTAAAATATAAAAAATTTTTGAGCACCCATTGCACTGAGAATATTGTTTCAAGAACACCTGAAGATATTAATGCGTCACTAAGCAACTTTAGCGAAAACCTTAAACAAGCCGCTGAACTTGGTTCTAGCGTTTATTTAACACGCAGAAACCTTCAAAATAGAAAATATTCTTCAGAAATCGAGCCACTTGTGTTAGAAAAAAGAAGAGTTAGACGAGAGTGGCAATTTCGCAGGTCTCCGCAACTAAAAAGAAGGCTACGTAAGTGCACAAATCAACTAAGAAATTTGCTTGCAAACCAAAAAACGGCTTCTCTACAAACGTATTTAGAAAGTCTGGATGGTACTCCTCAGTCCGACTATTCTTTATGGTGGGCGACTAAAGGTTTAAAAAGGCCAGTTAAAGGTAAGCCGCCCTTGCGAGAACCATCTGGTGACTGGGCTAGAGATGACTCGGAAAAGGGTAATTTATTTGTTAACCATTTGAAAAACACAAATAGGTCTGATAATGCAAATGTGTTGCCGCCTATTGTTAGTAGACCTCCTGTGCCTTTAAGATTCAATTTTGAAGAAGTTGAAAATGCTATTGGTAATGTAAACCTTAAAAATGGTCCAGGTATGGACAAAGTCAGCAACAAAATGCTCGTAGAGCTTCCTCGAGTAGCTAAAAGAATTGTTCTTTTTATTTTTAATGCTATTTTACGATTTGAGTATTACCCTGCAGAGTGGAAGGTGTCCATGATAACAATGGTTCCTAAGCCAGGGAAGGATCACACGAAAGTAGAATCATACCGTCCAATATGTCTACTGACAACAATTTCAGAACTTTTCGAAAAATTGCTAAAGGCGAAGTTGGATCCAATGCTTAATAACGTTGAATGTATTCCTAATCACCAATTTGGTTTTAGAGCGAAACGTGGCACCATTGAGCAAACACACAGGGTAGTTAAAGTCATAAGAAAGGCATTTGAAGATAAAACATATTGCTCTGCCTTATTCATCGACGTCTCACAAGCTTTTGATAAAGTGTGGCACGATGGCTTAATACATAAAATAAACTTTAACTTACCCGCAA
The DNA here is from genome assembly GCA_914767995.1 of Thecocarcelia acutangulata. Classification (NCBI taxonomy): domain Eukaryota; kingdom Metazoa; phylum Arthropoda; class Insecta; order Diptera; family Tachinidae; genus Thecocarcelia; species Thecocarcelia acutangulata. Next base: position 53,108,908 of record OU612098.1, on the reverse strand, counting down.
ACGTACATAACCTTTTGGAAAGCTATTTTTTTTTTTTTTTTTAGATAGATAGATTTTATTTACATTTCATGTAGAATACAATTCATTTTTGTTGTCCCAGCGCCCAGGGGGCATTGTTGAGACAAGCTGGCAACTAGATTAATTCTTAAAATAAATGTAGTTTTATACTAAAATTTAAAACTGAAGTTCATTACATAAAATTTGGCAGAAAATACATGAAATACAATAAAATGTAGATTTATCTACGCAAAAGCACTTCAAAATTTTCACATAAATATTCTTTTAATTCTTTTTTAAATGCTGAAATAGTGTTAATCGTTTTTAACCTTGCAGGCAAGCTATTATACTCAAGACTTCCAGCATATTCAATCCTTTGCTTCGTTGTCTCCAATCTGCATCTTGGGGTATATAAATTACTCTGACTTCTAGTATTGAAGCCCATTTGGTTTTGAACAAAGTCGATAGTGTGATATCCAATCCTATTTATAGATTTGAACATATAAATTAAAAGTTTATATTTATACTGTGCATATATAGGCATTATCGGCTTACAAATATCATCATAAAGTGTCAGTGTTTGATAATGCAAAGGCAAATTATGAATCAATTATAAAGATTTATTTTGCAATACTTGTAGTGATTTTAGTTCGTTTGTATTTTTATAACCATACAATGTAATCATGTAGTTTAAATGACTTTGAATCAATGCTTGATAAATTAAAAGTTTTGTTTTTAAATTAAGTTTATTTCTCATCTTGAAGAAAATTCCAATAGCAGGTGCAATTTTCCTTTTGATATCATTTATATGCGAAGTCCATGCTAAATTGCTTTGCAAAGTAACTCCTAAATATTTCACTTCATGAGTCTCGAAAATTTGATTTCCATCAACAAAAATACTGAAATTATTATTCGATCCATATGAACGTGGTCTGAATCTGATTATTTTTGTTTTGTTTGCATTAAGAATCAGCTTGTTAAGCCGAGCGTATTCAAAAATTAGGGCAACATCTCTTTCCATATAAGTTTTCAAAACAAGGTCATATTTGTATGGATAAAATAAGCAAACGTCATCCGCAACATGTACAATTTCCCAGTAAGATGGGACTTTGGGTATTGGAACAATTTTACTTATTTTTAGACAATCAGGATAGCTTGATGTTCGAATTATTTGATTCCAAATATATTCAAGAATTGGAGCAATTGTGTCTCTGCATCTATATATTGTTTCCGGAGCAATATTGTCATAACCAGTAGATTTTTTTAAATTTAAATTATTTAAAGCATTAGCCATTTCGTTTAGAGAAACTGGCTGAAGCTTAAAACGACTGGATGTATGGCACAATGTCCTTAACGAATTGCAATTATCTTCAGGGAATGTCTGTATTTGCTGTCTTAATTCAATAATTGATTGAACAAAGTGCTGATTAAGCATATCTGCTTTGATATTATCCTCTTCTACCAATACACCTGCATCAGTACTTAAATTAACATATTTTTTCTTATTTCTCCCAAGGGTGTTGTTTATAAAGTTCCAAGTCTTTTTTGGGTCTGTACTTATTGCATTTAAATTATAGCAGTAATAATTATCTCTAGAGTTTTTAACAGCCAACTTGATAACTCTCCCTAGTCTTTTTAGCAAAACATCATATTTGTTACTTTTGGATTTTCTTCTTTTTGTCAAAATTCTTTTTTTGTGCAGTATTAAAGCCTGAAGTTCTTTGTTTATCCATGGTTCCATTTTAAATCTTAAAGATTGTTTATATTCAAACGTATTTGTTGATTCATTAACAGCATTGTTAATACAAGATATAAGATTATTAGTTAATATCAAGGGATCATCTACACGTTCAATACTATTCAAACTTTCGTTAAGTAGTCCCTCAACCATTTGATAATTGCACCTTACTTTTTTAACATCAACAAAATTATTTGATTCATATTGACAATGAAGCTTGCACGATATTAAGTTATGATCTGTTAACGAGCACTCAATAGAGTCCACAGAAACTCCTCCAATAATATTAGTGAACACCTGATCAATAGACGTTTTAGTAGAAGGCCTCGTTACAAGTTCATGGCAGTTATGGCAATCATAATTTAGAAACAAGTCTCTTAAATCTGAAAAGTGTGGACTATTTAACATATCAATATTCGTATCACCAACTATAACCAATGAATTATGAGTATGAGAATTCATATATCTCTCAACAATGCCAAGAAAATCATTAATTGTACATTTTGGTGAACGATAAACCGATAAAATGTTCAAGAAGTGCCCTTTTACACGAAAATTATTGACTGAAATTGATACTAAGTCCACAAAATTTTCACTTCTACAATATTCCACAGTAAAATGCATGTTATTTTTCACATATAACGAAGTGCCGCCATATGCATCAGACCTGCAGCAATGGATATACTCGTATCCGTCAATGGAGTAAAGCTGACCCAACTTCGCATCAAACCATGTCTCCTGGATTGCTATGACATCAGGAAGTCTTGAAAGGCTCGCTATTAAAGATTTGAATTTATTAAATTTGGCTATAGATGAAATGCTTCTAACGTTAACACTTATTATATTAAAAAATGAAGTATTTAAAGTATAAATATGTTTATTATAGTTTGATATATTATGAAAATACTGATTGCTAATCATTGAGAAAGAAAAGGAAAAAACATATAAAGAACTACTTAAATTTAATATTTTAATTTATGAAGGAGAAACATAAGCTAAATCATCATCATCAACATCTGCATCAGCAGCATCAGTACTAGTGTTTTTAAATCTGGAACGTATACCAGTCATCATAGTTGTAGTTCTCAATAATATTTGATCAACATCATCTTCCGAACGAATAATTTGAGGCTTTGACATATCACTTCTTTTATAATAAATACTACCATATCTCGCATAAACGTGATTATAACCGACATCTTTCAATGTTTTTGCATATTGAAGCAAATTTAATGTTTCTTTGCTCAAGAAGTCAAATATATAAACATTATTATTATTTTCTTTCAACTTTTTCTTAGCTTCCATTAATTTATCTTTAAAAGCTTTTGACGAGAACTTTACAACAACTGTCTTCTTCATGTTTAAACTATTTTTTCCTTTATTTTGAATAAAATATGCATCATCAATATTTTGCGGTTCCATGGCAATACCAACGCCTTTCGACAACTTAATAATAGAGTCTTTCGCTGTAACACCTTCACCAACATCTAAACCCTTAACAATGCAGTTGTTTTTTACGCGTTCATCATTAAGAATCTTTACAGATGATTTTAAATTAAAAACTTCATTTCTTAAAGATCGATTTTCTCTTTCAAGTTCATTTAACTTTTTCTTATTTTCAGTAATAACTTTTATAATTGTATCATATTGTTTAGATATAAATTGAATCGATTCTTGAATCCCAGACAGTTGATCCAACTTATTGAGCTTTGTTTTGATTCCTAAAAGCTCGTTTTTTATGTCTCTCTCATCTCCTCCGTCACATAGATGACACTCAAAAATAGCTTTTTCATTATTTATAAAATGATCAAACTCACGTTCGTTAAGTTGAGTACATTTAAAGTGGTAAGTTTTTTTGCACTTGTCGCATTCTATAAAATCATCACTCTCCTCTTTAACAAGTTTCTTACATTGACCACAAAATAATTTAGCTTTATTTAAACTTCTCCGTCCTTTCGCAGGCATTTTTCATTAATTTATAATATACAGAATTTAGTTTTTTGTCTCAAATAAATTTCAAGCTTTTACAAGTAGCTTTTTTCACTAAATATTAAAAAGCTCAAACTTTGTCTTAACACAACCAAAAATTACGTTTCTCTCACAAGGGTTGCCAGCTTAACATTTATATCGTCGCCAACTTATAATAAAAGAAGACGATTTCATAAGCCCCGCCCAGCCTATTGAAGCTGGAGTTCCCCAAGGCAGCATATTAGGGCCTATCTTATATTTTATCTACGCATCTGACATGCCGACAAGCACCAACATTCACACTTCAACATTTGCAGATGATACAGCATTCCTTACCATACATAGTAACTACCAGCAAGCATGAATAAATTTACAGGAACATATCGACAAACTAGAGAAATGGCTCAAGCTTTGGAAAATCAAGGTTAATGAACAAAAGTGTGCCCATGTTACATTCGCACTGCGTCTAGGAACATGCTCACCCATTACTATTAACAATAAAGTAATACCTCAACAAAGTAAAGTCAAATACCTCGGTATTCATCTAGACCGTAGACTAACATGGAAGTCGCACATCGAGGCAAAAGTAACGCAAATGAAATTTAAAGCAGTACAAATTAACTGGCCAATAGACAGAAATTCGACCTTGAAGCTTGATTGTAAACTTTTGCTGTACAACTCGATTCTAAAGCCAATATGGTGCTATGGAATTCAATTATGTGGCACAGCCTCGGCATCCAACATTGAAAAAATTCAAAGAAGTCAAAATAGAATTCTCCGTCGAATTACAGATGCTCCATGGTACGTTAAAAACTAACGAATCCACGCAGATCTGAACGTACCTTTTGTGAAATCTGAATTTGTGGAGTACGCGACAAGATATATTAACAAACTTGAATTCCATCCAAATCCTCTTGCAGCTAATATTCTTAATTTTGGAGGTCATACTCGTCTGAGAAGGAGGGATACTTTGGCTACTATTAGAGCTCTAAACAGATGACTGAATTCTGAAATAATATTCGCATAAAAATAAATTTTTGTCCAGCACTGGCAGGACTTAAATCACATTTTTTTTAGTATTAAATATATATATATATTTTTTTTTTGTTAAGCGTTTTTATTTATTGAATCTTCAAAATGAACTAACAATAAGTATTCAAATCTTAATACTAAATATAAAAATAAAAAAATTAATAAAAAAAATAAAATAAAATGTGCTTTTTACTTACGTCCAGCCAATGCTAGACAAAAAGTTCTATTATGCGGGAGCAATATCGGTAGAATCACCTATTGAACGTTCTGATGGTGGCAACGGTATCCCTTCTTCTCAACCGACTGTGGCTGCCAAAATTAAGTATATTACGCGCAAGAGGGTTTGGATGAAGGTCCAGTTTACTGACATACCTTGTCGCGTACTTAGAAAACTCCTCTTTTACCAGCGGAACACTCAGATCTTTATGAATTCGTGAATTTTTTACATACCATGGAGCTGCAGTAATCGTTCGAAGAATTTTGTTTTGTCGCCTTTGGATTTTTTCAATGTTTGACGCTGAGGCGGTGCCCCATAACTGAATTCCGTAGCACCATATAGGCTTTAGTATTGCGTTGTATAACAAAAGTTTGCAATCTAATTTCAATGTAGAATTTCTGCCCATAAGCCAATTTAGTTGCGCTGCTTTTAACTTTAACTGAGTAACTTTCGCATCAATGTGAGACTTCCACGTTAGCCTACGGTCCAGGTGAATACCAAGGTACTTGACTTCATTTTGCTGCGGAATAGGTGTATTGTTAATTTGTATAGCCGAACATGTTTGCTTACGCAGTGTGAATGTAACGTGAGTACATTTTTGTTCATTAACACTGATTTTCCAAAGCTTCAGCCATTTTTCCAATATTGAAATAAATTCCTGTAAATTTCGTGAAGCTAATTGGTGGTTTTCATGAACGCTCAAAAACGCTGTGTCGTCTGCAAAAGTTGAAGTGTGGATTCCAGATGTCGTTGGCATATCAGAGGCGTAAATCAAATATAAAGTAGGCCCAAGTGTGCTACCTTGGGGAACTCCTGCCTCGATAGGTTGAGATGGGCTTATAAAATCACCTTCTCTGATAACAAATTTCCGCCCATATAAGTAGCTTTCGAGAAGCTTGTGAGTATTTGCAGGCAAGTTCAACTTTATTTTGTGCATCAAGCCGTCGTGCCACACTTTATCAAAAGCTTGAGAAATGTCAATGAATAGAGCTGAACAATACTTCTTCTCCTCAAAGGTCTGTCTTATGACATTGACTAGTCTGTGCGTTTGTTCTATGGTGCTATGTTTAGCCCGAAACCCAAATTGATGATCAGGGATGCATCCCACATTGTTCAATATTGGACTCAACTTCGGCACTAACAACTTTTCGAATAGTTTTGAAATTGTTGGTAGTAGACTTATTGGTCTATATGATTCTACCTTGGTCGGATCCTTTCCTGGCTTGGGTATCGTAGTAATCATAGAGACCTTCCACTCTGCAGGGTAATACTCAAGGCGTAAAATAGCGTTAAAAATAAAAAGTAGAACTCTTCTAGCTACATGAGGTAACTGTTCAAGCATTTTGCCAGTAATTTGATCAATACCTGGAGCTTTCCTGGGGTTTTTGTTACTGATACCTTGTTCTACATCTTGAAATGTGAATCGCAAAGACACAGGCGGTCTAACTACATATGGTGGTAGTTCAGATGCATCATTTGTTATATCATTTGTAATAAAAACATTTCACAAATGGTTAACATACACCATCCCCTTTTCTGAGTCACTTCTTGCCCAGTCGCCAGTTGAAGTTCGCAAAGGTGGCTTACCTATTACGGGTCTTTTCAGACCTTTTGACGCTTTCCACAGAGAATAGTCAGATTGCGAAGTACCATCCAGGCTTTCCAAATATGTTTTAAGGGAAGCCATTCTATGGACTTCAAGCAGATTTCTTAGCTGAGTTATGCATTCCCGTAGCCTAGTTTTAAGCTGGGGAGACCTGCGAAGTTGCCACTCTCTTCTGACTCTTCTTTTTTCTGACAGAAGTTGCTCAATTTCAGACGAATAAGTTCTATTGTTCTCATTTCTAGATCTTAAATGACTAGTGGTAGCATGCTGTACGGCCAGTTTGAGATTTTCAGAAAAATCGTTAATTGACGCATCAATATCCTCAGGCGTTCTCAAGGCGATATTTTCAGTACAATGTGTACTCAAAAATTTTTTGTATTTTAGCCAATTCACTCTATTGACGGTCAACGTGGAACCAATATCTTGGGGGAAACGAAACAGAGATTATAGAGGGTGATTGATCTGATGACAAATCTAATGAAGGCTCCACTTGCATCCACTCTAAAGGAAAATTTTTTGCAACTCCAAAATCTATAACATCAGGGATCTTTCGTCGGTCTGACGGCCAATAAGTGGGGTGTCCGCTTGAAACCACATCTAAGCCCATTTTGGAAACGGTGTCAAAAAGCACACGGCCTTTTTGGGGTAATTCAACGTGATCCCCAAAAAGTGTGTTTAGCGTTATAGTCGCCAGCCGCTAAAAATCGAGGCCCAAGTGAATTGAAAAAATTTGTATATTGATTTCCTGTTACTGAAAACCGGGGTGGGGAGTAAATCGATGAAATAACAATTTTGTGATGAAAATGTTCAATACATATGTTTGTTGCTCACATGTCTCGTTCATTAAAGTGTTTAATTCTGGATTTTATTAGAATTGCCGATCCTCTGCAAGATCTTCCACGGGGATCTTTTGTGTCATACAGTATGTAGCCATTAAGTTGATAAGTATAAAAAGATCTTTTAAGTTGATAAGTATAAAAAGATCTTTTCTCTTTTTCCAAAACGTCAGACTATTTTCGGTAATCATTTTCATGGTTTACCTGAATTTTTGTTTCATTGATGTTTCCACGCTTAACTGATGTCACGTTGAAATTGTCCTTACCGAATACCGTAATAAGTTGTTTTACCAGCTCATTAGAAGTAGGTTCTCTCAAATATATTGGTGGCGGTTTAAATGTTTTTTTACTGTATTTGGCTCATCAGTCTGGAGGATTGCAAATCTATTACTTTTCGTTGCTGTAGCGGTATTATCCTCTTTGGATATCTTTGGTTGTGATGATATCTGAGCGGATTTCGGGCTTCGCTGACGTTTAACCACGGTTACATACCTGTCCATGCTTACTTGTGTTTTCGGCTTATCTGCAATAAGTGAACTGGTAGATGGTTGGTCTCCTGTTGTAACAACAATGTTTGGCGAACACGAACGCGTGCGTTTTTTATCTCTTAGAGACAGGAGATTGTCCAATGATTTTTTCAATGATTCCTCTTCAGAAATCCAGAGGTTTTTTCTAGTGGAGCTAAGCTCCCTCTCAGAGTTGCATCTACTAGGTACACTCATGCAATTTTTTTTTTATTTATATTTTTTTGAATATAAAAGTATATAAAAATAATTGTCATAAAGTTTTTCGGTTTTGCAAAAAAAGAATTGAATTGCAAGGTGGGATTCCATGAATCAAGGAGAACATAAGGAATCATGGTTGGGATGGGCGACTGGAGCATACAGCCAACTCCCTCTTTACAAATATGATTGTGAAGTAGGCTACGACTTCAAAAATTGACTTGTCATGTGCCATAGTATCAGGGTGAAGGGTTAGACTCACGCTGGAAAAATAAGAGTCAAAGCGTAGGCTAGTCGGCAAATTAGCATACCTTGATGCCACAATAGGTACATAAATGCATATATATATATATATATATATATATATATATATATATATATATATATATATATATATATATATATATATATATATATATATATATATATATATATATATATATATATATATATATATTTAGCTTTAGTTGTTAATCCCACGAAATAAAAGTGTTGAGTTTATTTAATTAATTAATGTAGCGAAAGTGGCATATACCCTGATATATTGCGGTCAACTCCCGATCGTATGTGCTATATTTCCTTTGTGCACTGGACAACTTTTTTGAATAAAATCTTAGGGATTGAAGGGTACCATCAACACATTGATGGAGCGCGGCGCCGACAGCGATGTCGGATGCATCGACATATAGCGCTAATTCTGCGTTCTTTACCGGATGTGCCAATAGTGCGGCGTTGCATAACTCGTCTTTGCAGCTAATGAAGGCCGCCTCAGCTTCTTCATTCCACGCTAATACAGTGCAATCATTTTTTATGTTCCCTTTTATAAGCTCTTGAAGTTTTAATTGATTTTTTGAAGAGTGAAGTTAATAGCCAAGTTGTATATATATATATATATATATATATATATATATATATATATATATATATATATATATATATATATATATATATATATATATATATATATATATATATATATATATATATATATATATATATATATATATATATATATATATATATATATATATATATATATATATATATATATATATATATATATTTAGCTTTAGTTGTTAATCCCACGAAATAAAAGTGTTGAGTTTATTTAATTAATTAATGTAGCGAAAGTGGCATATACCCTGATATATTGCGGTCAACTCCCGATCGTATGTGCTATATTTCCTTTGTGCACTGGACAACTTTTTTGAATAAAATCTTAGGGATTGAAGGGTACCATCAACACATTGATGGAGCGCGGCGCCGACAGCGATGTCGGATGCATCGACATATAGCGCTAATTCTGCGTTCTTTACCGGATGTGCCAATAGTGCGGCGTTGCATAACTCGTCTTTGCAGCTAATGAAGGCCGCCTCAGCTTCTTCATTCCACGCTAATACAGTGCAATCATTTTTTATGTTCCCTTTTATAAGCTCTTGAAGTTTTAATTGATTTTTTGAAGAGTTGGGCAAAAATCTTTTGTAAAAATTTAGCATTGCTATAAATCTTTTTAATTCTTTGGCAAGCATAGGCTTAGGGAAATTACGGATCGGTGCAACACGTTCAGGAAGAGGTTGTACGCCTTTACTAGTTATGTAGTGACCTAAAAACTTTAACTCCTCTTTTCCAAACTCGCACTTTTCTAAGTTAATAGCCAAGTTGTTATCTCTAAGACGTTTAAAAACTTCGATAAGGTCTTTTCGATGCTGTTCAGCTGATGTTGAAGCGACACAAATGTCATCAACGTATGCAAACGCACAATCCAAACCACGCAAAACCTCGATGATGAGCCTTTGGAAGGTCTGCGCCGCGTTGCAGAGTCCAAAGGTCATGAATTTGAACTCATAAAGGCCAAATGGAGTTATTATGGCTGTTTCAGCAACGTCCTCGGGGTGAACAGGCACTTGATGGAAGGCCTTTTGAAGGTCGATCTTCGAAAATATTTTTTTCCCATGAAGATTGTTGGTGAAGTCAGCTAGGTATGGAAGCGGGTATCTGTCGCGGACAGTTTGGGCGTTTGAAGAACGATAGTCGCCACACGGTCTCCACGAACCATCGGATTTTTGAACCAAATGCAACGGACTGGCCCAATTACTGCTGGAAGGTTGGCAAATGCCAGATGTGATTAAAACGTCGAACTCAGCTCGTGCTGCTGCCAATTTCTCGAGAGATAAACGTCGTGGTCGGGAACTCACTGGCTGGGAACTCACATAAAAAGGCTTGACTGCCGTTATTTGAGCGGTTTTTAGCTGGGCAAAACTAATTGATGATGGATTATTGCAGTTAACGGTATCAATCAGTCGATTGCGGCGTAAATCGATCAATAAATCATAAAATCTTAAAAAATATGCACCAATTATTGGACATGTGACGTCTGCTACTAAAAAACATTATTGAAACTTACGTTTTAGGCCAAGATTTAAAGAGATTCGTTTTTGACCAAAAACTTTTATTGGCGATCCGTTAGCTGTGTATAATTTTGTTGCAGTGGGCTTAATGTCGCTGGATGCTGCAAGCGGGAAATTGAGCTTTTCGTGGCATAGGTTCCGCTATTCGATGCCACGAGCACCTGGCTTCAATCTGATTTTTGAGGAGCGCTGTTTTTTACAGCGCTGATCAAACCACGCTTATGGCGACAAGGACTTCTACATTTTTGCGCTTTTTGGCCATATTTTTTGTGATACCAGCACTCGTCGGTAGTTGCAGTATAGTTGGCATTGCGTACTGGATTGTTTTGCGAAAAATGTTGTGATCGGCCACGAGGCTGAGCTCGGCTGCGGGAGCGTGATCGAGCGGTAAACCGTTCAAACTGCTTAGTGAGATAATCCACAGCAGACCGCAGCTCAGCAATTTCAGCAGGAGCTTGTTTTGTAATGACACTAACCTGACTAGCTGACATAGCATCTACAATAGAGTCCGCAACCTTTGTAAACTCAGCTGCGGTACCGCTAGATGCTGCAACAACTGGTTGCACAGTCTCGGGAAGCCACTTGATCCAAAGCCCTTTAAGAGCCGTTTCTCCTAATGTAGTTCCTGCCACACACCGCATTTCATAAAACAGCTCAGAGGGTTTCTTGTCGTCTAAGGGCAACTCTGAGAGAAGTCGGTTTAACCTGCGCTGCTCACTGTCTGCGAAATGATAGATTATTTTTTCACGAATATACGTAAACCTGTCGCTTTGGGGCATCTCTGCGATGACTTCCGACAATTGCGATATTACACTCGGGTCTAAAGCAGCCAAAACTGTTGCAGTTTTCTGCTTGTCGTTTGAAATGCCTGAAGCCATAAACCAAAAATCCATGGTTGTAAACCATGATTCTATATTTGCGCTGGCCATCTGGGGCAAAGGCAGACGTGCGTATACTGCTGCAACGTTGGCAGTAACTGGGGACTCGGTTCGTGCATGAGTCAAAGTCTCAGTGCTTTCTTGTTGAGAAATAACTGGCTTCTCACCATCATTTGGTTGCGTCATTGTTCGCAAACGGTTCTAAAAAAACTTCGATGTGTACTGTTACGACCGTTACACACTATGTAACCAGAACAACGGTGCTGGAAAACCTGCAAACAAAAAATCCTCTAGTAGGGGTCACCAATTTAGCTTTAGTTGTTAATCCCACGAAATAAAAGTGTTGAGTTTATTTAATTCAGGTTACTTTATTTTATAAAACCTCTAAAGCTAATATAATTATTTTACTTTAAAAAAAAACAAAAATGAAATGATATTTTAATGCGCGTGCCGAATAAGCGTGTGTTGATCGCGATCACAAAAAAGAAGAATGTTAACAAAGATTAAATCAATGATTCAAGAATGCTATTCTAACGGTATAGTTGATACAGTAAAGAATAACAATTTTCAATACTAATGAAATTTAAAATATGTAAAAATATGATAATATTACAGGGTGCCATATATATATATATATATATATATATATATATATATATATATATATATATATATATATATATATATATATATATATATATATATATATATATATATATATATATATATATATATATATATATATATATATATATATATATATATATATATATATATATATATATATATATATATATATATATATATATATATATATATATATATGAACAGTTTATTTCACGCTTGGGACCAGACAATTGGCCGCCCAGATCGTGCGATTTAACGCCTCTAGACTATTTTTTTTGGGGCTATGTTAAGGCTAATGTCTATAGCGACAAGCCCGCTTCGACTGACGCACTGGAAGCCAACATTGCCAACATTATTCGTGAGATACCGGCCGAAATGTTGGAAAGAGTAGGCCAAAATTGGACTAAGCGGATGGACCATTTGAGGCGCAGCCGCGGCCAACATTTGCATGAAATAATCTTCAAACATTAAATTATATCGACCCAAATAAATATTTCATGCATTTTTCTGAATTTTATGTGTTTTTTTTTTTAAATTTCCGATAGTTCTTATAAAATTACCCATTATATATATAAATAAATAAATATATATATATATATATATATATATATATATATATATATATATATATATATATATATATATATATATATATATATATATATATATATATATATATATATATATATATATATATATATATATATCAGTTTGGTCTATAATTTAATCATGAATCGTCTTACAAACGAACAACGCTTGCACGCTTCTTCCATTTTATGGTCAGTTTAATCGACCTACTGAGGCTTCTATTCGGGCTATTGTATAAAAATTTCACACCAAATTTACATTGTTGGACATTAAACCACCAACACGCTTACGTAGAGTGCGAACTGAAGAAGATATCGCAGCCGTATCGGCCAGTGTTGGTGATGACCGTGAATTATCGATTCGGCGCCGTTCGCAGCAATTGGGCCTCTGTTACTCCACTACGTGGAAAATTTTACGGAAGGATTTGGGTGTGAAGCCTTATAAGATACAGCTGGTGCAAGAATTGAAGCCAAACGACCTACCACAAAGTCAAATTTTTGGTGAATGGGCTCTTGAAAAGTTAGATGAAGATCCACTTTTTTATCGAAGAATTGTGTTCAGCGACGAGGCTCATTTCTGGTTGAATGGATACGTGAACAAGCAAAACTGCCGTATTTGGAGTGAAGAGCAGCCATAAGCATTGCAAGAGCTACCAATGCATCCACAAAAACAACCGTTTGGTGCGGATTATGGGCTGGCGGCATCATTGGGCCATATCTCTTCAAAGATGATGCGAATCACAACGTTACTGTGAATGGTGAGGGCTACCGTGCGATGATAACAAACTTTTTTTTTACCAAAATGGAAGAGCTTGACTTGCATGACATGTGGTTTCAACAAGACGGTGCCACATGCCACATAGCACGCGAAACAATGGACCAATTGAGAGGCGAGTTCGGTGAACAGTTTATTTCACGCTTGGGACCAGACAATTGGCCGCCCAGATCGTGCGATTTAACGCCTCTAGACTATTTTTTGTGGGGCTATGTTAAGGCTAATGTCTATAGCGACAAGCCCGCTTCGATTGACGCACTGGAAGCCAACATTGCCAACATTATTCGTGAGATACCGGCCGAAATGTTGGAAAGAGTAGGCCAAAATTGGACTAAGCGGATGGACCATTTGAGGCGCAGCCGCGGCCAACATTTGCATGAAATAATCTTCAAACATTAAATTATATCGACCCAAATAAATATTTCATGCATTTTTCTGAATTTTATGTGTTTTTTTTTTTAAATTTCCGATAGTTCTTATAAAATCACCCATTATATATATAAATATATATATATATATATATATATATATATATATATATATATATATATATATATATATATATATATATATATATATATATATATATATATATATATATATATATATATATATATATATATATATATATATATATATATATATATATATATATATATATATATATATATATATATATATATATATATATATATATATATATATATATATATATATATATGTGGGATCTGTCCCACAAGGGTTAAGAAGGTCGGACAGACAGAGACAAAGAGAGTACAACACAAGACAGAATTGACAACACGTATAGTGAACACGAATGAATATAACGAAATGTTGAGGAGAACATTGTAAGAAGCTAAAGAGTGAAGACGTCAAGACGGAGAGTTACAATATGTACCTAATGAGAAGTGAAATCATTATAATTGTTAAAACTTAAAATAATAACTATGTAAACGAAAAGTGTTCATCAAAACCTTAAATAATAATACAACTTAATAATAATTTATTTTAAATACCTAGTGTTAAGTTATATCCAATGAATTAATAAACTTGAATTAAATTAACACAGTGTTTAATTAAAAACTAATCAAGTAGAGACATTGTTCGGCAACAACCGGCTACTCTACATATATATATATATATATATATATATATATATATATATATATATATATATATATATATATATATATATATATATATATATATATATATATATATATATATATATATATATATATATATATATATATATATATATATATATATATATATATATATATATATATATATATATATATATATATATATATATATTTATATATATATATGTAATATTGTTTTTCGATTAACTCGCGCGCCTTTAACACCCCAAAGTGGCCCTGATTGTGCGTCAACTTTATTATCTCTTCTTCCAACTGGACCGGTATTACGATGAGTTCTTTCGCGGGATCTTTAAATAATACACCATTCTGCAAGAATAAGTCTTCATACCCACCATATTCCAGCACCGCTCTTATAGCCTTAGTGCACTCATCACTCTCCTGTGCGTTCCTTATCTTATGAGTCAGACTGCTTTCAGTAACTAAACAAGCCATTCTGCTAAGGGCATCTACATGCTTCATTCGGGATCCTGATCGATGTTCTATCTCGTATGAGAACTCCTGTAGGTACATGGCCCACCTGGATATCCTGGCTGGGATATATTCCTTGTTCATGGTTTGCCTGAACGCATTACAATCGGTTACAATCCTAAAAGGTAATCCCAGCAGGTAAAACCTCCATTTTTTCAGTGCTTCCACAATCGCAAGTACCTCCAACTTATACGAGTGGTACTTCTCCTCGTACGGCTTGGTTCGACGGCTCATGTTCTCAACCGGATGCAGCTGCAAGTCATCTAAACTTTTTTGTAAAAAAAAGCACCGCGCCGTACCCGAACTTACTAGCGTCGGTATGTATCTCCGTGATTGCATCTGGATCATACAATTTCAGAACTGGGGCGCTAGAAAGAGCCTCTTTTAACTGTTGACAAGATAACAACACTTCTTCAATTATGCGAAATTGAATATTCTTCCTTAAGAGGTCCGTTAAAGGTTTTGCCATAATCGCATAGTCCGTTACGAATTTTCTAAAGTAAGATGTTAACCCAAGAAATCTCTGAACAGCATTCCGATCGTTTGGTATCGGGAATTGCTTAATTGTCTTTATTTTCTCATCAGAAGGTTTTATCGAACTATTCTGGATGAGGTATCCAAGAAAACTATCTTTTGACTGCAAAATCTGACACTTTTCCCAGCGTATTCGTAAACCATTAGCAGCTGCTACTTCTAAGACTGCTCTGAACTTGTTTAGGCCTTCAATCACATCCTTAGAGGGAATGATGATATCGTCCATGTACACTATAGCTATACCATCTTAAATCAGATCGCATAAAACTACCGATATAAAGCGCGTAAAAACAGCTGGTGAGTTGCTAATACCGAACGGTACGAATAGGAATTCAAACTGCCCATTTTGCGTCACAAATGCAGTGTATTTTCTAGACGCTTCCTCGAAGGGGACATGGAAAATCCATTCTTAAGATCCAGAGTAGTGTACACGCTGGCACTTTGCAATTTATCGAGGACTTCCTTCATTAGTGGCATGGGGAAGTGGTCCCGCACGATCTTCTGATTTAACTTCCGGTAATCACAGCAGTCTCTTTGACCCATTTTTCTTTGCAACCGGCACGACAGGCGACGCGTACTCCGACGTGCTTGGCTGTACTATTTTTTCTCTTAGCCAGTCCGAGACCGAGTCTACTATTTTCTGTTTTGCGATTGCTAACCGCCTTGGGCGCTGATAAACTGGTACGTCATCCTTCAATACTAACTTCATCTTCACCGGGCTTTCCTTTACTCTTTGTGGCTGGTATTTTGCTATAGCCTTGGTTACTTGTTTTCGAATAGACCCGTCTAGATGACCAAGTTCGATTTGCGGTTCTATCTTCGACTCCTCTATATTTAAACAAATATGTTTCAACTCCTCCACAAATAAATCCTTCTCAGCAACTTCTTTAAAAAATGCTTCACCATTCCTAATATTAACTTCGGTTCGACGGAGCAAGTTATTTCCTAGCATGATTGGGTGGCTAATATCCCCTTCGCTAACAACATAAAACGTTACTTCAATTTCAAAACCATCAATTTGTACCCTCTCGTTAAAACGTCCTAACGTGAAAATTTCGCTGCTTCCAATTCCGTACAGCCTTAGTTTTTCTGGAACAAGTTTAACCTCACCTAGGCTGAAGAACACGTCAAAACTCATGAGGCATAGCTCACAGCCCGTATCTACCATTGCAGTTAAAGGTGTCCCACGTACTGTGATATCTTTGAATATCAAACCCGAGCTTTTGTGCACCATATTCGCTGAGATACCTTCCTTCTTTACGCTCTCTGTTCTGCATTTTTGGTTGGACACTGGAAAGAGCGATGGCCAAATCTTTGCATTTAAAACATTTTTACTGCTTAGGGCAGTCCTTTGCGACATGCGCTATTTCTCCACACTTAAAACACCTCTTAATATTACCATCAGTTCCCAGTTTTGGCAACCCTAACTGTGGCTTGTATGATAACCTAGGGTAGATCCGTGTCTTCTCATACACTTATATCTGCTTCTTCAGCTCACTTACGTTATCTGTTTGATATAACACTGCCTTATTCACTCTCAAATCTGGTATACCCTCTATAAAAAATTCAACTATACTTGTTTCGTCCAAATCTATTCGATTTCCAATTTCCATAATGCTGTATAGGTATTCCAGTAGCGATTCGTTTCGATTTAAACATCTATTTTGAATTTGTCGCAGAACTTCATTTTTGAGTGCCTCTCGCAAAGAGTGCCAATCTCGTATTCCCCATTTTCGCAGCACCGTTTAATAATTGTTTCCCGTAGACAAACACTTGGAGTGGTGACCATTCTAGTATCTCACTCATCTCCTCAAATTCATTCACTCTGTGATTCTTCAACCGCACGGTCGTGTTTTTAAAAAGTGAAAAAAAAAACAAACCAAAAAATCATTGTGCTAAAATATTTTTAAACTTGCATATAAAAACAATAATATATTATATTAAATTGTAAAAACAATAACAAATTATTTTAAAAAACAACGGGAAAATAAATTCCTCACATTTCAGCAACTAAACAATAAAATCAATTTCAATAAAACAAGTGCGGTGGCAGTGCATTGTTGTTGTTGTTATTGTGCGTGAAGATTACGTACCCAGCGGGAAAAAAATCTGGAAAATAAAAAATTAAATAAAAACTGCATGAGTGTACCTATCAGATGTAATTCTGAGAAAGAGCTCAGCTCCACTAGAAAAAGTCCTTGGATTTCTGAGGAGGAGTCCTTGAAAAAATCATTGGAAAATCTGTTGTCGCTAAGAGAAAGAAACCGCACGCGCTCGTGTTCGCCACTTATAGTTGTTACAACGGATGACAAACCATCTAACAGTTCAGTTATTGCAGATAAGCCGAAAACACAAGTAGGCATGGACAGGTATGTAACCGTGGTTAAACGGCAGCGAAGCCCAAAATCCGCTCAAATGTCATCTCAGTCAAAAATACCCAAAGATGATAAGACCACCACGACAATGGGTAGTAATAGGTTTGCTATCCTTCAAACTGATGAACCAGCAATACCTAAAAAAACTTTTAAGCCGCCACCAATATATTTGCGAGAGCCTACCTCTAGTGAGTTGGTAAAACAACTTATTACGGCAATTGGCAAAGACAGTTTTAATGTAACATCGGTTAAGCACGGCAGCGACAATGAAACCAAAATCCAGGTCAACCACGAGAATGAATACCGAAAATTGTCTGACGCTCTGGAGAAGGAGAAAAGGTCGTTTTACACATATCAGCTTAAAAGCGCCAAAGGTATTCAGGTCGTTATAAAAGGGATTGACCGTTTTGTAGATACGAATGATATCAAAACCGGATTAGAAGACTATGGTTTTAAAATTAAAAATGTAGTAAACATTAGAAACCGTGAAAAAATTCCTCAACCCGTGTTTAGGGTTGAATTGGAACCAAGAGATGTTGTGTTAAAAAAGAATGAAGTGCATCCAATTTACAACCTTAAATATCTTTTGCATCGTAAGGTTACCGTTGAGGAGCCTCATAAACGTTTAGGGCCCGTTCAATGCCTAAACTGCCAAGAATTTGGCCATACTAAGGCCTATTGTAAGTTGCCCGCAGTTTGCGTTGTGTGTGGTGAACTTCACGGTACATCACAGTGCAAAAAATCTAAGACTGACGCGAGCGTTAAAAAATGCAGTAACTGTGGAGGTAACTATACTGCAAACTACAGGGGTTGCCCTGTCTACACTCACTTCAAGAAGTCAATAACAAATAGGCCATTGATTTTAAATATGCCACCCCAGCAGTCAAACACTATTTCTACAACCAATTTTCCCCAGGTACGCCAGCCAACCAGCCATATAAACGTGCAAAGCCCCCAACAAATTTCTTATGCGAATGTGGTAAAATCCGATAAACCAAAGTTGAATCAGGAGCCCAAGCCTCAAAATTCCGACCAAAACTTTAGCAATCTTGAGGCAACTCTGCAGACTCTTGTTCAATCTATAAATACATTTACGGTTTCCATGACGAACATGATGCAGGAAATGCTGAAAATGCAATCCACCATTTTGCAGGCAATTTTAACAAAATGAATTGGTTAAAAATATGTTTCTGGAACGCAAACGGCATTCGCCAACATAAAAATGAACTTGAGCACTTCCTTATGGAAAAGCAGATCGATATAATGATGATTGCTGAAACCCATTTGACAACCAACAGTTATTTTAAAATTAATGGCTACACATTATATGACACAAAAGATCCCCGTGGAATATCTTGCGGCGGTTCGGCAATTTTGATAAAGACCAGAATTAAGCATTATCTAATGAACGGGACACGTGAGGAATATCTCCAAGCTACAAATATATGCCTTGATTATTTTCATGAAAAAATCGTTATATCCTCGATTTACTCACCACCACGATTTTCAATAACAGAAAACCAATATTCAAATTTTTTCAAATCACTTGGTCCTCGATTTTTAGCGGCCGGCGACTATAACGCTAAACACACTTTTTGGGGATCACGTTTAATTACCTCGAAAGGCCGTGTGCTTTTTGACACCGTTTCCAAAATGAGCTTAGATGTGGTTTCAAGCGGACATCCCACTTATTGGCCGTCAGACCGCCGAAAGATTCCAGACGTTATAGATTTTGGAGTTGCAAAAAATTTTCCTTTAGAGTGGATGCAAGTGGAGCCTTCATTAGATTTGTCATCAGATCAATCACCCACTATAATCTCTGTTTCGTTTCCCCAAGAGATTGGTTCCACGTTGACCGTCAATAGAGTGAATTGGCTAAAATACAAAAAAATTTTTGAGTACACATTGTACTGAAAATATCGCCTTGAGAACGCCTGAGGATATTGATGCGTCAATTAACGATTTTTCTGAAAATCTCAAACTGGCCGTACAGCATGCTACCACTAGTCATTTAAGATCTAGAAATGAGAACAATAGAACTTATTCGTCTGAAATTGAGCAACTTCTGTCAGAAAAAAGAAGAGTCAGAAGAGAGTGGCAACTTCGCAGGTCTCCCCAGCTTAAAACTAGGCTACGGGAATGTATAACTCAGCTAAGAAATCTGCTCCAAATCCACAGAATGGCTTCCCTTAAAACATATCTGGAAAGCCTTGATGGTACTCCTCAATCTGATTATTCCTTGTGGAAAGCGACAAAAGGTTTAAAAAGACCCGTAATAGGTAAGCCACCTTTGCGAACTTCAACTGGCGACTGGGCAAGAAGCGATTCTGAAAAGGGGATGATCTATGTCGATCATTTGAGGAACGTTTTTATTACAAATGATTCAACGAATAATACAGCGGAATTACCGTCATATGCTACTAGACCGCCTGTGGCTTTGAGACTTAATTTTCAAGATGTCGAAAATGTTATCGGTAATATAAACCCCAGGAAAGCTCCAGGCATTGATCAAATTACTGGTAAAATGCTTGAACAGTTACCTCGTGTAGCTAGAAGAGTTCTACTTTTTATTTTTAACGCTATTTTACGCCTTGAGTATTATCCTGCAGAGTGGAAGGTCTCAATGATTACCATGATTCCCAAGCCAGGGAAGGACCTGACAAAGGTAGAATCATATAGACCAATAAGTCTTTTACCAACAATTTCAAAACTATTCGAAAAATTGTTAATGGCGAAGTTGAGTCCAATATTGAATAGCGTGGGATGTATCCCTGATCATCAATTTGGTTTTCGGGCTAAACATAGTACCATAGAACAAACGCACAGACTAGTCAACGTCATAAGACAGACCTTTGAGGAGAAGAAGTATTGCTCAGCTCTATTCATTGATATTTCTCAAGCTTTTGATAAAGTGTGGCACGACGGCTTGATGCACAAAATAAAGCTAAACTTGCCTGCAAATACACACAAGCTTCTAGAAAGCTACTTATATGGGCGGAAGTTTGTTATCAGAGAAGGCGACTTTATAAGCCCAACTCAGCCAATCAAGGCAGGAGTTCCCCAAGGCAGCATACTTGGGCCTACTTTATATTTGATTTACGCTTCTGACATGCCAACGACATCCGGAGTCCACACTTCTACCTTTGCAGATGACACAGCGTTTTTGAGTGTTCATGAAAACCACCAATTAGCTTCACGAAATTTACAGGAATATATTTCAATATTAGAGAAATGGCTAAAACTTTGGAAAATCAAAGTTAATGAACAGAAATGTACTCATGTCACATTCACTCTGTGTAAGCAAACATGTGCGCCTATCCAAATAAACAACACACCTATTCCGCAGCACAGTGAAGTCAAATACCTTGGTATACACCTCGACCGTAGGCTAACGTGGAAGTCTCACATTGAAGCAAAAGTCACTCAGTTGAAACTAAAAGCTGCGCAACTAAATTGGCTTATGGGCAGAAACTCGACATTGAAGTTGGATTGCAAACTTCTGTTATACAACGCAATTCTGAAGCCCATATGGTGCTACGGAATTCAATTATGGGGCACCGCCTCAGCGTCAAACATTGAAAAAATCCAAAGGCGACAAAACAAAATTCTTCGAATGATTACTGCAGCTCCATGGTACGTAAAAAATTCACGAATTCATAAAGATCTTAGTGTTCCGCTGGTAAAAGAGGAATTTTCTAAGTACGCGACAAGGTATGTCAGTAAACTGGAACTTCATCCAAACCCTCTTGCGCGCAATATTCTTAACTTTGGTGGCCACACTCGGCTTAAAAAAAGGGATACCACTGCCACCATCAGATTGCTCAATAGGTGATTTTACCGAAATAGCTCCCGCATAATAAAACTTTTGTCTAGCATTGGCCGGACATAAGAATCATATTTTTATACCCTTCACAAAAATGTAAAGGGTATATATAAGTTTGTGATTCCGTTTGTAATTTCTACAGTTTTTTTTTGCGACCCTATAAAGTATATATATTCTGAATCAGAATTAATGGAAAAGTCGATTAAGCGATGTCCGTCTGTCCGTCTGTCCGCTGTTGAAATACCGTTTCTGAGAAAACCATAAGACTTAGAAACTTTTTTCTTTCACCATTCTTTTACCCCATAGATTCATGGGTTTGCTATTGAAATTCAGTAATATCGGTCCACGTATAGCTGAGATATATTCAAAATTCCGAAAAAAGCCATTTTTTTTTGCATTTTTGTATGAAAATTTTTGAAAACAAAAGTTGTTCGTTTTGCTTCAAACTTCACACACTTATTAAGCATGGTGACTGAAAGACAAAAAATTTTTTTTTTCAGATATCGGTCCGTATATACCCGAGATATAGCCCAAATCGGATTTTAATGAAAATGTCGCACAGGCGAAGCTAAATAACTTTTTTTTGCTCAAAAGCAGTTCTGGTAATAAAATTAAGTTACATAAATATGGAAAATGAAAATTTCCGATCTTAAAAAACTTTTTTTTGCTCAAAAGCAGTTCTAGTAATGAAATAAAGTTATATAAGTATGGAAAATGAAAATTGTCGATATCGGTCTATATATACCAGAGATATAGCCTATACCGGGGTTTTCATGAAAATGCCGCGTAAGCGAACTTAAACAACTTTTTTGTGCTCAAAAGCAGTTCTGGTAATAAAATTAGGTTACATAAATATGAAAAATGAAAATTTCGAATATCGGTCCATATGTACCCGAAATATAGCCCAAATCGGGTTTTTCATGAAAATGTCGCGTAAGCGATCTTAAACAACTTTTTTTTTGCTCAAAAGCAGTTCTGATAATGAAATAAGATTACATAAATACGGAAAATGAAAATTTCCGATATCGGTCCATATATACCCGAGATATAGCCCAAATCGGGTTTTTCATGAAAATGTCGCGTAAGCGAACTTAAACAACTTTTTTGTGCTCAAAAGCAGTTCTGGTAATGGAATAGGGTCATATAAATATGAAAAATGAAAATTTTCGATATCGGTCCATATATACCCGAGATATAGCCTAGACCGGGGTTTTCATGAAAATGCCGCGTAAGCGAACTTAAACAACTTTTTTGTGCTCAAAAGCAGTTCTGGTAATGAAATTAGGTTACATAAATATGAAAAATGAAAGTTTTCGATATCGGTCCATATATACCCGAGATATAGCCTAAACCGGGCTTTTCATGAATACGCGGCGTAAGCGAACTAAAACAACTTTTTTTGCTTAAAAGCAGTTCTAATAGCAAAATAAGGTTATATAGGTATGGAAAATGAACATTTCCGATATCGGTCCATATATACCCGAGATATAGCCTAAACTGCGGTTTTAATGAAAATGTCGCGTAAGTGAACTTAGACATCTTTTTTTGCTTAAAAACAGTTCTGGTAATGAAATAGGGTCATATAAATATGGAAAAAGAAAATATCCGATATCGGTCCATATATACTCGAGATATAGCCTGAACCGATTTTTCCAATAACATTTTTTTTTTTGCTGAAAAGCAGTTCTTGTTATGAAAGAAGGTTACGAAAATAGAGAAAATTAAAATTTCTGATATCGGTCCATATATACCCGAGATATAGCCTAAATCGTGTTTTTCATGAAAATATCGCGTAAGCGAACTTAAACAATTTGTTGTGCTCAAAAGCAGTTCTGGTAATGATATAAGGTTATATAAATATGGAAAATTAAAATTTTCGATATCGGTCCATATATAGTCGAGATATAGCCTAAACCGATTTTTCCATTAAAAAAATTTTTTTTTTTTTTTGCTGAAAAGCAATTCTCGTTATAAAAGAAGGTTACTAAAATACAGAAAATAGAAAATTCCGATATCGGTTCATATATAACCGAGCATATTTAGGTCACATTTTTAATATACTATACATATTCGTGACTATCGTGAAGGGTATTTTAGATTCGGCCCAGCCGAATATACTACACTCTTACTTGTTTAATTTTAAATTTAGTATTAAGATTTGAATACTTATTGCTAGTTCATTTTGAAGATTCAATAAATAAAAATGCTCCAAAAAAAAAAAAAAAAAAAAAAAAAAATAAAAAATCTCCTCAAATTCTAATAGCCACTGAATAATGTCAGGTGTACTATTTCCCGAAAACAGTGACAAACTATCTCCCACGTCTCTGAGACTGTACATGTTTCTCGGTTGGGAAAACTCAACGGCCTCACCACCACTTCCCAACACCGGAGCGTTAGTGACAGCTTCAAGAGAACCGATCTGACTGGTACCACGCTCAGCTCCACATGTCGACCCAGTCGACTCCAGTCCACAATGCTCTAAGTCTTTTTTGTAAATCTTCCTTAAGTCCTTGAGTGTTCAGATCTAATTCACCTAGTTTAGCTCGTAGAGCGTTAGCGCTTAACCCTAATATCTCATCCCGGTTCATGTCTACCAATTTCTCTACTACTACAGTCGTAATCAACTAACATTGGTTGTAACCATAAAGAAGTTACAAAAAATGTTTACTGAAATCCTCAGAATGGAAAGAAATATATAAAAATTAAAGAAAGAAATATATAAAAGAAACAATGATAAAGTATGTTACGCAAAAAAAAGGTATACTTATAACCTTAAAATTTAATTCTCAACAAAAATATTATCTTAAGTTTATGATAATCGACAAATCGATTTAACAATTAAGCAAGTTATAATTATTCCTCAATCGTCTTTTTCTTAAGTAAGATTCAATCATGATTATATAATTTTTCCTTTTATTTAATATTAACCTTCTCTATTAAATTGATCTTTTCTTATTTCTGTACATTTTCAATTTAATTATCTTCTTTTGTATGATATTCTTCGTTAATAAAATTAATTTAAATTAATTTCTTTTTTTATAAAATCTTCTTTAACAAAAATCTTCTTCTTCAACTTCTTTTGTTTAAATCTGCTTCTTTAACTTCTTTTGTTTAAATCTTATTCTTCTTTAACTTCTCCTGTTTAAATCATCTTCTTCTTTAAATTAATCTTCTTTAGTAAAAATCTTCTTCTATTTTTATACCCTTCACAAAAATGTAAAGGGTATTTATAAGTTTGTGATTCCGTTTGTAATTTTTACAGTTTTTTTTTGCGACCTTATAAAGTATATATATTCTGAATCAGAATTAATGGAAAAGTCGATTAAGCGATGTCCGTCTGTCCGTCTGTCCGCTGTTGAAATACCGTTTCTGAGAAAACCATTAGACTTAGAAACTTTTTTCTTTCACCATTCTTTTACCCCATCGATTCATCGGTTTGCTATTGAAATTCAGTAATATCGGTCCACGTATAGCTGAGATATATTCAAAATTCCGAAAAAAGCCATTTTTTTTGCAGTTTTGTATGAAAATTTTTGAAAACAAAAGTGGTTCGTTTTGCTTCAAACTTCACACACTTACTAAGCATGGTGACTAAAATGCAAAAACATTTTTTTTCAGATATCGGTCTATACAGACCCGAGATATAGCCCAAATCGGATTTCTCATGAAAATGTCGCATAAACGAAGCTAAATAACATTTTTTTTGCTTAAAAGCAGTTCTGGTAATAAAATTAGGTTACATAAATATGGAAAATGAAAATTTCCGATATCGGTCCATATATACCCGAGATATAGCCCAAACCGGGGTTTTCATGAAAATGTCGTGTAAGCGAACTTAAACAACTTTTTTGTGCTCAAAAGCAGTTCTGGTAATAAAATAGGGTCATATAAATATGAAAAATGAAAATTTTCGATATCGGTCCATATATACCCGAGACATAACCTAGACCGGGGTTTTCATGAAAATGCCGCGTAAGCGAACTTAAACAACTTTTTTGTGCTCAAAAGCAGTTCTGGTAATGAAATTAGGATACATAAATATGGAAAATAAAAATTTCGGATATCGGTCCATATATACCCGAGATATAGCCTAGACCGGAGTTTTCATGAAAATGCCGCGTAAGCGAACTTAAAAAACTTTTTTGTGCTCAAAAGCAGTTCTGGTAATGAAATTAGGTTACATAAATATGGAAAATTAAAATTTCCGATATCGGTCCATATATACCCGAGATATAGCCCAAATCGGGTTTTTCATGAAAATGTCGCGTAAGCGAACTTAAACAACTTTTTTGTGCTCAAAAGCAGTTCTGGTAATTAAATAGGGTTATATAAATATGAAAAATGAAAATTTTCGATGTCGGTCCATATATACCCGAGATATAGCCCAAATCGGGGTTTTCATGAAAATGTCGCGTAAGCGAACTTAAACAACTTTTTTGTGCTCAAAAGCAGTTCTAATAATGAAATAAGTTCATATAAATATGAAAAATAAAAATTTTCGATATCGGGCCATATATACCCGAGATATAGCCTAGACCGGCGTTTTCATGAAAATGCCGCGTAAGCGAACTTAAACAACTTTTTTGTGCTCAAAAGCAGTTCTGCTAATGAAATTAGGTTACATAAATATGGAAAATGAAAATTTCCGATATCGGTCCATATGTACCCTGTCCATATGTAGCCCAAATCGGGTTTTTCATGAAAATGTCGCGTAAGCGAACTTAAACAACTTTTTTTTGCTCAAAAGCGGTTCTGGTAATGAAATAAGATTACATAAATATGGAAAATGAAAATTTCCGATATCGGTCCATATATACCCGAGATATAGCCTAAACTGCGGTTTTAATGAAAATGTCGCGTAAGAGAACTTAAACATCTCTTTTTGCTTAAAAACAGTCCTGGTCCTGAAATAGGGTCATATAAATATGAAAAATGAACATTTTCGATATCGGTCCATATATACGCGAGATATAGCCTAGACCGGGTTTAACATAAAAGTGTCGCGTAAGCAAACTAAAACAACATTTTTGTGCTCAAAAGCAGTTCTAGTAATGAAATAAAGTTATATAAGTATGGAAAATGAAAATTGTCGATATCGGTCTATATATAAACGAGATATAGCCCAAACCGGGTTTTTCATGAAAATGTCGTGTCAGCGAACTTTAACAACTTTTTTTTGATTAAAAACAGTTCTGGTAATAAGAGGAGTTTATATAAATATGGAAGATAAAAATTTCCGATATCGGTCCATATATACCCGAGATATAGCCTAAGCCGTGGTTGTCATGAAAATGCCGCGTAAGCGAACTTAAACAACTTTTTTCACCTTAAAGCAGTTCTGGTAATAAAATAAGGTTATATAAATATGGAAAATTAAAATTTCCGATATCGGTCCATATATGCCCGAGATATAGCCCAAATCGGGTTTTTCATGAAAATGTCGCGTAAGCGAACTTAAACAACTTTTTTGTGCTCAAAAGCAGTTCTGGTAATTAAATAGGGTTATATAAATATGAAAATTTTCGATGTCGGTCCATATATACCCGAGATATAGCCCAAATCGGGGTTTTCATGAAAATGTCGCGTAAGCGAACTTAAACAACTTTTTTGTGCTCAAAAGCAGTTCTGGTAATTAAATAGGGTTATATAAATATGAAAATTTTCGATGTCAGTCCATATATACCCGAGATATAGCCCAAATCGGGGTTTTCATGAAAATGCCGCGTAAGCGAACTTAAACAACTTTTTTGTGCTCAAAAGCAGTTCTGCTAATGAAATTAGGTTACATAAATATGGAAAATGAAAATTTTCGATATCGGTCCATATGTACCCTGTCCATATGTAGCCCAAATCGGGTTTTTCATGAAAATGTCGCGTAAGCGAACTTAAACACCTTTTTTTTGCTCAAAAGCAGTTCTGGTAATGAAATAAGATTACATAAATATGGAAAATGAAAATTTCCGATATCGGTCCATATATACCGCAGATATAGCCTAAACTGCGGTTTTAATGAAAATGTCGCGTAAGTGAACTTAAACATCTCTTTTTGCTTAAAAACAGTTCTGGTCCTAAAATAGGGTCATATAAATATGAAAAATGAAAATTTTCGATATCGGTCCATATATACCCGAGATATAGCCTAGACCGGGTTTAACATAAAAGTGTCGCGTAAGCAAACTAAAACAACATTTTTGTGCTCAAAAGCAGTTCTAGTAATGAAATAAAGTTATATAAGTATGGAAAATGAAAATTGTCGATATCGGTCTATATATAAACGAGATATAGCCCAAACCGGGTTTTTCATGAAAATGTCGTGTAAGCGAACTTTAACAACTTTTTTTTGATTAAAAACAGTTGTGGTAATAAGAGGAGTTTATATAAATATGGAAGATAAAAATATCCGATATCGGTCCATATATACTCGAGATATAGCCTGAACCGATTTTTCCATTAAAAAAATTTTTTTTTTTGCTGAAAAGCAATTCTCGTTATAAAAGAAGGTTACTAAAATACAGAAAATAGAAAATTCCGCTATCGGCTCATATATAACCGAGCATATTTAGGTCACATTTTTAATATACTATACATATTCGTGACTATCGTGAAGGGTATTTTAGATTCGGCCCAGCCGAATATACTACACTCTTACTTGTTTCTTTATAAAATCCTTTTTTTTATTCTATTTCATTCTTAATGGAACAAAAAATACGTAACTTAACTTTCACTTCTTCTCATCATTTGCCTTAAGTTTACCACTGCACTTCTCTGCGTTTTACGCCACCAATTTCTCTGCTTTTAACATCACCAGCTTCTCTGCTTTTAACATCTTTAACTTTTCTGCTTTTAACACCAATAACTTCGCTGCCATGCGACTGCTCTCACAGCATACCTCTTCTTCAAACTTCACCCAGCAATATACAGCTTATTTACAATACACTTGCACAGAAAATTCGCCAACACGATGCTGCTACTGATCTCATTTATTCTTTTCTATATTAAGCTGCTACTGATCTCATTTATTCTGCTTTCGGTTTTGTTGGTAGTAGACTTATTGGTCTATATGATTCTACCTTGGTCGGATCCTTTCCTGGCTTGGGTATCGTAGTAATCATAGAGACCTTCCACTCTGCAGGGTAATACTCAAGGCGTAAAATAGCGTTAAAAATAAAAAGTAGAACTCTTCTAGCTACATGAGGTAACTGTTCAAGCATTTTGCCAGTAATTTGATCAATACCTGGAGCTTTCCTGGGGTTTTTGTTACTGATACCTTGTTCTACATCTTGAAATGTGAATCGCAAAGACACAGGCGGTCTAACTACATATGGTGGTAGTTCAGATGCATCATTTGTTATATCATTTGTAATAAAAACATTTCACAAATGGTTAACATACACCATCCCCTTTTCTGAGTCACTTCTTGCCCAGTCGCCAGTTGAAGTTCGCAAAGGTGGCTTACCTATTACGGGTCTTTTCAGACCTTTTGACGCTTTCCACAGAGAATAGTCAGATTGCGAAGTACCATCCAGGCTTTCCAAATATGTTTTAAGGGAAGCCATTCTATGGACTTCAAGCAGATTTCTTAGCTGAGTTATGCATTCCCGTAGCCTAGTTTTAAGCTGGGGAGACCTGCGAAGTTGCCACTCTCTTCTGACTCTTCTTTTTTCTGACAGAAGTTGCTCAATTTCAGACGAATAAGTTCTATTGTTCTCATTTCTAGATCTTAAATGACTAGTGGTAGCATGCTGTACGGCCAGTTTGAGATTTTCAGAAAAATCGTTAATTGACGCATCAATATCCTCAGGCGTTCTCAAGGCGATATTTTCAGTACAATGTGTACTCAAAAATTTTTTGTATTTTAGCCAATTCACTCTATTGACGGTCAACGTGGAACCAATCTCTTGGGGAAACGAAACAGAGATTATAGTGGGTGATTGATCTGATGACAAATCTAATGAAGGCTCCACTTGCATCCACTCTAAAGGAAAATTTTTTGCAACTCCAAAATCTATAACATCAGGGATCTTTCGTCGGTCTGACGGCCAATAAGTGGGGTGTCCGCTTGAAACCACATCTAAGCCCATTTTGGAAACGGTGTCAAAAAGCACACGGCCTTTTTGGGGTAATTCAACGTGATCCCCAAAAAGTGTGTTTAGCGTTATAGTCGCCAGCCGCTAAAAATCGAGGCCCAAGTGAATTGAAAAAATTTGTATATTGATTTCCTGTTACTGAAAACCGGGGTGGGGAGTAAATCGATGAAATAACAATTTTGTGATGAAAATGTTCAATACATATGTTTGTTGCTCACATGTCTCGTTCATTAAAGTGTTTAATTCTGGATTTTATTAGAATTGCCGATCCTCTGCAAGATCTTCCACGGGGATCTTTTGTGTCATACAGTATGTAGCCATTAAGTTGATAAGTATAAAAAGATCTTTTAAGTTGATAAGTATAAAAAGATCTTTTCTCTTTTTCCAAAACGTCAGACTATTTTCGGTAATCATTTTCATGGTTTACCTGAATTTTTGTTTCATTGATGTTTCCACGCTTAACTGATGTCACGTTGAAATTGTCCTTACCGAATACCGTAATAAGTTGTTTTACCAGCTCATTAGAAGTAGGTTCTCTCAAATATATTGGTGGCGGTTTAAATGTTTTTTTACTGTATTTGGCTCATCAGTCTGGAGGATTGCAAATCTATTACTTTTCGTTGCTGTAGCGGTATTATCCTCTTTGGATATCTTTGGTTGTGATGATATCTGAGCGGATTTCGGGCTTCGCTGACGTTTAACCACGGTTACATACCTGTCCATGCTTACTTGTGTTTTCGGCTTATCTGCAATAAGTGAACTGGTAGATGGTTGGTCTCCTGTTGTAACAACAATGTTTGGCGAACACGAACGCGTGCGTTTTTTATCTCTTAGAGACAGGAGATTGTCCAATGATTTTTTCAATGATTCCTCTTCAGAAATCCAGAGGTTTTTTCTAGTGGAGCTAAGCTCCCTCTCAGAGTTGCATCTACTAGGTACACTCATGCAATTTTTTTTTTATTTATATTTTTTTTAATATAAAAGTATATAAAAATAATTGTCATAAAGTTTTTCGGTTTTGCAAAAAAAGAATTGAATTGCAAGGTGGGATTCCATGAATCAAGGAGAACATAAGGAATCATGGTTGGGATGGGCGACTGGAGCATACAGCCAACTCCCTCTTTACAAATATGATTGTGAAGTAGGCTACGACTTCAAAAATTGACTTGTCATGTGCCATAGTATCAGGGTGAAGGGTTAGACTCACGCTGGAAAAATAAGAGTCAAAGCGTAGGCTAGTCGGCAAATTAGCATACCTTGATGCCACAATAGGTACATAAATGCATATATATATATATATATATATATATATATATATATATATATATATATATATATATATATATATATATATATATATATATATATATATATATATATATATATATATATATATATATATATATATATATATATATATATATATATATATATATATATATATATATATATATTAGCTTTAGTTGTTAATCCCACGAAATAAAAGTGTTGAGTTTATTTAATTAATTAATGTAGCGAAAGTGGCATATACCCTGATATATTGCGGTCAACTCCCGATCGTATGTGCTATATTTCCTTTGTGCACTGGACAACTTTTTTGAATAAAATCTTAGGGATTGAAGGGTACCATCAACACATTGATGGAGCGCGGCGCCGACAGCGATGTCGGATGCATCGACATATAGCGCTAATTCTGCGTTCTTTACCGGATGTGCCAATAGTGCGGCGTTGCATAACTCGTCTTTGCAGCTAATGAAGGCCGCCTCAGCTTCTTCATTCCACGCTAATACAGTGCAATCATTTTTTATGTTCCCTTTTATAAGCTCTTGAAGTTTTAATTGATTTTTTGAAGAGTGAAGTTAATAGCCAAGTTGTATATATATATATATATATATATATATATATATATATATATATATATATATATATATATATATATATATATATATATATATATATATATATATATATATATATATATATATATATATATATATATATATATATATATATATATATATATATATATATATATATATATATATATATATATATATTTAGCTTTAGTTGTTAATCCCACGAAATAAAAGTGTTGAGTTTATTTAATTAATTAATGTAGCGAAAGTGGCATATACCCTGATATATTGCGGTCAACTCCCGATCGTATGTGCTATATTTCCTTTGTGCACTGGACAACTTTTTTGAATAAAATCTTAGGGATTGAAGGGTACCATCAACACATTGATGGAGCGCGGCGCCGACAGCGATGTCGGATGCATCGACATATAGCGCTAATTCTGCGTTCTTTACCGGATGTGCCAATAGTGCGGCGTTGCATAACTCGTCTTTGCAGCTAATGAAGGCCGCCTCAGCTTCTTCATTCCACGCTAATACAGTGCAATCATTTTTTATGTTCCCTTTTATAAGCTCTTGAAGTTTTAATTGATTTTTTGAAGAGTTGGGCAAAAATCTTTTGTAAAAATTTAGCATTGCTATAAATCTTTTTAATTCTTTGGCAAGCATAGGCTTAGGGAAATTACGGATCGGTGCAACACGTTCAGGAAGAGGTTGTACGCCTTTACTAGTTATGTAGTGACCTAAAAACTTTAACTCCTCTTTTCCAAACTCGCACTTTTCTAAGTTAATAGCCAAGTTGTTATCTCTAAGACGTTTAAAAACTTCGATAAGGTCTTTTCGATGCTGTTCAGCTGATGTTGAAGCGACACAAATGTCATCAACGTATGCAAACGCACAATCCAAACCACGCAAAACCTCGATGATGAGCCTTTGGAAGGTCTGCGCCGCGTTGCAGAGTCCAAAGGTCATGAATTTGAACTCATAAAGGCCAAATGGAGTTATTATGGCTGTTTCAGCAACGTCCTCGGGGTGAACAGGCACTTGATGGAAGGCCTTTTGAAGGTCGATCTTCGAAAATATTTTTTTCCCATGAAGATTGTTGGTGAAGTCAGCTAGGTATGGAAGCGGGTATCTGTCGCGGACAGTTTGGGCGTTTGAAGAACGATAGTCGCCACACGGTCTCCACGAACCATCGGATTTTTGAACCAAATGCAACGGACTGGCCCAATTACTGCTGGAAGGTTGGCAAATGCCAGATGTGATTAAAACGTCGAACTCAGCTCGTGCTGCTGCCAATTTCTCGAGAGATAAACGTCGTGGTCGGGAACTCACTGGCTGGGAACTCACATAAAAAGGCTTGACTGCCGTTATTTGAGCGGTTTTTAGCTGGGCAAAACTAATTGATGATGGATTATTGCAGTTAACGGTATCAATCAGTCGATTGCGGCGTAAATCGATCAATAAATCATAAAATCTTAAAAAATATGCACCAATTATTGGACATGTGACGTCTGCTACTAAAAAACATTATTGAAACTTACGTTTTAGGCCAAGATTTAAAGAGATTCGTTTTTGACCAAAAACTTTTATTGGCGATCCGTTAGCTGTGTATAATTTTGTTGCAGTGGGCTTAATGTCGCTGGATGCTGCAAGCGGGAAATTGAGCTTTTCGTGGCATAGGTTCCGCTATTCGATGCCACGAGCACCTGGCTTCAATCTGATTTTTGAGGAGCGCTGTTTTTTACAGCGCTGATCAAACCACGCTTATGGCGACAAGGACTTCTACATTTTTGCGCTTTTTGGCCATATTTTTTGTGATACCAGCACTCGTCGGTAGTTGCAGTATAGTTGGCATTGCGTACTGGATTGTTTTGCGAAAAATGTTGTGATCGGCCACGAGGCTGAGCTCGGCTGCGGGAGCGTGATCGAGCGGTAAACCGTTCAAACTGCTTAGTGAGATAATCCACAGCAGACCGCAGCTCAGCAATTTCAGCAGGAGCTTGTTTTGTAATGACACTAACCTGACTAGCTGACATAGCATCTACAATAGAGTCCGCAACCTTTGTAAACTCAGCTGCGGTACCGCTAGATGCTGCAACAACTGGTTGCACAGTCTCGGGAAGCCACTTGATCCAAAGCCCTTTAAGAGCCGTTTCTCCTAATGTAGTTCCTGCCACACACCGCATTTCATAAAACAGCTCAGAGGGTTTCTTGTCGCCTAAGGGCAACTCTGAGAGAAGTCGGTTTAACCTGCGCTGCTCACTGTCTGCGAAATGATAGATTATTTTTTCACGAATATACGTAAACCTGTCGCTTTGGGGCATCTCTGCGATGACTTCCGACAATTGCGATATTACACTCGGGTCTAAAGCAGCCAAAACTGTTGCAGTTTTCTGCTTGTCGTTTGAAATGCCTGAAGCCATAAACCAAAAATCCATGGTTGTAAACCATGATTCTATATTTGCGCTGGCCATCTGGGGCAAAGGCAGACGTGCGTATACTGCTGCAACGTTGGCAGTAACTGGGGACTCGGTTCGTGCATGAGTCAAAGTCTCAGTGCTTTCTTGTTGAGTTGCGTCATTGTTCGCAAACGGTTCTAAAAAAACTTCGATGTGTACTGTTACGACCGTTACACACTATGTAACCAGAACAACGGTGCTGGAAAACCTGCAAACAAAAAATCCTCTAGTAGGGGTCACCAATTTAGCTTTAGTTGTTAATCCCACGAAATAAAAGTGTTGAGTTTATTTAATTCAGGTTACTTTATTTTATAAAACCTCTAAAGCTAATATAATTATTTTACTTTAAAAAAAAACAAAAATGAAATGATATTTTAATGCGCGTGCCGAATAAGCGTGTGTTGATCGCGATCACAAAAAAGAAGAATGTTAACAAAGATTAAATCAATGATTCAAGAATGCTATTCTAACGGTATAGTTGATACAGTAAAGAATAACAATTTTCAATACTAATGAAATTTAAAATATGTAAAAATATGATAATATTACAGGGTGCCATATATATATATATATATATATATATATATATATATATATATATATATATATATATATATATATATATATATATATATATATATATATATATATATATATATATATATATATATATATATATATATATATATATATATATATATGAACAGTTTATTTCACGCTTGGGACCAGACAATTGGCCGCCCAGATCGTGCGATTTAACGCCTCTAGACTATTTTTTTTGGGGCTATGTTAAGGCTAATGTCTATAGCGACAAGCCCGCTTCGACTGACGCACTGGAAGCCAACATTGCCAACATTATTCGTGAGATACCGGCCGAAATGTTGGAAAGAGTAGGCCAAAATTGGACTAAGCGGATGGACCATTTGAGGCGCAGCCGCGGCCAACATTTGCATGAAATAATCTTCAAACATTAAATTATATCGACCCAAATAAATATTTCATGCATTTTTCTGAATTTTATGTGTTTTTTTTTTTAAATTTCCGATAGTTCTTATAAAATTACCCATTATATATATAAATAAATAAATAAATATATATATATATATATATATATATATATATATATATATATATATATATATATATATATATATATATATATATATATATATATATATATATATATATATATATATATATATATATATATATATATATATATATATATATATATATATATATATATATATATATATATATATATATATATATATATATATATATATATATATATATATATATATATATATCAGTTTGGTCTATAATTTAATCATGAATCGTCTTACAAACGAACAACGCTTGCACGCTTCTTCCATTTTATGGTCAGTTTAATCGACCTACTGAGGCTTCTATTCGGGCTATTGTATAAAAATTTCACACCAAATTTACATTGTTGGACATTAAACCACCAACACGCTTACGTAGAGTGCGAACTGAAGAAGATATCGCAGCCGTATCGGCCAGTGTTGGTGATGACCGTGAATTATCGATTCGGCGCCGTTCGCAGCAATTGGGCCTCTGTTACTCCACTACGTGGAAAATTTTACGGAAGGATTTGGGTGTGAAGCCTTATAAGATACAGCTGGTGCAAGAATTGAAGCCAAACGACCTACCACAAAGTCAAATTTTTGGTGAATGGGCTCTTGAAAAGTTAGATGAAGATCCACTTTTTTATCGAAGAATTGTGTTCAGCGACGAGGCTCATTTCTGGTTGAATGGATACGTGAACAAGCAAAACTGCCGTATTTGGAGTGAAGAGCAGCCATAAGCATTGCAAGAGCTACCAATGCATCCACAAAAACAACCGTTTGGTGCGGATTATGGGCTGGCGGCATCATTGGGCCATATCTCTTCAAAGATGATGCGAATCACAACGTTACTGTGAATGGTGAGGGCTACCGTGCGATGATAACAAACTTTTTTTTTACCAAAATGGAAGAGCTTGACTTGCATGACATGTGGTTTCAACAAGACGGTGCCACATGCCACATAGCACGCGAAACAATGGACCAATTGATATATATATATATATATATATATATATATATATATATATATATATATATATATATATATATATATATATATATATATATATATATATATATATATATATATATATATATATATATATATATATATATATATATATATATATATATATATATATATATATATATATATATATATATATATATATATATATATATATATATCAGTTTGGTCTATAATTTAATCATGAATCGTCTTACAAACGAACAACGCTTGCACGCTTCTTCCATTTTATGGTCAGTTTAATCGACCTACTGAGGCTTCTATTC
The DNA here is from genome assembly GCA_914767995.1 of Thecocarcelia acutangulata. Taxonomy (NCBI): domain Eukaryota; kingdom Metazoa; phylum Arthropoda; class Insecta; order Diptera; family Tachinidae; genus Thecocarcelia; species Thecocarcelia acutangulata. Next base: position 53,072,367 of record OU612098.1, on the reverse strand, counting down.
GGGCTATTGTATAAAAATTTCACACCAAATTTACATTGTTGGACATTAAACCACCAACACGCTTACGTAGAGTGCGAACTGAAGAAGATATCGCAGCCGTATCGGCCAGTGTTGGTGATGACCGTGAATTATCGATTCGGCGCCGTTCGCAGCAATTGGGCCTCTGTTACTCCACTACGTGGAAAATTTTACGGAAGGATTTGGGTGTGAAGCCTTATAAGATACAGCTGGTGCAAGAATTGAAGCCAAACGACCTACCACAAAGTCAAATTTTTGGTGAATGGGCTCTTGAAAAGTTAGATGAAGATCCACTTTTTTATCGAAGAATTGTGTTCAGCGACGAGGCTCATTTCTGGTTGAATGGATACGTGAACAAGCAAAACTGCCGTATTTGGAGTAAAGAGCAGCCATAAGCATTGCAAGAGCTACCAATGCATCCACAAAAACAACCGTTTGGTGCGGATTATGGGCTGGCGGCATCATTGGGCCATATCTCTTCAAAGATGATGCGAATCACAACGTTACTGTGAATGGTGAGGGCTACCGTGCGATGATAACAAACTTTTTTTTTACCAAAATGGAAGAGCTTGACTTGCATGACATGTGGTTTCAACAAGACGGTGCCACATGCCACATAGCACGCGAAACAATGGACCAATTGAGAGGCGAGTTCGGTGAACAGTTTATTTCACGCTTGGGACCAGACAATTGGCCGCCCAGATCGTGCGATTTAACGCCTCTAGACTATTTTTTGTGGGGCTATGTTAAGGCTAATGTCTATAGCGACAAGCCCGCTTCGATTGACGCACTGGAAGCCAACATTGCCAACATTATTCGTGAGATACCGGCCGAAATGTTGGAAAGAGTAGGCCAAAATTGGACTAAGCGGATGGACCATTTGAGGCGCAGCCGCGGCCAACATTTGCATGAAATAATCTTCAAACATTAAATTATATCGACCCAAATAAATATTTCATGCATTTTTCTGAATTTTATGTGTTTTTTTTTTTTAAATTTCCGATAGTTCTTATAAAATCACCCATTATATATATAAATATATATATATATATATATATATATATATATATATATATATATATATATATATATATATATATATATATATATATATATATATATATATATATATATATATATATATATATATATATATGTGGGATCGGTCCCACAAGGGTTAAGAAGGTCGGACAGACAGAGACAAAGAGAGTACAACACAAGACAGAATTGACAACACGTATAGTGAACACGAATGAATATAACGAAATGTTGAGGAGAACATTGTAAGAAGCTAAAGAGTGAAGACGTAAAGACGGAGAGTTACAATATGTACCTAATGAGAAGTGAAATCATTATAATTGTTAAAACTTAAAATAATAACTATGTAAACGAAAAGTGTTCATCAAAACCTTAAATAATAATACAACTTAATAATAATTTATTTTAAATACCTAGTGTTAAGTTATATCCAATGAATTAATAAACTTGAATTAAATTAACACAGTGTTTAATTAAAAACTAATCAAGTAGAGACATTGTTCGGCAACAACCGGCTACTCTACATATATATATATATATATATATATATATATATATATATATGTAAAGTTGACGCACAATCAGGGCCACTTTGGGGTGTTAAAGGCGCGCGAGTTAATCGAAAAACAATATTACATATATATATATAAATATATATATATATATATATATATATATATATATATATATATATATATATATATATATATATATATATATATATATATATATATATATATATATATATATATATATATATATATATATATATATATTTATATATATATATGTAATATTGTTTTTCGATTAACTCGCGCGCCTTTAACACCCCAAAGTGGCCCTGATTGTGCGTCAACTTTATTATCTCTTCTTCCAACTGGACCGGTATTACGATGAGTTCTTTCGCGGGATCTTTAAATAATACACCATTCTGCAAGAATAAGTCTTCATACCCACCATATTCCAGCACCGCTCTTATAGCCTTAGTGCACTCATCACTCTCCTGTGCGTTCCTTATCTTATGAGTCAGACTGCTTTCAGTAACTAAACAAGCCATTCTGCTAAGGGCATCTACATGCTTCATTCGGGATCCTGATCGATGTTCTATCTCGTATGAGAACTCCTGTAGGTACATGGCCCACCTGGATATCCTGGCTGGGATATATTCCTTGTTCATGGTTTGCCTGAACGCATTACAATCGGTTACAATCCTAAAAGGTAATCCCAGCAGGTAAAACCTCCATTTTTTCAGTGCTTCCACAATCGCAAGTACCTCCAACTTATACGAGTGGTACTTCTCCTCGTACGGCTTGGTTCGACGGCTCATGTTCTCAACCGGATGCAGCTGCAAGTCATCTAAACTTTTTTGTAAAAAAAAGCACCGCGCCGTACCCGAACTTACTAGCGTCGGTATGTATCTCCGTGATTGCATCTGGATCATACAATTTCAGAACTGGGGCGCTAGAAAGAGCCTCTTTTAACTGTTGACAAGATAACAACACTTCTTCAATTATGCGAAATTGAATATTCTTCCTTAAGAGGTCCGTTAAAGGTTTTGCCATAATCGCATAGTCCGTTACGAATTTTCTAAAGTAAGATGTTAACCCAAGAAATCTCTGAACAGCATTCCGATCGGTTGGTATCGGGAATTGCTTAATTGTCTTTATTTTCTCATCAGAAGGTTTTATCGAACTATTCTGGATGAGGTATCCAAGAAAACTATCTTTTGACTGCAAAATCTGACACTTTTCCCAGCGTATTCGTAAACCATTAGCAGCTGCTACTTCTAAGACTGCTCTGAACTTGTTTAGGCCTTCAATCACATCCTTAGAGGGAATGATGATATCGTCCATGTACACTATAGCTATACCATCTTAAATCAGATCGCATAAAACTACCGATATAAAGCGCGTAAAAACAGCTGGTGAGTTGCTAATACCGAACGGTACGAATAGGAATTCAAACTGCCCATTTTGCGTCACAAATGCAGTGTATTTTCTAGACGCTTCCTCGAAGGGGACATGGAAAATCCATTCTTAAGATCCAGAGTAGTGTACACGCTGGCACTTTGCAATTTATCGAGGACTTCCTTCATTAGTGGCATGGGGAAGTGGTCCCGCACGATCTTCTGATTTAACTTCCGGTAATCACAGCAGTCTCTTTGACCCATTTTTCTTTGCAACCGGCACGACAGGCGACGCGTACTCCGACGTGCTTGGCTGTACTATTTTTTCTCTTAGCCAGTCCGAGACCGAGTCTACTATTTTCTGTTTTGCGATTGCTAACCGCCTTGGGCGCTGATAAACTGGTACGTCATCCTTCAATACTAACTTCATCTTCACCGGGCTTTCCTTTACTCTTTGTGGCTGGTATTTTGCTATAGCCTTGGTTACTTGTTTTCGAATAGACCCGTCTAGATGACCAAGTTCGATTTGCGGTTCTATCTTCGACTCCTCTATATTTAAACAAATATGTTTCAACTCCTCCACAAATAAATCCTTCTCAGCAACTTCTTTAAAAAATGCTTCACCATTCCTAATATTAACTTCGGTTCGACGGAGCAAGTTATTTCCTAGCATGATTGGGTGGCTAATATCCCCTTCGCTAACAACATAAAACGTTACTTCAATTTCAAAACCATCAATTTGTACCCTCTCGTTAAAACGTCCTAACGTGAAAATTTCGCTGCTTCCAATTCCGTACAGCCTTAGTTTTTCTGGAACAAGTTTAACCTCACCTAGGCTGAAGAACACGTCAAAACTCATGAGGCATAGCTCACAGCCCGTATCTACCATTGCAGTTAAAGGTGTCCCACGTACTGTGATATCTTTGAATATCAAACCCGAGCTTTTGTGCACCATATTCGCTGAGATACCTTCCTTCTTTACGCTCTCTGTTCTGCATTTTTGGTTGGACACTGGAAAGAGCGATGGCCAAATCTTTGCATTTAAAACATTTTTACTGCTTAGGGCAGTCCTTTGCGACATGCGCTATTTCTCCACACTTAAAACACCTCTTAATATTACCATCAGTTCCCAGTTTTGGCAACCCTAACTGTGGCTTGTATGATAACCTAGGGTAGATCCGTGTCTTCTCATACACTTATATCTGCTTCTTCAGCTCACTTACGTTATCTGTTTGATATAACACTGCCTTATTCACTCTCAAATCTGGTATACCCTCTATAAAAAATTCAACTATACTTGTTTCGTCCAAATCTATTCGATTTCCAATTTCCATAATGCTGTATAGGTATTCCAGTAGCGATTCGTTTCGATTTAAACATCTATTTTGAATTTGTCGCAGAACTTCATTTTTGAGTGCCTCTCGCAAAGAGTGCCAATCTCGTATTCCCCATTTTCGCAGCACCGTTTAATAATTGTTTCCCGTAGACGTACACTTGGAGTGGTGACCATTCTAGTATCTCACTCATCTCCTCAAATTCATTCACTCTGTGATTCTTCAACCGCACGGTCGTGTTTTTAAAAAGTGAAAAAAAAAACAAACCAAAAAATCATTGTGCTAAAATATTTTTAAACTTGCATATAAAAACAATAATATATTATATTAAATTGTAAAAACAATAACAAATTATTTTAAAAAACAACGGGAAAATAAATTCCTCACATTTCAGCAACTAAACAATAAAATCAATTTCAATAAAACAAGTGCGGTGGCAGTGCATTGTTGTTGTTGTTATTGTGCGTGAAGATTACGTACCCAGCGGGAAAAAAATCTGGAAAATAAAAAATTAAATAAAAACTGCATGAGTGTACCTATCAGATGTAATTCTGAGAAAGAGCTCAGCTCCACTAGAAAAAGTCCTTGGATTTCTGAGGAGGAGTCCTTGAAAAAATCATTGGAAAATCTGTTGTCGCTAAGAGAAAGAAACCGCACGCGCTCGTGTTCGCCACTTATAGTTGTTACAACGGATGACAAACCATCTAACAGTTCAGTTATTGCAGATAAGCCGAAAACACAAGTAGGCATGGACAGGTATGTAACCGTGGTTAAACGGCAGCGAAGCCCAAAATCCGCTCAAATGTCATCTCAGTCAAAAATACCCAAAGATGATAAGACCACCACGACAATGGGTAGTAATAGGTTTGCTATCCTTCAAACTGATGAACCAGCAATACCTAAAAAAACTTTTAAGCCGCCACCAATATATTTGCGAGAGCCTACCTCTAGTGAGTTGGTAAAACAACTTATTACGGCAATTGGCAAAGACAGTTTTAATGTAACATCGGTTAAGCACGGCAGCGACAATGAAACCAAAATCCAGGTCAACCACGAGAATGAATACCGAAAATTGTCTGACGCTCTGGAGAAGGAGAAAAGGTCGTTTTACACATATCAGCTTAAAAGCGCCAAAGGTATTCAGGTCGTTATAAAAGGGATTGACCGTTTTGTAGATACGAATGATATCAAAACCGGATTAGAAGACTATGGTTTTAAAATTAAAAATGTAGTAAACATTAGAAACCGTGAAAAAATTCCTCAACCCGTGTTTAGGGTTGAATTGGAACCAAGAGATGTTGTGTTAAAAAAGAATGAAGTGCATCCAATTTACAACCTTAAATATCTTTTGCATCGTAAGGTTACCGTTGAGGAGCCTCATAAACGTTTAGGGCCCGTTCAATGCCTAAACTGCCAAGAATTTGGCCATACTAAGGCCTATTGTAAGTTGCCCGCAGTTTGCGTTGTGTGTGGTGAACTTCACGGTACATCACAGTGCAAAAAATCTAAGACTGACGCGAGCGTTAAAAAATGCAGTAACTGTGGAGGTAACTATACTGCAAACTACAGGGGTTGCCCTGTCTACACTCACTTCAAGAAGTCAATAACAAATAGGCCATTGATTTTAAATATGCCACCCCAGCAGTCAAACACTATTTCTACAACCAATTTTCCCCAGGTACGCCAGCCAACCAGCCATATAAACGTGCACAGCCCCCAACAAATTTCTTATGCGAATGTGGTAAAATCCGATAAACCAAAGTTGAATCAGGAGCCCAAGCCTCAAAATTCCGACCAAAACTTTAGCAATCTTGAGGCAACTCTGCAGACTCTTGTTCAATCTATAAATACATTTACGGTTTCCATGACGAACATGATGCAGGAAATGCTGAAAATGCAATCCACCATTTTGCAGGCAATTTTAACAAAATGAATTGGTTAAAAATATGTTTCTGGAACGCAAACGGCATTCGCCAACATAAAAATGAACTTGAGCACTTCCTTATGGAAAAGCAGATCGATATAATGATGATTGCTGAAACCCATTTGACAACCAACAGTTATTTTAAAATTAATGGCTACACATTATATGACACAAAAGATCCCCGTGGAATATCTTGCGGCGGTTCGGCAATTTTGATAAAGACCAGAATTAAGCATTATCTAATGAACGGGACACGTGAGGAATATCTCCAAGCTACAAATATATGCCTTGATTATTTTCATGAAAAAATCGTTATATCCTCGATTTACTCACCACCACGATTTTCAATAACAGAAAACCAATATTCAAATTTTTTCAAATCACTTGGTCCTCGATTTTTAGCGGCCGGCGACTATAACGCTAAACACACTTTTTGGGGATCACGTTTAATTACCTCGAAAGGCCGTGTGCTTTTTGACACCGTTTCCAAAATGAGCTTAGATGTGGTTTCAAGCGGACATCCCACTTATTGGCCGTCAGACCGCCGAAAGATTCCAGACGTTATAGATTTTGGAGTTGCAAAAAATTTTCCTTTAGAGTGGATGCAAGTGGAGCCTTCATTAGATTTGTCATCAGATCAATCACCCACTATAATCTCTGTTTCGTTTCCCCAAGAGATTGGTTCCACGTTGACCGTCAATAGAGTGAATTGGCTAAAATACAAAAAATTTTTGAGTACACATTGTACTGAAAATATCGCCTTGAGAACGCCTGAGGATATTGATGCGTCAATTAACGATTTTTCTGAAAATCTCAAACTGGCCGTACAGCATGCTACCACTAGTCATTTAAGATCTAGAAATGAGAACAATAGAACTTATTCGTCTGAAATTGAGCAACTTCTGTCAGAAAAAAGAAGAGTCAGAAGAGAGTGGCAACTTCGCAGGTCTCCCCAGCTTAAAACTAGGCTACGGGAATGTATAACTCAGCTAAGAAATCTGCTCCAAATCCACAGAATGGCTTCCCTTAAAACATATCTGGAAAGCCTTGATGGTACTCCTCAATCTGATTATTCCTTGTGGAAAGCGACAAAAGGTTTAAAAAGACCCGTAATAGGTAAGCCACCTTTGCGAACTTCAACTGGCGACTGGGCAAGAAGCGATTCTGAAAAGGGGATGATCTATGTCGATCATTTGAGGAACGTTTTTATTACAAATGATTCAACGAATAATACAGCGGAATTACCGTCATATGCTACTAGACCGCCTGTGGCTTTGAGACTTAATTTTCAAGATGTCGAAAATGTTATCGGTAATATAAACCCCAGGAAAGCTCCAGGCATTGATCAAATTACTGGTAAAATGCTTGAACAGTTACCTCGTGTAGCTAGAAGAGTTCTACTTTTTATTTTTAACGCTATTTTACGCCTTGAGTATTATCCTGCAGAGTGGAAGGTCTCAATGATTACCATGATTCCCAAGCCAGGGAAGGACCTGACAAAGGTAGAATCATATAGACCAATAAGTCTTTTACCAACAATTTCAAAACTATTCGAAAAATTGTTAATGGCGAAGTTGAGTCCAATATTGAATAGCGTGGGATGTATCCCTGATCATCAATTTGGTTTTCGGGCTAAACATAGTACCATAGAACAAACGCACAGACTAGTCAACGTCATAAGACAGACCTTTGAGGAGAAGAAGTATTGCTCAGCTCTATTCATTGATATTTCTCAAGCTTTTGATAAAGTGTGGCACGACGGCTTGATGCACAAAATAAAGCTAAACTTGCCTGCAAATACACACAAGCTTCTAGAAAGCTACTTATATGGGCGGAAGTTTGTTATCAGAGAAGGCGAATTTATAAGCCCAACTCAGCCAATCAAGGCAGGAGTTCCCCAAGGCAGCATACTTGGGCCTACTTTATATTTGATTTACGCTTCTGACATGCCAACGACATCCGGAGTCCACACTTCTACCTTTGCAGATGACACAGCGTTTTTGAGTGTTCATGAAAACCACCAATTAGCTTCACGAAATTTACAGGAATATATTTCAATATTAGAGAAATGGCTAAAACTTTGGAAAATCAAAGTTAATGAACAGAAATGTACTCATGTCACATTCACTCTGTGTAAGCAAACATGTGCGCCTATCCAAATAAACAACACACCTATTCCGCAGCACAGTGAAGTCAAATAGCTTGGTATACACCTCGACCGTAGGCTAACGTGGAAGTCTCACATTGAAGCAAAAGTCACTCAGTTGAAACTAAAAGCTGCGCAACTAAATTGGCTTATGGGCAGAAACTCGACATTGAAGTTGGATTGCAAACTTCTGTTATACAACGCAATTCTGAAGCCCATATGGTGCTACGGAATTCAATTATGGGGCACCGCCTCAGCGTCAAACATTGAAAAAATCCAAAGGCGACAAAACAAAATTCTTCGAATGATTACTGCAGCTCCATGGTACGTAAAAAATTCACGAATTCATAAAGATCTTAGTGTTCCGCTGGTAAAAGAGGAATTTTCTAAGTACGCGACAAGGTATGTCAGTAAACTGGAACTTCATCCAAACCCTCTTGCGCGCAATATTCTTAACTTTGGTGGCCACACTCGGCTTAAAAAAAGGGATACCACTGCCACCATCAGATTGCTCAATAGGTGATTTTACCGAAATAGCTCCCGCATAATAAAACTTTTGTCTAGCATTGGCCGGACATAAGAATCATATTTTTATACCCTTCACAAAAATGTAAAGGGTATATATAAGTTTGTGATTCCGTTTGTAATTTCTACAGTTTTTTTTTGCGACCCTATAAAGTATATATATTCTGAATCAGAATTAATGGAAAAGTCGATTAAGCGATGTCCGTCTGTCCGTCTGTCCGCTGTTGAAATACCGTTTCTGAGAAAACCATAAGACTTAGAAACTTTTTTCTTTCACCATTCTTTTACCCCATAGATTCATGGGTTTGCTATTGAAATTCAGTAATATCGGTCCACGTATAGCTGAGATATATTCAAAATTCCGAAAAAAGCCATTTTTTTTTGCATTTTTGTATGAAAATTTTTGAAAACAAAAGTTGTTCGTTTTGCTTCAAACTTCACACACTTATTAAGCATGGTGACTGAAAGACAAAAAATTTTTTTTTTCAGATATCGGTCCGTATATACACGAGATATAGCCCAAATCGGATTTTAATGAAAATGTCGCACAGGCGAAGCTAAATAACTTTTTTTTGCTCAAAAGCAGTTCTGGTAATAAAATTAAGTTACATAAATATGGAAAATGAAAATTTCCGATATCGGTCCATATATACCCGAGATATAGCTCAAACCGGGGTTTCCATGAAAATGTCGCGTAAGCGAACTTAAACAACTTTTTTGTGCTCAAAAGCAGTTCTGGTAATCAAATAGGGTTAAATAAATATGAAAAATGAAAATTTTCGATATCGGTCCATATATACCCGAGATATAGCCTAGACCGGGGTTTTCATGAAAATGCCGCGTAAGCGAACTTAAACAACTTTTTTGTGCCCAAAAGCAGTTCTGGTAATGAAATTAGGTTATATAAATATGGAAAATGAAAATTTCCGATATCGGTCCATATATACCCGAAATATAGCCTATACCGGGGTTTTCATGAAAATGCCGCGTAAGCGAACTTAAACAACTTTTTTGTGCTCAAAAGCAGTTCTGGTAATGAAATTAGGTTACATAAATATGAAAAATGAAAATTTTCGATGTCGGTCCATATATACCCGAGATATAGCCCAAATCGGGTTTTTCATGAAAATGTCGCGTAAGCGAACTTAAACAACTTTTTTGTGCTCAAAAGCAGTTCTGGTAATGAAATAGGGTTATATAAATATGAAAAATGAAAATTTTCGATATCGGTCCATATATACCCGAGATATAGCCTAGACCGGGGTTTTCATGAAAATGCCGCGTAAGCGAACTTAAACAACTTTTTTGTGCTCAAAAGCGCTTCTGGTAATAAAATTAGGTTACATAAATATGGAAAATGAAAATTTCCGATATCGGTCCATATGTACCCGAGATATAGCCCAAATCGGGTTTTTCATGAAAATGTCGCATAAGCGATCTTAAAAAACTTTTTTTTGCTCAAAAGCAGTTCTAGTAATGAAATAAAGTTATATAAGTATGGAAAATGAAAATTGTCGATATCGGTCTATATATACCAGAGATATAGCCTATACCGGGGTTTTCATGAAAATGCCGCGTAAGCGAACTTAAACAACTTTTTTGTGCTCAAAAGCAGTTCTGGTAATAAAATTAGGTTACATAAATATGAAAAATGAAAATTTCGAATATCGGTCCATATGTACCCGAAATATAGCCCAAATCGGGTTTTTCATGAAAATGTCGCGTAAGCGATCTTAAACAACTTTTTTTTTGCTCAAAAGCAGTTCTGATAATGAAATAAGATTACATAAATACGGAAAATGAAAATTTCCGATATCGGTCCATATATACCCGAGATATAGCCCAAATCGGGTTTTTCATGAAAATGTCGCGTAAGCGAACTTAAACAACTTTTTTGTGCTCAAAAGCAGTTCTGGTAATGGAATAGGGTCATATAAATATGAAAAATGAAAATTTTCGATATCGGTCCATATATACCCGAGATATAGCCTAGACCGGGGTTTTCATGAAAATGCCGCGTAAGCGAACTTAAACAACTTTTTTGTGCTCAAAAGCAGTTCTGGTAATGAAATTAGGTTACATAAATATGAAAAATGAAAGTTTTCGATATCGGTCCATATATACCCGAGATATAGCCTAAACCGGGCTTTTCATGAATACGCGGCGTAAGCGAACTAAAACAACTTTTTTTGCTTAAAAGCAGTTCTAATAGCAAAATAAGGTTATATAGGTATGGAAAATGAACATTTCCGATATCGGTCCATATATACCCGAGATATAGCCTAAACTGCGGTTTTAATGAAAATGTCGCGTAAGTGAACTTAGACATCTTTTTTTGCTTAAAAACAGTTCTGGTAATGAAATAGGGTCATATAAATATGGAAAAAGAAAATATCCGATATCGGTCCATATATACTCGAGATATAGCCTGAACCGATTTTTCCAATAACATTTTTTTTTTGCTGAAAAGCAGTTCTTGTTATGAAAGAAGGTTACGAAAATAGAGAAAATTAAAATTTCTGATATCGGTCCATATATACCCGAGATATAGCCTAAATCGGGTTTTTCATGAAAATATCGCGTAAGCGAACTTAAACAATTTGTTGTGCTCAAAAGCAGTTCTGGTAATGATATAAGGTTATATAAATATGGAAAATTAAAATTTTCGATATCGGTCCATATATAGTCGAGATATAGCCTAAACCGATTTTTCCATTAAAAAAAATTTTTTTTTTTTTGCTGAAAAGCAATTCTCGTTATAAAAGAAGGTTACTAAAATACAGAAAATAGAAAATTCCGATATCGGTTCATATATAACCGAGCATATTTAGGTCACATTTTTAATATACTATACATATTCGTGACTATCGTGAAGGGTATTTTAGATTCGGCCCAGCCGAATATACTACACTCTTACTTGTTTAATTTTAAATTTAGTATTAAGATTTGAATACTTATTGCTAGTTCATTTTGAAGATTCAATAAATAAAAATGCTCCAAAAAAAAAAAAAAAAAAAAAAAAAAAAAAAAAAAAAAAAAAAAATCTCCTCAAATTCTAATAGCCACTGAATAATGTCAGGTGTACTATTTCCCGAAAACAGTGACAAACTATCTCCCACGTCTCTGAGACTGTACATGTTTCTCGGTTGGGAAAACTCAACGGCCTCACCACCACTTCCCAACACCGGAGCGTTAGTGACAGCTTCAAGAGAACCGATCTGACTGGTACCACGCTCAGCTCCACATGTCGACCCAGTCGACTCCAGTCCACAATGCTCTAAGTCTTTTTTGTAAATCTTCCTTAAGTCCTTGAGTGTTCAGATCTAATTCACCTAGTTTAGCTCGTAGAGCGTTAGCGCTTAACCCTAATATCTCATCCCGGTTCATGTCTACCAATTTCTCTACTACTACAGTCGTAATCAACTAACATTGGTTGTAACCATAAAGAAGTTACAAAAAATGTTTACTGAAATCCTCAGAATGGAAAGAAATATATAAAAATTAAAGAAAGAAATATATAAAAGAAACAATGATAAAGTATGTTACGCAAAAAAAAGGTATACTTATAACCTTAAAATTTAATTCTCAACAAAAATATTATCTTAAGTTTATGATAATCGACAAATCGATTTAACAAGTAAGCAAGTTATAATTATTCCTCAATCGTCTTTTTCTTAAGTAAGATTCAATCATGATTATATAATTTTTCCTTTTATTTAATATTAACCTTCTCTATTAAATTGATCTTTTCTTATTTCTGTACATTTTCAATTTAATTATCTTCTTTTGTATGATATTCTTCGTTAATAAAATTAATTTAAATTAATTTCTTTTTTTATAAAATCTTCTTTAACAAAAATCTTCTTCTTCAACTTCTTTTGTTTAAATCTGCTTCTTTAACTTCTTTTGTTTAAATCTTATTCTTCTTTAACTTCTCCTGTTTAAATCATCTTCTTCTTTAAATTAATCTTCTTTAGTAAAAATCTTCTTCTATTTTTATACCCTTCACAAAAATGTAAAGGGTATTTATAAGTTTGTGATTCCGTTTGTAATTTTTACAGTTTTTTTTTTGCGACCTTATAAAGTATATATATTCTGAATCAGAATTAATGGAAAAGTCGATTAAGCGATGTCCGTCTGTCCGTCTGTCCGCTGTTGAAATACCGTTTCTGAGAAAACCATTAGACTTAGAAACTTTTTTCTTTCACCATTCTTTTACCCCATCGATTCATCGGTTTGCTATTGAAATTCAGTAATATCGGTCCACGTATAGCTGAGATATATTCAAAATTCCGAAAAAAGCCATTTTTTTTGCAGTTTTGTATGAAAATTTTTGAAAACAAAAGTGGTTCGTTTTGCTTCAAACTTCACACACTTACTAAGCATGGTGACTAAAAGGCAAAAACATTTTTTTTCAGATATCGGTCTATACAGACCCGAGATATAGCCCAAATCGGATTTCTCATGAAAATGTCGCATAAACGAAGCTAAATAACATTTTTTTTGCTTAAAAGCAGTTCTGGTAATAAAATTAGGTTACATAAATATGGAAAATGAAAATTTCCGATATCGGTCCATATATACCCGAGATATAGCCCAAACCGGGGTTTTCATGAAAATGTCGTGTAAGCGAACTTAAACACCTTTTTTGTGCTCAAAAGCAGTTCTGGTAATAAAATAGGGTCATATAAATATGAAAAATGAAAATTTTCGATATCGGTCCATATATACCCGAGACATAACCTAGACCGGGGTTTTCATGAAAATGCCGCGTAAGCGAACTTAAACAACTTTTTTGTGCTCAAAAGCAGTTCTGGTAATGAAATTAGGATACATAAATATGGAAAATAAAAATTTCGGATATCGGTCCATATATACCCGAGATATAGCCTAGACCGGAGTTTTCATGAAAATGCCGCGTAAGCGAACTTAAAAAACTTTTTTGTGCTCAAAAGCAGTTCTGGTAATGAAATTAGGTTACATAAATATGGAAAATTAAAATTTCCGATATCGGTCCATATATACCCGAGATATAGCCCAAATCGGGTTTTTCATGAAAATGTCGCGTAAGCGAACTTAAACAACTTTTTTGTGCTCAAAAGCAGTTCTGGTAATTAAATAGGGTTATATAAATATGAAAAATGAAAATTTTCGATGTCGGTCCATATATACCCGAGATATAGCCCAAATCGGGGTTTTCATGAAAATGTCGCGTAAGCGAACTTAAACAACTTTTTTGTGCTCAAAAGCAGTTCTGGTAATGAAATAAGTTCATATAAATATGAAAAATAAAAATTTTCGATATCGGGCCATATATACCCGAGATATAGCCTAGACCGGCGTTTTCATGAAAATGCCGCGTAAGCGAACTTAAACAACTTTTTTGTGCTCAAAAGCAGTTCTGCTAATGAAATTAGGTTACATAAATATGGAAAATGAAAATTTCCGATATCGGTCCATATGTACCCTGTCCATATGTAGCCCAAATCGGGTTTTTCATGAAAATGTCGCGTAAGCGAACTTAAACAACTTTTTTTTGCTCAAAAGCGGTTCTGGTAATGAAATAAGATTACATAAATATGGAAAATGAAAATTTCCGATATCGGTCCATATATACCCGAGATATAGCCTAAACTGCGGTTTTAATGAAAATGTCGCGTAAGAGAACTTAAACATCTCTTTTTGCTTAAAAACAGTCCTGGTCCTGAAATAGGGTCATATAAATATGAAAAATGAACATTTTCGATATCGGTCCATATATACGCGAGATATAGCCTAGACCGGGTTTAACATAAAAGTGTCGCGTAAGCAAACTAAAACAACATTTTTGTACTCAAAAGCAGTTCTAGTAATGAAATAAAGTTATATAAGTATGGAAAATGAAAATTGTCGATATCGGTCTATATATAAACGAGATATAGCCCAAACCGGGTTTTTCATGAAAATGTCGTGTCAGCGAACTTTAACAACTTTTTTTTGATTAAAAACAGTTCTGGTAATAAGAGGAGTTTATATAAATATGGAAGATAAAAATTTCCGATATCGGTCCATATATACCCGAGATATAGCCTAAGCCGTGGTTGTCATGAAAATGCCGCGTAAGCGAACTTAAACAACTTTTTTCACCTTAAAGCAGTTCTGGTAATAAAATAAGGTTATATAAATATGGAAAATTAAAATTTCCGATATCGGTCCATATATGCCCGAGATATAGCCCAAATCGGGTTTTTCATGAAAATGTCGCGTAAGCGAACTTAAACAACTTTTTTGTGCTCAAAAGCAGTTCTGGTAATTAAATAGGGTTATATAAATATGAAAAATGAAAATTTTCGATGTCGGTCCATATATACCCGAGATATAGCCCAAATCGGGGTTTTCATGAAAATGTCGCGTAAGCGAACTTAAACAACTTTTTTGTGCTCAAAAGCAGTTCTGGTAATTAAATAGGGTTATATTTTTTTTTTTTTTTTTTTTTTTTTTTTTTTTTTTTTTTTTTTTTTTTGTCATTCATTTATTTATTGAATCTTCAAAATATGAACAAACAATAAGTATTCAAATCTTAATACTAAATACAAAAGTTATTTAAGTCCAGCCACTGCTAGACAAAATAGTTTCATTTCGCGCGAATAATATCGGTAGAATCACCTATTTAACGTTCTGATGGTGGCCAGGGTATCCCTTCTTCTCAACCGAGAGTGGCCGCCAAAATTAAGTATGTTGCGTGCAAGAGGATTTGGGTGAAGTTCCAGTTTACTGATATACCTTGTGGCATACTTAGAGAACTCGTCAGTTACCAGCGGAACACACAGATCCTTGTGAATTCGTGAGTTTCTTACGTACCATGGAGCTGCAGTAATCGTACGAAGAATTTGGTTTTGTCGTCTTTGAATTTTTTCAATGTTAGATGTTGAGGCGGTTCCCCATAATTGAACTCCATAGCACCATATAGGCTTTAAAATTGCGTTATATAACAAAAGTTTGCAGTCCAACTTCAATGTCGAATTTCTGCCCAAAAGCCAATTTAGTTGCGCTGCTTTTAATTTCAACTGAGTGACTTTTGCATCAATGTGAGGCTTCCACGTTAGCCTACGGTCGAGGTAAATACCAAGGTATTTAACTTCATTATGCTGCGGAATAGGTGTATTGTTAATTTGGAGAGCCGAACATGTTTGCTTACGCAGTGTGAATGTAACGTGGGTACATTTTTGTTCATTAACTTTTATTTTCCAAAGTTTCAACCATTTCTCTAATATTGAAATATACTGCTGCAAATTTCGTGAAGCTTCTTGATGGTTTACATGAACGCTAAGAAAAGCTGTGTCATCTGCAAAAGTTGAAGTATGGATTTCGAATCTCGTTGGCATGTCAGATGCGTAAATCAAATATAGAGTGGGTCCTAGGATGCTACCTTGGGGAACTCCTGCTCCGATTGACTGTGAGAGACTTGTAAAGTCACCTTCTTTGATAACAAATTTCCGCTCGTATAAGTAGCTTTCCAGAAGCTTGTGAGTGTTTGCCGGCAAGTTCAACTTTATTTTGTGCATCAGTCCGTCGTGCCACACTTTATCAAACGCTTGGGAAATGTCGATGAATAGAGCTGAACAGTACTTTTTGTCTTCAAAAGTCTGTCTTATGACATTGACTAGCCTATGTGTTTGTTCTATGGTGTTATGTTTAGCCCGAAAGCCAAATTGATGATCAGGGATACATCCCACATCATTAAGTATTGGAGACAACTTCGCCATTAACAATTTTTCGAACAGTTTTGAAATTGTTGGTAGTAGACTTATTGGTCTATATGACTCTACTTTAGTCGGATCCTTCCCTGGCTTGGGTATCATAGTAATCATAGAGACCTTCCACTCTGCAGGATAATACTCAAGGCGTAAAATAGCGTTAAAAATAAAAAGTAGAACTCTTCTAGCTACACGAGGTAACTGTTCAAGCATTTTACCAGTAATTTGATCTATACCTGGAGCTTTCCTGGGGTTTATGTTATTGATAACGTTTTCGACATCTTGAAAGTTAAGTCTCAAAGACACAGGCTGTCTAACAGCATACGGCGGAAATTCTACTGCAGCATCCGCTGAATCATTTGTCGTAAAAACATTTCTCAAATGATCAACGTACACCATCCCCTTTTCGGAATCGCTTCGTGCCCAGTCGCCAGTTGAAGTTCGCAAAGGTGGCTTACCTATTACGGGTCTTTTCAGACCTTTTGTCGCTTTCCACAGAGAATAGTCAGATTGCGGGGTACCATCCAAGCTTTCCAAATATGTTTTAAGGGAAGATATTCTCTGGATTTCAAGCAGATTTCTTAGTCGAGTTACGCATTCCCGTAGCCTAGTTTTAAGCTGGGGAGACCTGCGAGTTTGCCACTCTCTTCTAACTCTTCTTTTTTCTGACAGAAGTTGTTCAATTTCAGCCGAATAAGTTCTATTGTTCTCATTTCTGTGTCTTATATGACTAGTGGTAGCATGCTGTACGGCTAGTTTGAGGTTTTCAGAAAAATCGTTAATTGACGCATCAATATCCTCAGGTGTTCTCAAGGCGATATTTTCACTACAATGTGTACTCAAAAATTTTTTGTATTTTAGCCAATTAACTCTATTGACGGTCAACGGGGAGCCAATCTCTTGGGGGAACGAAACAGAGATTATAGTGGGTGAGTGATCTGATGACAAATCCAATGAAGGCTCCACTTGCATCCACTCTGAAGGAAAATTTTTCGCAACTCCAAAATCTATAACATCAGGGATCTTTCGTCGGTCTGACGGCCAATAAGTGGGGTGTCCGCTTGAAACCACATCTAAGCCCATTTTGGAAACGGTATCAAAAAGCACACGGCCTTTCGAGGTAATTAAACGTGATCCCCAAAAAGTGTGTTTAGCGTTATAGTCGCCGGCCGCTAAAAATCGAGAACCAAGCGATTTGAAAAAATTTGAATATTGGTTTTCTGTTATTGAAAATCGTGGTGGTGAGTAAATCGAGGATATAACGATTTTTTCATGAAAATAATCAAGGCATATATTTGTAGCTTGGAGATATTCCTCACGTGTCCCGTTCATTAGATAATGCTTAATTCTGGTCTTTATCAAAATTGCCGAACCGCCGCAAGATCTTCCACGGGGATCTTTTGTGTCATATAATGTGTAGCCATTAATTTTGAAATAACTGTTGGTTGTCAAATGGGTTTCAGCAATCATCATTATATCGATCTGCTTTTCCATAAGGAAGTGCTCAAGTTCATTTTTATGTTGGCGAATGCCGTTTGCGTTCCAGAAACATATTTTTAACCAATTCATTTTGTTAAAATTGCCTGCAAAATAGTGGATTGCATTTTCAGCATTTCCTGCATCATGTTTGTCATGGACGCCGTAAATGTATTTATAGATTGAACAAGAGTCTGCAGAGTTGCCTCAAGATTGCTAAAATGTTGGTCGGAGTTTTGAGGCTTGGGCTCCTGATTCAAATTTGGTTTATCGGATTTTACCACATTCGCATAAGAAATTTGTTGGGGGTTTTGCACGTGTATATGGCTGGTTGGCTGGCGTACCTGGGGAAAATTGGTTGTTGAAATGGTGTTTGACTGCTGGGGTGGCATATTTAAAATCAATGGCTTATTTGTCATTGACCGCTTAAAATGAGTATAGACAGGGCAACCTCTATAATTTGCAGTGTGGTTACCTCCACAGTTACTGCATTTTTTAACACTTGCGTCGGCCTTTGGCTTATTGCACTGAGTTGTGCCGTGAAGTTCGCCACATACAACACAAACAGCGGGCAACTTACAGTAAGCCTTTGTGTGGCCAAATTCTTGGCAGTTTAGGCACTGAACGGGTCCTGAACGCTTATGTGGCTCCTCAACGGTAACCTTACGATGCAGAAGAAATTTAAGGTTATAAATAGGGTGAATTTCACCTTTTTTCAGGACAACATCCCTGGGTTCTAGTTCAACCCTAAACATGGGTTGAGGGATCTTTTCACGGTTCCTGATATTTACTACGGTTTTTATTTTAAAACCTTTATCTTCCAATCCGGTTTTAACGTCATCAATATCTACGCAAGGGTCAATACCTTTAATAACAACCTGAAGGCCTTTAGCACTTTTAAGTTGATAAGTATAAAAAGATCTTTTTTCTTTTTCCAGAGCGGCAGAAAGTTTTCGGTAATCATTTTCGCAGTTGACTTGGATTTTTGTTTCACTTATTTGTCCGTGCTTCACTGATGTTACGTTGAAGGTGTCTTTACCAATTGCCGAAATAAGTGCTTTTACCAACTCATTAGATGTAGGTTCTCTCAAGTATATTGGTGGCGGTTTAAATGTTTTTTTTGATGCAGTTGGCTCGTCAGTCTGAAGAATAGCAAACCTATTACTATCCGTTGTCGCAGAGGTAATATCGCCCTTAGACATTTTTGGTTGCGATGCTATTTGCGCGGATTTAGGGCTTCGCTGACGTTTAACCACGGTTATATACCTATCCATACCCACTTGAGTTTTCGGTTTATCAACAATAGCTAAACTGGAAGATGGTATGTCATCTGTTGTAACAGCAATGTTTGGCGAACACGAACGCGTGCGTTTTTTATCTCTTAGAGACAGAAGATTATCCAATGATTTTTTAAGTGATTCTTCCTCAGATATCCAGAGGTTTTTTCTAGTGGAGCTAAGCTCCCTCACAGAATTGCATCTAATAGGTACACTCATGCAATTTTTGTTTTTTTAATTATATTTTTTTTAATTTAAAAGTATGTAAAAATAATTGTCACAAAGTTTTTCTTTTGTATAAATTTGCTCTTCTACTTATTGCGGTTTTGCAAGCAAACAAAACTTTAGTGTATAGTTTTTTTCCCACTGGGTAGGTTATCTTCACGCACAATAACAACAAAAACAATGCACTGCCACCGCAATTGTTTTATTGAAATTGATTTTATTGTTTAGTTAATGAAATGTAAGGAATTTATTTACCCGTTGTTTTTTTAAAATAATTTGTTATTGTTTTTACAATTTAATACAATATATTATTGTTTTTATATGTAAGTTTAAAAATATGTTAGCACAATGATTTTTGGTTTGTTTTTTTTTTTTTTGTTCACTTTTTAAAAACACGACCGCGCGGTTGAAGAATCACAGAGTGATATAGGGTTATATAAATATGAAAATTTTCGATGTCAGTCCATATATACCCGAGATATAGCCCAAATCGGGGTTTTCATGAAAATGCCGCGTAAGCGAACTTAAACAACTTTTTTGTGCTCAAAAGCAGTTCTGCTAATGAAATTAGGTTACATAAATATGGAAAATGAAAATTTTCGATATCGGTCCATATGTACCCTGTCCATATGTAGCCCAAATCGGGTTTTTCATGAAAATGTCGCGTAAGCGAACTTAAACACCTTTTTTTTGCTCAAAAGCAGTTCTGGTAATGAAATAAGATTACATAAATATGGAAAATGAAAATTTCCGATATCGGTCCATATATACCGCAGATATAGCCTAAACTGCGGTTTTAATGAAAATGTCGCGTAAGTGAACTTAAACATCTCTTTTTGCTTAAAAACAGTTCTGGTCCTAAAATAGGGTCATATAAATATGAAAAATGAAAATTTTCGATATCGGTCCATATATACCCGAGATATAGCCTAGACCGGGTTTAACATAAAAGTGTCGCGTAAGCAAACTAAAACAACATTTTTGTGCTCAAAAGCAGTTCTAGTAATGAAATAAAGTTATATAAGTATGGAAAATGAAAATTGTCGATATCGGTCTATATATAAACGAGATATAGCCCAAACCGGGTTTTTCATGAAAATGTCGTGTAAGCGAACTTTAACAACTTTTTTTTGATTAAAAACAGTTGTGGTAATAAGAGGAGTTTATATAAATATGGAAGATAAAAATATCCGATATCGGTCCATATATACTCGAGATATAGCCTGAACCGATTTTTCCATTAAAAAAATTTTTTTTTTTTGCTGAAAAGCAATTCTCGTTATAAAAGAAGGTTACTAAAATACAGAAAATAGAAAATTCCGCTATCGGCTCATATATAACCGAGCATATTTAGGTCACATTTTTAATATACTATACATATTCGTGACTATCGTGAAGGGTATTTTAGATTCGGCCCAGCCGAATATACTACACTCTTACTTGTTTCTTTATAAAATCCTTTTTTTTATTCTATTTCATTCTTAATGGAACAAAAAATACGTAACTTAACTTTCACTTCTTCTCATCATTTGCCTTAAGTTTACCACTGCACTTCTCTGCGTTTTACGCCACCAATTTCTCTGCTTTTAACATCACCAGCTTCTCTGCTTTTAACATCTTTAACTTTTCTGCTTTTAACACCAATAACTTCGCTGCCATGCGACTGCTCTCACAGCATACCTCTTCTTCAAACTTCACCCAGCAATATACAGCTTATTTACAATACACTTGCACAGAAAATTCGCCAACACGATGCTGCTACTGATCTCATTTATTCTTTTCTATATTAAGCTGCTACTGATCTCATTTATTCTGCTTTCGGTTTTTGGTTTTACGTATTTATGTTTGTCAAAAATACACTTTTAAATGAGAACTAAAAAGTTTGTATTATTTTTTTTTGCCACAGCTCGTCGTTAATTTATTCGTTTGATTGTCTCTTAAGTACTTTTTTTCTCTCTCTTTGCATACGCCTGTGTTTTTTTCATAAACAGTTTTAATTTTATTGTACGGTTTTTTTCTTTAGGAATTTTTACCATCTAACTAACTGTTCTGTTTTTTTTCACTTCGTTAATGCAATATTTTTTGTTGTTTTAAACTCACTTTGGAATGTTCTAGTATTTACACGCTGTTTTCTATGATTGATAGAGCAATACTTTAGTGTTTTTGAATTGACCTTCACACACTGATTTCAAAAATTTTACAGTTTATGATTTTTGCAAAAGAAATGCAAATGCGGATGAAACTTTATTTTTATTGCGTTCATGTGGGTTTTTTCTCTCTCTAATTTCAGTTCTTCTTTTCCACAAAATTGTTTGCAACTATATTTAGAATTCTTATTTATATTTAGAATTCTTATTTCTTATTTATTCTTTAGGTATATAACCACGGTTATATACCTATCCATACCCACTTGAGTTTTCGGTTTATCAACAATAGCTAAACTGGAAGATGGTATGTCATCTGTTGTAACAGCAATGTTTGGCGAACACGAACGCGTGCGTTTTTTATCTCTTAGAGACAGAAGATTATCCAATGATTTTTTAAGTGATTCTTCCTCAGATATCCAGAGGTTTTTTCTAGTGGAGCTAAGCTCCCTCACAGAATTGCATCTAATAGGTACACTCATGCAATTTTTGTTTTTTTAATTATATTTTTTTTAATTTAAAAGTATGTAAAAATAATTGTCACAAAGTTTTTCTTTTGTATAAATTTGCTCTTCTACTTATTGCGGTTTTGCAAGCAAACAAAACTTTAGTGTATAGTTTTTTTCCCACTGGGTAGGTTATCTTCACGCACAATAACAACAAAAACAATGCACTGCCACCGCAATTGTTTTATTGAAATTGATTTTATTGTTTAGTTAATGAAATGTAAGGAATTTATTTACCCGTTGTTTTTTTAAAATAATTTGTTATTGTTTTTACAATTTAATACAATATATTATTGTTTTTATATGTAAGTTTAAAAATATGTTAGCACAATGATTTTTGGTTTGTTTTTTTTTTTTTTGTTCACTTTTTAAAAACACGACCGCGCGGTTGAAGAATCACAGAGTGATATAGGGTTATATAAATATGAAAATTTTCGATGTCAGTCCATATATACCCGAGATATAGCCCAAATCGGGGTTTTCATGAAAATGCCGCGTAAGCGAACTTAAACAACTTTTTTGTGCTCAAAAGCAGTTCTGCTAATGAAATTAGGTTACATAAATATGGAAAATGAAAATTTTCGATATCGGTCCATATGTACCCTGTCCATATGTAGCCCAAATCGGGTTTTTCATGAAAATGTCGCGTAAGCGAACTTAAACACCTTTTTTTTGCTCAAAAGCAGTTCTGGTAATGAAATAAGATTACATAAATATGGAAAATGAAAATTTCCGATATCGGTCCATATATACCGCAGATATAGCCTAAACTGCGGTTTTAATGAAAATGTCGCGTAAGTGAACTTAAACATCTCTTTTTGCTTAAAAACAGTTCTGGTCCTAAAATAGGGTCATATAAATATGAAAAATGAAAATTTTCGATATCGGTCCATATATACCCGAGATATAGCCTAGACCGGGTTTAACATAAAAGTGTCGCGTAAGCAAACTAAAACAACATTTTTGTGCTCAAAAGCAGTTCTAGTAATGAAATAAAGTTATATAAGTATGGAAAATGAAAATTGTCGATATCGGTCTATATATAAACGAGATATAGCCCAAACCGGGTTTTTCATGAAAATGTCGTGTAAGCGAACTTTAACAACTTTTTTTTGATTAAAAACAGTTGTGGTAATAAGAGGAGTTTATATAAATATGGAAGATAAAAATATCCGATATCGGTCCATATATACTCGAGATATAGCCTGAACCGATTTTTCCATTAAAAAAATTTTTTTTTTTTGCTGAAAAGCAATTCTCGTTATAAAAGAAGGTTACTAAAATACAGAAAATAGAAAATTCCGCTATCGGCTCATATATAACCGAGCATATTTAGGTCACATTTTTAATATACTATACATATTCGTGACTATCGTGAAGGGTATTTTAGATTCGGCCCAGCCGAATATACTACACTCTTACTTGTTTCTTTATAAAATCCTTTTTTTTATTCTATTTCATTCTTAATGGAACAAAAAATACGTAACTTAACTTTCACTTCTTCTCATCATTTGCCTTAAGTTTACCACTGCACTTCTCTGCGTTTTACGCCACCAATTTCTCTGCTTTTAACATCACCAGCTTCTCTGCTTTTAACATCTTTAACTTTTCTGCTTTTAACACCAATAACTTCGCTGCCATGCGACTGCTCTCACAGCATACCTCTTCTTCAAACTTCACCCAGCAATATACAGCTTATTTACAATACACTTGCACAGAAAATTCGCCAACACGATGCTGCTACTGATCTCATTTATTCTTTTCTATATTAAGCTGCTACTGATCTCATTTATTCTGCTTTCGGTTTTTGGTTTTACGTATTTATGTTTGTCAAAAATACACTTTTAAATGAGAACTAAAAAGTTTGTATTATTTTTTTTTGCCACAGCTCGTCGTTAATTTATTCGTTTGATTGTCTCTTAAGTACTTTTTTTCTCTCTCTTTGCATACGCCTGTGTTTTTTTCATAAACAGTTTTAATTTTATTGTACGGTTTTTTTCTTTAGGAATTTTTACCATCTAACTAACTGTTCTGTTTTTTTTCACTTCGTTAATGCAATATTTTTTGTTGTTTTAAACTCACTTTGGAATGTTCTAGTATTTACACGCTGTTTTCTATGATTGATAGAGCAATACTTTAGTGTTTTTGAATTGACCTTCACACACTGATTTCAAAAATTTTACAGTTTATGATTTTTGCAAAAGAAATGCAAATGCGGATGAAACTTTATTTTTATTGCGTTCATGTGGGTTTTTTCTCTCTCTAATTTCAGTTCTTCTTTTCCACAAAATTGTTTGCAACTATATTTAGAATTCTTATTTAGCTTTGTGTTTGAACTTCGTTTCTCTTCTTTAAAAACAGTACACCAAGTTTCATTACACACTATTATGCTCACCAACAAATTTCGGCTGAGTCCCCAAAAATATTATAGTAGAGGTATTATTATTGTAATTCCTACTACTTGGCGAAATAAAGCACTATCACTTAAATGAGTATTCAGGTTTTATTCAATTCAAGTTTTTATAGTTAAGTTAATTAAGTTTAATTAATTTTAAGAAGTTATTTTCTTATGTCTAAGGGTTACAATTTTAAATCTTCTTTACTGCACAAACACTTGGCGGTTAGTTGCTTTCTTGCACGTCTACTTCTTTTCACTGTTCGTCTTCAACTGTTCTTCAAAAATACTTTTCTATGTTTCTCAACAGATAGCTTTGTTTCATTTGTAACTGTTCTCTTCCACTATGTTCGCATGTTCGTTTATAAGATTAAGTCGGTCAGTCTGGTCGCTGAGGGTGATACCCTACGTATATATATATATATATATATATATATATATATATATATATATATAATGTTTACTGAAATCCTCCCAGTGCCAGTGTTGGGTAGAAGCAATTTGAGTATTTTTCTTCGGAAAAAATTGAAATTGGTTGTTGTATTCAAATTATTAAATCAAAAATCGTTACATACTAGTTCATTTCATCTTCGCGATAGAATAAACATCAATATATAGGGTGTTTTTTTAAGCTAGATAGAACTTTAAATTGTAAAAAGTAACACAAAAAATTAAATTTTGATGAAACATTTTTTTTATTTGTTTCAGTATACTCTGACAAATCATCATGAATAGACTCACGCTTGAACATCGCTACGAAATTATCCAAATTTACTTTGAAAATCAGTCGTCGATTTCCCGTTGTTTTATCGCAAAATTGTGTTCAGCGATGAGGCGCATTTTTGGCTTAACGGGTTTGTTAATAAGCAAAATTGCCGCATATGGAGTGAGACCAATCCACAAGAGACCCTACAGACTCCATTACATCCAGAAAAATGCACTGTTTGGTGCGGTTTTCATGCTGGTGGTATCATCGGACCTTATTTCTTCAAAAATGAGGCCGGAGCTCGCGTTACGGTCAATGGAGATCGTTACCGCACCATGATCAATGATTTTTTGTTTGAAAATATGGATGACATTGATCCGGAGGAGATGTGGTTTCAACAGGATGGCGCTACGTGCCATACGGCGAACGCAACCATCGACTTACTGAAATCAAAATTTGGCGATAAGTTGATTTCGAGAAATGGACCTGTCAATTGGCCTCCAAGGTCGTGCGATTTGACACCTCTCGATTATTTCCTGTGGGGCTACGTGAAGTCACTGGTTTATGCTGATAAACCAGCAACAGTTGACGCCTTGGAGGCCAGCATTGTTCGTGTTGTTCGTGACATACGGCCAGCAGTGCTCGAAAAAGTGGCCCAAAATTGGACGTCCAGAATGCGCTTCGTCAAGAACAGCCGCGGTGCCCATATGCCCGAAATCATTTTCAAATGTTAATGTCACGTATTGATCTTTCGAATAAAAAAAAATTTTGATTACAATTTAATTTTTTGTGTTATTTTTTACAATTTTAAGTTCTATCGGGCTTAAAAAAACACCCTATACCTAACAGACAGCAAAGATCATACGTTGCACTTTATCTTCAGTTTCATCGATCAAACTTCTTAAATTTTGATACTTTCCGTAGAGTTTGTGGCGAAGTAAACAGATATTATGATCTCATCGACTTATCTGACAATGTTACTAAGAGCAGACTTCTTTTGTATTTAAACTCTAGTGATTATATTTATAACTGCTAGTAGTTTTCTAATGACATTTTTGTTATATTAATTCTATCTATTTCCTTGTTATACTGATTTCTCAGCTGTTATTAACCATTTAGCTGAAATAAATAAATAAACACCATCACTCTCCGTCGCCATCCAACGTTGGCAACTACTTTCAGGAGAATTCAAAACTCTCCCTCGACTACCAA
The DNA here is from genome assembly GCA_914767995.1 of Thecocarcelia acutangulata. Classification (NCBI taxonomy): domain Eukaryota; kingdom Metazoa; phylum Arthropoda; class Insecta; order Diptera; family Tachinidae; genus Thecocarcelia; species Thecocarcelia acutangulata. Next base: position 53,045,799 of record OU612098.1, on the reverse strand, counting down.
CCTGACGATGAGGCAAACCGGGCAAAAATGAACCACTCAAGAGTAAAATGTAAGGAATTAAAAACTCCCAACTAACCACTTGTTCGTTACTTCGCCACGGCTGTGATCACTCGAAAACAAGATTCTTTGAAGTAGAATTAAAAACTTTGGTTTCAAGGCACGTCTTACCTGCAGGCCAGCCACTGCCCAAACTGCCATGAACATGCTGATGCTCGTGTTTTTATACTCTACGCTGAGCACACCTACACGTACTAACATCTACGTATGTACGGCTGTGTTTTGCAAACAATCCCTCATGGTTGATATTTATTCATTGTGTGATTGTGCCATCTACGCTGACCGTTAATTTTAAATACAATTTTAAAACTTAGAAATAATTTAACCTACATTACATGTAACTTATTATACTAAATTAATTATTAATTCAAAAGCAAATATAACAATACTTCTTGCGTTAATAATAATAACTGAAATATCCAAATGAATAACTGAATAAATACAAATATATTAAAAACGGGAACACGACACGTGTGTTGCTGCAAACTCCTGAGATACGCCAAAAAGGAAAATGTTCAATATATTAATTTATTTTTTACTACGTCAAGTGTGGGATAGCGATACTATACATTTGTCAAAATCCAGTACTATACTTTAAACAAGTACAAAAAACCAAATCGACTCTTATTTTCATACAAGTGCCCTTCAAAAAACGATACATACAACCACACTTTGTCGTGTGTACTAATGCAGAGATTTGCAATTATACAATAAGTGTTTTTATGTGCGCAATTTTTAAACGACATTACTTAATATAATTCGTATTTTTTCCCGCTCTTCTTATGTTGCTGTATTTAATTTTTGTTTTCCTTTTTATATACTTACTTATTTTGTATTATTATTCACTCCCTTAGGAATAAATAAAGCATCTAAGCCCGGTCTTTGGGGTGGCACTATTTCAACTTTGGAATTTAAAGTAAACATTACACAGGAAATGAACGGAGTAGTTTACACATGTCAAAGTGCCAACGAGGCACTGCAGCGTAGTGTTCATGAAGCTATAAGTCTGGATGTTCTGTGTAAGTTTTTTCATTCTTTGTTTTTTACTACATAATAAAAAATTTAAGGAAATGTATAAATTGTATACTCATATAACTTTCATTCTATCTTCTCTTGTTCTATTGTCGCACATTTTTAGATGGCCCCAAGTTCGTGCCACCACCCTCGTCAACGGCAGTTGGTGTAGAAGGAGAATCACTACTGGTTGCTTTGCAGGCCAATGCCAATCCCACAAAAATTTCTTACACGTGGTCAAAAAACGGCCAAACTTTGCCAAGTGGTGTCAGTGAAGTAGAACCACGCATCTTTGCTGAAAGCTCAAGATTGAATTTTACAAAATTGCGTCGCAATGATGCTGGATTGTACGTTTGTGAAGCACGCAACTCCCAGGGCATAGCACAAATAAACGTGACCGTAGTGGTCGAATGTATGTTACGTCATTAATTTTTTTAGCTAGAAACAATCATATACTTACTCACTTTTTTTGTAGATGGCACAACAATAAAGTCTGTTTCGGAGAATGTCATTGTAAATCCGGGTGAAGATGCCATGCTTTCTTGTACAGTTGAGGGTAAACCATTAACGGGAGATCATGTAAAGTGGGAAAGATTAGGCTATGATATGACCATAAAAACCTCTTCAACATTTGCCAATGGTACCTCGTATTTGCACATAAAAAATGCTCAGCGTGAAGATGTTGGTAACTTTCGCTGCATTGCCGACAATCGCGTTGCCAATCCTACCAATCGCGATGTTTTGCTGGTAGTTAAGTGTAAGTCAAATGGTGTCGGAAATATGTATTGAGAATTTAAAAAGAAAAATGTTCTAAAACAAGTAAGAGAGTGATATATTTGTCTGGGCCGAATCTAAAATAGCCTTCACGATAGTCACGTTCATGTTTGAACTAAATATGCTCGGATATATATAGAACGATATCGGAGAAAATATATTTTCGTCTTGTAATCACTATTCCAAAAAACGCTACATTTTCATGAAAAACCTGATTTGGGCTATATCTCGGGTTTATTTGGACCGATATCAGAAATGTTCATTTTCCATATTTATATAACCTGATTTAATTACCAGAACTGCTTTTAAACAAAAAAAGTTGTTTCAGTTCGCTTACGCGATATTTTCACGAAAAACCTGGTTCAGGCTATATCTCGGCTATATACGGACAGATATCGGAAATTGAACGGGCTTAAGTAAAAACCGTAATAGGTGAACAGAGTGATTTTGTATAAGTTAAGATGCGTCAAATAGTTTTATCAATTATATGATATTTATTGAACTATTTTAACGTTTCGTGGTGTTTCCAACCAAAATTAGGTTTTTAATAAAACAATCCTGTTCGTTGCCAAAATGTGACTAACTCTTTATTATCATTCTCTTTCTTACATTAAGTTTGGGTGTTGCCAGATGACTAAATATTTTCATTAATTATTTCCAATTGGAATCTTTACGTTACTGAAATATTTATTTTACGTAATGGTAACTTCCCTCCCTCTTAAGATCGTAGCGTCTCGTTGCGATAAAAGTTAATTCGATAAAAATTTTCAATATGAATTTAATTACAATATTAATTGAAAACTTAAATTTAAGAATATTTTCATTGATTTATTTTATAAAATTACGTGTAGTTCCACAAAAAAACATATTAAGTTTAATATAAACTAAAATACATCATAATAACAAAAAATTCTTTCAAAATAACTTTAACCTGATATTAATACTTGCAAAATTATGCATTGACATATATATAATAAAATGTTTAAGACTTTTCATGTTACAGATCATCTTATATTATTTTTATGCACTCTTTTACCATCTATTAAAACCTGCGTCCCTAAATCCTTTTGAACTATCTTTTCCAAATAAACTTTTTCAAATTTATTGCCCAACCTTTTATTTCTGCGAACAAATACCACATCTCCTTCATTAAAACATCGCTTTGCAATTTCTGATTCTGTCTCAATATTTGATTGTGCAGCTATAATTTTCTGATGAATGTTTTCGAATGCACTTGTTTCAAAGTGTTGGTGAATATCTATTGGTTTTGCTTGAGTAACGGAGTGGATGGTTCTATTATATTTATAAGTAGCTATTAGTATTAAATCCGAAATGTCATTAATATCGCATTGTGCTCTCAAACATCTTGCGATTTCAAGCAAGGTCGAGTGAAATCTTTCCACTTGGCCATTACTTTCACTATGTAATGGAGGTACAAAAAATTGATCTATCCCAAAAATATCCCTAAGCAAATTTCTAATTGTGTTTGATTGAAAAGATTTCTCGTTGTCGGAAACCAAAAGTCTTGTGTTCTTAAAACTGTTGAAAATTTGCAAAAGTGCAGTCTTAACGTCAATTATTGCCCTGGAAGTTATTGGAATAGCTACAGCAAACTTAGAAAATTTATCCAAACAAGTGAGAAAATGAGCTTTGCTTGTTGAAAATATGTCTATATGGAGTATTTCGCCGGGAAAAGGTGGTACTGGTGAGGCACCAATTAATGGCTGTAAAGGTTTCCTGTTGTATTTATTTTCTAAACAAATTTTGCAATTTTTGATAATAGTTCGAAGCATATGCTTAATTTTTGGGAAAAAATAGCTAGAGGTAATTTGTTTATAATTTTCTGCGATAGATCTATAGGCGCGATTGTACTCAAGATTTAAAACTTCCAATTGATCATCCTTATTTGTTATATCAATCACGATGCTCTCTGTATGGATGAATCTTGCGAGTGTAAAGTGGTCAAGTATATCGTTCTGAATTTCTGCCAAAGTGCCTAAATCACAGTATATGCCGTTGACAACTTGGGGACTTACACAAGTTTGCAAACTTAGTATTAGACTCTGAATATCACTAAACTCAACTGTGTGTCTCCTAAACTTTCGAAATAAAATTTTTGTAGACTTAGTGTTAGCTGCGGCTTTACTGATAAGTAATTGATTTAAAAACTGATTTACAGGAGCCTTTATTGATTTTATGGTTTTTGAAAACGATATCTCGCTATGAACTGTTCCAGAATCCGTGTGTGAAAAATTATTCATGTACTGCCGAGACAGTGCGTCAGCTACGACATTTTCCTTCCCCGGCTTATAAAAAAAAAATTGGGCTAAAGTCAGCTATAAACGCTTGCCATCTTTTAATTTTCGGGTTTGGATTTTTATCTGAAGTAGCGAAAGTGAGTGGCTGATGGTCGGTAAATATATGAATGTTTTTGGCGCCATACAAGTAATGCCGCAATTTTTGCGACGACCATACGATTGCAAGCAGTTCTCGCTCATTTGTCGCATAAGTTTGTTCTGCAGACGAAAGCGTGCGTGATATCATTGTAATTGGTTTGCCATTTTGCGACAGTACGGCTCCTATTGCATTAGAGCTAGCATCAGTCGTTAGTTCGAAGGGCTTATCGAAGTCGGGATGCTGAAGAAGCACATCCTCTGAAGCTAATAAGCGTTTGACTTTTTCGAATGAATCGGTAGCTTCCTTAGACAGTTGTATTTTAACTTTTTTTGATGCTCTTGAACCAATATTTCCATTGTCTCCACGCAGGTACGCAGTAAGTGGTTTAACTATAGCAGTAAGTGGTATAACTATATCAGCATAGTTTTAAATAAACCTTCGGTAGTATCCCGATAGCCCAACAAATGATCTCAATGCTCTTAAGGTTTTAGGTGTTTGAAAATTCAGTATGTCACGAATTTTTTCTGGAGATGTTTTTATTCCATTTTTAAAAAAAAAAGCCAAGAAATTCGACCTGAAGCTTAAAAAACTTTGATTTCTCCGTTGATATTTTCATGCCAGCGCCTGCTAGCTTTTGTAATATTTTATCGACGTCGCGAATATGGCTTTTTGCATTTGGCGAATATATGATTACATCATCCATGTAAACAAAGCAAATTTTGCCTATTTCTTCTCGGAGGATATCATCAATGGCTCGTTGAAATATACTGGGTCCATTTTTAAGACCAAACGGTAGACGGCAGAATTCGTATTTGCCGTTATTTACACTAAAAGCGGTTTTGTGCCTATCTTTTTCAGCTAATACGATCTGATGAAACCCTGATTTTAAATCGAGCGTTGTAAAATAGTGTGATTTTCCTAAATTTGATAGAATTACGGTAATATCGGGCATTGGATACCGATCTGGAATTGTAAAATCATTGATTTTACGAAAGTCAATTACCATTCGTAAGTTTTTTCTACCGTTACAATCTAATCCCTTTTACTGACAACATGAATTGGCAAATTATATGGAGAAGAAGATTTCCGTATAATACCGTCTTTGAGAAGACTTTGTATTTCTCCGTTTATAAATTCAGATGCGGAAATAGGGTACGGATAGCTACGAGAATAGATGGGTTCCTGTTTGGTTAAATTTATTGTGGCTTCGACCTGCGTGTTTGCTGGCAGTGATCTGTCAGGATCTGCAAATGTATCTATGTTATTTTTAATGAGAGCTTTGAATTCATTTTTTAAATTGAGAGGAACATCGCTACTATCGTATTCGATTGCATTAACTTGATTGCATGAAAAATGGTTAATTGTTTCTTCTCCCAATTTGTGAGAAAGAACTCCATTTCTGGTGTCAATCACAGCTTCAATTTCTTTCAAAAAATCATACCCTACTATTCCATCAAAGGAAGTTAGACACGGTAATATAAAAAACGTTGTTCTGTAATTAAGCAGACTTATTTCACATTTCTGATTAATAAATGTAAATCCATTTATAGATTTTATACGAAATGGAGATTTTACCGATTCAACTCCCTTCAAGAAATTGAAATTTTGAATGTAATTTTTCGATGTTCCTGTGTCGACCAAAATATTTAGCTCTTGACCATTAATTGAGTTTTTCACAATATATGGCAAGAGCGATCTTATACTAAAAAATTCAAATTATCAACAATATCATTCTCAGTCTCGACAGTAGAGAAATCTTCACTTCCATGAATGCTCTCGTCGGATTGATAATTTTCAACGTAATTAACACTCTGCAATTTCTGAGCCGGAGACTGGCCTGAATTGTGGCTAACATGTAGCCTTTTTGGTCGGTCTACCTGAACAATGCGTTTCTGCCTACTGAAATCAGGATTGAATTTCTGCTGCTCAACGCCTACTCTATTTGAAGATGGATTTGGTTTTCGAAAATATGAAGTTCCTCTATCAATTTCCATTGGGACTGGCGTATCATGTTGTAAATTTTGATAAAAATTCGGATAATTATGGCTTATCGCTTGACCTGGAATATTGTTTAAACTTGGCAATTGTGACCGGGAAAAATTTCTGGAGTTAGCAAAAGCATTAGCAAATTTATACCTCTCCTGATTTTGCTCTAATTCTTGAGCCACTGCCAATGCAGAGGGCAAATCTGGTGGGTTTGCTGAAAAACAAATATCACACAACGGCTTACGAAGGCCTGAAATAAAGACTCGTAAAGCGTTCGAACGTGCCCGATCATTCAAAGCTTCTATTACTTCCTGCCTACCTGAGTTAGTCATTAAAATCTTGTTAACAATAAGACTTAATTGTTTATTCACCTTATCGTAATATTCTGTGATAGATAGCTTTCCTTGACGTAAAATACTTAACTCATTCTCTAATAAGTAAAGTGGCCTTTTGTCTGAGTATGATTGATCCAAACGTAAAATGATTGCTTCAAAATTAAAAATTGTATTGAATGCGCTCAAAGTCGAATTTGCTTCGCCAGTTATTTTATTTCTTAAAATTCCCAGTGCTACATAATATGTTTCGGAACCCCTCAAGTAATAGTTCATAGCAAAACGCGCGGCTTCCGTCCAAGCTGGATACTCACTTGAGTCTCCGCTAAACTGTGGAAGAGATTTAATAAGATCTAAATTTATCTTATTGCTGCTAATACCAGGTACAATAGTAACAGGTGTTAAAGGTTCCACTCGACTTGGCTGCAGTTGTTTAATAGCATCTGATAGACTTTTAATTTGATCCAAAATTTCTGATTTTGACACATCCACTGCTGTTTCAAAAAGACTTAATACATCGTTCCTATTCATTTTATTTGATAGTTGTTTAATGTCTATTTTATGAATAGGATATTATATTTCAGTTTTCCAAAATTTTCCCTAAACCAACAATAATAGCCGTAAAATTATATAAGTATTTACAAACTGTTTAAAAAGTAGTATTGAATAATAATATTTAAACTGTGTTTAAAATTTCTTCTTATTTTATAGCAATATTGCAAACATGAATTAACATCAAAAGTAAAAATATCATAGAACGCATGTAAAGGATTAATTCATAATTGCAAAAGTACAATAAAATTCAAAGAGTGAAGAGAAAAAGTCGATGAGAGATGTTTTATGTTTAATAGTGATAAAGAGGCTTTTATATCCAACACGTTTCTCTATATTGTAAAGCAATTAATAGTAATAATATGGAAAATTATTAAAGAATGTTAAGAGAGAATAATTCTTATGTTGTAAAGCAATGAATAATAATAATATAAACAATTTTAAACAAATTTAAGAGAGAATAAATGATAATACTTAATAAAGGTAATATAATATAGTGTTGATCCCGTTTCAGATCTGCTTGGCACTCTATGTTTAAAAAGTTAAGAGAATATTTATGTTTGCATCTTCGATCTTTTCAGCTTATCACCAATTTTGATGTAATTGTCATCTTCTTTTTAACTGCATAAAAAATTAACAGATTTGTGTGGATTCTAAAATTTTTATTCTGTTATTTATTTTTAATGTTTTAATGATATGTGTTTTAGATTTTTAGAAGTTTATATTTAGTTGTTTTTTCTTGGAGTTTATTTTTTAGAATTGTAATAATCTATTATAGTGTTGTCTTTCGTCATATAAAACTTATGACTGTCATAAATATTGCATTATGCAAAAAATTTTCCACGTGGTTCCTTATAGGTACTAATAATTTTTATTAAATATTATAGTTTTTTTTTTTTAATTCACACAAATATAGAGTCTTTCAAATAACACGTTGGGCGCCAGTTAAGATGCGTCAAATAGTTTTATCAATTATATGATATTTATTGAACTATTTTAACGTTTCGTGGTGTTTCCAACCAAAATTAGGTTTTTAATAAAACAATCCTGTTCGTTGCCAAAATGTGACTAACTCTTTATTATCATTCTCTTTCTTACATAGATTCTTACATTAAGTTTGGGGGTTGCCAGATGACTAAATATTTTCATTAATTATTTCCAATTGGAATCTTTACGTTACTGAAATATTTATTTTACGTAATGGTAACTTATAAAAGAAAAACTTTGAGACATTTTTTTTAATACCGTTTTAAATTGTAAATAAACAAGTAAGCATATTCGGCTGGGCCGAATCTAAAATACCCTTCACAATAGTCACGCATATGTAGAGTATATTTAAAAATTTAAATTAATGTGTTATATATGAACCGATATCGAAATCTTCCATTTTGTGTATTTTAGTAACCTTCTTTTATAATGGGAATTGCTTTTCTGCAAAAAAAAATGTTAATGGAAAAATCGGATTAGGCTATATCTCGGGTATATATGGACCGATATCGGAAATGTCCATTTTCCATATTAATATAACCTTATTTCATTACTAGAACTGCTTCTAAGCCAAAAAAAAAGGTGTTAAAGTTCGCTTACGCGGCATTTTCATGAAAAACCCGGTTTAGGGTATATCTGGGGTATATATGGACCGATATCGGAAATTTTCATTTTCCATATTTATTATCCTTCTCTTATTACAAGAACTGCTTTTAAGAAAAAAAAATTTTTTTCATTAAAAACCCGGTTTAAGTTATATCTCGGGTATATATGGACCGATATCGGAAATTTTCATTTTCCATACTTATATAACCTTATTTTATTACCAGAACTGCTTTTAAGCACTAAAAGTTGTTTAAGTTCGCTTACGTCGCGTGTTCATGAAAAACCCGAATTAGGCTATATTTCGGGTATATATGGACCGATATCGGAAATTTTCATTTTCCATATTTATATAACCCTATTTCATTACCAGAACTGCTTTTGACCACAAAAAAGTTGTTAAAGTTCGCTTACGCGGCATTTTCATGAAAACCCCGTTCCAGGCTATATCTCGGGTATATATGGACCGATATCGGAAATTTTCATTTTCCATACTTATATAACCTTATTTTATTACCAGAACTGCTTTTAAGCACTAAAAGTTGTTTAAGTTCGCTTACGTCGCGTGTTCATGAAAAACCCGGATTAGGCTATATCTCGGGTGTATATGGACCGATATCGGAAATTTTCATTTTCCATATTTATATAACCTTATTTCATTACCAGAACTGCTTCTAAGCAAAAAACGTTGTTTAAGTTGTAGTAATAATATTTTTGGCCAACGTATTTTGTTAATTGTTGTAGTATATACTTAGCTGGTGAGGCCTAACTTTTTTTATGTCAATAAAAATGCAAAATCTTTATTACATATTTTTCCCAACGTTTCGTGAATTTTATGTTCACTTCTTCAGGGGATTTTGTCTATTTTAAAAAGAGAGTTTTTTATGAAATTACATTAATATCTTAAGTAGAAAACAATATTTGAGAAACTTACATTTTTGTGATTTTAACATTAAACACAAAATTATTAGAATTATATTTTTAGTCAAGTAATAAAACATTTATACACTAATTTCCTTACGCACTATTTTTATACCCTTCACAAAAATGTAAAGGGTATTTATAAGTTTGTGATTCCGTTTGTAATTTCTACAGTTTTTTTTTGCGACCCTATAAAGTATATATATTCTGAATCAGAATTAATGGAAAAGTCGATTAAGCGATGTCCGTCTGTCCGCTGTTGAAATACCGTTTCTGAGAAAACCATTAGACTTAGAAACTTTTTTCTTTCACCATTCTTTTACCCCATCGATTCATGGGTTTGCTATTGAAATTCAGTAATATCGGTCCACGTATAGCTGAGATATATTCAAAATTCCGAAAAAAGCCATTTTTTTGCAGTTTTGTATGAAAATTTTTGAAAACAAAAGTTGTTCGTTTTGCTTCAAACTTCACACACTTATTAAGCATGGTGACTAAAAGGCAAAAAATTTTTTTTTCAGATATCGGTCCATATATACCCGAGATATAGCCCAAATCGGATTTTTAATGAAAATGTCCTGTGGCACGGTATTCTGATACATTCGCTGAATCATAATTTTTTGTCTAGCATTGGCTGGACTTAAAGAAAAATTTTAAGTTATTAAGATTTGAATAATTGTTGTTAGTTCTTTTTGAAGATTCAACAAATAAATAAAAATTGATAAAAAAAAAATCAATTTTTGCTATTCAAATTGAAAGACAAGATAAAGTTAACATTTATTTGTTTGTTTTAGCATTGATTTTCATACAGTTTTGAATTCATCTTCAAAATATATGTTTGCATATAATAGTAACTATTTTTAGTTTAACACTATGATTCAGATGAGAATTGTAAGTGATAGCTATATCATTATTAATTGCTTTTGTGAAAAATGCAATCCTGTTCCATTAAAAAATCTTATTGTTTAAATAAATTTCTCAAAGTGTTATGATATCAAATCTCTTGCCATATTATTTGTCACTTTATAAGGCTTTATATACGTGCAACTGTGTGTGAATGCACGTATTATATGAATTGATAAGTTTTAATACAACATGTGAAGTGTCTTTAAATAATTATATATATGAAACGCTAATAATTCAGTTTGGTAATTTTTTGTTTTTTTGTAATTACTGGGATGTTAAAATAACAAGTCGAGTGTTTTTTCCCTGAACTATAAGGAGTTTTTGAAGCATGAACCTTTTAGATATATGAACAACTTTAAATTTAATTCTTAAATAACTAAAATACATAAAAACAAATTTTCATGTCTGCAAAAATCAGCATGATAGTTTTCCGTTTATAAAAACTGATTTTTGTAACCTGAAATTTCGTATAGAGTTGCACACATTATTTGCATTTTTCCATAAGCCGGAACAAAAAATTTATGTTTTTTTTAATTTGTTAGTGTGTTATTTATATCTTTTTGTTTTAATTATCGAAACAACAATAATTTTTGGATACACCCAAACTTAAAACTTCTTTTATGTATGAATGTGTATTATTCCAAATGGAAAATGTTTTATAATAGATCTTGCCAAAAAAATACTTCCGTATATATGCAGGTTTAAAAATGATGGAGTTAAATTTAAATTACTTTAGTTTTCAAATAGTTCATTGAATTTTCTTGGTTTTTTCTTACTCTTCAACTTGGTGAAAGAATTAGAAACAGATAAAAAAATTATAAGTGGCACCACTCAAATGCAAAAAAGCAGCTGTTTATATTTCAGAAGTTTTAATTTTAATTGTGAATTTTGATTGTGATTTGCAAATATTTAATTTTTTAATATTTATATATATATTTTTTTTATATTGGACCAGTACTCAGGGGATCACCCCTACATATGCAGTGCATTGTACCAGAACTAGGAAAATAGGTTGTGAGGAGGGGGAAAGCGGGAGTAGTGTTTGTGAACATTTGACTTGAATCTTCACACGTTATAACAGACAGGAAACCCTTCTGCATGCAACTTGTTCCACAGACGAAGCGTGCGGCTGAAAAACGAATTCTCTCTGTAATGCGTAGTACGATTCCCCGGGCAATCGACCACAAATGGGTGAGCTCTAGACGATGAACGCGTGCTACGTAAAAATGTGCGCGTTTCGGGAACAAGATCCTTAATCTCGTCAGAGCAAAATCCATTGTAGTATCGATAGAACAGAGTAACGCATCCTACACTGCGTCGATGCTCCAGTGAGTCAATAGAGTTGGATACCCTACTGTCACCGATGAGCTTCTTCGCCCTCTCCTGCACACGGTCGAGTAACCCCAAAACAGACTTTGAGGCACCGGCCCAAACATGAGAGTTGTATTCCATTTTCGGTAGGATGTAGGTGGTATAAATAGTAAGGAGATCGGATGGAGTGAAGTACATCTTACACCGTTTCAAAAAACCGAGGCACTTGAATGCTTCTTTAGAGATATGAAAAATATGATCAGTCCAGCGAACATCGCACTGTATCTTCATTCCAAGAACATCAAGAGCATCCGATTCTTCAATATTTATACCATCCATGAGTACAGATGAAGCAGCATTTGCGGTCGTTTGTTTGTGCGTCAATAAGCTACACTGGGTCTTACGAGCATTAAAAGCTACCCTGTTTTTACGACCCCATTCAGAGACTAATAGAAGATCACTATTCAGTGAATCATTCATATTTAGTCTCTTGGCAGCGATCTCTGATAGGCTGGGCCTATAACTAAAAGAGTACGAGTGGCAAATGCTGCTGTCATCCGCGAAAGAGTGGATAGGGTTGGAAGTTTGGTGGAGAAGATCGTTGAGGAAAATAAGAAATAGGGTAGGAGAAAGAACGGAGCCTTGCGGTACGCCTGAATTAATCTTGAACTCGTTTGATGAGACCCCATCTATAACAACTCGTATAGAGCGGTCTCTGAGAAAGCTCGATATAAACCGAGAGAAGTCATCACCGACACCAAAGGCAGTAAGTTTTGCCAATAGTGCACCATGCCACACTCTGTCAAACGCTTTTGAAATATCAAGAGCCACCACCCTACTTTCACCGAAATGATGGATTGAGTGGCACCATTTCTCTGAGAGATATGCCATAAGATCGCCAGTTGAACGACCCTTACGAAATCCATATTGACGATCACAAAGTAGTTTATGCGACTCCAGATACCTCATAAGGTGATGGTTAACCATGTTTTCCATTACTTTGGAGAGTGTAGAGCAAATTGCAATTGGGCGGTAATTTTCGGGGTTATTTGCCATACCCTTTTTGGGTATTGGTGTTACATTAGCAACCTTCCAGCACGATGGAAACTCACCAGTATGGTAAAGTATGCTGAAGAGGCGTGCTAATGGACGTGCAAGCGTAGAAGAACACTGCTTCAAGACCAGTGCTGGAATGCCATCCGGTCCAGGAGTTTTGTTTATATCGAGGTCTTCCAAAACCCTTTTAACTGCTCGCGCCCGGAAGAATATCTTCGGCATAGTTACAGATACTCTTTCGAGCTCGGGAAGTGGCTGACTGCTTTCTGGCAAGCAGGAATTTCTTGCAAAGATTTCAGCCAACAGGTTAGCTTTGTCAACCGGGTCGTTAAATGCTTGGTCATTCTTTAAAAGAGTTGGAATTAATGAACTAGCACTGTTCTTTACTCTCTTAACGAAAGACCAAAATGTCTTACTGCCCCGAGGAGCTGCAAGGACCTTTGCTCTAAGGCGCTGTTCGTGAAGAAACTTTTCACGCCTAAGTACCTTGGCACACGAAGATCTTGCCTTTTTGCGTAGCAAATCAGTGTCTGGTGTTTTGTTTAAACGCCAGTTACTGAATGCTTCCTCTCTGGATCTGACTGCGTTTTGGCACGTCTGATTAAACCAAGATTTTGGTTTTGGTTTAATCGAAATCTGCTTGGAGGGGATGCATGTTTTCATCCCTAGCAATATCATGTTCTCGACCATTTTTGCCAAAGCATTTATGTCGTTATCTAGAAAACAAAGTTTCCAATTAAAATGCTCATAAAATTGGTTGAGCTCAGCCCAACGCGCCTTTTCGTAAATAAATATTGAACGTTTCGTAGCTGATTTTAAAACGTTACAAAGTCCCGAGATCGAAGAGGAGGCAGAAATGGTGCAATGATCCGAATTGCCGAGAGGTGCACTAACTCTGACTTCATACTTTTCAGGGTGTGAAGTCAGGAATAGGTCAAGTGTGTTTGAATGGTGCCCTTCAACACATGGAATATGCGTTGGCTCATTCACTAATTGCGCTAGGTGGTTGTACGCAGCGAATAACTCGACATATTGGCCTTCTGGAGTTGTATGACTCGAATGGCGAAGCCAGGATGAGTTGTGAACATTGAAATCGCCAGCAACAACGATTTCACTGGTCGGACAACTTTCCAGGATCTTCGATATGGAGTCGGAGAGGACATCGAAACCAGAAAAGGTAGTATCCCTCACCGCATTTGGACTTCTATATAGAAACCCGAAATGCAAAAAGTGTGATCTGATTTTGAATTTAACCCAAAGACAGGTAAATTCTGCATCATGTATGCTTAATGGTTGCTGGCATTGGAACACAACTTCATTGCGAATGTAAATTACAAGGCCCCGATGGAAGTTAAAGAGGGATAGGAATTGATACCCAGGTATATGAAAATCAGCATTCTCAGATACCTGGGTTTCACATAGGGCGAAAATATCCGGCCGATGGAGACACGTGTGAGCATAGACGGAGAAGAAGTTCGTTCTCAGCCCACGTATGTTGCAAAAGTCTATTCTAAAGTTTCCCGCCATTGCGATAGAAAGATCATGTACAAATGCTAATTCTGCTGTGCTGGTGAGGGCGAAGTTAACTTAATTGTTCATTCGACTGTATAGTATCCAGTGTATATACCTTCGATACTATACAGTCAACAACAGTTAACCCCATATCACCAACATTGCAAAATAATTATTTGTTTTTATTTTTTTTTTAAAGGTATGTTGCAGGATTATGGAACAATGCCTGTAAAAGGGCCATAAAAGCCCTGATCTGGCCATTTATCTATATTATTTAGATTAAAAAATTAATTATTATTATTTTATTATTATTGTTGTTGTGGGTGTTTTTTATTTTATTTTTTTCTGTGTGTTGATCCGTCTGGTTTGTTGGGTATCAGCATGTATGTATAATTGCTTGTATTTGTTAATTGTAAGGTTTATTGCATTTGTTGTTGGTAGTCGTATTTATATTATTGTTGTTGAGATGCATGTTTTTAAGAGTTTTATGTTATTTTTTTTTTCACCCGTGTATTTTGTTGTTTTATTTTTAAAAAGACTTTTAACTGTTTATTTTATTTGGTTTTATTTAATTTGCAATACAAAAGTAACACACAAAATAAAAATTAAGGGAAAAAAAATAAAGAACAATGAACGCGGATAACACTTAATACGTGTTCACAACACAACGGACGGAACACTACTCTGAACCAGCTACATCGAATACAAAGTAGCTGGTTTGACGTCTCTCTTCTTGAGAGAGAGAAAATATTTTTTACGAGCAACTCCCAACTTGAATTGGTTTAATTTTATATTTTGTCCGGACAAACTTGAACTGAGATGCCAATAGGATACATTTTTTCATACAAAATTGTATTGAGTTGCCCCATCGAATAAACAATTTACACAGTAGTTTTATTCTGATGAAATTTCGATTGTGGCTAGCATTTGATATATGTATGCACATAGTTTTAATAGTTATTAAAAAATAAGTAATAATTTTAATACGGAAATAAAAGAATTGATTGCCCAAAAACTTATTGAAGAAATGAAAAAGCCAGGAAGAGAGTGTATGTACTATATAATGTGTAAGAATAACCCATTGCTCTTCTTTGCTTTAAGTCTTCTCACTACAGCTCTTTTTAATTTTTTTTATATTTATGTACTTAGCTAATAATAATGCTTTATGTATTTCAACGGCCATAAACAAAAGCAGTTTTCTTTTTTCCATTATTATCACACAATATTTACTAATAATTGAGAATATGCAAAATACACCAAAATAATAACAAGCAGCACTACCACCTTGTAAAACTAATAGATTTTGTTTACATATGGCAGCTCTGATTTTCCGGAACATTTTTTTGCAATGGGTGAATCGTGCTGAAGAACACTCTCAGTAAAGAAATTTTTGTCCGGACAAAAATTTTGTTCGGAAACAATGGGTGAATCCAGCTTAAGTTTCCCTCAGCCAATTTATATGCACAAAAAGCTTTTTAATATTTGTAAGGATTTAAAAAAAAAAACAATATCAGCTGTTTATTATGTAGCTGCCGCCTTCAATATAATTATGTAGCTGGCTACAGGCTACATTTGTAGCCAGCGGCATTTGTAGTCGTATGTTCGTGTAGCCTGCTGTCTCGAATGTGTTTAATGCTGTAGGCAATGTTCGCCGCTGGGACTATATAAGTGCTTTAAATTCTCTTCATTATCACCAACCGAGAAAATGACTCTTAGTGCCAATTTCACGATAGCGAAGCTTTTCATCCGGGATATAGAAGGATCCACATCGAAGGAGGAAGTGCATAGCGCGATATGTAAAGCTTCTGAAATGGAATAGGGTGATGTAGAGGTTCAGCTAACGAAACCTAATATGCGGGACCAGAGAAGGGCTTTTGTAGCGATACCGGCAGCAGGGGTATATAAACTCCTTGAACTGGGGCGCGTCAGAATAGGTTGGGTCATCTGTAGGGTTAGGCCCTACGAGGACGTAAAACGTTGCTTTAAATGTTTTGGCCTTGGACATACACAGTGGGGATGTAAAGGTCCGGACAGAAAAGGGATGGGTATGTGCATTCGGTGCACAGAGAAGGGACACACCTTGAAACAGTGCACCAACCCACCGAAATGCTGTCTCTGCTTGGAGAAAGGGAAAGCCTCTATTGACCATATTCCTGGGTCAAGAGCATGTAAGGAGCCGAGGAAAAAGGAATAAATGAAAATTTTACAACTAAACATGCATCGAGGGAAAGTGGCAGATGCACTTCTGCCGCAAATAATTATAGAACAGGAAGCGGATATTGCTATCATTAGCGAGCAGTATTCGAAAAAGTTAAACGGATACTGGGTTGAGGTTACTGCAGCAATATGGATTCCTCCTACAAGCCACGTCACCTCGATGGCGAACGGCAAGGGTCGTGGGTTCGTATGGGTTCAGCTCAGCAAAGTCACTCTTGTAAGCTGTTACTTAACACCCAGCGACTGTATCGAAGACTTTCAGGAGAAACTGAGGACAACATACGTCGTATGCAGGGAGCAGTTATACTAGCTGGTAACTTCAATGCTCGCTCACCAGAGTGGGGCACAAAAACGCTGGACTACAGAGGCAGAAGGGTCATGCAAATGACAGCCAGGGCTGGCCTCACCGTAGCCAACATAGGGAACACTCCTACTTTTAGACACCCTGGAGCAGAGGGGACTATTCCAGATATTACTTTTGTTTCAGATAATTACGGGGACAAAGTTAAGGATTGGAGAGTACTGGAGATATACACGGCAAGCGATCATCAGTATATCTCATACTCATATGCTGAAGATGACACCATGCGACAGAGACTAAGTAGCAGAAAGTGGAATATTAGGAAACTGAACACTTCAGTTTTGCTGGAAGAGTTCGACAGAGGAGCACACGAAATCCAACGGGCGACGGACGCAGAAAGAAATATGGAAAGAGCTATGCGGATAATTAAACAAGCGTGTGATAAGTCAATGGCCAGAGCAAGAACGGACAACCGACGAAAGAAACCTCTATATTGGTGGAATGAATCTATAGCGGAGGCCCGACGAGATTGCCTCCGTCAGAGACGGAAATATACAAGGGCAAGAAGAAGAGGGGAAGCATGAAATGAGCTGGTCGGATACAAGCAGGCAAAGAAGAAACTGCGAGATGTAATATTCAACAGCAAAAAGCAGCTATGGGAAGATCTTCGAGCAGATGTAAATAACAACCCATGGGGAACTGGGTACAAGCTGGTAAAAAGGAAATTTTGAGGCGAGAGCCCCAGTAGGGAACATGGATAATGTGGCAATAGATAATATTGTGACTACGCTTTTTCCAGACCATGAAGCGCTGGAGGAATTGGTAGACACAGAAAGCCAATCGGACATATTGGAGTTCACGCGACAGGAGCTTTGGGATGCAGCGGCCAAGCTGAAGGATGGCAAATCCCCTGGACCAGATGGGGTACCAGCGGAAGTAATAAAGGAGTTAGCGTTTAGAGGGCGGGATATAATGCTTGCAACGTACAATGCTTGCCTACGGGAAGGAGTTTTCCCAATGATATGGAAAAGGCAGCATCTTGTACTCATCAGCAAGCCCAAAGGTGGTCCGAGCTCTCCATCTGCATATAGACTATTATATAAAGCCACGTCTCAATGAAGCCTTGATTGCTGGAAGAGGGCTTTCTGAGAGACAGCACGGCTTTAGACCTAAAAGATCAGCGACATCATGATGGCAGTTGAGGCTACCCAAACGGGGAATCGCTTCAGTAGACCATTGATTCTTTTAGCTGCGTTGGACGTGAAAAACGCATTTAATAGTCTTAGATGGGCGGACGTACTTCAGGTCCTGGAGAGAAGATTCCGGATACCAGCCTACTTGTTAAGAATCATAAGGAACTATCTTAAGGATAGGGAACTTATATATAACACTACGGAAGGTCGCAAAAGAAGGAAATTAACATCAGGCGCTGCGCAGGGTTCCATCTTGGGACCAGACCTATGGAACCTTAGCTATGATGAAATATTTCAAGTGGAAATGCCGCAGGGTAGCTTCCTGGTAGGATATGCGGACGACATCGCAGCAGTTATTAGCGCCAGAGATGTTGAGGAGGCAAAAAGAAAGCTGAGGCAAGTTATGATAAGAACGAAAGGATGGCTAGATACACATGGCCTGCAACTGGCTGAGGAGAAGACTGAGATCTTAATCCTTAGTAGACGTCATATTCCAATGGAAATTGATATACAGTTTGAGGACTTGATCCTGACAACGAGGAAATTCGTGAATTATCTCGGAATTAGGCCTGACTCAAAGCTAACGTTCTCAGAACAGGTTCAGTATGCTGTTAACAAGTCTACTGGTATAACAGGACGGTTAAGCCGGCTGATGGCGAACATAGGAGGCCCACTACCAGAAAAACGCAAACTCTTAATGGAGGCATGCAATAGCATCCTTCTCTATGGGAGCGAAATCTGGGGGGAGAAAGTCAGGATACAAAGTAGAGCAAAACCATTTTTAGCAGTGCAAAGGGTAGCTGCTTTACGGGTCACATCTGCATACCGTACTGTATCGGCGGGAGCGGTTACAGTAATAGCAGGTATGATCCCAATAGACCTACAGATCCTAGCACGAAGGAAAGCCTGGACATCAAGGCAGAGTAGCCATGCAGACCTTGGTAGTATGCAGCAAATACGGGAGGAAATGTTACAGAGTTGGCAGTCTAGATGGAGTACTAACACTAGAGGTAGATGGACGGAGCGTCTCATTCCCAATATCGAGAAATGGTTGAACAGACGGCATGGGAATGTGAACTATTACCTGACTCAAAAGCTGTCAGGCCACGGCTACTACCGGAGCTACTTATACAAAATGGGTAAATGTAACACACCCATTTGTTTATACGAAGATGAAGAAGTCCTAGACGACGCAGAACACACTTTCTTTAAGTGTATTCGATGGGAGGAAACTCGTAGAGAGCTGGAGATGGTAACTGGCTCAATAACAGTAAAGAATATCGTGGACATCATGATAGGGAGCGAGGCCAACATTTTAGCGGTATCGCGATTCTGTGAAAAAGTTCTGCGGACGAAAAAGCCAGATCTGGACGCCGCAGAGCAATATTATAATCAGGATCCCAGACAAAGGATAGTGTAAAGAGAAGGGCTGATTAAGCTATTGGGACTCCACCTCGAAGCAATGCTAAGGCGGTCCCGGAGTGGAAATTTTTATCCCAGGAAGAAAAGGGGTTGTTTAGTCGGCAGGTTGCACTGTGATGACCAGTCCGACACAAAGCGGAGGGTACGAGCCCTCTGGTCAGTGCGTAACGCATTTTCCCCCTCGCCGAAAAATAGAAAAAAAATTATTATTATTATTATTTTTTTTTTCTTTTTTGTAACACTCCGATTAAAAACAAATACGTCCGTTCACTATCAAAGCTACACTCTGATTCATTAGGTTATTTAAATATGGAAAATGAAAATTTCCGATATCGGTCCATATACACCCGAGATATAGCCCAAATCGGACTTTTAATGAAAATGACGCATAGGCGAAGCTAAACCATTTTTTTCTTCTTAAAAGTAGTTCTGATAATAAATTTAGGCTATATAAATATGGATAATAAAAATTTCCGATATCGGTCCATATATACCCGAGATATAGCCTAGAACGGATTGTTCATGAAAATGCCACATAACCGAACTTAAAAAACTTTTTTTTGCTCAAAGGCAGTTCCGGTAATAAAGTAAGGTTATATAGATTTGGAAAATGAAAATTTCTGATATCGGTCCATATATACCCCAGATATACCCTGAACCGGGGTTTTCATGAAAATGTGTCGTAAGTAAACTTAAACAACTTTTTTTGCTCAAAGGCAGTTCCGGTAATAAAGTAAGGTTATATAATTATGGAAAATGATAATTTCCGATATCGGTCCATATATACCCCAGATATACCCTGAACCGGGTTTTTGATGAAAATGCCGCGTAAGCGAACTTAAACAACTTTTTTTTTGCTTAGAAGCAGTTCTGGTAATGAAATAAGGTTTTATAAATATGGAAAATGAAAATTTCCGATATGGGTCCATATATACCCGAGATGTAGCCTAAGCCGCGGTTTTCATGAAAATGTCGCGTAAGTGAACTTAAACAACTTTTTTTGCTTAAAAACCGTTCTGGTAAGGAAATATGGTTATATAAATATGAAAAATGGAAATTTCCGATATCGGTCCATATATACCCCAGATATACCCTGAACCGGGGTTTTCATGAATATGTCTCGTAAGTAAACTTAAACAACTTTTTTTGCTCAAAGGCAGTTCCGGTAATGATGTAAGGTTATATAAATATGGAAAATTAAAATTTCCTATATCAGTCCATATATACACCAGATATACCCTGAACCGGGTTTTTCATGAAAATGCCGCGTAAGCGAACTTAAACAACTTTTGTTTGCTTAGAAGCAGTTCTGGTAAGGTTATATAAATATGGAAAATGAAAATTTCCGATATGGGTCCATATATACCCGAGATATAGGCCTAAGCCGCGGTTTTCATGAAAATGTCGCGTAAGTGAACTTAAACAACTTTTTTTGCTTAAAAATAGTTCTGGTAAGGAAATAAGGTTATATAAATATGGAAAATGGAAATTTCCGATATCGGTACATATATACCAGCCTAAACCGCGGTTTTATACGTGACTATTGTGAATGGTATTTTAGATTCGGACCAGCCGAATTTACCCCACTCTTACTTGTTTTTTTTAATTTTCATACAAAATTGCAAAAAAAAATTGCTTTTTTCGGAATTTTGCATCTATCTCAGCTATACGTGAACTGATTTTACTGAATTTCAATAGCAAACTAATGAATCGATGGGGTAAAAGAATGGTGGAAGCAAAAAGTTTTTAAGTCTAATGGTCTTCTCAGAAACGGTATTTCAACAGCGGACAAACGGACATCGCTTAGTCGGCTTTTCCATTAACTCTGATTTAGAATAAATATACTTTATAGGGTCGCAAAAAAACTGTAGAAATTGCAAATGGAATCACAAACTTATTATACCCTTTTCATTTTTGTGAAGGGTATAAAAAGCGATTTAGATGGTCCCCGGTTCCGAGAAAACCCATTTTGTCCCGGTTTGTAAAACTTTTATTGGTTCTCGAAAACGGCTCTAACGTTTTTTATGAAAATCAGTATCTGGGAGTTTTTAAGGTCAAAATGCGATCTAGAATATCCCCGGTTCCGTAAAACCCATTTTGTCCCGGTTTTTATCCATATGTAATACTTTTATTGGTTCTCGAAAACGGCTCTCACGATTTCAATGAAAATCAGTATCAAAGGGGTTTTAGGGTAAAAAAAAGCGATCTAGAATGTCGCCGGTCTAGGGAAGACTCATTTTGTCCCGGTTTTTACACATGTGTAATACTTTTATTGGTTCTCGAAAACGGCTCTGATGATTTTATTGAAATTCAGTATCAAAGGGGTTTTAGGGTAAAAAAGCGATCTTGAATAATCCCGGTCCCGGGAAGACCCATTTTGACTCGGTTTTACCCATATGTAATACTTTTATTGGTTCTCAAAAACGGTTCTAATGATTTTAGTGAAAATCAGTAACTAGGAGGTATTAAGGCTAGAAAAGTGATCTAGAGTGCCCCGGGTCCAGGAAAACCCATTATGTCCCGCTTTTTACATATTTGTAATACTTTTAATGGCTCTACGATTTTAATGAAAATCAGTATGTATGTAAAAAGTAATCTAGATAGTTCCCGATCCAGGGAAGACCCATTTTGTCCCTGTTTTAGCCATATGTACTATTTTATTGGTTCTCGCTAACAGATCTAACGTTTTTAATGAAAATCAGTATCAAGAGGGTTTTAAGGTCAAAAAGCAATCTAGAGTATTCCCGGTCCAAGGAAGACCCATATTGTCCCAGTTTTTACCGATTTGTAGTACTTTTATTGGTTCTCGACTTTTATTGGTCCCGGGGAGACCCATTTGGACCCGGTTTTACCCATATGTAATACTTTTATTGGTTCTCAAAAACGGCTCTAATGATTTTAGTGAAAATCAGTAACTAAGAGGTATTAAGGCTAGAAAAGTGATCTAGAGTGCCCCAGGTCCAGGAAAACCCATTGTGTCCCGGTTTATACAAATTTGTAATACTTTTAATGGCTCTACGATTTTAATGAAAATCAGTATGTATGTAAAAAGTAATCTAGATAGTTCCCGGTCCAGGGAAGACCCATTTTGTCCCCGTTTTAGCCATATGTACTATTTTATTGGTTCTCGCTAACAGATCTAACGTTTTTAATGAAAATCAGTATCAAGAGGGTTTTAAGGTCAAAAAGCAATCTAGAGTATTCCCGGTCCAAGGAAGACCCATATTGTCCCAGTTTTTACCGATTTGTAGTACTTTTATTGGTTCTCGACTTTTGTTGGTCCCGGGAAGACCCATTTTGACCCGGTTTTACCCATATGTAATACTTTTATTGGTTCTCAAAAACGGCTCTAATGATTTTAGTGAAAATCAGTAACTAGGAGGTATTAAGGCTAGAAAAGTGATCTAGAGTGCCCCGGGTCCAGGAAAACCCATTATGTCCCGGTTTTTACAATTTTAATGAAAATCAGTATGTATGTAAAAAGTAATCTAGATAGTTCCCGGTTC
Organism: Thecocarcelia acutangulata; assembly: GCA_914767995.1. NCBI lineage: Eukaryota > Metazoa > Arthropoda > Insecta > Diptera > Tachinidae > Thecocarcelia > Thecocarcelia acutangulata. The sequence goes on along the minus strand of OU612098.1, from coordinate 53,022,752 downwards.
AGGGAAGACCCATTTTGTCCCCGTTTTAGCCAAGGTCAAAAAACAATCTAGAGTATTCCCGGTCCAAGGAAGACCCATATTGTCCCAGTTTTTACCGATTTGTAGTACTTTTATTGGTTCTCGACAACGGCTCTAACGTTTTTAACGAAAATTAGTATCTAGGGGTTTTTAAGGTCAAAAAACGATATAGATTATCCCCGATCCCAGGAAATCCCATTTTGTTCCAGTTTGTACCCATTTATAAAACTTTTTTTGGTTCTCGAAAATGGCTTTAACGTTTTTAATGAAAATCAGTGTATAGGGATTTTTAAGGTTGAAAAAGCGGTCTCGGATGTCGCCGGTTCCGAAAAGACCCACTGTGTCCCGGTTTTTATCCATTTGCAAAACTATTGATTGTTGTCGTAAATGGCTCTAACGATTTTAATGAAAATCAGTATCTAGAAGTTTTTACGGTTATAAAAGCGACTTAGATTATCCCCGGTCCAGGGAAGGCCCATTTTGTCCCGGTTTTTACCGTTTTGTAAAGCTTTCATCGGTTCTCGAAAACGGCTAATGAATGAAAACGACTAAACTGAGTTTAATTATTTTAGCGATTGAAAAACGATCAAGATTTCGTCAACATTTAACATTTGACGAGATGGCATATAAATGTTTTCGAAAACGACTTCAAAGAGTCAGTACATGGAAGTTTTTGGAAACAAAAATCTATATTCGTTAGTTCCGTTTTTTTTCACATACATATCTAGGGAAATTTTGATATGGATATCAAACTAAGAATTTTTAATGAGAACACAGAGGTTGATTTTTTTGGTAAGAAACGGAATAATAAATAAATTTTGCCCTCACTCCACCAAATGTATAAGAAAAAATAAAAAAGGTAGTCAAAGCACAATTTTATCGTGACTTTTTTTTAACAAAGTAAAACTGGAAAAAGCTTGTGAATTAAGTTTTATTAAGGGAAATATATTTAAGTACGTATACAATTTGAAAGCTCCGAGTAACGCTCGGTGCCCCAGGTACTAGTCTTTAAAGCAGCAAATAACAAATTTCTGAAATATATATATATATATATATATATATATATATATATATATATATATATATATATATATATATATATATATATATATATATATATATATATATATATATATATATATATATATATATATATATATATATATATATATATATATATATATATATATATATATATATATATATATATATATATATATATATATATATATATATATATATATATATATATATATATATATATATATATATATATATATATATATATATATATATATATTTATATAATGTTTTTTTGCCTTTGTTCATTTTCAGTTGCACCGGAAATTGATAAAACACCAACTCTTTTACGTGCTGCCAGTGGTACAGGTGAACGTGGACGTCTGCCTTGTCGTGCACAAGCTTCACCCAAGCCAAAATTTATTTGGCGTCAAGAAGGTAAAGATTTACCGGTGAATCGTTCTTATAAATACGAAGTTGAAGAAAAGAAAATCGATACCCTCACTTACGAATCTATTTTGATTGTGGAGAAAGTGGCACCTGCCGACTATGGAGCTTATGAGTGTGTGTCAAAAAATGAGCTGGGTCAAGCTGTTGAGAGTGTACGTCTAGATATAACTTCCCAGCCCGACACGCCATTAAGTCTAAATATCCTAAATGTTACACATGACTCTGTGACAGTAGCTTGGACGCCCGGATTTGATGGCGGGCTCAAGGCTTCATACAGAGTTCGTTTTAGGTGAGTATCGTTCTTATAAAATTATTTAAAAGCGGTCACGGCTCTGCAGTGATATTTTCAGCATATCATTTGTGCAAACACTGTACCTTACTATTGTTTTTCTTTTCTAGAGAGGCAAGTCATCAACAGTACAAGTATATCGATGGCCTGCCAAATAGTCATAAACTAACCATAACTGGCCTAAGAATGAATACATTGTATCTATTTTCTGTAATGGCATACAATGATTTAGGCGAAAGCAAATATTTGCCTGACCTACAAAAAGCCCAAACGAAAGGTAAGTCAATTAATTATCATTTATTACATGATACAGGGGGGGAAAACCAGAAAATATAAAGTCAAAATGCAATTAGCTAAAACGGCAGGTGAAAAATGCACACATACACTCCTCTACCTAGAATATAAAAAGCTTTTTCTAATTTGTAAGTGGGTTTGTGTATGTATGTATCTATGAGTGTTTAAGTTCTAAATGCCGTATACAGCATTAAGGTAAAGAGCACAAATTCGCCATTCCTGAAGTAGGGTTGGAGAGCCAATAAAAAATTAAAAAAAAAAAATGCATTGATTTATTAAAAGCGTCAGCTGTTGGTTATGAGCTGCATCATTTAAATTTACCCACCTGCACCTCGTACTAACAAATCTGACCGCTGCAGTATATATATATAAATATATAAGTATATATGCAATATACATACAAACTAATCCTTAAAAAACTATTAGAGTATGGACAATAATGCTTAGCTCAATGTATGTATGTGTTTTGTTCTCTTTTTTATGCTTCTTCTTCTACTCGTCTTAAATTTATCTTTAATGCTGCATTTATTTTGCTGCTCTTTAAAACACACTTTAGAAGCACCACCACCATCACAACCAGCCTCGTCACTAGGAGGTCCACCTACAACAAGTGCCACTCCATTGGGTGGCACTTCGGCTTTACTTCTGTTAGTTGGTGTAGCATCTGGCATAACAATAGTGGCTTTGAACATACTCATCATAGGTTGTTGCCTGCATAAACGCAACCAACAGCGTTTAAAACGAGGTACTGTATAAGTTATATTTATGAATTCGTTTTGTTTTTGCATTTAACGAAATGCAGACACATGTATTTCTTTAATTTTGTAAAAATTTAAAACCCCTAAAATAGGGGAAAAAAATATTCTTTGATTGTGTCAGTAATACCATATATATATATATATATATATATATATATATATATATATATATATATATATATATATATATATATATATATATATATATATATATATATATATATATATATATATATATATATATATAAATATATATATATATATTTTTTATACTCTTCACAAAAATGTAAAGGGTATATATAAGTTTGCGATTCCGTTTGTAATTTCTACAGTTTTTTTTGCGACCCTATAAAGTATATATATATTGAATCAGAATTAATGGAAAAGTCGATTAAGCGATGTCCGTCTGTCCGTCTGTCCGCTGTTGAAATACCGTTTCTGAGAAAACCATTAGACTTAGAAACTTTTTTCTTTTACCATTCTTTTACCCCATCGATTCATGGGTTTGCTATTGAAATTTAGTAATATCTGTCCACGTATAGCTGAGATATATTCAAAATTCCGAAAAAAGGCATTATTTTGCAGTTTTGTATGAAAATTTTTGAAAACAAAAGTTGTTTGTTTTGCTTCAAACTTTACACACTTATTAAGCATTGTGACTTAAAGGCAAAAAATTTTTTTTTCAGATATCGGTCATATATACCCGAGATATAGCCCAAATCGGATTTTTAACGAAAATGTCGCATAGGCGAAGCTAAACAACTTTTTTTTGCTTAAAAGTAGTTCTGGTAATAAAATAAAGTTTTATAAATATGAAAAATGAAAATTTCCGATATCGGTCCATATATACCCGTGATATAGCCTAAACCGGGTTTTTCGTGAAAATGCGGCGTAAGCAAACTTAAACAACTTTTTTTGCTTAAAAGTAGTTCTGGTAATGAAATAAGGTTACATAAATATGGAAAACGAAAATTTCCGATATCGGTCCATATATACCCGAGAAATAGCCTGAACCGATTTTTCCATTAACATTTTGTTTTGCTGAAAAGCAATTCTCGTTATAAAAGAAGGTTAATAAAATACAGAAAATAAAAAATTCCGATATCGGTTCATATATAACCGAGTATATTTAGGTAACATTTTTTATATACTATACATATACGTGACTATCGTGAAGGGTATTTTAGATTCGGTCCAGCCGAATATACCACACTCTTACTTGTTTTACACAAATTTATATGCGCTAAAATAAAATAATATATATCATAAAATAATATATATCAAACGAATGAACATTTTCATTGCCGACAAATTTTACACATTAATATGCGGACAACCTTGAAGAGGGAAGAATTTAAGCGGGAAACACCTGAACATCGGACATGAACACCTTCTGTCGGAGAAACTATCTATCCTATTTAAGTACTCGTACATCATTTTTCTATAAATTGTAAAGATACTGAATGCCTTTACATATAGTCGTATCAAAAATATTTTTGGAAATGTGAGAAACGTAAGATTTTTTAATTAGCTAATAGCTGGTGCTTGTTAAATACGCAGGTAAAATTGTGTTGAATCAGGAAAAATTTAGTTAAAACAGTAGTAGCACATCGTAAGGCAAACAACACACACAAATATTTAAATTAACATCTATAAAGAATGTTAGTTTTAATAAACTATTCGTTTATTTGACAAAAATTTGTCAATAAAACTCACCCAAATGCAGAACGACAATATTAAAGTAGTAAAAAGTGTTTTTTGACTACAAATTCTTTAAAAAGCCAGTAAAATAAGAATATATAATTATATATTTTTATACCCTTCACAAAAATGTAAAGGGTATATATAAGTTTGTGATTCCGTTTATAATTTCTACAGTTTTTTTTGCGACCCTATAAAGTATATATATTCTGATTCAGAATTAATGGAAAAGGCGATTAAGCTGTTTCTGAGAAAACCATTAGACATCGAAACTAATTTCTTCCACCATAATATTACTCCATATTGTCATGTGTTTGCTATTGAAATTCAGTAATATCGGCTCACGTATAGCTGAGATATATTCAAATTCCGAAAAAAGCCATGAATTTTTGCAATTTTGAATGAACATTTTTGAAAACAAAAGTTGTTAGTTTTGCTTTAAACTTCACACACTCATTAAGCATGGCGACCAAACGGTAATGATATAAGGCTATATAAATATGGAAAACGAAAATTTCCGGTGTCGGTCCATATATACCCGATATATAGCCTGAACCGATTTTTCCATTAACATTTTTTTTTTTTCGGAAAAGCAATTCTCGCTATAAAAGAAGGTTACCAAATTCCAGAAAATTCCGATATCGGTTCATATATAACCGAGCATATTTAGTTCAAATTTTTAAATATATTATACATATACGAGACTATGGTGAAGGGTATTTTAAAATTTATGAAGAATTTTCTTGAAAGTGTGTTTTTTAAATTTAACTAAAGTGGATGTAGAATTAAAGAAATTTCGTTATAAGTACACAATTTATTTTACCGTAAATATATAAAAAGTTTAAACTGAACAAACCAAATTTTTTCCTCTCTTAATTTTTAGAAGTAGTTAAGTATTATTAAGAACTTTCTGTTAACAACAACACAACGGGGTCAAATTGGACTCAAGTGGACTGGCTTTGCAATACCTGGCAGCCTGTGGAACATTCTGTTAACAACATTTGTCAGTCGTTGTTTAGCTTCGATAGTGAACGGACGTGTTTGTTTAAAAGAAAAACTTTGTGAAATTTTTTTTAAATACAATTATATTTTAAATAGTAAATAAAAAATAGAAACAATTAATTGCATGAGTGTACCTATCAGATGTAATTCTGAAAAAGAGCTTAGCTCCGGTAGGAAAAACCTTTGGATTTCTGAAGAAGAATCGGTGAAAAAATCATTGGAAAATTTCCTGTCTCTAAGAGATAGGAAACGCCCGCGATCGTGTTCGCCAAATATTGTTGTTACAACTGAAGACAAAACATCTTCCAGTTTAATTGTTGATGATAAGGTAAAAATCCAAGTAGGCATGGACAGGTACATAACCGTGGTTAAAAGGCAGCGAAGCCCCAAATCAGCTCAAATATCATCTCAACCGAAATTTTCTAAAGACGATAATAGGACTTCGGCAACCGATAGCAATAGGTTTGCTATACTGCAAACAGATGAGCCAACAATTTCTAAAAAAACCTTTAAGCCGCCACCAATATATTTGCGAGAACCTACCTCTAGTGAGCTGGTAAAACAACTTATTGCGGCAATCGGCAAAGATACTTTTAACGTAACATCGGTTAAGCACGGCGGCATAAATGAAACGAAAATCCAGGTAAACAGTGAAAATGAATACCGAAAGCTGTCTGACGTTCTAGAGAAGGAGAAGCGATCATTTTACACATATCAGCTTAAAAGTGCCAAAGGTATTCAGGCCGTTATAAAAGGGATTGACCCTTTTGTTGACACGAATGAGGTCAAAACCGGACTAGAAGACAATGGCTTCAAAATTAAAAATGTGGTTAATATTAGAAACCGTGAAAAAATTCCTCAACCCATGTTTAGGGTTGAATTGGAACCTAGAGATGTTGCCTTAAAAAAGAATGAAGTGCATCCCATTTATAACCTCAAGTATCTTTTGCATCGCAAGGTTACCGTTGAGGAGCCTCATAAACGTTTAGGGCCCGTTCAATGCCTAAACTGCCAAGAATTTGGCCATACTAAGGCCTATTGTAAGCTGCCCGCAGTTTGCGTTGTGTGTGGTGAACTTCACGGTACATCACAGTGCAAAAAACCTAAGACTGACGCGAGCGTTAAGAAAGGCAGTAACTGTGGAGGTAACCATACTGCAAACTACAGGGGTTGCCCTGTCTACACTCACTTCAAGAGGTCAATGACAAATAGGTCACCAATTTCAAATATGCCACCCCAGCAGTCAAACACCACTTCTACAAACAATTTTCCCCAGGTACGCCAGTCAACCAGCCATGTAAACTTGCAAAACCCCAAACAAATTTCTTATGCAAATGTGGTAAAATCCGATAAACCAAACTTGGATCAGGAGCCCAAGCCTACAAAATCCGATCCAAATTTTAGCAATCTTGAGGCAACTCTGCAGACTCTTGTTCAGTCCATAAACACTTTTACCGTTTCTATGACAAACATGATGCAGGAAATGCTAAAAATGCAATCCACTATTTTGCAGGCAATTTTAAACAAATGAATTGGTTAAAAATATGTTTCTGGAACGCAAACGGCATCCGCCATCACAAAAATGAACTTGAGCACTTCCTTATGGAAAAGCAAATCGATATAATGTTGATTGCTGAAACTCATTTGACAACCAACAGTTTTTTCAAAATTAATGGCTACATACTGTACGACACAAAAGATCCCCGTGGAAGATCTTGCGGAGGATCGGCAATTCTAATAAAATCCAGAATTAAGCACTATTTAATGAACGAGACACGTGAGGATTATATCCAAGCAACTAATATATGCATTGAATATTTTCATGAAAAAATCGTTATTTCCTCGATTTACTCACCGCCCCGATTTTCAATAACAGAAAGCCAATATTCAAATTTTTTCAAATCACTTGGGCCTCGATTTTTAGCGGCTGGCGACTATAACGCTAAACACACTTTTTGGGGATCACGCTTAATTACCTCGAAAGGCCGTGCGCTCTTTGACACCGTTTCCAAAATGGGCTTAGATGTGGTTTCAAGCGGACGCCCCACTTATTGGCCGACAGACCGACGAAAGATCCCAGACGTTATAGATTTTGGAGTTGCGAAAAATTTTCCTTTAGAGTGGATGCAAGTGGAGCCTTCATTAGATTTGTCATCAGATCACTCTCCCACTATAATCTCTGTTTCGTTCCCCCAAGAGATTGGCTCACCGTTGACTGTCAATAGAGTTAATTGGTTAAAGTACAAAAAATTTTTGAGCACACATTGTACTGAAAATATCGCCTTGAGAACGCCTGAGGATATTGATGTGTCAATTAACAATTTTTCTGAAAACCTCAAACTGGCCGTACAGCATGCTACCACTAGTCATTTAAGACCCAGAAATGAGAGCAATAGAACTTATTCATCTGAAATTGAGCAACTTCTGTCAGAAAAAAGAAGAGTCAGAAGAGAGTGGCAACTTCGCAGGTCGCCCCAGCTTAAAACTAGGCTACGGGAATGCATAACTCAGCTAAGAAATCTGCTTGAAGTCCATAGAATGGCTTCCCTTAAAACATATTTGGAAAGCCTTGATGGTACCCCTCAATCTGATTATTCCTTGTGGAAAGCGACAAAAGGTTTAAAAAGACCCGTAATAGGTAAGCCACCTTTGCGAAATTCAACTGGCGACTGGGCAAGAAGCGATTCTGAAAAGGGAATGTTGTATGTCGATCATTTGCGAAACGTTTTTATCACAAATGATTCAGAGAATAATACAGCGGAATTACCACCATATGTTGTTAGACCTCCTGTGTCTTTGAGATTTAATTTTCAAGATGTCGAAAACGTTATCGGTAATACAAACCCCAGGAAAGCTCCAGGCATTGATCAAATTACTGGTAAAATGCTTGAACAGTTACCTCGTGTAGCTAGAAGGGTTCTACTTTTTATTTTTAACGCCATTTTACGCCTTGAGTATTATCCTGCAGAGTGGAAGGTCTCAATGATTACTATGATACCCAAGCCAGGGAAGGATCTGACTAAGGTAGAATCATATAGACCAATAAGTCTTTTACCAACAATTTCAAAACTATTCGAAAAATTGTTAATGGCGAAGTTGAGTCCAATATTGAACAATGTGGGATGCATCCCTGATCATCAATTTGGCTTTCGGGCTAAGCATAGCACCATAGAACAAACGCACAGACTAGTCAATGTGATAAGACAAACCTTTGAGGCGAAGAAGTACTGCTCAGCTCTTTTCATTGATATTTCTCAAGCGTTTGATAAAGTGTGGCACGACGGCTTAATGCATAAAATAAAGCTAAATTTGCCTGCAAATACACACAAGCTTCTGGAAAGCTACTTATACGGGCGTAAGTTTGTTATCAGAGAAGGCGACTTTATTAGCCCAACTCAGCCAATCAAGGCAGGAGTTCCCCAAGGCAGCATACTGGGGCCTACTTTATATTTGATTTACGCCTCTGACATGCCAACGACATCTGGAATCCACACTTCTACCTTTGCAGATGACACAGCGTTTTTGAGTGTTCATGAAAACCACCATTTAGCATCACGAAATTTACAGGAATACACTTCAATATTAGAGAAATGGCTAAAACTTTGGAAAATCAAAGTTAATGAACAGAAATGTACTCATGTTACATTCACACTGTGTAGGCAAACATGTCCGCCTATCCAAATTAACAACTCACCTATTCCGCAGCACAACGAAGTCAAGTACCTTGGTATTCACCTGGACCGTAGGCTAACATGGAAGTCTCACATTGAAGCAAAGGTCACTCAGTTAAAACTAAAAGCAGCGCAGCTAAATTGGCTTATGGGCAGAAATTCGACACTGAAATTAGATTGCAAACTTTTGTTATACAACGCAATACTAAAGCCTATATGGTGCTACGGAATTCAATTATGGGGCACCGCCACAGCGTCAAACATTGAAAAAATCCAAAGGCGACAAAACAAAATTCTACGAACGATTACTGCAGCTCCATGGTACGTCAAAAATTCACGAATTCATAAAGATCTGAGTGTTCCGCTGGTAAAAGAGGAATTTTCTAAGTACGCGACAAGGTATATCGCAATATACTTAATTTTGGCGGCCACACTCGGCTTAAAAGAAGGGATACCGCTGCCACCATCAGATTGCTCAATAGGTGATTTTACCGAAATAGCTCCCGCATAATAAAACCTTTTGTCTAGCATTGGCCGGACTTTAGAATCACATTTTTGAATTTTAAATTTAGTATTAAGATTTGAATACTTATTGTTAGTTCATTTTGAAGATTCAATAAATAGAAAAATGCTTAAAAAAAAAAAAAAAAAAAACAACATTTGTGAAGATGTTTCCGGAAAACGGTACCTTTTGTGTTTAGTGTTGTATTGACGAATCTCTTAGAACTCATTGTTTTTTTTTTTTTTAATTTTTCAAGAAACACAAAACTTGCTTACTTTAAACGACTACAACAAATAAACTAATCGATGAATTTGGGTGAAATTTGAACAGCTGATTTTTGACAGAACGCAATCTCAAAACAACTTGTGTTGGTGTTGCCATCTAGAGCTAGGTAGCTTCAATATCAACCCGGCCCCGGAATAGTGAAGTCATCATCTCAAGGAAGAACCGTATTAGAGTATGTTCATTTATATATTTTCCTTTCACATATATTATTTTATTATAAATACATGTGTAAATACACATACATTTGCATAAACTATTTTATAATAAGTTTTGTATTGTAATTTTACTTTTTGTTACTGTAGTTTAATATTTACTTATAGCAGATTTAAGCTACAAGTACAGTATCGTCAGTTTTAATTTTATTTTACAAACTTTAAAGCAGTGATGCCCAAAAGTTCTACATATGTATATGTAATACAATACATTTAAGGAAAAACTACTTTTATTTAATATTTTTTGTTGTAAAAAGCAAAACAATTTACAAAAACAAAATTCACACTGATAATCGCTGTCGTCAATGTTTACCAACAAAGCATGCGAAAGTGTTGTTGCTTTGCTTTTGTGTGTGTACGGTGAAGAACGAAAAAAAATATAAATAAAAAGACGAAGTTGTTTGTGTATTTTTCATTGCTAGTGCTGAGCGCAGTATTTCTGTGTTAAAGAGCACATACATCTTGGATCTAAGACCATAGACAATGGAAGCGCGACCCATCCGAAGTCTGTATACAATTCCTACTTACATTTACAAATCCGATGACCTAGGCCGTAAGATCCATCCAACACTGTATACATTGTAAGCGAAGATTGGATAAGTTCAAAACCATATTATTAGCATTTGTTTTCTCCTTTGTTTCTTATGTACATTTAATTTAACATAATAAGTAGAAAAAGACTAATCTGAATCGAATGATAGTTGTTTGTTGTGCTTAATATGTTTATTTTGATTTTTTCTGTTGACACAATCGTTTACAATCGGATGCTTTTCAAATTGTAATAACTTGTGGACTGCTGGGTAGCTAAGCGCATTTACAAAAACAATTGAGTATCAAGCGCATAGGCCTGGGCATGTTGGCTTTAAAGCATTCCAACTGTTTATGTACAATAAAGTTTTGAAAAGAAGCAGCCGATATACATAAGTGTTTGTACATTTGGAAACTCTCTTTTTGATAACAAAATTTGTATATAGAAGTATAAATTCCTACTGGGGTTACAGGGGATTAGAAATTTGTTAAAAGAAGATAGTTAAACTGAGTATTTATTTTTCCATACGAATAAAAATGCTATTCTGTTTACTAAATGTATTAGTCCATTCGTCAATTTACATAAAAATGAACTAAATTTTTAAATAACCATGAATAACTATAGGAATTAGTTAATTTGACTAATTCATTATTCAATTCAACAAAAATTATGTTATTTACATATATAACGAAAAGGTAATAGTTAAGTTGAAGAAATTTCTTCTTTATAACTATTTACTAAAATTATTATTATTTTTTTTCGAAAAATATCCGACGACTTGAATAAAGATTTGATTGTAAATAATCCAAAAATGTTGTTATCAATAAGAGAGTTTTCGAATATACAAAGAATTATATCAGCTGCTTTCTTCTTTTCGAAACTTCATAAACAGTTGGAATGCTTTAAAGTTTATAATATAAAAAAACCTGACGATACTATAGTTTATACATCCTTCATAGTTAACAAAGTTATAATACAAATTAAATCCGTTAAAATAAATATTAAATTATAGTTTCAAAAATGTAAAATTTTTTTTTTTAAATTTATTATAAAATAGTTTATACATATGGATGTATATACACACATGTACATACATATGTATGTTCATTAATAATACAACAAATATTAGAATCGTCTAAATGAAAGGAAAATATGTAAAAGAAAATTAAATTCTTCAACGTATTCAATATGATGACTTCATAATTAGTTTACTGTCAACTGTTTATATTCGTATGTTCGGGACTCTCGCGTGCATTTGCATATAACTTTGACTCAGATTCAGTACCTATACTTCAAGTAAGAGTCAGAGTGTAGCTTTGATAGTGAACGGACGTATTTGTTTTTGATCGGAGTGTTATAAAAAAAACGGTATAAGTAGAAAACCGCAATAAGTGAATTTATACAAAAGAAAAAATTTGTGACAATTAATTTTATATACTTTTAAAGCAAAACAAATATAAATAAAAAAAAATTGCATGAGTGTACCTAGTATATGCAATTCTGATAGAGAGAGCTTAGCTCCACTAGAAAAACCCTCTGGATTTCTGAGAAGGAATCTTTGAAAAAATAATTGGATGATCTCCTATCTCTAAGAGATAAAAACGCACGCGTTCGTGTTCGCCAAACATTGTCGTTACAACAGAAGGCAAACCATCTTCCAGTTTAATTATAGTTGATAAGCCGAAAACGCAAGTGGGTATGGATAGGTATATAACCGTGGTTAAACGTCAACGAAGTATCATCACAACCATAAATGTCTAAAGACGATAACACCACTGCGACAACGGATAGTAATAGGTTTGCTATCCTTCAGACAGATGAGCCAAGAACATCCAAAAAAAACATATAAGCCACCGCCAATATATTTGAGAGAGCCGACTTCTAGTGAACTGGTAAGAAAATTTATTACAGCAATCGGCAAAGGCACTTTAAACGTCACATCAGCGAAGCACGGCAGCATCAGTGAAACTAAAATTTAGGTAAACCGTGAAAACGACTACCGAAAAATGTCTGATGTTTTAGAAAAAGAGAAAAGATCATTTTACACTTACCAGCTTAAAAGTGCTAAAGGTCTTCAGGTCGTTATTAAAGGGATTGACCCATGCGTAGATATTGATGATGTCAAAACCGGATTGGAAGATAAAGGTTTTAAAATCGTAGTAAACATCAGGAATCGTGAAAAGATCCTCAACCCATGTTTAGGGTTGAACTGGAACCAGGGGGTGTTGTGCTAAAAAAGAATGAAGTTCATCCAATATAAGTATAACCTCAAATTTCTTTGCATCGTAAGGTTACCATTGAGGAGCCACATAAGCGTTCAGGACCCGTTCAGTGCCTAAACTGTCAAGAATTTGGCCACACTAAGGCTTACTGTAAGTTGCCCGCTGTTTGTGTTGTATGTGGCGAACTTCACGGCACAACTCTGTGCAATAAGCCAAAGGCCGACGCAAGTGTTGAAAAATGCAGTAACTGTGGAGGTAACCACACACCAAATTATAGAGGTTGCCCTGTCTCTCACTTTAAGCGGTCAATGACAAATAAGTCATCGGTTTCTCCAGCAACCCAGCAGCCAAATGCCATTGGCAAAAACAACTTTCACCAGGGAGACCATTCAACCAACTACACACGCTAACACGCAGAACTCCAAACAATTTTCGTATGCTAATGTCGTTAAAGCCAACCAAATCTTGAACCAGGAGCTCAAACCTCAAAAGTGCGATCCAAATTTTTATAATCTAGAGGCAACTCTGCAGACTCTTGTTCAATCCATTAACACTTTTACCGTCTCTATAACAAACATGATGCAGGAAACGTTAAAAATGCAATCCATTATTTTACAGACAATTTTAAACAAATAAATTGATTTAAAATATGTTTCTGGAACGCAAACGGCATTCGCCAACACAAAATTGAACTTGAGTAACGTGGTTTTGTCGTCGGCTGAGGAAGCAAAGCGATGTCTAGGGTCTACTTTCGGATCCACGAACCGTAAGTAATTAACAAGACAGTACTTTCCTCTTTGAGGCTTAAAATAATACAAATTCTATTTATTCAGTATTTACAATTACACTAACAATGATAGGTTTAGGCTCAGGATGCTTGCGGTTCGGCTTTTATTTCGTCTGTCGTTCGTGCAGGTTTAATCTGCGGTGATGATTGCTCGCGGCCTTGTTGGATGTATACCTTCGTATGGGCACACCTCGGGTTCGGTACGCAACGGCTGCTGGTGAGAGTTACTCCTCGGTCGGGTGTATCTTCGTACGGACAAGATTCGGATTCGGTATCGCAAGCGTACTCGACATACACTGGAGTCGGTTATGGTAGGAGATCTCTCGGGTTCGGCAAACAACGGTTAATAGTGAGAAGTCTTCGTAGGACGGGTCGGGTGTACGGACTGGCTTCAGGTTCGGTATAACAGTCGTGCTCCGCGTACACTGGAATCGGTTTCGGTAGGGACTCTCTCGGGCCAGGATAACAGCGGCCGCTGGTGATAATTTGCTCTTAGGGCCGGTCGTGTGTATCTCGCCAGAATCTGGGTACCTGCGAAATGGAGGACAGAGAAGTTGTTAAGTGAACAGTCTAGCCCGAAGGCCGCTGATCAGCCGAAGTTGCTGTTGAACAGTCTAGTCCGAAGACCGCTGGGTATAATTTATGCCCTGAAGAGGAAAAACGCTTTTGAATATTCGTGGTAGAGATATCTTTCAATATCTGCACCTGGGCGATCACTAGAGCACTTCCTTATGGAAAAGCAGATCGATATAATTATAATTGCTGAAACCCATTTGACAACCAACAGTTAATTTAAAATTAATTGCTACACACTATAAGGCACAAAAGATCCCCGTGGAAGATCTTGCGGTGGTTCGGCAATTTTTATAAAGACCAGAATTAAGCACTATCTAATGAACGGGACACGTCTTGATTATTTTCATGAAAAAATTGTTATATCCTCGATTTACTCACCACCACGATTTTAAATAACTGAAAGCCAATATTCAATTTTTTTCAAATCACTTGGTCCTCGATTTTTAGCGGTTGGCGACTATAACGCTAAACACACTTTTTGGGGATCACGTTTAATTACCTCGAAAGGCCGTGTGCTTTTTGACACAGTTTCCAAAATGGGCGTATATGTGGTTTCAAGCGGACACCCCACTTATTGGCCGTTAGACAGACGAAAGATCCCAGATGTTATAGATTTTGGAGTTGCGAAAAATTTTCCTTTAAAGAGGATGCAAGTTGAGCCTTCATTAGATTTGTCATCAGATCACTCACTCACTATAATCTCTGTTTTGTTTCCCCAAGGGATTAGCTCCGTCAATAGAGTTAATTGGCTAAAATACAAAAAACTTTTGAGTACACATTCTACTGAAAATATCGCCTTAAGAACGCCTGAGGATATTAATTTGTCAATCAACGATTTTTTTTCAAAACCTCAAACTGACCGTACAGCATGCTACCACTAGTCATATGAGATCCAGAAATGAAAGCAATAGAACTTATTCGTCTGAAATTGAGCAACTTCTGTCAGAAAAAAGAAGAGTCATATGAGAGTGGCAACTTCGCAGGTTTCCCCAGCTTAAAACTAGGCTACGGGAATGCATAAGTCAACTAAGAAATCTGCTTGAAGTCCATAGAATGGCTTCCCTTAAAACATATCTGGAAAGCCTTGATGGTACCCCTCAATCTGAGTATTCCTTGTGGAAAGCGACAAAAGGTTTAAAAAGACCCGTAATAGCTAGGCCACCTTTGCGAACTTCAGCTGGCGACTGGGCAAGAAGCGATTCTGAAAAGGGGATGTTGTATGTCGATCATTTGAGAAACGTTTTTATTACAAATGATTCAGCGAATATTGCAGCGGAATTACCTCCATACCTCCTGTATCTTTGAGACTTAATTTTCAAGATGTCGAAAACGTTATCGCAAATACAAACCCAAGAAAAGCTCCAGGCATTGATCAAATTACTGGTAAAATGCCTGAACAGTTACCTTGTGCAGCTAGAAGGCTTCTACTTATTATTTTTAACGCTATTTTACGCCTTGAGTATTATCCTACAGAGTGGAAGGTCTCAAAGATTGCTATGATACCCAAGCCAGGGAAGGATTCCACTAAAGTAGAATCATATAGACCAATAACTCTACTACCAACAATTTTTAAACTATTCCAAAAATGGTTAATGGCGAAGTTGAGTCCAATATTGAACAAAGTGGGATGCATCCCTGATCATCAATTTGGTTTTCGGACTAAACATAGCACCATAGAACAAACGCACAGACTTGTCAATGTCATAACACAGACCTTTGAGGCGAAGAAGTATTGCTCAGCTCTGTTCATTGACATTTCTCAAGATTTTGATACAGTGTGGCATGATGCCTTTATGCACAAAATAAAGTTAAACTTGCCTGCAAATACTCACAAGCTTCTGGAAAGCTACTTATATGGGCGGAAGTTTGTTATCAGAGAAGGCGACTTTATAAGCATAACTCAGCCAATCGAGACAGGAGTTCCCCAAGGCAGCATACTGGGGCCTACTTTATATTTGATTTACGCCTCTGACATGCCAACGACATCCGGAATCCATACTTCAACTTTTGCAGATGACACAGCTTTTTTTAGCGTTCATGTAAACCATCAAGAAGCTTCACGAAATTTGCAGCAGTATATTTCAATATTAGAGAAATGGTTGAAACTTTGGAAAATAAAAGCTAATGAACAAAAATGTACTCATATAGGTTATTTGCTATTTTACCTATCCGTATATTAAATTAATAGTGACCAATACGTTTGCCGTCTTCAACATGACTGTCCCTTTTTATTTTAACATCAATCTTTTACAATGGTGAATATCTTAAACTAGGTTGCCAGACTATAATTATTGATGGTGCAGGGATGGCACTACACCTCCCTTTTTTAAAAAGTCGAGAAATATAAATATATATATGTACTAGTATAACATATTAATTTTAAAATATAATGGTAGAAATAAAATATAAAATATTTATACTGTGATTGTTGGTCTTTAGTTATTGATACCTCCTTTTATATAGAAAATGTTGAAACAAGCAAGGTGATCAGGCTTGGTTGTTGCAACATTTGCAATTCTGGTGTAGGTATCTTACAGCATTTATATAAAAAAAAAAAATTTTGTTTGTTTTACCTACGACTTAAATTTTCTACTGTTTTTTCCAATTTTGTTTTTTTAACAAATAGTTACAAATATTATTTCAGAATTAATAATTTCAAAAAAAATTTTTTTTTTTTTTATATATATATATTTTTTCCTTACCGTGTTTTTCTTCTGTTTTTTTTTCTATAAGAATATTATTTCAGAATTACTACATATAAAAGTATAAAGTTTAGTTTTCAAATGGGTATGTGTATGTAAATGCGTTTCCATCATGTTTACAATTTATGTTTCTTATATTTATATGAACATTTAATGGTGATTCTATAGTTTTACTATTCGGTTTTTATGGACATTCTTTTGTTTCTTAGTTTTTTTGTTAAGTATGGTTACATTCGTCCCATTTATTCTTTCCACTATGAAAGGACCTTCATATATACTTTTGTGTTTGTCATATGGTTCTTTACGCAATAGTACAGTGTCATTTAATTGCAAGTTTATTGGTTTTGCTTTTCTATCATAAAATTGCTTATTTGCTATTTTATGTTTTTCAACTAGTTGTTTTGCAAGTATGTTTGATTTTTGCAATCTATGTTTAATTTCATGGTTATAATTATCAATATTATACACTGGGTCTAGACCAACATTTGCTTGATTCGGCAATACAACATTTTTACCAAAAATAAGTTCAAAAGGCGTTAGTTTGTTGTCAAAAACTGTATTTGTCGTAGTGTTGTGATAAAAAGTGAAATATTTGAGATAAGTATCCCAATCTGCAATATTTTCGCTGATATAAGCGCGTATGTATTCATTAAAAACGCGGTGATTTCGCTCAATGGTACCTAAAGTTTGGTGATGATAACTAGTGGAGAAGTTAATTTTAATCTCCAAAAATTTACACATTTCCTCAAATATTTCATTTTTATATTCGGTGCCTAAATCCGACTTAATCGTGTTCATTTTCCCATATACTAGTATGAAATTTTCGAAAACTGCTCGAGCCACTGTTTTGGCTGACTTGTCAGGAATTGGTATGCTAACTAAGTACTTTGATAAGTCGCATATTAAAGTCAGTGCATACCTATTGCCATAATTAGATGTCGGAAGTGGACCTATTGTGTCCAAAACCATGATGTCGAACGCTTTGGTTGGGGTTGGTGTAAGAACCAATTTTTCAACGCATGCTGGTTTTACTTTATTTACATTACATTTCGAGCAACTTCTTACAAATTTCGCAATGTCCTTCGTCATTTTTCTCCAAAAATATTTGGTTCTAATTTTAGCATACAATTTCTTTTGACCACAGTGACCTCCTATGATAGGGTCGTTATGATATATTTCCATTAATTTTAGTTTTTCAGAATCTTCTTTTATTATTACTATAGGCTCAGTAAGTATTATTTCGAACGTTTTTAGTAATTTAATACCATGGATTTTCATATTTTGTACTGTAACAAATGTAAAAATTAAATCATTTTTTGGCCATTCCGCTTTATAAATATTGTTTTTGTTGGCTTCAATTTGTAGCCTCGAAAGCATTAAATCTAAATTTATTGTTTCGTTAACAAAATCGATATCTATAAATAGCGTTTTCTTAAATTTTTGGTATACATTAATGCGCAATTTGTTTACGTTCGTATCGTTCTTGATTACTTCTGTTTTTATTCTTGCCATTTTCTTGCTAAAATTGTAGGAAAATTTGTCATATATCATTGGTCTTACTATGTTGATGTCTGGTGAAAAAGATTGATTTGAATTTTGGTTGTTAATGTTCCTTTTTCTTGTCATTGCCCGGGTTGTTATCGCCAGCACCTGTGTCTGTTTGTCTTTAAGGTCATTGATTGATATTCTGGATAGTGCGTCTGCTCCTACATTTTCCTTCCCCTTGATATACTCAACCACGAAATTATATTCCGACAGTTCCAATCGAATTCTTGTCAATTTTGATGACGGATCCTTCATATTAAATAGATATACTAATGGTCGGTGATCTGTGCGAACGGTGAAAAATGTGCCATATATATACGGACGAAAATGTGTGATTGCGAAATGGATCGCTAAAAGTTCTAACTCGATTATCGGTTTTTTTGTTCAGATTGACTAAATGCCTTGGAAGCGAAATATACTGGCAAGTCATCGCCGTTCACGTTTTGGCTTAGAATTGCCCCACATCCTATTTTCGATGCATCAACCGTAATTAAAAAAGGCTTTTTAAAGTCAGGGTACTGCAACACCCTTGGGGATAATAATGTTGTCCGTAATTGATCAAAAGAATTTTGGCATTGGTCATTCCAAGTAAATTGAGCTTTTTTCCGTGTAATAGAATTCAATGGAGCTGCTAAAGTAGCAAAATTCGGAATAAATTTCCTGTAATAATTGGCGAAAGCCACAAACCGTTTAACAGCTTCTTTATCGGTTGGAATTGGATACCTTTCTATAACGATTTTCTTGGAGTCATCTGGTAAAATACCTTGAGCTGTGCACTTGTGACCAAGAAAAGTGACCTGTGGTCGAAAAAATTTGCACTTATGTGGGTTTATTTTTAAATTATTCTTCCTCAAAACCTTAAAAACGTCTGTCAAATTTTTAATGTGATGCTGTCTACTACATCCGACAATAATGATATCATCAATGTAGAGAAAAGCTTTATCTACAGCTAAGCCAGAAAATGCTATTGACATCATCCTTGCGAATGAATTTGGCGCAACGTTCAAACCAAAGGGTAATACCTTCCATCTAAATGCTCCCTTATCTGTACTAAACGAGGTAACGTCACGGGATTCTGGATGCAAAGGAATTTGGTGGAAACCCGAGTATAAGTCTACTATGGAAAAGTATTTTGCACGCCCCAGATTGTCCAAAATATCGTCAATCCTTGGTAACGGAAATTTGTCTGCGATTAACTTTTTATTTAGTGCTCGAAAATCAACGCACATTCTGTACGATTTTTTATCACCTGAAGACTTTTTGGGAACTAGAATCAAAGGGCTATTATAGTTAGAGCTGCTTGGTTCTATTAAATCATTGTCCAATAGTTTCTTGACTTGGTTATTTATTTCAGCCCGTTGCGTGTGTGGAAGCCGATAGTTTTTGATATAGACCGGTGCATGATCATGTAGACGTAATTTTTGCTCATAACAATTAGTAATTGTCATTTTATCATCTTTTAAAGCAAATATATCTGCGAATTCTTCAACTAACGGTAATAAATCATCCCTAACATCGCTTGGCATTTGGTTTTGTAAAATTGAGGTTAGTTTTGAAATACGTTCGCGATCTACAACACTGTTTTCTATTGAGTAGACATACAAATTTTTTAAACTGTCAGCTTTTATATTGTAATTTCCGATACACTTAACCTCGTCAGTGGTATTTACCACGCGCATTATTGAATTTCGCGAGTCTACAATACTTTTCGCAATAAATACGCCTTCTGCGATCTCTTGGGAGTCAACGAACATTGGCTCTACAACATTATTTAAGTTGAAAATTCTAAAAACTTCACATCTTGGTGGTATTATACATGAATAATCAGTAGTTCCATGAAGAATTGGGATTTTGAGTTGATTGTTAAAAATTGAAATTGACAATATCATCTTTTCGTAGTCGATTTTGCACTTATTATTTTTAAGAAAATCTTTACCAAGAATTCCATTGGACGGAATGTTAAATTCATCTGGGACTACATGTAAAACTTGTGGAATTAGACATTTAGATACGCCTAATTGTGTGAAAATTGTTCCTAAAGTATGTATGCCAAAAGTAGTTATACCGGTTATCTTTATCCTATTATTTGTATTTATTTTTATATTCGGTGGTAAATCTGAAACTTTTACTAGTGAAATATCCGCCTGGGAATCTATCAAAAATGTATAAGGAGTGTTTTGATTGAATAAATATAATTTAATAAAATCTGAATAGTTTGGATTTAAACTATAAACGGACTTAAGACATACTGTAGAATTTAAATTAACGTTTCTTCCCCCAACATACGTGTCTGTTGAGGGGCTTCCTCGTTTAAATTTCTTACCGAAGCCCTTCTACCCCGGAACTGATTCCTATTATTGCCACGATAATAATTCTGAGATCCTCGATTACTAAAATTGTTATTACTGTGCCTAGAATTACCACGAACTCTATTTCCATGATTACCTCTAAAATTGCCACGACTGTGTGAATGATAACTGGCACGATTTTGCCTGTTGAGTTGTCGAAAATTGTTGTCGCGGTTTGCGTTGTAACTACGCAATGAAAGTACCTGGCGTTCCTTAACTTCATTCGTTTGCTCGACAATTAATTTAGCTACTACCTCCTTGGGGTCGCTAAAAGCTGTTGACGCTAAAATTGATTTTACCAAATCTGTCTTCGCGTTTAAACGACATACTGAAACAGTTTGTTCAATAGCCATTTCTTCAGCCTTTGCTTTAGTAATCCCTTCGATAACTAACGAACGAGTTAAAGCATCTGCCAATTCCTCTGCCTGCTTCGCAAAATCTGCGTAATTGTTGTTCCTGACGCTTAGTGCCGCAATTTTACCACCTACTACTTTTGAGCTATCAGGTTTAAGTTTATTTCTAAGGGCAACTTTTATTTCCGCTATACTACTCACCACTTCCGGTAAAGCCTCACGAGCTTTGCCTTCAAGTTTCGATTTTAAAAACGTTATAAGGGTAGGTATCAAGTTTTCCTCCGTTAAATCTTCTATAAGGCTAATTTTATCAAGAAACGACGCTAAAGCTAGAGGGTTACCATCAAAGTTCTCCCTTATTATATTGGCACACATGCTGACATATGTTTTCTTCTGCTCAATCGTCGCCATATTTATTTGTAATTCTAAAAATGTATCACCGTTATGACTTTTTATCACGTCACTAACGTCAATTATTTCAAACAATCCAACGTCTTTTGAAACTTCTATGTTACAGTTAAGTTTTCGAAAACAACTAATTAAAATATTCCGGCAATATTCGATTTTATTTAAATATATGCTTTTATCATCTGCCGGTAAACTTTTTGTGTGAACCTCTATGTATTCTATGATTGAATTATAGCTGCTTACTAATAAACATATGTATTCTTTAATTTTATTAATACGTGTGCTCACTGGCCGGTTTTGTAATATCCGCTTTTTTACTTCATTAAACTTGGTTAATAATTCTTTGAAATTGTCATTATCTATTTCTGACATTTGTAATCGAATTGTTAAAATAAATTGCAATTTCTAAATTTTAAATGAGTGTGAGAAATATACGATTATATTTGTTTATAGTAAGAAAAATATGTAAATAGAAAAGAAAATTGTTCTGTTGTTTGTTGTGAAAGCAGAATTATACATCCATATACATATAAGTTAGTCAATACCCATGTACGAGTTTGTTATTGAAAAAGAAGAAAAAATATTTACCATAATTCATTGTGTACATTTTTTTTATAAGTACTCGTACATATGCCTTCTTATATGTATGTATAACAATTTTATATGCTTTCTCTTGTTAATAAATTTTATTTTCGAATTTATAATATATTATCATCTGGTTGATTTTACTTTATTCTATACCAATTTAGTACCGCACTGTACAATTGTTATGAAAACAATTAAAATAAAATCAAATAGGCATTATATTCATGAAGAAAAGAAAAAAATGTACCTATTGCAAATTAAAATATATGCACGTATTACGATTTTATTTTGTAAATATGTATTGTTTTATGACTTACACAAGTAGTATACTAGTTCTAAGTAATTTTATTTCCTAAAACAAATAAGTGTATTAGTATAAGTTTATAATATGTTACGCTATTGACTATCTGTTAACATAAAAAAAATTCATTATTAAATAATTAATAGGTATGTACAATGTATTTATATACTTAGGCAAGTACATACATATTTGTTAAAAAAAAAATTTTACCCCGTTTTAGATATTTTACAAAATATTAAGTAATATATAAAAATATTGTAGAATTTGCCTATTTATAGACACATACATATGTGATAGTGCATCGTTATAACCATCTGGATACATGCATCAGCGAATTGATTGAAGTTTACCTGTTGTTGAAAAATCTTAGCCTGTTGTTATCGGTTGAAGTTGAATAATGTTGACCTAGGCTGCTGGTGAATTTTCATCAATTGCAGCAATGATCATCTCCATACTCATTAGTCACAATCGCGAAGGTTTAATATATTTTTGTTGTTTTAGTTTTATTCTTGTGTTGTTTGTTTTGTTTTGATATTTGCATTATGTTTAATTGTCTGTTCTGTTTAAAAAATTTTTTTTTTTAATTTATTCATTTAATGTTTTCTTGTTGTATTTATCTTTATCTTTTGTATTTTTCCATTGATGTTTGTTTTTATCTATTTTGATGTGTACTTTGTTTTCATTGTCTCTTTTGGTTTCCAATTTTTTCAAGTTTTACTTCACGTTTTCTTTTTTCGTCTGTGTTATATTATTTATGTTGCTTTGATTTATTTCTTTTGATCTCCACTTAGCGTTTTTCAGTTTCCTTTATATCTTTACTTTACCGAGTTCACCTTTTCTCTCTTTTGGTTCTCCGTTTTTTTTTTTTTTGAATTGTAACTGTGCTTTTACTTTAATTTATTGGTTCTTATTTCAATTTCTTTTTGTGCGTCACATTTATAGCTATTTTATAATCCGATGTTGCATGATTTCGCTTATGCTTTTAGTTTTTTCTTACAATAGCCAGACACATTTGGGACTAACCAAAAAAAAATTCGTGTCCAGAGTACAATTACCACAACCAAACTTTTCACAATCCACTGAAACTGTCTCAAACCCCACTCTACCAAAAATGTTTTAATTTTTATTCGTGCTATTATAATTTTTTGCTTCAGCACTAATATTTCCTTTACATTTTAGTTTTTAAAATTCACTATTAATTTTCTATCTTTATTTCACAACACTTGTCGGTCAAAACTCCGTAGAACAACATTTTTAAACAGGTTAATTTATTTTTTGTACTTGTTTTATAAATATGAAAGTTTACTGTGTTATTAAAAAAATCACACTGGCCGTTTTCTTAACACAGCCTTGCACTGCTTAAAGCGAAATTAAAGTTATATCCGCCTCTCACGGTCGCCATATAGGTTATTTGCTATTTTACCTATCCGTATATTAAATTAATAGTGACCAATACGTTTGCCGTCTTCAACATGACTGTCCCTTTTTATTTTAACATCAATCTTTTACAATGGTGAATATCTTAAACTAGGTTGCCAGACTATAATTATTGATAGTGCAGGGATGGCACTACACTCACGTTACATTCACACTGCGTAAGCAAACATGTTCGGCTCTCCAAATTAACAATACACCTATTCTACAGCATAATAAAGTTAAATACCTTGGTATTTACCTCGACCGTAGGCTAACGTGGAAGCCTCACATTGATGCGAAAGTCACTCAGTTGAAATTAAAAGCAGCGCAACTAAATTGGCTTATGGGCAGAAATTCAACATTGAAGTTGGACTGCAAACTTTTGTTATATAACGCAATTTAAAGCCTATATGGTGCTACGGAGTTCAATTATGGGGAACCGCCTCAACATCTAACATTGAAAATATTCAAAGACGACAAAACCAAATTCTTCGTACGATTACTGCAGCTCCATGGTACGTAAGAAACTCACGAATTCACAAGTATCTGTGTGTTCTGCTGGTAACTGACGAGTTCTCTAAGTATGCCACAAGGTATATCAGTAAACTGGAATTTCACCCAAATCCTCTTGCACGCAACATACTTAATTTTGGCGGCCACTCTCGGTTGAGAAGAAGGGATACCCTGGCCACCATCAGAACGTTAAATAGGTGATTCTACCGATATTATTCGCGCGAAATGAAACTTTTTTATTTAGCAGTGGCTGGACTTAAATAACTTTTATATTTAGTATTAAGATTTGAATACTTATTGTTAGTTCATATTTTGAAGATTCAATAAATAAATGAATGACAAAAAAAAAAAAATAAAAAAAAAATTCGGGTATATATGGACCGACATCTGAAATGTTAGTCGCCATATTTAATGAGTGTGTGAAGTTTGAAGCAAAACAAATAACTTTTTTTTTTTTTTAATTTCCATACAAAATTGCAAAAATTGCTTTTTTCGGAATTTTGAATATATCTCAGCTATGCGTGAACCGATATTACTGAATTTTCAATAGCAAACACATGACAATATGGAGTAATAGAATGGTGGAAGAAATTAGTTTCTATGTCTAATGGTTTTCTCAGAAACGGTATTTCAACGACCGACAGACGGACATCGCTTAATCGACTTTTCAATTAATTCTGAATCAGAATATATATACATATACTTTATAGGGTTGCAAAAAAAAACTGTAGAAATTACAAACGGAATCACAAACTTATATATACCCTTTACATTTTTGTGAAGGGTATAAAAAGAAAGAAATAATAGATGAGTGTAACTATCAGATGTTATTCTGAGAAAGAGCTAAGCTTCGCTAAAAAAAATCTTTGGATTTCTGAAGAGGAATCTTTGAAAAAATCATTGGACAATCTGCTGTCCCTAAGAGAAAGAAACTCTAGTAGGCATGGGCAGGTATTAACCGCGGTTGAACGTCAGCGAAGCCCGATATCCGTCCAAATATCAGCACAATCAGAAATATCTAAAGATGATAATACCTCTACAGCAACGGAAAGTAACAGATTTGCAATCCTTCAGACTGAAGAGCCAAATACAACCAAACAAATCATTTAAACCGCCAATAATGGATTTGAGAGAAGCTATTTCTAGTGAGCTGGTAAAACAACTTGTTACGGTAATCAGTAATGACACTTTCAACGTAACATCAGTTAAACACGGAAGGATAAATAAAACAAAAATTCACTTAAACCATGAAAATGATTACAGAAAATTGTGTGACGTTTTGGAAAAAGAGAAAAGATTTTTTCACACTTATCAGCTGAAAAGTGTTAAAAGTCTTCAGTAGTGCAATTCACTAACCTGTTTTAACGCTAATAAAATTCGTTTAGAGAAATTAACACTAGCGTTGGTGTTTTCCCGATTCTATAACAGTTTGTAACACTATTTGTCTTCGATTTAAATCAGTTGTTTTTGTAGCCTGACTGATTAGCGTTAACTAAACACCAATTATTTTTGTGGTGTTTATCTTAACAACAATGTCGTTAAAATTTCTACTAGAATAACTTCATTGTATTTGGCACACAACTTGTCGGAAGACTCCAACAGTCGGTCGGCGTGTTCTCTGTGAGAACTTATCTTATTTATCAAAACATATTTTAAATAATAAACATATAAATAGTTTTACTTACCAGTCGTTGTTTAGCTTCGATAGTGAACGGACGTGTTTGTTTTTTGATCGCAAAGTAAAAAAAAAAAATAAATAAATATAACGGGATTAAGTAAAAACCGTAATAGGTGAACAGAGAATTTTTGTTTAAAAGAAAAACTTTGTGACATTTTTTAAATACCGTTTTAAGTTGTAAATAAAAAATAGAAACAATTAATTGCATGAGTGCACCTATCAGATGTAATTCTGAAAAAGAGCTTAGCTCCGGTAGAAAAAACCTTTGGATTTCTGAAGAAGAATCTGTGAAAAAATCACTGGAAAATCTCCTGTCTCTTTTCAGAGATAGGAAACACCCGCGATCGTGTTCGCCAAATATTGCTGTTACAACTGAAGACAAAACATCTTCCAGTTTAATTGTTGATGATAAGCCAAAAACCCAAGTAGGCATGGACAGGTACATAACCGTGGTTAAAAGGCAGCGAAGCCCCAAATCAGCTCAAATATCATCTCAACCGAAATTTTCTAAAGATGATAATAGGACTTCGGCAACGGATAGTAATAGGTTTGCTATACTGCAAACAGATGAGCCAACAATATCTAAAAAAACCTTTAAGCCGCCACCAATATATTTGCCAGAGCCTACCTCTAGTGAGCTGGTAAAACAACTTATTGCGGCAATCGGCAAAGACACTTTTAACGTAACATCGGTTAAGCACGGCAGCATCAACGAAACGAAAATCCAGGGAAACAGTGAAAATGAATACCGAAAGTTGTCTGACGTTCTAGAGAAGGAAAAACGATCATTTTACACATATCAGCTTAGTATTCAGGTCGTTATAAAAGGGATTGACCCTTTTGTAGATACGAATGATATCAAAACCGGAGTAGAAGACAATGGCTTCAAAATTAAAAATGTGGTTAATATTAGAAACCGTGAAAAAATTCCTCAACCCATGTTTAGGGTTTAATTGGAACCTAGAGATGTTCTCCTGAAAAAGAATGAAGTGCATCCAATTTATAACCTCAAATATTTTTTGCATCGTAAGGTTACCGTTGAGGAGCCTCATAAGCGTTTAGGGCCCGTTCAATGCCTAAACTGCCAAGAATTTGGCCATACTAAGGCCTATTGTAAGCTGCCGGCAGTTTGCGTTGTGTGTGGAGAACTTCACGGTACATCACAGTGTAAAAAACCTAAGACTGACACGAGCGTTAAAAAATGAAGTAACTGTGGAGGTAACCATACTGCAAACTACAGGGGTTGCCCTGTCTATACTCACTTCAAGAGGTCAATGACAAACAGGCCATCAATTTTAAATATGCCACCCCAGCAGTCAAAAATCACCTCCTCAAACAATTTTCCCCAGGTACGCCAGTCAACCAGCCATGTAAACTTACAAAACCCCCCACTAATTTCTTATGCGAATGTGGTAAAATCCGATAAACCAAATTTGAACCAGGAGCCCAAGCCTCAAAACTCCGACCAAAATTTTAGCAATCTTGAGGCAACTCTGCAGACTCTTGTTCAATCTATAAATACATTTACGGTTTCCATGACGAACATGATGCAGGAAATGCTGAAAATGCAGTCCACTATTTTGCAGGCAATTTTAAACAAATGAATTGGTTAAAAATATGTTTCTGGAACGCAAACGGCATCCGCCAACACAAAAATGAACTTGAGCACTTCCTTATGGATAAGCAGATCGATATAATGTTGATTGCTGAAACTCATTTGACAACCAACAGTTTTTTCAAAATTAATGGCTACATACTGTACGACACAAAAGATCCCCGTGGAAGATCTTGCGGAGGATCGGCAATTCTAATAAATTTCAGAATTAAACACTTTTTAATGAACGAGACATGTGAGGAGTATCTCCAAGCAACTAATATATGCATCGAATATTTGCATGAAAAAATCGTTATTTCCTCGATTTACTCACCGCCCCGATTTTCAATAACAGAAAGCCAATATTCAAATTTTTTCAAATCACTTGGTCCTCGATTTTTAGCGGCTGGGGACTAGAACGCTAAACACACTTTTTGGGGATCACGTTTAATTACCTCGAAAGGCCGTGTGCTTTTTGACACCGTTTCCAAAATGGGCTTAGATGTGGTTTCAAGCGGACACCCCACTTATTGCCCGACAGACCGACGAAAGATCCCAGACGTTATAGATTTTGAAGTTGCGAAAAATTTTCCTTTAGAGTGGATGCAAGTGGAGCCTTCATTAGATTTATCATCAGATCACTCTCCCACTATTATCTCTGTTTCGTTCCCTCAAGAGATTGACTGTCAATAGAGTTAATTGGTTAAAATACAAAAAATTTTTGAGCACACATTGTACTGAAAATATCGCCTTGAGAACGCCTGAGGATATTGATGTGTCAATTAACGATTTTTCTGAAAACCTCAAACTGGCCGTACAGCATGCAACCACTAGTCATTTAAGATCTAGAAATGAGAACAATAGAACTTATTCATCTGAAATTGAGCAACTTCTGTCAGAAAAAAGGAGAGTCAGAAGAGAGTGGCAGCTTCGCAGGTCTCCGCAGCTTAAAAGCAGGCTACGAGAGTGCATAATCCAGTTAAGAAATCTGCTTGAAATCCACTGAATGGCTTCCCTTAATACATATTGGTACTCCGCAATCTGACTATTCTCTGTGGAAAGCGACAAAAGGTCTGAAAAGACCCGTAATAGGTAAGCCACCTTGGCGAACTTCAACTGGCGACTGGGTAAGAAGCGATTCTAAAAAGGGGATGGTGTATGCTAACCTTTTGAGAAGTGTTTTTATTACAAATGATATAGCAAATGATGCATCTGAATTACCACCATATGCAGTTAGACCGCCTGTGTCTTTGCGATTCATATTTCAAGATGTAGAAAAGGGTATCAGTAACTTAAACCCCAGGAAAGCTCCAGGTATTGATCTGACTAAGGTAGAATCATATAGACCAATAAATCTGCTACCAACAATTTCAAAACTATTCGAAAAACTGATAACGAAGTTGAGTCCAATATTGAACAATGTGGGATGCATCCCTGATCATCAATTTGGTTTTCGGACTAAACACAGCTCCATAGAACAAACGCACAGACTAGTCAATGTCATAAGACAGACCTTTGAGGAGAAGAAGCATTGTTCAGCTCTATTCATTGACATTTCTCAAACTTTTGATAAAGTGTGGCACGACGGCTTGATGCACAAAACAAAGTTGAACTTGCCTGCAAATACTCACAAGCTTATGGAAAGCTACTTATATGGGCGGAAATTTGTTATCAGACAATGGGATTTTATAAGCCCAACTCAGCCAATCGAGGCAGGAGTTCCCCCAGGTGGCATAATGGGGCCTACTTTATATTTGATTTACGACATGCCAACGACATCTGGAATCCATACCTTTTGCAGACGACACAGTGTTTTTGAATATTCATGAAAATTACGAAATTTACAGGAGTATATTTCGATATTAGAGAAAAGGCTTAAACTTTGGAAAATCAAAGTTAATGATCAAAAATGTACTCATGTCACATTCATGCTGTGTAAACAAACATGTGCGCCTATCCAAATTATCAACTCACCTATTCCGCAGCACAGTGAAGTCATGTACTTTGGTATACACCTCGACCGTAGGCTAACGTGGAAGTCTAACATTGAAGCACAATTCACTTAGTTGAAACTAAAAGCAGCGCAACTAAATTGGCTTATGGGCAGAAACTTGACATTGAAGTTGGATTGCAAACTTTTGTTATACAATGAAATTTTGAAGCCACCTCAGCGGCAAACATTGAAATAAATCAAAGGCGATAAACCCAAATTCTACGAACGATTACTGCAGCTCCATGGTGCGTAAAAAATTCAGGAATTCATAAAGATCTGAGAGTTCCGCTTGTAAAAGAGGAATTTTCCAAGTAATTCAATAAATAAAAAGCGCTTAAAATACAAAAAAATCTTTTTGTCATAAAAGTTACTTCACTTAGTAATTTTTCTGATGTTAATGAGCGATCACATCAATTAAATTTTTATATCAAATTGTGTCTAAATTATAGTTAGTTTAAAGTTAATTTGCCATTCGATTTATAATATTTTGTCATTACATTTACTTCATTCAGTTATTTCTTCGATATTAGAATGCCATTGCATTGATCACATGCTGATATCAAACGTATTCCGATAACTCATCCTTATGATGTCAGTATGACATTTCATTGAATAAATAATTGTCATAATTGTTTCTGGAACGCGAATAGCATCCGCCAACACAAAAATGAACTCGAATACTTCCTGATGGATAAGCAGATCGATATAATGATGATTGCAGAAACTCACTTGACGTCAACAAGCTTCTTCAAAATTAATGGCTACGTACTATACGATACTACAGACCCCCGTGGAAGAGCTTGTGGGGGTTCCACAATCTTGATAAAATCTAGGATAAAGCATTTTTTGTTGAACGACACATGTGAGGACTTCTTCAAGCAACTAATATCTGTGTGGAAAATTTTCATTACAAATTGGTTATCTCATCGATTTATTCGCCGCCTCGATTTTCAGTGACGGAATCACAATATTCATTTTTTTCACCTCATTAGGACCTCGTTTTATAGCAGCTGGAGAATACAACGCAAAACACACTTTTTGGGGCTCACGTTTAGTCACGCCGAAGGGTCGGGCGCTTTTCAATACAATTTCTAAAATGGGCTTACGTAATATCAAGCGGAAATTCCACTCACTGGCCGACTGACCGGCGAAAGATTCCTGATGTGATTGATTTTGGAGTGGTAAAGGCTCTAATAATATCCGTCAAAACAAAAAAAACAAGCTTTTTTATTTATAAACGTCTCTAAAATAAGAGAGCAAGGAGTTAGTTGTAATCAGCCAGTCAAACGAAAAAGTTGTTTAATTTGGAAAACTATGGACTAAAGAAATGTTAGAGACGTTTATAAATAGAAAAGCTTGTTTTTTGTGCTTTGACGGATATTATTAGAGCATTTTTCTTTTAAATTCTCAACAATTTATTTATGTTGTTGGAATATAAAGTTGAATGTTTGAGAATATCTTTCAAAAATTTTCAAAGTCTACTGATGATTAGGGTAGTTCCTATGAAATGTCGACATATAGATAGCTGGGAAACATAGAAAACAAGCTATTTATAATTTTTTTTTTTTACTGGCATAAAATAAAGTTTAACTTACCTGCAAACATACATAACCTTTTGGAAAGCTATTTATATTGTCGCCAATTTATAATAAAAGAAGGCGAATTCATAAGCCCCGCCCAGCCTATTGAAGCTGGAGTTCCCCAAGGCAGCATATTAGGGCCTATCTTATATTTGATCTACGCATCTGACATGCCGATAAGCACCAACATTCACACTTCAACATTTGCAGATGATACAGCATTCCTTAGCATACATAGTAACCACCAACAAGCATCAATAAATTTACAGGAACATATCAACAAACTAGAGAAATGGCTCAAGCTTTGGAAAATCAAGGTTAATGAACAAAAGTGTGCCGATGTTACATTCGCACTGCGTCTAGGAACATGCTCGCCCATCACTATTAACAATAAAGTAATACCTCAACACAGTGAAGTCAAATACCTCGGTATTCATTTTGACCGTAGATTAACATGGAAGACGCACATCGAGGCAAAAGTAACGCAAATGAAATTGAAAGCAGTGCAAATTAACTGGCTAATAGACAGAAATTCGACCTTGAAGCTTGATTGTAAACTTTTGCTTTACAACTCGATTCTAAAGCCAATATGGTGCTATGGGATTCAATTATGGGGCACAGCCTCGGCATCTAACATTGAAAAAATTCAAAGAAGTCAAAATAGAATTCTCCGTAGAATTACAGATGCTCCATGGTACGTTAGAAACTCACGAATCCACGCAGATCTGGACGTACCTTTTGTGAAATCTGAATTTGTGAAGTACACAACAAGATATATTAACAAACTTGAATTCCATCCAAATCCTCCTGCAGTTAATATTCTTAACTTTGGTGGTCATACCCGTCTGAGAAGGAGGGATACTTTGACTACCATTAGAGCTCTAAACAGATGACTGAATTCTGAAATAATATTCGCATAAAAATAAATTTTTGTTCAGCACTGACAGGACTTTAATCACAATTTTTATTCCCTTCACAAAAATATAAAGGGTATATATAAATTTGTGATTCCGTTTGTAATTTCTACAGTTTTTTTTGCGACCCTATAAAGCATATATGTTCTGATTCAGAATTAATGGAAACGTCGATTAAGCGATGTCCGTCTGTCCGCCGTTGAAATATCGTTTCTGAGAAAACCATTAGACTTAGAAACTTTTTCCTTTCACCATTCTTTTAACCCATCGATTCATGGGTTTGCTATTGAAATTCAGTAATATCGGTTCACATATAGCTGAGATATATCCATAATTCCGAAAAACCCCATTTTTTTTGCAATTTTGTATGGAAATTAAAAAAAAAAATTGGTTGTTTTGCTTCAAACTTCACACATAAATAAAACCAGGTTAAATAAATATGAAAAATGAAAATTTCCGATATCGGTCCATATATACCCGAGATATAGCATAAACCGGGGTTTTTATGAAAATATCGCGTAAATGAACTTACATTTTTTTTGCTTAAAACCAATTCTGGTAATAAAATCAGGTTATATAAATATGGAAAATTTATATTTCGATATCGGTCCATATATACCCGAGATATAACTTAAATCATGTTTTTCATGAAAATATCGCGTAAGCGAACTTAAACAATTTTTTTGTGCTCAAGAGCAGTCCTGGTCATGAAATAAGGTTATATAAATATGGAGAATGCAAATTTCCGATATCGGTCCGTATACCCGAGATATAGCCCAAATCGGGGTTTTCATGAAAATATCACGTAAACGAACTAAAGCAATTTTTTTTGCGTAAAACCAATTCTGGTAATAAAATCAGGTTATTTAAATAAGCAAAATCAAAATTTCCGACATCGGTCTATACGCACCCGAGATATAGCCTAAACCGGGTTTTTCATGACAATCTCGCGTGAGCGAACTTAGAAAATTTTTTTGTGCTCAAAAGCAGTTCTGGTAATGAAGTAAGGTTATATAAATATGCAAAATGAAAATTTCCGATATCGGTCCATATATACCCGAGATATAGCCAAGACCGGGGTGTTCACGAAAATATCGCGTAAATGAACTTAAACAACTTTTTTTTTGCTTAAAACTAATTCTGGTAATAAAATAAGGTTAGATAAATATGGAAAATGAAAATTTCCGATATCGGTCCATATATACCCGAGATATAGCCTAGACCAGCGTTTTCATTAAAATGTCGCACAAGCGAACTGAAACAACTTTTTTGCTCAAAAGCACTTCTGGTAATAAAATCAGGTTGTATGAATATGGAAAATCAAAATTTCCGATATCGGTCCATATATACCCGAGATATAGCCTAGACCTGGTTGTTCATGAAAATGCTTAAACAACTTTTTTGTGCTCAAAAGCAGTTTTGGTAAAGAAATAATTTTATATAATTATGGAAAATTAAAATTTCCGACAAGGTCCATATATGCCCGAGATATAGCCTAGACCAGTGTTTTCATTAAAATGTCGCATAAGCGAAATGAAACAACTTTTTTTGCACAAAAACCTTTCTGGTAATGAAGTAAGGTCCATATATAGCCTGAACCGTTTTTTCCATTAACATTAATTTTTTTTTTTTTTGCTGAAAAGCAATTCTCGTTATAAAAGAGGGTTACTAAAATACAAAAAATAAAAAATTCCGATATCGGTTCATATATAACCGAGCATATATTGTTCACATATTTGAATATACTATACATATACGTGACTGTCCTGAGGGGTATTGTTACGGCAATTAGCGTAAGCGCCTAGTTTTATTAGATTGTGAACACCAAATAAAACCACAATTCAAGAGTTTTGGGTTTATATTTGAATGTTAAAATTCCTAAATGTTAGACAGATTCATATTTAGTTATATAATTCATATATAATTATTTACATACTTCTTGGTGTAAAACGGAGCGCTGAATTGCAAAATAGATTTTATTTTCTAATATTATCAAAAAAGCACGTTTTAAAAATAGAAATGTTCTCGATACAAAATGAAGTTTTGTGTTTTTTGTTTTCCTCTGCCAGATGCGCGCCTTTTCTTTTCAGCTCTCTTTTTTTCATTTCATATTATTTACAGTGCCGATAACACCCCCGCGCAGTATGGCAAGAAGGACGTTCGCAGCCTTACTCCCTATTCCACGCCACGTCGAGTACGGCTAACTTTGCAGCTGGCCTGCCTAGCACACCACAGGCTGTCATAATTTTCGCCTTTCGAACTTGACCATCGCTTGCGACTCTAGTATCCAAAACCTTTCCTTTGGGCCACACGTTACGTGGACTGGAAGGGTCAACCACAACAAGCAAATCGCCTTTACATATGGGTTTTGATTTTTCGAACCATTTCGTTCTGCATGTAAGTGTCGGCAAGTATTCAGCCAACCATCTTTTCTAGAACTGTTGAGCAAACATCTGAGACTGTAACCAGCTATTTCTTACAACTGTGTCTCTATTATCGTATTCAGACAACGGTTTAATTACATTTGAACTCCCTATCAAGAGATGATTAGGCGTAAGTGCTTCTTGGTTTTCGCTGTCTATTGGCACATAGGTTAATGGGCGTGAATTGATTATATTTTCCACTTCGTCATTAGGTGACCTTGACATTGGTATTTTGTGGATCACCGTTTTAATTGAACGCACCATCCGTTCCCATACTCCCCCATGTAAGGGGCAGCAGGTGGATTAAAATTCCATTTAATAGTAGAAGTTGTAAACTGCTTTACAAATTCATTGGAATCAACTTCCTTAACATTCAGAGTCTAGCTGCGATAGTGAACGGACGTGTTGTTTTTGATCGGAGTGTTTAAAATTTAACCGGAATAATTGAAAGAGTGATTTTATACTAAAAAAAACTTTGTGACATTTACCGTTATATATTTTAAAGTGAAAAAAATATTAAATAAAAACTGGATGAGTGTACCTATCAGATGTAATTCTGAGAAAGAGCTCAGCTCCACTAGAAAAAGTCCTTGGGTTTCTGAGGAGGCGTCTTTAAAAAAATCATTGGAAAATCTATTGTCGCTAAGAGAAAGAAACCGCACGCGCTCGTGTTCGCCACATACAGTTGTTACAACAGCCGACAAACTATCTAACAGTTCAGTTATTGCAGATAAGCCGAAAACACAAGTAGACATGGACAGGTATGTAACCGTGGTTAAACGGCAGCGAAATGTCATCTCAGTCCAAAATACCCAAAGATGATAAGACCACCACGACAATGGATAGTATTAGGTTTGCTATCCTACAGACCGATGAACCAGCAATACCTACAAAAACCTTTAAGCCGCCACCAATGTATTTGCGAGAGCCTACCTCTAGTGAGCTGGTAAAACAACTTACTGCGGCAATCAACAAAGACGTAAATAGTGCGACTTTTAATGTAACATCGGTTAAGCACGGCAGCATCAATGAAACCAAAATCCAGGTAAAAAGTGAAAATGAATACCGAAAGTTGTCTGACGCCCTGGAGAAGGAGAAAAGATTGTTTTACACATATCAGCTTAAAAGTGCCAAAGGTGTTCAGGTCGTTATAAAATGGATTGACCCTTTTGTAGAGACGAATGATGTCAAAACCGGAGTAGAAGACAATGGATTTAAAATTAAAAATGTGGTTAATATTAGAAACCGTGAAAAAATTCCTCAACCCATGTTTATCAAAAAAATCCGATCTAAATTTTAGCAATCTTGAAGCAACTCTGCAGACTCTAGTTCAATCCATAAATACATTTACGGTTTCCGATTCACTCTGTGATTCTTCAACCGCACGGTCGTGTTTTTAAAAAAGTGAACAAAACAAAAAAACAAACCAAATAATCATTGTGCTTACATATTTTTAAACTTACATACAAAAACAATAATATATTGTATTAAATTGTAAAAACAAGAACAAATTATTTAAAAAAACAACGGGAAAATAAATTCCTCACATTTCAGTAAATAAGCAATAAAATCAATTTCAATAAAACAAGTGCGGTGGCAGTGCATTGTTATTGTTGTTATTGTGCGTGAAGATTACCTACCCAGTAGGAAAAAACTATACATTAAAGTTTTGTTTTCTGTATGGGTGATCCCATCAGAAATATTTTTGAAAAAGAGCCTAGCTCCACCAGCAAATTATATGGACTTCTGAAGAAGAGTCTATAAAGCAATCATTGGACAATTTTCTTTCTACAAGAGATAAAATCCGCTCCCGTTCCGGCTCGCCTAACATAGATGTTACTACAGAAGATAAAAGATATTCTACTCTAATTAATGCCAATAAACCAAAAACGCAAGTAGGCATGGATAGGTATATCACCATCACTAAACGTCAGCGAAGCCCTAAATCTGCTCAAATTGCATCCAAATCAAAAATTTATAACGATGCCGAAACCGCTAGATCAACAGATCAAAACAGATTTTCCATTCTTCAAACGGATGAGCCAACAGCATCGTCAAAAAAATCGTTTAAACCACCACCAATTTATTTAAGAGAATCTGCTTCCAATGAACTGGTAAGAAAAATTGTTTCAGCAATCGGAGAAAATACATTTAACGTTACCTCCATCAAGCACGGCAATATTAACGAAACTAAAATTCAGGTTAACCATGAAAATGACTACCGAAAACTGTCTGACGAATTTGAAAAGGAAAAAAAAAGCTTTTTATACTTATCAGCTTAAAAGCGCTAAAGGTCTTCAAGTCGTAATAAAAGGGATTGACCCTTGCGTAGACATTTATGAAGTTAAGACCGGTTTGACAGACAAGGGATTCAAAGTAAAAAACGTGTTAAACATCAGAAATCGTGAAAAGATCCCTCAACCCATGTTTGGGGTTGAATTAGAGCCAGGAGATGTGTCTTTAAAGAAAAATGAAGTTCATCCAATATATAGCATAAAATACCTTTTACATCGAAAAATAACCGTAGAGGAACCGCATAAGCGCTTAGGATTCGTACAGTGCCACAACTGCCAAGGATTTGGCCATACTAGGACCTATTGCAAGTTGCCTACAGTTTGTGTTGTGTGTGGAGAACTCCATGGTACAGCACAATGCAATAAGCCGAAATTCGACCCAAAAATAAAAAAATGCAGTAATTGCGGTGAAAACCACACAGCTAATTATAGAGGTTGCTCCGTCTACACCCATCTCAAGCGCTCAATGAACAACAAACCAATAATTGCTTCTAAGCCACCACAGCAGACTCAAACTTTTTCTAACAATTCTCTTCCTCCGACACGACAGTCAACCACAGACATAACCGTTCAAAATCAAAAACAAATTTCTTATGCTAATGTAGTTAAGTCTAATTTCGCAAACCCGAATCAGGAATCTAGATCTCAACCGCCCGATCAAAATTTCAGTAACCTTGAGGCAACAATACAGACCCTAATTCAAACTATAAACACTTTTACGTCGTCTATGATGACGATGATGCAGAAATATGTTTCTGGAACGCGAACGGCATCCGCCAACACAAAAATGAACTCGAATACTTCCTGATGGATAAGCAGATCGATATAATGATGATTGCAGAAACTCACTTGACGTCAACAAGCTTCTTCAAAATTAACGGCTACGTACTATACGATACTAAAGACTCCCGTGAAAGAGCTTGTGGGGGCTCTGCAATCTTGATAAAATCTAGGATAAAGCATTATTTGCTGAACGACACATGTGAGGACTATCTTCAAGCAACTAATATCTGTGTGGAAAATTTTCATTACAAATTGGTTATTTCATCGATTTATTCGCCGCCTCGATTTTCAGTGACGGAATCACAATATTCAAGTTTTTTCCACTCATTAGGACCTCGTTTTATAGCAGCTGGAGATTACAACGCAAAACACACTTTTTGGGGCTCACGTTTAATCACACCGAAGGGTCGAGTGCTTTTTGATACAATTTCTAAAATGGGCTTAGACGTAATATCAAGCGGACATCCCACTTACTGGCCGACTGACCGGCGAAAGATTCCTGATGTGATTGATTTTGGAGTGGTAAAGGGGATCCCTGTAGAATGGATGCAAGCTGAGCCTTCGTTAGACTTGTCATCGGATCATTCACCTACTATTATTTCAGTGCGTTTTCCCCAGGAGACTTGGTCCCCGATTAACAATTTGCATAGGACTGTCACCCGAGTGAATTGGCTAAAATATAAAAAATTTTTGAGTACCCATTGCACTGAGAATATTGTTTTAAGAACACCTGAAGATATTAATGCGTCACTAAGCAACTTTAGCGAAAACCTTAAACAAGCCGCTGAACTTGGTTCTAGCGTTTATTTAACACGCAGAAATCTTCAAAATAGAACATATTCTTCAGAAATCGAGCAACTTGTGTTAGAAAAAAGAAGAGTTCGACGAGAGTGGCAACTTCGCAGGTCTCCGCAACTAAAAACAAGGCTACGTGAGTGCACAAATCAGCTAAGAAATTTGCTTGCAACCCAAAAAACGGCTTCTCTACAAACGTATCTAGAAAGTCTGGATGGTACTCCTCAATCCGACTTTTCTTTATGGCGGGCGACTAAAGGTTTAAAAAGGCCAGTTAGAGGTAAGCCGCCCTTGCGAGAACCATCTGGTGACTGGGCTAGAGATGACTCGGAGAAGGGTAATTTATTTGTTAACCATTTGAAAAACGTTTTTACCACAAATAGGTCTGATAATGCAAATGAGTTGCCGCCTATTGTTAGTAGACCTCCTGTGCCTTTAAGATTCAGTTTTGAAGAAGTTGAAAATGCTATTGGTAATCTAAACCTTAAAAAAGCTCCAGGGATGGATAAAATCAGCAACAAAGTGCTAGTAGAGCTGCCTCGTGTAGCTAAAAGAATTGTTCTTTTTATTTTTAATGCTATTTTACGGCTTGAGTATTACCCTGCAGAGTGGAAGGTGTCCATGATAACAATGGTTCCTAAGCCAGGGAAGGATCACACGAAAGTAGAATCATACCGTCCAATAAGTCTACTGTCAACAATATCAAAACTTTTCGAAAAATTGCTAAAGGCGAAGTTGGATCCAATGCTTCATAAGGTTGAATGTATTCCTGATCACCAATTTGGTTTTAGAGCGAAACATGGCACCATTGAGCAAACACACAGGTTAGTTAACGTCATAAGAAAGGCATTTGAAGATAAAAAATATTGCTCTGCCTTATTCATCGACGTCTCACAGGCTTTTGATAAAGTGTGGCACGATGGACTTATGCATAAAATAAAGTTTAACTTACCTGCAAACGTACATAACCTTTTGGAAAGCTATTTATATTGTCGCCAATTTATAATAAAAGAAGGCGATTTCATAAGCCCCGCCCAGACTATTGAAGCTGGAGTTCCCCAAGGCAGCATATTAGGGCCTATCTTATATTTGATCGACGCATCTGACATGCCGATAAGCACCAACATTCACACTTCAACATTTGCAGATGATACAGCATTCCTTAACATACATAGTAACCACCAGCAAGCATCAATAAACTTACAGGAACATATCGACAAACTAGAGAAATGGCTCAAGCTTTGGAAAATCAAGGTTAATGAAAAAAAGTGTGCCCATGTTATATTCGCACTGCGTCTAGGAACATGCTCGCCCATTACTATTAACAATAAAGTAATACCTCAACACAGTGAAGTCAAATACCTCGGTATTCATCTTGACCGTAGACTAACATGGAAGTCGCATATCGAGGCAAAAGTAACGCAGATGAAATTGAAAGCAGTGCAAATTAACTCGCTACTAGGCAGAAATTCGACCTTGAAGCTTGATTGTAAACTTTTGCTGTACAACTCGATTCTAAAGCCAATATGGTGCTATGGAACTCAATTATGTGGCACAGCCTCGGCATCCAACATTGAAAAAATTCAAAGAAGTCAAAGCACAATTCTCCGTCGAATTACAGATGCTCCATGGTACGTTAAAAACTAACGAATCCACGCAGATCTGAACGTACCTTTTGTGAAATCTGAATTTGTGAAGTACACAACAAGATATATTAACAAACTTGAATTCCATCCAAATCCTCCTGCAGTTAATATTCTTAACTTTGGTGGTTATACCCGTCTGAGAAGGAGGGATACTTTGGCTACCATTAGAGCTCTAAACAGATGACTGAATTCTGAAATAATATTCGCATAAAAATAAATTTTTGTCCAGCACTGGCAGGACTTTAATCAGAATTTTTTTTAGTATTAAGATTTGAATACTTATTGTCATTACATTTTTTATTTAGATTCAATAAATAAAATAATAAAGTTAAAAAAAAAAACCCATGTTTAGGGTTGAACTGGAACCTAGAGATGTTGCTTTGAAAAAGATCGAAGTGCATCCAATTTATAACCTCAAATATCTTTTGCGTCGTAAGGTTACCGTTGAGGAGCCTCATAAACGTTTAGGGCCCGTTCAATGCCTAAACTGCCAAGATTTCGGCCATACTAAGGACTATTGTAAGTTGCCCGCAGTTTGCGTTGTGTGTGGTGAACTTCACGGTACATCACAGAGCAAAAAACCTAAGACTGACACGAGCGTTAAAAAATGAAGTAACTGTGGAGGTAACCATACTGCCAACTACAGGGGTTGCCCTGTCTATACTCATTTTAAGCGGTCAATGACAAATTTTTTTTTTTTATAAATTTTTATTTATTTGTTGAATCTTCAAGAAGAACTAACAACAATTATTTAAATCTTAATAACTAAAAAAATGATCTTTAAATCCAGCCAATGCTAGATAAAAAATTATGATTCAGCGAATGTATCAGAATACCGTGCCACAGGACATCATCTGTTATGCTCCCGAATGGAAGCCAGGGTATCCCTTCTTTTTAATCGTGTGTGACCACCAAAGGTAAGGATGTCTCGAGCAAGTGGATTTGGGTGGATTTCAAGTTTGGTTATATACCTTCCAGCATATTTGGCAAATTCATCTTTTACTAAGGGAACGTTTAGGTCCTTGTGAATTCGAGAATTTTTTACATACCATGGGGCTGCTGTAATCGTACGTAGAACGCTGTTTTGACGCCTTTGAATTTTTCTAATATTCGATGCGGAGGCGGTGCCCCATAGTTGAATTCCATAGCACCATATTGGCTTTAGGATCGCCTTATACAGCAAAATTTTGCATTATAAGCTCAGGGTGGAATTTCTGCCGATGAGCCAACTCAGTTGCGCGGCTTTTTTTTTTTTTTTTTTTTTAATGAACAAACACAAAAACTGCGAAGCTTCTTTGCTTGTCTGCAGTAACACCCAGGGTCTGTGGCAGGAATCGAACCTGCGACCTCGAGACTGTTGGTCAAGTCAATGAGCCAATTCAATTGCGCGGCTTTTAATTTCATCTGGGTTGTTTTTGCGTCAATGTATTTCTTCCAAGTTAGTCGACGGTCGAGGTGAATACCGAGATATTTGATGTCACTGTGCTGTGAAATTATTTGATTATTAATTTTTATTGACGGGCATGTATTTTTACGCAGTATGAACGTGATATGGACACATTTTTGTTCATTGACTTTGATTTTCCAGAGTTTTAACCATTTCTCTAAATTGTAAATATGTTCCTGCAAATTTTGTGATGCTGTTTGGTGGTTTTCATGCACACTGAAAAAAGCCGTATCGTCTGCAAACGTGGATGTATGAATTTTATCGCTTGTTGGCATGTCAGAAGCATAAATCAAGTATAAGGTAGGGCCCAGTATGCTGCCTTGTGGGACGCCTGCGTCGATTGGTTGAATGGGGCTATAAAAGTCACCTTCCTTAACGATAAATTTACGTCCATACAAATAACTTTCAAAAAGTTTGTGGGTGTTCGCAGGAAAGTTTAGTTTTACTTTGTGCATTAAACCGTCATGCCACACTTTGTCAAAAGCTTGGGAAACGTCAATGAAAAGTGCAGAGCAATACTTCTTGTCTTCAAATGATTTTCTTATGACATTAACTAGTCTGTGTGTCTATTCGATGGTACTATGTTTGGCCCTAAAACCGAACTGATGGTCAGGAATACTTTCTATTTTTTCCAGTACTGGACTTAACATCTTCATTGGCAATTTCTCAAATAGTTTTGAAATTGTTGGCAGTAGACTTATTGGTCAGTACGATTCTACTTTAGTAATCCTTCCCCGGCTTAGGTATCATCGTTATCATAGACACTTTCCACTCGACCGGATAATACTCAAGGCGTAAGATAGCGTTGAAAATAAAAAGAAGAATTCTTTTAGCCACGCGAGGTAGTTGTACAAGCATTGTACCAGTAATTTTATCCATACCTGGAGCTTTCTTAGAGTTTATTTTATTGATAACGTTTTCCACATCTGGAAAACTAAATCTCAAGGACACAGGCGGTCTTACGGCAAATGGCGGAAATACTGCTATGTCGTTTGCTGCATCATCTGTAAAAACATTTCTCAAGTGATTTACATACAACATTCCCTTTTCGGAATCGGTTCTTGCCCAGTCGCCAGTTGGAGTCCGCAAAGGTGGCTTACCTCTAACGGGTCTTTTTAAACCTTTTGCCGCTTTCCACAAAGACTAGTCTGATTGAGGAGTGCCATCAAGGCTTTCCAAATATGATTTAAGGGAAGCCATTCTTTCTATTTCAAGCAGATTTCTCAATTTGGTTACGCATTCTCGTAGCCTAATTTTAAGCTGGGGAGACCTGCAGA
The DNA here is from genome assembly GCA_914767995.1 of Thecocarcelia acutangulata. Classification (NCBI taxonomy): domain Eukaryota; kingdom Metazoa; phylum Arthropoda; class Insecta; order Diptera; family Tachinidae; genus Thecocarcelia; species Thecocarcelia acutangulata. The sequence goes on along the minus strand of OU612098.1, from coordinate 52,979,841 downwards.
GTTGCCACTCCCTTCTAACTCTTCTTTTTTCAGACAAGAGTTGCTTAATTTCCGACGAATAAGATCTATTGTTCTCGTTTCTGTATCTTATATAGTTAGTGCTAGTATGTTGTACGGCCAGTTTAAGGCTTTTGGAAAAACTATTAATGGACACGTCAATATCTTTAGGCGTTCTCAAAGCAATATTCTCCGTACAATGAGAACTCAAATATTTTTTATATTTTAGCCAATTAACTCTAGTGGTCGTCAACTCTAATTCAGTAGACGGGGAGTAAAACTCTTGGGGGAACAAAACAGATATTATTGTGGGTGAGTGATCTGGTGACAAATCTAACGAAGGCTCCACTTGAAACCACTCTAAAGGAAAACTTTTCGAAACTCCAAAATCTATAACATCTGGAATCTTTCGTCTGTCTGACGGCCAATGCGTGGGGTGACCACTTGAAATCACATCTAAGCCTATTTTAGAAATGGTATCAAAAAGTACACGGCCTTTTGGAGAAATTAAACGTGAACCCCAAAAAGTGTGTTTAACGTTATAGTCACCAGCTGCTATAAATCGAGTCGCATGTGATTTGAAAAAACCCGAATATTGGTTTTCTGTTACTGAAAACCGAGGCGGTGAATAAATCGAGGAAATAACAATTTTCTCATTACAAAATTCAATGCATACATTAGTTGCTTGCAGATATTCCTCACGTGTTTCGTTGAACCAATAGTGCTTAATTCTGGCTTAGTGCTCAAGTTCATTTTTATGCTGGCGGATGCCGTTTGCGTTCCAGAAACATATTTTCAAACAAATCATTTTTTTATTTGTTTAAAATAGCCTGCAAAATTATGGTTTGCATTTTCAGCATTTCTTGCATCATGCTCGTCATAGAAGCCGTAAAAGTGTTTATTGATTGAACAAGAGTCTGCAGCGTTGCCTCAAGATTGCTAACATTTGGATCGCAGTTTTGGGACTTGGGTTGCTGATTTAAATTTGGAGTATCAGCTTTAACCACATTAGCATATGAAATTTGCTGGGCGTTTTGCAAGTTAATATGGCTAGTTGCCTGTCCTGCCTGGGGAATACTATTTGCAACAATGATATTTGACTGCGGTGGCTGCTTAGGAGGTATAGAAGTTTTATTTGTCATTGACTGTTTAAAGTGAGCATACACTGGGCACTCTCTGTAATTTGCATTGTGGTTACCGCCACAATTACTGCATTTTTTAACGTTTGAATCAGTTTTTGATTTTTTGCACTGTGATGTGCCGTGAACCTCTCCACACTGCTCAAAATTTTCCAGAAAAAAATTTGATGAGCAGCGCTTGAAATTTTCTAAAGAAAGTTTTTGCGATCACTGCTCAAAATTTTTACAAAAAATTTTTGGCGAAACAGAGTTTGATGATTTTTTTTAAAGAAATTTTTAGCGATCATCACCGGAAATGTTCTAGAAACAATTTTAAAGGTTAATGCTGAAATTTGCGATAGAAAGAATTTTTGCCATCATCGCCGAATACAGCTAAGTTTAGCGCGAGGTTACCAAGTTTTGTAAAAAAACTGGAAATTTTCTAGAAAAGACTGTTATTCTTAACCGATCAAAATTTTCTGGAAAACATTTGAAATGAAAAAGCTTGAAATTTTCGAAAGCAATTTTTTACGGTCACTGCTCAAAATTTTTTACAAATTTTGCAATCATCGCTGGAATTTTTCTAGAAAAAATAATAAAGATCGCCATTAGAAAATTCGCAGAAAAAATTTTAAAGATCACTGCTTCAAATTTTCTAAACAAACTGCGGGCAATTTACAATATGCCTTAGTGTGGCCAAATTCTTGGCAGTTTAGGCATTGAACGGGACCTAAACGTTTATGCGGCTCCTCTATGGTGACCCTACGGTGCAAAAGAAATTTAAGGTTGTAAATTGGATGAACCTCATTTTTCTTCAGAACGACATCCCCTGGTTCCATTTCAACCCTAAACATGGGTTGAGGAATCTTTTCACGGTTCCTTATGTTGGTTACATTTTTTATTTTAAAGCCTTCTTCTTGCAATCCAGTCTTAATATCAACCTTGTCTACACAAGGGTCAATTCCTTTTATAACGACCTGAAGACCTTTAGCACTTTTAAGCTGATAAGTGTAAAAAGATCTTTTCTCCTTCTCAAGAACGTCAGACAGTTTTCGGTATTCACTTTCATTATTTACCTGGATTTTTGTTTCACTGATACTGCCATGCTTAACTGATGTAACGTTAAAAGTGTCTTTGCCGATCGCCGTGATAAGTTGTTTTACCAGCTCACTAGTAGTAGGCTCTCTCAAATACATTGGCGGTGGTTTAAAGGTTTTCTGAGATGTTGCTGTCTCCACAGTCTGAAGGATAGCAAATCTATTATTTTCAGTTGTTGTTTTGGTGCTATCATTTTTAGGTAGTTTTGATTGAGACGACACTTGAGCGGATTTGGGGCTTCGCTGACTTTTAGCTACAGTTACGTACCTGTCCATGCCTACTTGTGTTTTCGGCTTATCTGCAACAATTATAGTGGATGACTGTTTGTCTTCTGTTGTAAGAACAATATTTGGCGAGCTCGAAGGCTGGCGTTTCTTATCATTTATGGAAAGTAGATTATTCAATGATTTTTTAATAGATTCCTCTTTGGAAATCCATAAACTTTTGCTAGTAGAGCTAAGCTCTTTCTCAGAGCTACATCTGCTAGGTAAGTTTTATTAAAGAAAAAAGTTTTTTATTATAGAAAACAAAAATTTAATTTATAGTTTTTTTCTCAGACTACCTTCGTAATCTTCCGCACAATAACAACAACAAAATTTATGCACTGTCTCTGCACTTGTTTTGTAATTGATGCGTCATGGACAGCGAGAAAATAAACTCAAAATTAATAAAAAACGATTAGTTAAAATGAACCCGAAGGTTTTAAATTGATGTGTTTATTGTTTGGTGGTTTAATACTGACTGACTCTTTGTTTACAATAAATTGTTAGTACTGCTGTTGTGTCATGGTTGTCTCAGGGTTGCCATACGTGACAGTTCGGCCTCTCCTGACTCCAAATTGTCCTCAATTTGAGATTCGTCCTCATTGTAGTCTTCGTCATCGAAAGATTCTAGTTCGGGATACATACTGCACCAGGACTTCAAGTTGTCAGATGAATGAACGGAACTATATTTACGGGACGTTACTTCCAGACCTGGAATATCCTCTATCAGATATCGATCTTTCGCTAGTACACTTGCAATGACATATGGACCTCTGTATCTGGGCTCCAGCTTATGCGTTTCACCAGTTGCTCCAGGTTCATATTGCACCATAACTTAATCGTTTTCGGCATACTGATGAGGGGTAGCGTGCTTTTTGTCAAAACGCATTTTCCATTTTTCTCGTTCTTTGCAAATATTATTGAGTGCGATACGGTTCTTTTCGTCTGTGGACATATCTGAGGTGCTGACAGCAAGATCTTCGTTTACAGCACTAACTAGATAATTCTGGATGAGATCTTTGACTTTGTAATTAAAAACAAGTTCGTTTGGTGTAAGCCCAGTAGTAGTGTTGATCTGCGAGTTTACCATCCATTGAAATTCGTTCAATTTTAAATCCCAGTTTCTGGTATCATCTGTAGTTGTTTTCAGAAAATTAAGAATCAAAGCGTTCGCCCTTTCTACTTGACCATTAGCACGAGGGGTTCGGACTGCTGTTTTAACATGGCGAATGTTATGGTCGTCACAATATTTTTCAAAGGCATTGGATGTGAACGAGGTTCCTCTATCGGACACAGTTGTGGTTGGTAGAGCAAAATATCCAGACATTTCACTGAGTATATTTAAAACAGGGGCAGTTTTGGTATTTTTCACGGCTTTTATAACAAGAAATTTCGAAAATGCATCAGAAATCGCCAAAATATGCGTATTTCCCCGTTTTGAGCGAGTAAACGGTCCTAGATAATCTATGGGATTATGGGAACGGGATTGGTTTAGGTGGATCAAAATGCATTTGTCCTTCGTGTTTGCCCTTCTGCGTACGGTTGTAGCAGCACGTTATACAAGAATCAATGTATTCCTTTACGTATTTTCGCATTTTTGGAAACCCAAATAATTCGGTGATACGTTGCATAGTTTTATCAGTTGCAAAATGTCCCATATCGTCGTGAAAATGTTTTACTATTCTCCATCTTACTGCCTTAGGTACTATAAGTTTAAGCTGTGAATTCACTTTACGATATAATCGATGATTTAGAATCTCATAATCAGATTTGAGTTGCGCCTCCTCCGTTGATTTTAGTTTTCCAGATAGAACAGCCATAATGTAGCCTAACCTTTCATCCTGCAGTTGCATCGTTAAAACCCAATCATCAATATTATCAGCAACAGTGAAAATAAACCCTGCTGGCTCTACTTCGTTTGAGGATTCATCAGGACAACGACTCAGAGCATCTACGTGAGCTAGTCGACTGCCTTGTCTATGAGTTATTTCGAAATCAAACTCTAATATTTTTAACCACCACCTAGCGATTCTAGATTTTAGCTCTTTCTTTTCACGGACTTTTGCTACAGCGGAACAATCGGTTACGAGTTTAAAAGGTTTACCTAACAAGTAAATACGGAAGCGTTCTAGAGATTCTACTACAGCCAATACCTCCAACTCATAGCTGTGATAGCATTGTTCGTCTTTATTACAATGGCGGCTAAAATATATCACTGGCTGGAAATCTTTCCCATTTTTGGACTGCAGCAACATTCCGGCTAAACCAATAACACTTGCATCAGTATGTAATTTGTGCACGGCCGTTGCGTCGTATAATGCTGGAATTGGGGGATTAGTTAGTAGGTCCTTCAGTTTTTCAAATGCGCTACGCTGCTCATCTCCCCAACAAAAATAGTTTTTTTCCGATTTTTGCGTAAGTATTGTTAGTGGTTTCGTGATTAATGAATAATGTGGCACGAATTTGCGGAAGAAACCTGTTAAGCCAAGAAATCGCCGTACTTCTGTTATGTTTGTCGGTTCTTTAAAGTTTCTAATTGCGCCTAGTTTGTGTTCGCCTGGTCTAATACCGTCACCGTTTATAATGTGACCCAGATAAGTTATCTCACGTAGCAAAAATCTACACTTATCGAGCCTCAACGTTAGTCCATATTTTGACAAGATTCGAAAAAACTTTTCTAACAAATGAAGACCCTTTTCTACCGTTCGACTGGGTATAATTACATCATCCAGATAGACTAAAATTTCACCACGGTCCATTTCGTTCGCTATTTGGTTCATCACATTTTAAAAACTTGCGGGGGCGTTTACTAGTCCAAATGGCATACGGTTGTATTCGAAATGACCATCTGTAGTAACGAATGCGGTATATTGTTTTGAAGACTCCTCAATTTCTAGTTGATGGTATCCCATTTTTAAATCTAGGGTTGTAAATATCTGGTTACCGGCTAACTGTGCGAACTGTTCTTCCATAACGGGCATTGGATAAGGTGTTTTCACTGTTATACTGTTTAAAAGTCTATAATCGACGCAAAGTCTACTTTCGCCACTTTTCTTATCAACCAAAACGACAGGTGAAGCATACGGTGAATTTGACGGACGTATAATTTGGCATTTTAGTAAATCATTTACAATATCAGATACTATCGCTCGTTTTGCAAAAGGGATGCGGTATGCCCTTACATTTATCGGTTCATTCGTCTTAAGTTTTATTTGCATTTTATATATTGTGCACTTACCCAGTTCAAAAACATTATTTGCGAAACACTTACGGTTTTTACGAATAACTGCTTTTAGCTCTGCTACTTGCTGTGAGTCAACCGTATCGTCCACGTTTACTTTATCTCCGCTTTCTAACCAACATTCATCACCTTCAATTATAAATTTATTTCCTTCACGGCACAAAATATCACGGCCAAGTAAAATATCTTCCGGAATTAGATTGTCTTCAACAATGAATAGTTCGGTATTTAAGACATTACCATCGATTTCAATCGTGGTGATAACCTTTGCTTTACACACGTATTGACCGTCCGCAAAACCGGATAAAGTTTTTTCACATTTCCGAGTGTTACCCATATTTTTAGCACAATTCCCACGAATGAAACTTATTGGACTTCCGGAGTCTACAAATGACGTTATTTCTCTACCGTTTATGCGAACTAGTTTACCAAAATTATCATTTAGTCTTTCACTCATTATTTTATTAACGTTTGCTCGAGTTTCATGCGGCTTTGTTGGACGCTGTTCACTTTTATGATTCGTTCGTTGACAATGTACACAACGAATTCTACGTTGCGGTTCTGGGCAATTGATAGAATAATGTCCTTTTCGTCGACAATTAAAACATTCTATTTCACGACAAGCACTTTTCCCATTCACTCTTGAAAAATCCGCTTCAAGTCTATTGTTTATATTACCATTGTCACGATTTTTTACAGTATTGTATTCAACACTTTTGTTTCGATTGTAATGACTGTTAGTTTTTACACAATTATATCCACAATAAGTATTAATATCGCGTAGCAAATTATTTAATTTCACATAGTTCTTAGAAATTATTTTCTTCAAATCACTGTCATTTATTCCGTTTATTATATGATGTGCAATATCCTCTTCACGTAGGTTAACTTTTTTCCCGATTGCTGACATTTTATAAAAATATTCCTGAGGCGTTTCGTTTGCCTTACGATGTGTGTTTGACATTCTCACATGGACACTAGCCACATTATCATCAGTTGGGAAATCTCGGAGAAAACTATCTTTAAATTGTTGCCACGTCACGAAAATGTTTTGAGAATCAACCCATAATTTTGCGGAACCGATTAGTTTCTGTTGTACTGTGAATAATAAAGTGTTATCCGACCACTTATAGGCTTCTTTCAACAATTCTATACGTTTTATAAATTGAATCGAATTCAGTGAAGTGTCTTCCGTAGGATTAAACACCGGCAATAAAGACGCTATATCGCGAACATTTTCAAACTGATTAATGGTCGAACACTGTACTCTATTGTCAACACGAGCACTTTCCCTTTCTAAATTCTCCACACTGTTGCCCCTTACAACATGGGCTTGCACAACCGATATTAGATTTTTCATCATATTTTCTAAAGAATTAATTTGCGCTTGCAATAGTTCCGTATTATTATTGGTTATCAAGCTTGATGCTACGTCATCGTTCTGCACTCCCGACATTTTGCTTTCCAATAATATTTCATCACTTCTCATCGCCTCACTCAACCGTTGCACCAGTTCAGCCTTTTCGCCCGCACTTGGCAATTCACGTTCGCGTAAAAGTTCTTTTAATTGTTCCACTTTAAGCGAGTTTATTTTAATCATGTTAATCGTGTGGTTCTTTCTTCTCTGCCTTTACCCCGTGACGTCACACTGATGTATATACACCTCTGTTTTCAACAAAAAAATTAGATGCTTTACCGTTCGGTTATAATGTTTCTTTTTCGCGAATGTTCTCTATTTTCTTTCAAACAAACTTTATGTTAGCACGCAGCTATAACAATATACGTATATATGTACTTATATCGCTGTACATAAAACACAAAAAAAAAATCAAGCGTCACCAAAATCAAAACCAAAAGTAGTTTTTTTTTTTTTTTTTTTTTGTTTAACTTTGCACTTAGCTATGTGTAAATGATATCATCGTCAACCGTACACACTGTGTTGCTATGTTTGCCTAGCAAAACAAAAATAACGTTTATGGAAAAAAACCAAAAACAGTTTATTTTCCTTTTGATTTTAACATACGCTGCGTTGTTCTCTTTAAATTGTTTTTTTCAATCGTCTTAATCGTTCGCAACCAGTAAAAAAACACATACACTTTCGTCGTTATGTGTGAGTATTCCACTATGTGTGAGTATTCCACTTCTGAGTTGTCATGGACAGCGAGAAAATAAACTCAAAATTAATAAAAAAAACGATTAGTTAAAATGAACCCCAAGGTTTTAAATTGATGTGTTTATTGTTTGGTGGTTTAATACTGACTGACTCTTTGTTTACAATAAATTGTTAGTACTGCTGTTGTGTCATGGTTGTCTCAGGGTTGCCATACGTGACAGATGTTATTGCTTTATTATTAAAAGTTTAAGGAATTTATTTTCCCGTTGTTTTTTTTTTTAAATAGTTTGCTGTTGTTTGCATAATTTATTACAACGTATTTTGTTTTTTTTATTCTCGTAATTTAACACTATGTATTATTGTTTTTGTATGTAAAATGTATAAAATATTATTTTTGTCCGCTTTCAATCAACACGACCGTATGGTTGAAGAGTTGCGAGAACAATCTAGTAGAACAGTCTAGTAACATGTGATGTAATTTTTATTGGGACATAAGGACTCCAGGTCCTGTCATATATCGTTTTTCGTAAAAAACTATAAATTTTAATTCTCATTGAATTTGGTATGGAATGCTTTGTGTAATTTAAATTAAAATGTTTTTATAGAAAATATAGCAATATGTTCATAAAAGATTTAGCGCCATCATAAAACATCGAAAAGAGATCAACACACTTCTGCTACTTAGTTTTTTAACTTACCTTGTTAATTTATTTTTACTTTTTTCTCTCATTCAAAGTGAACTAACAGTAAGTATTCAAATCTTAATACTAAATACATAATAAGTAAGTCCAGTCAATGCTAGACAAAAATGTTTTATTTTGCACGGTCAATATCGGTAAAATCACTTATTGAGCAATTTGATGGTGGCAACTGTATCCCTTCTTCTCAACCGACTGTGGCCGCCAAAATTAAGTATATTACGCGCAAGAGGGTTTGGATGAAGTTCGAGTTTACTGACATATCTTGTCGAATATTTAGAAAATTCCTCTTTTACCAGTGGAACACTCATATCCTTATGAATTCGTGAGTTTTGATGTGAGGCTTCCACGTTAGCCTACGGTTGAGGTGAATACCAAGGTACTTGACTTCATTGCTCTGCGAAATAGGTAAATTTTTTAATTTGGATAGCCGAACATGTTTATTTCCGCAGTGTGCACACAGAAAAAATCGTAGTAATGGCAAATGATTTTAACCTTGTCGCAAATAGAATTTACATTGGGATCGTTCCCAATAGCAATTACTATGTATTTGCAAACACCTCCAAAAGTGCTGTTACGTCAAATACAATTTGGTAAATGCAAAAATTGGTTTACCGAATGCAATTGTCTTTTTCCCAAAATACAAAAATGTTTCCACTAAATGCAATTCTATTTATTCCAAATACAATCTGCAAACATCAAATGCAACTGTTATTGTTCCAAATGCAAAAAAAAATTTTTTCAGGTTTAGATTTTGTTTTTATTTATACAATTATAAAAATTAAATTAAAATAATTTCATGAAAATAAAAGTTTTAATGGAAAGTAAACGATACTTACATGTATAATTATAATTGTGATAATATACTTTTATTTATTTTTAATCTTGGACCAGTACTCAGGGGATGACCCCTACATATGCAGTGCAGTGTACCAGAACTAGAAAAATAGGTTGTGAAGAGGGGGATAGAGGGAGTAGTGTTTGTGAACATTTGACTTGAACTTACCAACGTTATAACAGACAGGAAACACGTCTGCAACTTGTTCCATAGACGAAGCGTACGGCTGAAAAACGAATTCTCTCTGTAATGCGCACTGCGATTCCCCGGGCAATCGACCACAAATGGATGAGCTCTAGCCGATGAGCTCCTGCTACGTAAAAATATGCGCGTTTCGGGAACAAGATCCCTGATCTCGTCAGAGAAAAAGCCATTGTAGTAACGATAGAACAGAGTAACGCACCTTACACTGCGTCGATGCTCCAGTGAGTCAATAGAATTGGATACCCTACTGTCACCGATAAGCTTCTTCGCCCTCTCCTGCACACGGTCGAGTAACCCCAAAATAGACTTTGAGGCACTGGCCCAACATGAGAGTTGTATTCCATTTTCGGTCGGATGTAGGTGGTATAAATAGTAAGGAGGCCGGATGGAGTGAAGTACATCTTACACCATTTCAAAACCCCGAGGCACTTGAATGCTTCTTTAGAGACGTGAAAAATGTGATTATTCCAGCGAATATCACACTGTATTTTCATTCCAAGAATATCAAGAGCATCCGATTCTTTAATACTTATACCATCCATTAGTACAGATAAAGCAGCACTTGCGGTCGGGGTTTGTGTGTTAATAAACAACACTGGATCTTGCGAGCGTTGAAGGCAACTCTGTTCTTACGACCCATTAGGAGATTAATAGAAGATCACTGTTCAGTGAATCATTCATATTTAGCCTCTTGGCTATGATCTCTGACAGGCTAGGCCCATAACTAAAAGAGTACGAGTGGCAAATGCTGCTGTCATCCCCGACAGAGTAGATAGGGTTGAAAGTTTGATAGAGAAGGTCGTTGAGGAAAATAAGAAATAGGGTAGGAGAAAGAACGGAGCCTTGCGGTACCCTTGAATTAATCTTGAACTCGTTTGATGAGACCCCATCTATAGCAACTCGTACAGTGCGATCTCTGAGAAAGCTCAATATAAACCGAGAGAAGTCATCACCAACACCAAAAGCAGTAAGTTATGCCAGTAGTGCACCATGCCACGCTCTGTCAAACACTTTTGAAATATACAGAGCCACCACTCTACTTTCACCAGAACGATGGATTGAGTGGCACCATTTCTCTGAGAGATATGCTATAAGATCGCCAGTTGAACGACTCTTACGAAATCCATATTGACGATCACAAAGTAATTTATGCGACTCTAGATATTTCATAAGGTGACAGTTAACCATACTCTCCATTACTTTGGAAATCGCTGAGCAAATTGCAATCAGGCAGTAATTTTCAGGCTTATTTGCCTCACCCTTTTTGGGGATTGGCGTTACATTAGCAACCTCCCAGCACAATGGCAACTCAGCAACATGGTAAAGTATGCCAAAGAGGCGTGCTAATGGGCGCGCAAGCGTAGAAGAACACTGTTTCAAGACCTGTGCTGGAATGCCATCCGGTCCAGGAGTCTTATTTATATCGAGGTCAGTCAAAATCCTTTTAACTGCCCGAGCCCGGAAAAATATCTTTGGCATAGTTACAGACACTTTTTCGAGCTCGGGAAGTGGTTGACTGCTTTCCGGTAAGTAGGAGTTGCTTGCAAAAATTTCAGCCAACAGGTTAGCTTTGTCAACCGGGTCGGTGAATGCTTGGTCATTCTTGAAGAGATTTGGAATTGATTTCAAGATTTCACTTTTGGTTTAACCGAAATCTGCTTGGAGGGGATGAATGCTTTCATATATAGCAATATCATATTTTCGACCATTTTTGCTGAAGCATTTATGTCGTTATCTAGAAAGGAAAGTTTCCAATTAAAATGCTCCTCAGCTGAATGCGCCTTTTCGTAAATAAATATTGAACGTTTCGTAGCTGATTTCGAAACGTTATGAAGTTCGGAGATCGAAAAAGAGGCAGGAAATGTGCGATGATCCGAATTGCCGAATTGCTTTAACTTCATACTTTTCAGGGTGTTAAGTCAGGAATAGGTCAAGTGTATTTGAATGGTGCCTTTCAATACATGGAATATGCGTTGGCTCATTCACTAATTGCTAGGTGGTTGTGCGCAGCGAATAACTCAACATATTGGCCTTCTGGAGTTGTACTACTCGAGTGGCGAAGCTAGGATGAGCTGTGAACATTGAAATCACCAGCAACAACGATTTCACAGCTCGGACAACTTTCCAGGATCTCTGATATAGAGTCGGAGAGGGCATCGAAACCAGCAAGGGTAATATCCCTCCCCGCATTTGGACTTCTGTATAGAAAAAGGAAATGCAAAAAGTGTGACCTGATTTTGAACTTAACCCAAAGACAAGTAAATTCTGCATCAAGCATGCCTAATAGTTGCTGGCACTGGAACACAACTTCCTTGCGGACATAAATTACAAGGCCCCGAAATGAAATAGGTATAGGAGTTCATACCCAGGTATATAAAAATCCTGTGGATCAGCATTCTCAGATACCTGGGTCTCACACAGGGCGAAAACATCCGGCCGATGGAGACAAGTATGAGCATAGACAGAGAAAAAATTCGACCTCAGCCAATAAACAATTTTGAATTTACCTGTATTAAAGTATTGCGGTATAGATGAGGCCGGGATTAATTGTTGCTGTGCTTTTTTGCAAAGTACTCAGTGTACATACATACCTTCGGTACTGTACATTCAACAACAATCAACCCAACAACGTCAACACTGCAATAAAATATTATTTAATTAAAGAGGATGGTAGAGGGTAGCAATGACTAAACCAAGGCCATAAAAGCCCTGATCTGGCCAATTTTCCATTTTTTGTATTTATTTATTTATCTGTGGAAATCTGGGTAATGTTGGCGGGGGAACTGCGAACCAGTTTTCGGGTGCCCAGGTCGCAATCCAGATCTCTCGTGGAAGGAACAGCGAGGGAACCGCGAACTCGTTTTCATGTACCCAAACTGAACCTTCAGCGAAAAGATCTCAAAGGCACATCAACCCTGCGGCGTGCCGCGAACAAAATTTTCAGCGAACTGGTGAATAAGCCAGTAGATGCCTTAATGGCTGTACAGACAAAAGCAGTTATAGCTGAGCTGCAATGTTCGCCTCCGCTCACATCCGAGGTTGTGCCTAAGAGGCAGCGTTCTGAGGAGGAGGCTGTGCTACAGGGTCAACAACCCTCAAGTAAGCGTGTAAGGCCCCAAACGTCAATGGAAAGGTCGTACAGCGAGGTGGCGAAAGACCATCTCGTGATGGCCATCATTGACAGGGGCAACGTGGATCTGGCTATAACCCCTTCTAATTGGGTTATAGTGAAACGTGAAATTATGGGGATAATACGATCCGGAGAGTTTTGAAGGACAATCCAGGTGCGTACCCCAGGTGTGAGGAGGCCGGGTGGTATCGGCGGCGTATCAAACTTATGACTTGTGCATATGAGCGATCGGCCTTGTTACTTAAACAAGCGGTCGCTCTTGTGAACGGGCCATGGGAAGGAGCTAAGCTTGTCGTGGTTCCTCTTTCAGACGTTCCACGGAGACCTAGAGCCATTGCCAGGATACCAGACATCTCTGGTTCTGCGGCAGAGATTCTGAGAGGCGGAAACCCTGGCATACCGACCCATGATTAGAAGGTTGTCAAGGTAACAGAATCAAAGGGCAATACCAGGGATATCACCATCCTGCTAAATCAGGAGTCACTGGTGCAACTTCGTGCTAGAATGGGGAAGATGTACCTGTGTTTTGATACTATCTTTCTCCGAGTATACGGGGGTGACGCCAAGGGCAAACTGGTTCCGGAGGATGTGGGTACCGAAGCGGAACGCATGTCTGTGGATGAGGCTGCGAGTGCAACATCGGGTGAAGACGCCCTCTCCAAATCTGAGTTGGTGGGGGAGTTCTTCAAACATGTTCACGACAATGCAGTTGATGAGGACGCCCTCTTGGACTCTGATCAAGATCAGGACCAAGAGGTCACGGTGGTCCAGAAAGCAGATGATGGTGAAGGCTTTGTAGGTTAACCTTCACCATGCAAAAGCAGCCTCGGCTGCATTGCTCCTTCGTCTGTCGGAAAGACAATTCCCAAAAAGGGTGAGGCAAATAACCCTGAAAATTACCGCCCAATTGCAATTTTCTCTGCGCTTTCCAAAGTAATGGAAAGTATGGTCAATTACCATCTTGTAAGGTATCTAGAGTCGCATAAATTACTTTGTGATCGTTAATATGGATTTCGTAAGAGTCGTTCTAGTGGAGATCTTCTGGCATATCTCTCTGAGAAATGGTGCCAGTCAATCCATAATTTTGGCGAAAGTAAGGTGGTAGCTCTCGATATCTCCAAAGCGTTTGACAGAGTGTGGCATGCTGCACTACTGGCAAAACTTACTGCTTTTGGTGTCGGTGATGACTTTTATCGATTTATATCGAGCTTTCTCAGAGATCGCACTGTACGAGTTGTTTTAGATGGGGTCTCATAAAACGAGTTTAAGATTAATTCAGGGGTACCACAAGGCCCCATTCTCTCTCCTACTCTATTTCTTATTTTCCTGAATGACCTTCTCTATCAAACTTCCAACCCTATCCACTCTTTCGCGGATGACAGCAGCATTTGCCACTCGTACTCTTTTAGTTATAGACCCAGCCTATCAGAGGTCGCTGCTAAGAGGCTAAATATGAATGATTCACTGAATAGTGATATTCTATTTATCTCTGAGTGGGGTCGTAAAAATAGGGTCGCCTTTAACGCTCGTAAGAAACAATGTTGCTTATTAACACACAAACAAACGACCGCAAATCCGTACACATAGATGGTGTAAATATTAAGGAATCGTATGCTATTGATGTTCTTGGTATGAAGATACAGTGTGATGTTCGCTGGACTGAACACATTTTTCACGTCTCTAAAGAAGCATTCAAGTGCCTCGGTTTTTTGAAACGGTGTAAGATGTACTTCTCGCCATCCGATCTCCTTAAAATTTATACCACCTACATCCGACCGAAAATGGAATACAACTCTCATATTTGGCCCGGGACCTCAAAGTCTATTTTGATGTTACTCGACCGTGTGCAGGAAAGGGCGAAGAAGCTCATCGGTGACAGTAGTGTATCCAACTCTATTGACTCACTGGAGCATCGACGCAGTGTGCGGTCCGTTACTCTGTTCTATCGTTACTACACTGGATTTTGCTCTCACGAGATCAGGGATCTTGCTCCCGAAACACGCACATTTTTACGTAGCACGCGCTCATCGCCCAGAGCTCATCCATTTGTGGTTGATCGTACTACGCATTACAGAGAGAATTTGTTTTTCAGCCGTACGCTTCGTCTATGGAATAAGTTGACTGCAACGTTGAAAAGTTCAACTCAAATGTTCACAAACACTACTCCCTCTTTCCCTCTCCTCGCAACCTATTTTCCTAGTTCTGGTACAATGCACTGCATATGTAGGGGTCATCCCCTGAGTACTGGTTCAAGTTAAAAAAAAAAATTTCAGTGATGAAGATACAGTGACGGCAGCCTGGGAGACAGATGCAGGTACTCCCCTGATTGTCTCCAGCTATATGGCGCATGACAGCGAATCTCCACCAATCAGGGTTCGCGAGGCTATAGAAATGGCGATAGAGAAGAACCTGCCAATAATCATTGGAGCTGATGCAAATGCACACCATGTGTTGTGGGGCAGCTTCGATACTAACGCAAGGGGTGAGTCAATTTTTGAATTCATTCTTTGTAATTATCTAGATGTTATGAATGTTGGTTCGGAACCCACTTTTGTTGTGGTAAACAGAAGGGAGGTTCTGGATATCATGCTCATTAGCACTAAACATTCGGAGCTGATTGAAGAATGGGGAATATCGCAAGATTGTTCATTCTCTGATCACAGGTACATTGAATTCGAAATAGGAGTACAGGAGAGAGGATTAACACCCAGAAGAAACAGGAGGAAGATGGATTGAGAGATGCAGGCTAGAACTCTCTCAGATCTTCTTCCGGATCCTCCGACTATACAGGAGTGTGAGGACATTGAGAGCTTTGGAGATATTGACTGGGTGCTTCGAAACGGCCATCTCAGGTTCATGCAGGCCTAGTCTGTGTCGAGGTAAGAGTAAACCATCATGGTGGGATCTTGAGATAGCGAAGGCTCGAAAAGAGTCTCGTAGGCTTTTTAATGAGACCAAAAGACTTGGTAACTGGTCAGAGTACAAAGTCTCAGTAAATAAATTCAAGAGCTTGATAAGGAATGCGAAGCAGAGTTCTTGGAGGTCCTTTTGCAGTAGTGTGGAAGGAGCTTCTGAGACTAGTAGGCTTCGCAAAATCCTATCTAGCACCCAGCCCATACCAAGTTTCGTTAAGAAACAGTGTGGTAGCTGGACAACCAGCGGATATGAGACCCTAGAAGTTCTCATGGACACGCATTTCCCTGGATGCACACCATTTATGAGAGACTGCATGACCGGTATATATAATGGCCAAGGGGATATCTGCTTATCTTTTGATCGAAGCAGAATCCTTTGGGCGTTGGATAGCTTTGACCCATATAAATCACCGGGTCCAGATGGTATTATACCAGCTGATTTACAGAAAAATGCGGAACTTATAGTGCCATGGTTGATAAGGATCTTCTCGGCCTGCCTTAGATGGTACTACATTCCGCAATCATGGCGAAGATGTGTTGTACTCTTTATTCCGAAAGGGGGGAAGGCTTTACACACCACTCCGATGGGTTTCAGGCCTATAAGCTTGTCATCCTTCTTGCTTACAACCACGGAACGGATAATTGAATTACATCTTAGAATGTCAATTATTCCGAGCCATTTATCAGCATCTCAACATGCCTATACCAAGGGCAAATCTCTTGAGACTGCATTGCATTTGCTCGTGGGGTATGTAGAGAAAGCTCTGAAGCAGAAGGAGTATGCATTGGTTGCCTTCCTTGATATAGAGGACGCATTTAATAATGTGTTGCCAAGGGCCATAATAATCGCACTGGAAAGACTGAACGTTCATTAGTCAATTGTTAGCTTCATAAAAAATTTACTGAACAATAGGGTCATTACTTCCAATATAGGACGAGCCACAATTTGCAGAGTGGCTAGAAGGGGCACTCCACAGGGAGGGGTTCTGTCTCCTCTTCTATGGAATTTAGCTCTGAATTCGTTATTGATGGAATTAGATTCCATGTTGTTTAGGATAGTGGCATATGCCGATGATATTGCGGTTGCTGTGTCGGTTGCGCTAAGCTTTATAGAAGGATGGTGTACAAATAGCGGTCTGAGTGTGAATCCGCAAAAAACAGTGCTTGTGCTCTTCACTCGATGATACAAGACTCCATCGTTTACTCTGCCAACCGTAAGGGGGGTTGAGCTAGTGTTGTCAGACAGTGCTAAACATCTGGGCATCTACCTGGATTCCAAACTATCCTGGCAGCAGAATGTCTAGTCAAGGGCAGAAAAAGCGGCTATCGCCTTATTCTTGTGCAAAAGAGCCATTGGAAAGACCTGGGGAATAAATCCTAGGAACTCCTACTGGCTTTTCAGTATGGTTGTAAAGCCCATTCTAACATATGGGGCGCTCGTGTGATGGAAGTCGTTGGAGAAAACCACCTACTGCAAAATCGCAGAAAAGATAAGGCGTACTGCTGTTTAATGGTGACTGGTGGTTCCGGCACTACGCCATCGAAAGCACTTTTCACTATGCTGAACTGGCTGCCGGCTGATCTCATGGTGAAGAAAATAGCCATGAATTCGGCTATCAGGCTCTGGTCCAGCGGGACGTGGAAGGAGGCGACATATGGTCATGGCTCAATAATAGGAAGAATAGTGAACCTTCCGGAGAATATTGATTACTGCTCGCCGGCTCTACTGCCCGACAAGAGATTTGATGTAATCTTATCAGGGTCGTTCTCGGAGACGACTGGCACAGATCGTCAAGAGGACGTGCTTGAAATTTTTACAGATGGATCCAAGTCGGACTCGGGAGTCGGTGGGGGTATCTTTATCCCCTTGTATGAGAGGAGGATGAGTTTTAGGCTGCAAAATGAGTGTAGCGTAGCGCAGCCCGAAATTGCGGCTTTATGAGGGCAGCCAGCTGGTTAAGGTACTACAGGATATATGAGAATGATATCCGAATTTATACTGATAGTAAGGCTGCGTTGTATGCACTAGCTGGGGTCTATACCACATCCAGGTTGGTTCGTGAATGCCGGATATCTCTAAACGAGATAGCGAGACATTCGAACCTGGAGCTTATCTGGATACGAGGGCACAGTGAAGTGTCCGGAAATCTAGTAGCGGATTAACTGGCAATGGTCGGCGTCCAGCTACAATAAAGAGATATTGATGGGATCGTTGGAATCCCGCTTGCGAGCTGTAAGAAACAAGTACAGCGTCAACTTTTTCAGACCACTCAAGACAGATGGTCTAATGAGTTGTGTTTGTTGTTCGGTCTTCGAGAGTTTTGCGTCTCGCTCGCACTGGTTAACGGTTTGCCCCAACTAACTGTATTGGTTTACAGTTTTTTTTAGAGGTTATTCATTGTTAACCACGTGGAAACTTCCTATGTGAAGGCATAGGTCGTTATAGTTAGTCACAGCGACGCTACAAAAGTACTGTTAATACCATCTTGGGCATTATGGTCTTTGTCACCCCGCCCATGCTGTGCATCCTATACATTGCAAATTTACTTTGCAACTGTATAGTTACTAAATAAATAAATAAATAAATAATAAATATTTAAAACAGTAATTTTTTTCATGCTTAATATTTGGTTTTGTTTGTTAGTTTGGTTTTTTTTTTTATTTATATTTATATTTTATTTTTGTTTGATTTGGTAGTCATTTTGTTGTTGTAGTTCGTATTTTTTAATTTTGTTTTTGTTTATTGATTTTGATTATCAGTATTTATGTAGTTAAATTGCATGTACATTTAAATTTAATTTTTATTGCACAAAAAAAATGAATAAGCGCATAGAAAAGAAAAAATACATAAAACAGGAAAAAGTGAGCGGACGGCACAAAAAAAAACGTGTTCACTGTACTAAGGACAAATCACTATTACTTGGCAGAGAAACAAGCCGCGTCAAAATTGTCGGCGGCGGCGGCGCACCAGTGGATTAAACAATCTAAAATATAGACCAAACTTATATAACAAATACATATTTAATTAAACTTTAAAATAATGTTATACATTTCGTCGTGAGTCTTCTGAAAAAAGTCAACAAACATGTATTTCGTTGAAAAACTGTCATACAAGCGTATTAAAATTTTTGTTTATTTTTAACATTTTGACTAGAGTTTTTGTTTTTATTCGGCTGTACTCACACACTTTTTTTTAACCGTTTTTTATTTATTGAATCTTCAAAATGAACTAACAATCAGTATTCAAATCTTAATACTAAAAATAAAAGAATTAATAAAAAAAAATAAAATGTGCTTTTTACTTACGTCCAGCCAATGCTAGACAAAAAGTTCTATTATGCGGGAGCAATATCGGTAAAATCACCTATTGAACGTTCTAATGGTGGCAACGGTATCCCTTCTTCTCAACCAGGTGTGGCCGCCAAAATTAAGTATACTCCGCGCAAGAGGGTTCGGATGAAGTTCTAGTTTACTGACATACCTTGTCGAGTATTTAGAAAATTCCTCTTTTACCAGTGGAACACTCAGATCTTTATGAATTCGTGAATTTTTTACGTACCATGGAGCTGCAGTAATCGTTCAAAGAATTTTGTTTTGTCGCCTTTAAATTTTTTCTATGTTTAACGCTGAGGCGGTGCCCCATAATTGGATTCCGTAGCACCATATAGGCTTTCGAATTGCATTGTATAACAAAAGTTTGCAATCCAACTTCAATTTCCAGTTTCTACCCATAAGCCATTTTAGCTGCGCTGCTTTTAGTTTTAACTGAGTAACTTTTGCTTCAATGTGAGACTTCCACGTTAGCCTACGGTCCAGGTGAATACCAAGGTACTTGACTTCATTGTACTGCGGAATAGGTGAGTTGTTAATTTGGATAGGCGCACATGTTTGTTTACACAGTGTGAATGTGACATGAGTATATTTCTGCTCATTAACCCTGATTTTCCAAAGCTTCAGCCATTTTTCCAACATTGAAATAAATTCCTGTAAATTGCGTGAAGCTGATTGGCGGTTTTCATGAACGCTCAACAACGCTGTGTCATCTGCAAAAGTTGAATTGTGGATTCCAGATGTCGTTGGCATGTCAGAGGTGTAAATTAAATATAAAGTAGGCCCTAGTATGCTACCTTGAGGAGCTCCTGCCTTGATAGGTTGCGTTGGGCTTATAAAATCACCTTCTCTGATAACAAATTCCCGCCCATAAAGGTAGCTTTCCATAAGCTTGTGAGTATTTGCAGGCAAGTTCAACTTTATTTTGTGCATCAAGCCGTCGTGCCACACTTTATCAAAAGCTTGAGAAATGTCAATGAATAGAGCTGAACAATGCTTCTTCTCCTCAAGGGTCTGTCTTATGACATTGACTAGTCTGTGCGTTTGTTCTATGGTGCTATGTTTAGTCCAAATTGATGATCAGTGATGCATCCCACATTGTTCAATATTGGACTCAACTTAACCATTAACAATTTTTCGAATAGTTTTGAAATTATTGGTAGTACACTTTTTGATCTATATGATTCTACCTTGGTCGGATCCTTCCCTGGCTTGGGTATCATAGTAATCATAGAGACCTTCCACTCTGCAGGATAATACTCAAGGCGTAAAATAGCGTTAAAAATAAAAAGTAGAATTCTTTTAGCTACACGAGGTAACTGTTCAAGTATTTGGCAAGTAATTTGATCAATACCTGGAGCTTTCTTGGGGTTTATGTTACTGATACTTTGTTCTACATCTTGAAATATGAATCGTAAAGACTCAGACGGTCTAACTTTATATCGTGGTAATTCAGATGCATCATTCGCTATATCATTTGTAACAAAAACATTTCTCAAATGGTTAACATACACCATCCCCTTTTCTGAATCGCTTCTTGCCCAGTCACCAGTTGAAGTTCGCAAAGGTGGCTTACCTATTACGGGTCTTTTCAGACCTTTTGTCGCTTTCCCCAGAGAATAGTCAGATTGCGGAATACCATCCATCCAGGCTTTCCAAATATGTTTTAAAATCCACTCTGTGGATTTCAAGCAAATTTCTTAACTGAGTTATGCATTCCCATAGCCTAGTCTTAAGCTGGGGAGACTTGCGAAGCTGCCACTCTCTTCTGACTCTTATTTTTGCTGACAGTAGTTGCTCAATTTCAGACGAAGAAGTTCTATTGTTCTCATTTCTGGATCTTATATGACTAGTGGTAGCATGTTGCACGGCCAGTTTAAGGTTTTCAGAAAAATCGTTAATTGACAAATCAATATCCTCAGGCGTTCTCAAGGCGATATTTTCTGTACAATTTGTACTCAGAAATTTTTTGTATTTTAGCCAATTAACTCTATCAACGGTCAACGAGGAGCCAATTTCTTGGGGAAACGAAACAGAGATTATAGTGGGTGAATGATCTGATGACAAATCTAATGAAGGCTCCACTCGCATCCACTTAGGAGGAAAATTTTTCGCAACTCCAAAATCTATAACATCGTCGGTCTGACGGCCAATAAGTAGGGTGTCCGCTTGAAACCACTTCTAAGCCCAATTTGGAAACGGTGTCAAAAAGCACACGGCCTTTCGAGGTAACTTAACGTGGGCCGAGGCCCAAGTGAATTGAAAAAATTTGTATATTGATTTTCTGTTACTGAAAACCGGGGTGGGGAATAAATCGATGAAATAACAATTTTATGATGAAAATGTTCAATACATATGTTTGTTGCTTGAAGATACTCCTCACATGTCTCGTTTAGCAAATAGTGCTTTATATCAAAATTGCTGAGCCTTCGTAAGACCTGCCACGGGGATCTTTAGTATCATATAGTGTTTAACCAGTAATTTTGAGATAACTGTTGCTTGTTAAGTGAGTTTCCGCAATCAGCATTATGTCGATTTGTTTTTCCATAAGGAAGTGCTCAAGTTCATTTTTGTGCTGGCGGATGCCGTTTGCGTTCCAGAAATATATTTTAAACCAACTCATTTTTTTAAAATTGCCTGCAAAATAGTGGATTGCGTTTTCAGCATTTCATGCATCATGTTTGTCATCGAAACCGTAAATGTGTTTATGGATTGAACAAGAGTCTGCAGAGTTGCCTCAAGATTTTTAAAATTTTGATCAGAATTTTGGGGCTTGAACTCCTTCAAGTTTTGTATATCGGTTTTGACCACATTAGCATATGAAGCTTGTTTGGGGTTTTGCATAATTATTCGGCTGGTTGACTGGCCTATCTGGGGAAAATTGTTTGCAGAAATAATGTTCGACTGCTCACACACGAAAATAATTAATGTTCGTCTGGATGGTGACGGTTTGAGTAGCACTGAACTAAAGAAACTTTAAAAGATAAGAATAATAATAATTTCAAACTAATTGATGGATATGTTTAATTGAATCACCATTTTATAATTGTATTGAATAAAGAGTTGTTTTTTTAACAATGGTAGGGTTCATTCTGAATCGTTTTTTTCTATTATGCATGATCCAGCTGAAGAAAATGCAATTTCAGAGGAAGCTGATGTAGACGGAATAATAAAGCAAATGTTTGCTAATTTTGCAATTCTCGGATAAACTTAAAAATAATTTTGTGTTCAGCATATACATATAACCAAATTAATGAGAATATAAAACTCATATACAATATGTATGTATAACATACTGTTTGATTTTCTTTCCACCAATCTAAGCTTTCCGTTTCATTTACTTCCACATGGAAGTACTTTCCGATTTCTTTTAAAATGTCATCGGGTCTACTCTCTGAACGGGAAACAAATTTCGAACGTCGAACTTCTGATATTTTCTGTAAAATCACAAGTTTTTGTTATTATATTAGTTTATAATAGAAGGTTATATTGCTCTCACCTCTTTTTTTTCCTATGGGTTCATCGTTGCAAATACTATTTTTAGATATGTTTTCATTTATACGTTTATTTTCTGTCTCTTGCAAAATAAAATTTTCTTTTGTTGTTGGAATTTCAGCATCAAGTTCTAATAAAAAACTGTCCGGCAAAATTTCACCTGCCGGATTTTTGCGCAAATAGTTTTCAAGTGGTGGCCAACTTTTTTGAGAAGGATCAATGAGAGCAGCCAGAACATTGATTTTATAAATTTTTAATCGTTTAAAAAATGTTTTTTTTTTTCGCAAAATTGTATAAATGCATAGTAACTCCACATGCAGCCTTTTTTCCTGCTTCTACTAACTTTGAATAAATATTTTCAAAAAAATAAATACATGTAGATAACGTTGCATACTCTTGCCCTTGAAGATATGAAGTAGCTTCCGCAAAAATGTCTAAAAAAGCTCTAAACTCTTTAAATAATTTCTAGTTCCATGTCTGAAACTATAAAATTTTCGAAGTTGCTATTAAAACTGTTTATCATATTTAATACTGAATTCCATCGTGTTTCAACCGAATTTTTTAAACTGCTTGTATGAGTGTTTATTGCATCTACACCAAAATCTTTAAATCCAATTATAAAATTTTCATCTGCATCTATGTGGCTATATATATTTTGTATTTTAGCAACAACGTCATACATATTTTGTTGGTTTTTAAATCCTTGCAGATTTTCTAAATCTACTCCTTTATAAGCGAGCGCCCTGCATATATTTTTTTTTAAATTAAAAATTGCATTGTCTATAACTTCAAACAAGTTGTTATTTAATATATAAATATATATTATAAAACGGTGCAGCGAATGTGCAATGCACGGAAATCTTGCAATAGTTTTAATTTTAAGAGCAGATATAAACTTTGTTCCAGCGTCGGTTACGGCTCTTATATTTTTGTCCGTAAGATTAAAAAAATGTAAGATTTTCTGAAATTTTCTCCGTGATACGTTTTCCAGTATGCGGATGTTGAAAGTGTTCAGTTTTAAGCACGAAGTCTACAAAAAAATGTATTTTAATATTTATGTATGAAATTCGTTTATACTTGTCGGTCCACGTATCCAATACTAAGGCTATATTATCAGGACAGTTTTGAAAAATTTGTTGTATTTTTGGTATGTAATAGTCGTAAACATCATTAAGAGCTGCCGTAGCTATTGTAGTTGCTGTTGGAAATGATACTAAAGAGTCGAAATGCTTTACATACTTCTGAAAACCTTTTCAAACATGTGCGCCTATCCAAATAAACAACCCACCTATTCCGCAACACAGTGAAGTCAAGTACCTTGGTACACACCTCGACCGTAGGATAACGTGGAAGTCTCACATTGAAGCAAAAGCCGCTCAGTTGAAACTAAAAGCAGCGCAACTAAATTGGCTTATGGGCAGAAACTCGACATTGAAGCTGGATTGCAAACTTCTGTTATACAATGAAATTATAAAGCCCATATCGTGCTACGGAATTCAATTAGTAGGCACCGCCTCAGCGTCAAATATTGAAAAAATTCAAAGGCGACAAAACCAAGTTCTTCGAACGATTACAGCGGCTCCATGGTATGTAAAAAGTTCACGAATTCATAAACATCTGAGTGTTCCGCTGGTAAAAGAGGAATTTTCTAAGTACGCGACAAGGTATGTCAGTAAGTTGGAACTTCATCCAAACCCTCTTGTGCGCAATATTCTTAATTTTGGCGGTCACACTCGTCTTAGAAGAAGGGATACCGTTGCCACCATCAGATTGATCAATAGGTGATTTTGCCGAAATAGCTCCCGCAAAATAAAACTTTTTGTCTAGCATTGGCCGGACTTAGTATAAAGCACATTTTTTTTAATTTTAAAGCACATATTTTTTAATTTTAAATTTAGTATTAAGATTTGAATACTTATTGTTAGTTCATTTTGAAGATACAATAAATAAAAAACGCTGCAAAAAAAAAATTTAATAAGGTTAATATCAATAGCTAGATTTAACCCTATAATATTTTTGCATTTCATAGATAATACATAAAAACTATCAATAAATTTTAAATTTTTATAAGTAAATTCAATTTCTACTTTACCATTAACCGGTAACCTCTCACAACTAAATGCGTTTATTGCAGCACCTGTAGGTTTGACACGAGCAGCAAGATCAAGATTTTCATCAACGTTTTGTGGCATGTTGTTTGCATCAGCGCCAGTATCCACTTGACACTGTACTTGCTTGTTATTTATTTGAATAACATCATTCCATCCCGAATTTGTATCTTAAGTATTTGAAATTGAGGCCAAAGACAAATATGACATCTTACTTCTAGCGATGTTTTGAATTGTGAACTCTGGTGTTACTTGCCCGTTACCACATATTTCATGCGTTGACATTTAACATTCGGGCGTAATTGGCATTGACTAACCGTTTCTAATGAACCAATAAAAAATTCTTGTTTTTATTTCTCGCTTTCCGTGTATGACAGCCTTGTGACATATTTACTTGCGTTATTTCGTTGCCTTTCTTATCGATGAACATAATTCTTGTGAAAATGTGTTTGTTATTGTTATTTTTTACTAAAACACATTTTAGCATAATGCCCTTTTTTACAGCAGTTGTCGCAAGTGGCATTTATAGCTGGGCACGTGTTTCTGTGAACCTGCCCACATCTGCTACACACCTTTTTGTTTACGCTTAATTTCTTTTTCAATGCATTAATACCAAGGCCATCAATTTGATTTGCATTTTCTTTTGCAACCTCTATTGCTTTGGCAATTCGATGGCTTTGTCCAATTTAATGGTACCCTCACTTAAAAGACGTTCTTTAATGTGTTCATTATTTGATGAGAGACCGCAAATAAAAATGTCTTTAACCAAATCCTCCCTTAGCGTTGAAAATCCACAATTTAGACATAAGTTTTTCACGGCAGTAACATACTCGTCTATTGTCTCACCGCCATTTTGTTTGCTCGTGAAAAAAAACATGGCGCTCCATCGCCATACTATCTGAGGTGAAAAATACTTATCAAACAATTTGATTAAGTCTTCGTATTTTATTAACTCCTCCAGTGTTTTGTTAAACGAGTTTAATATTTGGAAACACTCCGGACCCATATGATGTACCAATAAGGCAACCTTGCGTTCATCAGACTCTTCAGTAAGTTCTGACGCCTTCAAGAATATTCTAAATTGCATCAGCCAAGCCTTCCATTCAGCCGTCATATTGATTGACTTTAACTTAATTTTTATGATTTCACTTTTAGACATTTTTCGTTTGCTGCTAACTTGTTTTAAATAATTTTTTTTCCAAAATTTTTCCTTTTTTTTTAGTTTTGCCCAATTCTCTCCTTTTTTATTTCTTTAACTATAAAGCACCTGACACCATGTTGTAATTCATACATGATCTTTATTGGAATGAATTCAGGTTTATGTAAAAAGGTAAAATAATAGCAACTTCTAAAATAGTTACGGTAAATTCAGGATGTTTCATGTAATTTACATAAGTGTTATTTACAGCTGTAAAGTTTAGTAAGTAAACTTCATTATACAACATTGTTTAATACCTATATTATAATGTCCATATTCATAAAAAATATTGTATGTTTATTAAAAAGTTGTTTGATAAATTTCTATAGAAAGTTTGTCAAATAAGTGTTGAATAAACGTATAATATTTTTTATGAATACGGCCGTAAATATACTTATATTATAAATATCAATACTAAGCAGCAGGTTACGAAAATGTTAAAGTATGGATATGCATTCATACATACATATGCACATGTAGGTCATACATGATTGCATGCTACTATCTTCTTAATATATAAAATTGAATGTGTGTTTGTACGTTTGTTTGTTTATTTGTTTGTTTGTTCCTTAAGATCTACCAGACCACTGGACCAATCGTCCTGAAACTTTCACAGTGATTAACTGGAACACCTGTGTAAATTATAGGCTACCTTTTTTCAACCACGCCTTCTTTTACGACCCCTATTTTAAGTTATGCTAATTTCTATCACAAAATGTTTAACCGGTTTTTTAACATAGGTCATAACTACCCCATTTTTTAACCAAATTTTAAAATATTTTGTGCATACGCAAAACGACCAAACTACTAAGATTATGTTGGAGGGATGAAGTTGTCGCCAATTGCCAACCCTAATAATTGATTGTCAAATAACTCCAGTATTTATGGAGAAATTTTCAAAATTCCTTTTGTGTATGGAAGAGGTCAATAACCTTTTTATTTATTTATTTATTTATTTATTTATTTATTTTTTTTGGAAAATTGGAGGCGTGTGCCAAATTGTTATCACCATAATTGATTATCAAATAACTTCGTTATATGTAGACCAATTAAAACATTTTTTTTTTCATTTAAAAGATATCTCATCAAAATTGAACACGCCCCAAAAATTAATTTGCAAATAACTTCGCAATTTGTGGACCAATTTTTAAAACTCTTTTTGGACACAGATAGCATTTACTATTTTTTTTTTTTTTTTTGAAAAAAGAGGGAGGGGAGGAAAATTGCTAGCTCCAATAATTGATTATCAAGCAACTTCATTTTTGAATCAATTTTCACAATTTTTCTTGCATATACAAAACGAATAAGATTACTTTTGCGGGATGAAGTTATCGCAAATTGACCACCCCTGTAATTGATTGTGAAGTAGCTTCATAATTTATAATTCCTTTTGTATATGGAAAAGGTCAATAATTTTGTTTTTCTGTTTTGGAAAATTGGTGGCCTTTTCCATAATTAATTATCAACTAACTTCGTCATTTGTGGACCAGTTTTAAAAATTCTTTTTTAATATAAAAAATATCGAAAAACTGTGTTCTTTAAAACTCAAGGTGACGGAAGTTGTCGCAATACGCCCGCCTCAAAAAATCATTATTAAAGAACTTCGGTGTTTGTGGTTCAATTTTTAAAATTCTCTTTGGATGCAGAAAAGCTGTACTATTTTTTTGTTTTGTTTGTTAATTGATTATCAAGCAACTTCGTCAAATATGGACCGATTTTGAAAATTAGTCTTGCATATGGAAAAGGTGGGGAGGGCGGGTCAGAATGAGGATATAATCGCTAATGGATTTATTTATTGTTAAGTTACGTGTTTTTGGAGAACGTGATGCTGGATATATTTTATTGAATGGCAGAAACGTGGAATGCCTCATTTCCATATTCGGTATTGTTGGTTGACAAAATTACGTTAGATAAAATATATGAAATTATACTGATACTAATATTGATCCACACTTACATAAAGTTGTGGTATTAATTCAAATCCGCGATGCGTGGTCGATATGTGAAAAATTGCTTCAAGAAACAATCTCTGGTGTTGATGGCTACACCCGCTTTATCGTCATAGATCAACGGTGGTGGAAATCAATTACATTAAATGTGCAAAACAATGAAATTGATGTTGAAAATCGTTCGATAGTGCCCAGTGCTTTCAAAAATGTACAAAACGTATATTAATGTCGAGTATTATAATTTCGTCAAATCAATTAAGTATATATCCAAATACGTAACCAAACGATGAAATTACACAATATCCAGTGGCCTGATACATTAGCAGCAATGAAGCTGTTTGGAGAATTTTGGGATTCCCAAATCTTTGAGCGTCATCCAACTGCTGTGCATTTATCTGTTCACCTCAAAAATATATATGTTTTGTTTAGTATTAAGATTTGAATACTTTTTGTTAGCTACCTTTTTGAAGATTCCATAAATAAATAAATGCTTAAAAACACAACAAGGACTGCAATGGCACCAGCTACAACGTAAACTTCCTTTTTCGATACATGCACAAATAATTCTTTTGCTCAAACTTCGCTAAATGCTCAAACTCCACACACAAACAAATTCATATGCAACTTATCGGGATGCGTGCCAAAAGCTAAATTTGTTAGAAAACGTGTAACGACACTTACGCTTTATGTTGGGATAGCTCAGCGTGGTCCAGGGTCGTTTCAATAAAAGAAATCAAAAACAAAGAATTAGCCTTCAGTGTGGTTTCTTTATTTAAATAAACTAATACAAAATATTCCTTATGTGTTTGGTCACATGCGGCAGTGGCACCACCTACGGCTGACGTTGGAGCGGGGTGGCGGGCTGCTATGGCGGAATTGAAAACTCCTGCACGGACGCACTCGCTTCCCCAATGGCTCTGGTATTGCGCTGGCGTGGAATTAAAAGCTCCTATGGCGGATGGTGAAGGTATTAATAACACCTGCACTCTCCGTCGCCCTTTAACGTTGGCAAAATGTTCTCAGGAGAATTCAAAACTCTCCCTCGAATACCAACCTGACGGTTAGGCAAACCAGGCAAAGACGAACCACTCCAGAGTAAAATGTTAGGAATTAAAAACTCCTCACTACCCCTTATTGGTTCCTTGCCACAGCTATGGTCACTCAAATTGGATTAGAATTAAAAACTCTATTTCAAGGCACTTCACCACTATGACTACTCAAAAACTAGATGCTTTGAATTAGAATTAACAACTCTGTTTCAAGGCACTTCTTACCTGCAGGCCGGCCACTTAACAAACTGCCCCGAATATGCTGATGCTCGTGCTTTTATACTCTACAATGAGCACACATACACGCACTAACACCTACGCGCAGCCATATGTGCGGCTGTGTTTAGCAAACATTGTCTCATGGTTGATATTTATTCATTGTGTGGTGGTGCCATCTACACTGACCGTTAATTTTAAATAAAATTTTCAAACTTAGAAATAATTTAACCTACATTACATGTAACTTATTATACTAACTTAATTATTAATTCGAAAGTAAATATACCAACGCTTCTTGCGTTAATAATAATTGGAATAATTAAATGAATAACTAAATAAATAGAAATATATGAAAAAACGGGAACACTACTTCACGTGTGTTGCTCCAAAACGAGGCCACCGACTTTGAGCGTTACAAACGATTCACAACGCAACTATATATAATCATCTAGAACCAGAAGAGTATTATTTGCTATCATATTGGTAACTTGTTTTTCATCCGAAACAAATCAACTTTGGAATACATATGTATGAAGCACAAATCGAAAGAGAATTACCTGCAACAACATAACTGAATTTTCACATTTTTTTTTTCTCATTCATTTGTTTATTGAATCTTCACAAAGTGAACTAACAATAAGTATTCAAATCTTAAAACTAAATACATAAAATTAATTAAGTCCAGCCAATGCTAGACAAAAATGTTTTATTTTGCACGATCAATATCGGTGAAATCACATATTTAACGTTCTGATGGTGGCAAGGGTGTCCCTCCTTCTCAACCGAGAGTGTCCTTCGAAATTAAGTATATTGCGTGAGTTTAACTTCTTTCCTTGAAGAAGGAGTAAAAAAAATATATTTTTGCAGCACACAAAGTGCTGTTCTTTATTACAGTATATTCTTAAGACTCATTTACAAAGATTATTTAACAGCTATTTATGCTAATTCTAAGCCTTATCTCTAGTATGTTAGAAATGGTTTTCTTTGTTTAATATTTTGTTTATGACACGGACCGTTGTTAATGATAATGCACTGTTGTCTATAGTTTAGTAATAGTTTTATGATTAGTACACATGTGGTCTAGACAGTTTACTTAATGTTTGTTTAGGCTTAGTGTATTGTCCAGTTATGGTTATTTCTTATTTCATACTTAATGGTCTGTCTATATTTGATAATTATTATGTATTTACTCTTGTTGCGGAATGCTTATCTAAGTACGGTTGTGATTGTTATTAACTCCCCCCTGTGTTAGGATAAAATGTCCTCATTTTCTAAACACGTGCTTGTGTTTGAAGTCTTTGGAGTTCTGCGCTGTAGTAGATTTGAAATAGTTTTTGTCTCTTTTCTTCATGTATAGTTCTACAGTATTTACATATCAGTAATGATAAGTATACTATGGTTACTAGTATGCCGATGGCAATAAATGTGTATAGTGTAGTCATGAACGGGTGTTCTTCTAAAGGAATGAACATTGTTGATATTTCTTGTATGTTTGAAAATTTGTGTGGTGTGTCTGAGTACAGTATATCCAAAATTGTTAGTTCTTCATTATGACGTTTATGTATGATTTCCAGTAGTATTTGTTTCTCATTTATATATCTGACTGAGTCAATAGTTATGTTTTGTTCAAACTGCACTAAATGTGGTCCATTATATATTTCGTCGAGAATTTCATGCTTGTTATCAATGAATACGTTTCCGTTGCCTAAGTCTTCAAGGTTAGCATTATTTTCGAGTTTAATATTACATTGTGCTGGCTTATCATTTAAAATACTTAACGTACAATTATCTGGATCATTAATTTTACATATGTTAGTATCCAGTATATTTTTACAGTGTTTTATTCTTTTAAATTCATTGTTGCAAAAGGCAATCTTATCATCTAATACTAGTTTCCCATTTCTTTGTGAGAGTGGATATATTTTGTAAAGTTTACATCTATTTTCTACGATGGGATATTTGTATACAGTTATCATGGTTTGATTAAGTTTACATACATGAATATCAGAGTATTCTAATATACATATTATAGGTAATTGAATTTTTTCGTTAGATATGATTTCTTTTATTTCTTGTAAGTCTAAAGCGCTTGAATAAAAATTATTATTTTTTGCAAAGTTAATTGTATTGGTTAGAGTTAAAAGTTCTGTATAGATTTCATTTAGCATAAATTCTTTGTTAATATTTTCAATTTATTCATTATTTTTTCAAACTGAGAATTTATTATTTTCTGTCTATTATTATTTTCAACTAATTGGTTTAATCTTGTTTTAATTTCTATTTCGTCTTCGTGATCTGGTGTTCCAGCTATGAATTTCAAGGCAGACCCTAACAAGTTTAGGGATCTTTTATTTCTGCCACTTGTTAATTGGGTTTTTAAGATTTCAATTCTTTTGATTAATATATGTGACTCTAGACTGTTTTCTGAATTATATGCATTTTTCACAATGTTTTCATATGGTTGTAAAATCCTAGTTAAGTTAACTACGTGGTATAGATATTCATATTCACTGAAAGTATATACATCCTGATCTTCAATTAATATATATTTTTTGTTGTCTAATTTTTTAACACTAAATGCTAGTATTACATTAATTATTATTGTGACAAATATTATTTTTTCTTTTAACATTTTGAGTTTTGATATTGTCTTTATGTATGATTTGATTTTTGTTTGTAGTTACTGTATTACCGTTGTCTGTTTCTACAGTGTGTTTGGAAAACTTTGCTACTTCCTTCTTTCTTCTATGTGTATTTGAGTAAATGATGTCTCCCTTATCGAAGGTTGTTTCTTTACGTCCTTTATTGTGGTATTCCAAAGTTTTTTCCTGAGCCTTTTTTATTACTTCATATATGTGAGGGTATCCCTTCGCTGAAAAGAACACGTCCTCGGGTTTCTCTTTTGTGACGGAGTGAATGGTTTTATTGTACTGGCGTATAGCCTCAAATATGTTAGATCCTTGTGAATTTTTTGAAATTAAATTTACTAATTCAATGATAGTACTATGCACACGCTCAACCTGACCGTTTGTCGTTGAATGAAATGGGGCTGAGACAACATGCTTTATATGTAGTCTTTCATATATTTGATTAGCTAAAATTCCATTGAAACCTGGTTCGTTACCTGTTATTACGAACTCTGCGTTTGGGTATGTTAAAGAGAGTATTTCATCAATGTTCTTATACATATCTTTCCGTGTTGATATGTGTCTCATGTGTAAGTATATTGAGTATTTGTCGAGAGTGGATATATAAAGTTCTCCACAAAAATGAAATACGTCCATGTGAATGTTTTTTCCTGCTTCTGTTGGTATTGGTGATTCTTTCATTGGTACTTTATTAGGTTTGCGATCGTATTTAAATATTGGGCATGAATCGCATCTATTCGCTATTTCTGTAACGTTCTTTCTAATCTCTGGCCAAAAATATTTTCTCTCTAATTCTATTATATTATTCTGTACGTTTCTGTGAGCTCTCTCATGTATTTGTTTGACTATCTTTAATTGTTCTTCTTTGTCAATTATATCTTTTACTAAGTCGTTTGTATGTATGAATTTGACTGTAGGAAATGTAGTTTTTAGTATATTTCTTATTTTATAAATTGTCTCTGCGTCTGAGAGTAAACCATTTAAAACCTTTGGTTTTAGTATGAGTTTGATGTTTTCTATCAGTTTTTCATTAGTTGTAAATTTTATTGTGTGTCGGGTATACCTTTTGAATACATTTTTAGATTCGAGTGAATCAGAAGTGTCTTGCTTTATTAAGATTTGATTTTTAAAATGATTCAAAGGTTTATCACTTTGTTTGAATTCTTCTGTTGGTGAACTTTGAGCAGAATGCTGAGATTCATCCGTACTTGAATTTATTTGCTGTTGTCTGGATAAAGCGTCAGCTACAACGTTTTGATGTCCAGGCTTATACAGAATTTTCGGTCCATATTCTTCTATGAAGTTTTTCCATCTTTTTAATTTAGTGTTTGGATTCTTTTCTGACACCGAAAATATTAATGATTGGTGGTCAGTATAAATGGTTAAGTCTGCTATGCCATAAAGGTAGTTCCTAAGTTTTTGTAATGCCCATACTATGGCTAATAATTCTTTCTCGTTAGTCGAGTAATTCTGTTCAGTTTCGTTTAATGTTCTAGATATAAAGGATACTGGTCGTCTTTCCTGTGAAAGAACTGCTCCTATTGCAAAATTACTTGCGTCTGTTGTTAACTCAAACGGTTTATTTAAATCTGGTTGGAACAACTGAACTTGTGCTTCCAGTTCATTTTTTATTCTATTTAATGCTTCTAAAGCATTTTCATCCAAAGTTATTCTAATCTTTGCACTTTGGTTCTTTGAAATACCTCCATTTTCTCCTCTCAAATATGTGGTTAATGGTTTTGTAATGCTAGCAAAATCTTTTATGAATTTCCTATAATAACTTGCTAACCCTAAAAATGATCTGAGTTCCTTTAATGTAGTAGGAACAGGATAATTTTTTATTGTTTGGATTTTCGTAGGATCAACGGTGATGCCATCATGTTTTATTACATGTCCTAAATATTCGATTTCTTCTTTAAAGAAGTGGGACTTTTCATTAGAAATTTTCATATTTGCTTTACGTAATGCATCTACTATAATACTGATATGCTCTATATGTTCTTCGGCTGAAGAAGAGTATATGAGTACATCGTCTATGTAAACATAAGCGAACTTTCCAATATATGGCCTGAGGATGTCATCTACGCACCGTTGAAAGATTGAGGGAGCATTCTTTAATCCGAATGGCATCCGTAAAAATTCATATTTAGCGCCGTTTATTGAAAATGCTGTTTTCTCACGATCTTCTTCCCGCAATTTAATTTGATGAAATCCAGATTCCAAATCTAAAGTTGTAAATACCTTGGCTTTCCCTAAATTCTGAATTGTCATATTTACATTAGGTATCGGATATCTGTCAGTAATAGTTTGGGAGTTTAGTTTTTGAAAATCTTTAACCATGCGTCTTTTTGGCCTGCCTTTATCATCGGTGCCTTTTTTTGCGACTGTCCATATGGGACTGCTGTAGGGGCTTTTACTTGGCTGAATTATTTCATTGTGTAAAAGGTCCTGAATTTCTTTATTGATAAATTCGTTATCAGAATACGGATATGGATATTGTTTAGTCCATATAGGTTCTTCCGATTTTGTTCTAATGGTACCTTCTATAGTTGTTGTATAGGGTAACTTCTCGTTAACGTAATTATTTTTATTCATAATTTCCTCTATTTGATTTCTATATTTTTCATTACTAATGGTATAATTTATTCTGTGGATTTTTTCTTTATCCCTATATTTCATTTCATTAATTACTAAATCTATTGTTGCACCTATTTCTCTCAATCCTTCCATTCCTAGAATCATGTCAGAACTAGTTAATGAATGTCAAGTCATAATTAAATAAATGTATAGATTTTTTACTTTTCACATATGAATATCCATGCAACGTTTTTACTTTAATTGGACTTTCTAATTTAATACTATATCCTATTTTACACTTGGAGTCTATATATATAGTTATTGGTAGCTCCACAATCTATTAAAATATTGATGGTCTTACCTGTTTTCCTATCTGTTTTTTGTAAATGTGGTAGAACATCTCTTAGTCTAAAAAAGCCGTTTTATATTCGTCTTGATCATCACATTCACCTTGAATTGAGGTGATGTCGTCTTCTTCTACTGTGTTGCTGATTCTTTGTTGCTTGTGCTGATTGAAGTGGTTGTTGGAGTCGTTGTACCTTCGTTTAAATGGTTCTTGTGGACGAAACGGATTATTGTACCTTTGTTGATCGTTATTACGCTGAAATTGAGTAGGTTGACGCAAGTTCCTATCTGTAGTGTCTACTTCCATTGGTTGCCTTGTTGTTTGATGATTGGTTGTTGACTGTATGTTTCTATTTGGATGAAACTGAATATTTGGTCGATAGCGATTCTTTTCGAAGTGTGGTATTCTTCGTTGATTTTGTTGATAATTCATTTGGTGTGGTCGATTACTTGGTGAATCGAACTGGAGGTATTTGTCATCATGGTGGATGGTACTAGCTATAGCATATGCTGTCTCTAAGTCTCTTGGGTTTTGAGCGTAGAGAGTGCCAATCGTATATTTAGAATTTAAACCTGTTATGAATGCTCGAACCGCCTCTTGGTTTGCAAATGATTTCATTGCCTCGTCTCCTTTTTCCATCTCAATTTTTGAAAGTATGAGATTAAGTGCTTCATTGCCGAATGATATTCAGCTAAATCCTTTCTCCCTTGAGTAATCTTTTTCATTTCCTCTAAGAGTACATACATTGGTCGTTGGTCAGCATATGTATAATCCAATCGACTTATCATCGCATAAAAATTAAAAATCGTGTTGTGGTTTATTAAGATGTCTGCTGCTACTCCTTGGATTTTTCCTCGAACTATGACTAATGCTGTGTAGTAGGTTGGTGTATTGTTAAAATTCTTTATTGTTTCCATGTGTGTCCATGCTGCAGATCTCCATGCTCTATATTTTCTTTTGTCACCATCGAAAATGGGTAGAATCTTGAACACTTTTAAATTAATTTGCGCTTCTGTGGTTATTCCACTGGAGCATGGTGTGAGCTGTACAGTTGGTACAATATTAAATCCCCTGTTGGCTGTTAACTCAGTTATTGCTCTTTGGGCATCTGCTTGGGCTGCTACCAATGAAGCTAATTGTGCTTGAATGGCTGCTAAATCTTGTATGGACATTTTTCTTTCGTTTACTGATCCTGACGTGAATCTTCTCGCTGCGTCGAAAACCTTTTGTCTTTTATTCCGAATCTTTTCCAGTTTTATTTTAGTTTAATTTGTTAAATTTTTGTTGAACTATTATAATTTTTTTAAATTAAAAATTGTTTGGTTTGTACATATGTACAACAGGGTTTTAGTTCAAGTTTTTCCTTTCTTAATTTTTTTCTTAAGAAGGATTTTTTACAATACAAATTTGCTGTGATCAATAATTTTGATTGCAGAAGACAAGAAAAATAATAATCAAATCTTTAGCTGGGGGACAACTAGCTGTTTCGTAGTCGCTACACTACTCATCAGCACCCAGTGGGATTTGATCACAGCAAATTTGTATTGTAAAAAATCCTTCTTAAGAAAAAAATTAAGAAAGGAAAAACTTGAACTAAAAACCTGTTGTACATATGTACAAACCAAACAATTTTTAATTTAAAAAAATTATAATAGTTCAACAAAAATTTAACAAATTAATATTTACATCTCTGGGTCCGGAGAATATTAAAATACAAAAAATATGTATGTTAATAAATAAAATAAATACCGCTAGTTCTGAGACAGCAAACGCTGTACAAACAATGTGGGCAATTAACAAAATGCACATGTGATTCAATATGAGATGAATATAGATAGAAAATAATTAAATGCTCGGTGGCTTAGTGGTTAAAGCAGTAGATCATGATACGTCATGTCCCGAGTTCAAATCCCAGTGGGTGCTGATGAGTAGTGTAGCGACTACGAAACAGCTAGTTGTCCCCCAGCTAAAGATTTGATTATTATTTTTCTTGTCTTCTTCAATCAAAATTATTGATCACAGCAAATTTGTATTGTAAAAAATCCTTCTTAAGAAAAAAATTAAGAAAGGAAAAACTTGAACTAAAAACCTGTTGTACATATGTACAAACCAAACAATTTTTAATTTAAAAAAGTAAGAGTGTAGTATATTCGGCTGGGCCGAATCTAAAATACCCTTCACGATAGTCACGAATATGTATAGTATATTAAAAATGTGACCTAAATATGCTCGGTTATATATGAACCGATATCGGATTTTTCTATTTTCTGTATTTTAATAACCTTCTTTTATAACGAGAATTGCTTTCCAGCAAAAAAAAAAAAAATTTTTTAATGGCAAAATCGGTTCAGGCTATATCTCGGGTATATATGGACCGATCTCGAAAATTTTAATTTTCCATATTGATATAACCTTATATCATTACCAGAACTGCTTTTGAGCACAACAAATTGTTTAAGTTCGCTTACGCGATATTTTCATGAAAAACCCGATTTAGGGTATATCTCCGGTATATATGGACCGATATCAGAAATTTTAATTTTCTCTATTTTCTTAACCTTCTTTTATAACAAGAACTGCTTTTCAGTAAAAAAAAAATGTTATTGGAAAAATCGGTTCAGGCTATATCTCGAGTATATATGGACCGATATCGGATTTTTTCTTTTTCCATATTTATATAACCTTATTTCATTACCAGAACTGCTTTTGAGCACAAAAAAGTTGTGTACTCGGCATTTTCATCAAAAAACCTGTTAAGCTATATATCGGGTATATATGAACCGATATCGGAAATTTTAATTTTCCATATTTATATAACCTTATTTTATTACCAGAACTGCTTTAAGGTGAAAAAAGTTGTTTAAGTTCGCTTACGCGGCATTTTCATGAAAACCACGGTTTAGGCTATATCTCGGGTATATATGGACCGATATCGGAAATTTTCATTTTCCATATTTATATAACCTCATCTTATTACCAGAACTGTTTTAAGCAAAAAAAACACATCGCTTAGTCGACTTTTCCATTAATTCTGATTCAGAATATATATACTTTATAGGGTCGCAAAAAAAAACTGTAGAAATTACAAACGGAATCACAAACTTATATATACCCTTAACATTTTTGTGAAGGGTATAAAAAATTATAATAGTTCAACAAAAATTTAACAAATTAATATTTACATCTCTGGGTCCGGAGAATATTAAAATACAAAAAATATGTATGTTAATAAATAAAATAAATACCGCTAGTTCTGAGACAGCAAACGCTGTACAAACAATGTGGGCAATTAACAAAATGCATATGTGATTCAATATGAGATGAATATAGATAGAAAATAATTAAATGCTCGGTGGCTTAGTGGTTAAAGCAGTAGATCATGATACGTCATGTCCCGAGTTCAAATCCCAGTGGGTGCTGATGAGTAGTGTAGCGACTACGAAACAGCTAGTTGTCCCCCAGCTAAAGATTTGATTATTATTTTTCTTGTCTTCTTCAATCAAAATTATTGATCACAGCAAATTTGTATTGTAAAAAATAATTCTTAAGAAAAAAATTAAGAAAGGAAAAACTTGAACTAAAAACCTGTTGTACATATGTACAAACCAAACAATTTTTAATTTAAAAAAGTAAGAGTGTAGTATATTCGGCTGGGCCGAATCTAAAATACCCTTCACGATAGTCACGAATATGTATAGTATATTAAAAATGTGACCTAAATATGCTCGGTTATATATGAACCGATATCGGATTTTTCTATTTTCTGTATTTTAGTAACCTTCTTTTATAACGAGAATTGCTTTCCAGCAAAAAAAAAAAAAATTTTTTAATGGAAAAATCGGTTCAGGCTATATCTCGGGTATATATGGACCGATCTCGAAAATTTTAATTTTCCATATTGATATAACCTTATATCATTACCAGAACTGCTTTTGAGCACAACAAATTGTTTAAGTTCGCTTACGCGATATTTTCATGAAAAACCCGATTTAGGGTATATCTCCGGTATATATGGACCGATATCAGAAATTTTAATTTTCTCTATTTTCTTAACCTTCTTTTATAACAAGAACTGCTTTTCAGTAAAAAAAAAAATGTTATTGGAAAAATCGGTTCAGGCTATATCTCGAGTATATATGGACCGATATCGGATTTTTTCTTTTTCCATATTTATATAACCTTATTTCATTACCAGAACTGCTTTTGAGCACAAAAAAGTTGTGTACTCGGCATTTTCATCAAAAAACCTGTTAAGCTATATATCGGGTATATATGAACCGATATCGGAAATTTTAATTTTCCATATTTATATAACCTCATCTTATTACCAGAACTGTTTTAAGCAAAAAAAACACATCGCTTAGTCGACTTTTCCATTAATTCTGATTCAGAATATATATACTTTATAGGGTCGCAAAAAAAAAACTGTAGAAATTACAAACGGAATCACAAACTTATATATACCCTTAACATTTTTGTGAAGGGTATAAAAAATTATAATAGTTCAACAAAAATTTAACAAATTAATATTTACATCTCTGGGTCCGGAGAATATTAAAATACAAAAAATATGTATGTTAATAAATAAAATAAATACCGCTAGTTCTGAGACAGCAAACGCTGTACAAACAATGTGGGCAATTAACAAAATGCATATGTGATTCAATATGAGATGAATATAGATAGAAAATAATTAAATGCTCGGTGGCTTAGTGGTTAAAGCAGTAGATCATGATACGTCATGTCCCGAGTTCAAATCCCAGTGGGTGCTGATGAGTAGTGTAGCGACTACGAAACAGCTAGTTGTCCCCCAGCTAAAGATTTGATTATTATTTTTCTTGTCTTCTTCAATCAAAATTATTGATCACAGCAAATTTGTATTGTAAAAAATCCTTCTTAAGAAAAAAATTAAGAAAGGAAAAACTTGAACTAAAAACCTGTTGTACATATGTACAAACCAAACAATTTTTAATTTAAAAAAATTATAAAAGTTCAACAAAAATTTAACAAATTAATATTTACATCTCTGTGTCCGGAGAATATTAAAATACAAAAAATATGTATGTTAATAAATAAAATAAATACCGCTAGTTCTGAGACAGCAAACGCTGTACAAACAATGTGGGCAATTAACAAAATGCATATGTGATTCAATATGAGATGAATATAGATAGAAAATAATTAAATGCTCGGTGGCTTAGTGGTTAAAGCAGTAGATCATGATACGTCATGCCCCGAGTTCAAATCCCAGTGGGTGCTGATGAGTAGTGTAGCGACTACGAAACAGCTAGTTGTCCCCCAGCTAAAGATTTGATTATTATTTTTCTTGTCTTCTTCAATCAAAATTATTGATCACAGCAAATTTGTATTGTAAAAAATCCTTCTTAAGAAAAAAATTAAGAAAGGAAAAATTAGAACTAAAAACCTGTTGTACATATGTACAAACCAAACAATTTTTATTTTAGTTTGTTTGAACTCGTGGCCTTTTTAGTAATGTCCTGCTCGTTCTTTTAGTTCAATTTAATAAAGTTTTAAATTTCACTATTTCTTTAAATTGTATAGGACGTCGCGATCTTTGTTGTTCTACTATGTCCTTTTGTATTTTATTTTAATACCGCTTTTTCAGGTTACGTGGTGCTATTTTTGGTTTAGCTGTTGAACTGATCCTTTTACTATTGGATGTCCTTTTTTGTACACTTCACTATTTATCACAAGATTTACTCTTACCTTGTATTCAGTATAGAGTTATTTCCAATGTGTTGAGTTGTAGTGATTGACTCTTGGTTGGCTTGGGAATCCTTTGCTTATTTTACAAGGATCCCGGTTGAGCCCCCAGTTAAACTTCTTTCCTTGAAGAAGGAGTAAAAAAAATATATTTTTGCAGCACACAAAGTGCTGTTCTTTATTACAGTATATTCTTAAGACTCATTTACAAAGATTATTTAACAGCTATTTATGCTAATTCTAAGCCTTATCTCTAGTATGTTAGAAATGGTTTTCTTTGTTTAATATTTTGTTTATGACACGGACCGTTGTTAATGATAATGCACTGTTGTCTATAGTTTAGTAATAGTTTTATGATTAGTACACATGTGGTCTAGACAGTTTACTTAATGTTTGTTTAGGCTTAGTGTATTGTCCAGTTATGGTTATTTCTTATCTCATACTTAATGGTCTATCTATATTTGATAATTATTATGTATTTACTCTTGTTGCGGAATGCTTATCTAAGTACGGTTGTGATTGTTATTAACTCGTGCAAGACGATTTGGATGAAGTTCCAATTTATTGATGTGCCTTGTTGCGTACTTTGAAAATTCGTCTTTTACAAGAGGAACACAGAGATCCTTATGAATTTCCACATGAAACTTATAATGAGGCATTGATTCTAAATCAAATAAATGTTTGCAAATAAACAACAAGGCACTCTTGGAAGTTGTTATGATAAGTCCTAATCAAGCAGGCAATGATGATGATCTGACCCACACGACTTAGAACTATTTATAGCTGAACATCTACTACATTTACAGCAGATGAAACTCTCGATATACAATATTTTAATGTGGATGGATTAAATGGAACAGAAAAATTTTTATGATTTCGTTAATATAGGCTAAAATTCAATCACAAAATATAGGGTGTTTTTTTAAGCTAGATAGAACTTTAAATTGTAAAAAGTAACACAAAAAATTAAATTTTGATGAAACATTTTTTTTATTTGTTTCAGTATACTCTGACAAATCATCATGAATAGACTCACGCTTGAACAACGCTACGAAATTATCCAAATTTACTTTGAAAATCAGACCCGTTGTTTTATCGCAAAATTGTGTTCAGCGATGAGGCGCATTTTTGGCTTAACGGGTTTGTTAATAAGCAAAATTGCCGCATATGGAGTGAGACCAATCCACAAGAGACCCTACAGACTCCATTACATCCAGAAAAATGCACTGTTTGGTGCGGTTTTCATGCTGGTGGCATCATCGGACCTTATTTCTTCAAAAATGAGGCCGGAGCTCGCGTTACGGTCAATGGAGATCGTTACCGCACCATGATCAATGATTTTTTGTTTGAAAATATGGATGACATTGATCCGGAGGAGATGTGGTTTCAACAGGATGGCGCTACGTGCCATACGGCGAACGCAACCATCGACTTACTGAAATCAAAATTTGGCGATAAGTTGATTTCGAGAAATGGACCTGTCAATTGGCCTCCAAGGTCGTGCGATTTGACACCTCTCGATTATTTCCTGTGGGGCTACGTGAAGTCACTGGTTTATGCTGATTAACCAGCAACAATTGACGCCTTGGAGGCCAGCATTGTTCGTGTTGTTCGTGACATACGGCCAGCAGTGCTCGAAAAAGTGGCCCAAAATTGGACGTCCAGAATGCGCTTCGTCAAGAACAGCCGCGGTGCCCATATGCCCGAAATCATTTTCAAATGTTAATGTCACGTATTGATCTTTCGAATAAAAAAAAATTTTGATTACAATTTAATTTTTTGTGTTATTTTTTACAATTTCAAGTTCTATCGGGCTTAAAAAAACACCCTATACAATTGTATGGTGGCAGAACAGCGTATTTGTATCTTAAATTACCTCTAAAGCCACAATTCTAAGATACGCACACATACAATATTAAAAAAAACACTCCTCAAAAGGTAAAGTGCTCCAAATTTGTAAGATCATAGTATGGGATAAATGCACAATGACCAAAAAAAAACTTTAGAGGCCCTTGATCGCATGTTACAAGATTTCAGAAGCAACAAAAAATTATTTGGAGGAGCGCTATTTGTGGTAGCCGGTGATTTCCAACGAAAATTGCCTGCAATTTCACTGATGATGAGCTTAGGGCGTGCCTCAAATAATATCTTCTTTGGCGTATTCAAATTAACAACAAATATGCGAACTGTAATATGATGCTCAAACTGCATTATTTTTCCATCGAACTTTTGTAATTTGACGCAATGCATTGAAGAAGTATCATGAAGCAAAATTAAAGAAATGGTTAAAACAAGCACAATATTATTTGGATCAACTACTATTTATTTACGACAAAATACACATTTAGCGACTACAAAAAGGATTTGTCACAAGTATGAAATGTATTTGTCGCAACTAGATTTTTTACTGTTGTTCCCATTAAATTCTACAACGCATATTACACGGAAAATATGCTTCGTATAATCATCTTTGAAACATTAAAAAATGTTTTCGGAATTATATATTTTACTACACATGTATGTATATATTTTATATATACACTCACTAAATTACTTTTACTTGACCGAAATTTTTTTTTCGTCAATTAGCCGTCTCTTATTAAAAGCTTCATTGATATCAGAGAGTTCTATCATTTTCAATTTTTCATATGTGTCTACACCACATTCCACTAAATTTAGTACAATTTCGTCACGTACACCCCATGACGAAGTCTATTATTTCTAGTTGCAGACATTTTCTTCACAATTTCCATTTTTTCCTCATATGTTTTTACTTTCACAAACTAAATAAAAATGAACAAGAGAAAGAGCTTAAATATTAGAACTGCGGATCGCATTTGAGAATAGAAATATTCTTTTAACACAACAACAATTCGCGTTTGATCTAAATAATATTTGCCATTTTATCTCAAAAAAAATTATTTTATTTTAACAAATTGCATTTGAAATTCAGTTTCAAATGCAATTACATTTAGTTTAATGAAAATTTCATTTGGGTCAAATTATTTTGCTTTTGAATTTAGCCAACTCCAATTTTACTCTTGCGGTAAATGCAGCGCATTTGTCGAAATTTGTAGGGGCAAATAAAATCTTATTTAAATCAACTACTTTTTATTTGCGACAAATAGAAATCGTTCAACTGCAAAAAGTATGTGTCGTAACTAAATTTATTTTTTCTGTGTGAATGTACCGTGAGTACATTTTGTTGATTAACTTTAATTTTCCAAAGTTAACCATTTCTCTAATATTGAAATATATTCC
The DNA here is from genome assembly GCA_914767995.1 of Thecocarcelia acutangulata. Taxonomy (NCBI): domain Eukaryota; kingdom Metazoa; phylum Arthropoda; class Insecta; order Diptera; family Tachinidae; genus Thecocarcelia; species Thecocarcelia acutangulata. Next base: position 52,936,322 of record OU612098.1, on the reverse strand, counting down.
TGCAAATTCCGTTAAGCTAATTGATGGTTTTCATGTACGCTGCAAAATGCTGTTTCATCTGCAAAATTGAAGTATGAATTGCGGATCTCGTTGGCACGTTAGAGGCGTAAATCATATATAAAGTGGGCCCTAGAATGCTACCTTGGGGAATTCCTGCTCCGATTGGCTGTGAAAGGCTTATAAAGTTGACTTCTCTGATAACATATATCTGGACGCATAAGTAGCTTTCCAGAAGCTTGTGAGTGTCAGGTAAACTTTACTTTGTGCATCAATCCGTCATGTCACATTTTATTAAAAGCTTGAGAAACGTCAATGAAACGAGCTGGATAGTACTTCTTGTCTTCAAAAGTCCTTCTTATGACATTTGCTATCCTCTGTGTTTGTCCTATGATGCTGTGATTAACCCGAAAGCCGAATTGATGATTAGGGATGTATCCTATATCGTACAATATTGAAGTCAATTCGCCATCAATAATTTTTTGAACAGTTTTGAAATTGTTGGTAGTGGACTTATTGGTCTGTATGATTCCACTTTAGTGGAATCCTTCCCTGGCTTGGGTATCATAGTAAACATACACACCAAGGCGTAAAATAGCGTTAAAAATAAATAGGAGAATTCTTCTAGCTACACGTGGTAACTGCTCAAGCATTTTGCCAGTAATTTGATCAATACCTGGTGCTTTCCTGGGGTTTGTGTTGCTGATAACGTTTTCTACGTCTTGAAATTTGAGTCTCAAAGACACAGACGGTATAACTGCATATGATGGTAATGAATCATTTGTAATAAAAACGTTTCTCAAATGATCGACATATGTACATCATCCCTCGGTTCATCGGTTCTTGCCCAGTACTCAGTTGAAGTTCGCAGAGGTAGCTTACCTTTTACAAGTCTTTTCAGACTCTTTATCGCTGTCTACTCTCTGGTATTTGAGAAAATTTCCTAATTGAGTTATGCATTCCTGCAGCCTAATTTTAAGCTGGGGAGACCTTCGAAATTACCACTCTCTTCTAACTCTTCTTCCTTTTTTTTTTACATAAGTTGATCGATTTCCGACGGCCAAGTTTTACTGCTCTCATTTCTGCATCTTATGTGGTTAGTGGTAGCATATTGTACGATCAGTTTAAGGTTTTCAGAAAACTCATAAATTGACACATTAATATCCTCAGGCGGTCTCAATGAGTACCCAAATATTTTTACATTCTAGCCCATTCATTCTGTGACTTCGATAGTGAGTGGACATGTTAGTTTTTGATCGGATCACCGTTGTGAAACGGCAACGAAGTTCTAACTCTGCCCAATTATCATCAAAGTAAAAAATATCTAAAGATGAGGGCCCCGGTAAGCCTTCTGATAAAAATTGATTTGTTCTTCTTCAAACGGATGAGCCAACAACTTCAAAAAAATCGTTTAAATCACCAATTTAATTGAGAGAGTCTACATCTAGGGAAGTGGTAAGCAAACTTATTACGGTCTACATCTAAGGAACTGGTAAGCAAACTTATTACGGTAATAGGTGAAAATAGCTTTAGCGTAACATCTGTGCAGCATGGAAATACTAAAGAAACTAAAATTTAGGTAATTAGTAAGAATGATTACCGTAAATAGGACTTGGAGAAAGCAAATAGAGCTTTTTACACCTATCAGCTTAAAAGTGCGAAAGGCCTTCAAGTTGGCGTTAAAGGCATTGATTCTGGCGTATATCCTAATGACGTTAAAACTGGTTGGGAGAAGAAAGGGTTCCAAATTAAGAATGTACTTAAAATCAGAAACCGAGAAAAGATACCTCAGCCCATATTTAGGGTGGCATTAGAACCAGGAGATGTCACCTTGAAGAAGAATGAAGTTCATACAATATATAATATTAAACACCGGAAAGTTACTGTGATGAGCCGCATAAGCGCTCAGGACCCGTTCCGTGCATGAACTGCCAGGAGTATTGCCACACTAAGACATATTGCAAATTGCCCACTGTGTGTGTTGTGTGTGGTGATCTCCATGGCACATCACAGTGCACCCAATCGAAAAGTGACACAAATGTCAAAAATGTAGTAATTGTGGAGGCAATCATACTGCTAATTACATGGGTTGCCCCGTTTATTCCTACTTCAAACGCTCAATGCCAAATAAATCATTAGTTTGGCCCAAGCCGTCCCAGCAATTTGTTTCAAGGAGCAATTTTCCTCAAACAGGTCAGTCAACAATCCAAATAAATGTTCCAATCTCAAACCAAGTTTCTTATGCCAATGTGGGTAAAACTAATATAACAAACGTGAGTCGGAAGTCCAAGTCTCCACAGACACATTGCAGACTTTAGTGCTATTACGGCTTCTATGACCACCATGATGCAGGAAATGCTGAAAATGCAATCAACTATTTTAAAGGCTATTTTAAAAAAATTATTTATTTAAAAATATATTTCTGGAACGCAAACGGCAAACGCCAACATAAATATGAACTTGAACAGGATAAATGGTTATATACTATATGACACTAAAGATCCACGTTGAAGATCTTGTGGAGTTTCGGCTATGCTAATTAAAAATAGAATTAAATATTACTTGTTAATTGAGACATGTGAAGAATATTGTTTTTATTGGGTTTAGATGTAATCTCCAGCGATGTCCCACCTATTGGCCATCTGACCAGCGAAAGATCCCAGATGTTATTGATTTTGGAATCGTAAAAAACGTCCCCTTAGATTGGATGCATGTAGAGCCTTCATTGGATTTGTCCTCAGACTACTCACCTAATATTGTCTCTATATATTTCCCCTAGGAGGCGAATTTCTTAGTTGACTTATGCATTCTCGAAGCCTAGCTTTAAGCTGGGGAGACCTGCGAAGTTGCCATTCTCTTCTGATTCTTCTTTTTTCTGAGACAAGGTGTTCGATTTCAGAAGAACAAGTTCTGCTATTCATATTTCTAAAACTTGTGGTGGTAGCATGTTGCACGACTTTTATAATATTTTGGGAAAAATCATTAATTGACGCATCAATATCCTCTGGAGTTCTCAAAGATATATTTTCCGTACAATGAGTACTTAAATATTTTTTATATTTTAGCCAATTCACTCTAGACTGGAATACACCTATGTCGTTAAATGGGGATCCAATCTTCTGGGGGAAACATATAGAGACAATAGTAGGTAAGTGATCGGAGGACAAATCCAATGAAGGCTCCACATGCATCCAATCTAAGGGAATGTTTTTTACTATTCCAAATTCAATAACTTCTGGGATCGGTTGTACTTGCAACTCTTCAATTTTTTATACATGTTAGTAAACTTACATACAAAAACAATAATACATAGTGTTAAATTACGAGCATAAAAAAAACAAAATACGTTGTAATAAATTATGCAAACAACAGCAAACTATTTAAAAAAAAAAAACAACGGGAAAATAAATTCCTTAAACTTTTAATAATAAAGCAATAACATTAATTACAAAACAAGTGCAGAGACAGTGCATAAATTTGACTGCTGTTATTGTGCGGAAGATTACGAAGGTAGTCTGAGAAAAAAACTATAAATTAAATTTTTGTTTTCTATAATAAAAAACTTTTTTCTTTAATAAAACACTGCATGAGCTTACCTAGCAGATGTAGTTCTGAGAAAGAGCTTAACTCTACTAGCAAAAATTTATGGATTTCCGAAGAGGAATCTATTAAAAAATCATTGAATAATCTACTTTCCATATATGATAAGAAAGGCCAGCCTTCGAGCTCGCCAAATATTGTTCTTACAACAGAAGACAAACAATCATCCACTATAATTGTTGCAGATAAGCCGAAAACACAAGTAGGCATGGACAGGTACGTAACTGTAGCTAAAAGTCAGCGAAGCCCCAAATCCGCTCAAGTGTCGTCTCAATCAAAACTACCTAAAAATGATAGCACCAAAACAACAACTGAAAATAATAGATTTGCTATCCTTCAGACTGTGGAGACAGCAACATCTCAGAAAACCTTTAAACCACCGCCAATATATTTGAGAGAGCCTACTACTAGTGAGCTGGTAAAACAACTTACCACGGCGATCGGCAAAGACACTTTTAACGTTACATCAGTTAAGCATGGCAGTATCAGTGAAACAAAAATCCAGGTAAAACTCAACATTGACATTGTTATAAAACTCAACATTTCTCAACATCTTTATAAAATGATCCTATCTCATTTTATTCCGTTCAACATCTTTCGATTATTTCAGTGTCACCACTAGAAAAGTGGCAATAACGTCGATTATTCTTGTGGCATCACGGAAAAAACGTCATTTGTTTTGAAAAAAATTTTAAAAAATCATAATTTATTTATCATGTGTCAGTTGTTTGCGTGTGCGTTTTCTTCCTTAAATATTTTTTTTCTGAAATAGTTTTCTCCGTTTTTGCCAAATATTTTTGTGTGTCCTACATATTGTTTATAGACATACATACATATACATATTTTATAATTGATTCTCTTTTGTCTTTCAAATTAATTTTTTTTCGAAACAACTTTGTGCGCTTTTGTTAAATTGTTCAAAAATTGAAATAATAATATTTTTGATTGATAGTATATAGGTGTTAGATGTGAGCAATGTAAACAGCGTTTCACATTTTCAATATCTTTCACGCGTTCCATGAAGATATTGATCAGCGTAAAATGCCTATTAACTTTCACTTTTTATTTTTCATACAAACAATATTAAATACACAATATTGTAAAAACAATTTATTACGCACCTTTTTTCCAAATTTATTAAATAAATGATGTGTGTGTATATGTGGATTTGTATGTTGAGGCAGTGATCCTTTAGGTAAAAAGAATCCTTTTAATTAATAATTTCTCAGGATCCAGAATCCGGTTCGAAGGAGCAAATGTTTAGGGGTAAAGGGGAATTTTCGAAAATAAAAACACAAAAGTTTAATAATTAAGATGCCAAGATCCACTTTATTAAAAATTAAATATTACCTTTTACACAAAAATTAGTGTTCGTTGTTCACAAGTTCTTTTGCAAATAAGTATTGCAAGATGGCCAGAAAAAGCGTTTAGCGTAACCGTTAGCGGTTTTACTCGTTAGAATCTGAATGCATAATTCACCATACAAAGTTGTTATAAAAGGAGTAGCATTAAAACCCTAAATGAGCGGTTGGAATATAATTGAATAAATAGCAAAAACTCAATAATAGAATGAAGTTTCGCACAAATGCAAGTTAAACACAGATAATGAGACACTAATGTATATTTTCGGGCCTAAAAAAAGGTATTACGGCTATGACATCTAACCGTGCATTGCGTTAATGTTGACGGGCTACCAGTTTGATGCGGAAAGCGTGTCTTCGAAAGATAATGTTGCGGACTATCTCTCACGAAATCCAAATGTTTCAAATGCTAATACAAAACCTGTATTCTCTTCTCATATAAAGGGTGGTTAAATTTCAAGGGCCGATGTTGATTTTGAATAAAACACAAACTATTTAGGAAATTATTGTAATTTTATTTTATTATCATATATTGGTATTATTCAATTATGTATGGAACCAAATATCGGCCAAATGGGCGCCGCGACCACGGCAGCACACCTCCATCCGATGGTCCAAATTTGCGATGACCCTGAGGCATAATGGAGGTTCTATGCCGTTAATGTGCCGAATTATCTCATCCTTTAGCTGTTGAATTGTTGCTGGCTTATCTACGTACAAATAACCCCAAAGAAAAAAGTCCAACGGTGTCAAATCACATGATCTTGGCGGCCATGACATCGCCATTACGTGAGATAACATGGCCATTGAATTTGTTGCGCAAAAGAGCAATTGTTTCGTTAGCTGTGTGGCAAGTGGCACCGTCCTGCTGAAACCACATATCGTCTACATCCATATCTTCCAATTCGGGCCATTAAAAGTCCGGTATCATCTCACGATAGCGAACACCATTCACAGTAACTGCCTGACCGGCCTCATTTTGAAAAAAATACGGCCCGATGATGCCGCCAGCACATAAACCGCACCAAACAGTCACTCTTTGTGGGTGCATTGGTTTTTCGACAGTCACTCTTGGATTCTCATTCGCCTAAATGCGGCAATTCTGTTTATTGACGAATCCACTGAGGTGAAAATCATCTTCATCACTGAAGATGATTTTCTTCGAAAATTGATCATCATTTTCATAATAAGTCTGGATAACTTTAACACGTTGTTGGATTGTGTATCTCTCCATGGTTCAAATTAAGTAAGTCTGAGATAGAGAAATGTCAAATAAAATTCAGAAAAAAACTTGGCGTTTAGGTGTGATTCACATTCAACATCGGCCCTTGAAATTTAACCACCCGATATATCTAAATTATGTCGAGAAATGCAATGAACAGAGTCATGTTCTTAATTTTGAGACTATTAAGGAAGAGACGGGTAAAGATGCTTTATATTGTTGACGGTTGGCCAAAAATATGTGAGGATACAGATTTATTGCCTTATTTTAGAAGGAAATTAGAAATTTGCGAAGAAGGTGGCTATTTGTTTGGATAAGGACTTAGAAGATGTCGTAAAAAAGTGCGACTCATGTTTAATCACTCGTCCAACACCACCGAAACAAGAACTTATTCCGTGGAAAATATCAGATGAGGTATGGTCGCGCATTCATATAGATTTTTTTGGGCCATTTTTAAATCGTTAGTGTTTGGTAATCGATGATAGCACAAGTAAGTGGGTGGAGTGTGTAGATATGGAAACTAATACAAAAAGTCGAGCAGTGGTGTCAGTGTTGCGCGAGATGTTTGCGCGGTATGGCAAACCAAAAGCAATTGTATTCGATAATGGTACAGCGTTTATGTCAAAAGAATTTAAACTATTTACAGATTTTAATAGTATCAAACACATCACTTCTGCGGTCGGCCATCCTGCTACAAACATACAGGCGTAAAAACTATTAAATTAGCAAAATTTTTATTAGATTACCGACAATCTCACATTGTTAAAACGTCTAATAGCGCTGTTTGGCAAAGACACGCAAATCAAATATGTTTATGTTTAAAGAAATTTGATGATACTGAAAACTCAAGCGTGTTAACAGATCCTTTGCAAAAATTAAAAATTGGAGAAAAAGTTGAAAACAATCACTTAATGAAAATTAACAACAGTAGTGTTAACGAAGATGTTAATTTGATTGAAAATACCAACGTTAATGTTATTGAAAAAAAATAATGTACAGACGTAAACAAAGAATCTGTTGCAAGATATAATTTTTTTAAGCATTTTTTTATTTATTGAATCTTCAAAATGAACTAACAATAAGTATTCCAATCTTAATACTAAATTTAAAATTAAAAAATGTGATTTTTCTTAAGTCCGGCCAATGCCAGACAAAAAGTTTTATTATGCGGGAGCTATTTCGGTAAAATCACCTATTGAGCAATCTGTATCCCTTCTTCTAAGCCGAGTGTGGCCGTCAAAATTAAGTATATTACGCGCAAGAGGGTTTGGATGAAGTTCCAGTTTACTGACATACCTTGTCGCGTACTTAGAATATTCCTCGTTTACCAACGGAACACTCAGATCATTATGAATTCGTGAATTTTTTATGTACCATGGAGCTGCAGTAATCGTTCGAAGAATTTGGTTTTGTCGCCTTTTTGTCAATATTTGACTCTGAGGCGGTGCCCCATAATTGAATTCCGTATCACCATATGGGCTTTAGAATTACATTGTATAACAGAAGTTTGCAATCCAACTTCAATGTCGAGTTTCTGCCCATAAGCCAATTTAGTTGCGCTGCTTTTAGTTTCAACTGAGCGGCTTTTCCTTCAATGTGAGACTTCCACATTATCCTACGGTCGAGGTGTATACCAAGGTACTTGACTTTACTGTGCTGCGGAATAGGTGGGTTGTTTGTTTGGATAGGCGCACATGTTTGCTTATACAGTGTGAATGCGACATGAGTACATTTCTGTTCATTAACTTTGATTTTTTAAAGTTTTAGCCATTTCTCTAATAATAAAATATATTCCTGTAAATTTCGTGAAGCTAATTGGTGGTTTTCATGAACACTCAAAAACGCTGTGTCATCTGCAAAGGTAGAAGTGTGGATTCCGGATGTCGTTGGCATGTTAGAGGCGTAAATCAAATATAAAGTAGGCCCCTTTGCTGCATTGGGGAACACCTGCCTCGATTGGCTGAGTTGAGCTTATAAAGTCGCCTTCTCTGATAAACTTCCGCCTATATAAGTAGCTTTCCAGAAGCTTATGTGTATTTGCAGGCAAATTTAACTTTATTTTGTGTATCAAGCCGTCGTGCCACACTTTATGAAAAGCTTGAGAAATGTCAATGAATAGAGCTGAGCAATACTTCTTCTCCTCAAAAGTCTATCTTATGACATTGACTAGTCTGTGCGTTTGTTCTATGGTGCTATGTTTAGCCTGAAAACCAAATTGATGATCAGGGATGCATACCACATTGTTCAACATTGAACTCAACTTTGCCATTAAAAATTTTTCAAAAAGTTTTGAAATTGTTGGTAAAAGAGTTATTGGTCTATATGAGTCTATCTTAGTCAGATCCTTCCCTGGCTGGGTATCATAGTAATCATTGAGAACTTACACTCTGCTGGATAATACTCTAGGCGTAAAATGGCGTTAAAAATAAAAAGTAGAACTCTTCCTGCTACACGAGGTAACTGTTCAAGCATTTTACCAGTAATTTGATCAATGCCTGGAGCTTTCCTGGGGTTTGTATTACCGATAACATTTTCGACAACTTGAAAATTAAGTCTCAAATGCACAGGCGGTCTAGCCATATATGAGAGTACAATGTCTTCTCAAAATTTTTTTATATTTTAGCCAATTAACTCTATTGACGGTCAACGGGGAGCCAATCTCTCGGGGAAACGAAACAGAGATTATAGTGGGTGAGTGATCTGATGACAAATCTCCACTTGCATCCACTCTAAAGGAAAATTTTTCGCAACTCCAAAATCTATAACGTCTGGGATCTCTCGCCTGTATGACGGTCAATAAGTGGGGTGTCCGCTTGAAACCACATCTAAGTCCATTTTAGAAACGGTGTCAAAAATTTCACGGCATTTCGAGGTAATTAAATGTGATCCCCAAAAAGTGTGTTTAGCTTTATAGTCGCCAGCCGCTAAAAATCGAGGACCAAGTTATTTGAAAAAATGTGAATATTGGTTTTCTGTTATTGAAAATCGTGGCGGTGAGTAGATCGAGGAAATAATGATTTTTTCATGCAAATATTCGATGCATATATTAGTTGCTTGGAGATACTCCTCACGTGTCTCGTTCGTTTAATAGTGCTTAATTCTGGATTTTATTAGAATTGCCGATCCTCCGCGAGATCTTCCACGGAGGTCTTTAGTGTCATATAATGCGTACCCATTAATTTTGAAATAACTGTTGGTTGTCAAATGGGTTTCAGCAATCAACATTATATCGATTTGCTTTTGCATAAGGAAGTGCTCAAGTTAATTTTTGTGTTGGCGGATGCCGTTTGCGTTCCAGAAACATATTTTTTATAAACACATTTTTTTTTAAATTGCCTGCAAAATAGTGAATTGCATTTTCAGCATTTCCTGTATCATGTTCGTCATGGAAACCGTAAATGTATTTATAGATTGAGCAAGAGTTGCTCACAGTTACCTCGCTTGTACAGTTACCTCGCGTAGTTAGAAGAATTCTTCGCTTTATATTTAACGTTATTTTATGTCTAGAGTATTATCCTGCGGAGTGGAAGGTCTCTATGATTACTATGATGCCCAAGCCAGGGAAGGATGCCTACCAGCATATTGCCAGTAAGTCATATAGACCATTTCAAAACTGTTCGAAGAAGTGTTAATAGCGAAGTTGACTCCAATATTGAATGGTGTGGGAACGAACGTTTTACTGCAACTCCATGGTACGTAAAAAACCCACGTATTCATAAGGAAGGATCTGTGTGTTTCATACATAGGTAAAAGACGATTTTTGAAAGTATGGGACAAGGTATAGCAGCAAACTGTAATTTCGCCCAAACCGTCTGGCATGAGACATACTTAATTTTAGCGGTCAGACTCGGTTCAGCAAAAATCATTTGAAAAGAATCTTTTCAATAAGACACATTGTTCCAAACTGAAGTTTTTATGCTGGATGGTTTGACCTGCATCTACAAGTCGAATGTGAATCTATTTTTCTGTTATGAGCAATGCGTGCGAGAATGAATGATTGTACTCTTAGAGCTAAACACATTAGTTTAATACTAAAGAAGAATATTAAGGAGCGTTTAGTTTTATACAAATTAGAAGTTATAATGTAGGCATTTGATGATATACATATGTGATGAAGGCATAATTTTGGTTGATTATTTTTCATCCGTTATTAAAAGAGTGGATTTTCATAACGATGTTACACCAATTGCTGAACAGACTTTAGCCCAGTTTCTAGAATTGGCTCGGGACCAATTAAAATTGTGAAAGTTATAAATCCATGTATATAATATAAAAAATGTTTTTGTTTCCAGTCGATCACCAAATTAAAAAAAATAGTAATAATTAAAACTATTCGTGTAATAAAAATAATACAGTAAAGGTGTATTATTTCCCAGTTTTATGTTTTGCTATATTAGCAGGCATGTTCCCACATTCGAGTTTTCAAAGTCGCCAGAAAACGCCAAATATATTTCTAGGTAGTCTGTGACTCAGGCGTATTATAAATTGGTAAAATATATGCTAAAAGCATATATTTTACCAATGCTTTATTTGCTAAAAACTAAATTATAAATGCCAGCAACATTCTTATTATGCATTATGGCTTAAACATGCAATTAAGAAATTAATGCTTACATGTTTATTTCCAGAAATCAATACCAATCAAACAATACAAACGTCAAACTGATTTCGAAAATTCGAACAACAAATTGTTCTCAACATAAAGGAAATACTTCGAAATGATTTCCTCAAATCAACTTAATTTGCTTATAATGGAAACGTACTATTACTAGCTTTTCTTTATATATCGTCAGCAGAGTGGGTCTCCATGTAGTGACTTAGCTTAGCTACAGAGAATTGGTTAACATATACAAAATATTTAGGCATTCGTTGCCTAACTAACTATATTAAAAACATAAGTATGTAAATGATAGAAATTACTCTTCAGAACTCGAATTACTTCTGTTAGAATAAAGAAGAACGAGAAAAGAGTAGTAACTTCGGAGATATTCACTACTTAAAACCAACCTGAGAGATCTTCCTTCCTAATAATATCTTCCTTTAAAACAAATTTGAAAAGTATTAATGGTGCTTACCAATCTTATCATTTTTTACGGCGGCAAATACCGAATGATCATCAGTTAAACACAGCACCACAGAACAGACGCGCAAACTTATAAATGCCTTCTGAAAGGCACTTGAGGACAAGAAATATTACCCGTTTCGTTTATTGACCTCCTGTGTTTGTGTTTGATAAAGTGTGGTACGATGGTTTAATGCATGAAATGAAGGTAAACTTGGCCGCAAATTTGTTATCAGAGAAGGTAATTTTATAAGCCCCTCTCAGCCAAACGAAGCAGAACTTGTCTAAGATAGCATGACTTTATATCTGATTTATGACTTGCTACGAGTTCCAGACTCCACACCTCAGCACTCATAAAAAGCATAAATTTGCAGGACGAATTTTTTGGGAGTATATTTCAATTTTAAGGATATGAAAACAATAACTTATTTATAAATTTATTTAGAACATTGGGATATAAAGTTGAATGTTTGAGAATATTCTTCAAAGGTTTCCAATTCCACTGTTGATTAGATTAGGTTCCACGAAATGTCGACATATAGAAAACAAGTTTTTTGTTTAATTTTTTATAATGTTTTACTCCTAATTTTTCTTTAAATTTTAATTTATTTTTAATTTTATTTTATTTTTTATTTTTCTTTTCATAAATCTATTATATTATTAACCACGTGTGCTTCATCTGGTATTTCGGGCCGTATGCCGCTTAACTTATTTCTGTGATTTATTTTACATCATTTAATACATCGATGTGTGTATTGGTGGGGTGTGTTTCCGTGCTTCCACCAAATAATAAAGAGGGTCTGTATTTGCTTCTACCTGAATTTTCCGAACATTCAACTACACCGAATCTCGTTATAATTGGCATCTCACTGGCAGTTTTCGGTTTTTTAATTCTAAATGCTGCTTTACTGGCATGGTTTTTTGTTCATCAACGCAGAAAAAAAGGTTCGTTTTTTATTTTATTTTTTTTATATATTTTTATTTTATTCATATATATGAACTGTTTTTTTTATGGTATAAGTCCATTTAAAAAAAAACTAAGTTAACGGTAGTTTTAATTAGCTACAGACACCTTCTCTCTATAGTAATAATCACACTTTCAATACAGTTCTTTTTTGAAATAAAATGAGCAAAAACAGTTTTGCTGAGTCATATAGGCCGATAAGTCTATTGCTAACAATTTCAAAACTGTTCAAGAAATTGCTAATGACGAGGTTGACCCGAATCTTGAATGAAGTAGGATGTATTCCTAACCATCAATTCGGTTTTAGGGCTAAGCATAGCACCATATAACTGACACACAGGCTGGTGAATGTTATAAGATGCGTTCGAAGATAAAAAATATGGCTCAGCTCTATTCATTGACGTTTCCAAAGCTTTTGACAAAGTGTGGCACGAATGTTTAACTCATAAAATTAAACTTGCCTGCAAACACACACAAGCTGTTAGAGAGCTACTTATATGACCGGAAATTCGTCGTTATGGAAGATGATTTCAAAAGCTCGGCTCAGCCAATCGAAGGTGGAGTTCCCCAGGGTAGCATATTGGGTCCAACTTTATATTTGAATTATGCTTCAAACAGGCCAACGAGCTGCAAAATTCACACTTCAACTTTTGCAGATGATACAGCATTCATCAGTGTCAGCGCAAAATTTGCAAGCACATATACTGGTGGAAGTCTCACATTGACGCTAAAGTCACCCAGATGAAATTAAAAGCGGTGCAACTAAATTGGCTCATCGGCAGAAATTCTGTCTTGAAGTTAGATTGCAAACTTTTGTTGTACCGCCTCTTCATCTGCATATATATATATATATATATATATATATATATATATATATATATATATATATATATATATATATATATATATATATATATATATATATATATATATATATATATATATATATATATATATATATATATATATATATATATATATATATATATTGTGCATCCCCTTGCCCCATCAGGGGTTAATTATGTCAAGAAAACGGACAAGCTCCTTCATATGGAGTGATATTAAGTTACATTCGCTTACCATATAAGCTTGTAGTAGCGTATATCTTCTGTGTCCCAGTGCTCCACAGTGAGTGATTAAGTGCTCCATTGACTCCTCTTCATCACCGCAGAATCTGCAAATATCTGTGCTGGAAATTCCCATCCTGTGCAGGTGCTTGTAGCAGTTATAATGAGCTGTCAGTGCACCTGTCAATGTTCTGAGGCTTTTCCTGTCCAGTTTTAGAGCATGTTCAGCCCTCTTTTATCAAAGTTTAGAAATTTCTTGGAGTGTTCAAGACCCGCTGTCTCGTTTCAATGTTGTTCATCGTGTCACACTTTATCAAAAGCTTGTGAGACGTCGATGAATAAGGCAGAGCAATATTTTTTATCTTCAAATGCCTTTCTTATGACGTTAACTAACCTGTGTGTTTGCTCAATGGTGCCATGTTTCGCTCTAAAACCAAATTGGTGATTAGGAATACATTCCACCTTATTAAGCATTGGATCCAACTTCGCCTTTAGCAATTTTTCGAAAAGGTTTGAAGTTGTTGTCAGTAGACTTATTGGACGATATGATTCTACTTTCGTGTGATCCTTCCCTGGCTTAGGAACCATTGTTATCATGGACACCTTCCACTCTGCAGGGTAATACTCAAATCGTAAAATAGCATTAAAAATAAAAAGAACAATTCTTTTAGCTACTCGAGGAAGCTCTACGAGCATTTTGTTGCTGATTTTGTCCATACCTGGAGCTTTTTTAAGGTTTAGATTATTAATAGCATTTCCAACTTCTTCAAGATTGAATCTTAAAGGCACAGGAGGTCTACTAACAATAGGCGGCAACTCATTTGCATTATCAGACCTATTTGTGGTAAAAACGTTTTTCAAATGGTTAACAAATAAATTACCCTTTCCCGAGTCATCTCTAGCCCAGTCACCAGACGGTTCTCGCAAGGGCGGCTTACCTCTAACTGGCCTTTTTAAACCCTTAGTCGCCCGCCATAAAGATTAGTCGGACTGAGGAGTACCATCCAGACTTTCCAAATACGTTTGTAGAGAAGCCGTTTTTTGGGTTCCAAGCAAATTTCTTAGTTGATTTGTGCACTCACCGAGCCTTGTTTTTAGTTGCGGAAACCTGCGATGTTGCCACTCTCGTCTACCTCTTCTTTTTTCTAACACAAGTTGCTCGATTTCTGAAGAATATGTTGTATTTTGAATGTTTCTGCGTGTTAAATAAACGCTAGAAGCAAGTTCAGCGGCTTGTTTAAGGTTTTCGCTAAAGTTGCTTAGTGATGCATTAAAACAATATTCTCAGTGCAATGGGTACTCAAAAATATTTTATATTTTAGCCAATTCACTCCTATGCAAATTGTTAATCGGGGAGCAAGCCTCCTGGGGAAAGCGTACTGAAATAATAGTAGGTGAATGATCCGATGAAAAGTCTAACGAAGGCTCAGCTTGCATCCATTCCACAGGGAACCCCTTTATCATTCCAAAATCAATCACATCAGGAATCTTTCGTCGGTCAGTTGGCCAGTAAGTGGGATGTCCGCTTGATATTACGTTTAAGCCCATTTTAGAAATTGTATCAAAAAGCACCCGACCCTTCGGGGTGACTAAACGTGAGCCCCAAAAAGTGTGTTTTGCGTTGTAATATCCAGCTGCTATAAAACGAGGTCCTAATGAGGTGAAAAAAATGAATATTGTGATTCCGTCACTGAGAATCGAGATAACTAATTTGTAATGAAAATTTTCCACACAGATATTAGTTGCTTGAAGATAGTCCTCACATGTGCCGTTCAACAAAAAATGCTTTATCCTAGATTTTATCAAGATTGCGGAACCGCCACAAGCTCTTCCACGGGGGTCTTTAGTATCGTATATTACGTAGCCATTAATTTTGAAGAAGCTTGTTGGCGTCAAGTGAGTTTCTGCAATCATCATATATCGATCTGCTTATCCATCAGGAAGTATTCAAGTTCATTTTTGTGTTGGCGGATGCCGTTCGCGTTCCAGAAACATATTTTTAACCAAATCATTTTCTCGAAATTACCTGCAAAATGGGGGATTGCATTTTCACCATTTCCTGCATCATCGTCATCATTGACGACGTAAAAGTGTTTCTAGTTTGAATAAGGATCTGTATTGTTGCCTCAAGGTTACTGAAATTTTGATCGGGCGGTTGAGATATAGATGGTTGATTCGGGATTGCGAATGTAGACTTAACCACATTAGCATAAGAAATTTGATTTTGAACGGTTATGTCGGTGGTTGACAGTCCTGTCGGAGGAAAAGAATTATTAGAAAAAATTTGAGTCTGCTGTGGTGGCTTAGAAGCAATTATTGGTTTGTTGTTCATTGAGCGCTTGAGGTGGGTGTAGACGGAGCAACCTCTATATTAGCTGTGTAGTTTTCACCGCAATTACTGCAGTTTTTAATTTTTGGGTCGAATTTCGGCTTATTGCATTGTGCTGTACCATGGAATTCTCCACACACAACACAAACTGTAGGCAACTTGCAATAGGTCCTAGTATGCCCAAATTCTTGGCAGTTATGGCACTGTAAGGGTCCTAAGCGCTTATGCAGTTCCTCTACGGTTATTTTTCGATGTAAAAGGTATTTTATATTATATATTGGATGAACTTCATTCTTCTTTAAAGTCACATTTCCTGGCTCTAATTCAACCCTAAACCTTTAGCGCTTTTAAGCTGATAAGTATAAAAAGCTTTTTTTTTTCTTTTTGAAATTCGTCAGACAGTTTTCGATAGTCATTTTCATGGTTAACCTGAATTTTAGTTTCGTTAATATTACCGTGCTTGATGGAGGTAAGGTTAAATGTATTTTCTCCGATTACTGAAACAATTTTTCTTACCAGTTCATTGGACGCAGATTCCCTTAAATAAATTGGTGGTGGTTTAAACGATTTTTTTTGACGATCCTGTTGGCTCATCCGTTTGTAGAATAGAAAATCTGTTTTGGTCGGTTGGTCTAGCAGTGTCGTCATCTTTAGAGATTTAGGGCTTCGCTGACGTTTAGTGATGGTGATATACCTATCCATGCCTACTTGCGTTTTTGGTTTATTGGCATTAATTAGAGTAGAAGATCTTTTATCTTCTGTTGTAACATCTATGTTAGGCGAGCCGGAACGGGAGCGGATTTTATCTCTTGTAGAAACAAAATTGTCCAATGATTGCTTTATAGATTCTTCTTCAGAAGTCCATATACTTTTGCTGGTGGAGCTAGGCTCTTTTTCAGAATTATTTCTGATGGGATCACTCATACAGAAAACAAAACTTTAATGTATAGCTTTTTTCCAACTGGGTAGGTAATCTTCACGCACAATAACAACAATAACAATGCACTGCCACCGCACTTGTTATATTTAAATTGATTTTATTGTTTAGTAAATGAAATGTGAGGAATTTATTTTCCCGTTGTTTTTTTAAATAATTTGCTATTGTTTTTGCAATTTAACACAGTATATTATGGATTTTTTTAACAGAATATATTATTGATAAGTAAGTTTAAAAGTATTTGAGCACAATTTTTTTTTATTGTTTTTTTTTATTTGATTTTTTTTTTTGTTCGCTTGTTTATTAACACAACCGTTCGGTGGGAGAATCACAGAAGATATATATATATATATATATATATATATATATATATATATATATATATATATATATATATATATATATATATATATATATATATATATATATATATATATATATATATATATATATATATATATATATATATATATATATATATATATATATATATATATATATATATATATATATATATATATATATATATATATATATATATATATATATATATATATATATATATATATATATATATATATATATATATATATATATATATATAGTTCGATATAGCCCCAACCGTCTTTTCAGAATTGACCATAAATTCTCAATTGGATTGAGGTCGGGACTTTGCCCGGTCACTGTATCAGTTGTAATTTTTGCCAATTTTATAAGTGTGTTTTGGGTCACCATACTGTTGAAATATAACTTCTTTCTCAAGGTATGCGTTCATAATGCATATATGTGGGATAGGCATAATTAGACAAGAGCAGACAGGTGTTATGACAACAACGGACATACAAGGGTTAATAAGTTAACGAATAGCGAACAAGAATTAAAGTGAGAAACGAACACAAAGAACTGAGAACAAGAAGTTGGCCCGTAAGCAACATCGTGTTGTATATAAAATGAATTATACCAAACTTTAACTTTAAAGACTTTAATAATTACCTTATAAGCGCACCTAGACCTAAGTAAATGAATTTTAAATAAAACTATATGAACTAATTGCATAATCGTGTTTCACTGCGAATATCCCACAGAATTTGGGGGCTCAACCGGGATCGCGTGTGAATGATTAGCAATTTTAATTCTGTGTCGGGTGTGTTTTAAAATGAAAAAAATTTTCAAAGTGAATTTGCCTATTTTGCACCAACAAAATAAAATTCAGCAACATTAACAGTTAATGGAAAACGTGTTTTCAAAACGACGAAAAAACTTAACCTTAAAAATTTTTTTTTTCATCATTGTGAAGACAAAGAAAATAACGGCAGATAAAACACGTTCGGAAGATATGTAAAAACAATTTTGTGAACTTAACGGCAAAAAATGTGCTAGAAGTTTTCTTGTGAGATTTGAGAGAAGAAAACTGGAAAAAACGCTTAAAAATTTTTTTTTCTACAATGAAGTTTAATGAAATAAATTATTTGAAACTCTCTGTTTAATTAAAAAAGAAAACCCCAAATCCATACAAGTTTTTCATAATGCATTTAAATGAGTATACATAAATATTTAAAAAAAAAGAACTGTAAAGAAGTATACATACATAAATATTTTAAGGGGAAAGAAACTTAAGAAGAGGAAAAAAGGTTAAAATATACAAATAAGTGCTTTAGAAAAAAAAAACAAATAAACGAAACAATTAACCACTTAAGAGAACTGCCAAAAAGGAACTCACAAAAGCTTGTCCAAAATAAACTAAAAAAAAATTTTACATACAAAAAAAAAAAGAGATACAAACAAAAAACAGAGAAAAAAGTCTTAAACTTAACGAATGTCAAATTTTACGATCCATCTCTTTGGCAAAGAAAAAAACCACCACCAAAACAATAAACCGAACCAGAGAGAACATAGAGACGATTCTTAACTAAAAACAACCACCATTTACTTTGAAGGAAAATACAACACAACAGCAAGCCGAGCTGTGAGCACATAATGAATAGCGGCATCAGCAGAGACCACACCGCCTGGCAGTAAGCAGCAAAGATGAAGCAGCATTTCGTAGCTATGTATATGTAGTATAGGGTGTTTTTTTAAGCCCGATAGAACTTGAAATTGTAAAAAATAACACAAAAAATTAAATTGTAATCAAAATTTGTTTTTATTCGAAAGATCAATACGTGACATTAACATTTGAAAATGATTTCGGGCATATGGGCACCGCGGCTGTTCTTGACGAAGCGCATTCTGGACGTCCAATTTTGGGCCACTTTTTCGAGCACTGCTGGCCGTATGTCACGAACAACACGAACAATGCTGGCCTCCAAGGCGTCAATTGTTGCTGGTTTATCAGCATAAACCAGTGACTTCACGTAGCCCCACAGGAAATAATCGAGAGGTGTCAAATCGCACGACCTTGGAGGCCAATTGACAGGTCCATTTCTCGAAATCAACTTATCGCCAAATTTTGATTTCAGTAAGTCGATGGTTGCGTTCGCCGTATGGCACGTAGCGCCATCCTGTTGAAACCACATCTCCTCCGGATCAATGTCATCCATATTTTCAAACAAAAAATCATTGATCATGGTGCGGTAACGATCTCCATTGACCGTAACGCGAGCTCCGGCCTCATTTTTGAAGAAATAAGGTCCGATGATGCCACCAGCATGAAAACCGCACCAAACAGTGCATTTTTCTGGATGTAATGGAGTCTGTAGGGTCTCTTGTGGATTGGTCTCACTCCATATGCGGCAATTTTGCTTATTAACAAACCCGTTAAGCCAAAAATGCGCCTCATCGCTGAACACAATTTTCCGATAAAACGACTTTGCGAATCGACGACTGATTTTCAAAGTAAATTTGGATAATTTCGTAGCGTTGTTCAAGCGTGAGTCTATTCATGATGATTTGTCAGAGTATACTGAAACAAATAAAAAAAATGTTTCATCAAAATTTAATTTTTTGTGTTACTTTTTACAATTTAAAGTTCTATCTAGCTTAAAAAAACACCCTATATAAGTATATATGTACCTGTAAATATGTATAGTTTCAAAAACATTCAAAGTAGAGCGAGTAATCTCAAACAAAGTCAGTAGAATAGTTATAAAAAGAAAAGTGTTTAGTTATATACCATGTTTTTCTCCTTTTTGAGTTTTATACTCATATGCAATTGCAATGCCAAGTGAATTCAAATTTTAAAACAAATATTGTTCTAATTGTAAAGCGTATACAGAGCTTAAAAACAGAGAAGAATAATAAGTGTACAGTGCGTCAACAAATTTATCGCACACAGCTAAATATAATGAAAAGTCGGTAGGGAAAACCTTAAGAAATAAGCACTAAGAATATTCAATGCAATTAGAGAAGTATCAGGTGGGAAAACAGTGTGGAAAAGTTGTGGTTCTGAGTGAACCTTGCGGGGAATTATTTCAATATTCTGTGTGAATTTTGGAAAAGAGAATATTTTGTTATATTTAAATTCTATGTGAATTTAAGAATGTATATTAATTGTTAGTGCAAACACTTGAAGCATTTAATACGTACATTGTTATGGTTCTGAGTGAACCTTGAGAGAAATTATTTAAATATTCTGTGTGAATTTTGAGAGGCGAAGGTATTATTTTAATGTTACGAAATTCTGTGTGAATTTAAGAATGTTAGATACTTGCAAACAATAATATTCGAATCGTTTAATCAATAGTTGTGGTTCTGAGTGAACCTTGTGAGGAATTTTGGCAAGATTCTGGGTGAATCTAATATTTTTAGTACCCGCTTACGCAAATATTTTATTAAAATTTGCTAATACTTATATGCGAGTACATTATAAACAGATAAGAGATATAATTTTTTTTTTAATATTATCACCAAATACTATTAAATATCATTATTGTACTTTATATTAATTTACATTGATTAACACATATTTTGTAAGCTGCGGGCGCAATCAGAACTAAAATGGACAAAGATACTATTTTGGCACTAACTGTAGAGGGCTTGAGAAATGCGTTAGATGGCTTGGGACTTCCGAAAACGGGGGGCAAAGAAATATTAAGGGAAAGACTGTTAGAGCGTTGTGGTTTAAGTCAGAAGGAGGAAGATTCAGAATGTGGGGACGCTAATCCCAGTTCACATGAAGCGACTCCTATAGAATCATTTAGTCATTTTACGCTGAGGGACGTGCAGGACTCGATCTCAACTTTTTCGGGTGACAGATTGCCAGAAGTTGGGCAATGGCTCGAGGAGTTTGAGGACTGTGCAAGCGCCGTGAAGTGGAACAATCTTCAAAAATTTATTTATGCGAAGCAATTGCTGACAGGAGCTGCTAAGGTTTTTGCAAGAAGTCAGTCCGCGATAGTCGATTGGTCATCTTTAAAATCGAATTTAAAAATTGAGTTTGGTAGAAAATTATCATCTCTAGAAATACACAAGCTGTTGAGAAATCGCAAGAAAAAGGTAGGAGAGACATTTCGCGAATATTTATACTGTTTACAAGAAATCGGCCTACCGATACATTTAGATGATGAAAGTCTAATTCAGTATTTTATAGACGGTATTGGGGACTACAGGTCGAATAAATTAGTTTTATATCAATCCAGAACCTTAGAACAGCTAAAAGAAAATATTAAAGTGTACGAAAAGTTGCGCACACCAGAATCATCAAATTCTAGTATGAGCAAACCGACACAATTTCTAAAAAGTAACTTAGAGATAGGGCATGAAAGGAGATGTTATAAATGTGGAGACAAAGGGCATTTGGCACACTTATGCAACACCAAAGGAATAAAGTGTTTTAAACGCCAAGGTGTTGGGCATAAGGCGATAGAATGCAAGTTTGAAAGTAGAAGGGAAGTAAGAAGTAGACGAGATAGAACAGAGGGTAACATGCACACGCTGACAGACGATATTTTAACACCGTCTAAAAGAATATAAAAGACGTAACAATTTTCGACAGAACACTCTCCGCTATTGTAGACACCGGTAGTGATATTTGTGCAATCAGACACGATACACTTTTCCTACTGGGAGATTTCGATCTTGATCCTAAGAGGAAAATATTAGTCGGAATAGGCGGAAAAAGTATCACCACTCTAGGGAATTTTACATGTAATGTAGAAGTAGACAACATTAATTTAGAAATCACTTTTCACGTAGTTAGAGAGAGCGACATATTGTACGACGTGGTATTGGGCAATGATATATTCCAACAAGTGGATTTAACTGTTAGTGGAAATGAAGCAATATTCAAAAAGAAAAAGAATGAAGAAAAATTAGTTAGGGTACACAAAAACCTAGATGAATATGGGAAGGATAAAAAAGTTAACCCAATAAATGAGCTGCAAAGTGAATTTCAAACTATTCTTCAGTCCCTCACATTGGATCACTCTGACAGCGATCAGTTGAACATCGAACATCTTGAAACCAATGTTCAAGCCAAGCTAAAAAAATTGATAGCCTCATATCGACCCGTAAAACAAACGTCATACCCAGTAACGATGAAAATAGTTTTATCTGATGACATTCCCATCAGCCAACGACCAAGAAGAATGTCATATAGCGACCAACAATTAGTAGACAAACAAGTTAACGAATGGCTTAGAGAGGGTATAATAAGGCCAAGTCCATCTCCATACGCAGCACCCGTAGTATTAGTGGCAAAAAAGGACGGAACCAAACGACTTTGTTGCGACTACAGGAAATTAAATGAAAAGATAGTTCGCGATAACTTTCCAATGGCAGTAATTGATGACGTAATCCAACGTTTAAAAGACGCAAAAGTTTTCATAACTTTGGACATCAGGAACGGATTTTTCCACGTTCCCGTAGATAGAGACTCGCGTAAATACACCGCATTTGTAACCCACAAGGGAGTTTATGAATTTCTGTTTGTTCCATTTGGAATATCCAACTCACCGGCAATATTCTGCAGATACCTTGCAGCGGTATTGAGAGATCTCATTAACGATGGTACGGTGATAACATACATGGACGACGTTGTAATACCAGCCAGAAATGAAGAAGAGGGCATCGAGAAGTTAGAGAGAGTATTGAAGGTCGCGGAATCAAACGGACTGGATATAAAATGGAAAAAATGTCAGCTGCTTAAGAGCAAAATTAATTTCTTGGGGTATATAGTAGAAAACTCAACAATAAAGCCCTCGGAGGAGAAAACTAGTGCCGTATCAAGATTCCCATTACCACAAAATCAAAAGGCTCTTCAAAGATTTTTAGGACTTACCTCGTACTTTAGACGGTTCATTCCTAGTTACGCCATCATAGCTAAACCATTATCTGACCTTTTGAAAAAGAATATGACATTTAGAATGAAAGACGATGAAATATTAGCATTTTCACAACTAAAAAACGCTCTAATAACAGCACCAGTACTTAAACCGTTTGACCCAATGGCTGTTACCGAAATTCACACAGATGCAAGCATGCATGGATATGGTGCTGTTCTATTACAGCAAAGTGATGAAGATCGTTTATTACACCCCGTCGAGTATATGAGTAGGAAAACGACGGCAACAGAGCAAAAATATCACTCATATGAGCTCGAAGTGTTAGCTGTGATCGAGGCACTAAAAAAATGGAGAACATATGTACTGGGGTTAAAGTTGAAAATAATAACCGATTGCAACGCATTCGCATCAACGATGAAGAAGCAAGACGTTCCCCCAAGAGTTTCCAGATGGGCTTTATTCTTACAGGAATTCGACTATAAGGTCGAACATAGGTCCGGAACGAAGATGAAGCACGTGGATGCGCTAAGTCGCGCATTATGCCTGATGATCGAAGATCCCCTGAGACATCGAATAAAAGAGGCACAGTTACAGGACGGGTGGATAAAAGCAGTTCGAAAAGTGTTAGAACACGATACCTACGATGATTTTTACTTAAAGTTCGATATCCTGTATAAGGATCCAAACAGAGAGCTAGTGGTAGTACCACAAACAATGGAACAGGAGATAATACAGAGCGCACATCGTCAAGGACATTTTGCGTCTCGAAAAACCCAGGATTTAGTAGAAAAATCATTTTATATACCAGACATCCAATCAAAAGTCGGAAAAATAATCAAAAACTGCATCGAGTGCATAATGGCTGAAGCTAAAAAAGGTCGTCGGGAAGGTTACCTTTGCCCCATTGATAAGGCCGACCGCCCTCTAGTAACCTTCCACTTGGACCATGTAGGACCCATGGAAGTAACTCACAAACAGTATAACTATATACTAGTAGTAGTAGATGCGTTTTCCAAGTTCGTATGGCTGTACCCGACTAAAGGCACTGGAGTTAACGAGGTTACTGACCGCCTTCAGAAACAATCCGCACTCTTCGGGAATCCAGCGAGGCTGATAACAGATAGAGGAGCAGCATTCACTTCTAATCAATTTAAAGAATATTGCGAGAGTCAAAAAATTCAACATCTTTTAACGGCTACCGGTGTACCACGCGGAAACGGTCAAGTGGAAAGAATTCACCGAATAGTAATCTCCGCACTAACTAAGCTTTGCATAGCAAACCCAATAAACTGGTATAAGAACGTAGATAGAGTTCAACGGTATATCAATAATACTGCTCCCAGGAGTACTGGGGTCGCTCCATTTAGGATTCTGACAGGGTTAAGAATGAGACACAGTGACGACATTGAAATCCAGGATATGATAGAAGAGGTTTGGAATCAAGAATTAGACGAGGAAAGGGACAAGGTTAGAGAGGAGGCCAAAGATAATATATCACGTATACAACA
This sequence comes from Thecocarcelia acutangulata, assembly GCA_914767995.1. Taxonomy (NCBI): domain Eukaryota; kingdom Metazoa; phylum Arthropoda; class Insecta; order Diptera; family Tachinidae; genus Thecocarcelia; species Thecocarcelia acutangulata. The sequence goes on along the minus strand of OU612098.1, from coordinate 52,912,054 downwards.
GGAAAACAAGAAAAATTTTGATAAGAGAAGAGTTCCCAGCACGGTGTATCAAGTCGGGCAATTGGTCGCCATTAAGCGCACGCAATTCGGAACAGGGTTAAGGTTGAGGGTCCCTACAGAGTAATTAAAAGACTGAACCACGATCGCTATGAGGTAGAAAAGGTTGGCAGGGGGGAAGGTTCCAATAGGACAGTAACAGTAGCAGAACATATGAAGCGGTGGGAACAATAGGGCGACAGATTACACAGACGAACAAAGCGACATTCGAGGTCGAATGTCAGGTCAGGAGGGCCGATTTTGGGATAGGCATAATTAGACAAGAGCAGACAGGGGTTATGACAACAACGGACATACAAGGGTTAATAAGTTAACGAATAGCGAACAAGAATTAAAGTGAGAAACGAACACAAAGAACTGAGAACAAGAAGTTGATAAGTGGTTGGCCCGTAAGCAACATCGTGTTGTATATAAAATGAATTATACCAAACTTTAACTTTAAAGACTTTAATAATTACCTTATAAGCGCACCTAGACCTAAGTAAATGAATTTTAAATAAAACTATATGAACTAATTGCATAATCGTGTTTCACTGCGAATATCCCACATATATGTATTATTGGACGTATGTTTACGCTTACCTATTTTAGGATATATGTGTACATAATTGTACACATAATTACAATTTTAAACTTTTTCAATAGGAACAAAACAAAAATTAATTAAATACGTTTTCTATTGCATGAATTTTCCAGTTTCTGGGAGAATATTAAGAAAATCAACTTGTGTTTCCTGTACAAATATGATTAAAAAGCAAAACGGTTTTCAAAAGTTCAATTTCCAAAGTAGCATTTCAAGAGACAGCTATTTTTATATTCGAAAAAACTCTTCCTTAACTGAGTTTAAAATCTTTCTGTCCCTAAATTTGGTTAATAAATATTGTATATATAAATATTGTATGTAGGACGTGTGTGAAACGGTGGCAAAGTACTCTAGTAAGTAAAATTTTGACATTTCTGAGGTAAATAAAATTTTACTAGCTGTAAAGGCTAATATAAATTTTGACAATAGGATAGAAATATTTGGAATATAAGAAGTTGATTGAATTAAATATAAATAATAACTGAAAATTTTTAAATTAAAAGTTTAAAAATATATAATACTCAATTGATCTATTATGGATCTATTATGATTATTTCTTAATTTATTCCTTTTTATATATTTTTTATTAGTTTTGTTAAAATTGCTTTCTTTTTTTTTATTTGTAAAATTTTGTTGTCATTATAATATTTTGTCACACAGCAAAAAAAAAAATAAATAAAATTTCTTTACCATAGAAAATTATTTTTCACCATAATACTTTTCTAACAATTGTTGACGACAAAAAGTGACGACTAAGCAGAGGCGGCCCACTGCCTCATACAAGGTCGTCACTACAGGAGTCAAGTTGGCAGTTCTCGCAAGAGACTACCCTAACACTGCTCTGTTGACAGAGCAGATGGACTCCATCCAGAAACTAATACTGGAAAAAATAGATGGCAAAGATAAGACCACAAAACCTGCCTTTCTAGGCTGTACCTATAAGGCAGGATACATTGTCCTATATTGTAAGGACAACAAATCGGTGGACTGGATGAAGGAGAATATCACCGACTCGACACCCTGGGAAGGGGCCTCAATATGGGCCATAGAGGAGTTCAAAATTCCTCAATCCAGTATCGCGGTGGGATACTTCCCCAGTTCCACCAAATTGGAAACAAATAAGATCCTGGATCTTATACAGGGGCAGAACGAAGACCTCGTTGTCGAGTCATGGCGACTGCTAAGAAGAGCAGAGAACTGCTCACTAGTAACACTGGTTCTATCCGTGGACTAAAACTTAGCGGCCAGCTTAAAGGAATCAGGCGGGAAGATTTTCTACTGCTTTGGTCAAACCGCCATGAAGCTGAAAACTGAAAATGTAACCATGGATGAGCTAGTGCAACAAATGCAGGAAGTGGAGATAGAGGAAGAGGGCGTAAGTCCTCCTTCTAGTTAAAGCACTGAAGGGCCAAAATGAAGTGCATCCAAGCAAATCTTCAGCACGCTAGGGCTGCAACGGCCGAAATAAGTAGAAGATTTGCTTGGGGCACCACCAACATAGGGCTCCTACAAGAGCCCTGGATAAAAAGAGGCCATATTCAAGGTCTTAATATTAAAAATACACAGGTAATTTATGACACGGGCGCAGCCAAACCAAGGGCTGCACTTATCATAAACAATAATATAAATTTTTTGCCTCTTACAGAGTACACAGATGGCGACACAGCAGTGGTGCTAGTTGAAGCGGAGTCAAACGGTAGTAGGATAGAGGTTGTTATTGCCTCGGCCTACTTCCCGGGAGAAGAAGTAGGCGCACTGCAGGCAACACGGCAAGACCCTAATAATTGGGTGTGATGCAAATGCCCACAATACAGTATGGGGAAGCACGGGCACCAACACTAGAGGTGAGTCACTCTTTGAATACTTATTATCTAGTGATATGGAAATAGCTAATAGGGGGAATAGTCCAACATTTAGCAACGCCATTAGGGAAGAGGTTCTAGATCTGACCCTCATAACCAACAAATCTATTGACATGATCAGTGACTGGAAAGTCTCGGAAGAGAACTCCATGTCGGATCATAATAAAGGGACTGATGAAGAGCACGTCGCTCTATAGAAATCCCAGGGCAACAAACTGGTTGAAGTTCGCGGAGAACCTACAGTCTAAAATGACAGGTAGAACATTTCCCATTTCATCAACAGGACAGCTAGACGCCTCAGTGGAAGAATTGACATATATTATCATATCCTCCTTTCACGATAACTGTCCCACCAAAATAAAATCCTCCACGAAGAGGGTTCCTTGGTGGAACAAAAATCTTGAAAAACTGCGTAAAGTGACCAGAACAGAGTTCAATAAGGCTAAGAAATTCAAAGAATGGGAAGAGTACAAGAAAGCCCTGGCAACATACAACAAAGAGCTTAGGAAATCTAAAACAAACTCATGGAGAGCTCTCTGTGAGGATCTCCCAGCAACTGCTAGGCTGCATAAAGCACTTTCAAAGGGACCGATCAACCCGATAGGCACACTCAGGAAATCAGATGGGACCTGTACAAATACATTCCATGGGACATTAGACCTTGTTCTGAGGACTCACTTCCCAGACTTTACACTAAATACAAATGCGGACACGCAAAACGTGTCGGCAAACTCAAATCATGGGACGATGACTCCAGTTATCAAGAGGATAATAACATTTGAAAGGGTAGAATGGGCAGTAAATGCCTTCAAACACTATTATCAAACTATTATCTATTATCAAAAAGCAAAACCACGGTCATACGAACTATGGTGAAAATCTTCAGATCAAGTTTACAACTGGGATATATTCCAAAAATATGGAGGGAGGTGAAGGCTATATTCATACCAAAAGGGGGAAATAAGCCTCCAGACTCTCCCAAGTCATACAGACCAATTAGTCTATCCTCCTTCATGCTAAAAACCATGGAGAAGTTATTAGATATATACCTCAGAGAAGAGGTATTGTAGTCCGATTCATGGACTACAATTTGCATACCAAAAGGGCAAGTATACGGTCACGGACCTACACAAACTGATATCGAAAAGGTTCTAAGCTTCAAGGAGATTGCTCTATGTGCATTCATGGACATAGAGGGTGCCTTCGATAACGCAAACTTCCTTGCTATGGAAACAGCACTCTCTAATAGAGGAGCTGCCCTAGCAATGGTAAAATGGATTAGCAACATGCTGAACCAAAGGACAGTAAGAGCCTCACTTGGCTCCGCTGAACGTTGTGTCACTGCGGTCAAAGGATGCCCTCAGGGTGGAGTACTATCTCCCCTACTATGGTCAGTACCTGTTGACAACCTCATCAGGCTCCTTAACCGAAAGGGATACAAAACCATTGGATACGCAGATGACACCTGCGTGACAATCAGGAGTGATCACCATGACACGATGGGAGTGCTGATGCAAAATGCATTAGACACAACATGGGAATGGTACAGAAGGGAATTGCTTTCTTATAGTCAACATGGAAAAATTTTTGAGGGAATTTATTCACTTAGAAGTGGTTCAATTCGAGAACTTTTACTTTTATTTTTACATTGATTTCCTTTAAATTTATTAATTTTAATAAACCCTGGAAAGACGACAATTGTGCCATTCACCAAAGAAAGGGAAATAGTGATCGCTACTCTAAGGATAAACTGTATTGAGGTTACTCCCAAGACGGAGGTGAAATATCTAGGCATAGTCCTGGATAATAAACTCACATGGGAACCGCAACTCGAATCGGTGATAAAAAGGCAACAACAAGCCTCTGGATTGCCAAAAGACTACTGAGTAGATCCGGGGGCTAAGCCCTAAGATGATGTCCTGGTTATATACCCAAATGGTAACACCCACTATACTATATGGGGCTGTAGTATGGTGGGGAAAAACCAAACAGGTAACGGTCATATCAAGACTTCGCAAGGTTCAGAGACTTGCAAGCCTATGTATCAGGGGCGATGAAAACCACCCCAACGATAGGCATGGAAGCTCTTTCGAACCTAAAACGCTTAACGTAGCTATACAAAAAGAGGCGGCCGTTCAGGCAGGAAACCTTATTGGACATCTTGCAATCCTAAAGAATCTCAGAGACGTAATCGATATGTCTCAAACAAGTGACCTTATAGATCCGTCTACCTCCTTTACCAGGAAGTTTAAGATCATCTTCCCAACAAGGGAGGAATGTATATATATATATATATATATATATATATATATATATATATATATATATATATATATATATATATATATATATATATATATATATATATATATATATATATATATATATATATATATATATATATATATATATATATATATATATATATATATATATATATATATATATATATATATATATATATATATATATATATATATATATATATATATATATATATATACATATATATATTATTTTATTATTATTAGTGAATGAGATATGGCCTCATCGGCCATTTGCACTGCGACCAATAGTGATCTATTGTGCATCCCCTTGCCCCATCAGGGGTTAATTATGTCAAGAAAACGGACAAGCTCCTTCATATGGAGTGATATTAAGTTACATTCGCTTACCATATAAGCTTGTAGTAGCGTATATCTTCTGTGTCCCAGTGCTCCACAGTGAGTGATTAAGTGCTCCATTGACTCCTCTTCATCACCGCAGAATCTGCAAATATCTGTGCTGGAAATTCCCATCCTGTGCAGGTGCTTGTAGCAGTTATAATGAGCTGTCAGTGCACCTGTCAATGTTCTGAGGCTTTTCCTGTCAAGTTTTAGAGCATGTTCAGCCCTCTTTTATCAAAGTTTAGAAATTTCTTGGAGTGTTCAAGACCAGCTGTCTCGTTTCAATGTTGTTCGATGATGGACACCGTCCATTTTTTTATCTCCTCATTCAGGAGACCCATATTGTAGCCAAAAGTTCGAGTGGGTCCAATAAAAGTCCCCTCTGCTCCTTTCTTGGCATAAATGTCAGCCATTTCATTGCCGTAATGCCCTTCATGTCCTGGCACCCGGATCAGGGTAACCTGGTTCTGGCTTGCCAGTTCGTTTAGCCTGTTGTGACATTCCAGCACTAACTTGGACGTAAAGACACAACTGCTCAGGGCCTTCAGCACTGACTGGCTATCAGAGAGTATTTTTATCAGCACTCCCTTCTGTCCCCTCTCGGTGAGTATTTCAACCGCTTCCCTTATTGCGTATAGTTCCGCTTGGAAGATTGTGGTGTCTTTGCTAAGAGTTATATATTTGCGTGCTCTAGGCCCCACTATTCCCGCTCCAACACCTTGGAGTGTTTTGGATCCATCCGTGTACCACTTTTGTGAACCATCCCGCAACCATCTTGCGTCCATGCTCCATTCCTCCCTTGTTGGGAAGATGATCTTAAACTTCCTGGTAAAGGAGGTAGACGGATCTATAAGGTCACTTGTTTGAGACATATCGATTACGTCTCTGAGATTCTTTAGGATTGCAAGATGTCCAATAAGGTTTCCTGCCTGAACGGCCACCTCTTTTTGTATAGCTACGTTAAGCGGTGTTAGGTTCAAAAGAGCTTCCATGCCTATCGTTGGGGTGGTTTTCATCGCCCCTGATACATAGGCTTGCAAGTCTCTGAACCTTGCGAAGTCTTGATATGACCGTTACCTGTTTGGTTTTTCCCCACCATACTACAGCCCCATATAGTATAGTGGGTCTTACCATTTGGGTATATAACCAGGACATCATCTTAGGGCTTAGCCCCCGGATCTACTCAGTAGTCTTTTGGCAATCCAGAGGCTTGTTGTTGCCTTTTTATCACCGATTCGAGTTGCGGTTCCCATGTGAGTTTATTATCCAGGACTATGCCTAGATATTTCACCTCCGTCTTGGGAGTAACCTCAATACAGTTTATCCTTAGAGTAGCGATCACTATTTCCCTTTCTTTGGTGAATGGCTAACTTCTCCATGGTTTTTAGCATGAAGGAGGATAGACTAATTGGTCTGTATGACTTGGGAGAGTCTGGAGGCTTATTTCCCCCTTTTGGTATGAATATAGCCTTCACCTCCCTCCATATTTTTGGAATATATCCCAGTTGTAAACTTGATCTGAAGATTTTCACCATAGTTCGTATGACCGTGGTTTTGCTTTTTGATAATAGATAATAGTTTGATAATAGTGTTTGAAGGCATTTACTGCCCATTCTACCCTTTCAAATGTTATTATCCTCTTGATAACTGGCGTCATCGTCCCATGATTTGAGTTTGCCGACACGTTTTGCGTGTCCGCATTTGTATTTAGTGTAAAGTCTGGGAAGTGAGTCCTCAGAACAAGGTCTAATGTCCCATGGAATGTATTTGTACAGGTCCCATCTGATTTCCTGAGTGTGCCTATCGGGTTGATCGGTCCCTTTGAAAGTGCTTTATGCAGCCTAGCAGTTGCTGGGAGATCCTCACAGAGAGCTCTCAATGAGTTTGTCTTAGATTTCCTAAGCTCTTTGTTGTATGTTGCCAGGGCTTTCTTGTACTCTTCCCATTCTTTGAATTTCTTAGCCTTATTGAACTCTGTTCTGGTCACTTTACGCAGTTTTTCAAGATTTTTGTTCCACCAAGGAACCCTCTTCGTGGAGGATTTTATTTTGGTGGGACAGTTATCGTGAAAGGAGGATATGATAATATTTGTCAATTCTTCCACTGAGGCGTCTAGCTGGCCTGTTGATGAAATGGGAAATGTTCTACCTGTCATTTTAGACTGTAGGTTCTCCGCGAACTTCAACCAGTTTGTTGCCCTGGGATTTCTATAGAGCGACGTGCTCTTCATCAGTCCCTTTATGATAATGGCGTTGCTAAATGTTGGACTATTCCCCCTATTAGCTATTTCCATATCACTAGATAATAAGTATTCAAAGAGTGACTCACCTCTAGTGTTGGTGCCCGTGCTTCCCCATACTGTATTGTGGGCATTTGCATCACACCCAATTATTAGGGTCTTGCCGTGTTGCCTGCAGTGCGCCTACTTCTTCTCCCGGGAAGTAGGCCGAGGCAATAACAACCTCTATCCTACTACCGTTTGACTCCGCTTCAACTAGCACCACTGCTGTGTCGCCATCTGTGTACTCTGTAAGAGGCAAAAAATTAATATTATTGTTTATGATAAGTGCAGCCCTTGGTTTGGCTGCGCCCGTGTCATAAATTACCTGTGTATTTTTAATATTGAGACCTTGAATATGGCCTCTTTTTATCCAGGGCTCTTGTAGGAGCCCTATGTTGGTGGTGCCCCAAGCAAATCTTCTACTTATTTCGGCCGTTGCAGCCCTAGCGTGCTGAAGATTTGCTTGGATGCACTTCATTTTGGCCCTTCAGTGCTTTAACTAGAAGGAGGACTTACGCCCTCTTCCTCTATCTCCACTTCCTGCATTTGTTGCACTAGCTCATCCATGGTTACATTTTCAGTTTTCAGCTTCATGGCGGTTTGACCAAAGCAGTAGAAAATCTTCCCGCCTGATTCCTTTAAGCTGGCCGCTAAGTTTTAGTCCACGGATAGAACCAGTGTTACTAGTGATCTCTGCTCTTCTTAGCAGTCGCCATGACTCGACAACGAGGTCTTCGTTCTGCCCCTGTATAAGATCCAGGATCTTATTTGTTTCCAATTTGGTGGAACTGGGGAAGTATCCCACCGCGATACTGGATTGAGGAATTTTGAACTCCTCTATGGCCCATATTGAGGCCCCTTCCCAGGGTGTCGAGTCGGTGATATTCTCCTTCACCCAGTCCACCGATTTGTCGTCCTTACAATATAGGACAATGTATCCTGCCTTATAGGTACAGCCTAGAAAGGCAGGTTTTGTGGTCTTATCTTTGCCATCTATTTTTTCCAGTATTAGTTTCTGGATGGAGTCCATCTGCTCTGTCAACAGAGCAGTGTTAGGGTAGTCTCTTGCGAGAACTGCCAACTTGACTCCTGTAGTGACGACCTTGTATGAGGCAGTGGGCCGCCTCTGCTTAGTCGTCACTTTTTGTCGTCAACAATTGTTAGAAAAGTATTATGGTGAAAAATAATTTTCTATGGTAAAGAAATTTTATTTATTTTTTTTTGCTGTGTGACAAAATATTATAATGACAACAAAATTTTACAAATAAAAAAAAGAAAGCAATTTTAACAAAACTAATAAAAAATATATAAAAAGGAATAAATTAAGAAATAATCATAATAGATCCATAATAGATCAATTGAGTATTATATATTTTTAAACTTTTAATTTAAAAATTTTCAGTTATTATTTATATTTAATTCAATCAACTTCTTATATTCCAAATATTTCTATCCTATTGTCAAAATTTATATTAGCCTTTACAGCTAGTAAAATTTTATTTACCTCAGAAATGTCAAAATTTTACTTACTAGAGTACTTTGCCACCGTTTCACACACGTCCTATATACAATATTTATATATACAATATTTATTAACCAAATTTAGGGACAGAAAGATTTTAAACTCAGTTAAGGAAGAGTTTTTTCGAATATAAAAATAGCTGTCTCTTGAAATGCTACTTTGGAAATTGAACTTTTGAAAACCGTTTTGCTTTTTAATCATATTTGTACAGGAAACACAAGTTGATTTTCTTAATATTCTCCCAGAAACTGGAAAATTCATGCAATAGAAAACGTATTTAATTAATTTTTGTTTTGTTCCTATTGAAAAAGTTTAAAATTGTAATTATGTGTACAATTATGTACACATATATCCTAAAATAGGTAAGCGTAAACATACGTCCAATAATACATATATGCATTATGAACGCATACCTTGAGAAAGAAGTTATATTTCAACAGTATGGTGACCCAAAACACACTTACATATAAAATCGTCAAGGAATGGTTGACTTGGCAAAAATTACAACTGATACAGTGACCGGGCAAAGTCCCGACCTCAATCCCATTGAGAATTTATGGTCAATTCTGAAAAGACGGTTGGGACTATATCGAACTATATATATATATATATATATATATATATATATATATATATATATATATATATATATATATATATATATATATATATATATATATATATATATATATATATATATATATATATATATATATATATATATATATATATATATATATATATATATATATATATATATATATATATATATATATATATATATATATATATATATATATATTCTGTGATTCTCCCACCGAACGGTTGTGTTAATAAACAAGCGAACAAAAAAAAAATCAAATAAAAAAAAAACAATAAAAAAAAATTGTGCTCAAATACTTTTAAACTTACTTATCAATAATATATTCTGTTAAAAAAATCAATAATATACTGTGTTAAATTGCAAAAACAATAGCAAATTATTTAAAAAAACAACGGGAAAATAAATTCCTCACATTTCATTTACTAAACAATAAAATCAATTTAAATATAACAAGTGCGGTGGCAGTGCATTGTTATTGTTGTTATTGTGCGTGAAGATTACCTACCCAGTTGGAAAAAAGCTATACATTAAAGTTTTGTTTTCTGTATGAGTGATCCCATCAGAAATAATTCTGAAAAAGAGCCTAGCTCCACCAGCAAAAGTATATGGACTTCTGAAGAAGAATCTATAAAGCAATCATTGGACAATTTTGTTTCTACAAGAGATAAAATCCGCTCCCGTTCCGGCTCGCCTAACATAGATGTTACAACAGAAGATAAAAGATCTTCTACTCTAATTAATGCCAATAAACCAAAAACGCAAGTAGGCATGGATAGGTATATCACCATCACTAAACGTCAGCGAAGCCCTAAATCTCTAAAGATGACGACACTGCTAGACCAACCGACCAAAACAGATTTTCTATTCTACAAACGGATGAGCCAACAGGATCGTCAAAAAAAATCGTTTAAACCACCACCAATTTATTTAAGGGAATCTGCGTCCAATGAACTGGTAAGAAAAATTGTTTCAGTAATCGGAGAAAATACATTTAACCTTACCTCCATCAAGCACGGTAATATTAACGAAACTAAAATTCAGGTTAACCATGAAAATGGCTATCGAAAACTGTCTGACGAATTTCAAAAAGAAAAAAAAAAGCTTTTTATACTTATCAGCTTAAAAGCGCTAAAGGTTTAGGGTTGAATTAGAGCCAGGAAATGTGACTTTAAAGAAAAATGAAGTTCATCCAATATATAATATAAAATACCTTTTACATCGAAAAATAACCGTAGAGGAACTGCATAAGCGCTTAGGACCCTTACAGTGCCATAACTGCCAAGAATTTGGCCATACTAGGACCTATTGCAAGTTGCCTACAGTTTGTGTTGTGTGTGGAGAATTCCATGGTACAGCACAATGCAATAAGCCAAAATTCGACCCAAATATTAAAAACTGCGGTAATTGCGGTGAAAACTACACAGCTAATATAGAGGTTGCTCCGTCTACACCCACCTCAAGCGCTCAATGAACAACAAACCAATAATTGCTTCTAAGCCACCACAGCAGACTCAAATTTTTTCTAATAATTCTTTTCCTCCGACAGGACTGTCAACCACCGACATAACCGTTCAAAATCAAATTTCTTATGCTAATGTGGTTAAGTCTACATTCGCAATCCCGAATCAACCATCTATATCTCAACCGCCCGATCAAAATTTCAGTAACCTTGAGGCAACAATACAGATCCTTATTCAAACTAGAAACACTTTTACGTCGTCAATGATGACGATGATGCAGGAAATGGTGAAAATGCAATCCCCCATTTTGCAGGTAATTTCGAGAAAATGATTTGGTTAAAAATATGTTTCTGGAACGCGAACGGCATCCGCCAACACAAAAATGAACTTGAATACTTCCTGAATAATAAGCAGATCGATATAATGATGATTGCAGAAACTCACTTGACGCCAACAAGCTTCTTCAAAATTAATGGCTACGTACTATACGATACTAAAGACCCCCGTGGAAGAGCTTGTGGCGGTTCCGCAATCTTGATAAAATCTAGTATAAAGCATTTTTTGTTGAACGGCACATGTGAGGACTATCTTCAAGCAACTAATATCTGTGTGGAAAATTTTCATTACAAATTAGTTATCTCGATTCTCAGTGACGGAATCACAATATTCATTTTTTTCACCTCATTAGGACCTCGTTTTATAGCAGCTGGATATTACAACGCAAAACACACTTTTTGGGGCTCACGTTTAGTCACCCCGAAGGGTCGGGTGCTTTTTGATACAATTTCTAAAATGGGCTTAAACGTAATATCAAGCGGACATCCCACTTACTGGCCAACTGACCGACGAAAGATTCCTGATGTGATTGATTTTGGAATGATAAAGGGGTTCCCTGTGGAATGGATGCAAGCTGAGCCTTCGTTAGACTTTTCATCGGATCATTCACCTACTATTATTTCAGTACGCTTTCCCCAGGAGGCTTGCTCCCCGATTAACAATTTGCATAGGAGTGAATTGGCTAAAATATAAAATATTTTTGAGTACCCATTGCACTGAGAATATTGTTTTAATGCATCACTAAGCAACTTTAGCGAAAACCTTAAACAAGCCGCTGAACTTGCTTCTAGCGTTTATTTAACACGCAGAAATATTCAAAATACAACATATTCTTCAGAAATCGAGCAACTTGTGTTAGAAAAAAGAAGAGGTAGACGAGAGTGGCAACATCGCAGGTTTCCGCAACTAAAAACAAGGCTCGGTGAGTGCACAAATCAACTAAGAAATTTGCTTGGAACCCAAAAAACGGCTTCTCTACAAACGTATTTGGAAAGTCTGGATGGTACTCCTCAGTCCGACTAATCTTTATGGCGGGCGACTAAGGGTTTAAAAAGGCCAGTTAGAGGTAAGCCGCCCTTGCGAGAACCGTCTGGTGACTGGGCTAGAGATGACTCGGGAAAGGGTAATTTATTTGTTAACCATTTGAAAAACGTTTTTACCACAAATAGGTCTGATAATGCAAATGAGTTGCCGCCTATTGTTAGTAGACCTCCTGTGCCTTTAAGATTCAATCTTGAAGAAGTTGGAAATGCTATTAATAATCTAAACCTTAAAAAAGCTCCAGGTATGGACAAAATCAGCAACCAAATGCTCGTAGAGCTTCCTCGAGTAGCTAAAAGAATTGTTCTTTTTATTTTTAATGCTATTTTACGATTTGAGTATTACCCTGCAGAGTGGAAGGTGTCCATGATAACAATGGTTCCTAAGCCAGGGAAGGATCACACGAAAGTAGAATCATATCGTCCAATAAGTCTACTGACAACAACTTCAAACCTTTTCGAAAAATTGCTAAAGGCGAAGTTGGATCCAATGCTTAATAAGGTGGAATGTATTCCTAATCACCAATTTGGTTTTAGAGCGAAACATGGCACCATTGAGCAAACACACAGGTTAGTTAACGTCATAAGAAAGGCATTTGAAGATAAAAAATATTGCTCTGCCTTATTCATCGACGTCTCACAAGCTTTTGATAAAGTGTGACACGATGGCTTAATGCATAAAATAAAGTTTAACTTACCTGCAAACGTACATAACCTTTTGGAAAGCTATTTATATTGTCGCCAATTTATAATAAAAGAAGGCGATTTCATAAGCCCCGCCCAGACTATTGAAGCTGGAGTTCCCCAAGGCAGCATATTAGGGCCTATCTTATATTTGATCGACGCATCTGACATGCCGATAAGCACCAACATTCACACTTCAACATTTGCAGATGATACAGCATTCCTTAACATACATAGTAACCACCAGCAAGCATCAATAAACTTACAGGAACATATCGACAAACTAGAGAAATGGCTCAAGCTTTGGAAAATCAAGGTTAATGAAAAAAAGTGTGCCCATGTTATATTCGCACTGCGTCTAGGAACATGCTCGCCCATTACTATTAACAATAAAGTAATACCTCAACACAGTGAAGTCAAATACCTCGGTATTCATCTTGACCGTAGACTAACATGGAAGTCGCATATCGAGGCAAAAGTAACGCAGATGAAATTGAAAGCAGTGCAAATTAACTGGCCAATAGACAGAAATTCGACCTTGAAGCTTGATTGTAAACTTTTGCTGTACAACTCGATTCTAAAGCCAATATGGTGCTATGGAATTAAATTATGTGGCACAGCCTCGGCATCCAAAGAAGTCAAAATAGAATTCTCCGTCGAATTACAGATGCTCCATGATACGTTAAAAATTAACGAATCCACGCAGATCTGAACGTACCTTTTGTGAAATCTGAATTTGTGAAGTACGCGACAAGATATATTAACAAACTTGACTTCCATCCAAATCCTCTTGCAGCTAATATTCTTAAGTTTGGTCGTCATACTCGTCTGAGAAGGGGGGATACTTTGGCTACCATTAGAGCTCTAAACAGATGACTGAATTCTGAAATAATATTCGCATAAAAATAAATTTTTGTCCAGCACTGGCAGGACTTTAATCACAATTTTTTTTTTTTTTTTTGTATTAAGAATTGAATACTTATTGTCATTACATTTCTAATGTAGATTCAATAAATAAAATAATAAAGTTAAAAAAAAAAATCTATAGATATATATATATGTATATATATATATATATATATATATATATATATATATATATATATATATATATATATATATATATATATATATATATATATATATATATATATATATATATATATATATATATATATATATATATATATATATATATATATAGATATGCCTCAAAGTCTATTTTGGGGTTACTCGACCGTGTGCAGGAGAGGGCGAAGAAGCTCATCGGTGACAGTAGGGTATCCAACTCTATTGACTCACTGGAGCATCGACGCAGTGTGGGGTGCGTTACTCTGTTCTATCGTTACTACAATGGATTTTGCTCTGACGAGATTAGGGATCTTGTTCCCGAAACGCGCACATTTTTACGTAGTACGCGCTCATCGTCCAGAGCTCATCCATTTGTGGTTGATTGTCCGAGGAATCGTACTACGCATTACAGAGAGAATTCGTTTTTTGGCCGTACGCTTCGTCTGTGGAACATGTTGCCTGCAGACGTGTTTCCTGTCTATTATAACGTTGGAAGGTTCAAGTCAAATGTTCACAAACACTACACCCTCTTTCCTCCTCCTCACAACCTATTTTCCTAGTTCTGGTACAATGCACTGCATTTGTAGGGGTCATCCCCTGAGTACTGGTCCAAGATAAAAAAAAAATATATATATATATATATATATATATATATATATATATATATATATATATATATATATATATATATATATATATATATATATATATATATATATATATATATATATATATATATATATATATATATATATATATATATATATATATATATATATATATACATATATATATTATTTTATTATTATTAGTGAATGAGATATGGCCTCATCGGCCATTTGCACTGCGACCAATAGTGATCTATTGTGCATCCCCTTGCCCCATCAGGGGTTAATTATGTCAAGAAAACGGACAAGCTCCTTCATATGGAGTGATATTAAGTTACATTCGCTTACCATATAAGCTTGTAGTAGCGTATATCTTCTGTGTCCCAGTGCTCCACAGTGAGTGATTAAGTGCTCCATTGACTCCTCTTCATCACCGCAGAATCTGCAAATATCTGTGCTGGAAATTCCCATCCTGTGCAGGTGCTTGTAGCAGTTATAATGAGCTGTCAGTGCACCTGTCAATGTTCTGAGGCTTTTCCTGTCAAGTTTTAGAGCATGTTCAGCCCTCTTTTATCAAAGTTTAGAAATTTCTTGGAGTGTTCAAGACCAGCTGTCTCGTTTCAATGTTGTTCGATGATGGACACCGTCCATTTTTTTATCTCCTCATTCAGGAGACCCATATTGTAGCCAAAAGTTCGAGTGGGTCCAATAAAAGTCCCCTCTGCTCCTTTCTTGGCATAAATGTCAGCCATTTCATTGCCGTAATGCCCTTCATGTCCTGGCACCCGGATCAGGGTAACCTGGTTCTGGCTTGCCAGTTCGTTTAGCCTGTTGTGACATTCCAGCACTAACTTGGACGTAAAGACACAACTGCTCAGGGCCTTCAGCACTGACTGGCTATCAGAGAGTATTTTTATCAGCACTCCCTTCTGTCCCCTCTCGGTGAGTATTTCAACCGCTTCCCTTATTGCGTATAGTTCCGCTTGGAAGATTGTGGTGTCTTTGCTAAGAGTTATATATTTGCGTGCTCTAGGCCCCACTATTCCCGCTCCAACACCTTGGAGTGTTTTGGATCCATCCGTGTACCACTTTTGTGAACCATCCCGCAACCATCTTGCGTCCATGCTCCATTCCTCCCTTGTTGGGAAGATGATCTTAAACTTCCTGGTAAAGGAGGTAGACGGATCTATAAGGTCACTTGTTTGAGACATATCGATTACGTCTCTGAGATTCTTTAGGATTGCAAGATGTCCAATAAGGTTTCCTGCCTGAACGGCCACCTCTTTTTGTATAGCTACGTTAAGCGGTGTTAGGTTCAAAAGAGCTTCCATGCCTATCGTTGGGGTGGTTTTCATCGCCCCTGATACATAGGCTTGCAAGTCTCTGAACCTTGCGAAGTCTTGATATGACCGTTACCTGTTTGGTTTTTCCCCACCATACTACAGCCCCATATAGTATAGTGGGTCTTACCATTTGGGTATATAACCAGGACATCATCTTAGGGCTTAGCCCCCGGATCTACTCAGTAGTCTTTTGGCAATCCAGAGGCTTGTTGTTGCCTTTTTATCACCGATTCGAGTTGCGGTTCCCATGTGAGTTTATTATCCAGGACTATGCCTAGATATTTCACCTCCGTCTTGGGAGTAACCTCAATACAGTTTATCCTTAGAGTAGCGATCACTATTTCCCTTTCTTTGGTGAATGGCTAACTTCTCCATGGTTTTTAGCATGAAGGAGGATAGACTAATTGGTCTGTATGACTTGGGAGAGTCTGGAGGCTTATTTCCCCCTTTTGGTATGAATATAGCCTTCACCTCCCTCCATATTTTTGGAATATATCCCAGTTGTAAACTTGATCTGAAGATTTTCACCATAGTTCGTATGACCGTGGTTTTGCTTTTTGATAATAGATAATAGTTTGATAATAGTGTTTGAAGGCATTTACTGCCCATTCTACCCTTTCAAATGTTATTATCCTCTTGATAACTGGCGTCATCGTCCCATGATTTGAGTTTGCCGACACGTTTTGCGTGTCCGCATTTGTATTTAGTGTAAAGTCTGGGAAGTGAGTCCTCAGAACAAGGTCTAATGTCCCATGGAATGTATTTGTACAGGTCCCATCTGATTTCCTGAGTGTGCCTATCGGGTTGATCGGTCCCTTTGAAAGTGCTTTATGCAGCCTAGCAGTTGCTGGGAGATCCTCACAGAGAGCTCTCAATGAGTTTGTCTTAGATTTCCTAAGCTCTTTGTTGTATGTTGCCAGGGCTTTCTTGTACTCTTCCCATTCTTTGAATTTCTTAGCCTTATTGAACTCTGTTCTGGTCACTTTACGCAGTTTTTCAAGATTTTTGTTCCACCAAGGAACCCTCTTCGTGGAGGATTTTATTTTGGTGGGACAGTTATCGTGAAAGGAGGATATGATAATATTTGTCAATTCTTCCACTGAGGCGTCTAGCTGGCCTGTTGATGAAATGGGAAATGTTCTACCTGTCATTTTAGACTGTAGGTTCTCCGCGAACTTCAACCAGTTTGTTGCCCTGGGATTTCTATAGAGCGACGTGCTCTTCATCAGTCCCTTTATGATAATGGCGTTGCTAAATGTTGGACTATTCCCCCTATTAGCTATTTCCATATCACTAGATAATAAGTATTCAAAGAGTGACTCACCTCTAGTGTTGGTGCCCGTGCTTCCCCATACTGTATTGTGGGCATTTGCATCACACCCAATTATTAGGGTCTTGCCGTGTTGCCTGCAGTGCGCCTACTTCTTCTCCCGGGAAGTAGGCCGAGGCAATAACAACCTCTATCCTACTACCGTTTGACTCCGCTTCAACTAGCACCACTGCTGTGTCGCCATCTGTGTACTCTGTAAGAGGCAAAAAATTAATATTATTGTTTATGATAAGTGCAGCCCTTGGTTTGGCTGCGCCCGTGTCATAAATTACCTGTGTATTTTTAATATTGAGACCTTGAATATGGCCTCTTTTTATCCAGGGCTCTTGTAGGAGCCCTATGTTGGTGGTGCCCCAAGCAAATCTTCTACTTATTTCGGCCGTTGCAGCCCTAGCGTGCTGAAGATTTGCTTGGATGCACTTCATTTTGGCCCTTCAGTGCTTTAACTAGAAGGAGGACTTACGCCCTCTTCCTCTATCTCCACTTCCTGCATTTGTTGCACTAGCTCATCCATGGTTACATTTTCAGTTTTCAGCTTCATGGCGGTTTGACCAAAGCAGTAGAAAATCTTCCCGCCTGATTCCTTTAAGCTGGCCGCTAAGTTTTAGTCCACGGATAGAACCAGTGTTACTAGTGATCTCTGCTCTTCTTAGCAGTCGCCATGACTCGACAACGAGGTCTTCGTTCTGCCCCTGTATAAGATCCAGGATCTTATTTGTTTCCAATTTGGTGGAACTGGGGAAGTATCCCACCGCGATACTGGATTGAGGAATTTTGAACTCCTCTATGGCCCATATTGAGGCCCCTTCCCAGGGTGTCGAGTCGGTGATATTCTCCTTCACCCAGTCCACCGATTTGTCGTCCTTACAATATAGGACAATGTATCCTGCCTTATAGGTACAGCCTAGAAAGGCAGGTTTTGTGGTCTTATCTTTGCCATCTATTTTTTCCAGTATTAGTTTCTGGATGGAGTCCATCTGCTCTGTCAACAGAGCAGTGTTAGGGTAGTCTCTTGCGAGAACTGCCAACTTGACTCCTGTAGTGACGACCTTGTATGAGGCAGTGGGCCGCCTCTGCTTAGTCGTCACTTTTTGTCGTCAACAATTGTTAGAAAAGTATTATGGTGAAAAATAATTTTCTATGGTAAAGAAATTTTATTTATTTTTTTTTGCTGTGTGACAAAATATTATAATGACAACAAAATTTTACAAATAAAAAAAAGAAAGCAATTTTAACAAAACTAATAAAAAATATATAAAAAGGAATAAATTAAGAAATAATCATAATAGATCCATAATAGATCAATTGAGTATTATATATTTTTAAACTTTTAATTTAAAAATTTTCAGTTATTATTTATATTTAATTCAATCAACTTCTTATATTCCAAATATTTCTATCCTATTGTCAAAATTTATATTAGCCTTTACAGCTAGTAAAATTTTATTTACCTCAGAAATGTCAAAATTTTACTTACTAGAGTACTTTGCCACCGTTTCACACACGTCCTATATACAATATTTATATATACAATATTTATTAACCAAATTTAGGGACAGAAAGATTTTAAACTCAGTTAAGGAAGAGTTTTTTCGAATATAAAAATAGCTGTCTCTTGAAATGCTACTTTGGAAATTGAACTTTTGAAAACCGTTTTGCTTTTTAATCATATTTGTACAGGAAACACAAGTTGATTTTCTTAATATTCTCCCAGAAACTGGAAAATTCATGCAATAGAAAACGTATTTAATTAATTTTTGTTTTGTTCCTATTGAAAAAGTTTAAAATTGTAATTATGTGTACAATTATGTACACATATATCCTAAAATAGGTAAGCGTAAACATACGTCCAATAATACATATATGCATTATGAACGCATACCTTGAGAAAGAAGTTATATTTCAACAGTATGGTGACCCAAAACACACTTACATATAAAATCGTCAAGGAATGGTTGACTTGGCAAAAATTACAACTGATACAGTGACCGGGCAAAGTCCCGACCTCAATCCCATTGAGAATTTATGGTCAATTCTGAAAAGACGGTTGGGACTATATCGAACTATATATATATATATATATATATATATATATATATATATATATATATATATATATATATATATATATATATATATATATATATATATATATATATATATATATATATATATATATATATATATATATATATATATATATATATATATATATATATATATATATATATATATATATATATATATATATATATATATATATATATATATATATATATATATATATATATATATATATATATATATATATATATATATATATATATATATATATATATATATATATATATATCTTCTGTGATTCTCCCACCGAACGGTTGTGTTAATAAACAAGCGAACAAAAAAAAAATCAAATAAAAAAAAAACAATAAAAAAAAATTGTGCTCAAATACTTTTAAACTTACTTATCAATAATATATTCTGTTAAAAAAATCAATAATATACTGTGTTAAATTGCAAAAACAATAGCAAATTATTTAAAAAAACAACGGGAAAATAAATTCCTCACATTTCATTTACTAAACAATAAAATCAATTTAAATATAACAAGTGCGGTGGCAGTGCATTGTTATTGTTGTTATTGTGCGTGAAGATTACCTACCCAGTTGGAAAAAAGCTATACATTAAAGTTTTGTTTTCTGTATGAGTGATCCCATCAGAAATAATTCTGAAAAAGAGCCTAGCTCCACCAGCAAAAGTATATGGACTTCTGAAGAAGAATCTATAAAGCAATCATTGGACAATTTTGTTTCTACAAGAGATAAAATCCGCTCCCGTTCCGGCTCGCCTAACATAGATGTTACAACAGAAGATAAAAGATCTTCTACTCTAATTAATGCCAATAAACCAAAAACGCAAGTAGGCATGGATAGGTATATCACCATCACTAAACGTCAGCGAAGCCCTAAATCTCTAAAGATGACGACACTGCTAGACCAACCGACCAAAACAGATTTTCTATTCTACAAACGGATGAGCCAACAGGATCGTCAAAAAAAATCGTTTAAACCACCACCAATTTATTTAAGGGAATCTGCGTCCAATGAACTGGTAAGAAAAATTGTTTCAGTAATCGGAGAAAATACATTTAACCTTACCTCCATCAAGCACGGTAATATTAACGAAACTAAAATTCAGGTTAACCATGAAAATGGCTATCGAAAACTGTCTGACGAATTTCAAAAAGAAAAAAAAAAGCTTTTTATACTTATCAGCTTAAAAGCGCTAAAGGTTTAGGGTTGAATTAGAGCCAGGAAATGTGACTTTAAAGAAAAATGAAGTTCATCCAATATATAATATAAAATACCTTTTACATCGAAAAATAACCGTAGAGGAACTGCATAAGCGCTTAGGACCCTTACAGTGCCATAACTGCCAAGAATTTGGCCATACTAGGACCTATTGCAAGTTGCCTACAGTTTGTGTTGTGTGTGGAGAATTCCATGGTACAGCACAATGCAATAAGCCAAAATTCGACCCAAATATTAAAAACTGCGGTAATTGCGGTGAAAACTACACAGCTAATATAGAGGTTGCTCCGTCTACACCCACCTCAAGCGCTCAATGAACAACAAACCAATAATTGCTTCTAAGCCACCACAGCAGACTCAAATTTTTTCTAATAATTCTTTTCCTCCGACAGGACTGTCAACCACCGACATAACCGTTCAAAATCAAATTTCTTATGCTAATGTGGTTAAGTCTACATTCGCAATCCCGAATCAACCATCTATATCTCAACCGCCCGATCAAAATTTCAGTAACCTTGAGGCAACAATACAGATCCTTATTCAAACTAGAAACACTTTTACGTCGTCAATGATGACGATGATGCAGGAAATGGTGAAAATGCAATCCCCCATTTTGCAGGTAATTTCGAGAAAATGATTTGGTTAAAAATATGTTTCTGGAACGCGAACGGCATCCGCCAACACAAAAATGAACTTGAATACTTCCTGAATAATAAGCAGATCGATATAATGATGATTGCAGAAACTCACTTGACGCCAACAAGCTTCTTCAAAATTAATGGCTACGTACTATACGATACTAAAGACCCCCGTGGAAGAGCTTGTGGCGGTTCCGCAATCTTGATAAAATCTAGTATAAAGCATTTTTTGTTGAACGGCACATGTGAGGACTATCTTCAAGCAACTAATATCTGTGTGGAAAATTTTCATTACAAATTAGTTATCTCGATTCTCAGTGACGGAATCACAATATTCATTTTTTTCACCTCATTAGGACCTCGTTTTATAGCAGCTGGATATTACAACGCAAAACACACTTTTTGGGGCTCACGTTTAGTCACCCCGAAGGGTCGGGTGCTTTTTGATACAATTTCTAAAATGGGCTTAAACGTAATATCAAGCGGACATCCCACTTACTGGCCAACTGACCGACGAAAGATTCCTGATGTGATTGATTTTGGAATGATAAAGGGGTTCCCTGTGGAATGGATGCAAGCTGAGCCTTCGTTAGACTTTTCATCGGATCATTCACCTACTATTATTTCAGTACGCTTTCCCCAGGAGGCTTGCTCCCCGATTAACAATTTGCATAGGAGTGAATTGGCTAAAATATAAAATATTTTTGAGTACCCATTGCACTGAGAATATTGTTTTAATGCATCACTAAGCAACTTTAGCGAAAACCTTAAACAAGCCGCTGAACTTGCTTCTAGCGTTTATTTAACACGCAGAAATATTCAAAATACAACATATTCTTCAGAAATCGAGCAACTTGTGTTAGAAAAAAGAAGAGGTAGACGAGAGTGGCAACATCGCAGGTTTCCGCAACTAAAAACAAGGCTCGGTGAGTGCACAAATCAACTAAGAAATTTGCTTGGAACCCAAAAAACGGCTTCTCTACAAACGTATTTGGAAAGTCTGGATGGTACTCCTCAGTCCGACTAATCTTTATGGCGGGCGACTAAGGGTTTAAAAAGGCCAGTTAGAGGTAAGCCGCCCTTGCGAGAACCGTCTGGTGACTGGGCTAGAGATGACTCGGGAAAGGGTAATTTATTTGTTAACCATTTGAAAAACGTTTTTACCACAAATAGGTCTGATAATGCAAATGAGTTGCCGCCTATTGTTAGTAGACCTCCTGTGCCTTTAAGATTCAATCTTGAAGAAGTTGGAAATGCTATTAATAATCTAAACCTTAAAAAAGCTCCAGGTATGGACAAAATCAGCAACCAAATGCTCGTAGAGCTTCCTCGAGTAGCTAAAAGAATTGTTCTTTTTATTTTTAATGCTATTTTACGATTTGAGTATTACCCTGCAGAGTGGAAGGTGTCCATGATAACAATGGTTCCTAAGCCAGGGAAGGATCACACGAAAGTAGAATCATATCGTCCAATAAGTCTACTGACAACAACTTCAAACCTTTTCGAAAAATTGCTAAAGGCGAAGTTGGATCCAATGCTTAATAAGGTGGAATGTATTCCTAATCACCAATTTGGTTTTAGAGCGAAACATGGCACCATTGAGCAAACACACAGGTTAGTTAACGTCATAAGAAAGGCATTTGAAGATAAAAAATATTGCTCTGCCTTATTCATCGACGTCTCACAAGCTTTTGATAAAGTGTGACACGATGGCTTAATGCATAAAATAAAGTTTAACTTACCTGCAAACGTACATAACCTTTTGGAAAGCTATTTATATTGTCGCCAATTTATAATAAAAGAAGGCGATTTCATAAGCCCCGCCCAGACTATTGAAGCTGGAGTTCCCCAAGGCAGCATATTAGGGCCTATCTTATATTTGATCGACGCATCTGACATGCCGATAAGCACCAACATTCACACTTCAACATTTGCAGATGATACAGCATTCCTTAACATACATAGTAACCACCAGCAAGCATCAATAAACTTACAGGAACATATCGACAAACTAGAGAAATGGCTCAAGCTTTGGAAAATCAAGGTTAATGAAAAAAAGTGTGCCCATGTTATATTCGCACTGCGTCTAGGAACATGCTCGCCCATTACTATTAACAATAAAGTAATACCTCAACACAGTGAAGTCAAATACCTCGGTATTCATCTTGACCGTAGACTAACATGGAAGTCGCATATCGAGGCAAAAGTAACGCAGATGAAATTGAAAGCAGTGCAAATTAACTGGCCAATAGACAGAAATTCGACCTTGAAGCTTGATTGTAAACTTTTGCTGTACAACTCGATTCTAAAGCCAATATGGTGCTATGGAATTAAATTATGTGGCACAGCCTCGGCATCCAAAGAAGTCAAAATAGAATTCTCCGTCGAATTACAGATGCTCCATGATACGTTAAAAATTAACGAATCCACGCAGATCTGAACGTACCTTTTGTGAAATCTGAATTTGTGAAGTACGCGACAAGATATATTAACAAACTTGACTTCCATCCAAATCCTCTTGCAGCTAATATTCTTAAGTTTGGTCGTCATACTCGTCTGAGAAGGGGGGATACTTTGGCTACCATTAGAGCTCTAAACAGATGACTGAATTCTGAAATAATATTCGCATAAAAATAAATTTTTGTCCAGCACTGGCAGGACTTTAATCACAATTTTTTTTTTTTTTTTTGTATTAAGAATTGAATACTTATTGTCATTACATTTCTAATGTAGATTCAATAAATAAAATAATAAAGTTAAAAAAAAAAATCTATAGATATATATATATGTATATATATATATATATATATATATATATATATATATATATATATATATATATATATATATATATATATATATATATATATATATATATATATATATATATATATATATATATATATATATATATATATATATATATATATATATATATATGCCTCAAAGTCTATTTTGGGGTTACTCGACCGTGTGCAGGAGAGGGCGAAGAAGCTCATCGGTGACAGTAGGGTGTCCAACTCTATTGACTCACTGGAGCATCGACGCAGTGTGGGGTGCGTTACTCTGTTCTATCGTTACTACAATGGATTTTGCTCTGACGAGATTAGGGATCTTGTTCCCGAAACGCGCACATTTTTACGTAGTACGCGCTCATCGTCCAGAGCTCATCCATTTGTGGTTGATTGTCCGAGGAATCGTACTACGCATTACAGAGAGAATTCGTTTTTTGGCCGTACGCTTCGTCTGTGGAACATGTTGCCTGCAGACGTGTTTCCTGTCTATTATAACGTTGGAAGGTTCAAGTCAAATGTTCACAAACACTACACCCTCTTTCCTCCTCCTCACAACCTATTTTCCTAGTTCTGGTACAATGCACTGCATTTGTAGGGGTCATCCCCTGAGTACTGGTCCAAGATAAAAAAAAAATATATATATATATATATATATATATATATATATATATATATATATATATATATATATATATATATATATATATATATATATATATATATATATATATATATATATATATATATATATATATATATATATATATATATATATATATATATATATATATATATATATATATATATATATATATATATACATGAATATAAAATATGATATATTGATAAAATATGTTTTTTTTAACATTGCATCTGTACGAAAAGACTCTGGCAACGATGACAGCAAGTACTCGTATGGCTTATGAAACTAACCACAATGTGGTATTTACTTTCAATGCAGTCAGCTTGCTGATGTAACTTATTTTTTAGTTTAATCCGTGAGCCTGAGAAACAACCAGCATTCTTAACCAGCTATTTATTTTATCAGTGAGGAGCCTACAATACTTTTGGTTTTTTTCATACTGTTTTATAACGTATATGTTTGTGTGTATAATGCATGGAGTAGAGTTTGTAGTGCATAGTTTGGTTTATCGCTCATCCGATGGTTCACTTGTTGGGTTTGTTCACTCACTCCTTGTTCTTGTGGCAAGATTATCATTTTTCACTTATGTCATCATTCTAGCGTGAATACATACATATATACAAATCGACATAATTATTCCTTATAATTGTTTTTTTCATTTTGTGTAATGCCGAGGAATTTAATATCCTTTTTCCAAAACATACTTGATTTAGTTTATTCTGTTGTATTTTTCGCATCATATTTGTTTTATTTTTAATATGAAGACGGGAAATATCTCAGACAAAAATTATTTTTTAGAAGGCATTAAAATTAAAAACCTTTAGAGAAAGACTGAAGCTGGAAATAAGGAAGAGAGAGAAATATTAAAGCAATTGTTGTTAAAGTTGTGTTGCTGTTAATGTTTCAGCATTTAAAGCATTACCAAAAACAATCAAGCGAAAAAGCCTCATGGTAAAAAGTTTTTACTAAAAACTAAGAAAAATTTATTTTCCCCCATTTTGCTCTTGTTTTTGTTTAATATTGTTTCTGTTTCATTATGATTAAGCATGATTTTAGCGTTTCGTTCGAGCTGATAAAAATATGCAGTAAGCACTACTTACATAAAAAATTAGGCAACTACGAGAAAAGGAGACCTGTGAAAAATAATTAGAGTAAAAGAATATATATTCACATCTTTAAGCTTAAATTTTTATACGGCAAAAACAAAAATTCGTTACTAAGTTAAGAAAACCAAACATACCAATAGTAAAATACAAGGTTTAACAGTAAAGGATCTTTTATTTTATTTAAAAAAATTATATATATATTTATAATTATTTTACTTAAATCGAAGTTTCTGTCTAAACTTGAATTTTTACTACACCAAACTTGAATTTAAATTAGATCAAACTTGTATTTTAACTGAATCCAACTTAAATTTTAACTGAACCAATTTTGAATTATAATTGAACCCAACTGAACAAGAAATTGGTTAATTTCCAAACTTTTGTACAAATAAAAGTATCAATCTTAGTGAACTTATAATTATTACAAAATTATTGGTAACAAAAGAAAACAAACGGAAACATAAAAAAGGTCGCACCTGCAAAATGGCAATGCACTTATCATTTGGTAAAGGATTCCCTAGAATTGTTAACCACTTTAATAAAATTATATTAATAAAAATTAAAAAATGCAGCTAAATGAATTTTTCGTAAGCGCACGTTAACCAAGAAAAAAAATATGCTGGTACGTTTGGTAAACAATTCCACGGAATTTTTAGTTCTTTGATTTTTTTTGCAATCATTTTATTGAATCTTCAAAATATGAATTAACATTAAGTATTCAAATCTTAATACATAACATAAAGAATTAAATAAGTCTAGACGATTCTAGACACAAAAGTTATATTTTGCGCAAACAATATCCGTAAAATCACCTATTTAACGTTCTGATGGTGGCAAGGGCATTACTTCTTCTCAACCGAGAGTGGCCGTCAAAATTAAAAATGTTACGTGCAAGAGGATTTGTGTGAAGCTCCAGCTTACTGATATATAGGGTGTTTTTTTAAGCTAGATAGAACTTTAAATTGTAAAAAGTAACACAAAAAATTAAATTTTGATGAAACATTTTTTTTATTTGTTTCAGTATACTCTGACAAATCATCATGAATAGACTCACGCTTGAACAACGCTACGAAATTATCCAAATTTACTTTGAAAATCAGTCCCGTTGTTTTATCGCAAAATTGTGTTCAGCGATGAGGCGCATTTTTGGCTTAACGGGTTTGTTAATAAGCAAAATTGCCGCATATGGAGTGAGACCAATCCACAAGAGACCCTACAGACTCCATTACATCCAGAAAAATGCACTGTTTGGTGCGGTTTTCATGCTGGTGGCATCATCGGACCTTATTTTTTCAAAAATGAGGCCGGAGCTCGCGTTACGATCAATGGAGATCGTTACCGCACCATGATCAATGATTTTTTGTTTGAAAATATGGATGACATTGATCCGGAGGAGATGTGGTTTCAACAGGATGGCGCTACGTGCCATACGGCGAACGCAACCATCGACTTACTGAAATCAAAATTTGGCGATAAGTTGATTTCGAGAAATGGACCTGTCAATTGGCCTCCAAGGTCGTGCGATTTGACACCTCTCGATTATTTCCTGTGGGGCTACGTGAAGTCACTGGTTTATGCTGATAAACCAGCAACAATTGACGCCTTGGAGGCCAGCATTGTTCGTGTTGTTCGTGACATACGGCCAGCAGTGCTCGAAAAAGTGGCCCAAAATTGGACGTCCAGAATGCGCTTCGTCAAGAACAGCCGCGGTGCCCATATGCCCGAAATCATTTTCAAATGTTAATGTCACGTATTGATCTTTCGAATAAAAAAAAATTTTGATTACAATTTAATTTTTTGTGTTATTTTTTACAATTTCAAGTTCTATCGGGCTTAAAAAAACACCCTATACCTTGTCGCGTACTTAGAGAATTCCTCTTTTGCCAGCGGAACACACACATCTTTGTGAATTCGTGAGTTTCTTACGTACCATGGAGCTGCAGTAATCGTTCGCAGAATTTGCTTTTGTCACTTATGAAATTTTCCAACATTTGACGCTGAGGCAGTGCCCCATAATTGAATTCCGTAGCACCATTGCATTGTATAATAAAAATTTGCATTCCAACCGCAATGTCGAGTTACTGCCCATAAGCTAATTTAGTTCCGTTACTTCTGGTTTCAACTAAGTAACTCTTGCTTCAATGTAAGGCTTCCACGTTAGCCTGCGGTCGAGATATATACCAATATGAATAGGTGACTTGCTAATTTGAATAGGCGCACATGTTTGTTTACACAGTGTGAATGTGACATGAGTATGTTTTTGTTCATTAAATTTGATTTTTTTAAAGTTTTAGCCATTTCTCTAATATTGAAGTATATTCCTGTAAATTTCGTGAAGCTAATTGGTCCTCACAGATCTGTCTTCTATGGTGCTGTGTTTAGCACGAAAGCCACATTGGTGATCAGTAACAATTTTTCGAATAGTTTTGAAATTGTTGGTAATAGACTTATTGGTCTATATGATTCTACCTTAGTCGGATCCTTCCCTGGCTTGGGTACCATAGTAATCATAGAGACCTTCCACTCTGCAGGATAATACTTAAGGCATAAAATAGCGTTAAAAATAAAAAGTAGAATTCTTCTAGCTACACCTGGTAACTTCTCAAGCATTTTGCCAGTAATTTCATCAATACCTGGGGCTTTCCTAGGGTTACTAATACCTTGTTCTACGTCTTGAAAATTAAGTCTCAAAGATACAGGCGATTTAACAGTATATGGCGGCAGTTCAGCTGAATCATTCGTTGTATTATTTGTAATAAAAACATTTCTCAAATGGTTAACATATACCATCCCCTATATATATATATATATATATATATATATATATATATATATATATATATATATATATATATATATATATATATATATATATATATATATATATATATATATATATATATATATATATATATATATATATATATATATATATATATATATATATATATATATATATATATATATATATATATATATATATATATATATATATATATATATATATATATATATAAGGCCCAGAAATGAGAACAATAGAAAAAAGAGTTAGAAGATTTTCATACATATTTCCATATGTACGGAAAAAAGGACAGATTTTGTATGATTACGTCTATTGTAGGGAATTTTTAAATTATCACGAGTGGCTAACGTTGTTCTTTATTAATATTCAGTTATAATTTCAATAATAATGGGATTCAATTATGGGGCACAGCCTCGGTATCCAACATTGAAAAAATTCAAAGAAGTCAAAATAGAATTCTCCGTAGAATTACAGATGCTCCATGGTACGTTAAAAACTCACGAATCCACGCAGACCTGAACGTAGCTTTTGTGAAATCTGAATTTGTGAAATCTTAACTTTGGTGGTCATACCCGTCTGAGAAGGAGGGATACTTTGGCTACCATTAGAGCTCTAAACAGATGACTGAATTCTGAATAATATTCGCATAAAAATAAATTTTTGTCCAGCACTGGCAGGACATTAATCACAATTTTTTTTAGTATTAAGACTTGAATACTTATTGACTATAACTAACATTATTATTTATTATTATACTATTATAACTTTTTCGACGATGAGGAGAAATCATTGCCCAAATTGGAAATCGATGCATTTTTATCTAGTTTATATAAAGTAAAAAGTAAATATTTTATCCATAAGTATTTCCCAATTACGCCAAAATTATTAAAATCGTATTAAGACTGATAGAATAGGTTTTTTCTATAGCTCCCAACGGACGTACAAAAAGAGGAAACAACTAAACCGTGATGGATCCTAGAATAATTCTCATTTGCAAGCTTTTTAATTAACCTCCTTAAAAACTTTAATCACAAATATCGATATATCGTTCATATCAGTGGAAAGGCCCTAACTCGCATTTTCGCGAACTTGAGTTTGTTAATGATTTTAATAAATTTCACATAAATGCAAAACACATACATACATTTTTAATTATATGATTTGTTTAAACTATACTATGGACACTACCAAGGCAAATTGATACCAGGTATATGCAAGAGCAATATATACAACACTACAAAAAATAAATCTTTTTCAAAAGTCAAGGGAAAAATACAAACACAAAGAAATTCAAAAAATTATAATAAAAAAAAAATTTACAAGAAAAGAAAAACTTTTAATTATATCGTGAAACTTTTAATTACGAGTGTTATTGTTGAATATGATAGTCTCAGATCATAAAGCTTGGGAAGCGGAAAATGGTGAGCCAGATTGCGGAGCATTCTGGGTGATACGTGTCGCTCAAGATACAATACATAATTTTTAAAATTAAAAAAAAAATTTTTTTGTAACATTTCTTTTAATTATTCCATTGACATCTGAAACAGATTAAAATTTAAAAAAAAGTTATCAGCTGCGCTGCCAATTTCACCTATTATGAATTCGCCATGAATATATTTAATTTAGATTTTAGTAAAAAGTTCTACCTGTTTAAATTTAATATAAATGGAAAAATCGTATTAAAATAATTTATACGCGCAAAATTCAAATGAAACAAGTAAGAGTGTAGTATATTCGGCTGCGCCGAATCTATAATACCCTTCACGATAGTCACGAATATGCTCGGTTATATATGAGCCGATATCGGAATTTTCTATTTTCTGTATTTTAGTAACCTTCTTTTATAACGAGAATTGCTTTTCAGAAAAAAATAAAAAATAAAAAAAATGTTAATGGAAAAATCGGTTCAGGCTATATCTCGGGTATATATATGGACCGATATCGAAAATTTTAATTTTCCATATTTATTTCATTATCATAACTGCTTTTGAGCACAACAAATTGTTTAAAATCGCTTACTCGGCATTTTCATCAAAAAACCGGTTATGCTATATATCGGGTATATATGGGCCGATATCGGAAATTTTAATTTTCCATATTTATATAACCTTATTTTATTACCAGAACTGCTTTAAGGTAAAAAAAGTTGTTTAAGTTCGCTTACGCGACATTTTCATGAAAAACTCGGTTTGGGCTATATCTCGGGTATATATAGACCGATATCAGAAATTTTCATTTTCCATATTTATATAAAATTATTTTATTATTAGAACTGCTTTTAGGCCAAAAAATTGTTTAAGTTCGCTTACGCGGCATTTTCATGAAAACCCCGGTTTAGGCTATATCTCGGGTATATATGGACCGATATAGGAAATTTTTATCTTCCATATTTATATCACCTTATTTTATTACCAGAACTGTTTTAAGGTGAAAAAAGTTGTTTAAGTTCGCTTACGCGACATTTTCATGAAAAACCCGGTTTGGGCTATATCTCGGGTATATATGGACCGATATCGGAAATTTTCATTTTCCGTATTTATATAACCTTATTTCATTACCAGAACTGCTGTAAGGCGAAACAAGTTGTTTAAGTTCGCTTACGCGGCATTTTCATGAAAACCACGGTTTAGGCTATATCTGCGGTATATATGGCCCGATATCGAAAATTTTCATTTTCCATATTTATATAACTTTATTTCATTACCAGAACTGCTTTTGAGCACAACAAATTGTTTAAGTTCGCTTACGCGACATATTCATGAAAAACAAGTAAGAGTGTAGTATATTCGGCTGGGCCGAATCTATAATACCCTTCACGATAGTCACGAATATGTATAGTATATTAAAAATGTGACCTGAATATGCTCGGTTATATATGAACCGATATCGGAATGTTCTATTTTCTGTACTTTAGTAACCTTCTTTAATAACGAGAATTGCTTTTCAGCAAACAAAAAAAAAATTTTTTTTAATGAAAAATCGGTTCAGGCTATATCTCGGGTATATATGGACCGATATTGAAAATTTTAATTTTCCATATTTATGTAACCTTATTTCATTACCAGAACTGCTTTTGAGCACAACAAATTGTTTAAGTTCGCTTACGCGACATATTCATGAAAAACCCGGTTTAGGCTATATCTCGGGAATATATGGACCGATATCGGAAATTTTTATCTTCCATATTTATGTAACTTTATTTCATTACCAACACTGCTTTTGAGCACAAAAAGTTGTTTAAATTCGCTTACTCGGCATTTTCATCAAAAAACCGGTTAGGCTATATATCGGGTGTATATGGGCCGATATCGGAAATTTTAGTTTTCCATATTTATATAACCTTATTTTATTACCAGAACTGCTTTACGGTGAAAAAAGTTGTTTAAGTTCGCTTACGCGACATTTTCATGAAAAACCCGGTTTGGGCTATATCTCGGGTATATATGGACCGATATCAGAAATTTGAATTTTCCATATTTATATAACCTAATTTTATTACCAGAACTGCTTTCAGGCGAAAAAAGTTGTTTAAGTTCGCTTACGCGGCATATTCATGAAAAACCCGATTTGGGCTATATCTCGGGTATATATGGACCGATGTCGGAAATTTTCATTTTCGATATTTATATCACCTTATTTTATTACCAGAACCGCTTTTAAGCAAAAAAAAGTTGTTTCAGTTCGCTTAGGCGACATTTTTATGAAAAACCCGATTTGGGCTATATCTCGGGTATATAGGGACCGATATCTGAAATTTTCATTTTCCATATTTTTATAACCTTACTTTTTTTTGGCTTTTAGTCACCTTGCTTAATGAGTGTGTGAAGTTTGGAGCAAAACAAACAACTTTTTTTGTCAAAAATTTCCATACAAAATTTCAAAAATTCATGGATTTTTTCGGAATTTTGAATATATCTCAGCTATACGTGGACCGATATAACTGAATTTCAATAGCAAACCCATGAATCGATCTAATTCTTATTCTAATGGTTTTCTCAGAAACGGTATTTCAACGACCGACAGACGGACAGACGGACATCGCTTAATCGACTTTTCCATTAATTCTGATTCAGAATATATATACTTTATAGGGTCGCAAAAAAAACTGTAGAAACTACAAACGGAATCACAAACTTATATATACCCTTAACATTTTTGTGAAGGGTATAAAAATTGCGTAGAGAAAAATGTAGGGGATTATTTATCTGATTGTAGGGGAAAACAAGTAAGAGTGTGGTAAATTCGGCTGGACCGAATCTAAAATACCCTTCACAATAGTCACGTTTATGTATAGTATATTTAATTTTCTATTTTCTGTATTTATGTAACCTTCTTTTATAACGAGAAATGCTTTTCAGCAAAAAAAAAAATTTATTGGAAAAATCGGTTCAGGTGTATCTCGTTGAGAAGAAGGGATACCGTTGCCACCATCAGAGCGTTAAGTAGGTGATTTTACCGATATAATATGCGCATAATAAAACTTTTTGTCTAGCATTGGCTGGACTTAGTTAATATATTGTATTTAGTATTAAGATTTGAATACTTATTGTTAGTTCACATTGTGAAGATTCAGTAAATAAAAAAAAAAGCTTAAAAAAAAAAAGGTGTATCTCGGGTATATATGAACCGATATCGGAAATTTTAATTTTCCATATTTATATAACCTTATTTCGTTACCAGAACTGTTTTTAAGCAAAAAAAAGTTTTTTAAGTTCACTTACGCGACATTTTCATGAAAACCGTGGTTTAGGCTATATCTAGGGTATATATGGACCCATATCGGAAATTTTTATTTTCCATATTTGTATAACCTTACTTTATTACCGGAACTGCCTTTGAGCAAAAAAGGTTGTTTAAGTTTACTTACGGGACATTTTCATGAAAAACCCGATTCATGGTATATCTGGGGTATATATGGACCGCTATCGGAAATTTTCATTTTCGATATATATAATGGGTGATTTTATAAGAACTATCGGAAATTAAAAAAAAAACACATAAAATTCAGAAAAATGCATGAAATATTTATTTGGATCGATAGTTGGGTCGATATAATTTAATGTTTGAAGATTATTTCATGCAACTGTTGGCCGCGGCTGCGCCTCAAATGGTCCATCCGCTTAGTCCAATTTTGGCATACTCTTTCCAACATTTCGGAAGGTATCTCACGAATAATGTTGGCAATGTTGGCTTCCAGTGCGTCAATCGAAGCGGGCTTGTCGCTATAGACATTAGCCTTAACATAGCCCCACAAAAAATAGTCTAGAGGCGTTAAATCGCACGATCTGGGCGGCCAATTGACTGGTCCCAAGCGTGAAATAAGCTGTTCACCTCTCAATTGGTCCATTGTTTCGCGTGCTGTGTGGCATGTGGCACCGTCTTGTTGAAACCACATGTCATGCAAGTCAAGCTCTTCCATTTTGGGCAAAAAAAAGTTTATTATCATCGCACGGTAGCGCTCACCATTCACAGTAACGTTGTGATTCGCATCATCTTTGAAGAAATACGGCCCAATGATGCCGCCAGCCCATAATCCGCACCAAACAGTTGTTTTTTGTGGATACATTGGTAGCTCTTGCAATGCTTCTGGCTGCTCTTCACTCCAAATACGGCAGTTTTGCTTGTTCACGTATCCATTCAACCAGAAATGAGCCTCGTCGCTGAACACAATTCTTCGATAAAAAAGTGGATCTTCATCTAATTTTTCAAGAGCCCATTCACCAAAAATTTGGCGTTGTGGTAGGTCGTTTGGCTTCAATTCTTGCACCAGCTGTATCTCATAAGGCTTCACACCCAAATCCTTCCGCAAAATTTTCCACGTAGTGAAGTAATAGAGGCCCAATTGCTGCGAACGGCGCCGAATCGATAATTCACGGTCATCACCAACACTGGCCGATACGGCTGCGATATTTTCTTCAGTTCGCACTCTACGTAACGTGTTGGTGGTTTAATGTCCAACAATGTAAATTTGGTGCGAAATTTTTATACAATAGCCCGAATAGAAGCCTCAGTAGGTCGATTAAACTGACCATAAAATGGAAGAAGCGCGCGATGAACTTTCTTAACAGAGCACGCATTTTGGTAATAAAATTCAATAATTTGCAAGCGTTGTTCGTTTGTAAGATGATTCATGATTAAATTATAGACCAAACTGAAGATGTTTGACAGTGACACAAGATACAAAACGTGCGTGAGCTGTCAAAACTAGTGTTGCCAAAAAGATACTAGCAAAAAAATCACTCGTTATAACCTTACTTTATTACCGGAACTGCCTTTGAGCAAAACAAGTTGTTTAAGTTTATTTACGGGATATTTTTATGAAACACCCGTTTAAGGCTATATCTCGGGTATATATGGACCGAAATCGGAAATTTCCATTTTTCATATTTATATAACCTTAGTTTATTACCGGAACTGCCTTTGAGCAAAAAAAAGTTTTTTAGCTTCGCCTATACGACATTTTCATTAAAAATCCGATTTGGGCTATATCTCGGGTATATATGGACCGATATCGGAAATTTTCATTTTTCATTCTTATATAACCTTATTTTATTACCAGAACTGCTTTTAAGCAAAAAAAGTTGTTTAAGTTTGCTTACGCGACATTTTCATGAAAAACCCGTTTTAGGCTGTATCTCGGGTATATATGGACCGATATCGGAAATTTTCATTTTCCATATTTATATAACCTTACTTTATTACCGGAACTGCCTTTGAGCAAAAAAACGTTTTTTAGCTTCGCATATACGACATTTTTATTAAAAATCCGATTTGGGCTATATCTCGGGTATATATGGACCGATATCGGAAATTTTCATTTTCCATATTTTTATACCCTTCACAAAAATGTAAAGGGTATATATAAGTTTGTGATTCCGTTTGTAATTTCTACAGTTTTTTTTTTGCGACCCTATAAAGTATATATATTCTGAATCAGAATTAATGGAAAAGTCGATTAAGCGATGTCCGTCTGTCCATCTGTCCGTCTGTCCGTCTGTCCGCTGTTGAAATACCGTTTCTGAGAAAACCATTAGACTTAGAAACTTTTTTCTTTCACCATTCTTTTACCCCATCGATTCATGGGTTTGCTATTGAAATTCAGTAATATCGGTCCACGTATAGCTGAGATATATTCAAAATTCCGAAAAAAGCCATTTTTTTTTTGCAGTTTTGTATGAAAATTTTTGAAAACAAAAGTTGTTCGTTTTGCTTCAAACTTCACACACTTATTTAGCATGGTGACTAAAAGACAAAAAAATTTTTTTTCAGATATCGGTCCATATATACCCGAGATATAGCCCAAATCGGATTTTTAATGAAAATGTCGCATAGGTGAAGCTAAATAACTTTTTTTTTGCTCAAAAGCAGTTCTGGGTAATTATATAAGGTTACATAAATATGGAAAATGAAAATTTCCGATATCGGTCCATATATACCCGAGATATAGCCCAAACCTGGTTTTTCATGAAAATGTCGCGTAAGCGAACCTAAACAACTTTTTGGTACTCAAAAGCAGTTCTGGTAAGGAAATAGGGTCATATGAATATGAAAAATGAAAGTTTTCGATATCGGTCCATATATACCCGAGATAAAGCCTAGACCGGGGTTTTCATGAAAATGCCGCGTAAGCGAACTTAAACAACTTTTTTGTGGTCAAAAGCAGTTCTGGTATTGAAATTAGGTTACATAAATATGGAAAATGAAAATTTCCGATAGCGGTCCATATATACCCGAGATATAGCCTAGACCGGGGTTTTCATGAAAATGCCGCGTAAGCGAACTTAAACAACTTTTTTGTGGTCAAAAGCAGTTCTTGTATTGAAATTAGGTTACATAAATATGGAAAATGAAAATTTCCGATGTCGGTCCATATATACCCGAGATATAGCCCAAATCGGGTTTTTTATGAAAATGTCGCGTAAGCGAACTTAAACAACTTTTTTGTGCTCAAAAGCAGTTCTGGTAATGAAATAGGGTCATATAAATATGAAAAATGAAAATTTTCCATGTCGGTCCATATATACCCGAGATATAGCCCAAATCGGGTTTTTCATGAAAATGTCGCGTAAGCGAACTTAAACAACTTTTTTGTTCTCAAAATCAGTTCTGGTAATGAAATAGGGTCATATAAATATGAAAAATGAAAATTTTCGATATCGGTCCATATATACCCGAGATATAGCCCAAATCAGGTTTTTCATAAAAATGTCGCGCAAGCGAACTTAAACAACTTTTTTGTGCTCAAAGCAGTTCTGATAATGAAATTAGGTTACATAAATACGGAAAATGAAAATTTCCGATATCGGTCCATATATACCCGAGATATAGCCTAGACCGGGGTTTTCATGAAAATGCCGCGTAAGCGAACTTAAACAACTTTTTTGTGCTCAAAAGCAATTCTGGTAATGAAATTAGGTTACATAAATATGGAAAATGAAAATATCCGATATCGGTCCATATATACCCGAGATATAGCCTAGACCAGGGTTTTCATGAAACTGCCGCGTAAGCGAACTTAAACAACTTTTTTGTGCTCAAAAGCAGTTCTGGTAATGAAATTAGGTTACATAAATATGAAAAATGAAAACTTCCGATATCGGTCCATATATAACCGAGATATAGCCCAAATCGGGTTTTTCATGAAAATGTCGCGTAAGCGAACTTAAACAACTTTTTTGTGCTCAAAGCAGTTCTGGTAATGAAAAAGGGTTATATAAATATGAAAAATGAAAATTTTCGATGTCGGTCCATATACACCCGCGATATAGCCCAAATCGGGGTTTTCATGAAAATATCGCGTAAGCGAACTTAAACCGTTTTTTTTGTGCTCAAAAGCAGTTCTAGTAATAAAATAGGGTCATATAAATATGAAAAATAAAAATTTTCGATATCGGGCCATATATACCCGAGATATAGCATAGACCGGGGTTTTCATGAAAATGCAGCGTAAGCGAACTTAAACAACTTTTTGTGCTCAAAAGCAGCTCTGCTAATGAAATTAGGTTACATAAATATGGAAAATGAAAATTTCCGATATCGGTTCATATATACCCGGTGTATAGCCTAACAGGTTTTTTGATGAAAATGCCGACTAAACAACTTTTTTGTGCTCAGAAGCAGTTCTGGTAATGAAATAAGGTTATATAAATATGGAAAAAGAAAATATCCGATATCGGTCCATATATACTCGAGATATAGCCTGAACCGATTTTTCCAATAACATTTTTTTTTTTTGCTGAAAAGCAGTTCTTGTCATAAAAGAAGGTTACGAAAATAGAGAAAATTAAAATTTCTGATATCGGTCCAGATATACCCGAGATATAGCCTAAATCGGGTTTTTCATGAAAATATCGCGTAAGCGAACTTAAACAATTTGTTGTACTCAAAAGCAGTTCTGGTAATGATATAAGGTTATATAAATATGGAAAATTAAAATTTTCGATATCGGGCCATATATACCCGAGATATAGCCTGAACCGATTTTTTCCATTAAAAACATTTTTGTTTTTTTGCTGAAAAGCAATTCTCGTTATAAAAGAAGGTTACTAAAATACAGAAAATAGAAAATTTCCATATCGGTTCATATATAACCGAGCATATTTAGGTCACATTTTTAATATACTATACATATTCGTGACTATCGTGAAGGGTATTTTAGATTCGGCCCAGCCGAATATACTACACTCTTACTTGTTATAACCTAAGTTTATTACCAGAACGACTTTTAAGCAAAAAAAAGTTGTTTAGCGTCGCCTATGCGTCATTTTCATTAAAAGTCCGATTTGGGCTATATCTCGGGTATATATGAATCGATATCGGAAATTTTTATTTTCCAGATTTATATAACCTAAGTTTATTACCAGAACGACTTTTAAGCAAAAAAAGTTGTTTAGCTTCGCTTATGCGTCATTTTCATTAAAAGTCCGATTTGGGCTATATCTCGGGTATATATGGACCGATATCGGAAATTTTCATTTTCTATATTTTTTTAACCTTACTTTATTACCGGAGCTGCCTTTGAGCAAAAAAAAGTTTTTTAAGTTCGCTTATGTGGCATTTTCATGAAAAACCCGTTCAAGGCTATATCTCGGGTATATATGGACCCATATCGGAAATTTTCATTTTCCATATTTATATAACCTAATTTTATTACCAGAACTGCTTTTGAGCAAAAAAAGTTATTTAGCTGCGCCTATGCGACATTTTCATTAAAAATGCGATTTGGGCTATATCTCGGGTATATATGGACCGATATCGAAAATTTTCATTTTCCATATTTATGTAACCTAATTTCATTACCAGAATTGCTTTTGAGCACAAAAAAGTTGTTTAAGTTCGCTTACGCGGCATTTTCATGAACACCCCGGTCTAGGCTATATCTCGGGTATATATGGACCGATATCGGAAATTTTCATTTTCCATATTTATGTAACCTAATTTCATTATCAGAACTGCTTTGAGCACAAAAAAGTTGTTTAAGTTCGCTTGCGCGACATTTTTATGAAAACCCCGATTTGGGCTATATCTCGGGTATATATGGACCGATATCGGAAATTTTCATTTTTCATATTTATGTAACCTAATTTCATTACCAGAACTGCTTTTGAGCACAAAAAAGTTGTTTAAGTTCGCTTTCGCGGCATTTTCATGAAAACCCCGGTCTAGGCTATATCTCGGGTATATATGGACCGATATCGGAAATTTTCATTTTCCATATTTATGTAACCTAATTTCATTATCAGAACTGCTTTGAGCACAAAAAAGTTGTTTAAGTTCATTTGCGCGACATTTTTATGAAAAACCCGATTTGGGCTATATCTCGGGTATATATGGACCGATATCGATAAATACCCTTTACATTTTTGTGAAGGGTATAAAAACAATAATATATTGTATTAAATTGTAAAAACAATAAGAAATTATTAAAAAAAACAACGGGAAAATAAATTCCTCACATTTCATTTACTAAACAATAAAATCAATTTAAATATAACAAGTGCGGTGGCAGTGCATTGTTATTGTTGTTATTGTGCGTGAAGATTACCTACCCAGTAGGAAAAAAACTATACATTAAAGTTTTGTTTTCTGTATGAGTGATCCCATCAGAAATAATTCTGAAAAAGAGCCTAGCTCCACCAGCAAAAGTATATGGACTTCTGAAGAAGAATCTATAAAGCAATCATTGGACAATTTTCTTTCTACAAGAGATAAAATCCGCTCCCGTTCCGGCTCGCCTAACATAGATGTTACAACAGAAGATAAAAGATCTTCTACT
Organism: Thecocarcelia acutangulata; assembly: GCA_914767995.1. Classification (NCBI taxonomy): domain Eukaryota; kingdom Metazoa; phylum Arthropoda; class Insecta; order Diptera; family Tachinidae; genus Thecocarcelia; species Thecocarcelia acutangulata. Next base: position 52,872,036 of record OU612098.1, on the reverse strand, counting down.
CTAATTAATGCCAATAAACCAAAAACGCAAGTAGGCATGGATAGGTATATCACCATAACTAAACGTCAGCGAAGCCCTAAATCTCTAAAGATGACGACACTGCTAGACCAACCGACCAAAACAGATTTTCTATTCTACAAACGGATGAGCCAACAGGATCGTAAAAAAAAATCGTTTAAATCACCACCAATTTATTTAAGGGAATCTGCGTCCAATGAACTGGTAAGAAAAATTGTTTCAGTAATCGGAGAAAATACATTTAACGTTACCTCCATCAAGCACGGTAATATTAACGAAACTAAAATTCAGGTTAACCATGAAAATGACTATCGAAAACTGTCTGACGAATTTGAAAAAGAAAAGAAAGCTTTTTATACTTATCAGCTTAAAAGCGCTAAAGGTTTAGGGTTGAATTAGAGCCAGGAAGTGTGACTTTAAAGAAGAATGAAGTTCATCCAATATATAATATAAAATACCTTTTACATCGAAAAATAACCGTAGAGGAACTGCATAAGCGCTTAAGACCCTTACAGTGCCATAACTGCCAAGAATTTGGCCATACTAGGACCTATTGCAAGTTGCCTACAGTTTGTGTTGTGTGTGGAGAATTCCATGGTACAGCACAATGCAATAAGCCGAAATTCGACCCAAAAATTAAAAACTGCAGTAATTGCGGTGAAAACTACACAGCTAATATAGAGGTTGCTCCGTCTACACCCACCTCAAGCGCTCAATGAACAACAAACCAATAATTGCTTCTAAGCCACCACAGCAGACTCAAATTTTTTCTAATAATTCTTTTCCTCCGACAGGACTGTCAACCACCGACATAACCGTTCAAAATCAAATTTCTTATGCTAATGTGGTTAAGTCTACATTCGCAATCCCGAATCAACCATCTATATCTCAACCGCCCGATCAAAATTTCAGTAACCTTGAGGCAACAATACAGATCCTTATTCAAACTAGAAACACTTTTACGTCGTCAATGATGACGATGATGCAGGAAATGGTGAAAATGCAATCCCCCATTTTGCAGGTAATTTCGAGAAAATGATTTGGTTAAAAATATGTTTCTGGAACGCGAACGGCATCCGCCAACACAAAAATGAACTCGAATACTTCCTGATGGATAATCAGATCGATATAATGATGATTGCAGAAACTCACTTGACGCCAACAAGCTTCTTCAAAATTAATGGCTACGTACTATACGATACTAAAGACCCCCGTGGAAGAGCTTGTGGCGGTTCCGCAATCTTGATAAAATCTAGGATAAAGCATTTTTTGTTGAACGGCACATGTGAGGACTATCTTCAAGCAACTAATATCTGTGTGGAAAATTTTCATTACAAATTGGTTATCTCATCGATTTATTCGCCGCCTCGATTCTCAGTGACGGAATCACAATATTAATTTTTTTCACCTCATTAGGACCTCGTTTTATAGCAGCTGGAGATTACAACGCAAAACACACTTTTTGGGGCTCACGTTTAGTCACCCCGAAGGGTCGGGTGCTTTTTGATACAATTTCTAAAATGGGCTTAGACGTAATATCAAGCGGACATCCCACTTACTGGCCAACTGACCGACGAAAGATTCCTGATGTGATTGATTTTGGAGTGATAAAGCGGTTCCCTGTGGAATGGATGCAAGCTGAGCCTTCGTTAGACTTTTCATCGGATCATTCACCTACTATTATTTCAGTACGCTTTCCCCAGGAGGCTTGCTCCCCGATTAACAATTTGCATAGGAGTGAATTGGCTAAAATATAAAATATTTTTGAGTACCCATTGCACTGAGAATATTGTTTTAAGAACTCCTGAAGATATTAATGCGTCACTAAGCAACTTTAGCGAAAACCTTAAACAAGCCGCTGAACTTGCTTCTAGCGTTTATTTAACACGCAGAAACATTCAAAATAGAACATATTCTTCAGAAATCGAGCAACTTGTGTTAGAAAAAAGAAGACCTAGACGAGAGTGGCAACATCGCAGGTTTCCGCAACTAAAAACAAGGCTCGGTGAGTGCACAAATCAACTAAGAAATTTGCTTGGAACCCAAAAAACGGCTTCTCTACAAACGTATTTGGAAAGTCTGGATGGTACTCCTCAGTCCGACTATTCTTTATGGCGGGCGACTAAGGGTTTAAAAAGGCCAGTTAGAGGTAAGCCGCCCTTGCGAGAACCGTCTGGTGACTGGGCTAGAGATGACTCGGAAAAGGGTAATTTATTTGTTAACCATTTGAAAAACGTTTTTACCACAAATAGGTCTGATAATGTATATGAGTTGCCGCCTATCGTTAGTAGACCTCCTGTGCCTTTAGGATTCAATCTTGAAGAAGTTGGAAATGCTATTAATAATCTAAACCTTAAAAAAGCTCCAGGTATGGACAAAATCAGCAACAAAATGCTCGTAGAGCTTCCTCGAGTAGCTAAAAGAATTGTTCTTTTTATTTTTAATGCTATTTTACGATTTGAGTATTACCCTGCAGAGTGGAAGGTGTCCACGAAAGGATCACACGAAAGTAGAATCATACCGTCCAAAAAGTCTACTGACAACAATTTCAGAACTTTTCGAAAAATTGCTAAAGGCAAAGTTGGATCCAATGCTTAATAAGGTGGAATGTATTCCTAATCACCAATTTGGTTTTAGAGCGAAACATGGCACCATTGAGCAAACACACAGGTTAGTTAACGTCATAAGAAAGGCATTTGAAGATAAAAAATATTGCTCTGCCTTATTCATCGACGTCTCACAAGCTTTTGATAAAGTGTGACACGATGGCTTAATGCATAAAATAAAGTTTAACTTACCTGCAAACGTACATAACCTTTTGGAAAGCTATTTATATTGTCGCCAATTTATAATAAAAGAAGGCGAATTCATAAGCCCCGCTCAGCCTATTGAAGCTGGAGTTCCCCAAGGCAGCATATTAGGGCCTATCTTATATTTGATCGACGCATCTGACATGCCGATAAGCACCAACATTCACACTTCAACATTTGCAGATGATACAGCATTCCTTAACATACATAGTAACCAACAGCAAGCATCAATAAACTTACAGGAACATATCGACAAACTAGAGAAATGGCTCAAGCTTTGGAAAATCAAGGTTAATGAACAAAAGTGTGCCCATGTTACATTCGCACTGCGTCTAGGAACATGCTCACCCATTACTATTAACAATAAAGTAATACCTCAACACACTCCTCATCTTGACCGTAGACTAACATGGAAGTCGCACATCGAGGCAAAAGTAACGCAGATGAAATTGAAAGCAGTACAAATTAACTGGCCAATAGACAGAAATTCGACCTTGAAGCTTGATTGTAAACTTTTGCTGTACAACTCGATTCTAAAGCCAATATGGTGCTATGGAATTCAATTATGTGGCACAGCCTCGGCATCCAACATTGAAAAAATTCAAAGAAGTCAAAATAGAATTCTCCGTCGAATTACAGATGCTCCATGGTACGTTAAAAACTAACGAATCCACGCAGATCTGAACGTACCTTTTGTGAAATCTGAATTTGTGGAGTACGCGACAAGATATATTAACAAACTTGAATTCCATCCAAATCCTCTTGCAGCTAATATTCTTAATTTTGGAGGTCATACTCGTCTGAGAAGGAGGGATACTTTGGCCACCATTAGAGCTCTAAACAGATGACTGAATTCTGAAATAATATTCGCATAAAAATAAATTTTTGTCCAGCACTGGCAGGACTTTAATCAGAATTTTTTTTTTTAGTATTAAGAATTGAATACTTAATGTCATTACATTTCTAATGTAGATTCAATAAATAAAATAATGAAGTTCAAAAAAAAAAAAAAAAGTTGTTTGTTTTGCTTCAAAGTTCACACACTTATTAAGCACGGTGACTAAAAAACAAAAAAATTATTTTTCAGATATCGGTCCATATATACCCGAGATATAGCCCAAAACGGATTTTTAATGAAAATGTCGCATAGGCGAAGCTAAACAACTTTTTTTTTGCTTAAAAGTAGTTCTGGTAATAAAATAAGGTTATAAAATATGGAAAATGAAAATTTCCAATATCGGTCCATATATACCCGAGACATAGCCTAAACCGGGTTTTTCATTAAAATGCCGCGTAAGCGAACTTAAACATCTTTTTTTTGCTTAAAAACAGTTCTGGTAATGAAATAAAGTTAGATAAATATGGAAAATGGAAATTCCCGATATCGGTCCATATATACCCGAGATATAGCCTAAACAGCGGTTTGCATGAAAATGTCGCGTAAGTGAACTTAAACATCTTTTTTTGCTTAAAAACAGTTCTGGTAAGGAAATAAGGTAATATTAATATGGAAAACGGAAATTTTCGATATCGGTCAATATATACCCGAGATATAGCCTTAACCGGGGTTTTCATGAAAATGCCGCGTAAGCGAACTTATACAACGTTTTTTCATTAAAAGCAGTTCTGGTAATAAAATAAGGTTAGATAAATATGGAAAATGAAAGTTTTCGATATCGATTCATATATACCCCAGATATACTCTGAACCGGGTTTTTCATGAAAATGTCCCGTAAGTAAACTTAAACCACTTTTTTTGCTCAAAGGTAGTTTCGGTAATAAAGTAAGGTTATATAAATATGGAAAATGAAAATTTCCTATATCGGTCCATATATACCCCAGATATATCCTGAACCGGGTTTTTCATGAAAATGCCGCGTAAACGAACTTAAACAACTTTTTTTTTGCTTAGAAGCAGTCCTGGTAATGAAATAAGGTTATATAAATATGGAAAAGGAAAATTTCCGATATAGGTCCATATATACCCGAGATATAGCCTAAACCGCGGTTTTCATGAAAATGTCGCGTAAGAGGAAATAAGGATATTTCTAAAAACTTCTGAGTTTTTAGAAAGTATTGGTAAAAGTCTATTGAATTGTTGAGTATAAGCAACGGCAAATGCATTTAGACTATAACTTTCAATATCGTTTTATAAGAAATTAGTTAAATTTTTTTGAAGATAAAAATGGAGTTACTTTTAATTAATATTATTCATTATTGAAATAACCATCCATAACGTTAATGTTTCTTATTACCATATTGTGGAAATTATTATTTCATATCAAAGATTTTAATGAACTGTCATTATTATAAATTAAAACAGCATATTTAGTTCAAATTTGTAATATGTACGATACATTTACGTGACTATTGTGGAGGGTATTTTAGATTCGGCCCAACCGAATTCACCACACTCTTACTTGTTAGCAATTACATTTGAGAATCTGGAGAAATTGGTGACTTACCTCTATAAATCGCAGTATGGTTACCTCCACAGGTACTGCATTTTTTCACACTCGCATCGGCCTTTGATTTGTTGCACTGAGATGTACCGTGAAGTTCGCCCCATACAACACAAATAGCAGGTAACTTCCAGTAGACCTTAGTGTGGCCACGTTCTTGGCAGTTTAGGCACTGAATGGGCTCTAGACGCTTATGTGGCTCCTCAACGATAACTTTACGATGCAAAAGAAATTTGAGGTTATATATTGGATGAATTTCATTCTTTTTTAGGACAATATTCCCTGCTTTTAATTCAACCCTAAACATGGATTGAGAGATCTTTTCACGGTTCCTGATGTTTACAACGTGTTTTATTTTAAACGCTTTGTCATCCAAACCAGTTTTGACATCATTAGTATCTATGCAAGGGTCAATACCTTTAATAACGACCTGAAGACATTTAGCACTTTTAAGCTGATAGGTGTAAGAAAATCTTTTCTCTTTTTCTAAACATCAGACAATTTTCTGCAATCATTTACATGGTTTACGTGGATTTTGGTTTCACTGATGCTGCACTGCTTAACTGATGCGACGTTGAAAATATCTTTACCGGTTGCCGTAATAAGTTGTTTTACCAGCTCACTAGAAGCAGGCTCTCGCAAATATTTTGGTGGCGGTTTAAATGTTTATTTTTATGTAGTTGGCTCATCAGTAAACCTATTACTTTCCGTTGCCGTAGCGGTATTATCGTATTTAGATATTTTTGATTGTGATGATATTTGCGCGGATTTAGGGCTTCGCTAACGTTTAACCATGGTTATGTACCTATCCATACCTACTTGCGTTTTCGGTTTATAAGCAATAAATAAACTGGAATTTGGGTTGTCTTTTATGGTAATGATAATATTTGGCGAACACGAATGCGGGCGTTTCCTATCTCTTAGAGACAGGAGATTATCCAAACATTTTTCATAGACTCTTCCTCAGAAATACAGAGGTTTTTTTTAGTGGAACTAAGCTCTTTCTCAGAATTGCGTCTGCTAGGTACACTCATAATTTTTTTTTTTTTTTGCTATTTACTTTAAAAAGAATATAAAAATAAATGTCACAGTATTTTCCTTTTTATGAAATCACTTTTTCCACTTATTCTGGTTTTCTATAGGGTGTTTTTTTAAGCTAGATAGAACTTTAAATTGTAAAAAGTAACACAAAAAATTAAATTTTGATGAAACATTTTTTTTATTTGTTTCAGTATACTCTGACAAATCATCATGAATAGACTCACGCTTGAACAACGCTACGAAATTATCCAAATTTACTTTGAAAATCAGACCCGTTGTTTTATCGCAAAATTGTGTTCAGCGATGAGGCGCATTTTTGGCTTAACGGGTTTGTTAATAAGCAAAATTGCCGCATATGGAGTGAGACCAATCCACAAGAGACCCTACAGACTCCATTATATCCAGAAAAATGCACTGTTTGGTGCGGTTTTCATGCTGGTGGCATCATCGGACCTTTTTTCTTCAAAAATGAGGCCGGAGCCCGCGTTACGGTCAATGGAGATCGTTACCGCACCATGATCAATGATTTTTTGTTTGAAAATATGGATGACATTGATCCGGAGGAGATGTGGTTTCAACAGGATGGCGCTACGTGCCATACGGCGAACGCAACCATCGACTTACTGAAATCAAAATTTGGCGATAAGTTGATTTCGAGAAATGGACCTGTCAATTGGCCTCCAAGGTCGTGCGATTTGACACCTCTCGATTATTTCCTGTGGGGCTACGTGAAGTCACTGGTTTATGCTGATAAACCAGCAACAATTGACGCCTTGGAGGCCAGCATTGTTCGTGTTGTTCGTGACATACGGCCAGCAGTGCTCGAAAAAGTGGCCCAAAATTGGACGTCCAGAATGCGCTTCGTCAAGAACAGCCGCGGTGCCCATATGCCCGAAATCATTTTCAAATGTTAATGTCACGTATTGATCTTTCGAATAAAAAAAAATTTTGATTACAATTTAATTTTTTGTGTTATTTTTTACAATTTCAAGTTCTATCGGGCTTAAAAAAACACCCTCTACTTATACTGGTTTTGTTTTATAACACTTCAATCAAAAACAAACACGTCCGTTCACTATCGAAGCTAGCAGAATTGCTGAATTTTGCGTTAGGTCACCTAGGTATTAGAGAAACAGCTATTAAACTAAAACAGAAATACATATGGAAAACATGATGCATGAGACACGAAATAAATTACAAAATATGCAAAGCGCACACACAAAGCAAAAAATTAATTAAAACTGATACACCACATGGTACTAGCTTTGAGGTAATAATTTCGAATAATTTCAGATACGTATTGTCACGCTCTTGCCTATAAAAACGCGTTTGTGGATTCTTCAAATGCCTCACACATTTGTTCGTTACACAGTACTTTAATAATTCACGACTTTACACTTGATGCCACTGTGTACCAAAACGCTGGACCCACTACTTTCTAACTTATGACTGCCTTGCAAAGAGCTTAAAAATATGCTAACTCGTTGCCGCCAACCTACCTGCTATTTATACTTCATTCTCCTCTTCTACAATTGTCACGAGCTTTGTAATCACTCATAGACTCAAATGTACAAATATAATTTTCATGCACATGCAAATTCACACATATGCCTACGAACAATAAGCAAGTTACAATAATAAAATGAAATACCTAGAATACAAAAATAAAAACATCATTTATAGTTGATTAACTTGGAAATTGCGTACTTTAAATCATGTATATTTGTTTGTTTGTGTATTATGATCTTAGTTTTACCTTGATTGTCTGAATGTGAAGAAGATCAACAGCTGCACATTGGGTTAGATGTGATAACAAATTCTTAACACACACAAAACACCTCTCCCTCTAGTCGTTCTAAGTGGACCACTTTCATCTTGACTCGAACACTATTGGTCTTCTCTATCCTGTAGACCACATCGTTAATTCTTTTAATCAACTTATACCGCCCTTCCCAATGAGTTTGCAGTATGCCAGCAACAACTTGGAATGAAGCGGTGTTGTTCGGTTTTTCTTATGCCATAGAGCTCACACATTTCTTTGAAAATAGCAGATTCAAAATTCCTTCCCTGATCGGAGTGTGGCTCTATTGGTACGCCATATCGGCATATCTAGTTGTTGACAAACACATTAAATACGGTTTGAGCCTCTTCGTTCAGTATGGGGTATACTTGTGGCCATTTGCTGAAGTAATTTATGACTACAAGAACGTAGCGACTACCGGCAACACTGACTAGGAACGGACCTGCCTTATCCATAGCAATTCGTTCAAATGGTGCTCCTGAATGTTATTTCTGCATTAGTATTATTATTATACATACTTTCTTTTTTATATAACTAGCACATAATTATATATCCAGGTAGTACTTGAAATACATATTGACCATAAATCTTTACAAAATACATTTATTTATTGTAATAAATTGAAAAATTATAAATAGCCTGTTTTCTATGTTTCCCAGCTATCTATATGTCGACATTTCATAGGAACTACCCTAATCATCAGTAGACTTTGGAAATTTTTAATAGATATTCTCAAACATTCAACTTTATATCCCAACAATCTAAATAAATTGTTAAGAATTTAAAAAGAAAAATGCTCTAATAATACCTGTCAAAACACAAAAAACGAATAATATGTTGTATTAAATTGTAAAAACAATAACAAATTAATTTAAAAAACAACGGGAAAATAAATTCCTCACATTTCATTAACTAAACAATAAAATCAATTTCAATATGACAAGTGCGGTGGCATTGCATTGTTATTGTTGTTATTGTGCGTGAAGATTAACTACCCAGTTGGAAAAAAGTTAAAGTTTTGTTTTCTTGAGCGGACGTAATAGTTTTTGATCGGAAAGTAATAAAATAAAACCGTAATAGGTAAAAAGAGTGATCCTAAATAAAAGAAATATTTTGACATTTTTTTTTTTTAATTAATTTTTTTTTTTTTTTTTGTTAATAAAAAAAAATTGCATGAGTGTACCTAGCAGATGCAATTCTGAGAAAGAGCTTAGCTCAACTAGTAGAAACATTTGGATTTCTGAACAGGAATCTTTACAAAAATCGTTAGAAAATTTTCTTTCTACAAGAGAAAGAAACCGCACGCGTTCGTATATTTGACGAACAATATTTGCCACATCTGAAGAATAAACATTTTCTAGTTCACCTAGCACCAATATGCCGAAAACCCAAGTAGGCATGGATAAATACATCACCGTTGTGAAACGGCAACGAAGCCCTACGTCTGCCCAATTATCATCTAAAGATGAGGACCCCGGTAAGCCTTCTGATAATAATAGATTTGCTATTCTTCAAACGGATGAGCCAACAACTTCAAAAAAATCGTTTAAACCTCCTCCAATTTATTTGAGAGAGCCTACATCTAAGGAACTGGTAAGCAAACTTATTACCGTAATAGGTGAAAATACCTTTAGCGTAACATCTGTGCAGCATGGAAATATTAAAGAAACAAAAATTCAGGTAATTCATGAAAATAATTACCGCAAATTGACGGACGACTTGGAGAAAGAAAATAGAGCTTTTTACACCTATCAGCTTAAAAGTGCGAAAGGCCTTCAAGTTGTTGTTAAAGGCATTGATTCTGCCGTAGATCCTAATGACGTTAAGACTGGTTTGAAGCAGAAAGGGTTTAAAATTAATAATGTTTTTAACATCAGAAACCGAGAAAAGATACCTCAGCCCATGTTTAGGGTGGAACTAGAACCTGGAGATGTCACCTTAAAGAAGAATGAGGTTCATCCAATATATAATGTTAAATACCTTCTACACCGGAAAGTTACTGTAGAGGAGCCTCATAAGCGCTCAGGACTCGTTCAGTGCATGAACTGCCAGGAGTATGGCCACACTAAGTCATATTGTAAATTGCGCACTGTCTGTGTTGTGTGTGCACCAAATCAAAAACTGACACAAATGTAAAAAAATGTAGTAATTGTGGAGGCAATCATACTGCTAATTACAGGGGTTGCCCCGTTTATACCCACTTCAAACGCTCAATGTCAAATAAATCATTAACTTTTCCCAAGCCGTCCCAGCAATCGCAATTCATTTCAAGTAACAATTTTCCTCAAGCAGGTCTGTCAACAACCCAAATAAATGTTCCAAGCTCTAACCAAGTTTCTTATACCAATGTGGTTAAGACTAATATACCAAACGCGAATCAGAAGTCCAAGTCTCAACAGACCGACCCATATTTTAGCAACCTTGAAGCCACATTGCAGACTTTGGTTCAATCAATAAACACTTTTACGGCTTCTATGACCACCATGATGCAGGAAATGCTAAAAATGCAATCAACTATTTTACAGGCTATTTTAAAAAAAAAATTTATTTAAAAATATGTTTCTGGAAGCAAACGGCATAGGCCAACATAAAATTGAACTTGAACACTTCCTGAGGGAAAGGCAAATCGATGTTATGTTGATCGCTGAAACTCACCTGACGTCAAGAAGTTATTTCAGGATAAATGGCTATAAATTATATGACACTAAAGATCCACGTGGAAGATCTTGTGGAGGTTCGGCTATTCTAATTAAAAATAGAATTAAACATTACTTGTTAAATGAGACATGTGAAGAATATATTTAAGCAACAAGTATTTGTATTGAACACATTCACAGTAAATTGGTAATTTCATCAATTCATTCCCCGCCTCGGCTTTCAGTTACAGGAAACCATTACTCAAATTTTTTTACTTCTCTTGGATCCCGATTTATAGCTGCTGGTGACTATAATGCTAAACACACATTTTGGGGCTCAAGATTAATCTCCCGGAAGGGTCGTGTGCTTTTTGATACTATATCAAAATTGGGTTTTGATGTAATCTCCAGCGGGTGTCCCACCTATTGGCCATCTGACCAGCGAAAGTTCCCAGATGTTATTGACTTTGGAATCGTAAAAAACGTCCCCTTAGAATGGATGCATGTGGAGCCTTTATTAGATTTGTCCTCCGATCACTCACGTACTATGGTCTCTATATGTTTCCCCCAGAACATTGGACCCCCATTTAACGACATAGGAGTACTCCAGTCTAGAGTGAATTGGCTAAAATATAAAAAATATTTGAGTACTCATTGTACGGAAAATATATCTTTGAGAACTCAAGAGTATATTGATGGGTCAATTAATGATTTTTCCCAAAATATTATAAAAGCCGTGTAACATGCTACCACTACAAATTTTAGCAATATGAATAGCAGAACTTGTTCTTCTGAAATCGAACACCTTGTCTAATAAAAAAGAAGAATCAGAAGAGAATGGCAACTTCGCAGGTCTCCTCAGCTTAAAGCTAGGATTCGAGAATGCGTAAGTCAACTAAAAAATTTGCTTGAAGTCCAAAGAGTGGCTTCCCTCACAACCTATTTGGAAAGCCTCGATGGTAGTCCTCAATCCGATTATTCTTTGTGGAAAGCAGCAAGAGGGTTAAAGAGACCCATTAGATCTAAGCCACCCTTGCGTACTCCAACTGGGGACTGGGCCAGAACTGACTCCGAAAAGGGAATGCTGTACGCTAACCACTTGAAAAACGTGTTTGCCATTGACGGACTGAATGATGAAGCTGATATGCCGCCATATGCCGCTAGACCTCCCGTACCTTTTAGACTTCGTTTTAAAGATGTCGATAATGCTATTAGTAACTTAAACCCGAGAAAAGCTCCAGGTATTGATAAAATTACCAACAAAAGGCTTATGCGGGTAACTGCAGTAGCCAGAAGACTCGTCCTTTTTATTTTTAATGCTATTTTACGTCTCGAGTACTTCCCTACTGAGTGGAAGGTGTCTGTCATTACTATGATACCCAAACCAGGAAAGGATCCTACAAAAGTTGAGTCATATAGGCCGATAAGTCTATTGCCAACAATTTCAAAACTGTTCGAGAAATTGCTAATAACGAGGTTGACCCCAATCTTGAATGAAGTAGGATGTATTCCTAACCATCAATTCAGTTTTAGGACTAAGCACAGTACTATAGAACAGACACACAGGCTGGTGAATGTTATCAGAAACGCGTTCGAAGATAAAAAATATTGCTCAGCTCTATTTATTGCCGTTTCCAAAGCTTTTGACAAAGTGTGGCACAAAGGCTTAACTCATAAAATAAAATTAAACCTGCCTGCAAACACGCACAAGCTGTTAGAGAGCTACTTATATGACCGAAAATTCGTCGTTAAGGAAGGTGACTTCAAAAGCTCGGCTCAGCCAATCGAAGCTGGAGTGCCCCAGGGTGGCATATTGGGCCCAACTTTATATTTGATTTATGCTTCAGACATGCCAACGAGCTGCAAAATTCACACTTCAACTTTTGCAGATGATACAGCATTCATCAGTGTCCATGAAGACTATAAATTAGCATCACAAAATTTGCCAGAACATATTCTTATATTGGAGAAATGGCTGAAACTTTGGAAAATCAAAGTAAATGAACAAAAATGTACCCATTTTACATTCACACTACGTAGAAAAACTTGTTCCGCTATTAAAATCGACAACTACAGTATTCCGCAGCACAGTGAAGTCAAATACCTTGGTATTCAGCTCGACCGTAGGCTCACGTGGAAGTCTCACATTGACGCTAAAGTCACCCAGATGAAATTAAAAGCGGTGCAACTAAATTGGCTCATCGGCAGAAATTCTATCCTGAAGTTAGATTGTAAACTTTTGTTGTATAACGCAATCCTAAAGCCAATATGGAGCTATGGAATTCAATTGTGGGGTACCGCCTCTGCATCTAACATTGAGAAAATTCAAAAGCGCCAGAATAAAATTCTCCGTATAATTACTGCAGCTCCATGGTATGTTAAAAACTCTCGAATTCACAAAGATCTAGGTGTACCCTTAGTGAAAGATGAATTTTCAAAACACGCGATAAGGTACATTAACAGACTGGAGTCTCATCCGAATCCACTCACACGTAGCATCCTTAACTTTGGTGGCTCGACTGAGAAGGATGGACACCCTTGCAACCATCAGAGTGTTGGAAAGGTGATTTACCAACAAAATAAACGCAAAAAACAACTTGTCGTCCAGCATTGGCTGGACCTAAGTAAATAAAATTTTTCAATATTAATTAATTTTTTTTCTATATTAATTAATGAATTTTTAGTTTTAAGATTTGTATACTTATTGTTAGTTCTTTTAGAAGATACAATAAATAATTGAATTATAAAAAAAAAATTTATACACGTCTCTAACATTTCTTTACACCTTTCAAACAAATGAACAACCGTTGGTTGCTACGATTTGCTTTTTGAAAGTATCGAAAAGCAGATAACAAAAATTCAAACAATGGAGTTTTTTATTCGCTATTTTTAGCTTCTACCATTTATACCAATAAAAAATTATAAATAGCCTATATGTACAACGTAAAATATTTTGGTGCTTTTAAATTTGGATCTGTTTTACATAATTATTATAACTCTTGAAAAGTTAGATGAAGATCCACTTTTTTATCGAAGAATTGTGTTCAGCGACGAGGCTCATTTCTGGTTGAATGGATACGTGAACAAGCAAAACTGCCGTATTTGGAGTGAAAAGCAGCCAGAAGCATTGCAAGAGCTACCGATGCATCCACAAAAACAACCGTTTGGTGCGGATTATGGGCTGGCGGCATCATTGGGCCGTATTTCTTCAAAGATGATGCGAATCACAACGTTACTGTGAATGGTGAGCGCTACCGTGCGACGATAACAAACTTTTTTTTGCCCAAAATGGAAGAGCTTGACTTGCATGACATGTGGTTTCAACAAGACGGTGCCACATGCCACACAGCACGCGAAACAATGGACCAATTGAGAGGCGAGTTCGGTGAACAGTTTATTTCACGCTTGGGACCAGTCAATTGGCCGCCCAGATCGTGCGATTTAACGCCTCTAGACTATTTTTTGTGGGGCTATGTTAAGGCTAATGTCTATAGCGACAAGCCCGCTTCGATTGACGCACTGGAAGCCAACATTGCCAACATTATTCGTGAGATACCGGCCGAAATGTTGGGAAGAGTATGCCAAAATTGGACTAAGCGGATGAACCAATTGAGGCGCAGCCGCGCCCAACATTTGCATGAAATAATCTTCAAACATTAAATTGTATCGACCCAACTATCGATCCAAATAAATATTTCATGCATTTTTCTGAATTTTATGTGTGTTTTTTTTTTTTAATTTCCGATAGTTCTTATAAAATTACCCATTATTAGCTTGTAAAGATTTTCAAACGCCGGTACGTCTACCGCCTGCGACGAAGACTTCACCTGCCGCCGTGTAAAGTTTTTTGTTGGCAAATCTCTCTGCTGAACAAATAAAAAAATATGAACAGCTGTTTTCTTTTCTACCCAAATTTTTGGTTCATATCAAGTGCGATGGTGTGAATGCAAAATCTAATTTACGTTAGACAGTCGCAAGAAATGTGTTTAGACTTTTAGCTCACAAAATCGAATGAAAGTATTTATACTTGTATAATAATCTGATCGGGCCTTTACGAGTATCACTTTCACTTTTATTTCGTTAGTTATGCATGTGATGCTTTCGCTCCATAACAAGTAGTTGTTTGTTGGGTGACTCATTAAAATATCCAGTTTTCATTAAAGGAAATCAGGGTAGGAATAATGCTCGAATTAAATTCGTTGGCGAACGAATTTAATACGAACGAATTTAATTTTTCATATTTCAAAGAATTATTCTTTTTAGTTCGCGTATTTTATCCATAAAATTTGTGAGCTAAATTAAAAAGGCAAAGAAGCGAATTTAAAAATAAAACTCGACAGAGACTTGTTTAATGAAATAAATATCATAGTTCATATAAATTAAAAATCATCAATTGAGAAAAAATTATCAAAATACATTTTGGTTCAAAAATCATCAAAAAT
The DNA here is from genome assembly GCA_914767995.1 of Thecocarcelia acutangulata. Lineage (NCBI taxonomy): Eukaryota > Metazoa > Arthropoda > Insecta > Diptera > Tachinidae > Thecocarcelia > Thecocarcelia acutangulata. Next base: position 52,856,826 of record OU612098.1, on the reverse strand, counting down.
TTTTTTTTAAATTATAATTTTGGCAACATTCAAAACAAAAACAACTCTCATCATGCTCAGTTATGTGTTTTAAAAAAATTTTCTTTCTCTATTCTTCTTGTTTGTAAAGTTGTGCTGACGAATTTTATTTTTAAATTCGCGAATTCAATTTTTCAATTCGCGAGCACAATTTTACTTTAAATTCGGGAATTTTTTCATTCTGCTCGCAAACGAATTTATTTTTTTCGTTCGCGAAAACAATGAAAAAATTCGCGAATTTAAAATTAAATTCTTTAAGCAAATTTTATTTTTAAATTCGGGAATACAAATTTAAAAACGAGCGAATCAAATAAAATTTAATTCGCGAGCACAAATTTTTTCTACCCTGAAGGAAATACTTGTTTCGCCGAACGAATGTTTTATTTACTACCTACCAACTATCCACAATATTTATTTTTCCTGTTTTATTAAATTTAAGATATGTAAAATAAAATATGTATCTAAAATCAAAGAGGTACTTTTTTATGAGATTGAAAGGCAAAAGAGTATTTGTATATTTTAGTTATATTTTGTATTTGAAATATGCAGCTTAAAAGTATTTTGTATTTGAAATACATAAATTGAAAGTATTTTCTATTTGAAATATACACTGGGGGTCGATTCTGGTTCTGTGTAATCGTGAAATGAAAAAACACTTTTCATTTTCGTTTTCATAGCAACTTTTCACAATATCATTTCACTTTTTCACAAATTGCGATTCCCGTTTATTTAATAAAAACGTGTTTCAATCCACTGTAGTCGTGAAACTGTTATACCCATGTTGTTAATATAGAGGGTGTTTTTTTAAGCCCGATAGAACTTGAAATTGTAAAAAATAACACAAAAAATTAAATTGTAATCAAAATTTTTTTTTATTCGAAAGATCAATACGTGACATTAACATTTGAAAATGATTTCGGGCATATGGGCACCGCGGCTGTTCTTGACGAAGCGCATTCTGGACGTCCAATTTTGGGCCACTTTTTCGAGCACTGCTGGCCGTATGTCACGAACAATGCTGGCCTCCAAGGCGTCAATTGTTGCTGGTTTATCAGCATAAACCAGTGACTTCACGTAGCCCCACAGGAAATAATCGAGAGGTGTCAAATCGCACGACCTTGGAGGCCAATTGACAGGTCCATTTCTCGAAATCAACTTATCGCCAAATTTTGATTTCAGTAAGTCGATGGTTGCGTTCGCCGTATGGCACGTAGCGCCATCCTGTTGAAACCACATCTCCTCCGGATCAATGTCATCCATATTTTCAAACAAAAAATCATTGATCATGGTGCGGTAACGATCTCCATTGACCGTAACGCGAGCTCCGGCCTCATTTTTGAAGAAATAAGGTCCGATGATGCCACCAGCATGAAAACCGCACCAAACAGTGCATTTTTCTGGATGTAATGGAGTCTGTAGGGTCTCTTGTGGATTGGTCTCACTCCATATGCGGCAATTTTGCTTATTAACAAACCCGTTAAGCCAAAAATGCGCCTCATCGCTGAACACAATTTTGCGATAAAACAACGGGTCTGATTTTCAAAGTAAATTTGGATAATTTCGTAGCGTTGTTCAAGCGTGAGTCTATTCATGATGATTTGTCAGAGTATACTGAAACAAATAAAAAAAATGTTTCATCAAAATTTAATTTTTTGTGTTACTTTTTACAATTTAAAGTTCTATCTAGCTTAAAAAAACACCCTTTACATATGTCAAACATATATGTCAAACAAAAACATCAACCCTTAGCAAAATTGAAACGACAATACGAGCAAGCCGTTGTTTAGTTGTGTGAGCCGGTGCGCCAAACGCATCCATTCTTGCTTAAATTATTAACTGCCGTATTAATAAAACTTATTGTATTTTTTTTTAACGAACGAACTTGTGTGTTACATTTTTCGGAAAGTTAAAGGATAAAGTTGAATAGGTGGTTCTGCAAATCACAATATTTTGTCATTTATGCTCTTCTAAAATTTACTGATATTTTTATTTTCAGGTTACATTTTTTATTCGTGGTATTATTTGCAAAATAAGGTTAATTTCTTCAAATAAGTATGAAAGGTAAAATAAATTAAACAAGATCACAAAATAATACAAGAAGTCCTGCAACAAAATAAGCGTATATAGGTTTTTCTTAATTTAGTGAATTATTTCGTATAAAATAAATAATTCACTTAAATAATTGTTTGATTATAATCAATAGGAAACATATTAAGTTATTTATTAATGTAATAAATTGTGAAATTTATAAGAAAATACGTGCAAAAATAGGATGTGGTTTCTAATTGATTACAAGTTAGCTTACCGGATTGAAATTACAAAAATCAGAAATATTTTGTGATTTCAAATCACTTTCACAAAAAATGATCCGTAGAACAGCCCTCATTGCCTAGAGTTTTTTTTTTCATATAAGTGTTTAATACACATAATAGGTGTGTTTCTTTACTCTACTTTGGGATCCCGCGGGATCCCAATTTGCACGAAAAGCGTTCCCGTACTTTAAAATTGGGCAAATGAGAGCGCTTTTGAGAGAATAGTATGCTTCCTCTTCTTGCACTAAACAGCCCGTACTTTTTCTTCGGGCTAGTTTGGGCAAGTAATTAAGCAATCAGCTGTTCGAAAAATAAACAATAGCAAAGAAACAAAGTTCATTTGAATCAACTCGTATACAAATCATTTCAGTGTTTTTATATAAAAATTAAATACACAGGAATGTACAAAAGACCTTAAAAGCTAAAAAGTGAAAAATATCACAGTATTTTTTCGTAAAACTAAGTGACAATTTTTTTTTGCCATATCAAAACACAGCATATGTTTCTTTTTGGGCTAGAAATTTGGCTTTTTGCGTTCCTGTACTTTAGGTAAATTTTATCTGTATTTGAGAGTAACTCATGCATGCTCTCTTTTGCCCGAAACTTGCCCGGAAAGTAAAGAAACACACCTAATATAAGTTTTATGAATACGGCAGCAAAATTCTCTCTTAAAAAGTAATTAAAAACTAATTTTCCATATTAAAAATGCACACATACTGCTATGATGTACGTATGTAAATATACACATATATACATACATATGTATGCATGTACAATTAATGTATTAAATACTTTCTATTATTATACGATGATCGAGTCCTTGTTTAGCTTCGATAGTGAACGGACGTGTTTGTTTTTGATCGCAAAGTAAAAAAAAAAAAATAAAACGGGATTAAGTAAAAACCGTAATAGGTGAACAGAGTGATTTTTATTAAAAGAAAAACTTTGTGACATTTTTTTTATTACCGTTTTAAATTTGTAAATAAAAAAAATAGAATCAATTAATTGCATGAGTGTACCTATCAGAAAAACCCTTTGGATTTCTGAGGAGGAATCTGTGAAAAAATTATTGGAAAATCTTCTGTCTCTTAGAGATAGGAAACGCCCGCGATCGTGTTCGCCAAATATAGTTGTTACAACTGAAGACAAACCATCCTCCAGTTAAATTCGGCAACGGATGGTAATAGATTTGTTATACTCCAAACAGATGAGCCAACAACATCTAAGAAAACATTTAAACCGCCACCAATTTATTTGAGAGAGCCTACTTCTAGTGAGCTGGTAAAACAACTTATTACGGCAATCGGCAAAGACACCTTCAACGTTACATCAGTAAAGCATGGCAGCATAACATTGTGGAGAAAGAGAAAAGATCTTTTTACACCTATCAACTTAAAAGTGCCAAAGGCCTTCAGGTAGTTATTAAAGGTGTTGACCCTTGTGTAGATACGGATGACATTAAGACTGGACTGGAAGAAAAAGGATTAAAATAAAAAATGTTGTTAATATTAGGAACCGTGAAGGGATCCCTCAACCCATGTTTAGGGTTGAACTAGAACCCAGGGATGTTGTCCTAAAAAAAGGTGAAATTCATCCAATTTATAACCTTAAATTTCTTTTGCATCGTAAGGTTACCGTTGAGGAGCCACATAAGCGTCTAGGACCCGTTCAATGCCTTAACTGCCAAGAATTTGGCCATACTAAGGCCTATTGTAAGTTGCCCGCAGTTTGCGTTGTGTGTGGTGAACTTCACGGCACAACTCAGTGCAATAAGCCAAAGGCCGACACAAGTGTTAAAAAGTGCAGTAACTGTGGGGGTAATCATACTGCAAATTACAGGGGCTGTCCTGTCTACAATCACTTTAAGCGGTCAATGACAAACAGGCCATCAATACCCATTAACCAACCCCTGCAGTCAAATATAATTTCTAAAAGTAGTTTTCCCCAGATGAGTCAGTCGGCCAGCCATATAATCGTGCAAACCCCCAAAGAAGTTTCTTATGCAAATAAGGTAAAATCCGATAAACTAAACTTGAATCAGGAGCCCAAGCCTCCAAAATCCGATCCAAATTTTAGCAATCTTGAGGCAATTCTGCAGACTCTAGTTCAATCCGTAAATACATTTACGGTTTTCATGACAATCATGGTGCAGGAAATGCTGAAAATGCAATCCACTATTTTACAGGCAATTTTAAACAAATGAGTTGGTTAAAAATATGTTTCTGGAACGCAAACGGCATCCACCAGCACAAAAATGAATTTGAGCACTTCCTTATGGAAAAACAAATCGACATAATGCTGATTGCTGAAACTCATTTGAAAACCAACAGTTTTTTTCAAAAATAATAGCTACATACTGTACGACACAAAAGATCCCCGTGGAAGATCTTGCGGAGGATCGGCAATTCTAATAAAATCCACAATAAAATACTTTTTAATGAACGAGACATGTGAGGAGTATCTCCAAGCAACTAATGTATGCATCGAATATTTGCATGAAAAAATCGTAATTTCTTCGATCTACTCACCACCACGCTTTTCAATAACAGAAAGCCAATACTCAAATTTTTTCAAGTCACTTGGTCTTCGATTTTTAGCGGCTGGCGACTATAACGCTAAACACACTTTTTGGGGATCACGTTTAATTGCCCCGAAAGGCCGCGTGCTTTTTGACACCGTTTCCAAAATGGGCTTAGATGTGGTTTCAAGCGGACACCCCACTTGTTGGCCGTCAGACCAACGAAAGATCCCAGACGTTATAGATTTTGGAGTTACAAAAAATTTTCCCTCAGAATTGTAACGTCCAATATTTCGGCATTCACATCAAAACCTACACACTATGTTATAAATACCTGTTTTTTTTCACCATTGAACTTTTCACACAATTTAAGTTATTTTTATACTATTCTACTAATAATAATAAAAGTTAACGCATAACAACAGTCATAGCAAGAAATATAAATTTGACATGACATAAAAATATATCTTAGGTTTGCATCCTTGCTAATATACAACTATGTATTTACGTTAAAGATAGGATGGTAACATCACACGTGACGAAAGAATTTTTTTGCTTTTACCGCTTGAAAGCATACATATTGTGGGACTATAAGAACACGTTCTTTTTCTCAATCAACTCTTCGCTTGATAAGCCGTGTGTAAGTTCACAGAAAAAGATAATTAAAATCACTTGGAAAAAGAGGTTATTTGGAAATTACTTAAAGGTGAGATAGTAAAACATATTTAATTTTCCCCGGCGACTTGGCATTAATTAATATAAATAAAATATTAAGTGCATTTGAAAGGTGAACGTTCGATCTAACGCTTTTATAAAAACACGTTGTTCCAAGAAGGCATTAAACCACAGTCGGTGTCGGGACCACCTTCTAGTGATTCTCGGAAGACAACGGTCGTACTAAAAATCTTAGAAGGCGTCTCAAGATTATGTAAGGTGGTTTTTTTTTTAAATTTCATGAGGTAAATAATTTTGAAAAAAAAAGAAAGCGTAGCTTCTCTATCCTGTATTTTATTTACGCAGAATTTCCCCAAGTAATTAAATAATACTCAGCGGGAGGATAATTCTTGGTGCTGCCCCAAGTGGCATTAATTGAATTGACCACAATCCAATTAATTATACTAAGTTTCCAGTCTCCACGAGTTACCCAAAGTAAATTTGAGCCATCAAGTAACCTCAAAACACAACCACTTATCAACGATCTTTCACCTCAGACTTTCAACCCGTTTACCTAAATAGTAACCTGCGGTGTCTTAAAAATCCGGTTTATAAAATAACACTGCCATCAAATTCCTGATCACAATGTTTCTGTGTATGCACATTGTGTTTTAGACGATATTCTTCAGATTACCTAGACCTTTAATATTCAAGAGCGTAACTAAATTTATTACAACTTTTTAATTTTAAGTCCCCATTAAACCCCAAATCCTAATATTTAAGCTACTATGGTATGTATGTTGTGTTTTACCTTATAAAACTTTTAAATAATTAACCCTTGACCTATTTAGAAATATGCAAGAAAATATTTTTTCCTAAACCCAACAACTTTATTCAATATCAAGCAGATGTTCGCGGAGGCCTCAACGACATCATTCATTACATATGGTAAATAATACATACTTACATACGTATCAACAAACCTAAAATCCAACAATACATTAAAATACTGGTGAGTTTAAGCTTTAATTACCCATATATTTTTTTTGCATATTTCTGTTACTGTGTCCACATATATATATAGGTGCATACATACCGACACAATTAAATATCACAACAGTAGTGAATATCACCCAATAGTTTTGTTAGTAAACTATACTAATAAGAGTAATTAGTCTCTCTCTGAACTACTGTAATGGAGTTTTAATAATTCACAAACTTCTCTTAAATATACATATATCTATATACACATATATACATATATATATTTTTTTTTATAACACTTTTCCTACATAAATCGTTTATGTAATATCTTTCGTTATCACATGTTTCTTTTTTTATAACAAACATAAGTATTATTTTTTTTATGATACCAGAGAAGGAATCCTTTAGGACATAAAAAGATGATATTTAGTAGTAATTTTTTTTTTTTTTTGCAAACTAAAACTGAAAACAAAAAAAATTTATAATATAAGATTTTTGTTCTTGTTTTTTTTTCTGAATTCTTTAAATCATAGACAATAGTTAACCTGAAACTATTATTACCTTCATTCTATTATTATCTATTCTAATGTGTTTTTTTTTTTTTTGAAGTTTGAATAAACATTTATGAAAAATGATTAAGTAGTTTTTTGACAATTTTCTTACGGATGTGAGGGGATAGAAGTGAAACAACCGAAGATGGGTTTTAGCTAAACAATGGCCGCTAAAACAGAAGGTAGGGAGGGTAAAGAGGCTCGGACCCCAATCAACATCTTGGGCGTTCTAAGAAATTGAAAACGAGATCGTATTTGATGTAAAACTCCGCACCAAAATGTTATTACACCCTTCACAAAAATGTAAAGGGTATATATAAGTTTGTGATTCCGTTTGTAATTTCTACAGTTTTTTTCTGCGACCCTATAAAGTATATATATTCTGAATCAGAATTAATGGAAAAGTCGATTAAACGATGTCCGTCTGTCCGCTGTTGAAATACCGTTTCTGAGAAAACCATTAGACTTAGAAACTTTTTTCTTTCACCATTCTATTACCCCATCGATTCATGGGTTTGCTATTGAAATTGAGTAATATCGGTCCACGTATAGCTGAGATATATTCAAAATTCCGAAAAAAACCATTTTTTTTGCAGTTTTGTATGAAAATTTTTGAAAACAAAAGTTGTTCGTTTTGCTTCAAACTTTACACACTTATTAAGCATGGTGACTTAAAGGCAAACAATTTTTTTTTCAGATATCGGTCCATATATACCCGAGATATAGCCCAAATCGGATTTTTAATAAAAATGTCGCATAGGCGAAGCTAAATAGCTTTTTTTTCTCAAAAGCAGTTCTGGTAATAAAATTAGGTTACATAAATATGGAAAATGAAAATTTCCGATATCGGTCCATATATACCCGAGATATAGCCCAAACCGGGTTTTTCATGAAAATGCCGCGTAAGCGAACTTAAACAACTTTTTTGTGCTTAAAAGCAGTTCTGGTAATGAAATTAGGTTACATAAATATGGAAAATGAAAATTTCCGATATCGGTCCATATATACCCGAGATATAGCTCAAATCGGGTTTTTCATGAAAATGTCGCGTAAGCGAACTTAAACAACTTTTTTGTGCTCAAAAGCAGTTCTGGTAATGAAATTAGGTTACATAAATATGAAAAATGAAAATTTCCGATATCGGTCCATATATACCCGAGATATAGCCCAAATCGGGTTTTTCATGAAAATGTCGCGTAAGCGAATTTAAACAACTTTTTTGTGCTCGAAAGCAGTTCTGGTAATGAAATAGGGTCATATAAATATGAAAAATGAAAATTTTCGATATCGGTCCATATATACCCGAGATATAGCCTAGACCGGGGTTTTCATGAAAAACCGCGTAAGCGAACTTAAACAACTTTTTTGTGCTCAAAAGCAAATCTGGTAATGAAATTAGGTTACATAAATATGGAAAATGAAAATTTCCGATATCGGTCCATATGTACCCGAGATATAGCCTAAACTGCGGTTTTAATGAAAATGTCGCGTAAGTGAACTTAAACAACTTTTTTTGCTTAAAAGCAGTTCTGGTAATGAAATAGGGTCACATAAATATGAAAAATGAAAATTTTCGACATCGGTCCATATATACCCGAGATTTAGCCCAAATCGGGTTTTTCATGAAAATGTCGCGTAAGCGAATTTAAACAACTTTTTTGTGCTCAAAAGCAGTTCTGGTAATGAAATAGGGTCATAAAAATATGGAAAATGAAAGTTTTCGATATCGGTCCATATATACCCGAGATATAGCCTAAACCGGGTTTTTCATGAATACGCGGCGTAAGCGAACTAAAACAACTTTTTTTGCTTAAAAACAGTTCTAATAGTAAAATAAGGTTATATAGGTATGCAAAATGAAAATTTCCGATATCGGTCCATATATACCCGAGATATAGCCCAAACCGGGTTTTTCACGAAAATGTCGCGTAAGCGAACTTAAACAACTTTTTTTTGCTTAAAAACAGTTCTGGTAATAATATGAGGTTTTATAAATATGGAAGATAAAAATTTCCGATATCGGTCCATATATACCCGAGATATAGCCCAAACCGGGTTTTTCATGAAAATGTCGCGTAAGCGAACTTAAACAACTTTTTTCACCTTAAAGCAGTTCTGGTAATAAAATAAGGTTATATAAATATGGAAAAAGAAAATATCCGACATCGGTCCATATATACTCCAGATATAGCCTGAACCGATTTTTCCAATAACATTTTTTTTTTTTTTGTGCTGAAAAGCAGTTCTTGTTATAAAAGAAGATTACCAAAATAGAGAAAATTAAAATTTTTGATATCGGTCCATATATTCCCGAGATATAGCCTAAGCCGGGGTTTTCATGAAAATGTCGCGTAAGCGAACTTAAACAATTTGTTGTGCTCAGAAGCAGTTCTGGTAATGAAATAAAGTTATATAAATATGGAAAATTAAAATTTTCGATATCGGTCCATATATACCCGAGATATAGCCTGAACCGATTTTTTCATTAAAAAATTTGTGTTTTTTTTTTGCAGAAAAGCAATTCTTGTTATAAAAGAAGGTTACTAAAATACAGAAAATAGAAAATTCCGATATCGGTTCATATATAACCGAGCATATTCAGGCCACATTTTTAATATACTATACATATTCGTGACTATCGTGAAGGGTATTTTAGATTCGGCCCAGCCGAATATACTACACTCTTACTTGTTTTTTTTTGTAGTTCACATTCATTCATATACATTTGTCTGTTCTATCATATAGTAAGTTCCTTTGTTTTGAAAATATCGAGTTAGTTTTGTACTTCTTTTAAATTTATAACCGAGGCCAGGGAGTCTGTAATATTATGTGTTAAAGTGCGTTTTGAAATATGGGAAAAGGAAATTAAGAAAGTGACACCTACCCACCCCAACAGACTGTTAGCTAGCAGTCATTAGTAATATTTTTTAATATTTAACAAAATCTACCATATTTCTAAAGTCATCTTGAGCAACAGAAATGGTGTTTCAATTGCACGTTACATAATTGGCGCCCAACGTGGGGCACAATAGGTTTTACCTTAAGAGCTCCATTTTAGCTACATTATTCACATTTAATTTTGAAAATTTTGTAATAGTAAATACATTGCAGCTAGTCGTAAATAAACTTTCATAATCTTCTGGATATTCGGTTATTTGATGAGTTTTTATGTTTCGAATAAACGACCGAAGATTCAATGAATGTTCTTTTTGCGATGAGATGGCAGTTGTATACTTTTATTAAAATTGCAAACAGCTTTAAAGTCTACAGCCAGGAAATATAGAAAACTTAGTTACTGGCTTACTAATTGGATACGGAACTATATAAATTAGCAGATAGCAGTTTATATCCTACCAATTAGAGATATTAGTCAACAAAACTTCAACAAAAGTCCGGTGTGTTTCGCTATATTTCCAAGACAGTGGGCATATAAATTCCATAGTAATTTTCATCACGTAGTTTTGCATCAATTTACCTTCTTGTTTTCCTAATAGTATATAGTTTTATTTCTATCGCTATCACATCCATTCAGTAAGAAAATCATAATATTCGTATATTCCATATATTTGTATCCTGTAATTTGGAAATTGAAAAACAAAATTAAAGTAAAAAAAAAAAAAAATTTGTTTACATACCTAAAGTTAGACACCAGTATACTAACGGTCCAGAATTTACCTACAATCGACTGAAGAAGAAAGTATTCTGTAACACACGCACATAAAACCCCTATATAAAAGACAACCATAAAAAAAAAAAAAAAAAAAAAAAAAAAAAAAAAAAAAAAAATTTTTTTTTTGTGTATTTTTTTTTTTATGAAAAGCTATAAAAATCCTAAGGAATGGCTTTAAGACGCACACCTCCTAATGTACCATCGTTGCTAAGACAACAGACGCTAGCAACGGAGGAAGAAAGTCTTGTCGAATCACATTGCATTATATGCAATAGCATGATGTTAGACCCCAATGATGATCTTGCAATATTAAATTGCAATCATGTTTTTCATAAACTATGCATTGATAAGATACTTTCTCAATCGGCAGAGTGCCCAAACTGCCATAAGCCTTGCGAAATGTAAAATTTAAAGAAATATTATTCGGGAAGTAGATCCCGCGTAGACAAATCCCCTAAAAATAATGTCCCCTTGCGTGGCAAAAATCAAGGTGCAATTCCTAAGCGGTATAACACAAGAAACGCTACAAAAAAAACTTAATAATGAAAACGCCCAAAATCTTTTAGATCTCAGTCAAAAGCTTCCCGAAAACGGAACTTGTCCTTTAAATGTTTCTGCTCCGATAGGAAATAGGTACCATAATTCAAGAAATATGTCCCATTCAGCACCAATGTCACGAACTCTGGATAGGGAGGAAGCTAAACTGACCCAAATGATTGAGACAAGCATTACTCGCGTATTACAGCAGCTTAACTTAGCACCGACTAGTCATGATCGTGAACACGACGCGAGACCACAGTCACCACCGGTTAATTTATCCGCGTCATGCCATCAACAACCACCACCCTCGTTTGCTAGAAGATCACAAGCTTCGCGTGAGCACCATAACGTACCACGTTTTAGTACATCAAACAACCCAGATCATATTTCTCAAATCTTTGGTCCTATTGAAAATTACAATATTAGCGCGGATAAAATTACTTCAGTTATTCAAAATTGGAACTTAAAATTTGATGGGTCGGCAAATGGACTAACGGTAGAAGAATTTTTGTACAGAATTCGCTCTTTGACCGCCGATAATTTTAATAATGACTTTTCAGTCATCTGTAAAAATCTACATATACTTTTAGTCGGAAAAGCTCGCGACTGGTATTGGCGATACCATAAACAAGTGGAAAGCATTCAATGGAATGAATTTTGCGCCGCAATTCGATATCAGTATAAAGATTTCAAGTCAAATTTTGAACTCAGGGAAGAAGTACGAAATCGTAAAATGCGTAGTGGTGAGACTTTTGATACTTTTTTCGAAGCAGCTTCTTCTCTCCTGGATCGCCTAAATAGCGAGATACCTGAAACTGAACTGGTGGAGATTTTAACCAGAAATCTTCGTCCTGAGATACGTCAGGATATTTTATTTGTGCCCATTCATTCGATAGCGCATTTAAGAAAACTTGTACAAATGCGTGAAAATCTAATGAACGATGACTTTTTTAAAAAACAGGCTCTGGCAAAAACTTTCAATAATAACTACCCTCGACGGCATATTGCTACGATTGAAGCAAATAGTTCGGAAGATATTCTGACCCTAGCAAATAACGAGAATCATGTAGAAGCTATTAGTCAAACGCTAGCTTCCAAATGTTGGAACTGTGACCACTATGGACACCATTGGCAGGATTGTATTGAGGATCGAACTATTTTTTGTTATAGCTGTGGGTTGAAGAATACCTATAAACCACAATGCCAGAAATGTTCAAAAAACCACTCTATGAATTCAAAAAACTTCCAAGTTCAGCTTCCGATCCACCACAACACACACCAGTAACCCATTTTAATCCTTTGTTTATCCCTGAATCGACAAACAATATCGTTCAGAAACAATATATTTTGCACAGAAATGCTATAACTGATGCAAACTGCAGAAAAAAACTATATGCAATACGCCCATATCACGAACGATGGCAGGAATACATTGACAAACGGAATGCTATATTTCAAGTTGCAATGGTGTCACCTATTCTGAATAAAGCCCCTAAGAGATCTACAACCCGTATGCGCAAGTATTTTAAATTTAGGAAACTCACGTCAAAATACACTATCTCTACGATTGTTACCAGTGCCGATGATAGGTTTTATGCCCAAGTCACATTTCTACATTTTCAACAACTTGGTCTTTTAGATACTGGCGCTAATATTAGTTGCATAGGGAATAAACTGGCTCAAGAAAATTTCAAGAAATGTAGTCAATTTACTAAAGTTAATTCATTTGTCAAAACTGCGGACGGAGGGGTACAAAAAGTGCTAGGATTCATAGATGTTCCTATTATATTTAAAAACGAAATGCAACCAATCAGACTCTGGATTGTCCCATCGTTATCACAAAATTTAATTTTAGGCCTTGACTTTTGGAAGTTATTTAACCTAGCTCCGGATGTATTCGAATCCGCAATTATAAGAGGCTCTACGCTGTTATCAAAAAGTCCCAACGACGTATTTATCAAACCAGACATACAAATTGACTCTATAGCTAACGATCCTAAGTATACCCTAACGTCACCTCAACTAAGGCAATTAGAAGCCATTATTGCTTTATTTCCTAGTTTCGAAAAACAAGGATTAGGAAAAACTGCCCTGATTTCACATGACATCGATGTAGGAGAAGCAGCTCCAATCAAGCAAAGGTTTTATCCGGTTTCACCCGCTGTCGAACAACTAATGTATAAAGAAATCGATCGGATGTTGGAACTAGGGGTAATTGAACACTCGTCGTCTCCATGGAGTTCACCAATGCGGTTAGTAGTTAAACCGAATAAAATTCGTCTCTGTCTGGATGCAAGGAAGTTAAATACCGTAACGAAAAAAGATGCATATCCACTGCCAAGTATCGAAGGTATCTTTGCGAGAATGCCAAAAACTCAGATAATTTCAAAATTGGATTTAAAAGACGCGTACTGGCAAGTTGGCCTAACAGAACGTGCCAAACCGATCACAGCATTTACAGTTCCTGGTAGACCCCTTTACCAATTTAAGGTAATGCCATTCGGACTGTGTAATGCCCCCCAAACTATGTGCCGCTTGGTTGATGAACTGATACCTCCAGACCTAAAGCACTGTGTTTTTGGTTACTTGGACGATCTAATTATGGTGTCTGAGGATTTTGATACACATTTAGCCATTATGGTGCGGATAGCTGAGCAATTTAAAAAAGCCAATTTAACACTGAATATTGCAAAATCACGGTTCTGTGTTACAGAAACGAAATATCTTGGCTATGCAATAGGACATGGTGGGATAAAGGCTGATCCAGAAAAAATTGATGCCATTCTTTCATGGCCTGTGCCGAAAAATATTAAACAAGTTCGCGGGTTTCTCGGACTTGCGGGCTGGTACCGCAGATTTATTTCGAATTTTTCCTCAATAGTTTTCCCAATCACAGAGATTCTATCAACAAAGAAAAAATTTCTATGGTCAGAAGAGGCACAAGTAGCATTTGAAGAAATCAAGAGATTGCTTACGTCTGCTCCAGTGCTTGCAAATCCAGATTTTAACAAAAAAATTTTTATACATTGTGACGCCAGCGATTATGGCATCGGTGCAGTTTTAGTGCAGCTTGCTGACAACGGAGAGGAAAAACCGGTAGCATATATGTCCAAAAAACTCAATGCGGCCCAGCGTAATTATAGCGTAACGGAGAGAGAATGTCTGGCAGCCATTGAGGCGATCAAACGATTCAGATGTTATGTTGAAATGCAAGAATTCGAAGTCATAACAGACCATGCGAGCCTGGTGTGGCTTATGAGGCAAACAGATTTAAGTGGTAGATTAGCCAGATGGGTTTTTAAACTACAAGGATATCGATTTTCAATCAGCCATCGGAAGGGAAAAGACCATCTTGTGCCTGACTCACTTTCAAGGATGTATTGTGAAGAAATCTCTGCTATTGAATTGGCGGAACCAGAAATTGACCTGAACTCAAGCCATTTTTTTGACACAGATTATCAGGAATTAAAGGCCAAAATTTTTTCTAATGCAGATAAATACCCTGATTTAAAAGTTTTAGACAAATATGTTTATATACGAACCGAGCACTATATAGGGGACGAAATGGCGGACCAAAACGCCTGGAAACTATGGGTACCCGAAAAACTTCGAAATGCAGTTATTAACAGAGCTCATGATGCACCTGTTGCAAGTCATGGTGGTATGTGCAAAACAATTGATATGATTCGACGAAATTTCTTCTGGCCAGGTTTAGTGACGGATGTTCGAAACTATATTCGCCAATGTGAAACTTGTAAAGTAATTAAGGCACCAAACTTCATAACAAAACCAGAAATGGGGAAACCGTCAATCTCATCTAGACCTTTTCAGCGTCTGTATATCGACCTTTTAGGACCTTACCCGAGGAGTAAGAGGGGAAATATTGGTTTGTTAATTGTACTCGACCATTTAACAAAATTTCATTGGCTGTGGCCCATGCGTAAATTTACCTCTAGCAATATTCAAACTTTTTTAATAGAACATATTTTTCATGTATACGGCGTACCAGAAAATATTGTAAGCGATAATGGCTCACAATTTAGAGCTAACGATCTGAACGCATTTTTTACGAAACTGGGGATAACGCATATCTACACGGCATTGTACTCTCCACAGTCCAATGCTTCAGAGCGGGTCAATCGTTCTATCATTGCTGGCATTCGGGCATAATTTAAAAAGAGATCAAACGCAGTGGGATGAAAATCTTAGCTCTATAAGCTGTGCGCTGAGGAGTTTCGTTCATCAAGCCGTGCAAATATCGCCATACCGTGCACTTTTTGGTCAAGAGATGATCACTCATGCTTCGTCTTACGAGCTTCTCAGAAACCTTAAAATGATAAGCGAACCTTTCTTACCGCTAGCAAGGGATGACCATCTAACACTTCTGCGACAGGATGTTAAGAAACAAATTAGTATTGCGTATAACAAGAATCAAGCACAATACAATCTTCGTACTCGCCCCAATTCGTACACAGTAGGGCAGAGTGTTTTTCGAAAGAACTTCGCTCAAAGCAATTCTGAACAAAAATTTAATTCCAAGCTCGCTCCCCTGTATTTAAAAGCAAAGGTAAAAGAAAAGATTGCCCAGCATTATTACTTGCTCGAGGACCTCGCGGGTAAAACAATAGGCACATTCCATGCTAAAGACCTAAGACCTTAACTACGATTATAAGACTAAAGCCAAATTTCCTCATAATACTTGTCTCGCAAAGCGAAAGTATCATGCGGTTTGTAACGTCCAATATTTCGGCATTCACATCAAAACCTACACACTATGTTATAAATACCTGTTTTTGTTTTCACCATTGAACTTTTCACACAATTTAAATTATTTTTATACTATTCTACTAATAATAATAAAAGTTAACGCATAACAACAGTCATAGCAAGAAATATAAATTTGACATGACATAAAAATATATCTTAGGTTTGCATCCTTGCTAATATACAACTATGTATTTACGTTAAAGATAGGATGGTAACATCACACGTGACGAAAGAATTTTTTTGCTTTTACCGCTTGAAAGCATACATATTGTGGGACTATAAGAACACGTTCTTTTTCTCAATCAACTCTTCGCTTGATAAGCCGTGTGTAAGTTCACAGAAAAAGATAATTAAAATCACTTGGAAAAAGAGGTTATTTGGAAATTACTTAAAGGTGAGATAGTAAAACATATTTAATTTTCCCCGGCGACTTGGCATTAATTAATATAAATAAAATATTAAGTGCATTTGAAAGGTGAACGTTCGATCTAACGCTTTTATAAAAACACGTTGTTCCAAGAAGGCATTAAACCACAGTCGGTGTCGGGACCACCTTCTAGTGATTCTCGGAAGACAACGGTCGTACTAAAAATCTTAGAAGGCGTCTCAAGATTATGTAAGGTGGTTTTTTTTTTAAATTTCATGAGGTAAATAATTTTGAAAAAAAAAAGAAAGCGTAGCTTCTCTATCCTGTATTTTATTTACGCAGAATTTCCCCAAGTAATTAAATAATACTCAGCGGGAGGATAATTCTTGGTGCTGCCCCAAGTGGCATTAATTGAATTGACCACAATCCAATTAATTATACTAAGTTTCCAGTCTCCACGAGTTACCCAAAGTAAATTTGAGCCATCAAGTAACCTCAAAACACAACCACTTATCAACGATCTTTCACCTCAGACTTTAAACCCGTTTACCTAAATAGTAACCTGCGGTGTCTTAAAAATCCGGTTTATAAAATAACACTGCCATCAAATTCCTGATCACAATGTTTCTGTGTATGCACATTGTGTTTTAGACGATATTCTTCAGATTACCTAGACCTTTAATATTCAAGAGCGTAACTAAATTTATTACAACTTTTTAATTTTAAGTCCCCATTAAACCCCAAATCCTAATATTTAAGCTACTATGGTATGTATGTTGTGTTTTACCTTATAAAACTTTTAAATAATTAACCCTTGACCTATTTAGAAATATGCAAGAAAATATTTTTTCCTAAACCCAACAACTTTATTCAATATCAAGCAGATGTTCGCGGAGGCCTCAACGACATCATTCATTACATATGGTAAATAATACATACTTACATACGTATCAACAAACCTAAAATCCAACAATACATTAAAATACTGGTGAGTTTAAGCTTTAATTACCCATATATTTTTTTTGCATATTTCTGTTACTGTGTCCACATATATATATAGGTGCATACATACCGACACAATTAAATATCACAACAGTAGTGAATATCACCCAACAGTTTTGTTAGTAAACTATACTAATAAGAGTAATTAGTCTCTCTCTGAACTACTGTAATGGAGTTTTAATAATTCACAAACTTCTCTTAAATATACATACATCTATATACACATATATACATATATATATTTTTTTTATAACACTTTTCCTACATAAACCGTTTATGTAATATCTTTCGTTATCACATGTTTCTTTTTTTATAACAAACATAAGTATTATTTTTTTTATGATACCAGAGAAGGAATCCTTTAGGACATAAAAAGATGATATTTAGTAGTAATTTTTTTTTTTTGCAAACTAAAACTGTTCTGTTTCGTTCCCCCAAGGGGTTGGTTCCTCGTTTTATGACTTGGCGTGGACCGTCTCTCGAGTTAATTGGTTAAAATATAAAAAATTTTTGAGTACTCATTGTACGGAAAACATTGCCTTGAGAACGCCTGAGGATATTGATATATTGATTAACGAATTTTCTGAACACCTTAATCAAGCCGTACAACATGCTATCACTAGCCATATAAGATCCAGAAATGTGAGCAATAGAACTTATTCATCTGAAATTGATCAAATTCTGTCAGAGAAAAAAAGAGTTAGAATAGAGTGGCAACTTCGCAGGTCTCCCCAGCTTAAAACTAGGCTACGGGAATGCATAACTCAGTTAAGAAATCTGCTTGAATGGCTTCCCTCAAAAATTATCTGGAAGGTCTTGATGGTACTCCTCAATCCGATTATTTGCTATGGAAAGCGACAAAAGTACTGAAGAGACCCGTAATAGGTAAGCCACCTTTGCGAACTTCAACTGGCGACTGGGCACGAAGGGGATGTTGTATGTTAACCATTTGAGAAATGATTTTACCTCAAATGATACAGCGAATGGTTCAGCTGAACTACCGTCATACGCTGTTAGACCACCTATGTCTTTGAGACTTAGTTTTCAAGATGTTGAAAATGTTATTCGTAACACAAACCCCAGGAAAGCTCCAGGTATTGATAAAATTACTGGTAAAATGCTTGAGCAGCTACCTCGTGTAGCAAGAAGAATTCTTCTTTTTATTTTTAACGCTATTTTACGTCTCGAGTATTATCCTGCATCCCACTAAAGTAGGATCATACAGACCAATAAGTCTATTGCCAACAATCTCAAAACTGTTCGAAAAATTGTTAATGGCGAAGTTGACTCCAATATTAAACAATGTGGGTTTTCGGGCTAAACACAGCACCATAGAACAAACGCACAGACTAGTCAATGTATTAAGACAGACCTTTGAGGAAAAGAAGTATTGCTCAGCTCTATTCATTGACATTCCTCAAGCTTTTGATAAAGTGTGGCACGAGGGCTTGATATACAAAATAAAGTTAAACTTGCTTGCAAACACTCACAAGCTTCTGGCAAGCTACTTATGCGGCCGGAAGTTTGTTATCAGAGAAGGCGATTTGATAAGCCTCTTACAGCCAATCGAGGCAGGAGTTCCTCAAGGTAGCATTCTAGGACCTACTTTATATTTGATTTACGCCTCAGACATGCCAATGAGATCCGGAATCCACACTTCAACTTTTGCGGATGACACAGCATTCTGCAGCGTACATGAAAACCATCAAGTAGCTTCGCGAAATTTGCAGGAGTATATATCAATATTAGAGATATGGTTAAAACGTTGGAAAATTAAAGTTAATAAACAAAAGTGTACTCACGTTACATTCACACTGCGTAAACAAACATGTTCAGCTATATAAATTAACAATTCACCAAAATGTGAAGTCAAGTACCTTGGTATTCATCTCGACCGTAGGTTAACGTGGAAGTCTCACATAGATGCGAAAGTTACTCACTTAAAGTTAAAAGCAGCGCAACTGAATTGGCTTATGGGCAGAAATTCGACATTGAAGCTGGATTACAAACTTTTATTATACAACGCAATTCTAAAGCCTATATTGTGCTATGGAATTCAACTATGGGGCACAACTTCATCCAAATCGTCTTGCACGCAATATACTTAATTTCGAAGGCCACTCTCGGTTGAGAAGGAGGGACACCCTTGCCACCATCAGAACGTTAAATATGTGATTTCACCGATATTGACCGTGCAAAATAAAACATTTTTGTCTAGCATTGGCTGGACTTAATTAATTTTATGTATTTAGTATTAAGATTTGAATACTTATTGTTAGTTCACTCTGTGAAGATTCAATAAATAATTGAATGAGAAAAAAAAATTATACGATGATGTGTTGGTATCATTCGTCTAGCTAAAGCCAAGAAATATTTTTATTTATAATTATAACAATAATTGCAGCGATGAATAACTCTTGATCAAAGAAGACAGAAAAAAATAATTGAATTCACTAAAGCTGGGGGACGCTACAGTGCTCATCAGCACCCACTAGGATTCGAACTCAGTACCATGTAAACATGATGTATTTTTAATACGGCCGCTTTACCAACTCAGCCACTAAACTCTTATTTATTTTTTCGTCTATATTTGTCTCATATTGATCACACATGCAATTTGTTATAGTCCCAGTTGTTTGTACTGCAGTTTGCTGTCACTGAACAACCAGTAATTTTTTTTTTTTTTGTTATATATGTATTAAATTAAATATTGTTCTGAAAGCGTTAAGGATACATTTAGTCGGCGCTAAATAATCTTTTCTTAGCCGCCGGTGGCAATATACATAGCTCTTCTTTGTCGTCTGATAAAAGGTAAACAAATTGAAATACAAAACAATAAAAAAAATATATATTTTTGTGAAAATGTCTGAATTACTGGCTTTAATTCAATTAACAGAAGAAATTCGGGATCAGCAAAAGTAAGTTAAGTTTTCTTGTCAATAATTTTGTGTATGTAAATTACAAAAATAGGTAACATTTTATACATAGGAATATATTGAGAGTATTGAGGCACATATCACGCGATGGACAAAATCCTTTCGATGTGAAGACTGAGCAGCACTTCATTGATTTATACAGGATTTCTGAAGCGTTGTATT
Source organism: Thecocarcelia acutangulata (assembly GCA_914767995.1). Classification (NCBI taxonomy): domain Eukaryota; kingdom Metazoa; phylum Arthropoda; class Insecta; order Diptera; family Tachinidae; genus Thecocarcelia; species Thecocarcelia acutangulata. Next base: position 52,836,345 of record OU612098.1, on the reverse strand, counting down.
TGGAATTAATTAACGAATTAGTTCCATTTTTACCAAATTCATGCCGCAAGCACGCCATAAGCCAGTTAATTGTATTGAGTGCTCTTCGCTTTTTTGCAAGTGGTAGCTTCCAAAGAAATGTGGGACAAGATAATTTATCTGCTTTGTCGCAAGCAGATGTGTGCACGTGGTATCTACAGTTCTAAGCAACATAGCGCATGTTTATATAAAGCTTCCAAAGCGAGAAGAGTTGCCAACAATTAAATTAAGATTTATTTAATTTAAATTTCCTGGTGTAATTGGGCTAATTAAAGGCACGCACATTAAAATTGCTGCACAGAAAAATGATGTAGAGCACGTATACTATTGCCGAAAGGGTGTATACGTGCCAATATCAACCAATCAGTTTAACATCAAGCACCGCTGAAGAGCGTTATAATGTTGCTCATAAGACAACTAGAGCCCTTGTCGAAAGATGCATAGGCATATTAAAAAGCCGATTTCGATGCCTGTCAAAGTCCTCTAAAAGCAGGACTAATTATTAACGTATGTTTAGTATTACATAACTTTTTAATAGGAAATAAGGTACCATTACCTGAAACTTGTTACGATAACTCTGAGGAATCTGAAGAGCACGTTAGCTTCTCTACTGATTTGGAGTCATCTAATGTATTAAATATGCAAGCAGACAGCGTTCACATATTGTTCAGGATGTATTTGCTGCTAGCATCGAAACATTAATTATTAAAACAATAGAATTTAGGTATTTAAAAATAATTGTATTTCATTGGCATGTTTTTATTTAAAAGTAATTAAAAACAGTAATTAGACTAAAAAATATTTACATATTAAAATTAAAAAAATTCAACATATTTATTTAACCCAATTTTTTTATTATCTGGACTTTAGTTCTTTAACCAAATTTTGGTTTTTTCTTTTTTTAAAAAAATTTACCCCAAAGTGGTTTTTAGGAATGATGCCACGTGGCATCATTTGTACTGAACGGTATAAAGTTAACACACTCTTTTTGGTGGTATAGTTGGATAAATTTCAACTCAGTTTTGCTTATTAAATTCATTTAAATAACACAAATTATAATATAATATAAAATTTATATTTACAGATATACATATTAAAATCCATTTTGATCTACATATGTGTATAAAAGAATATAAAGATATGTACATAAAAGCAAAATAATAAAATATAATATAAAGTATTCAAAGCTATTTTGGCCGATTTTTTTTAGTTCTTTTTCAGGTTGAAGCGGAACTGTTCCTGATTCTGTTCTGATTGTTCCTGTTGCCCATACTCCTCGCACTAAAATAAATGTTGTAAAAAAATTATCAAAAAATATTTTAAAGTTTTTTTATACCGAAACTGTTTTCGTCAAATAAATGACAATATCGAAACAGAAGACAAATTTCTTTCCCCTAATAATCGTATTTTCCTTGATAAACTTCGAAGTCATAGATTATTCCTTCATAGCTGTAAAGGCAAAATATTTTCACGCCCCATTTAATGGGTTTCTCGGGCATATATTGTCTAAAGGTGGATCTTCTTTTTACAGGTACCATAATTTCGTCCACACAGAGATTTTCATCCTTTGGTAAGGAATAAAATTTCTAGCAGAAAACATCCAATAGGGGCCGAAGCTTGTAAAGCTTACTACTTTTGTTTGTGCTTGAACTAAATTTCAAATTATTACGCAGAGAATAGAATCGGTTTCTTGGCATGCAGTAACGACAAGAAGGAATATCAGTTGCTTTCGACATGTGCATTGTTAAATGAACCGATCATTATTTCTAGAGCAATAAATTGAATTAATTCTTCACTGGTTATGTTTATAGGTGTCCCCGTGCTCATGAGCGATGTTTGATTTGTTGATGTGACTATTTCAGTAAGAAACATAAAATATGCATATGCCCCCTGCCATTTATAACTGTCAAGCTTCTGTCGAGATAGCTCTTCCATAACAAAAAAAAAATTATTTTTCTCCAAGGCTCCCATTAGGTCGTGTAAAACGTCGGAATCATCTGAGTCTTCGATATCAGTATTATTCGACTCATCAAAATTATTTAAAATCTTTTCAACTCAAAGTATTTAATTTTGTTCGGCTTATTAACTTCCTTATCGTGTGAAAAAAAAGCACTCAAATGACAATCTTATTTATCAAACGTAAAAAATCGTTGCTTTCTGTCACACTCTTCAGCTCCTTTGGGTAAGTTTTGATTCCATATGGCGTCATGTACATAAACAAATTCTACAGCTGTATTAAAGTTTGTTTTATAAAAATCATTTAATATAAATTATAACTGACATCTTTTTGCATACTTCTGCAAATAAATTTCATAAATTTGTTTTCAATATTTAGTCAAATATCATGTTTGACAATGCACATATTTCAACCTTAAGAATCAATCACTTAGAAGAGTTTCGAAATAGCGGTGTTTCATTTCGAAATGATAAATGAAATAAATGAAAAATATAATTTTTTTAGATATAGTTTTAAAAGTTCAGAATAATTTTTATCTGAATTAACAGAAATTACAAGCCTTCAAAAATACATGATGTCATATGGCATCAAAAACACCGAAAGGGTTAAATATAAGAACGTACAACAAAAATTTAACAAATTAATATTTACATCTCTGGGTCCGGAGAATATTAAAATACAAAAAATATGTATGTTAATAAATAAAATAAATACCGCTAGTTCTGAGACAGCAAACGCTGTACAAACAATGTGGGCAATTAACAAAATGCATATGTGATTCAATATGAGATGAATATAGATAGAAAATAATTAAATGCTCGGTGGCTTAGTGGTTAAAGCAGTAGATCATGATACGTCATGTCCCGAGTTCAAATCCCAGTGGGTGCTGATGAGTAGTGTAGCGACTACGAAACAGCTAGTTGTCCCCCAGCTAAAGATTTGATTATTATTTTTCTTGTCTTCTTCAATCAAAATTATTGATCACAGCAAATTTGTATTGTAAAAAATCCTTCTTAAGAAAAAAATTAAGAAAGGAAAAACTTGAACTAAAAACCTGTTGTACATATGTACAAACCAAACAATTTTTAATTTAAAATAAATTATTTTACATATTTATTACATTTCATTACTTACTTGTCAATGGCAAGATCCAGATTCTCTTCCAAATAATTTATTAAAAATTCTTTTTGAATTTCGCTAAGGCGATTTCCTCTCACCAACTTCTCCATTTTCACGTGTAATTAGTTCGTGAAAAAAAACTTTTCATACGAATACATTTTGACAGTTGGTTGCACTGTTTCACAAAACCAGAATTGCTAAGTACTGTAAAGAAGAAAAAATCCCATTTCGTTCCAGTGTTGTATTCATATGAAAACGCTATGACGTATTTTGTCGTTTTTTTACAGAACGCGAATCAAAACTGATATGAAAAAGCGAAAAAACAAAATCAGAATTGACCCCCAGCAGGAAAGTATTTTGTATTTGAAATACATAAGTTTATTTTTCCCAGCCCTGTGTATATGTATGTACATGTGCCAAACTCATGGTGTATTATTTCATAACTCCAAAATGCCAGTAAAACGCACGTTCCTTAGAACACCTAAAAGTGAATTATGCGTTTTTTAGAACGCTTTGGGGTTTTATAAGACGTTTTTCTCAGAACATGGTTGATTTTCATATTCATTTGATTTTAATTTGTTTATTGCAAACGTTTAAAATATAACAAGTAAGACTGTAGTATGTCCCGCTGGGCCGAATCCAAAATACCCTTCACGATAGTCACATATATGTGTAGTATATATTACAAATTTGAACTAAATATGCTCGGATATATATGGACCGATATCGGGGATAACATAGCTTTGCCTTGTAATCACCACTTAAAAAAAAAATAAAATAAAAATAAATCTTTCATGGACATTTTCGTGGAAAAGTTTGTTTAAGCTATATCTCGTTTATATATGAACCGAAATCGGAATTTGCTAGTTTCTGTATTTTAGTAACCTTTTATAACGAGAATTGCTTTTCAGCAAAAAAAAGTTAATAAAAAATCGGTTCACGATGTATCTCGGGTATATATGGACCGATATCGAAAATTTTCATTTTCCACGTTTATATAACCTTATTTTATAATCAGAACTGATTTTAAGCAAAAAAAAAGTTGCTTAAGTTCGCTGACGCGGCATTTTCATGAAAACCCCGATTTGGGCTATATCTCGGGTATACATGGACCGATATCTGAACATTTTTTTGCCTTTTAGTCACCATGCTTAATGAGTGTGTGAAGTTTGAAGCAATACCAACAATTTTTTATTTCAAAAATGTTCATACAAAATTGCAAAAAAATTTTTTACTGAATTTATAACTGAATTGCAATAGCAAACCTATGAATCGATGGGGTAAAAAGATAATGAAAGAAAAAAGTTTCTAAGTCTAATGGTTTTCTCAGAAACGGTATTTCAATGACCGGCAGGCGGACAGACGGACATCGCTTAATCGACTTTTCCACTAATTCTGATTCAGAATATATATACTTTATAGGGTCGCAAATAAAAACTGTAGAAATTACAAACGGAATCACTAACGTATATATACCCTTTACATTTTTGTGAAGGGTATAATAATGCAAAAAATAACTTTGTTTTCCATTTCAATAAGTGAAAAGTCTTCAGAGAATATTTTATTCATATATTCATTTCATTAACCTAGAAAAATTCTAGAACTAAATTTAGTTCGCAAAAAAGTTTTTCTTTGTTTCTTTCAAAAAGAAAAAATTAACTTTTCAACATCGAGTTCAAAACTGTAAAGGCTGGTGAAAAGAGGAAAAGCAAGAAAATAATAAAATTTTGCACAAAACAGAGTGACATTCACTATTTTAAAAGCAGTGATGAAAACTCACTAGAAAAGCAATTTGATTAGAAAGTTCATTGAAGTGAAAGCACACTTAGACAAGCAAAATGGAAAAAATCGAAATATGTATGTATGTATGTATTAGTCTGTGTGTGATTTGTATGTTTAAAATGTGGGTGGTGATGCGAATAAAAATGCACGCGTGGCTGTGTGTGTATAGCACAAACAAATTTGTAAAAGTGTTGACTTTATCACTTTATAACAAACCAAATGGTTTTAGTTTCATTATTCAGTTAAATAACCACAAACGACCCAAATACGATGCAACATAATTTTTTCAAGTTATTCTTGGTAGCGCAAACATATGTATATGCATAAAACCATTTAAATTTGGTTTTTAGTTCAAGTTTAACAAAATTCAATATTAGTGTTTTTTTTATTTGTATAATTAAGAATATGTACGAGTGCAAAGAAAATATTCCTCTTATAGCAAATAACCTTTGGAAATAGTTTGCAAAGGATGTCGAGATGGGCCAGTGGTAAAGAACTCATTACTTATGCATCTCTGGATTAAATTCTTAATACAGAAACCCTAAGGTAGACACTATTTCTACGTCGTGTTATACGAGACTTGGATAAGCTGATCTTAATATTTTTTTCACCTTTATTTATTGAACCTTCACAATATGAACTAACAGTAAGTATTGTAATCTTAATACTCAACGCAAAAAAAAAAAAAAAATAAAAATAAATAAATAACCAACTCCAGCTAATGCTAGATAATAAGTATTATTTTGCGTGTCTGGAAAAAGTCAGCTATTCAACGCACAGATGATTGCAAGGATATCCCTTCTTCTCAACCGAGTGTGGCCAACAAAATTAAGTATGTTGCGTACAAGAAGGTTTGTTTGAAGTTCCAGCTTACTGATATACCTTCTCGCGTACTTTGAAAATTCATCTTTTACCACTGAAACACTCAGATCCTTATGAATTCGTGAATTTTTTACGAACGATGGAGTTGCAGTAATCATTCGAAGAATTTAGCTTTGTTGCCTTTATATTTTTTCAATAGTTGCCGCTGAAGTGGTGCCCAATAATTAAATTCCATAGGACCATATAGGCTTAAGAATTGAATTGTATAACAAAAATTTGCAATCCAACTTCAATGTAGAATTTCTGCCCATAAGACAATTTAGTTGCGCTGCTTTTAATATAAAGTGAGTGACTTTCGCATTAATGTGAGACTTCACCGTTAGCCTACGGTCGAAGTGAATACCAAGGTACTTGACTTAATTGTGCTGCGGAATAGGTGAATTGTTAATTTAGATAACTGAACATGTTTTTTACGCAGTACAAATGGGTACATTTATGGTCATTAACTTACATTTTCTGAAGGGTCATTTCTCTAATATTGGAATATACTCCTGCAAATTTCGTGAAGCTACACAGAAAAAAATAGATGAGATTTTTTTCAATCAAGTTATGTTATTAATAAAAAACCATCAATTTAATAAAATTTGCATTGACTTAATTAAATTATTATTAATAATGAATTGGAAATATCTCTTAATAAAATGCAATTAATAAAAAGTTTTTCGAATTATTGACTGTTATTCAATAAATAAATTTAAAAGGTTGTCATATAACAGTGAAGAGTTGTTGTTTCTTTAACAATTTTTTTTGTTAAGTATATTTTACATATTAACAAAAATTTTTTTCAACTCAATAATTTTTGCTTTTAAGTGAAAAAGCTATTTCTACTTTATAATTTGAATTATCAATCCGGCAAAAAATCTTTTTCACAGGAAATTTGATAAAAATAGTGCAATTTTTATCTCAATATGGCATCTATTTTTTTCTGTGTAATTGGTTCTCATGAACACTGCAGAATGTTGTGTCATCCGCAAAAGTTGAAGTGTGGATTCCGGGTCACGTTGGCATGTCAGAGGCGTAAATCAATCATAAAGTAGGTCCCAGAATGCTACCTTGGGGAACTCCTGCCTCGATTGGCTGAGTTGGGCTTACAAAGTAGCCTTCTCTGATAACAAATTTACGGTCACATAAATAGCTTTCTAGAAGCTTGTGAGTGTTTGCAGGCAAGTTCAACTTGGAGGACTCGTGCTAAGATTGGCAGAGTGGAGCTTATAAAATAGCCACCTCTGACAAAAAATTTCCGGCATCATAAGTAGCTTTCCAGAAGCTTGTGCGTGTTTGCAGGCAAGTATAATTTTATTTTGTGCATCAAACTGTCATGCCACACCATATCAAAAGCTTGGGAAATGTCAATGAATAGGTCTTATGACCTTCACTAGTCTATGCGTTTGTTCTATGGTGCCATGTTTAGCCAGAAAGCATTCTAAGTTATGCAAGAAGCCAAGAACTGACTCAAGTGTTAAAAAGTGCAGTAACTGTGGAGGTAACCATACCGCAAATTACAGGGGCTGCCCTGTCTATACTCACTTTAAGCAGTCAATGACAAATAAGTCATCAATTACCTTTAAGCAACCCCAGCAGCCAAACATAATTCCTACAAACAATTTTCCGCAGATAATTAAATTGTAAAAACAATAACAAGTTATTTAAAAAAACAACGGGAAAATAAATTCCTTACATTTCAATAACTAAACAATAAAATCAAATTCAATAAAACAAGTGCGGTGGCAGTGCATTGTTATTGTTGTTATTGTGCGTGAAGATTAACTACCCAGTGGGAAAAAAACTATACATTAAAATTTTTTGTTTTCTTACAAAACCGCAATAAGTGGAAGAGCGAATTTATACAAAAGAAAAACTTTATGACAATTATTTTTATATACTTTTAAATTAAAAAAAATATATAAATCAAAAAAAAAAAAAAAATTGCATGAGTGCACCTGGTAGATGCAATTCTGAGAGGGAGCTTAGCTCCACTAGAAAAAACCTCTGGATTTCTGAAGAGGAATCATTGAAAAAATCATTGGACAATCTCCTGTCTCTAAGAGATAAAAAACGCACGCGTTCGTGCTCGCCAAACATTGTTGTTGCAACAGACGACAAACCATCTGCAAGTGTAGCTATTGTTGATAAACCGAAAACTCAAGTGGGTACGGATAGGTATATAACCGTGGTTAAACGTCAGCGAAGCCCTAAATCCGCGCAAATATCATCGCAACCAAAAATGTCTAAGGGCGATATTACCTCTGCGACAACGGATAGTAATAGATTTGCTATCCTTCAGACTGACGAGCCAACTACATCAAAAAAAACATTTAAACCGCCACCAATACTTGAGGGAACCTACATCTACATTAAAAAATGCAGTAACTGTGGAGGCAACCACACTGCAAATTACAGGGGCTGCCCTGTCTATACCCACTTTAAGCAGTCAATGACAAATAAGTCATCAATCACCTATAAACAACCCCAGCAGCCAAACATAATTCATACAAACAATTTTCCGCAGATAGGCCAGTCAACCAGCCAAATAATTATGCAAAAACCCAAACAAGTTTCATATGCTAGTGTGGTCAAAACCGATACACAAAACTTGAATCAGGAGCCCAAGCCCCAAAATTCCGATCAAAATTTTACCAATCTTAAGGCAACTCTTCAGACTCTTGTTCAGTCCATAAACACATTTACGGTTTCTATGACGAACATGATGCAGGAAATGCTGAAAATGCAATCCACTATTTTGCAGGCAATTTTAACAAAATGAATTGGTTAAAAATATGTTTCTGGAACGCAAACGGCATCCGCCAACACAAAAATGAACTTGAGCACTTCCTTATGGAAAAGCAAATCGATATAATGATGATTGCTGAAACTCATTTGACAAGCAATAGGCATGAAAAAATCGTTATTTCTTCGATCTACTCACCGCCCCGATTTTCAATAACAGAAAATCAGTATTCACATTTTTTCAAAAACTTGGGCCTCGATTTTTAGCGGCTGGTGACTATAACGCTAAGCACACTTTTTGGGGATCACGTTTAATTTCTCCGAAAGGCCGTGTGATTTTCGACACGGTTTCCAAACTGGCCTTAGATGTGATTTCAAGCGGACATCCCACTTATTGGCCCTCAGACCGACGAAAGATTCCAGATGTTATAGATTTTGGAATTGCAAAAAATGTTCCTTTAGAATGGATGCAAGTAGAGTCTTCATTAGATTTGTCATCGGACCACTCACCCACTATAATATCCGTTTCGTTCCCCCAGGAGGTTGGCTCCCCGTATAGTGACTTGGCGTTCGTTATCACTAGAATTAATTGGCTAAAATATAAGAAATATTTGAGTACTCATTGTACAGAAAATATTGCCTTGAGGATGTTGATATATCAATTAAAGATTTTTCTGAATGCTACCACTACCCATATAAACTTCAGAAATGAGAACAATAGAACTCAGTCGAAATTGAGCTACTTCGCAGGTCTCCCCAGCTTAAAAGTAGGCTACGGGAGTGCATAAGTCAATTAAGAAATCTGCTTGAAATCCCTTTGAGACTTAGTTTTCAAGATGTCGAAAACGGTATAAATAAAGTAAACTCTAAAAAAGCTCCAGGTTTTGATATAATTACTGGTAAAATGCTTGTACAGTTACCTCGTGATGCTAGAAGAATTCTTCTTTTTATTTTTAACGCTATTTTGTGCCTAGAGTACTATCCTACAGAGTGGAAAGTGTCTATGGTTATTATGATACCCAAGCCAGGGAAGGATGCCACTAAAGTAGAGTCATATAGACCAATAAGTCTACTGCCAACAATTTCAAAACTTTTCGAAAAATTGTTAATGGCGAAGTTGACTCCAATATTGAATAATGTAGGATGCATCCCTGATCATCAATTTGGTTTTCGGGCTAAACACAGCACCATAGAACAAACGCACAGACTAGTCAATGTCATAAGACAAACCTTTGAGGAGAAGAAGTATTGCTCAGCTCTTTTCATTGATATTTCTCAAGCTTTTGATAAAGTGTGGCACGAGGGATTAATGCACAAAATAAAGTTGAACATGCCTGCAAACACTCATAAGCTTCTGTAAAGCTATTTATGCGGCCGGAAGTTGTAATCGGAGAAGGCGACTTTATAAGCCCAACTCAGCCAATCGAGGCAGGAGCTCCCCAAGGTAGCATACTAGGGCGTACTTTATATTTGATTTACGCCTCTGACATGCCAACGACATCTGGAATCCACACTTCAAATTTGCAGATGACACAGCATACATGAAAACCATCAAGTAGCTTCGCGAAATTTGCAGGAGTATATTTCAATATTAGAGATGTGTTTAAAACTTTGGAAAATTAAAGTTAATGAACAAAAGTGTACTCACGTTACATTCACACTGCGTAGACAAACATGTTCAGCTATCCAAATTAACAATTCACCTATTCCGCAGCAAAATGAAGTCAAGTACCTTGGTATTCATCTCGACCGTAGGTTAACGTGGAAGTCTCACATTGACGCGAAAGTCACTCAGTTAAAATTAAAAGCAGCGCAATTATATTGGCTTATGGGCAGAAATTCTACATTGAAACTAGATTGCAAACTTTTGTTATACAACGCCTATATGGCGCTACGGAATTCAGTTATGGGGCACCGCCTCAGCATCAAATATTCAAAAAATCCAAAGGCGACAAAACAAAATTCTTCGAACAAATGCTGCAGCACTATGGTACGTATCAGCAAATTGGAACTTCACCCAAACCCTCTTGCGCGAAACATACTTAATTTTAGTGGTCACACTCGGTTGAGAAGAAGGGATACCCTTGCCACCATCAGAGCGTTAAGTAGGTGATTTTATCGATATAATATGTGCATAATAAAACTTTTTGTCTAGCATTGGCTGGACTTAGTTAGTTTATTGTATTTAGTATTAAGATTTGAATACTTATTGTTCGTTCACATTGTGAAGATTCAATAAATAAATAAAAGCTAAAAAAAAAAAAATTGTGCAATAGTGGACTCCACTTCGCCATTAACAATTTTTTTAATAGTTTGGAAACTTTTGGTAAAAAGTTTATTGGTCTATATGATTCTACCTTATTCGCGTTCTTCCCTGGCCTGTGTATCATAGTTATCATAGACACTTTCCACTCTGCAGGATAATACTCGGGACGTAAAATAACGTTAAGAATGAAAAGAAGAATTTATGCTGCCATAGAAAGTAACTGTACAAGCATTTTACCAGAAAAATCGTTTTTTTATACCCTTCACAAAAATGTAAAGGGTATATATAAGTTTGTGATTCCGTTTGTAATTTCTACAGTTTTTTTTTGCGACCCTATAAAGTATATATATTCTGAATCAGAATTAATGGAAAAGTCGATTAAGCGATGTCCGTCTGTCCGTCTGTCCGCTGTTGAAATACCGTTTCTGAGAAAACCATTAGACTTAGAAACTTTTTTCTTTCACCATTCTTTTACCCCATCGATTCATGGGTTTGCTATTGAAATTCAGTAATATCGGTCCACGTATAGCTGAGATATATTCAAAATTCCGAAAAAAGCCATTTTTTTTGCAGTTTTGTATGAAAATTTTTGAAAACAAAAGTTGTTCGTTTTGCTTCAAACTTCACACACTTATTAAGCATGGTGACTAAAAGACAAAAAATTTTTTTTTCAGATATCGGTCCATATATACCCGAGATATAGCCCAAATCGGATTTTTAATGAAAATGTCGCATAGGTGAAGCTAAATAACTTTTTTTTGCTCAAAAGCAGTTCTGGTAATTATATAAGGTTACATAAATATAGAAAATGAAAATTTCCGATATCGGTCCATATATACCCGAGATATAGCCCAAACCTGGTTTTTCATGAAAATGTCGCGTAAGCGAACCTAAACAACTTTTTGGTACTCAAAAGCAGTTCTGGTAAGGAAATAGGGTCATATGAATATGAAAAATGAAAGTTTTCGATATCGGTCCATATATACCCGAGATATAGCCTAGACCGGGGTTTTCATGAAAATGCCGCGTAAGCGAACTTAAACAACTTTTTTGTGGTCAAAAGCAGTTCTGGTATTGAAATTAGGTTACATAAATATGGAAAATGAAAATTTCCGATAGCGGTCCATATATACCCGAGATATAGCCTAGACCGGGGTTTTCATGAAAATGCCGCGTAAGCGAACTTAAACAACTTTTTTGTGGTCAAAAGCAGTTCTTGTATTGCAATTAGGTTACATAAATATGGAAAATGAAAATTTCCGATGTCGGTCCATATATACCCGAGATATAGCCCAAATCGGGTTTTTCATGAAAATGTCGCGTAAGCGAACTTAAACAACTTTTTTGTGCTCAAAAGCAGTTCTGGTAATGAAATAGGGTCATATAAATATGAAAAATGAAAATTTTCCATGTCGGTCCATATATACCCGAGATATAGCCCAAATCGGGTTTTTCATGAAAATGTCGCGTAAGCGAACTTAAACAACTTTTTTGTGCTCAAAGCAGTTCTGGTTATGAAAAAGGGCTATATAAATATGAAAAATGAAAATTTTCGATGTCGGTCCATATATACCCGAGATATAGCCCAAATCGGGTTTTTCATGAAAATATCGCGTAAGCGAACTTAAACCGTTTTTTTGTGCTCAAAAGCAGTTCTGGTAATGAAATAGGGTCATATAAATGTGAAAAATAAAAATTTTCGATATCGGGCCATATATACCCGAGATATAGCATAGACCGGGGTTTTCATGAAAATGCAGCGTAAGCGAACTTAAACAACTTTTTGTGCTCAAAAGCAGCTCTGCTAATGAAATTAGGTTACATAAATATGGAAAATGAACATTTCCGATATCGGTTCATATATACCCGGTGTATAGCCTAACAGGTTTTTTGATGAAAATGCCGACTAAACAACTTTTTTGTGCTCAGAAGCAGTTCTGGTAATGAAATAAGGTTATATAAATATGGAAAAAGAAAATATCCGATATCGGTCCATATATACTCGAGATATAGCCTGAACCGATTTTTCCAATAACATTTTTTTTTTGCTGAAAAGCAGTTCTTGTCATAAAAGAAGGTTACGAAAATAGAGAAAATTAAAATTTCTGATATCGGTCCAGATATACCCGAGATATAGCCTAAATCGGGTTTTTCATGAAAATATCGCGTAAGCGAACTTAAACAATTTGTTGTACTCAAAAGCAGTTCTGGTAATGATATAAGGTTATATAAATATGGAAAATTAAAATTTTCGATATCGGGCCATATATACCCGAGATATAGCCTGAACCGATTTTTCCATTAAAAAAATTTTTGTTTTTTTTTTGCTGAAAAGCAATTCTCGTTATAAAAGAAGGTTACTAAAATACAGAAAATAGAAAATTCCCATATCGGTTCATATATAACCGAGCATATTTAGGTCACATTTTTAATATACTATACATATTCGTGACTATCGTGAAGGGTATTTTAGATTCGGCCCAGCCGAATATACTACACTCTTACTTGTTTTTCATTGGGTCTTCACAATGTGAACTAACAACAATAAGTATTCAAATCTTTATACTAAATATAAAAAATTTACTAAGTCCAGTCAATGCTAGACAAAAAGTTTTATTTTGCGCCAATTACTCATATAACGGTAAAATCTCCTATTTACTGCTCTGACGGTGGCACGGGTATCCGTTCTTCTCTACCGAATGTGACCGCGAAAATTAAGTATGTGGCGCGCAAGAGGATTTGGGTGATGCTTACTGATATACATTGTCGCAAATTTTGAAAATTCTTCTTTTACTAAGGGTACACACAAATCCATTTGAATTTGCGAGTTTTTTACGTAACATGGAGCTGCAACAATCGTTCAAAGAACGATTTCGACGCCTTTGAATTTTTGCAGTTTTTTTTTTCTTGGTCCAGTACTCAGGGAATGACCCCTACATATGCAGTGCATTGTACCGGAACTAGGAAAATAGGCTGCGAAGAGGGGGAAAGAGGGAGTAGTGTTTGTGAACATTTGACTTGAACTTTCCCACGTTATAACAGACAGGAAACACGTCTGCTGGAAACTTTTCCATAGACGAAGGGTACGACTGAAAAACGAATTCTCTCTGTAGCGCGCAGTGCGATTTCCCGGACAATCGACCACAAATGGATGAGCTCTGGACGATGAACGAGTGCTACGTAAAAATGTGCGCATTTCGAGAACAATATCTCTAATCTCCTCAGAGCAAAATCCATTGTAGTAACGATAGAAGAGAGTAACGCACCACACACTGCGTCTATGTTCCAGTGGGTCAATAGAGCTGGATACCCTACTGTCACTGATGAGCTTCTTTGCCCTCTCCTTCACATGGTCGAATAACCCCAAAATAGACTTTGAGGCACCGGCCCAAACATGATAGTTGTATTCCATTTTCGGTCGGATGTAGGTGGTATAAATAGTAAGGAGGTCGGATGGAGTGAAGTATATCTTACACCGTTTCAAAAACCCGAGGCTTTTGGAGGAGGCCGAAATAGTGCAGTGATCGCAATTGCCGAGAGGTGCACTAACTCTGACTTCATACTTTTCAGGGTGTGAAGTCAGGAATAGGTCAAGAGTGTTGGAATGGTGCCCTTGAACACATGGAATATGCGCTGGCTCATTCACTAATTGTGCTAGGTGATTGTGCGCAGCGAATAACTCAACATCTTGGCCTTCCGGAGTTGTATGACTCAAATGGTGGGGCCAAGATGAATTGTGAACATTGAAATCGCCAGCAACATTGATTTCACTGCTCGGACAACTCTCCAGGGCATCGAAGACAGAGAAGGTAATATCCCTCCCCGCATTTGGACTTCTGTGTAGAAACCCGAAATGCAACAAGTAACAGTGTAGTATATTCGGCTGGGCCGAATCTAAACTACCCTTCACGATAGTCACGTATATGTATAGTATATTAAAAATGTGACCTAAATATGCTCGGTTATATATTCTATTTTCTGTATTTTAGTAACCTTCTTTTATAACGAGAATTGCTTTTCAGCAAAAAAAAAATTTTTTTTTAATGGAAAAATCGGTTCAGGCTATATTTCAGCTATATATGGAACGATATCGAAAATTTTAATTTTCCATATTAATATAACCTTATATCATTACCAGAACTGCTTTTGAGCACAACAAATTGTTTAAGTTCGCTTACGCGATATTTTCATGAAAACCCCGATTTAGGCTATATCTCGGGTATATATAGACCGATATCAGAAATTTTAATTTTCTCTATTTTCGTAACCTTCTTTTATAACAAGAACTGCTTTTCAGCAAAAAAAAAATGTTATTGGAAAAATCGGTTCAGGCTATATCTCGAGTATATATATGGACCGATATCGAGTATATATGGACCGATACCGGATATTTTCTTTTTCAATATTTATATAACCTTATTTCATTACCAGAACTGCTTTTGAGCACAAAAAAGTTGTTTACTCGGCATTTTCATAAAAAAACCTGTTAGGCTATATATCGGGTATATATAAACCGATATCGGAAATTTTAATTTTCCATATTTATATAACCTTATTTTATTACCAGAAATGCTTTAAGGTGAAAAAAGTTGTTTAAGTTCGCTTACGCGACATTTTCATGAAAAACCTGGTTTGGGGCTATATCTCGGGTATATATGGACCGATATCGGAAATTTTCATTTTCCATATTTATATAACCTTATTTAATTACCAGAACAGCTTTAAGGTAAAAAAAGTTGTTTAAGTTCGCTTACGCGGCATTTTCATGAAAACCACGGTCTAGGCTTTATCTCGGGTATATATGGACCAATGTCGGAAATTTTCATTTTCCATATTTATATAACCTCACCTTATTACCAGAACTGTTTTTAAGCAAAAAAAGTTGTTTAAGTTCGCTTACGCGACATTTTCATGAAAAACCCGGTTTGGGCTATATCTCGGGTATATATGGACCGATATCAGAAATTTTCATTTTTCATACCTATATAACCTTATTTTATTATTAGAACTGCTTTTAAGCAAAAAATATTGTTTGAGTTCGCTTACGCCGCGTGTTCATGAAAAACCCGGTTTAGGCTATATCTCGGGTATATATGGACCGATATCGGAAATTTTCATTTTCCATATTTATGTAACCTAATTTCATTACCAGAACTGCTTTTGAGCCCAAAAAAGTTGTTTAAGTTCGCTTACGCGGCATTTTTATGAAAACCCCGGTGTAGCCTATATCTCGGGTATATAAGGCCCGATATCGAAAATTTTTATTTTTCATATTTATATGACCCTATTTCTTTACCAGAACTGCTTTTGAGGACAAAAAAGTTGTTTAAGTTCGCTTACGCGACATTTTCATGAAAACCCCGATTTCGGCTATATCTCGGGTATATATGAACCGACATCGAAAATTTTCATTTTTCATATTTATATGACCCTATATCATTACCAGAACTGCTTTTGAGCACAAAAAAGTTGTTTAAGTTCGCTTACGCGACATTTTCATGAAAAACCCGATTTGGGCTATATCTCGGGTATATATGGACCGATATCGAAAATTTTCATTTTCCATATTTATGTAACCTAATTTTATTACCAGAACTGCTTTTGAGCAAAAAAAGTTGTTTAGCTTCGCCTATGCGACATTTTCATTAAAAATCTGATTTGGGCTATATCTCGGGTATATATGGACCGATATCTTTTAGTCACCATGCTTAATAAGTGTTTGAAGTTTGAAGCAAAATGAACAACTTTTGTTTTCAAAAATTTTCATACAAAACTGCAAAAAAAAAATGGCTTTTTTCGGAATTTTTAATATATCTCAGCTATACGTGGACCGATATTACTGAATTTCAATAGCAAACCCATGAATCAATGGGGTAGCAGAATGGTGAAAGAAAAAAGTTTCTAAGTCTAATGGTTTTCTCAGAAACGGTATTTCAACAGCGGACAGACGGACAGACGGACATCGCTTAATCGACTTTTCCATTAATTCTGATTCAGAATATATATACTTTATAGGGTCGCAAAAAAAAACTGTAGAAATTACAAACGGAATCACAAACTTATAAATACTCTTTACATTTTTGTGAAGGGTATAAAAAGTGTGACCTGATTTTGAATTTAACCCAAAGACAAGTAAATTCGGCATCATCATGCCTAATGGTTGCTGGCATTTTAACACAACTTCATTGCGAACGTAAACTACAAGGCCGCGATGGAAATAAAATAGAGATAGAAGTTGATAACCAGGTGTATGAAAATCAAGTGGATCAGCATCCTCAGATACCTGGGTCTCACATAAGGAAAAAAAAATTCCGGCCCATGGAGGCAAGTGTGAGCATAAACAGAGAAAAAGTTCGTTCTCAGCCCACGTATATTACAGTAATCAATTTTAAATTTACCTGTCATTACGAAGGAAGCCCAAGGGACAAACGTTAACTTTGCTGTATTGGTGAAGCCGGTATTAATTGTTGCTGATTTGACTGTAAAGTATTCAGTGTATATACCTTCAACACTGTACAGTCAACAACAATCCATATGGCATCCCCAACACTGCAATGTGATTTTATTTTAGCAAAGGGACATATTAGGTATATATATACTATTAAGTATATATATTCTGAATCAGAATTAATGGAAAAGTCGATTAAGCGATGTCCGTCTGTCCGTCTGTCCGCTGTTGAAATACCGTTTCTGAGAAAACCATTAGACTAAGAAACTTTTTTCTTTCACCATTCTTTTACCCCATCGATTCATGGGTCTGCTATTGAAATTCAGTAATATCGGTCCACGTATAGCTGAGATATATTCAAAATTCCGAAAAAAGCCATTTTTTTTGCAGTTTTGTATGAAAATTTTTGAAAACAAAAGTTGTTCGTTTTGCTTCAAACTTCAAACACTTATTAAGCATGGTGACTAAAAGGCAAAAAATTTTTTTTTCAGATATCAGTCCATATATACCCGAGATATAGCCCAAATCGGATTTTAATAAAAATGTCGCATAGGCCAAGCTAAACAACTTTTTTTTGCTCAAAAGCAGTTCTGGTAATAAAATTAGGTTACATAAATATGGCAAATGAAAATTTTCGATATCGGTCCATATATACCCGAGATATAGCCTAGACCGGGGTTTTCATGGAAATGCCGCGTAAGCGAACTAAAACAATTTTTTGGGGCTCAAAAGCAGTTCTGGTAATGAAATTAGGTTACATAGATATGGAAAATGAAAATTTCCGATATCGGTCCATATATACCCGAGATATAGCCCAAATCGGGTTTTTCATGAAAATGTCGCGTAAGCGAACTTAAACAACTTTTTTGTGCTCAAAAGCAGTTTTGGTAATGAAATAAGGTTACATAAATATGGAAAATGAAAATTTCCGATATCGGTCCATATATACCCGAGATATAGCCCAAATCGGGTTTTTCATGAAATTGTCGCGTAAGCGAACTTAAACAACTTTTTTGTGCTCAAAAGCAGTTCTGGTAATGAAATAGGGTCATATAAATATGAAAAATGAAAATTTTCGATGTCGGTCCATATATACCCGAGATATAGCCCAAATCGGGTTTTTCATGAAAATGTCGCGTAAGCGAACTTAAACAACTTTTCTTTGCTCAAAAGCAGTTCTGGTAATGAAATTAGGTTACATAAATATGGAAAATGAAAATTTCCGATATCGGTCCATATATACCCGAGATATAGCCCAAATCGGGTTTTTCATGAAAATGTCGCGTAAGCGAACTTAAACAACTTTTCTTTGCTCAAAAGCAGTTCTGGTAATGAAATTAGGTTACATAAATATGGAAAATGAAAATTTCCGATATCGGTCCATATATACCCGAGATATAGCCTAAACCGCGGTTTTAATGAAAATGTCGCGTAAGTGAACTTAAACATCTTTTTTTGCTTAAAAACAGTTCTGGTAATGAAATAAAGTTATGTAAATACGGAAAATGAAAATTTCCGATATCGGTCCATATATACCCGAGATATAGCCTAGAACGGGTTTTTCATGAAAATGCCGCGTCCGCGAAAACTAAACAACTTTTTTTGCCTAAAAGCGGTTCTGGTAATAAAATAAGGTTATATAAGTATGGAAAATGAAAATTTTCGATATCGGTCCATATATACCCGAGATATAGCCCAACCCGGGTTTTTTCATGAAAATGTCGCGTAAGCGAACTTAAACAACTTTTTTTTGCTCAAAAGCAGTTCTGGTAATGAAATTAGGTTACATAAATATGAAAAATGAAAATTTCCGATATCGGTCCATATATACCCGAGATATAGCCCAAATCGGGTTTTTCATGAAAATGTCGCGTAAGCGAACTTAAACAACTTTTTTTTGCTCAAAAACAGTTCTGGTAATGAAATAAAGTTATATAAATATGAAAAATGAATATTTCCGATATCGGTCCATATATACCCGATATATATAGCCTAACCGGTTTTTTGATGAAAATGCGGAGTAAGCGAATTTAAACAACTTTTTTGTGCTCAAAAGCAGTTCTGGTAATGAAATAAGGTTGTAAAATGTGGAAAAAGAAAATATCCGATATCGGTCCACATATACTCGAGATATAGCCTGAAC